>OZ020604.1:84870831-87270831 GCA_963971545.1 Philophylla caesio | reverse complement strand
TGATTATAATATGTCAGCAATTCCTCTACTGTTGTATGACAAAAATGTTGCCCGTCGATGTCGGTGTATGTTTCAACAACAGCAGGATTAATGGTGTTCCAGTTGTCTCTAAACTTTTTTAACATTGGAATATCAGGACTATTTGTGACTTGGTGGATTTTTGTTTCAAACACACATTTCAAAACCAATTCGTAGACGTGATGTCGGCAAGCAAACAGTAGTAATTCTCGATCCAATTTTTGTTCCAGAAGTACACAAGCTCCTTTCAATCTCCCTGCATTCGAAGCAGTCGTGTCACAGCACGGTGTATGTTTCAACAGCAGCAGGATTAATGGTGTTCCAGTTGTCTCTAAACTTTTTTAACATTGGAATATCAGGACTATTTGTGACTTGGTGGATTTCGTAGACGTGATGTCGGCAAGCAAACAGTAGTAATTCTCGATCCAATTTTTGTTCCAGAAGTACACAAGCTCCTTTCAATCTCCCTGCATTCGAAGCAGTCGTGTCACAGCACATTATTTGTACTTTGTCCTCGAGGTTCCCATCATAAAGTGCGTTTAACACAGCTCGAGCTTGATCCTGGCCAGAAGAGCTCTCCAGTTTAGGTACAGCAAGAAGTTGTTCCTGCTCTCTAAATGAAATTAAAATTGGCAAGCGTTCTTCTTTAGTGCTTCTCACGTCCAGTCCAGGTAACAATTTCCCATTCCAGTGAATGGTAACCATTTCAGGCAAGTTATTTCGAAAATCTGTTTTTCTTGTATCTGTTCTATCTTTTCTACTCTGTGTGCGAATGCGTTGAATAGACGATTTGTTTACTGGAAAATCATCACAACTAAGATCTAGTGCTTCTACTACAGCTTGAAGTATGTAAACGGAGTCCCTTATGTGTAATTGACATCTATCCAAAGTTGCTACTAACTTAGCCGTAATAAAGTCCTTCCTTCCTCTTTTTATAGTAGTTTCAGAACTTACAGTTTGAGAGGAGGATGGCGCTCCATAAGGCTTTCATCAGAGTTGGTAGGTTGATCGTCATGCACTTGGATTTGTATATTATCCTGTGTAGTAAGAGACGACGGTAAATTTCCAAAACTCACATGCTCACGTCTTTTTTTCTCTTCTCTCAGTCTTGCCCTTTCTTCTTTGTCGGCTAACTTTTTGTCCACGACCGCTAAACTTCCTGAACCCTGGTTCTCTTTGTTTTTGTAAAAATATTTTGTCTTCAAATATGTTCTGTCCCAAAGTGTCAGAGTGTTAAAAAAAATACTGAAAGAACTTGACGGTTAGACGGTAACTTTGCGCCTGTTATTTGATAATTAATGCCCCCAACTAAGAAAAAGTTTGTTTTATTGCTTCTCAATTCCACTGCCATTATTTAAGTGTAAAATAATACGTGTAAATCACGAGAGTAACTGAAAACAACTGACAAATTTGACACTTACCGCGCGCGAGCGCCGCTACTCCCGCGCAACTTGTATGAACATGATTCGATGCAAGTCGACACGGGTTTTTGTGCTCCAAATAAGGTAAAAATTTATTTCTGAGTGTTTTCAAAGACAATGAACAAAATTAAAACATATGCGTTAAAAAATAAACACTGTAAAAAAATGAGGGACACCCTAATTCATACATTATTGGACACCCAATTTGCCTTCTGTTACCTTCTCTCTTATGAAAAAGTGCTTGATGGATATGTGCTTCGTTCTGCGGTGGAACTCCAAGCTTTGGCCAGTCTAACTGCTGCAGAGAAGTCAACTAGGATGACGGGAATATATTTGTGCTCTATGATTCCTCTGAATTTCCTGTTTAACCAGATCGCTTCAATGCAATGATTTCTGCTTCATTTGTCGAACTTGGCACAATGGCTTGACGTTGACTTAGCCAGGAAACTGCCTCTCCTGCGTACTTTACAATGACTCGGGAGGTCGAACGACCTGTCTTTATGCATCCTCCAAAATCAGCATGACTGTAGATTTACAAAAGCCCTACATCTCTGTTGTACTGGTAGACTAGTCCAAGGTCTAGTGAGCCTTGAAGGTCCTTGCCATCTCGACAATTGTTCGATTTTCACGTTCATTGGCAGGCACCATTTTGCTGTGGTGTGTATGGCGCTTTTAGTCTCTGCACGATTCCGTTCTCTGCCAGGATGGATTTTATTTCTTTGCTTCAAACTCTTCGCCGTTATCACTGAGTAGCTCCTTAATATTGTGCCCAAGCGTCTTTGCATGTGCTATAAACTGCTTTAAAAAAACTTTCACATCGAATTTATGTTTGATTGTGTAACCATAACGAAACTTTGTAAAGCTGTCCTTGTAGACAACCAGAAATCGTTTATTGCTAAACGATTAGCAGAATGGACCTACAACATCAGTGGAGACAAGTTCGCCTGCTTAGGCGATGTGCTTTGCCGAAATTACAGGGTTAGCATATTTCTCGTTTCAGCTCAACTGTGATGCCCAACTCTCTCTTGAGCATATATTTTACGTGCCACTTGTTTTGGTGACCCCATCTGTCGTGATACACCTGCAGAGTCGAGTTTTCTGCCGCAGAAATATTAACCCTCTCTAATTTTTCAGGAATTATTGGTTTAAAAGCTGCCTTGTACAGAGTCCCGCTGCTGGAACTGAAAAGAGGTTTTTCGATATTTTTGGAACATACCAGACTTCGGCCAAGGTCAGCTTAAGGGTGTCGTCTTCGGTGAAGGATAAAATTTAAATAGTTTCTTTCCCAATAGCTTTGAGCGCTTTTTTCCAGCAGACATGATGATGCGGGGACTTTGAAACTTTTGGAACTCCACAAACTGCTCCGGACAATTTGTAACATGCTTTGTGGCTCCATTGTCGATCCACCATGCCTTCTCTAAGGGCACACAGGGCTACATTGGTGACCAGGGCGTTGCTCTGGGCGACGTGCTTTGCTGGTCGTCCATCAGCAATCCACTTTTTGCATGTTGATACCCAATGTCCCTTCTTTTTGCAGTAGTTGCAAATGTGGTTTTCTTTTGACCTTTGTGATCCTCTATGTGGCTTAAATTTTTATACTTTTCACAAAAAGTGATTCTCCGGTGGCGCTCTCAGTGGCCTTTCTAAAATTTCTTTCATACATGTACAGTTGAGTAATTAGTTCTTCAAACATTCTTTTTTCACAAAAATCTTCCATAAACTGGCCTTGAGCTCAATAAAAATTGTAAAATTAACATTTACTAGGCCAACAGAAAAATAAACAAACATTTATAATTAAATAAAATGAACTTTTTATTATAATAAATATTAAAACACACATTAGGCAGGATATTTCCTTTAAAGGGTATCTTTTTTACAGTCTGGATACATATTTCTATGCTCTTGAACACAGCGTAGCAAAAATTGCTTTTGTATTTCTTTTGCAGTGATCAAACCATGAAAATCTTGCGTGAGTTTTACAGCTCTCTCAGCCGTGTCATTAACTGCCATTAAAGAATGAACTTTTTTTTTGCCTCTAAATAAGCTACATCTTCATTCCACGTAGATACAGGCCTCTGAAGGAAGTTCTCGTCGATTTTTAATCACGGAAATTAATTTCTGCTTTTAACAGACACGAAATCGCTTAATGGTTTTCATGAAACAAAACTATTTTATTGTACCTACCTTACAAATAATCAGAATATCTCTTCTTTCGATGGAATGTTTCGCTTCCTGAATCATCTAAACTCTGTCTTTGTAAGTTTATTAACATGTTTTTCTTAGTTTGTTCGTTGACACAGTCATCAAAGAGTGATAAAACGACAATTTCTTCCGACAGGTACCAAAGATGTTGACTAAACCTGCTTAGAACTGCTTTGGAGATAGATTTGTCAACAGCTTCATACTCTTTAAGCCTATTTAAAAAGCATAAATCTCGATCTGGTGCCTTCACCGCCAGATTACATTCAAGCCATGGTTTCACATATAAAACCGCAATAAATAAGCAAACGTCCAGAAGTGCTCGTTTATCCTTGGCGTTAATTTTAAATTGTGATTGCAGCAAACATATTTTCAAAGAGTAAATAGCTCTAGCCATCCACCTTGCTTGGTGCATCGCTCCAGGGGGCCTGATTTTAATTTTTTTCTCGCTGTCGCCTCTTAAGAAAATAATACATTATTCTATCAGTTCCCGGTAATCGTCACGTACTATTTTTTGTTGCAGTTCCTGATTATAATATGTCAGCAATTCCTCTACTGTTGTATGACAAAAATGTTGCCCGTCGATGTCGGTGTATGTTTCAACAGCAGCAGGATTAATGGTGTTCCAGTTGTCTCTAAACTTTTTTAACATTGGAATATCAGGACTATTTGTGACTTGGTGGATTTTTGTTTCAAACACACATTTCAAAACCAATTCGTAGACGTGATGTCGGCAAGCAAACAGTAGTAATTCTCGATCCAATTTTTGTTCCAGAAGTACACAAGCTCCTTTCAATCTCCCTGCATTCGAAGCAGTCGTGTCACAGCACATTATTTGTACTTTGTCCTCGAGGTTCCCATCATAAAGTGCGTTTAACACAGCTCGAGCTTGATCCTGGCCAGAAGAGCTCTCCAGTTTAGGTACAGCAAGAAGTTGTTCCTGCTCTCTAAATGAAATTAAAATTGGCAAGCGTTCTTCTTTAGTGCTTCTCACGTCCAGTCCAGGTAACAATTTCCCATTCCAGTGAAGTTATTTCGAAAATCTGTTTTTATTGTATCTGTTCTATCTTTTCTACTCTGTGTGCGAATGCGTTGAATAGACGATTTGTTTACTGGAAAATCATCACAACTAAGATCTAGTGCTTCTACTACAGCTTGAAGTATGTAAACGGAGTCCCTTATGTGTAATTGACATCTATCCAAAGTTGCTACTAACTTAGCCGTAATAAAGTCCTTCCTTCCTCTTTTTATAGTAGTTTCAGAACTTACAGTTTGAGAGGAGGATGGCGCTCCATAAGGCTTTCATCAGAGTTGGTAGGTTGATCGTCATGCACTTGGATTTGTATATTATCCTGTGTAGTAAGAGACGACGGTAAATTTCCAAAACTCACATGCTCACGTCTTTTTTTTCTCTTCTCTCAGTCTTGCCCTTTCTTCTTTGTCGGCTAACTTTTTGTCCACGACCGCTAAACTTCCTGAACCCTGGTTCTCTTTGTTTTTGTAAAAATATTCTGTCTTCAAATATTTTCTGTCCCAAAGTGTCAGAGTGTTAAAAAAAATACTGAAAGAACTTGACGGTTAGACGGTAACTTTGCGCCTGTTATTTGATAATTAATGCCCCTAACTAAGAAAAAGTTTGTTTTATTGCTTCTCAATTCCACTGCCATTATTTAGGTGTAAAATAATACGTGTAAATCACGAGAGTAACTGAAAACAACTGACAAATTTGACACTTACCGCGCGCGAGCGCCGCTTTTCCCGCGCAACTTGTATGAACATGATTCGATGCAAGTCGACACGGGTTTTCGTGCTCCAAATAAGGTAAAAATTTATTTCTGAGTGTTTTCAAAGACAATGAACAAAATTAAAACCTATGCGTTAAAAAATAAACACTGTGAAAAAATGAGGGACACCCTAATTCATACATTATTGGACACCCAATTTGCCTTCTGTTACCTTCTCTCTTATGAAAAAGTGCTTGATGGATATGTGCTTCGTTCTGCGGTGGAACTCCAAGCTTTGGCCAGTCTAACTTCTGCAGAGAAGTGAACTAGGATGACGGTAATATATTTGTGCTCTATGATTCCTCTGAATTTCCTGCTTAACCAGATCGCTTCAATGCAATGATTTCTGCTTCATTTGTCGAACTGGGCACAATGGCTTGACGTTGACTTAGCCAGGAAACTGCCTCTCCTGCGTACTTTACAATGACTCGGGAGGTCGATCGACCTGTCTTTATGCATCCTCCAAAATCAGCATGACTGTAGATTTACAAAAGCCCTACATCTCTGTTGTACTGGTAGACTATTCCAAGGTCTAGTGAGCCTTGAAGGTCCTTGCCATCTCGACAATTGTTCGATTTTCACGTTCATTGGCAATCACCATTTTGCTGTCGTGTGTATGGCACTTTTAGTCTCTGCACGAGTCCGTTCTCTGCCAGGATGGATTTTATTCCTTTGCTTCAAACTCTTCGCTGTTATCACTGAGTAGCTCTTTAATATTGTGCCCAAGCGTCTTTGCATGTGCTATAAACTGCTTTAAAAAAACTTTCACATCGAATTTATGTTTGATTGTGTAACCATAACGAAACTTTGTAAAGCTGTCCTTGTAGACAACCAGAAATCGTTTATTGCTATACGATTAGCAGAATGGACCTACAAAATCAGTGGAGACAAGTTCGTCTGCTTTCGTAGTCTTTACTCTAGTGCCAAAAGGTAGGCGATGTGCTTTGCCGAAATTACAGGGTTAGCATATTTCTCGTTTCAGCTCAACTGTGATGCCCAACTCTCTCTTGAGCATATATTTTACGTGCCACTTGTTTTAGTGACCCCATCTGTCGTGATACAGCTGCAGAGTCGAGTTTTCTGCCGCAGAAATATTAACCCTCTCTAATTCTTCAGGAATTATTGGTTTAAAAGCTACCTTGTACAGAATTGTATTTTTGGAACATACCAGACTTCGGCCAAGGTCAGCTTCATGGTGTCGTCTTCGGTGAACGATAAAATTTAAAGAATTTCTTTCCCAATAGCTTTGAGCGCTTTTTTCCAGCAGTCATGATGATGCGGGGACTTTGAAACTTTTGGAACTCCACAAACTGCTCCGGACAATTTGTAACATGCTTTGTGGCTCCATTGTCGATCCACCATCCTGTTAATCTCGACTCAATTTGAAGAATGCCTTCGCTAAGGGCACACAGGGCTACATTGGTGACCAGGGCGTTGCTCTGGGCGACGTGCTTTGCTGGTCGTCCATCAGCAATCCACTTTTTGCATGTTGATACCCAATGTCCCTTCTTTTTGCAGTAGTTGCAAATGTGGTTTTCTTTTGACCTTTGTGATCCTCTATGTGGCTTAAATTTTTATACTTTTCACAAAAAGTGATTCTCCGGTGGCGCTCTCAGTGGCCTTTCTAAAATTTCTTTCATACATGCACAGTTGAGTAATTAGTTCTTCAAACATTCTTTTTTCACAAAAATCTTCCATAAACTGGCCTTGAGCTCAATAAAAATTGTAAAATTAACATTTACTAGGCCAACAGAAAAATAAACAAACATTTATAATTAAATAAAATGAACTTTTTATTATAATAAATATTAAAACACACATTAGGCAGGATATTTCCTTTAAAGGGTCTCTTTTTTACAGTCTGGATACATATTTCTATGCTCTTGAACACAGCGTAGCAAAAATTGCTTTTGTATTTCTTTTGCAGTGATCAAACCATGAAAATCTTGCGTGAGTTTTACAGCTCTTTCAGCCGTGTCATTAACTGCCATTAAAGAATGAACTTTTTTTTTGCCTCTAAATAAGCTACATCTTCATTCCACGTAGATACAGGCCTCTGAAGGAAGTTCTCGTCGATTTTTAATCACGGAAATTAATTTCTGCTTTTAACAGACACGAAATCGCTTAATGATTTTCATGAAACAAAACTATTTTATTGTACCTACCTTACAAATAATCAGAATATCTCTTCTTTTGATGGAATGTTTCGCTTCCTGAATCATCTAAACTCTCTCTTTGTAAGTTTATTAACATGTTTTTCTTAGTTTGTTCGTTGACACAGTCATCAAAGAGTGATAAAACGACAATTTCTTCCGACAGGTACCAAAGATGTTGACTAAACTTGCTTAGAGCTGCTTTGGAGATAGATTTGTCAACAGCTTCATACTCTTTAAGCCTATTTAAAAAGCATAAATCTCGATTTGGTGCCTTCACCGCCAGATTACATTCAAGCCATGGTTTCACATATAAAACCGCAATAAATAAGCAAACGTCCAGAAGTGCTCGTTTATCCTTGGCGTTAATTTTAAATTGTGATTGCAGCAAACATATTTTCAAAGAGTAAATAGCTCTAGCCATCCACCTTGCTTGATGCATCGCTCCAGGGGGCCTGATTTTAATTTTTTTCTCGCTGTCGCCTCTTAAGAAAATAATACATTATTCTATCAGTTCCCGGTAATCGTCACGTACTATTTTTTGTTGCAGTTCCTGATTATAATATGTCAGCAATTCCTCTACTGTTGTATGACAAAAATGTTGCCCGTCGATGTCGGTGTATGTTTCAACAGCAGCAGGATTAATGGTGTTCCAGTTGTCTCTAAACTTTTTTAACATTGGAATATCAGGACTATTTGTGACTTGGTGGATTTCGTAGACGTGATGTCGGCAAGCAAACAGTAGTAATTCTCGATCCAATTTTTGTTCCAGAAGTACACAAGCTCCTTTCAATCTCCCTGCATTCGAAGCAGTCGTGTCACAGCACATTATTTGTACTTTGTCCTCGAGGTTCCCATCATAAAGTGCGTTTAACACAGCTCGAGCTTGATCCTGGCCAGAAGAGCTCTCCAGTTTAGGTACAGCAAGAAGTTGTTCCTGCTCTCTAAATGAAATTAAAATTGGCAAGCGTTCTTCTTTAGTGCTTCTCACGTCCAGTCCAGGTAACAATTTCCCATTCCAGTGAAGTTATTTCGAAAATCTGTTTTTATTGTATCTGTTCTATCTTTTCTACTCTGTGTGCGAATGCGTTGAATAGACGATTTGTTTACTGGAAAATCATCACAACTAAGATCTAGTGCTTCTACTACAGCTTGAAGTATGTAAACGGAGTCCCTTATGTGTAATTGACATCTATCCAAAGTTGCTACTAACTTAGCCGTAATAAAGTCCTTCCTTCCTCTTTTTATAGTAGTTTCAGAACTTACAGTTTGAGAGGAGGATGGCGCTCCATAAGGCTTTCATCAGAGTTGGTAGGTTGATCGTCATGCACTTGGATTTGTATATTATCCTGTGTAGTAAGAGACGACGGTAAATTTCCAAAACTCACATGCTCACGTCTTTTTTTTCTCTTCTCTCAGTCTTGCCCTTTCTTCTTTGTCGGCTAACTTTTTGTCCACGACCGCTAAACTTCCTGAACCCTGGTTCTCTTTGTTTTTGTAAAAATATTTTGTCTTCAAATATTTTCTGTCCCAAAGTGTCAGAGTGTTAAAAAAAATACTGAAAGAATTTGACGGTTAGACGGTAACTTTGCGCCTGTTATTTGATAATTAATGCCCCCAACTAAGAAAAAGTTTGTTTTATTGCTTCTCAATTCCACTGCCATTATTTAAGTGTAAAATAATACGTGTAAATCACGAGAGTAACTGAAAACAACTGACAAATTTGAAACTTACCGCGCGCGAGCGCCGCTACTCTCGCGCAACTTGTATGAACATGATTCGATGCAAGTCGACACGGGTTTTCGTGCTCCAAATAAGGTAAAAATTTATTTCAAAGACAATGAACAAAATTAAAGCATATGCGTTAAAAAATAAACACTGTAAAAAAATGAGGGACACCCTAATTCATACATTATTGGACACCCAATTTGCCTTCTGTTACCTTCTCTCTTATGAAAAAGTGCTTGATGGATATGTGCTTCGTTCTGCGGTGGAACTCCAAGCTTTGGCCAGTCTAACTGCTGCAGAGAAGTCAACTAGGATGACGGGAATATATTTGTGCTCTATGATTCCTCTGAATTTCCTGTTTAACCAGATCGCTTCAATGCAATGATTTCTGCTTCATTTGTCGAACTTGGCACAATGGCTTGACGTTGACTTAGCCAGGAAACTGCCTCTCCTGCGTACTTTACAATGACTCGGGAGGTCGAACGACCTGTCTTTATGCATCCTCCAAAATCAGCATGACTGTAGATTTACAAAAGCCCTACATCTCTGTTGTACTGGTAGACTAGTCCAAGGTCTAGTGAGCCTTGAAGGTCCTTGCCATCTCGACAATTGTTCGATTTTCACGTTCATTGGCAGGCACCATTTTGCTGTGGTGTGTATGGCGCTTTTAGTCTCTGCACGATTCCGTTCTCTGCCAGGATGGATTTTATTTCTTTGCTTCAAACTCTTCGCCGTTATCACTGAGTAGCTCCTTAATATTGTGCCCAAGCGTCTTTGCATGTGCTATAAACTGCTTTAAAAAAACTTTCACATCGAATTTATGTTTGATTGTGTAACCATAACGAAACTTTGTAAAGCTGTCCTTGTAGACAACCAGAAATCGTTTATTGCTAAACGATTAGCAGAATGGACCTACAACATCAGTGGAGACAAGTTCGCCTGCTTAGGCGATGTGCTTTGCCGAAATTACAGGGTTAGCATATTTCTCGTTTCAGCTCAACTGTGATGCCCAACTCTCTCTTGAGCATATATTTTACGTGCCACTTGTTTTGGTGACCCCATCTGTCGTGATACACCTGCAGAGTCGAGTTTTCTGCCGCAGAAATATTAACCCTCTCTAATTTTTCAGGAATTATTGGTTTAAAAGCTGCCTTGTACAGAGTCCCGCTGCTGGAACTGAAAAGAGGTTTTTCGATATTTTTGGAACATACCAGACTTCGGCCAAGGTCAGCTTAAGGGTGTCGTCTTCGGTGAAGGATAAAATTTAAATAGTTTCTTTCCCAATAGCTTTGAGCGCTTTTTTCCAGCAGACATGATGATGCGGGGACTTTGAAACTTTTGGAACTCCACAAACTGCTCCGGACAATTTGTAACATGCTTTGTGGCTCCATTGTCGATCCACCATGCCTTCTCTAAGGGCACACAGGGCTACATTGGTGACCAGGGCGTTGCTCTGGGCGACGTGCTTTGCTGGTCGTCCATCAGCAATCCACTTTTTGCATGTTGATACCCAATGTCCCTTCTTTTTGCAGTAGTTGCAAATGTGGTTTTCTTTTGACCTTTGTGATCCTCTATGTGGCTTAAATTTTTATACTTTTCACAAAAAGTGATTCTCCGGTGGCGCTCTCAGTGGCCTTTCTAAAATTTCTTTCATACATGCACAGTTGAGTAATTAGTTCTTCAAACGTTCTTTCTTCATTTTTTGACAATAGCATCCAACTGGATCTGCAATTCTAGAATTAGGCTAGGAAGTTCATTTTCATTATTTGATTTCAAGCCACTGTTAAGTTCGTTCCATAGATTTCTAAGTTTTGTAACGTGGGTCAAAACGTCTTCGCCATTACTCCAATGAAATGCAAAAAGTTCTGTAATTAATTTGAACAGTTGATCTTTGGATGACGCTTCAAAATTTAATTTAAGGGCTTCCCACGCCGTTTTTTTATCCATAACTTTCTGATATGGATATGCATAACTATTTGCTTTACGATATACATCGTTCGCCTGTTCGCCTTTCGAAGCATTCCCTTCCAAGGGCTGGAGGTTCACCAATTTGCCGGCGATTGCACCAAGGGCACCTTCATGGTAGTCCAACAAGTCTCGCACCTTCCTTTTCCAAAGTGGCCAATCTATTTCGCCAGTCAGAGGCTTGATGTGCTTCGCAAGCTCCATATTTACGAAGAGAAAAAAAATTCCGAGGTAGAAAATTCTTGTGTGTGAGGAAATGTGGTGATTTCCGAAATAGTACAATAACTTCTACCATTAAAAACTGTTGTTGTTTTTTCACAAAAATCTTCCATGAAAACTGGGGTTGAGCTCAATAAAAAATTTTAAATTATTAACATTTACTGGGTCAACAGAAATATAAACAAACATTTATATGCAAGGATGATCACGCCTTAAATGCATTATAATATAATGTAAATAACTTAAAAACAGAATTTGCAAATAAAACACAAACAACAACCACACAAATAAGTTAAATAGCGGCTGATCAGTTGCTCTTGTTTGTAGTTGGTTTGTTTAAGGAAGATAAATTAAACACAACAGCCAACTCGGCTAGAGTAGCACAATATGTAGCGTATTGGCTCTGTAACTCCGAGGTCCCGGGTTCAAAGCCTGGGAGAAGTGGTTATTATATTAGTTCTATAACTTCTACCATTAAAAACTGTTGTTGTTTTTTCACAAAAATCTTCCATAACAACTAGGCCAACAGAAAAATAACAAACATTTATATGTGAGGAAATGTGGTGATTTCCGAAATAGTACTATAATTTCTACCATTAAAAACTGTTGTTGTTTTTTCACAAAAATCTTTCATAAACTGGCCTTGAGCTAAATAAAATTGTAAATTATTAACATTTACTAGACCAACAGAAAAATAACAAACATTTATATTAATTGTAGTACAATTTAAAATACAATATTTTTTAGTATTTAAAAGCTGTAGATTCTAAAGTTACGTTATATAACGACCCCTAACTCTTACACCCTATCTTGCATTCTCTTTACTACCTCCTCTTGCTCCTTCAATACTGCTGCACAAACAAGCAATAACTACGCCATTCCTGAATATTTTTTTATTTAAAAAAAATTCAACATACGACACTGACTACGAATGAAAATTAACAAAGTATTTTTATAATTGCTTAATAAAAATCAGCTGCTTTCGTATTGTGAGGCTCTCATAAGCACGTCACAAATTTTTCTCACTGTTGTGAGCAATTGAGCTTTTCATTTTGCACTAGCATAAGGGAAACCTCACAATTGTGAGGAATCTCTCAAAAGTGAGCAAGGTGAGTTTTGTGAGGGTATTAAAATAGGGCTGGAAACGTTGTGACTGTACCGGACCGTTATCCTTTACCTCATGTTCATGACTTCAGCATGAATCTCAGGAATAAGAACATATTTTCGAAATAATATTTAGTAAGAGATTACCACCAAATTCCAAAAGCAGAAGATGATATTTATAAAACTGCAATTACAACACCTTTTGGTATGTTTGAATTCATCCGAATGCCTTTCAGACTTAAAAATTCAGCGCAAACTTTTCAAAGATTCATATATAATGTAGTAATTGGTTTAGACTTTGTTTTTACATACATATATTGATGATCTGTTAGTACGTAGCAAGCGAAAATGAGGAAAATAATTTAATAAGCCTGAATGTACTTTTTAAACGTCTAACAGAGTACGGTGTGAATATAAAACCAAGCAAATGTACTTTCGGCGTTACAAGTGTTGATTTTTTAGGATATAATACATCATATATATCGAAATTAGCAGTTATCTACGACTTAATCAATATAACAAGTAAGAAACGTGACAAGACATTAATTTCGGATGACACTTTAAATAAAGCCTTCGAATGCATTAAAGAGAAGTTTGCGTCTACGATAATGTTAAATCATTTTAACAAAGATGATCAACTCTTTTAAACTCCATTAATAATAAATCAGAACCGTTTGACAGGGAACTACTAGCCATTTATTTGAATATTAAACATTTTCGTTATCTTTTAGATGGACGACAATTTACAATTTTTACAGATCACAAGTCTTTGATATTTGCTTTAAATTCAAAAACCGAGCGTAGTCCAAGACAAACGACTCATAAGAAATTTATTGTACAATTTACTAATGAAAAATTAAAGAAAAAAAATATTGTAGCTGACACATTATCTCGAACTTTTTATATTGACACAATTAAAAACATTGAATTGAATTTCAAAATTTTACAAACTAAACAGGATCAGGACGAGGAATTTAAAATCAGAACGAACATCACATAATCTTAAATTAATTCAAAGCCCTTTTTTTAATTTTAAAATTTGATGTGAAATGACTGGTGAAAATCCTGGACCACGCCGTCTAATTATAAAAAAGAACTATTGGCCAAGAATGAATAAAGAAATTACCACTTGGTCAAAAGAATGTATAAGTTGCCAAAAATCGAAATTTTATTGTCATGCTAAATGACGCTAACATTAGAGTTCTAGCCAGTAAGCAATTCTTTATGCATACATTCTACAGACTGTTATCTCTCTGAATCTTCTAAAAATAATGTTAATACGCGCTGTTGTAATATATCGCTTATCATCTGTATATATTTTCTAATAAAGTTAGTTGTCGTTAAGCAGCAATCAGTGGAAGTCGTTTTGTTACTGTTGTTCAGTTTAATTTTCACACAGTCGCGCTTCACACTTGGCTAACATTTGTCGCAACACATCAGAAAAAGGCTTCTGAATATACATTTGGCGCCCAACGTGGGGCGGTGTGTAAAAATATTCGCTAAACTGTTTATCGCAAAGGGCAAAACCTGTGCTACTACTCTTTCACTTACAAATATAAACAATTAACATTCGATTTTACCGGTGTGTCTCTGTTTTCTCTGCTTCTCGTCATCCTTCGTTATTGGAAGATCTCCGCTAGAGCTATTGACATTTCTACTGCGCTGCAATCATTCTACCTGCTTGCTGTTTTGTTGTTGCGAATCAACCAATTCTGTACATATATCGCTTCGCTTTCGGTACTTAATATAACTGATAGCCTTTTTCGTTGTAATCACCTCATTGTACAGTTCTTAATTCGCCGTTCTCGATACCTACAGTCACGAGTGCAGCAATATCATAGCTGATCTTAGTTTATCGTTGTTATTAAGACATGTCAAAGCTAGAGGATAACAAGCGAAAGCGCGCTAACATTAAGCGCAATATTTCGAGAATCAAAGGAATTGTTGAAATTCCAGCAGACGGGTCTGGCACCAGGTTGCCAAGCGCAGAACTTCAATATCGACTTGGAATTCTGGAAGCATATTTTAAACAAGCTGTGTCCGTTCAGTCGGACATTGAAAATGAAGATCCAGATGACGAAGGCCGAGCTGACTTAGAAGACAGCTACGTGAAGACAGTTGGGAGAAGACTTGCACAACACTGTGGTTGACGCTCAACCCTCCCCAACCCTTTTCGCATCGTCTCGGCTTTCCAGGCTTTCATTGCCTGTCTTCGATGGAAATCGCGCAAATTATAAAAACTTCATCACATCGTTTAACCAAATTATAGCACGTGAACAAAATCTCTCAAACATTGAAAAGTTCAATCACTTGTTGAACTGCTTAAAGGGTCCTGCACTTGAGACAGTGCAGGCGTTTCAAGTGACAAGTGAAAATTATCAAAATGCTATAGATCGTCTCAATGCCCGGTTTGATAATCCTAAACTGACTTTTTTAGAAACGATTGCTGCATTATTTAAACTCCACCCAGTTAATAAACCTGATGGTCTTTAACTGCGTAGCCTAATTGACAAAGCAACCCCGATGTACAGCTCATTGTCCTCGCTAGGTACCGGAACAAATATCGCACAGACTATGTTGATTTATATCGTCATAGAAAAGTGTGATCAACAAACACGCAATAAATGGAATGAAGCACTTAATTTGAATACACTGCCTACGTGGGAACAATGTTCGCATGTACTGGAACGGCACTGCCAGTTTCTGATGTCTAGTGGTACTACGCTTCATGCGAAAGCGGAAACTGCAACGCAATTAGGTAATGCCAAGCAAGGTCAATGGTTGGCATCAACGTTTACCATTTCCAAAGCGCACTGCGCACTATGTTCAAATTCAGAACACAAACTTGCAGAGTGCTTGCAATTTAAAGGTATGAAGACCAATCACAGATTTGACTTCGTGAAAAAATATGGATTGTGTGTCAACTGATTGGGTACTGGTCATCGATTGGTAAGGTGCCCTTCGAAGCATAAATGGCGTAGCTGTTCGCATCATACATTGCTTCACAATGAGAAGCCTCCGCCTACGCAACAGCCATCCACATCAAATTCGTCGCAAACGTCGTCGTCGTCGCAACCTGGCGCTGCCATAACGTACTCACATAGCAACCTGTCGCATGGCGGCAATGTCATTTTAGCAACAGCCATGGTTTTCGTTAAGGACTCTTCGGGTACATACAAGTTAGGCAGAGCACTGTTGGACTCATGTTCGCAAGCAAATTTTATGACAGAAGAGTTTGCTCAAAAACTTCATCTCCGCCGAGACAAGCAACACGTTGAAATTCGCAGTATCGGTGACTCACGCACCAAAATTAATTTCTGTGCCACTACTGCTATCAAGTCGCGGGTTACTTCATTTGAATTGTCGCTGCAATTCTGTATTACGCCACGCATTGCATATCAACCCGATGGTGAAATCGACACCTCGAACTGGAATCTTCCAGCTAACACACCTTTAGCTGACGAATCGTTTAATAAATCTCGTCGCGTCGACATTTTACTTGGAACGGAAATCTTTTTCGATTTGCTATCTGTTGGACAAATAAAGCTTGGAAGAGATCTAGCCACTCTTCAAAAAACGTTGCTTGGTTGGGTGGTGTTCGGCAGATATGAGAACCATCAACCAGCTTTACCTAAGACATGTATGTTGTCGTATAACATGTCCATCGATACAAATCTGCAACATTTGTGGACCATAGACACTGTTGATACACCATGCCATGCTCTTCATCCGGAGCAGCGAATGTGCGAAGAGCACTATTCAAAAACGACATACCAACTACCCAATGGCCGTCTTGTAGTCAGTTTACCATTTAAACAAACTCCAGACTGTCTCGGAAATTCGATAGATATTGCTTGTCGGCGATTTCTTGTATTGAAACGTAGGCTTCAACAGTCGCCTGAACTACGTTCGCAGTATATAGCATTCATGCAGGAGTATAAACAACTTGGTCATATTAAACTAGTGTCAGCACCGAAGATAAATAGTCCTAATTATTATATACCACACCATTGTGTTTTAAAGCCAACTAGCATATCAACAAAACTCCGAGTTGTGTTCGACGCTTCGTGCCGCACATCAGCGCAATATTCATTAATCGACTTACTCTTAGTTGGTCCATCGCTTCGAGATGACTTGTACATACAGTTATTACGATTTCCTATGTTCCGCTTTGCATTAACAGCGGACAAAAATGTATCGGCAGGTACTGATAAAGCCTAGCGAACGAAGATATCAGTATATTCTCTGGAGAACATCACACGATGACGAATTGCAAACATATGAGTTGAACACCGTCACCTATGGTACGGCGTCGGCTCCATACTTGGCCGTTCGAAGTCTACAACACTTAGCTGATTTATATATGGCAGAGTTGCCGCTTGGAGCTTCAGTGGTAAAGTCATCGTTTTATGTAGATGATTTATTATGCGGTGCTAATGACGTTGCTTCGTTACATGCAATTAAAACAGAAGTAACAGAAATACTTCGACGTGGAATGTTTCTACTAACAAAGTGGCATTCAAACCATCCCAACTTCGTCGAAGTCCAGAGCTGTAAGAAATTGAATATTTGTGTTGATGCCGTAACTAGTGCACTTAGCATAACTTGGAACCAAGAAAACGATAGATTTCTTTTTACTTTTACTCCTAAAGGAAGTAGCAATAAGATAACTAAAAGAACTATTCTGTCAATTGCATCGTCATTATTCGACCCGCTTGGATTGCATTCGCCACTAATTATCGTTGCAAAAATCATCCTGCAAGAGCTTTGGCTCTTGAAGGTCGACTTGGTTGAGTCACTCTCACAAACGTTTCAAACTGCATGGGTAAACTGCTTGTCATCGCTTACTTCACTTTCATCACTGACCGTACCTCGCTACTGCCTGCAAACTGAATGCAACGAAATACAGTTGCATGGTTTTTGCGATGCTTCCCTTCGCGCATATGGCTGTTGCTTTTATGTACGTACTGAAACCAGCATGGGTGGTTACAGTATTCAGTTGCTCACAGCGAAGTCTTTCATCGCACCTGTGAAGAAACAGTCGCTGCCAAAACTTGAGCTTTGTGGTGCACATTTATTAAGCAAGCTGTATGCGAAAATTAAACATCTATTTAATGATAAGCAATGCAATGTGTATTTTTGGTCGGATTCCCAAATTGTGTTACATTGGCTCCAGCAGCACTCTGCAACGTTATCATCCTTTACGGTAACAGAGTGTCAGACATTCAGGAGCTAACGGTAGGTGGCCAATGGAAGTATGTGTCAACCAAAAGTAATCCTGCTGACATCGTTTCTCGGGGCTGTACAATAACAGAGCTTCAGTCGGGAATATGGTTCTCTGGTCCAACTTTTCTACGCGAGAGCGCCAGTAAATGGCCAGTTCAGAAACAAAGTGAGCTGGATATGGCAGTGCTAAATAGTGAGAGACGTAAAACTGCATTCACTATTTCTGTAGATGTCAACACGCTAATAGAAGCAATCAACAAATTCAGTTCCTACAATCGCTGCCTCCGCGTCGTCGCATATCTGTGGCGATTCTCGTATGCATGCAGAAAAATACGCAAGTTCGATATTCCGTTGCCATCTCCAGAAGAACTGTCACATGCATTGAACTGTATTGTCTGGAATTTACAACAGCAGCATTTTCCTGAAGAGTTTCGCCTGCTGCAACAACAAAGTTTAATAAAAGGTATATTAAAATACTTGTGCCCTTTTTTAGATGATTCGCCGGGATTTTCACTCATCAAGGTTGGCGGTAGGTTGGAAAATGCTAATATTCCTTCCCGTCAGAAGCACCCTATACTGCTACCACGAGGTTCCGAATTTGTCATGACCTACGTTCGCCACCTTCATCTACGGAATTATCATGTCGGCCCAAAGGCTTTGGTAGCATTGATTAGGTTACAATTCTGGATCGGTAATGCTAGAGATGTGGCACGTCAGATTGTACGGTCTTGTGTGCACTGCGTCCGGTACCGCCCAACTCTGCAGCATCAAATAATGGGAAATTTGCCCAACAGTGCGTTTAATCGCCGATAAGCCGTTCAGAAACGTTGGTATCGACTTCTGTGGTCCTATTGATACATACATACCTCCGCATACGCGGCAAGGGTCCTACGAAATCATACATAGCCATATTTTTATGCCTGGTGTTCAAAGCCGTTCACATCGAGGTGGTGTCAGATTTGTCTACGGATAAGTTTTTAGATGCTTTGAAACGCATGATTGCCCGCCGAGGACCGGTAAACAATATCTATTGCGATAACGCCACCAACTTTGTTGGGGCATGCAACAAACTACGCGAATTAAAAGCTTTTATGTTTAGTAACGAAACGAAGGTTGCCATTCAAGCATATTGTTCACCGGAGGAAATACATTTCCATTTTATTCCGCCAAGAGCCCTGCATTTTGGGGGGCTTTGAGAGGCTGCGGTGAAGAGCGCCAAAGGTCTTTTGGGACGCTCCTTGAGAAACACCAGATTTAGGTTTGAAGAACTTTATACCGCTATCGTAGAGATAGAAGCCGTGTTAAACTCACGTCCGTTAACACCTTTGTCTTCCGACCCAAATGACTTCAGTGATCTAACAGCAGGACACTTCCTCACCGGCGATTCGCTTCGCGCATTACCAGAGAAGCAAATTGACACAAACAATATCTTGACAAATATAATCAAATCGCAGCTGTAAAGCAGCAGTTTTGGCGAAGATGGTCGCCAATGAATTACGCGCTCGTTCTAAGTGGACATCCGAAGCACCCAATCTTACGATAGGAGCAATGGTGCTGATACACGAGGACAATATTCCTTCTCAGCGTTGGAAGCTGGGACGGGTTGAATCCGTCGTTAAAGGAAGGGATAATCGCGTTCGTGTTATACATGTTATTACCAGTATCTTGAAAGAGAGTTCTTTCAACGGGGCCGGGATGTCTGGTCACCCTACGCTAACATTAGAGTTCTAGCCAGTAAGCAATTCTGTATGCATACATTCTACAGACTGTTATCTCTCTGAATCTTCTAAAAATAATGTTAATACGAGCTGTTGTAATATATCGCTTATCATCTGTATATATTCTCTAATAAAGTTAGTTGTCGTTAAGCAGCAATCAGTGGAAGTCGTTTTGTTACTGTCGTTCAGTTTAATTTTCACACAGTCGCGCTTCACACTTGTCTAGCATTTGGCGTAACACATCGAGTAATTAAAATTCCGATTCCAAAAGAAAGATGTGAGCAAATTAAGATATTATTTGACCTCTACCTAACTCAAAATGACAAAGTTACATTTTAACAATAATTGATATATTTACACGTTGGCCAGAGGCATACGCATTGCAGGACATTTCAGCAACTACGTTTGCTCGATTCTCGATTCGGAATACCGTTAAAAATTACTACGGATCGAGGCACTCAATTTACGTCAAAATTATTCTCAGAACTTAGGAATTTGCTAGGTAGTCATCACATTACTCATAACTTTGCCACCGAAGATCAAGAAACAATTCCAAATTTAATTTCAACAACAATACTTTTGTTTAACAAAGATAGTTTATTTAATAAGTATAGAAGCAAAGGTGCTGTATAATATATTTTCCAGTACGAAAGTAAACAACAGAGTTGTATTTAATATTGATGTGCAAAAAAAAAGTTAAATACAAAGTAGGTGTGTTCACAGTTTCGGTTAAATTATTCATTCTCTCACCGCCTCTTAATTTAATAGAAATGGTTTTTTTTTTATTTTTATTAAGATTAAGAAATTAAAAGAAAACCGGCCTTGAGCTCAATAAAAAATTGTAAATTATTAACATTTACTGGGCAAACAGAAAAATAAACAGACGATTATATGCAAGGATGAGCACGCCTTAAATGCATTCTAATATAATGTAAATAACTTAAAAACAGAATTTGCAAATAAAACACAAACAAGTTAAATAGCGGCAAATCAGTTGCTCTTGTTTGTAGTTGGTTTGTCTAAGGAATATGAAATAAACGCAACAGCCAACTCGGCTAGCGTGGCACAATATGAAGCGTATTGGCTCTGCAACTCCGAACTTCCGGGTTCAAAGCCCGGGAGAAGTGGTTATGAAAAACAAATTTAATTAATTTAATAAAAAGAAGTCTGATGAGGAAATGTGGTGATTTCCATTATACCATTAAAAAACTGTTGTTGTTTTTTCACAAAAATCATCCATAAACTGGCCATGAGCTCAATAAAAATTGTAAAATTAACATTTACTAGGCCAACAGAAAAATAAACAAACGTTTATGTACAAGTATTAAAGTAAGTTCAATCTGGCGTTTTTACAATCAAAATAATGATAAACCTGCTCTTTACAGGATTTTTTTCTGAAGTGCATTGCCTGCCATTGTTGGTGTGTTCCTGATTAAGTGCAGCACCTGTTTAAGAGTGTGAACTTGCCCGGGTGCAGAACCCATACGCATAAAAGTGAGTCAAAACAAAAATGAAATGTGGATGTGTAATCAAAGAACATTTGTTTAGACGTTGGCGGTTTGATAAGTCATTGACTTTTGAATATATATATTTTTTTGTCAAATAACATCTTACCACCGAACCTTTGTTCACGTTTGGAAAAAGGCAATAGTCACATGGGTTTAAATCTGGAGAATATGTTGTATGGAGTAGCAATTCGCAGCCCAATTCATGGATTTTTGATAATCCTTTGAAGTGGTTACACGGTTGCGCTTATGGTCGTGTGCATTCGCCACTTCTTAAATGTTGAAACTAAAAAGTCACTGACTTATCAAACCGCCCTCGTAAATCCAAAGTCATTTAGTATGTCCATAACTGTATGTCCATAATTCTAGGATTTAGTTTATAAGAGTTAAATCCGTTTTAACGGTACACTTAGAAAATTAAAATTAGTTTATATAATTTGTTAATAGTTATTTTTTTAATAAGCATAAAAATAATATTTGTTATTTATTTTAAAAAGATTACATTAATTAATAAATTTAGTGCATGAATAATTTTAATAAATAAACAATATTTAAGAAAATAAGTAAGGAGCAGTAGTTACTATTTTAGGCACATAATCTCCACTTAAAAAACTCCCTAACACAAAATCCCCAATCATCAAATTCCCAAAATAATAATCCCCAAAATCTTAATCCCAAATAAAAAATCCTCAAAACCATAATTATAATAACAAAATTCATAATAATTTTACTTACACGGGCGGTACTCTCCCATCCCACTCGTCTGTATTTACGGCCGAAGTTTTTGCTATCGACAAAGCGTTAGAATATCCAATTCACCAAAAAGGAAAATTTGTTATTTGCTCCGACAGCCTGTCTTGCTTAAACGCAGTTAGTAACATAGGCAAAAGCTCAACGATCATTGTTAAAGTCCGCAATCTTTGCATTAAATATAGGCAAAAAATTGCTTTACTTTGGGCACCTGGCCATGTCGGTATTCCCGGAAATGAACAAGCAGATAATGCAGTTAAATACTAAATACGAAACTAAGGATCTGAATGACCTTAAGAAATTGCTACGACAACACACTAGCGAAAAAAGACTTATTGAATGGGGCAACTTCAACCACCGATACTTCAACCTCAACTCGACTCGCAACAAAGTTGTGTATCCTAGCAACATCTCTCGACTCCAAGCGACCATTTTTACACGCTTAAGGATTGGGTATACGGAAATAACTCATCAGCACATTCTCACTAGAGGGCCACTACCAATATGCCTCTTATGTGGCAGCATCACCTCTGTCGATCACATTTTCAACAAATGTGTGGCTTTGGAGAGTATTAGGAACAAACATTTCTTAACCGATCATTATCACAAATTGTTAAGTGCGGCGAAAAAATTTATGTACGCCAGAACTATTTAGAAAAGCTTAATGCTTGTTCTAATCACGGGAGCTCCAGCGTGGGAGTTAAGAAGCTTTTTTTTAACTGTAGGATGCACCAACTTATGAAAGCCCTGAATAGAGCCAATAAAAATATAAAAAAAACATTATAGTAAAATAAAGGTAAGCAAAAATGCTAATGTTATTGAAACGTAAACCATCCAAGATTCATTTTTTATGTTTTATTTAACAAATGCATTCTTCATTTTAAAAAAAGCTTCTTGGCGTCTGGGCTGGCAGTTACTTGTAATTGCAATGGCTAATTACTTGGCATGTACAATAACATTTAAAAGCTATAAATTAATTAAATTACCTACTAAAACAAATTTAACAATGTATTTATTGAATGTATAAGCCAATTTTAAATACTTGTATTAAATAAAATACTAATGTACTAGTAATAACAACTAAATCACTTAACTTTGTTGTTTTTATTTCGTCTAATAAAAAAAAGTTAAATAAAGCTAGTAAGAAATATTGGAGAAGTTTTCAATATTACGAAAGTTCCTCGAAGTTAGGCGGATTTATTCACAAGCATACATATAATAATATAATAATTTTGGCGCTTACACTATATAGCTAAATTTTTTGCCGAGCTTCTCCTACCATTTGAGTGTGCGTCTTTATATTATACCACAAACGGAGGGACATACAGTTTTTGTGCTGACTCCGAACGGCAGATGTATTTAATGAGAAGCTTTTTCATGGCTGAAATACGCTCGGAGCTTTGCCATTGCCTGCCGAGGGGTGACCGCTGCTAGAAAAAAACTGTTTCTATTATTAAGATTTTGCTTACCCAGACTGAGATTCGAACCTCGAACTCACCGGCATATCAAGTTATAGCACGCACCGCTACCAACTCGACCACAGCGGCCACAAACATACATACGTAAGTACAATTCAGAACACCGTAAGACCGGCTCATATTTCATGGTGTAAACTTTTTTTTTGATTTCTTTTATGTTTAAAAAGTCAAAATAACATAAAATTTCGTTAACAAGCACCACAGTTTTTACCGGGGTAAAACTTTTTGCATAAAATTATATTAGTGACAATTTCTGCAAAATATATTGCGTTATTAAATATGTAGTTTATATTCTACCACCAATGACCAAATTGGTGTATGTTTCTACCACCTTTTCGCAAAAGGGGATAAAATTTTGCCCCTTTTCTACTTCCTTCGTGAATGCAACCTTTTGTAAGATAGAACCAAATTTGGCTGTCAATACTTATCCAACCTTTTATAATTGAATCATGTTTTATAAGAAACTTTCTCCATATGAAATTAAAAACAGTGCGTTTGACAGGGAACTACTAGCCATTTATTTGAATATTAAAAATTTTCTTTATCTTTTAGAAGGACGACAATTTCCAGTTTTTACAGATCACAAGTCTTTGATTTTTGCATTAAAGTCTGCCTAGATATCCTGCAAGTCGTGGTCTGTGCCCACCTCTCATTTGCACGAGCATAAGCATATTCTTTTAAGACCAGCCTGCAATACCAAAGGGCATACCAATGCGTTCTTTACCAAGAAGAATCTGCTTGGATGTCCCTTCCCTCGCAAGTTTATCCGCTATACAGTTACCCTCGATGTCACTGTGGCCAGGAACCCAGATGAGGTTTAGTATGTTCTGCTTAGCCATCTCCTGAAGAGATCGGCGGTAATCCAATACAATCTTTGAAGTTATCGCAGCTGAGGTCACTGCTCTAATTGCCGCTTGGCTATCGCTAAATATAAAAACGTTATTGCCTTTTAAGACGGTTTGCAACCTGTTGATAGCCTCCTTAATAGCTGAAACCTCAGCTTGAAAACGCTACAGTGATCCGGCAGCCTAAAAGAACAGCTCAGAGATAAGTCCCGCGAGAAGACCCCTCCTCCCACGCTGCCGTTCAGCTTCGACCATCTGTGAAAACCGTAATACTTCCAGGTGGAGTATAGAAATTTTTAGACCACTCCTCCCTACCTGGAATCAACATCGCGAAGTTTCTGTCAGGGACCATGGTATCGACGCAGCGATCAGTGCAGTCCTGAAGAAAGCTATACTTACTCAGTATGCTTGAGTGTCCACATAGGCAAGAGCCGCCATCTGTTGACCCCCTAAGTCGAGGGGTAGAAGGTCTAGAAAGACATTCAAGGCGTCGTTGGGTGTTGTTCGCAAAGCTCCGCTAATGCAGATTATACTGGCACTTTACTAAGTAGATTGAGGTTAGCATTTTTGCTCAAGGCAGGCAACCATACGATGACTCCATAAAGAAGAATCGGTCTTACCACCGCTGTAAAGATCCTGCGGCATACGCTTGGATTTAGACCCCATTTCTTTCCAATGGCCCTTTGCAGGAGTATAGGGCCACATAAGCCTTCTGAGTGCGCTGAAAAATATTATTTCTCCAGCTAAGTTTCATATCTAGTGTGATGCCAAGAAACTTGGCTTCCTTCTTTAGATTTAAACGAATACCATTCAGTACCGGAGTAATTAACTCCGCTGTCTTATATTTTCTAGTGAAGAGTACCAACTCCACTTTTTCCGAGTTGACGCTAAGACCACATCGCGTGGACCAGTGCCCTAAAGCGCGGAGTGTTCCTTGCATCAAATCACACAAGGTCTGCGGGAAATTGCCCATGTATGCTATGGCGATGTCATCTGCATATGCGACAACTCTGGCGGGCCCCCATTCCATCTCTCGCAATTTAAATTTACAGTTAGATTCCAGAGTAAGGGTGAAAGTACACCACAATGCGGCGTTCCGCGAGACACATGTCTCGAAACACGGTTTGCGCCGACTTCTGCTGTAATCTTTCTACCTAAGAGCATTTGCTCTATAAATTCAACCAGGGAATTCTCTACACCAAGTCCTCTTAAAGCCTGGGTTTTGGCCTCCGGATTAATGTTGTTAAAAGCTCATTCAAAGTCAAGAAAAGCTACGAGGCAAAATTCCTTGTAACTAAAAGATCTCTCAATATAGCTGACTAGGGAATGTAGCGCAGTGTCTGTGGACCTTCCCTTTAGGTAAGCATGCTGGTTATTTGCCAAAAGTCTTTTATCGATTGTGAAAGGGAGGTGGTTATTAATCAGCCTCTCTAGAGTTTTGATAACAAAGGATGACAGGCTTATTTGTCTGAGATCCTTCGGGTTCGTATGTGATACTTTTCTGCCACCCTTCCCTGCTATTTTATAAGGTTTATAGCTTTTTATCGCTGAAATAATACTTTCTCTTGAGATAGGGAGATTAACGATTGCACCCAAAGGGGGGCGCTCTACTTCCCTTGATAAAACCGAACGTAGTCCAAGACAAACGACACATATGAAATTTATTGTACAATTTACTAATGAAAAATTAAAGAAAACAAAATATTGTAGCTGACACATTATCTCGAACTTTTGATATTGACGCAATTAAAAACATAGAATGGAATTTCAAAATTTTACAAACTGAACAGGATCAGGACAAAGAATTTAAAATCAGAACAAACATCACATAATCTTAAATTAACTTAAAGTCCTTTTTTTATTTTAAAATTTGATGTGAAATGACTGGTGAAAATCCTGGACCGTTTGTACCGAACAGTTTACGGAAAACAGTATTTAACATGCTACATGAGATTACACATGCTGGGACAAGGGCTACACGTCGTCTAATTATAAAAAATTACTATTGGCCAAGAATGAATAAAGAAATTAATACTTGGTCAAAAGAATGTATAAGTTGCAAAAATCGAATGTTGATTGTCATACTAAATCTCCAGTAATTAAAATTCCGATTCCAAAAAGAAGATTTGAGCATGTTCATTTAGATATTGTTTGACCTCTACCTAATTTAAAAGGACAAAGTTACATTTTAACAAAAATTGATATATTTACACGTTGGCCAGTGGCATACGCATTACGGGACATTTCAACAACTACGATTGCAAATAAATGTATCAAAGAATATGTTTCTCGATTCGGAGTACCGTTAAAAATTACTACGGATCGAGGCTCTCAACTTACGTCAAAATTATTCTCAGAACTTACGAATTTGCTAGGTAGTCATCACATTACTCATAACTTTGCCACCGAAGATCAAGAAACAAATCCAGTTTCCGTTTTCCGTTTTCTACAAGTATTAAAGTTAGTGTTTGTGTACAAGTATTAAAGTTTATGTACAAGTTGGTGAAGCTCGCGGAGCCTTTTCCGTGGCCCTTTAACTAATAAAAAATAAGATTTCCGAATTCAGTATGTATTTAATATTAATTTTATTTAAGTTAAGTTTTATATTTATTCAAGTGTTTGTTAACATAGATTTGAACAAGAGTTGGTGCGAAGTGCTTCGTCCGGATGTCTATATTCGATTGATTCTTAGTTTGTTAAGCTGTACTATGCTAGCAGCGATGACGACTAAAATGCAGCTGCTGTTGTTGTTGGTGGTGAGAGTGTGCGAAAAATGTAATGCGTAAAGGCCTTTGTTTTTGTTGGTTATTTCCAATTAAATCGTTGCTTGCCAATAGATAGACCAAGAACGAAGATGATGACGACGAAAACTAGCGGGTGTTGATGGTGGCGTGATTTTACCGTAGGCAACAATAAGTGGTGATGTGTTATTTTGTGTACATATGTACATATTCTATGCGAGAGCCCTTGCATAGGCTCTTGATTAGCGGTGCTTTGAAAAACAATAACTATGAATAACTCGATTAGCGCTGCTACTGGGCTTAGTAGGTTGACGGTTGTTGTTTAAATATACATACGTATTCAAAATAAAAGGTAATGAAAAACGGAGACGGCGTTAATTATATTTTTAGTGGGGGCGCGATCATCATCCCCTCCTTTCAGTCAGTTTCTGCAGTATGTGAAAGTTCTGTGGGAAGTTTGCATACCTTAGTAATTGAGCGCTTATATACTCCCTCTGCGGTTTTTACTTGTACAACTCTTACTCTGCCATCTTCACCTGGCACAATGACGATAATGCGGCCCATTGGCCACTTGAGTGGTGGTGTCAAGTCGTCTCTTAGTAATACTAAGTCATTTACCTTCAAATTGGGTTGCGCTGATTGCCATTTGCATCTTGTTTGCAGCTCCTTTAAATAATTCTGCTTCCATCGTTTCCAAAATTGTACTTGGATCCACTGGACAATTTGATATCGTTTTAAGAGGCTAAGTGGTGCAGCTTCAGGTGTCGGTTCGGGTATAGCGGTGAAGGTACGCCCTATCAAAAAGTGTGCGGGGGTAAGCGCTTGGAGGTCGTCAGGATCTGACGACATCGGTGTCAACGGGCGACTATTTGCCATTGCTTCAGCTTGACATACAATGGTATGAAGTTCATCATATGATAGTATGTTGCTTCCAATTGACCGGCGTAAATAATGTTTTGCATTTTTCACCGCGCTCTCCCACAGCCCACCAAAATGTGGTGATCTGGGTGGGATAAACTTCCAGAGTATTCCTTCCTCGCGGCAAAGGTTCTCTACTGAGTTGATGTGCTGCTGAGTGAAGAATACTTCAAGCAGATGGCGTAGCTCACGGTTTGCTCCGATAAAATTAGTTGCATTGTCGGAGTAAATAATTCTGCATCGCCCTCTCCGAGCAATAAATCGTTTAAGTGCAGCGACGAATGCTGCCGTTGGCAAATCAGGCACTAACTCTAAGTGAACCGCTTTAGAGCTAAAACAGATGAACACTGCAATGTATACCTTTATTGCAGCTTTTCCTCTAATTTTTTGAGTCATTAACAAGGGATCACAATAGTCAATTCCGGTAGTCTCAAATGGGTGTGATGGGTTGATGCGTTGCGAAGGTAGTGCCCCCATTATTTGCTCGGTGATTACTGGACGAAGGCGATAACATATTATACAGTGGTGAATTACCTGTCGTATGGCCTTCCTTGCGTTTAGTATCCAAAATTTGTCACGAAGAATGTTTTGTAATGTTTGAGCGCCTGCATGAAGGTGTTGTCAATGATAGTAAGTGATAAGAGTGTGAACGAAAGGGTGAGCATGAGGCAGCGCGATGGGATGTTTGGCGTCGAAGGGTAATGTTGAATTCTTTATTCTGCCTCCGACTCGAATGAGTTGATTGTGCAAGAATGGTGCGAGCTGAAGGAGCCTTGAAGATCGATGAAGTGATGAGTTGTGCAACATCATTTGGTACTCGCTACGAAAATACGACAGTTGAATAAATTTGCATACCATCTCTAACGTTGCCTCTATTTTGCCGGCTGTAATACTTAATCCCCTCTTGCGTTGAATGATCCACCTCACGTACGTAAAGATGCGAAGAAATTTTTGGTAGTTGTTTATGTATTTGTGAGAAGCGATTATGTCGCCGTGTTCCTTTACAACCAATACGAATCGTTGACAACGCTGTTCAGGTATGTCAGCCGGTGTATCAAATGATGAATGTGGCCAGTTCTCTTGAGACAGCAGTAGAAATTTTGGCCCATGAAACCATAAGCGATTGTTGAATAAGTCATGAGCCGTTGCTCCCCTTGAAATGACGTCAGCAGGATTGTCGGCTGATGTTACGTGATGCCACTTGAATTGTGATGTTAATTGTTGAATTCTGGTCACTCTATTTGCAACGAAAATTGACCAGCGCGAAGGTTCAGCCTTGATCCAAGAAAGCGCTATGGTCGAATCGGACCAGCAATGAATACCATCAGCATTTGGCGAAAATATGTCAATAATTGATATTAATAGTTCCGCCAGCAGCAAGGTAGCGCACAATTCTAGTCGAGGTAAGCTTATTTCTTTCTTTGGAGCAACACGTGACTTAGCGGCCAGCAACGATGACGTCGTACCATTAGAATCGCGTGTAACTATGTAGATGCAGGTGCCGTAAGCCTTCGTGCTGGCATCTGCGAAAGCGTGAATTTCAGTGGTGGTGTTGAAAGGTACATACCTTGGAATCTGGATGCTGTCAACCAGAGTTAGCTGGCGACGAAAATCTTGCCACTGGGTATAAACGTCTTGTGGCACACTTTCATCCCAATCCAGTTTCAGTGTCCATAAATGCTGCATTAGAATTTTACACGAAACTATGACTGGGTTCAGTAGGCCCAGTGGGTCGAAAAAACTTGCAATTTGGGATAAGATAGATCTTTTCGTTGTTTTCGAAGACGGCGATGATTTGGTGTAGCTGAACACGAAGTTATCGCCCGATGGTGACTATTTTAACCCAAGTGTTTTAATGTAGTCTACATCACCGAGTTGTACAATTTCTTCACGATCGGCTTGGGGAGTGTCAGAGATGATGGAATTGTCATTAGTGGCGCATTTTCGTAGAGTAAAGCCCCCTCTTTTTAGCAATTCAACCACTTGCTGCTTAATTTGGATGACTTCTTCAATAGTGGCGCCGCCTGTCATAAGGTTATCGACATAAAAGTCTCTTAATGTCACAATTGATCCAATTGGCAGTGATTCTGCCTCCTCCTTTGCTAACTGTTGTAGCGCCTTTGTTGCCAGGTATGGTGCGCTGCTTGTACCATAAGTGACGGTCTGCAGCTTGTACATTTGCACAGCGGTGGTGGGCGATTCTCGCCACAAAATGCACTGCCACGAAGAATCAGCTGCATTTACTTGAACCTGGCGGTACATTTTAGCAACATCCGCCATTAAAACGTATTTGTGTGCTCTAAAGCGAAGGAGGATGGTGAAGATGTCATTCTGTAGCGTCGGGCCAACGAGCAAGATGTCGTTCAGAGATTTTCCATTGGACGTTCGACACGACGCGTCGAAGACCACACGAAGTCTTGTGGTGCTGCTATCCGCCTTTATGACGCAGTGGTGAGGAATAAAATTATGAGCTGTTTTTGGGTTACTAAGCAGTGTCATATGCCCCATATTAATATATTCAACAATGAATTCGCGGTATGTGTTGAAGAGTGTGCGATTGCGAGCAAATTTATACTCAAGAGACATCAACCTTTTGTACGCGGCGTCATATGACTGCCCTAAGTTGCTGATTGTGGTTGATTGAAAGAAGTCTTCGCATGCTTGCTCCTCTGTCGAAAAAGGTTTTGTTGAATTGGTGTGGTGTTCTTCCAGTGCCCAAAAGTTTTGCAACAGCTGATCGAGAACGGGTTCATTGGTCATGGTAAGAAATGCTCTATAGGCCGATGATAAACTTAACGATGATGTTTTTGGTGACGAAGCTACTGGCGCAGATGAATTAGCGATGCCAGACACGATCCAACCGAGCTTAGTTTTTTGCAAGACTGGTGAATTGTTGCGTAACTTGATTTGCCCGACGAGAAGCAAATCATAAAATAACGCTGCTCCAATAAGACAATCGATAGTGGCTGGCTCGTTGAACCGTTCATCGGCCAATGTAATGTTGCTGGGCACATTCCATTCTTCAATGCTGACGTAAATGGTGGGTTGACATGAAGTTATTGTCGGCATGATTACCGCTTCCAAGGTCGACGAAAATGCGGTATGGCGCGATTTTAGTTCAACGCAGCATACTTGCTGCGTTCTTGTTGCTGTAGGGCCAATTCCCAATACCTCTATGCTGTGCTTTTTGCGCGGTAGCCGAAGATGCTGTGCTATTCTCTCGGTGACGAAGTGGAGTTGAGAACCTGAGTCCAACAGCACACGTGCAATGAGAGAGCCTCCCACAGTATTGCATAAACGTACTAGTGCAGTAGCGAGGATGATTTCCCCTGTTTCGATACGAGCCTGTAGTGTTGTTGGTTTCTCTGCATTCACGACGTCCAATTTGTTGCTACCATTTGCATTGCCGCCGTAGGTGCGATGTAGCAATGTGTGATGGCTCGCACGACAGTGCTGGCACCGACGAAGCGATGGGCATTGATTCGATTAGTGGTTGAGTCCAAGGCAATTGAGGCATAATTTTAACCGCTTTACCATATGATATCGATCAAGAGCATCCAATTTCATGAACTTGGCACAATTGAATGCATTGTGATATGGCCGAGTTTCACAAAGTAGGCATTTCGGCAACGCAGTTGTGGTGGTAAAGGATAACTGTTTCGATGAATATGGTTTCGATGGAGAATTTTTATGGCTTAATGGGCGTTCTGAGCTTGACTGATTGGCTTCGATAATGTTAAACATTTGGCATCGGCGTTCGAGAAAATCAGCCAAATCGTTCCATGTGGGAAGCTGCAAGGTTTGCGCTGACCTTTTGTCGAATTTAGCAGCGACCTCTTCTTCCCATTTGCCTCGCGTGTTTTCGTCTAGCTTAGATGTTACTAAGTGAAGAACTATTCCATCTGCGATTTGAATGGTGGTTGCTAGCGATTGCATAGCACGAAGATTGGCGTTGATCTTGTCGATGAATTCACGTAAGCCTGACACGCTTGGCTTGGTGACCCTTTGCACATCAAAAATGGTTGACAAATGCGATTGAAATATGAATCGCTTGTTGTCAAATCTGCCAACGATGAGATCAATTGGCCTTTGATAATTCGCTGGTGTAACCTCTAATGATTGAATTAGGCGGGCTGCGCCGTCTGTAAGGCATGAGCGCAAGTATTGAACCCGCTCGATGTCCGTTAGATCAGAATTGTTATGAACCAATGCGAGGAACATATTATAAAAATCTAACCAGTCTGTGTGGCGCCCACTAAACTTAGACAGCTGCAGTTTCGGTAGGTTTACCTTGCGATGAATTTGCGAAGAGTTAAAGTGGGTGCTGCTTAAGTGATCAATACTTGGCACTGCTAGCCTAGTGGTAATTGCGCTTTTTATCGTGAAATATGCTGCTTCAAACTCCACCCGATGATTGAGATCAAACTGCGACTCGTCTAATTCTTCTAAAGCGGACTGTATTTCCTCGAAAGTGTTGAACTGTCGCTCTAACATATCCAGTTTTACCTTCAGCTCTGACTCGGACATGTTGGCGAACTCAGCGATTTTGTTACGTGTACTTTGGAGGCGTTCCCACAAGTGGTCTCGCTGCAAAACCTTCACTCGGATATTACTCGAACTAGCTCCTTGCGAGGGAGGAGTTTTCTCTACATCCACTGTGACGCAGTCCATATCGCCGAGCATTACGACGTGTTTTATTATAAATCCGGCTCGAAGGACCTTTTGGTGAAGCGGAGCCTTTTCCGTGGCCCTTTTAACTAATAAAAAATAAGATTTCCGAATTCAGTATGTATTTAATATTAATTTTATTTAAGTTAAGTTTTATATTTATTCAAGTGTTTGTTAACATAGATTTGAACAAGAGTTGGTGCGAAGTGCTTGGTCCGGATGTCTATATTCGATTGATTCTTAGTTTGTTAAGCTGTACTATGCTAGCAGCGATGACGACTAAAATGCAGCTGCTGTTGTTGTTGGTGGTGAGAGTGTGCGAAAAATGTAATGCGTAAAGGCCTTTGTTTTTGTTGGTTATTTCCAATTAAATCGTTGCTTGCCAATAGGTAGACCAAGAACGAAGATGATGACGACGAAAACTAGCGGGTGTTGATGGTGGCGTGATTTTACCGTAGGCAACAATAAGTGGTGATGTGTTATTTTGTGTACATATGTACATATTCTATGCGAGAGCCCTTGCATAGGCTCTTGATTAGCGGTGCTTTGAAAAACAATAACTATGAATAACTCGATTAGCGCTGCTACTGCGCTTAGTAGGTTGAAGGTTGTTGTTTAAATATACATACGTATTCAAAATAAAAGGTAATGAAAAACGGAGACGGCGTTAATTATATTTTTAGTGGGGGCGCGATCACAAGTATTAAAGTAAGTTCAATCTGGCGTTTTTACAATCAAAATAATAACAAACCTGCTCTTTACAGGATTGTTTTCTGAAGTGCATTGTCTGCCATTGTTGGTGTGTTCCTGATTAAGTGCAGCACCTGTTTAAGAGTGTGAACTTGCCCGGGTGCAAAACCCATACGCATAAAAGTGAGTCAAAACAAAAATGAAATGTGGATGTGTATATAATCAAAGAACATCTCCCTTATAGTTTTTCGATCCTTGTTTTTGCTTAACGCTTTCATATTGGCAATAAGGATAATGTTTAGACGTTGGCGGTTTGATAAGTCATTGACTTTTGAATATATATATTTTTTTGTCAAATAACATCTTACCACCGAGCCTTAGTTCACGTTTGGAAATAGGCAATAGTCACATGGGTTTAAATCTGGAGAATATGTTGTATGGAGTAGCAATTCGCAGCCCAATTCATGGATTTTTGATAATCCTTTGCAGTGGTTACACGGTTGCGCTTATGGTCGTGTGCAATCGCCACTTCTTAAACATTGAAACTAAAAAAGTCACTGACTTATCAAACCGCCCTCGTAAATCCAAAGTCATTTAGTAAGTCCATAACTGTATGTCCATAGTTTTAGGATTTAGTTTATAAGAGTTAAAGCCGTTTTAACGGTACACTTAGAAAATTAAAATTAGTTTATATAATTTGTTAATAATTATTTTTTTAATAAGCATAAAAATAATATTTGTTATTTATTTTAAAAAGATTACATTAATTAATAAATTTAGTGCGTGAATAATTTTAATAAATAAACAATTTTTAAGAAAATAAGTAAGGATCAGTAGTTACTATTTTAGGCACATAATATCCACTTAAAAAACTCCCTAACACAAAATCCCCAATCATCAAATTCCCAAAATAATAATCCCCAAAATCTTAATCCCAAATAAAACATCCTCAAAACCATAATTATAATAACAAAATTCATAATAATTTTACTTACACGGGCGGTACTCTCCCATCCCACTCGTCTGTATTTACGGCCGAAGTTTTTGCTATCTACAAAGCGTTAGAATATCCAATTCACCAAAAAGGAAACTTTGTTAATTATCCTAGCAACATCTCTCGACTCCAAGCGACCATTTTTACACGCTTAAAGATTGGGCATACGGAAATAACTCATCAGCACATTCTCACTAGAGGGCCACTACCAATATGCCTCTTATGTGGCATCATAACCTCTGTCGATCACATTTTCAACAAATGTGTGGCTTCGGAAAGTATTAGGAACAAACATTTCTTAACCGATCATTATCACAAATTGTTAAGTGCGGCGAAAAAATTAATGTACGCCAGAACTATTTAGAAAAGCTTAATGCTTGCTCTAATCACGGGAGCTCCAGCGTGGGAGTTAAGAAGCTTTTTTTTTAACTGTAGGATGCACCAACTTATGAAAGCCCTGAATAGAGCCAATAAAAATATAAAAAAAACATTATAGTAAAATAAAGGTAAGCAAAACTGCTAATGTTATTGAAACGTAAACCATCCAAGATTCATTTTTTATGTTTTATTTAAAAAATGCATTCTTCATTTTAAAAAAAGCTTCTTGGCGTCTGGGCTGGCAGTTACTAGAACCTTCAACCAACAATGTGAAGGTAGGCTCGTTAAAAACATATTCCATCACTCCCAGCATTTTTGCAATGGCTAATTACTTGGCATGTACAATAACATTTAAAAAGCTATAAATTAATTAAATTACCTACTAAAACAAATTTAACAATGTATTTATTGAATGTATAAGCCAATTTTAAATACTTGTATTAAATAAAATAATAATGTACTAGTAATAACAACTAAATCACTTAACTTTGTTGTTTTTATTTCGGCTAATAAAAAAAAGTTAAATAAAGCTAGTAAGAAATATTGGAGAAGTTTTCAATATTACGAAGTTCCTCGAAGTTAGACGGATTTAATCACAAGCATACATGTAATAATATAATAATTTTGGCGCTTACACTATATAGCTCAGTTTTTGGATGAGCTTCTCCTACCGTTTGGGTGTGCGTCTTTATATTATACCACAAATGGAGGGACCTACAGTTTTTGTGCTGACTCCGAACGGCAGATGTATTTAATGAGAAGCTTTTTCATGGCTGAAATACGCTCGGAGCTTTGCCATTGCCTGCCGAGGGGTGACCGCTATTAGAAAAAAACTGTTTCTATTATTAAGATTTTGCTTACCCAGACTGAGATTCGAACCTCGAACTCACCGGCATATCAAGTTATAGCACGCACCGCTACCAACTCGACCACAGCGGCCACAAACATACATACGTAAGTACAATTCAGAACACCGTAAGACCGGCTAATATTTCATGGTGTAAACTTTTTTTTTGATTTTGCTATCGGAAATTATGTTTAAAAAGTCAAAATAACATAAAATTTACGTTAATACGCACCACAGCTTTTACCGGGGTAAAACTTTTTGCATAAAATTATATTAGTGACAATTTCTGCAAAATATATTTCGTTATTAAATATGTAGTTTATATTCTACCACCAATGACCAAATTGGTGTACTTTTTCTACCACCTTTTCGCAAAAGGGGATACAATTTTGCCCCTTTTCTACTTCCTTCGTAAATGCAACCTTTTGTAAGATAGAACCAAATTTGGCTGTCAATATTTACCCAACCTTTTATAATTGAATCATGTTTAATAAGAAACTTTCTCCATATGAAATTAAAAACAGTGCGTTTGACAGGGAACTACTAGCCATGATGTTCCTTGCATCAAATCACACAAGGTCTGCGGGAAATTGCCCATGTATGCTATGGCGATGTCATCTGCATATGCGACAACTCTGGCGGGCCCCCATTCCATCTCTCGCAATTTAAATTTACAGCTAGATTCCAGAGTAAGGGTGAAAGTACACCACAATGCGGCGTTCCGCGAGACACATGTCTCGAAACACGGTTTGCGCCGAATTCTGCTGTAATCTTTCTACCTAAGAGCATTTGCTCTATAAATTCAACCAGGGAATTCTCTACACCAAGTCCTCTTAAAGCCTGGGTTTTGGCCTCCGTATTAATGTTGTTAAAAGCTCCCTCAAAGTCAAGAAAAGCTACGAGGCAAAATTCCTTGTAACTAAAAGATCTCTCAATATAGCTGACTAGGGAATGTAGCGCAGTGTCTGTGGACCTTCCCTTTAGGTAAGCATGCTGGTTATTTGACAAAAGTCTTTTATCGATTGTGAAAGAGAGGTGGTTATTAATCAGCCTCTCTAGAGTTTTGATAACAAAGGATGACAGGCTTATTGGTCTGAGATCCTTCGGGTTCGTATGTGATACTTTTCTGCCACCCTTCCCTGCTATTTTATAAGGTTTATAGCTTTTTATCGCTGAAATAATAATTTCTCTTGAGATAGGGAGATTAACGATTGCACCCAAAGGGGGGCGCTCTACTTCCCTTGATAAAACCGAACGTAGTCCAAGACAAACGACACATATGAAATTTATTGTACAATTTACTAATGAAAAATTAAAGAAAACAAAATATTGTAGCTGACACATTATCTCGAACTTTTGATATTGACGCAATTAAAAACATAGAATTGAATTTCAAAATTTTACAAACTGAACAGGATCAGGACGAAGAATTTAAAATCAGAACAAACATCACATAATCTTAAATTAATTTAAAGTCCTTTTTTTTATTTTAAAATTTGATGTGAAATGACTGGTGAAAATCCTGGACCGTTTGTACCGAACAGTTTACGGAAAACAGTATTTAACATGCTACATGAGATTACACATGCTGGGACAAGGGCTACACGTCGTCTAATTATAAAAAATTACTATTGGCCAAGAATGAATAAAGAAATTAACACTTGGTCAAAAGAATGTATAAGTTGCCAAAAATCGAATGTTGATTGTCATACTAAATCTCCAGTAATTAAAATTCCGATTCCAAAAAGAAGATTTGAGCATGTTCATTTAGATATTGTTTGACCTCTACCTAATTTAAAAGGACAAAGTTACATTTTAACAATAATTGATATATTTACACGTTGGCCAGTGGCATACGCATTACGGGACATTTCAACAACTACGATTGCAAATAAATTTATCAAAGAATATGTTTCTCGATTCGGAGTACCGTTAAAAATTACTACGGATCGAGGCTCTCAACTTACGTCAAAATTATTCTCAGAACTTACGAATTTGCTAGGTAGTCATCACATTACTCATAACTTTGCCACCGAAGATCAAGAAACAAATCCAGTTTCCGTTTTCCGTTTTCTACAAGTATTAAAGTTAGTGTTTGTGTACAAGTATTAAAGTTTATGTACAAGTATTAAAGTAAGTTCAATCTGGCGATTTTACAATCAAAATAATAAAAAACCTGCTCTTTACAGGATTGTTTTCTGAAGTGCATTGCCTGCCATTGTTGGTGTGTTCCTGATTAAGTGCAGCACCTGTTTAAGAGTGTGAACTTGCCCGGGTGCAAAACCCATACGCATAAAAGTGAGTCAAAACAAAAATGAAATGTGGATGTGTATATAATCAAAAAACATCTCCCCTATAGTTTTTCGATCCTTGTTTTTGCTTAACGCTTTCATATTGGCAATAAGGATAATGTTTAGACGTTGGCGGTTTAATAAGTCATTGACTTTTGAATATATATATATTTTTTTGTCAAATAACATCTTACCACCGAGCCTTAGTTCACGTTTGGAAATAGGCAATAGTCACATGGGTTTAAATCTGGAGAATATGTTGTATGGAGTAGCAATTCGCAGCCCAATTCATGGATTTTTGATAATCCTTTGCAGTGGTTACACGGTTGCGCTTATGGTCGTGTGCAATCGCCACTTCTTAAACATTGAAACTAAAAAAGTCACTGACTTATCAAACCGCCCTCGTAAATCCAAAGTCATTTAGTATGTCCATCCAGTTAGTAACATAGGCAAAAGCTCAACGATCATTGTTAAAGTCCGCAATCTTTGCATTAAATATAGACAAAAAATTGCTTTACTTTGGGCACCTGGCCATGTCGGTATTCCCGGAAATGAACAAGCAGATAATGCAGTTAAATACTAAATACGAAACTAAGGATCTGAATGACCTCAAGAAATTTCTACGACAACACACTGGCGAAAAAAGACTTATTGAATGGGGCAACTTCAACCACCGATACTTCAACCTCAACTCGACTCGCAACAAAGTTGTTTATCCTAGCAACATCTCTCGACTCCAAGCGACCATTTTTACACGCTTAAAGATTGGGCATACGGAAATAACTCATCAGCACATTCTCACTAAAGGGCCACTACCAATATGCCTCTTATGTGGTATCATAACCTCTGTCGATCACATTTTCAACAAATGTGTGGCTTTGGAGATTATTAGGAACAAACATTTCTTAACCGATCATTATCACAAATTGTTAAGTGCGGCGAAAAAATTAATGTACGCCAGAACTATTTAGAAAAGCTTAATGCTTGCTCTAATCACGGGAGCTCCAGCGTGGGAGTTAAGAAGCTTTTTTTTAACTGTAGGATGCACCAACTTATGAAAGCCCTGAATAGAGCCAATAAAAATATAAAAAAAACATTATAGTAAAATAAAGGTAAGCAAAAATGCTAATGTTATTGAAACGTAAACCATCCAAGATTCATTTTTTATGTTTTATTTAACAAATGCATTCTTCATTTTAAAAAAAGCTTCTTGGCGTCTGGGCTGGCAGTTACTTGTAATTGCAATGGCTAATTACTTGGCATGTACAATAACATTTAAAAGCTATAAATTAATTAAATTACCTACTAAAACAAATTTAACAATGTATTTATTGAATGTATAAGCCAATTTTAAATACTTGTATTAAATAAAATACTAATGTACTAGTAATAACAACTAAATCACTTAACTTTGTTGTTTTTATTTCGTCTAATAAAAAAAAGTTAAATAAAGCTAGTAAGAAATATTGGAGAAGTTTTCAATATTACGAAAGTTCCTCGAAGTTAGGCGGATTTATTCACAAGCATACATATAATAATATAATAATTTTGGCGCTTACACTATATAGCTAAATTTTTTGCCGAGCTTCTCCTACCATTTGAGTGTGCGTCTTTATATTATACCACAAACGGAGGGACATACAGTTTTTGTGCTGACTCCGAACGGCAGATGTATTTAATGAGAAGCTTTTTCATGGCTGAAATACGCTCGGAGCTTTGCCATTGCCTGCCGAGGGGTGACCGCTGTTAGAAAAAAACTGTTTCTATTATTAAGATTTTGCTTACCCAGACTGAGATTCGAACCTCGAACTCACCGGCATATCAAGTTATAGCACGCACCGCTACCAACTCGACCACAGCGGCCACAAACATACATACGTAAGTACAATTCAGAACACCGTAAGACCGGCTAATATTTCATGGTGTAAACTTTTTTTTTGATTTTGCTATCGGAAATTATGTTTAAAAAGTCAAAATAACATAAAATTTACGTTAATACGCACCACAGCTTTTACCGGGGTAAAACTTTTTGCATAAAATTATATTAGTGACAATTTCTGCAAAATATATTTCGTTATTAAATATGTAGTTTATATTCTACCACCAATGACCAAATTGGTGTACTTTTTCTACCACCTTTTCGCAAAAGGGGATACAATTTTGCCCCTTTTCTACTTCCTTCGTAAATGCAACCTTTTGTAAGATAGAACCAAATTTGGCTGTCAATATTTACCCAACCTTTTATAATTGAATCATGTTATAAAGAAACTTTCTCCATATGAAATTAAAAACAGTGCGTTTGACAGGGAACTACTAGCCATGATGTTCCTTGCATCAAATCACACAAGGTCTGCGGGAAATTGCCCATGTATGCTATGGCGATGTCATCTGCATATGCGACAACTCTGGCGGGCCCCCATTCCATCTCTCGCAATTTAAATTTACAGCTAGATTCCAGAGTAAGGGTGAAAGTACACCACAATGCGGCGTTCCGCGAGACACATGTCTCGAAACACGGTTTGCGCCGAATTCTGCTGTAATCTTTCTACCTAAGAGCATTTGCTCTATAAATTCAACCAGGGAATTCTCTACACCAAGTCCTCTTAAAGCCTGGGTTTTGGCCTCCGGATTAATGTTGTTAAAAGCTCCCTCAAAGTCAAGAAAAGCTACGAGGCAAAATTCCTTGTAACTAAAAGATGTCTCAATATAGCTGACTAGGGAATGTAGCGCAGTGTCTGTGGACCTTCCCTTTAGGTAAGCATGCTGGTTATTTGACAAAAGTCTTTTATCGATTGTGAAAGAGAGGTGGTTATTAATCAGCCTCTCTAGAGTTTTGATAACAAAGGATGACAGGCTTATTGGTCTGAGATCCTTCGGGTTCGTATGTGATACTTTTCTGCCACCCTTCCCTGCTATTTTATAAGGTTTATAGCTTTTTATCGCTAAAATAATAATTTCTCTTGAGATAGGGAGATTAACGATTGCACCCAAAGGGGGGCGCTCTACTTCCCTTGATAAAACCGAACGTAGTCCAAGACAAACGACACATATGAAATTTATTGTACAATTTACTAATGAAAAATTAAAGAAAACAAAATATTGTAGCTGACACATTATCTCGAACTTTTGATATTGACGCAATTAAAAACATAGAATTGAATTTCAAAATTTTACAAACTGAACAGGATCAGGACGAAGAATTTAAAATCAGAACAAACATCACATAATCTTAAATTAATTTAAAGTCCTTTTTTTTTTTTTAAAATTTGATGTGAAATGACTGGTGAAAATCCTGGACCGTTTGTACCGAACAGTTTACGGAAAACAGTATTTAACATGCTACATGAGATTACACATGCTGGGACAAGGGCTACACGTCGTCTAATTATAAAAAATTACTATTGGCCAAGAATGAATAAAGAAATTAACACTTGGTCAAAAGAATGTATAAGTTGCCAAAAATCGAATGTTGATTGTCATACTTACAGCTATGATACATGAAGCCGCCTTTTTCTTTACTCCTTCCCCGACAGGGTGTCCAACAAGCAATATATTATCGACAGAGTTAAGACTACTTGTCAAGCATAAAAGAAGGATGAGGAAAAATTGGCAAACAAGCCAGAGTCCAGTGGATAAAGTGCTATTCAACAAGGCAAGGAACATGCTTAAGAAACAATTGGCAGAAGTAAGAAATGAATCAACTGCAGATTATCTGAAAAACCTTGACCCATTTACAAGCGACTATGAATACAGCCTCTGGAGAGCTACGCGTTATTTGAAACGCCCAACAAAAAGAAATATAGCAGTAAAAGACAACAATGGAGTTTAGTGCAGATCGAATGAAGAAAAAGTTGAAGCGTTTGCACAGAACCTTCAAACAATATTTCAGCCCAATTTAGACGGAGACAGAACAGAGGAGGAGGAAATTATAAACTTTTTAGAAGCACCGTGTCAAATGAGTCTTCCGATTAGTCGTGTCTCCAAAACAGAAGTAGAAGTAGAGATTAAAAATATTAACCGCAAAAAGTCACCGGGATTTGACAAAATAGACGGCAACACTTTAAAAAATCTGCCCCCCAAGTGCATTCAACTTCTGACACTAATATACAATGCAATGCTAAGACTCGACTACTATCCAACGCAATGGAAATGTGCAGAAGTTGTCATGATTCCGAAACCTAATAAGCCTGAAAATTGTTTGTCTTCATACCGCCCTATCAGCTTGCTGGTGACTTTCTCTAAAGTATTTGAGAGAATACTTTTGAGAAGAATGTTACCAGTTTTGGACAAATTCGACATAATACCGGAACACCAGTTTGGGTTTAGGAGAGGTCACGGAACACCAGAGCAATGTCATCGAATTGTGAATGAAATAACAAAAGCACTGGAAGGTAAGAAATATTGTACGGCTGTATTTCTTGACGTACAGCAGGCATTCGATCGGGTCTGGCACACGGGTATTTTATATAAAATTAAAAAACTACTACCTGCTCCATACTTTCTTTTGATAAGGTCATACTTAAGTAATAGAAAATTTTATGTTACAAATGAAGGTGTTACATCTAATATGTACTCTATAAACGCCGGCGTACCGCAGGGTAGCGTTCTGGGTCCGGTGCTTTATACAATATTCACCGCCGATTTGCCTGTTTTGGCAGAAGTAAATATTGCCACTTATGCTGATGATACAGCCATAATTGCAACATGCGATACTCCAGCTGAAGCCTGACGGTGCATACAGAAGGAACTCTGTGAAATAGAGAAATGGCTACACAAATGGAAGATTAAAGTAAATCCTCAGAAATCTTTTCATACAACTTTCACACTCAGAAGAGGTGACTGTCCTCCGGTAAACCTCAATGGCACACAAATTCCCCAAACCACGACAGTTAAATATCTTGGGGTACACCTTGACAGAAGGCTGACATGGACAGCTCACATAAAATCTAAAGTAAAGCAGCTAAACCAAAAGACCAAAAAGATGTACTGGCTTTTTAGGAAAAAATCAAAACTAAGCTTGGAAAATAAAGTGATACTTTACAAAGCAATTCTTAAGCCCGTTTGGACCTATGCCATACAGCTCTGGGGAACGGCAAGTCATTCGAATATTGAAATCCTTCAACGCTATCAATCAAAAACTCTAAGACTATTAGTAGGGGCTCCCTGGTTTGTAAAAAATAACGAAATACATAAAGATCTCAAAATATCTCTTGTTAAAGAAGAAATTGTAAAAATAAGCAAGAAATACATCACTAAACTTAGCAATCATTGTAATAATTTAGCTATAAATCTATTAGATAATAGTCAAACCACTCGAAGGCTGAAACGATGCCATGTTTTGGACTTACCAGATAAAGAACTTTAAAGTTTCTGAAATAATATGTTATATGTACATACATACATATATATTTATATTGGTTATTCTCACTGGAGTCTAACCATTCCTGCTATTTAGGTTAAGTTTCTACTATTTGTCGAATTTGCTTATTGTCATAAAGATAGATTGCAAATAAATATACATCAACAAAAAAAAAAAGATTGTCATACTAAATCTCCAGTAATTAAAATTCCGATTCCAAAAAGAAGATTTGCGCATGTTCATTTAGATATTGTTTGACCTCTACCTAATTTAAAAGGACAAAGTTACATTTTAACAATAATTGATATATTTACACGTTGGCCAGTGGCATACGCATTACGGGACATTTCAACAACTACGACTGCAAATAAATTTATCAAAGAATATGTTTCTCGATTCGGAGTACCGTTAAAAATTACTACGGATCGAGGCTCTCAACTTACGTCAAAATTATTCTCAGAACTTACGAATTTGCTAGGTAGTCATCACATTACTCATAACTTTGCCACCGAAGATCAAGAAACAAATCCAGTTTCCGTTTTCCGTTTTCTACAAGTATTAAAGTTAGTGTTTGTGTACAAGTATTAAAGTTTATGTACAAGTATTAAAGTAAGTTCAATCTGGCGATTTTACAATCAAAATAATAACAAACCTGCTCTTTACAGGATTGTTTTCTGAAGTGCATTGCCTGCCATTGTTGGTGTGTTCCTGATTAAGTGCAGCACCTGTTTAAGAGTGTGAACTTGCCCGGGTGCAAAACCCATACGCATAAAAGTGAGTCAAAACAAAAATGAAATGTGGATGTGTATATAATCAAAGAACATCTCCCCTATAGTTTTTCGATCCTTGTTTTTGCTTAACGCTTTCATATTGGCAATAAGGATAATGTTTAGACGTTGGCGGTTTGATAAGTCATTGACTTTTGAATATATATATATTTTTTTGTCAAATAACATCTTACCACCGAGCCTTAGTTCACGTTTGGAAATAGGCAATAGTCACATGGGTTTAAATGTGGAGAATATGTTGTATGGAGTAGCAATTCGCAGCCCAATTCATGGATTTTTTATAATCCTTTGAAGTGGTTACACGGTTGCGCTTATGGTCGTGTGCAATCGCCACTTCTTAAACATTGAAACTAAAAAAGTCACTGACTTATCAAACCGCCCTCGTAAATCCAAAGTCATTTAGTATGTCCATAACTGTATGTCCATAGTTCTGGGATTTAGTTTATAAGAGTTAAATCCGTTTTAACGGTACACTTAGAAAATTTAAATTAGTTTATATAATTTGTTAATAATTATTTTTTTAATAAGCATAAAAATAATATTTGTTATTTATTTTAAAAAGACTACATTAATTAATAAATTTAGTGCATGAATAATTTTAATAAATAAACAATTTTTAAGAAAATAAGTAAGGATCGGTTGTTACTATTTTGGGCACATAATATCCACTTAAAAAACTCCCTAACACAAAATCCCCAATCATCAAATTCCTAAAATAATAATCCCCAAAATCTTAATCCCAAATAAAAAATCCTCAAAACCATAATTATAATAACAAAATTCATAATAATTTTACTTACACGGGCGGTACTCTCCCATCCCACTCGTCTGTATTTACGGCCGAAGTTTTTGCTATCTACAAAGCGTTAGAATATCCAATTCACCAAAAAGGAAAATTTGTTATTTGCTCCGACAGCCTCTCTTGCTTAAACGCAGTTAGTAACATAGGCAAAAGCTCAACGATCATTGTTAAAGTCCGCAATCTTTGCATTAAATATAGGCAAAAAATTGCTTTACTTTATGCACCTGGCCATGTCGGTATTCCCGGAAATGAACAAGCAGATAATGCAGTTAAATACTAAATACGAAACTAAGGATCTGAATGACCTCAAGAAATTTCTACGACAACACACTGGCGAAAAAAGACTTATTGAATGGGGCAACTTCAACCACCGATACTTCAACCTCAACTCGACTCGCAACAAAGTTGTTTATCCTAGCAACATCTCTCGACTCCAAGCGACCATTTTTACACGCTTAAAGATTGGGCATACGGAAATAACTCATCAGCACATTCTCACTAGAGGGCCACTACCAATATGCCTCTTATGTGGCATCATAACCTCTGTCGATCACATTTTCAACAAATGTGTGGCTTTGGAGAGTATTAGGAACAAACATTTCTTAACCGATCATTATCACAAATTGTTAAGTGCGGCGAAAAAATTAATGTACGCCAGAACTATTTAGAAAAGCTTAATGCTTGCTCTAATCACGGGAGCTCCAGCGTGGGAGTTAAGAAGCTTTTTTTTAACTGTAGGATGCACCAACTTATGAAAGCCCTGAATAGAGCCAATAAAAATATAAAAAAAACATTATAGTAAAATAAAGGTAAGCAAAAATGCTAATGTTATTGAAACGTAAACCATCCAAGATTCATTTTTTATGTTTTATTTAACAAATGCATTCTTCATTTTAAAAAAAGCTTCTTGGCGTCTGGGCTGGCAGTTACTTGTAATTGCAATGGCTAATTACTTGGCATGTACAATAACATTTAAAAGCTATAAATTAATTAAATTACCTACTAAAACAAATTTAACAATGTATTTATTGAATGTATAAGCCAATTTTAAATACTTGTATTAAATAAAATACTAATGTACTAGTAATAACAACTAAATCACTTAACTTTGTTGTTTTTATTTCGTCTAATAAAAAAAAGTTAAATAAAGCTAGTAAGAAATATTGGAGAAGTTTTCAATATTACGAAAGTTCCTCGAAGTTAGGCGGATTTATTCACAAGCATACATATAATAATATAATAATTTTGGCGCTTACACTATATAGCTAAATTTTTTGCCGAGCTTCTCCTACCATTTGAGTGTGCGTCTTTATATTATACCACAAACGGAGGGACATACAGTTTTTGTGCTGACTCCGAACGGCAGATGTATTTAATGAGAAGCTTTTTCATGGCTGAAATACGCTCGGAGCTTTGCCATTGCCTGCCGAGGGGTGACCGCTGTTAGAAAAAAACTGTTTCTATTATTAAGATTTTGCTTACCCAGACTGAGATTCGAACCTCGAACTCACCGGCATATCAAGTTATAGCACGCACCGCTACCAACTCGACCACAGCGGCCACAAACATTGCTATCGGAAATTATGTTTAAAAAGTCAAAATAACATAAAATTTACGTTAATACGCACCACAGCTTTTACCGGGGTAAAACTTTTTGCATAAAATTATATTAGTGACAATTTCTGCAAAATATATTTCGTTATTAAATATGTAGTTTATATTCTACCACCAATGACCAAATTGGTGTATTTTTCTACCACCTTTTCGCAAAAGGGGATACAACTTTGCCCCTTTTCTACTTCAAATGCAACCTTTTGTAAGATAGAACCAAATTTGGCTGTCAATATTTACCCAACCTTTTATAATTGAATCATGTTTTATAAGAAACTTTCTCCATATGAAATTAAAAACAGTGCGTTTGACAGGGAACTACTAGCCATTTATTTGAATATTAAAAATTTTCTTTATCTTTTAGAAGGACGACAATTTACAGTTTTTACAGATCACAAGTCTTTGATTTTTGCATTAAAGTCTGCCTAGATATCCTGCAAGTCGTGGTCTGTGCCCACCTCTCATTTGCACGAGCATAAGCATATTCTTTTAAGAGCAGCCTGCAAGTACCAAAGGGCATACCAATGCGTTGTTTACCAAGAAGAATCTGCTTGGATGTCCCTTCCCTCGCAAGTTCATCCGCTATACAGTTACTCTCGATGTCACTGTGGCCTGGAACCCAGATGAGGTTTAGTATGTTCTGCTTAGCCATCTCCTGAAGAGATCGGCGGTAATCCAATACAATCTTTGAAGTTATCGCAGCTGAGGTCACTGCTCTAATTGCCGCTTGGCTATCGCTAAATATAAAAACGTTATTGCCTTTTAAGACGGTTTGCAACCTGTTGATAGCCTCCTTAATAGCTGAAACCTCAGCTTGAAAACGCTACAGTGATCCGGCAGCCTAAAAGAACAGCTCAGAGATAAGTCCCGCGAGAAGACCCCTCCTCCCACGCTGCCGTTCAGCTTCGACCATCTGTGAAAACCGTAATACTTCCAGGTGGAGTATAGAAATTTTTAGACCACTCCTCCCTACCTGGAATCAACATCGCGAAGTTTCTGTCAGGGACCATGGTATCGACGCAGCGATCAGTGCAGTCCTGAAGAAAGCTATACTTACTCAGTATGCTTGAGTGTCCACATAGGCAAGAGCCGCCATCTGTTGACCCCCTAAGTCGAGGGGTAGAAGGTCTAGAAAGACATTCAAGGCGTCGTTGGGTGTTGTTCGCAAAGCTCCGCTAATGCAGATTATACTGGCACTTTACTAAGTAGATTGAGGTTAGCATTTTTGCTCAAGGCAGGCAACCATACGATGACTCCATAAAGAAGAATCGGTCTTACCACCGCTGTATAGATCCTGCGGCATACGCTTGGATTTAGACCCCATTTCTTTCCAATGGCCCTTTGCAGGAGTATAGGGCCACATAAGCCTTCTGAGTGCGCTGAAAAATATTATTTCTCCAGCTAAGTTTCATATCTAGTGTGACGCCAAGAAACTTGGCTTCCTTCTTTAGATTTAAACGAATACCATTCAGTACCGGAGTAATTAACTCCGCTGTCTTATATTTTCTAGTGAAGAGTACCAACTCCACTTTTTCCGAGTTGACGCTAAGACCACATCGCGTGGACCAGTGCCCTAAAGCGCGGAGTGTTCCTTGCATCAAATCACTGCGGGAAATTGCCCATGTATGCTATGGCGATGTCATCTGCATATGCGACAACTCTGGCGGGCCCCCATTCCATCTCTCGCAATTTAAATTTACAGTTAGATTCCAGAGTAAGGGTGAAAGTACACCACAATGCGGCGTTCCGCGAGACACATGTCTCGAAACACGGTTTGCGCCGAATTCTGCTGTAATCTTTCTACCTAAGAGCATTTGCTCTATAAATTCAACCAGGGAATTCTCTACACCAAGTCCTCTTAAAGCCTGGGTTTTGGCCTCCGGATTAATGTTGTTAAAAGCTCATTCAAAGTCAAGAAAAGCTACGAGGCAAAATTCCTTGTAACTAAAATATCTCTCAATATAGCTGACTAGGGAATGTAGCGCAGTGTCTGTGGACCTTCCCTTTAGGTAAGCATGCTGGTTATTTGCCAAAAGTCTTTTATCGATTGTGAAAGGGAGGTGGTTATTAATCAGCCTCTCTAGAGTTTTGATAACAAAGGATGACAGGCTTATTGGTCTGAGATCCTTCGGGTTCGTATGTGATACTTTTCTGCCACCCTTCCCTGCTATTTTATAAGGTTTATAGCTTTTTATCGCTGAAATAATACTTTCTCTTGAGATAGGGAGATTAACGATTGCACCCAAAGGGGGGCGCTCTACTTCCCTTGATAAAACCGAACGTAGTCCAAGACAAACGACACATATGAAATTTATTGTACAATTTACTAATGAAAAATTAAAGAAAACAAAATATTGTAGCTGACACATTATCTCGAACTTTTGATATTGACGCAATTAAAAACATAGAATGGAATTTCAAAATTTTACAAACTGAACAGGATCAGGACGAAGAATTTAAAATCAGAACAAACATCACATAATCTTAAATTAACTTAAAGTCCTTTTTTTATTTTAAAATTTGATGTGAAATGACTGGTGAAAATCCTGGACCGTTTGTACCGAACAGTTTACGGAAAACAGTATTTAACATGCTACATGAGATTACACATGCTGGGACAAGGGCTACACGTCGTCTAATTATAAAAAATTACTATTGGCCAAGAATGAATAAAGAAATTAATACTTGGTCAAAAGAATGTATAAGTTGCAAAAATCGAATGTTGATTGTCATACTAAATCTCCAGTAATTAAAATTCCGATTCCAAAAAGAAGATTTGAGCATGTTCATTTAGATATTGTTTGACCTCTACCTAATTTAAAAGGACAAAGTTACATTTTAACAAAAATTGATATATTTACACGTTGGCCAGTGGCATACGCATTACGGGACATTTCAACAACTACGATTGCAAATAAATTTATCAAAGAATATGTTTCTCGATTCGGAGTACCGTTAAAAATTACTACGGATCGAGGCTCTCAACTTACGTCAAAATTATTCTCAGAACTTACGAATTTGCTAGGTAGTCATCACATTACTCATAACTTTGCCACCGAAGATCAAGAAAAAAATCCAGTTTCCGTTTTCCGTTTTCTACAAGTATTAAAATTAGTGTTTGTGTACAAGTTTTAAAGTTTATGTACAAGTTGGTGAAGCTCGCGGCCCTTTTAACTAATAAAAAATAAGATTTCCGAATTCAGTATGTATTTAATATTAATTTTATTTAAGTTAAGTTTTATATTTATTCAAGTGTTTGTTAACATAGATTTGAACAAGAGTTGGTGCGAAGTGCTTGGTCCGGATGTCTATATTCGATTGACTGCAGCTGCTGTTGTTGTTGGTGGTGAGAGTGTGCGAAAAATATAATGCGTAAAGGCCTTTGTTTTTGTTGGTTATTTCCAATTAAATCGTTGCTTGCCAATAGGTAGACCAAGAACGAAGATGATGACGACAAAAACTAGCGGGTGTTGATGGTGGCGTGATTTTACCGTAGGCAACAATAAGTGGTGATGTGTTATTTTGTGTACATATGTACATATTCTATGCGAGAGCCCTTGCATAGGCTCTTGATTAGCGGTGCTTTGACAAACAATAACTATGAATAACTCGATTAGCGCTGCTACTGCGCTTAGTAGGTTGAAGGTTGTTGTTTAAATATACATACGTATTCAAAATAAAAGGTAATGAAAAACGGAGACGGCGTTAATTATATTTTTAGTGGGGGCGCGATCATCATCCCCTCCTTTCAGTCAGTTTCTGCAGTATGTGAAAATTCTGTGGGAAGTTTGCGTACCTTAGTAATTGAGCGCTCTGCCATCTTCACCTGGCACAATGTCGATAATGCGGCCCATTGGCCACTTGAGTGGTGGTGTCAAGTCGTCTCTTAGTAATACTAAGTCGTTTACCTTCAAGTTGGGTTGCGCTGATTGCCATTTGTTTGCAGCTCCTTTAAATAATTCTGCTGCCATCGTTTCCAAAATTGTACTTGGATCCACTGGACAATTTGATATCGTTTTAAGAGGCTAAGTGGTGCAGCTTCAGGTGTCGGTTCGGGTATAGCGGTGAAGGTACGCCCTATCAAAAAGTGTGCGGGGGTAAGCGCTTGGAGGTCGTCAGGATCTGACGACATCGGTGTCAACGGGCGACTATTTACCATTGCTTCAGCTTGACATACAATGGTATGAAGTTCATCATATGATAGTATGTTGCTTCCAATTGACCGGCGTAAATAATGTTTTGCATTTTTCCCCGCGCTCTCCCACAGCCCACCGAAATGTGGTGATCTGGGTGGGATAAACTTCCAGAGTATTCCTTCCTCGCGGCAAAGGTTCTCTACTGAGTTGATGTGCTGCTGAGTGAAGAATACTTCAAGCAGATGGCGTAGCTCACGGTTTGCTCCGATAAAATTAGTTGCATTGTCGGAGTAAATAATTCTGCATCGCCCTCTCCGAGCAATAAATCGTTTAAGTGCAGCGACGAATGCTGCCGTTGACAAATCAGGCACTAACTCTAAGTGAACCGCTTTAGAGCTAAAACAGATGAACACTGCAATGTATACCTTTATTGCAGCTTTTCCTCTGATTTTTTGAGTCATTAACAAGGGATCACAATAGTCAATTCCGGTAGTCTCAAATGGGTGTGATGGGTTGATGCGTTGCGAAGGTAGTGCCCCCATTATTTGCTCGGTGATTACTGGACGAAGGCGATAACATATTATACAGTGGTGAATTACCTGTCGTATGACCTTCCTTGCGTTTAGTATCCAAAATTTGTCACGAAGAATGTTTTGTAATGTTTGAGCGCCTGCATGAAGGTGTTGTCGATGATAGTAAGTGATAAGAGTGTGAACGAAAGGGTGAGCATGAGGCAGCGCGATGGGATGTTTGGCGTCGAAGGGTAATGTTGAATTCTTTATTCTGCTCCGACTCGAATGAGTTGATTGTGCAAGAATGGTGCGAGCTGAAGGAGCCTTGAAGATCGATGAAGTGATGAGTTGTGCAACATCATTTGGTACTCGCTACGAAAATACGACAGTTGAATAAATTTGCATACCATCTCTAACGTTGCCTCTATTTTGCCGGCTGTAATACTTAATCCCCTCTTGCGTTGAATGATCCACCTCACGTACGTAAAGATGCGAAGAAATTTTTGGTAGTTGTTTATGTATTTGTGAGAAGCGATTATGTCGCCGTGTTCCTTTACAACCAATACGAATCGTTGACAACGCTGTTCAGGTATGTCAGCCGGTGTATCAAATGATGAATGTGGCCAGTTCTCTTGAGACAGCAGTAGAAATTTTGGCCCATGAAACCATAAGCGATTGTTGAATAAGTCATGAGCCGTTGCTCCCCTTGAAATGACGTCAGCAGGATTGTCGGCTGATGTTACGTGATGCCACTTGAATTGTGATGTTAATTGTTGAATTCTGGTCACTCTATTTGCAACGAAAATTGACCAGCGCGAAGGTTCAGCCTTGATCCAAGAAAGCGCTATGGTCGAATCGGACCAGCAATGAATACCATCAGCATTTGGCGAAAATATGTCAATAATTGATATTAATAGTTCCGCCAGCAGCAAGGTAGCGCACAATTCTAGTCGAGGTAAGCTTATTTCTTTCTTTGGAGCAACACGTGACTTAGCGGCCAGCAACGATGACGTCGTACCATTAGAATCGCGTGTAACTATGAAGATGCAGGTGCCGTAAGCCTTCGTGCTGGCATCTGCGAAAGCGTGAATTTCAGTGGTGGTGTTGAAAGGTACATACCTTGGAATCTGGATGCTGTCAACCAGAGTTAGCTGGCGACGAAAATCTTGCCACTGGGTATAAACGTCTTGTGGCACACTTTCATCCCAATCCAGTTTCAGTGTCCATAAATGCTGCATTAGAATTTTACACGAAACTATGACAGTGGGTCGAAAAAACTTGCAATTTGGGATAAGATAGATCTTTTCGTTGTTTTCGAAGACGGCGATGATTTGGTGTAGCTGAACACGAAGTTATCGCCCGATGGTGACTATTTTAACCCAAGTGTTTTAATGTAGTCTACATTACCGAGTTGTACAATTTCTTCACGATCGGCTTGGGGAATGTCAGAGATGATGGAATTGTCATTAGTGGCGAATTTTCGTAGAGGAAAGCCCCCTCTTTTTAGCAATTCAACCACTTGCTGCTTAATTTGGATGACTTCTTCAATAGTGGCGCCGCCTGTCATAAGGTTATCGACATAAAAGTCTCTTAATGTCACAATTGATCCAATTGGCAGTGATTCTGCCTCCTCCTTTGCTAACTGTTGTAGCGCCTTTGTTGCCAGGTATGGTGCGCTGCTTGTACCATAAGTGACGGTCTGCAGCTTGTACATTTGCACAGCGGTGGTGGGCGATTCTCGCCACAAAATGCACTGCCACGAAGAATCAGCTGCATTTACTTGAACCTGGCGGTACATTTTAGCAACATCCGCCATTAAAACGTATTTGTGTGCTCTAAAGCGAAGGAGGATGGTGAAGATGTCATTCTGTAGCGTCGGGCCAACGAGCAAGATGTCGTTCAGAGATTTTCCATTGGACGTTCGACACGACGCGTCGAAGACCACACGAAGTCTTGTGGTGCTGCTATCCGCCTTTATGACGCAGTGGTGAGGAATAAAATTATGAGCTGTTTTTGGGTTACTAAGCAGTGTCATATGCCCCATATTAATATATTCAACAATGAATTCGCGGTATGTGTTGAAGAGTGTGCGATTGCGAGCAAATTTATACTCAAGAGACATCAACCTTTTGTACGCGGCGTCATATGACTGCCCTAAGCTGCTGATTGTGGTTGATTGAAAGAAGTCTTCGCATGCTTGCTCCTCTGTCGAAAAGTGCCCAAAAGTTTTGCAACAGCTGATCGAGAACGGGTTCATTGGTCATGGTAAGAAATGCTCTATAGGCCGATGATAAACTTAACGATGATGTTTTTGGTGACGAAGCTACTGGCGCAGATGAATTAGCGATGCCAGACACGATCCAACCGAGCTTAGTTTTTTGCAAGACTGGTGAATTGTTGCGTAACTTGATTTGCCCGACGAGAAGCAAATCATAAAATAACGCTGCTCCAATAAGACAATCGATAGTGGCTGGCTCGTTGAACCGTTCATCGGCCAATGTAATGTTGCTGGGCACATTCCATTCTTCAATGCTGACGTAAATGGTGGGTTGACATGAAGTTATTGTCGGCATGATTACCGCTTCCAAGGTCGACGAAAATGCGGTATGGCGCGATTTTAGTTCAACGCAGCATACTTGCTGCGTTCTTGTTGCTGTAGGGCCAATTCCCAATACCTCTATGCTGTGCTTTTTGCGCGGTAGCCGAAGATGCTGTGCTATTCTCTCGGTGACGAAGTGGAGTTGAGAACCTGAGTCCAACAGCACACGTGCAATGAGAGAGCCTCCCACAGTATTGCATAAACGTACTAGTGCAGTAGCGAGGATGATTTCCCCTGTTTCGATACGAGCCTGTAGTGTTGTTGGTTTCTCTGCATTCACGACGTCCAATTTGTTGCTACCATTTGCATTGCCGCCGTAGGTGCGATGTAGCAATGTGTGATGGCTCGCACGACAGTGCTGGCACCGACGAAGCGATGGGCATTGATTCGATTAGTGGTTGAGTCCAAGGCAATTGAGGCATAATTTTAACCGCTTTACCATATGATATCGATCAAGAGCATCCAATTTCATGAACTTGGCACAATTGAATGCATTGTGATATGGCCGAGTTTCACAAAGTAGGCATTTCGGCAACGCAGTTGTGGTGGTAAAGGATAACTGTTTCGATGAATATGGTTTCGATGGAGAATTTTTATGGCTTAATGGGCGTTCTGAGCTTGACTGATTGGCTTCGATAATGTTAAACATTTGGCATCGGCGTTCGAGAAAATCAGCCAAATCGTTCCATGTGGGAAGCTGCAAGGTTTGCGCTGACCTTTTGTCGAATTTAGCAGCGACCTCTTCTTCCCATTTGCCTCGCGTGTTTTCGTCTAGCTTAGATGTTACTAAGTGAAGAACTATTCCATCTGCGATTTGAATGGTGGTTGCTAGCGATTGCATAGCACGAAGATTGGCGTTGATCTTGTCGATGAATTCACGTAAGCCTGACACGCTTGGCTTGGTGACCCTTTGCACATCAAAAATGGTTGACAAATGCGATTGAAATATGAATCGCTTGTTGTCAAATCTGCCAACGATGAGATCAATTGGCCTTTGATAATTCGCTGGTGTAACCTCTAATGATTGAATTAGGCGGGCTGCGCCGTCTGTAAGGCATGAGCGCAAGTATTGAACCCGCTCGATGTCCGTTAGATCAGAATTGTTATGAACCAATGCGAGGAACATATTATAAAAATCTAACCAGTCTGTGTGGCGCCCACTAAACTTAGACAGCTGCAGTTTCGGTAGGTTTACCTTGCGATGAATTTGCGAAGAGTTAAAGTGGGTGCTGCTTAAGTGATCAATACTTGGCACTGCTAGCCTAGTGGTAATTGCGCTTTTTATCGTGAAATATGCTGCTTCAAACTCCACCCGATGATTGAGATCAAACTGCGACTCGTCTAATTCTTCTAAAGCGGACTGTATTTCCTCGAAAGTGTTGAACTGTCGCTCTAACATATCCAGTTTTACCTTCAGCTCTGACTCAGACATGTTGGCGAACTCAGCGATTTTGTTACGTGTACTTTGGAGGCGTTCCCACAAGTGGTCTCGCTGCAAAACCGTCACTCGGATATTACTCGAACCAGCTCCTTGCGAGGGAGGAGTTTTCTCTTCATCCACTGTGACGCAGTCCATATCGCCGAGCATTACGACGTGTTTATTATAAATCCGGCTCGAAGGACCTTTTGGTGAAGCTCGCGGAGCCTTTTCCGTGGCCCTTTTAACTAATAAAAAATAAGATTTCCGAATTCAGTATGTATTTAATATTAATTTTATTTAAGTTAAGTTTTATATTTATTCAAGTGTTTGTTAACATAGATTTGAACAAGAGTTGGTGCGAAGTGCTTCGTCCGCATGTCTATATTCGATTGATTCTTAGTTTGTTAAGCTGTACTATGCTAGCAGCGATGACGACTAATATGCAGCTGCTGTTGTTGTTGGTGGTGAGAGTGTGCGAAAAATGTAATGCGTAAAGGCCTTTGTTTTTGTTGGTTATTTCCAATTAAATCGTTGCTTGCCAATAGGTAGACCAAGAACGAAGATGATGACGACGAAAACTAGCGGGTGTTGATGGTGGCGTGATTTTACCGTAGGCAACAATAAGTGGTGATGTGTTATTTTGTGTACATATGTACATATTCTATGCGAGAGCCCTTGCATAGGCTCTTGATTAGCGGTGCTTTGAAAAACAATAACTATGAATAACTTGATTAGCGCTGCTACTGCGCTTAGTAGGTTGAAGGTTGTTGTTTAAATATACATACGTATTCAAAATAAAAGGTAATGAAAAACGGAGACGGCGTTAATTATATTTTTAGTGGGGGCGCGATCACAAGTATTAAAGTAAGTTCAATCTGGCGTTTTTACAATCAAAATAATAACAAACCTGCTCTTTACAGGATTGTTTTCTGAAGTGCATTGTCTGCCATTGTTGGTGTGTTCCTGATTAAGTGCAGCACCTGTTTAAGAGTGTGAACTTGCCCGGGTGCAAAACCCATACGCATAAAAGTGAGTCAAAACAAAAATGAAATGTGGATGTGTATATAATCAAAGAACATCTCCCCTATAGTTTTTCGATCCTTGTTTTTGCTTAACGCTTTCATATTGGCAATAAGGGTAATGTTTAGACGTTGGCGGTTTGATAAGTCATTGACTTTTGAATATATATATTTTTTTGTCAAATAACATCTTACCACCGAGCCTTAGTTCACGTTTGGAAATAGGCAATAGTCACATGGGTTTAAATCTGGAGAATATGTTGTATGGAGTAGCAATTCGCAGCCCAATTCATGGATTTTTGATAATCCTTTGCAGTGGTTACACGGTTGCGCTTATGGTCGTGTGCAATCGCCACTTCTTAAACATTGAAACTAAAAAAGTCACTGACTTATCAAACCCCCCTCGTAAATCCAAAGTCATTTAGTATGTCCATAACTGTATGTCCATAGTTCTAGGATTTAGTTTATAAGAGTTAAATCCGTTTTAACGGTACACTTAGAAAATTAAAATTAGTTTATATAATTTGTTAATAATTATTTTTTTAATAAGCATAAAAATAATATTTGGTGTTTATTTTAAAAAGAATACATTAATTAATAAATTTAGTGCATGAATAATTTTAATAAATAAACAATTTTTAAGAAAATAAGTAAGGATCAGTAGTTACTATTTTAGGCACATAATATCCACTTAAAAAACTCCCTAACACAAAATCCCCAATCATCAAATTCCCAAAATAATAATCCCCAAATAAAAAATCCTCAAAACCATAATTATAATAACAAAATTCATAATAATTTTACTTACACGGGCGGTACTCTCCCATCCCACTCGTCTGTATTTACGGCCGAAGTTTTTGCTATCTACAAAGCGTTAGAATATCCAATTCACCAAAAAGGAAAATTTGTTATTTGCTCCGACAGCCTCTCTTGCTTAAACGCAGTTAGTAACATAGGCAAAAGCTCAACGATCATTGTTAAAGTCCGCAATCTTTGCATTAAATATAGGCAAAAAATTGCTTTACTTTGGGCACCTGGCCATGTCGGTATTCCCGGAAATGAACAAGCAGATAATGCAGTTAAATACTAAATACGAAACTAAGGATCTGAATGACCTCAAGAAATTTCTACGACAACACACTGGCGAAAAAAGACTTATTGAATGGGGCAAATTCAACCACCGATACTTCAACCTCAACTCGACTCGCAACAAAGTTGTTTATCCTAGCAACATCTCTCGACTCCAAGCGACCATTTTTACACGCTTAAAGATTGGGCATACGGAAATAACTCATCAGCACATTCTCACTAGAGGGCCACTACCAATATGCCTCTTATGTGGCATCATAACCTCTGTCGATCACATTTTCAACAAATGTGTGGCTTTGGAGAGTATTAGGAACAAACATTTCTTAACCGATCATTATCACAAATTGTTAAGTGCGGCGAAAAAATTAATGTACGCCAGAACTATTTAGAAAAGCTTAATGCTTGCTCTAATCACGGGAGCTCCAGCGTGGGAGTTAAGAAGCTTTTTTTTAACTGTAGGATGCACCAACTTATGAAAGCCCTGAATAGAGCCAATAAAAATATAAAAAAAACATTATAGTAAAATAAAGGTAAGCAAAAATGCTAATGTTATTGAAACGTAAACCATCCAAGATTCATTTTTTATGTTTTATTTAACAAATGCATTCTTCATTTTAAAAAAAGCTTCTTGGCGTCTGGGCTGGCAGTTACTAGAACCTTCAACCATCAATGTGAAGGTAGGCTCGTTAAAAACATATTCCATCACTCCCAGCATTTTTGCAATGGCTAATTACTTGGCATGTACAATAACATTTAAAAAGCTATAAATTAATTAAATTACCTACTAAAACAAATTTAACAATGTATTTATTGAATGTATAAGCCAATTTTAAATACTTGTATTAAATAAAATAATAATGTACTAGTAATAACAACTAAATCACTTAACTTTGTTGTTTTTATTTCGGCTAATAAAAAAAAGTTAAATAAAGCTAGTAAGAAATATTGGAGAAGTTTTCAATATTACGAAAGTTCCTCGAAGTTAGACGGATTTAATCATAAGCATACATGTAATAATATAATAATTTTGGCGCTTACACTATATAGCTCAGTTTTTGGATGAGCTTCTCCTACCGTTTGGGTGTGCGTCTTTATATTATACCACAAATGGAGGGACCTACAGTTTTTGTGCTGACTCCGAACGGCAGATGTATTTAATGAGAAGCTTTTTCATGGCTGAAATACGCTCGGAGCTTTGCCATTGCCTGCCGAGGGGTGACCGCTATTAGAAAAAAACTGTTTCTATTATTAAGATTTAGCTTACCCAGACTGAGATTCGAACCTCGAACTCACCGGCATATCAAGTTATAGCACGCACCGCTACCAACTCGATCACAGCGGCCACAAACATACATACGTAAGTACAATTCAGAACACCGTAAGACCGGCTAATATTTCATGGTGTAAACTTTTTTTTTGATTTTGCTATCGGAAATTATGTTTAAAAAGTCAAAATAACATAAAATTTACGTTAATACGCACCACAGCTTTTACCGGGGTAAAACTTTTTGCATAAAATTATATTAGTGACAATTTCTGCAAAATATATTTCGTTATTAAATATGTAGTTTATATTCTACCACCAATGACCAAATTGGTGTACTTTTTCTACCACCTTTTCGCAAAAGGGGATACAATTTTGCCCCTTTTCTACTTCCTTCGTAAATGCAACCTTTTGTAAGATAGAACCAAATTTGGCTGTCAATATTTACCCAACCTTTTATAATTGAATCATGTTTAATAAGAAACTTTCTCCATATGAAATTAAAAACAGTGCGTTTGACAGGGAACTACTAGCCATGATGTTCCTTGCATCAAATCACACAAGGTCTGCGGGAAATTGCCCATGTATGCTATGGCGATGTCATCTGCATATGCGACAACTCTGGCGGGCCCCCATTCCATCTCGCGCAATTTAAATTTACAGCTAGATTCCAGAGTAAGGGTGAAAGTACACCACAATGCGGCGTTCCGCGAGACACATGTCTCGAAACACGGTTTGCGCCGAATTCTGCTGTAATCTTTCTACCTAAGAGCATTTGCTCTATAAATTCAACCAGGGAATTCTCTACACCAAGTCCTCTTAAAGCCTGGGTTTTGGCCTCCGGATTAATGTTGTTAAAAGCTCCCTCAAAGTCAAGAAAAGCTACGAGGCAAAATTCCTTGTAACTAAAAGATCTCTCAATATAGCTGACTAGGGAATGTAGCGCAGTGTCTGTGGACCTTCCCTTTAGGTAAGCATGCTGGTTATTTGACAAAAGTCTTTTATCGATTGTGAAAGAGAGGTGGTTATTAATCAGCCTCTCTAGAGTTTTGATAACAAAGGATGACAGGCTTATTGGTCTGAGATCCTTCGGGTTCGTATGTGATACTTTTCTGCCACCCTTCCCTGCTATTTTATAAGGTTTATAGCTTTTTATCGCTGAAATAATTCTTTCTCTTGAGATAGGGAGATTAACGATTGCACCCAAAGGGGGGCGCTCTACTTCCCTTGATAAAACCGAACGTAGTCCAAGACAAACGACACATATGAAATTTATTGTACAATTTACTAATGAAAAATTAAAGAAAACAAAATATTGTAGCTGACACATTATCTCGAACTTTTGATATTGACGCAATTAAAAACATAGAATTGAATTTCAAAATTTTACAAACTGAACAGGATCAGGACGAAGAATTTAAAATCAGAACAAACATCACATAATCTTAAATTAATTTAAAGTCCTTTTTTTTGATTTTAAAATTTGATGTGAAATGACTGGTGAAAATCCTGGACCGTTTGTACCGAACAATTTACGGAAAACAGTATTTAACATGCTACATGAGATTACACATGCTGGGACAAGGGCTACACGTCGTCTAATTATAAAAAATTACTATTGGCCAAGAATGAATAAAGAAATTAACACTTGGTCAAAAGAATGTATAAGTTGCCAAAAATCGAATGTTGATTGTCATACTAAATCTCCAGTAATTAAAATTCCGATTCCAAAAAGAAGATTTGAGCATGTTCATTTAGATATTGTTTGACCTCTACCTAATTTAAAAGGACAAAGTTACATTTTAACAATAATTGATATATTTACACGTTGGCCAGTGGCATACGCATTACGGGACATTTCAACAACTACGATTGCAAATAAATTTATCAAAGAATATGTTTCTCGATTCGGAGTACCGTTAAAAATTACTACGGATCGAGGCTCTCAACTTACGTCAAAATTATTCTCAGAACTTACGAATTTGCTAGGTAGTCATCACATTACTCATAACTTTGCCACCGAAGATCAAGAAACAAATCCAGTTTCCGTTTTCCGTTTTCTACAAGTATTAAAGTTAGTGTTTGTGTACAAGTATTAAAGTTTATGTACAAGTATTAAAGTAAGTTCAATGTGGCGATTTTACAATCAAAATAATAACAAACCTGCTCTTTACAGGATTGTTTTCTGAAGTGCATTGCCTGCCATTGTTGGTGTGTTCCTGATTAAGTGCAGCACCTGTTTAAGAGTGTGAACTTGCCCGGGTGCAAAACCCATACGCATAAAAGTGAGTCAAAACAAAAATGAAATGTTGATGTGTATATAATCAAAGAACATCTCCCCTATAGTTTTTCGATCCTTGTTTTTGCTTAACGCTTTCATATTGGCAATAAGGATAATGTTTAGACGTTGGCGGTTTGATAAGTCATTGACTTTTGAATATATATATATTTTTTTGTCAAATAACATCTTACCATCGAGCCTTAGTTCACGTTTGGAAATAGGCAATAGTCACATGGGTTTAAATCTGGAGAATATGTTGTATGGAGTAGCAATTCGCAGCCCAATTCATGGATTTTTGATAATCCTTTGCAGTGGTTACACGGTTGCGCTTATGGTCGTGTGCAATCGCCACTTCTTAAACATTGAAACTAAAAAAGTCACTGACTTATCAAACCGCCCTCGTAAATCCAAAGTCATTTAGTATGTCCATAACTGTATGTCCATAGTTCTAAGATTTAGTTTATAAGAGTTAAATCCGTTTTAACGGTACACTTAGAAAATTAAAATTAGTTTATATAATTTGTTAATAATTATTTTTTTAATAAGCATAAAAATAATATTTGTTATTTATTTTAAAAAGATTACATTAATTAATAAATTTAGTGCATGAATAATTTTAATAAATAAACAATTTTTAAGAAAATAAGTAAGGATCAGTAGTTACTATTTTAGGCACATAATATCCACTTAAAAAACTCCCTAACACAAAATCCCCAATCATCAAATTCCCAAAATAATAATCCCCAAAATCTTAATCCCAAATAAAAAATCCTCAAAACCATAATTATAATAACAAAATTCATAATAATTTTACTTACACGGGCGGTACTCTCCCATCCCACTCGTCTGTATTTACGGCCGAAGTTTTTGCTATCTACAAAGCGTTAGAATATCCAATTCACCAAAAAGGAAACTTTGTTATTTGCTCCGACAGCCTCTCTTGCTTAAACGCAGTTAGTAACATAGGCAAAAGCTCAACGATCATTGTTAAAGTCCGCAATCTTTGCATTAAATATAGGCAAAAAATTGCTTTACTTTGGGCACCTGGCCATGTCGGTATTCCCGGAAATGAACAAGCAGATAATGCAGTTAAATACTAAATATGAAACTAAGGATCTGAATGACCTCAAGAAATTTCTACGACAACACACTGGCGAAAAAAGACTTATTGAATGGAGCAACTTCAACCACCGATACTTCAACCTCAACTCGACTCGCAACAAAGTTGTTTATCCTAGCAACATCTCTCGACTCCAAGCGACCATTTTTACACGCTTAAAGATTGGGCATACGAAAATAACTCATCAGCACATTCTCACTAGAGGGCCACTACCAATATGCCTCTTATGTGGCATCATAACCTCTGTCGATCACATTTTCAACAAATGTGTGGCTTTGGAGAGTATTAGGAACAAACATTTCTTAACCGATCATTATCACAAATTGTTAAGTGCGGCGAAAAAATTAATGTACGCCAGAACTATTTAGAAAAGCTTAATGCTTGCTCTAATCACGGGAGCTCCAGCGTGGGAGTTAAGAAGCTTTTTTTTAACTGTAGGATGCACCAACTTATGAAAGCCCTGAATAGAGCCAATAAAAATATAAAAAAAACATTATAGTAAAATAAAGGTAAGCAAAAATGCTAATGTTATTGAAACGTAAACCATCCAAGATTCATTTTTTATGTTTTATTTAACAAATGCATTCTTCATTTTAAAAAAAGCTTCTTGGCGTCTGGGCTGGCAGTTACTAAAACCTTCAACCATCAATATGAAGGTAGGCTCGTTAAAAACATATTCCATCACTCGCAGCATTTTTGCAATGGCTAATTACTTGGCATGTACAATAACATTTAAAAAGCTATAAATTAATTAAATTACCTACTAAAACAAATTTAACAATGTATTTATTGAATGTATAAGGCAATTTTAAATACTTGTATTAAATAAAATAATAATGTACTAGTAATAACAACTAAATCACTTAACTTTGTTGTTTTTATTTCGGCTAATAAAAAAAAGTTAAATAAAGCTAGTAAGAAATATTGGAGAAGTTTTCAATATTACGAAAGTTCCTCGAAGTTAGACGGATTTAATCACAAGCATACATGTAATAATATAATAATTTTGGCGCTTACACTATAAAGCTCAGTTTTTGGATGAGCTTCTCCTACCGTTTGGGTGTGCGTCTTTATATTATACCACAAATGGAGGGACCTACAGTTTTTGTGCTGACTCCGAACGGCAGATGTATTTAATGAGAAGCTTTTTCATGGCTGAAATACGCTCGGAGCTTTGCCATTGCCTGCCGAGGGGTGACCGCTATTAGAAAAAAACTGTTTCTATTATTAAGATTTTGCTTACCCAGACTGAGATTCGAACCTCGAACTCACCGGCATATCAAGTTATAGCACGCACCGCTACCAACTCGACCACAGCGGCCACAAACATACATACGTAAGTACAATTCAGAACACCGTAAGACCGGCTAATATTTCATGGTGTAAACTTTGTTTTTGATTTTGCTATCGGAAATTATGTTTAAAAAGTCAAAATAACATAAAATTTACGTTAATACGCACCACACCTTTTACCGGGGTAAAACTTTTTGCATAAAATTATATTAGTGACAATTTCTGCAAAATATATTTCGTTATTAAATATGTAGTTTATATTCTACCACCAATGACCAAATTGGTGTACTTTTTCTACCACCTTTTCGCAAAAGGGGATACAATTTTGCCCCTTTTCTACTTCCTTCGTAAATGCAACCTTTTGTAAGATAGAACCAAATTTGGCTGTCAATATTTACCCAACCTTTTATAATTGAATCATGTTTAATAAGAAACTTTCTCCATATGAAATTAAAAACAGTGCGTTTGACAGGGAACTACTAGCCATGATGTTCCTTGCATCAAATCACACAAGGTCTGCGGGAAATTGCCCATGTATGCTATGGCGATGTCATCTGCATATGCGACAACTCTGGCGGGCCCCCATTCCATCTCTCGCAATTTAAATTTACAGCTAGATTCCAGAGTAAGGGTGAAAGTACACCACAATGCGGCGTTCCGCGAGACACATGTCTCGAAACACGGTTTGCGCCGAATTCTGCTGTAATCTTTCTACCTAAGAGCATTTGCTCTATAAATTCAACCAGGGAATTCTCTACACCAAGTCCTCTTAAAGCCTGGGTTTTGGCCTCCGGATTAATGTTGTTAAAATCTCCCTCAAAGTCAAGAAAAGCTACGAGGCAAAATTCCTTGTAACTAAAAGATCTCTCAATATAGCTGACTAGGGAATGTAGCGCAGTGTCTGTGGACCTTCCCTTTAGGTAAGCATGCTGGTTATTTGACAAAAGTCTTTTATCGATTGTGAAAGAGAGGTGGTTATTAATCAGCCTCTCTAGAGTTTTGATAACAAAGGATGACAGGTTTATTGGTCTGAGATCCTTCGGGTTCGTATGTGATACTTTTCTGCCACCCTTCCCTGCTATTTTATAAGGTTTATAGCTTTTTATCGCTGAAATAATTCTTTCTCTTGAGATAGGGAGATTAACGATTGCACCCAAAGGGGGGCGCTCTACTTCCCTTGATAAAACCGAACGTAGTCCAAGACAAACGACACATATGAAATTTATTGTACAATTTACTAATGAAAAATTAAAGAAAACAAAATATTGTAGCTGACACATTATCTCGAACTTTTGATATTGACGCAATTAAAAACATAGAATTGAATTTCAAAATTTTACAAACTGAACAGGATCAGGACGAAGAATTTAAAATCAGAACAAACATCACATAATCTTAAATTAATTTAAAGTCCTTTTTTTTGATTTTAAAATTTGATGTGAAATGACTGGTGAAAATCCTGGACCGTTTGTACCGAACAATTTACGGAAAACAGTATTTAACATGCTACATGAGATTACACATGCTGGGACAAGGGCTACACGTCGTCTAATTATAAAAAATTACTATTGGCCAAGAATGAATAAAGAAATTAACACTTGGTCAAAAGAATGTATAAGTTGCCAAAACCCGAATGTTGATTGTCATACTAAATCTCCAGTAATTAAAATTCCGATTCCAAAAAGAAGATTTGAGCATGTTCATTTAGATATTGTTTGACCTCTACCTAATTTAAAAGGACAAAGTTACATTTTAACAATAATTGATATATTTACACGTTGGCCAGTGGCATACGCATTACGGGACATTTCAACAACTACGATTGCAAATAAATTTATCAAAGAATATGTTTCTCGATTCGGAGTACCGTTAAAAATTACTACGGATCGAGGCTCTCAACTTACGTCAAAATTATTCTCAGAACTTACGAATTTGCTAGGTAGTCATCACATTACTCATAACTTTGCCACCGAAGATCAAGAAACAAATCCAGTTTCCGTTTTCCGTTTTCTACAAGTATTAAAGTTAGTGTTTGTGTACAAGTATTAAAGTTTATGTACAAGTATTAAAGTAAGTTCAATCTGGCGATTTTACAATCAAAATAATAACAAACCTGCTCTTTACAGGATTGTTTTCTGAAGTGCATTGCCTGCCATTGTTGGTGTGTTCCTGATTAAGTGCAGCACCTGTTTAAGAGTGTGAACTTGCCCGGGTGCAAAACCCATACGCATAAAAGTGAGTCAAAACAAAAATGAAATGTTGATGTGTATATAATCAAAGAACATCTCCCCTATAGTTTTTCGATCCTTGTTTTTGCTTAACGCTTTCATATTGGCAATAAGGATAATGTTTAGACGTTGGCGGTTTGATAAGTCATTGACTTTTGAATATATATATATTTTTTTGTCAAATAACATCTTACCACCGAGCCTTAGTTCACGTTTGGAAATAGGCAATAGTCACATGGGTTTAAATCTGGAGAATATGTTGTATGGAGTAGCAATTCGCAGCCCAATTCATGGATTTTTGATAATCCTTTGCAGTGGTTACACGGTTGCGCTTATGGTCGTGTGCAATCGCCACTTCTTAAACATTGAAACTAAAAAAGTCACTGACTTATCAAACCGCCCTCGTAAATCCAAAGTCATTTAGTATGTCCATAACTGTATGTCCATAGTTCTGGGATTTAGTTTATAAGAGTTAAATCCGTTTTAACGGTACACTTAGAAAATTAAAATTAGTTTATATAATTTGTTAATAATTATTTTTTTAACAAGCATAAAAATAATATTTGTTATTTATTTTAAAAAGATTACATTAATTAATAAATTTAGTGCATGAATAATTTTAATAAATAAACAATTTTTAAGAAAATAAGTAAGGATCAGTAGTTACTATTTTAGGCACATAATATCCACTTAAAAAACTCCCTAACACAAAATCCCCAATCATCAAATTCCCAAAATAATAATCCCCAAAATCTTAATCCCAAATAAAAAATCGTCAAAACCATAATTATAATAACAAAATTCATAATAATTTTACTTACACGGGCGGTACTCTCCCATCCCACTCGTCTGTATTTACGGCCGAAGTTTTTGCTATCTACAAAGCGTTAGAATATCCAATTCACCAAAAAGGAAACTTTGTTATTTGCTCCGACAGCCTCTCTTGCTTAAACGCAGTTAGTAACATAGGCAAAAGCTCAACGATCATTGTTAAAGTCCGCAATCTTTGCATTAAATATAGGCAAAAAATTGCTTTACTTTGGGCACCTGGCCATGTCGGTATTCCCGGAAATGAACAAGCAGATAATGCAGTTAAATACTAAATACGAAACTAAGGATCTGAATGACCTCAAGAAATTTCTACGACAACACACTGGCGAAAAAAGACTTATTGAATGGGGCAACTTCAACCACCGATACTTCAACCTCAACTCGACTCGCAACAAAGTTGTTTATCCTAGCAACATCTCTCGACTCCAAGCGACCATTTTTACACGCTTAAAGATTGGGCATACGGAAATAACTCGTCAGCACATTCTCACTAAAGGGCCACTACCAATATGCCTCTTATGTGGCATCATAACCTCTGTCGATCACATTTTCAACAAATGTGTGGCTTGGGAGAGTATTAGGAACAAACATTTCTTAACCGATCATTATCACAAATTGTTAAGTGCGGCGAAAAAATTAATGTACGCCAGAACTATTTAGAAAAGCTTAATGCTTGCTCTAATCACGGGAGCTCCAGCGTGGGAGTTAAGAAGCTTTTTTTTAACTGTAGGATGCACCAACTTATGAAAGCCCTGAATAGAGCCAATAAAAATATAAAAAAAACATTATAGTAAAATAAAGGTAAGCAAAAATGCTAATGTTATTGAAACGTAACCCATCCAAGATTCATTTTTTATGTTTTATTTAACAAATGCATTCTTCATTTTAAAAAAAGGTTCTTGGCGTCTGGGCTGGCAGTTACTTGTAATTGCAATGGCTAATTACTTGGCATGTACAATAACATTTAAAAGCTATAAATTAATTAAATTACCTACTAAAACAAATTTAACAATGTATTTATTGAATGTATAAGCCAATTTTAAATACTTGTATTAAATAAAATACTAATGTACTAGTAATAACAACTAAATCACTTAACTTTGTTGTTTTTATTTCGTCTAATAAAAAAAAGTTAAATAAAGCTAGTAAGAAATATTGGAGAAGTTTTCAATATTACGAAAGTTCCTCGAAGTTAGGCGGATTTATTCACAAGCATACATATAATAATATAATAATTTTGGCGCTTACACTATATAGCTAAATTTTTTGCCGAGCTTCTCCTACCATTTGAGTGTGCGTCTTTATATTATACCACAAACGGAGGGACATACAGTTTTTGTGCTGACTCCGAACGGCAGATGTATTTAATGAGAAGCTTTTTCATGGCTGAAATACGCTCGGAGCTTTGCCATTGCCTGCCGAGGGGTGACCGCTGTTAGAAAAAAACTGTTTCTATTATTAAGATTTTGCTTACCCAGACTGAGATTCGAACCTCAAACTCACCGGCATATCAAGTTATAGCACGCACCGCTACCAACTCGACCACAGCGGCCACAAACATACATACGTAAGTACAATTCAGAACACCGTAAGACCGGCTAATATTTCATGGTGTAAACTTTTTTTTTGATTTTGCTATCGGAAATTATGTTTAAAAAGTCAAAATAACATAAAATTTACGTTAATACGCACCACAGCTTTTACCGGGGTAAAACTTTTTGCATAAAATTATATTAGTGACAATTTCTGCAAAATATATTTCGTTATTAAATATGTAGTTTATATTCTACCACCAATGACCAAATTGGTGTATTTTTCTACCACCTTTTCGCAAAAGGGGATACAATTTTGCCCCTTTTCTACTTCCTTCGTAAATGCAACCTTTTGTAAGATAGAACCAAATTTGGCTGTCAATATTTACCCAACCTTTTATAATTGAATCATGTTTAATAAGAAACTTTCTCCATATGAAATTAAAAACAGTGCGTTTGACAGGGAACTACTAGCCATGATGTTCTTTGCATCAAATCACACAAGGTCTGCGGGAATTGCCCATGTATGCTATGGCGATGTCATCTGCATATGCGACAACTCTGGCGGGCCCCCATTCCATCTCTCGCAATTTAAATTTACAGCTAGATTCCAGAGTAAGGGTGAAAGTACACCACAATGCGGCGTTCCGCGAGACACATGTCTCGAAACACGGTTTGCGCCGAATTCTGCTGTAATCTTTCTACCTAAGAGCATTTGCTCTATAAATTCAACCAGGGAATTCTCTACACCAAGTCCTCTTAAAGCCTGGGTTTTGGCCTCCGGATTAATGTTGTTAAAAGCTCCCTCAAAGTCAAGAAAAGCTACGAGGCAAAATTCCTTGTAACTAAAAGATGTCTCAATATAGCTGACTAGGGAATGTAGCGCAGTGTCTGTGGACCTTCCCTTTAGGTAAGCATGCTGGTTATTTGACAAAAGTCTTTTATCGATTGTGAAAGAGAGGTGGTTATTAATCAGCCTCTCTAGAGTTTTGATAACAAAGGATGACAGGCTTATTGGTCTGAGATCCTTCGGGTTCGTATGTGATACTTTTCTGCCACCCTTCCCTGCTATTTTATAAGGTTTATAGCTTTTTATCGCTGAAATAATAATTTCTCTTGAGATAGGGAGATTAACGATTGCACCCAAAGGGGGGCGCTCTACTTCCCTTGATAAAACCGAACGTAGTCCAAGACAAACGACACATATGAAATTTATTGTACAATTTACTAATGAAAAATTAAAGAAAACAAAATATTGTAGCTGACACATTATCTCGAACTTTTGATATTGACGCAATTAAAAACATAGAATTGAATTTCAAAATTTTACAAACTGAACAGGATCAGGACGAAGAATTTAAAATCAGAACAAACATCACATAATCTTAAATTAATTTAAAGTCCTTTTTTTTATTTTAAAATTTGATGTGAAATGACTGGTGAAAATCCTGGACCGTTTGTACCGAACAGTTTACGGAAAACAGTATTTAACATGCTACATGAGATTACACATGCTGGGACAAGGGCTACACGTCGTCTAATTATAAAAAATTACTATTGGCCAAGAATGAATAAAGAAATTAACACTTGGTCAAAAGAATGTATAAGTTGCCAAAAATCGAATGTTGATTGTCATACTAAATCTCCAGTAATTAAAATTCCGATTCCAAAAAGAAGATTTGAGCATGTTCATTTAGATATTGTTTGACCTCTACCTAATTTAAAAGGACAAAGTTACATTTTAACAATAATTGATATATTTACACGTTGGCCAGTGGCATACGCATTACGGGACATTTCAACAACTACGATTGCAAATAAATTTATCAAAGAATATGTTTCTCGATTCGGAGTACCGTTAAAAATTACTACGGATCGAGGCTCTCAACTTACGTCAAAATTATTCTCAGAACTTACGAATTTGCTAGGTAGTCATCACATTACTCATAACTTTGCCACCGAAGATCAAGAAACAAATCCAGTTTCCGTTTTCCGTTTTCTACAAGTATTAAAGTTAGTGTTTGTGTACAAGTATTAAAGTTTATGTACAAGTATTAAAGTAAGTTCAATCTGGCGATTTTACAATCAAAATAATAACAAACCTGCTCTTTACAGGATTGTTTTCTGAAGTGCATTGCCTGCCATTGTTGGTGTGTTCCTGATTAAGTGCAGCACCTGTTTAAGAGTGTGAACTTGCCCGGGTGCAAAACCCATACGCATAAAAGTGAGTCAAAACAAAAATGAAATGTGGATGTGTATATAATCAAAGAACATCTCCCCTATAGTTTTTCGATCCTTGTTTTGGCAATAAGGATAATGTTTAGACGTTGGCGGTTTGATAAGTCATTGACTTTTGAATATATATATATTTTTTTGTCAAATAACATCTTACCACCGAGCCTTAGTTCACGTTTGGAAATAGGCAATAGTCACATGGGATTAAATCTGGAGAATATGTTGTATGGAGTAGCAATTCGCAGCCCAATTAATGGATTTTTGATAATCGTTTGCAGTGGTTACACGGTTGCGCTTATGGTCGTGTGCAATCGCCACTTCTTAAACATTGAAACTAAAAAAGTCACTGACTTATCAAACCGCCCTCGTAAATCCAAAGTCATTTAGTATGTCCATAACTGTATGTCCATAGTTCTAGGATTTAGTTTATAAGAGTTAAATCCGTTTTAACGGTACACTTAGAAAATTAAAATTAGTTTATATAATTTGTTAATAATTATTTTTTTAATAAGCATAAAAATAATATTTGGTGTTTATTTTAAAAAGAATACATTAATTAATAAATTTAGTGCATGAATAATTTTAATAAATAAACAATTTTTAAGAAAATAAGTAAGGATCAGTAGTTACTATTTTAGGCACATAATATCCACTTAAAAAACTCCCTAACACAAAATCCCCAATCATCAAATTCCCAAAATAATAATCCCCAAAATCTTAATCCCAAATAAAAAATCCTCAAAACCATAATTATAATAACAAAATTCATAATAATTTTACTAACACGGGCGGTACTCTCCCATCCCACTCGTCTGTATTTACGGCCGAAGTTTTTGCTATCTACAAAGCGTTAGAATATCCAATTCACCAAAAAGGAAACTTTGTTATTTGCTCCGACAGCCTCTCTTGCTTAAACGCAGTTAGTAACATAGGCCAAAGCTCAACGATCATTGTTAAAGTCCGCAATCTTTGCATTAAATATAGGCAAAAAATTGCTTTACTTTGGGCACCTGGCCATGTCGGTATTCCCGGAAATGAACAAGCAGATAATGCAGTTAAATACTAAATACGAAACTAAGGATCTGAATGACCTCAAGAAATTTCTACGACAACACACTGGCGAAAAAAGACTTATTGAATGGGGCAACTTCAACCACCGATACTTCAACCTCAACTCGACTCGCAACAAAGTTGTTTATCCTAGCAACATCTCTCGACTCCAAGCGGCCATTTTTACACGCTTAAAGATTGGGCATACGGAAATAACTCATCAGCACATTCTCACTAGAGGGCCACTACCAATATGCCTCTTATGTGGCATCATAACCTCTGTCGATCACATTTTCAACAAATGTGTGGCTTTGGAGAGTATTAGGAACAAACATTTCTTAACCGATCATTATCACAAATTGTTAAGTGCGGCGAAAAAATTAATGTACGCCAGAACTATTTAGAAAAGCTTAATGCTTGCTCTAATCACGGGAGCTCCAGCGTGGGAGTTAAGAAGCTTTTTTTTAACTGTAGGATGCACCAACTTATGAAAGCCCTGAATAGAGACAATAAAAATATAAAAAAAACATTACAGTAAAATAAAGGTAAGCAAAAATGCTAATGTTATTGAAACGTAAACCATCCAAGATTCATTTTTTATGTTTTATTTAACAAATGCATTCTTCATTTTAAAAAAAGCTTCTTGGCGTCTGGGCTGGCAGTTACTTGTAATTGCAATGGCTAATTACTTGGCATGTACAATAACATTTAAAAGCTATAAATTAATTAAATTACCTACTAAAACAAATTTAACAATGTATTTATTGAATGTATAAGCCAATTTTAAATACTTGTATTAAATAAAATACTAATGTACTAGTAATAACAACTAAATCACTTAACTTTGTTGTTTTTATTTCGTCTAATAAAAAAAAGTTAAATAAAGCTAGTAAGAAATATTGGAGAAGTTTTCAATATTACGAAAGTTCCTCGAAGTTAGGCGGATTTATTCACAAGCATACATATAATAATATAATAATTTTGGCGCTTACACTATATAGCTAAATTTTTTGCCGAGCTTCTCCTACCATTTGAGTGTGCGTCTTTATATTATACCACAAACGGAGGGACATACAGTTTTTGTGCTGACTCCGAACGGCAGATGTATTTAATGAGAAGCTTTTTCATGGCTGAAATACGCTCGGAGCTTTGCCATTGCCTGCCGAGGGGTGACCGCTGTTAGAAAAAAACTGTTTCTATTATTAAGATTTTGCTTACCCAGACTGAGATTCGAACCTCAAACTCACCGGCATATCAAGTTATAGCACGCACCGCTACCAACTCGACCACAGCGGCCACAAACATTGCTATCGGAAATTATGTTTAAAAAGTCAAAATAACATAAAATTTACGTTAATACGCACCACAGCTTTTACCGGGGTAAAACTTTTTGCATAAAATTATATTAGTGACAATTTCTGCAAAATATATTTCGTTATTAAATATGTAGTTTATATTCTACCACCAATGACCAAATTGGTGTATTTTTCTACCACCTTTTCGCAAAAGGGGATACAACTTTGCCCCTTTTCTACTTCAAATGCAACCTTTTGTAAGATAGAACCAAATTTGGCTGTCAATATTTACCCAACCTTTTATAATTGAATCATGTTTTATAAGAAACTTTCTCCATATGAAATTAAAAACAGTGCGTTTGACAGGGAACTACTAGCCATTTATTTGAATATTAAAAATTTTCTTTATCTTTTAGAAGGACGACAATTTACAGTTTTTACAGATCACAAGTCTTTGATTTTTGCATTAAAGTCTGCCTAGATATCCTGCAAGTCGTGGTCTGTGCCCACCTCTCATTTGCACGAGCATAAGCATATTCTTTTAAGAGCAGCCTGCAAGTCCCAAAGGGCATACCAATGCGTTGTTTACCAAGAAGAATCTGCTTGGATGTCCCTTCCCTCGCAAGTTCATCCGCTATACAGTTACCCTCGATGTCACTGTGGCCTGGAACCCAGATGAGGTTTAGTATGTTCTGCTTAGCCATCTCCTGAAGAGATCGGCGGTAATCCAATACAATCTTTGAAGTTATCGCAGCTGAGGTCACTGCTCTAATTGCCGCTTGGCTATCGCTAAATATAAAAACGTTATTGCCTTTTAAGACGGTTTGCAACCTGTTGATAGCCTCCTTAATAGCTGAAACCTCAGCTTGAAAACGCTACAGTGATCCGGCAGCCTAAAAGAACAGCTCAGAGATAAGTCCCGCGAGAAGACCCCTCCTCCCACGCTGCCGTTCAGCTTCGACCATCTGTGAAAACCGTAATACTTCCAGGTGGAGTATAGAAATTTTTAGACCACTCCTCCCTACCTGGAATCAACATCGCGAAGTTTCTGTCAGGGACCATGGTATCGACGCAGCGATCAGTGCAGTCCTGAAGAAAGCTATACTTACTCAGTATGCTTGAGTGTCCACATAGGCAAGAGCCGCCATCTGTTGACCCCCTAAGTCGAGGGGTAGAAGGTCTAGAAAGACATTCAAGGCATCGTTGGGTGTTGTTCGCAAAGCTCCGCTAATGCAGATTATACTGGCACTTTACTAAGTAGATTGAGGTTAGCATTTTTGCTCAAGGCAGGCAACCATACGATGACTCCATAAAGAAGAATCGGTCTTACCACCGCTGTATAGATCCTGCGGCATACGCTTGGATTTAGACCCCATTTCTTTCCAATGGCCCTTTGCAGGAGTATAGGGCCACATAAGCCTTCTGAGTGCGCTGAAAAATATTATTTCTCCAGCTAAGTTTCATATCTAGTGTGACGCCAAGAAACTTGGCTTCCTTCTTTAGATTTAAACGAATACCATTCAGTACCGGAGTAATTAACTCCGCTGTCTTATATTTTCTAGTGAAGAGTACCAACTCCACTTTTTCCGAGTTGACGCTAAGACCACATCGCGTGGACCAGTGCCCTAAAGCGCGGAGTGTTCCTTGCATCAAATCACTGCGGGAAATTGCCCATGTATGCTATGGCGATGTCATCTGCATATGCGACAACTCTGGCGGGCCCCCATTCCATCTCTCGCAATTTAAATTTACAGTTAGATTCCAGAGTAAGGGTGAAAGTACACCACAATGCGGCGTTCCGCGAGACACATGTCTCGAAACACGGTTTGCGCCGACTTCTGCTGTAATCTTTCTACCTAAGAGCATTTGCTCTATAAATTCAACCAGGGAATTCTCTACACCAAGTCCTCTTAAAGCCTGGGTTTTGGCCTCCGGATTAATGTTGTTAAAAGCTCATTCAAAGTCAAGAAAAGCTACGAGGCAAAATTCCTTGTAACTAAAAGATCTCTCAATATAGCTGACTAGGGAATGTAGCGCAGTGTCTGTGGACCTTCCCTTTAGGTAAGCATGCTGGTTATTTGCCAAAAGTCTTTTATCGATTGTGAAAGGGAGGTGGTTATTAATCAGCCTCTCTAGAGTTTTGATAACAAAGGATGACAGGCTTATTGGTCTGAGATCCTTCGGGTTCGTATGTGATACTTTTCTGCCACCCTTCCCTGCTATTTTATAAGGTTTTTAGCTTTTTATCGCTGAAATAATACTTTCTCTTGAGATAGGGAGATTAACGATTGCACCCAAAGGGGGGCGCTCTACTTCCATTGATAAAACCGAACGTAGTCCAAGACAAACGACACATATGAAATTTATTGTACAATTTACTAATGAAAAATTAAAGAAAACAAAATATTGTAGCTGACACATTATCTCGAACTTTTGATATTGACGCAATTAAAAACATAGAATTGAATTTCAAAATTGTACAAACTGAACAGGATCTGGACGAAGAATTTAAAATCAGAACAAACATCACATAATCTTAAATTAACTTAAAGTCCTTTTTTTATTTTAAAATTTGATGTGAAATGACTGGTTATTCGCAAACGTCAAGCTGTGTGGTTGTGTTTACTTTGCTCTCTTACAAATATTGTTATAAAACAATTTAAATATCAAATTAATCAAAAGAAATTTCATTAAATTGTGATTAAATCAATTTTGTGCACTTCAAGCTAAGTATAAAGTGATTTGGTGCAATATTCATTTAATAATCTTTAACTTATAAAAAATCTCATTTAAATCTTTGTTGTGTTGTGTGCCGAGTCATAATTTTTCTTGTAGTACAGTTGTTATTGCCAATTGTTTTGTTTTTGCATTTGCGGCTGTTGCTGTTTGTGCGCGCACTCTTCTTTGTTACTCCTTTTAGCTTTCACAGCTGTTTGCGTGATTTGTTAAGTGTCAATAAAACTGTGTATCCCAAACTGTTTCAACTGCCTTACCGACTTCTATACTGCTTTTTTTGCTAAACTGCTTACCACTGATAGATCCTTTCTTCTGCTAGTCCTATAAATAATATACCATGTCTTGTAATTATCCTAACTGCCAAGTCAAGAGTGGGTCTGAACGCTTTGTGTCTTGCTGGCTTTGCGATGGGCTTGCCCACATGAAGTGTGCTGGTTTGACAGGTAGAGTGTTAGATTTGATTGATGATGGTAAGGGTGTCCGCTGGTCTTGTCTGAAATGTAGGTCAACTGAAGTTGATCTTTTTAAATTTTTTAGGCAGTGTAGGAACGGTTTCTCTGAGATTGGTAAGGAGCTAAATGTTCTTACCGAAAAATTCAAACACTACGAAAACGTATTTAATTCTTTTAAATGCTTAGAGAATACGAGTATTCCTAATAGCCGTAATAGTAAACGGAAACGTATTGAGAGTCCGTCTGACGAAGCTGAGCCAAATCCTATTCCGACGACAATTATTTCTTCTCCCTCAGGGGAGTTGATTAGTTTCTCCTCACCTTGTCCTCAGGCTGTTGAACCTTCTACATCAAAAGCTGCTGCACAGAAATCAGTTCAAAAGGAAAGCAGCGAAAGCAAAAATTCTGCTGGGGTTTCTGTGGCGCCTGCTAGGGGGCTGGTTGTGATTCCTCAGAGAAAATCTATTTTTATATCAAGATTTTCCAGTGATACCACAGTTGAGGATATCAAGTTTCACATTTCATCTAAGGTTAAGACTGATGACATAACTATCAGGAAATTTAACTTTAATTACAAGAGAAACATTTCTTCATTTAAAATCGATGTAACTTCCGAAAACTTTAATATACTTTTAAATAGCTCTTTTTGGCCGACTGGGGCTTTTGTTTGCGAATTCGAGTTTAAACCCAACATAAATAATAAAAACTTAGCAAAAATCTCTAATCCTAATCCGGAGTCAAAAAACTGATAAAAACTAAACTTGATATATATTACCAAAATGTTAGAGGCTTGAATACAAAACTAACTGACTTGCTTTTGAAGAGTTATCACTGTAATTTTAACATTATAGCTTTCACTGAAACTTGGCTTAAACCTCACGTTTTTGATTCGGAGATTCTTTGCAGTGAATATCATATTTACAGAAATGATCGAGAGTGCAGGATCGGTGGAGGTGTTCTTTTTGCTGTCCATTCTTCATTACCATCTGAAGTGGTTAACGTCCCTATCATTGAGTCTACTGAATTTAAGTGCATACGAGTGCAATTAAGCAAGTCTTATATTTATTTAGCCCTCTGCTATATACCTCCTCAGTCTGACTTGTCGGTATATAGTGATCATATTTCAAATTATATATAGATTTTTAATGAGCTCAAGGCCGGAAAAATAAAACAATTAAATAATATGTAAATTATTTTATTTAATCGTCAATATTTCGACTTCAGTCTGAAGTCATCATCAGGACTGCAAAAAACAACAGAAAGCGTTCGCTATGTACAAACTAAAACAATAATGAACACAAACTTACACTATCGGCTGCGCCTGGTAGACTGGCATGTGATATGCAAAAACTTAATTTATAGTATACATATACTCAACAAAAATTGAAGATGAGCGAAACATAAACCAAAAATGTAAACAATAAAAGAACAGTAATTGTATACAAAAATATGTAGGAACAACAACACGTGAAAATGTAAACAAGTTAAAATACAGTAATTGTAAACAAAAAATTATTTTAGGAACAACAACACGTGAGAATGTAAATGAATACAGTACAGTAATTGTAAACAAAAATAAACAAACAACAATGCAAGGGACGGTTTTGGAATCGGAACAGCTGTTGGACTATGTCCTCATATGCCTTGAATATTTGCTGTTTCTTAATATTAAATTGCGGTAGACATGTGCACAATTGTCGGTGTCCGTTTTAAAATTCATCCTCATATTATTAGGGGTGTTCACAATGTGCAGCATTTCCAATGTGAATCTTTTGTAGTAACTTTTCTCCTCCTCTAAAATAATGACGCTTTCAAAATTCGGATGATGTCCAGTATCTTTACAATGTGTTGTTAATGCTGTTTTGTTATCAGAAGAGTTGTGCCTTAATTTAATATTCGATTTGTGAGCAGATATCCTTGTCTTTAATTTTGATTTCGTTGTCCCAACATATACTTTCTCGCATAAGACCCGTCGCCATTACATGGAATCCTGTAAACCACATTCGATTTTTCCTGTCTCGGGATTTTATCTTTCATATTGCTGAAAATATTTCTCAAAGTATTGTCGTACTTGAAGGCTAATTGGTATTTTTCTTTATCGTACAGATTGGAATATTTGATTCTCTCCGATAACCCTGGAACATACGTTGCTGTTTTGTACATCTTATCTGGTGGCACATGTCTTTCGTTTTTTATGTTACGTGGGTCATATTTGCCAATGAGGCTATTTATTAATTTTTTTTGGGAAATCGTTGTCTGTCAGGGTCTTCTTAATGATACAAATATTTTTGCTCTTGAGATAGGGAGATTAACGATTGCACCCAAAGGGGGGCGCTCTACTTCCCTTGATAAAACCGAACGTGGTCCAAGACAAACGACACATATGAAATTTATTGTACAATTTACTAATGAAAAATTAAAGAAAACAAAATATTGTAGCTGACACATTATCTCGAACTTTTGATATTGACGCAATTAAAAACATAGAATTGAATTTCAAAATTGTACAAACTGAACAGGATCAGGACGAAGAATTTAAAATCAGAACAAACATCACATAATCTTAAATTAACTTAAAGTCCTTTTTTTATTTTAAAATTTGATGTGAAATGACTGGTTATTCGCAAACGTCAAGCTGTGTGGTTGTGTTTACTTTGCTCTCTTACAAATATTGTTATAAAACAATTTAAATATCAAATTAATCAAAAGAAATTTCATTAAATTGTGATTAAATCAATTTTGTGCACTTCAAGCTAAGTATAAAGTGATTTGGTGCAATATTCATTTAATAATCTTTAACTTATAAAAAATCTCATTTAAATCTTTGTTGTGTCGTGTGCCGAGTCATAATTTTTCTTGTAGTAAAGTTGTTATTGCCAATTGTTTTGTTTTTGCATTTGCGGCTGTTGCTGTTTGTGCGCGCACTCTTCTTTGTTACTCCTTTTAGCTTTCACAGCTGTTTGCGTGATTTGTTAAGTGTCAATAAAACTGTGTATCCCAAACTGTTTCAACTGCCTTACCGACTTCTATACTGCTTTTTTGCTAAACTGCTTTTTTTGCTAAACTGCTTTTTTTGCTAAACTGCTTACCACTGATAGATCCTTTCTTCTGCTAGTCCTATAAATTGTAATTTTAATTCTAATTAATTTTCTCCTAAATAATATACCATGTCTTGTAATTATCCTAACTGCCAAGTCAAGAGTGGGTCTGAACGCTTTGTGTCTTGCTGGCTTTGCGATGGGCTTGCCCACATGAAGTGTGCTGGTTTGACAGGTAGAGTGTTAGATTTGATTGATGATGGTAAGGGTGTCCGCTGGTCTTGTCTGAAATGTAGGTCAACTGAAGTTGATCTTTTTAAATTTTTTAGGCAGTGTAGGAACGGTTTCTCTGAGATTGGTAAGGAGCTAAATGTTCTTACCGAAAAATTCAAACACTACGAAAACGTATTTAATTCTTTTAAATGCTTAGAGAATACGAGTATTCCTAATAGCCGTAATAGTAAACGGAAACGTATTGAGAGTCCGTCTGACGAAGCTGAGCCAAATCCTATTCCGACGACAATTATTTCTTCTCCCTCAGGGGAGTTGATTAGTTTCTCCTCACCTTGTCCTCAGGCTGTTGAACCTTCTACATCAAAAGCTGCTGCACAGAAATCAGTTCAAAAGGAAAGCAGCGAAAGCAAAAATTCTGCTGGGGTTTCTGTGGCGCCTGCTAGGGGGCTGGTTGTGATTCCTCAGAGAAAATCTATTTTTATATCAAGATTTTCCAGTGATACCACAGTTGAGGATATCAAGTTTCACATTTCATCTAAGGTTAAGACTGATGACATAACTATCAGGAAATTTAACTTTAATTACAAGAGAAACATTTCTTCATTTAAAATCGATGTAACTTCCGAAAACTTTAATATACTTTTAAATAGCTCTTTTTGGCCGACTGGGGCTTTTGTTCGCGAATTCGAGTTTAAACCCAACATAAATAATAAAAACTTAGCAAAAATCTCTAATCCTAATCCGGAGTCAAAAAACTGATAAAAACTAAACTTGATATATATTACCAAAATGTTAGAGGCTTGAATACAAAACTAACTGACTTGCTTTTGAAGAGTTATCACTGTAATTTTAACATTATAGCTTTCACTGAAACTTGGCTTAAACCTCACGTTTTTGATTCGGAGATTCTTTGCAGTGAATATCATATTTACAGAAATGATCGAGAGTGCAGGATCGGTGGAGGTGTTCTTTTTGCTGTCCATTCTTCATTACCATCTGAAGTGGTTAACGTCCCTATCATTGAGTCTACTGAATTTAAGTGCATACGAGTGCAATTAAGCAAGTCTTATATTTATTTAGCCCTCTGCTATATACCTCCTCAGTCTGACTTGTCGGTATATAGTGATCATATTTCAAATTATATATAGATTTTTAATGAGCTCAAGGCCGGAAAAATAAAACAATTAAATAATATGTAAATTATTTTATTTAATCGTCAATATTTCGACTTCAGTCTGAAGTCATCATCAGGACTGCAAAAAACAACAGAAAGCGTTCGCTATGTACAAACTAAAACAATAATGAACACAAACTTACACTATCGGCTGCGCCTGGTAGACTGGCATGTGATATGCAAAAACTTAATTTATAGTATACATATACTCAACAAAAATTGAAGATGAGCGAAACATAAACCAAAAATGTAAACAATAAAAGAACAGTAATTGTATACAAAAATATGTAGGAACAACAACACGTGAAAATGTAAACAAGTTAAAATACAGTAATTGTAAACAAAAAATTATTTTAGGAACAACAACACGTGAGAATGTAAATGAATACAGTACAGTAATTGTAAACAAAAATAAACAAACAACAATGCAAGGGACGGTTTTGGAATCGGAACAGCTGTTGGACTATGTCCTCATATGCCTTGAATATTTGCTGTTTCTTAATATTAAATTGCGGTAGACATGTGCACAATTGTCGGTGTCCGTTTTAAAATTCATCCTCATATTATTAGGGGTGTTCACAATGTGCAGCATTTCCAATGTGAATCTTTTGTAGTAACTTTTCTCCTCCTCTAAAATAATGACGCTTTCAAAATTCGGATGATGTCCAGTATCTTTACAATGTGTTGTTAATGCTGTTTTGTTATCAGAAGAGTTGTGCCTTAATTTAATATTCGATTTGTGAGCAGATATCCTTGTCTTTAATTTTGATTTCGTTGTCCCAACATATACTTTCTCGCATAAGACCCGTCGCCATTACATGGAATCCTGTAAACCACATTCGATTTTTCCTGTCTCGGGATTTTATCTTTCATATTGCTGAAAATATTTCTCAAAGTATTGTCGTACTTGAAGGCTAATTGGTATTTTTCTTTATCGTACAGATTGGAATATTTGATTCTCTCCGATAACCCTGGAACATACGTTGCTGTTTTGTACATCTTATCTGGTGGCACATGTCTTTCGTTTTTTATGTTACGTGGGTCATATTTGCCAATGAGGCTATTTATTAATTTTTTTTGGGAAATCGTTGTCTGTCAGGGTCTTCTTAATGATACAAATATTTTTGCTCTTGAGATAGGGAGATTAACGATTGCACCCAAAGGGGGGCGCTCTACTTCCCTTGATAAAACCGAACGTGGTCCAAGACAAACGACACATATGAAATTTATTGTACAATTTACTAATGAAAAATTAAAGAAAACAAAATATTGTAGCTGACACATTATCTCGAACTTTTGATATTGACGCAATTAAAAACATAGAATTGAATTTCAAAATTGTACAAACTGAACAGGATCAGGACGAAGAATTTAAAATCAGAACAAACATCACATAATCTTAAATTAACTTAAAGTCCTTTTTTTATTTTAAAATTTGATGTGAAATGACTGGTTATTCGCAAACGTCAAGCTGTGTGGTTGTGTTTACTTTGCTCTCTTACAAATATTGTTATAAAACAATTTAAATATCAAATTAATCAAAAGAAATTTCATTAAATTGTGATTAAATCAATTTTGTGCACTTCAAGCTAAGTATAAAGTGATTTGGTGCAATATTCATTTAATAATCTTTAACTTATAAAAAATCTCATTTAAATCTTTGTTGTGTCGTGTGCCGAGTCATAATTTTTCTTGTAGTAAAGTTGTTATTGCCAATTGTTTTGTTTTTGCATTTGCGGCTGTTGCTGTTTGTGCGCGCACTCTTCTTTGTTACTCCTTTTAGCTTTCACAGCTGTTTGCGTGATTTGTTAAGTGTCAATAAAACTGTGTATCCCAAACTGTTTCAACTGCCTTACCGACTTCTATACTGCTTTTTTTGCTAAACTGCTTTTTTTGCTAAACCGCTTTTTTTGCTAAACTGCTTACCACTGATAGATCCTTTCTTCTGCTAGTCCTATAAATTGTAATTTTAATTCTAATTAATTTTCTCCTAAATAATATACCATGTCTTGTAATTATCCTAACTGCCAAGTCAAGAGTGGGTCTGAACGCTTTGTGTCTTGCTGACTTTGCGATGGGCTTGCCCACATGAAGTGTGCTGGTTTGACAGGTAGAGTGTTAGATTTGATTGATGATGGTAAGGGTGTCCGCTGGTCTTGTCTGAAATGTAGGTCAACTGAAGTTGATCTTTTTAAATTTTTTAGGCAGTGTAGGAACGGTTTCTCTGAGATTGGTAAGGAGCTAAATGTTCTTACCGAAAAATTCAAACACTACGAAAACGTATTTAATTCTTTTAAATGCTTAGAGAATACGAGTATTCCTAATAGCCGTAATAGTAAACGGAAACGTATTGAGAGTCCGTCTGACGAAGCTGAGCCAAATCCTATTCCGACGACAATTATTTCTTCTCCCTCAGGGGAGTTGATTAGTTTCTCCTCACCTTGTCCTCAGGCTGTTGAACCTTCTACATCAAAAGCTGCTGCACAGAATTCAGTTCAAAAGGAAAGCAGCGAAAGCAAAAATTCTGCTGGGGTTTCTGTGGCGCCTGCTAGGGGGCTGGTTGTGATTCCTCAGAGAAAATCTATTTTTATATCAAGATTTTCCAGTGATACCACAGTTGAGGATATCAAGTTTCACATTTCATCTAAGGTTAAGACTGATGACATAACTATCAGGAAATTTAACTTTAATTACAAGAGAAACATTTCTTCATTTAAAATCGATGTAACTTCCGAAAACTTTAATATACTTTTAAATAGCTCTTTTTGGCCGACTGGGGCTTTTGTTCGCGAATTCGAGTTTAAACCCAACATAAATAATAAAAACTTAGCAAAAATCTCTAATCCTAATCCGGAGTCAAAAAACTGATAAAAACTAAACTTGATATATATTACCAAAATGTTAGAGGCTTGAATACAAAACTAACTGACTTGCTTTTGAAGAGTTATCACTGTAATTTTAACATTATAGCTTTCACTGAAACTTGGCTTAAACCTCACGTTTTTGATTCGGAGATTCTTTGCAGTGAATATCATATTTACAGAAATGATCGAGAGTGCAGGATCGGTGGAGGTGTTCTTTTTGCTGTCCATTCTTCATTACCATCTGAAGTGGTTAACGTCCCTATCATTGAGTCTACTGAATTTAAGTGCATACGAGTGCAATTAAGCAAGTCTTATATTTATTTAGCCCTCTGCTATATACCTCCTCAGTCTGACTTGTCGGTATATAGTGATCATATTTCAAATTATATATAGATTTTTAATGAGCTCAAGGCCGGAAAAATAAAACAATTAAATAATATGTAAATTATTTTATTTAATCGTCAATATTTCGACTTCAGTCTGAAGTCATCATCAGGACTGCAAAAAACAACAGAAAGCGTTCGCTATGTACAAACTAAAACAATAATGAACACAAACTTACACTATCGGCTGCGCCTGGTAGACTGGCATGTGATATGCAAAAACTTAATTTATAGTATACATATACTCAACAAAAATTGAAGATGAGCGAAACATAAACCAAAAATGTAAACAATAAAAGAACAGTAATTGTATACAAAAATATGTAGGAACAACAACACGTGAAAATGTAAACAAGTTAAAATACAGTAATTGTAAACAAAAAATTATTTTAGGAACAACAACACGTGAGAATGTAAATGAATACAGTACAGTAATTGTAAACAAAAATAAACAAACAACAATGCAAGGGACGGTTTTGGAATCGGAACAGCTGTTGGACTATGTCCTCATATGCCTTGAATATTTGCTGTTTCTTAATATTAAATTGCGGTAGACATGTGCACAATTGTCGGTGTCCGTTTTAAAATTCATCCTCATATTATTAGGGGTGTTCACAATGTGCAGCATTTCCAATGTGAATCTTTTGTAGTAACTTTTCTCCTCCTCTAAAATAATGACGCTTTCAAAATTCGGATGATGTCCAGTATCTTTACAATGTGTTGTTAATGCTGTTTTGTTATCAGAAGAGTTGTGCCTTAATTTAATATTCGATTTGTGAGCAGATATCCTTGTCTTTAATTTTGATTTCGTTGTCCCAACATATACTTTCTCGCATAAGACCCGTCGCCATTACATGGAATCCTGTAAACCACATTCGATTTTTCCTGTCTCGGGATTTTATCTTTCATATTGCTGAAAATATTTCTCAAAGTATTGTCGTACTTGAAGGCTAATTGGTATTTTTCTTTATCGTACAGATTGGAATATTTGATTCTCTCCGATAACCCTGGAACATACGTTGCTGTTTTGTACATCTTATCTGGTGGCACATGTCTTTCGTTTTTTATGTTACGTGGGTCATATTTGCCAATGAGGCTATTTATTAATTTTTTTTGGGAAATCGTTGTCTGTCAGGGTCTTCTTAATGATACAAATATTTTTGCTGTGGTACAATTTATCACTAATGGAGAGAACCCGCTTTATAAAGTTTTGGGCTGTGTTTATAATTATTTTTCTCTCATGTTTTGAGTAAAAGTTTATGAGTCTCCCTGATGCTGTTGGCTTTTTGTACCAGTCTATTGTTATTTTGTTGTTTTTTCTTATTTTTAGGGTGTCCAGAAAGGGTATTTGTCCATTTTTCTCTATTTCTATTGTAAATTTAATTGTCTTGTTATAATTGTTTAATAATTGGAGCATCATGTCTGCGTCCTCAGTTTTTATAATGGCAAATAAGTCATCCACATATTTTGTAAGTAGTCGGGGTTTGTTATCACAGTCTAATTCAAAATTCTTCAAAATTTCTTCCATGACAATGTCGGCTATAATTGGTTATGCCGGTGAACCCATTGGCATTCCTGAACGTTGTTCATATATTTTATCATTGTATTTAAAGTATCGAGTTTCCTTAATGCAAAATTTTACTATAGTCAAGAAGAGATCTTTTGTCATGATTGTATGTTCTTTGATTTCATTCCACCTTGAAGATATGATGTTCAGGGCCATATCAACCGGGATGCTGGGGAATAATGAAACGACATCGAATGACACTAAGCTTTCGTCATCATAAACATAGGAACCTTTGATCTTATCTTTGAATTCAATAGCGTCTTTAACATTATATTTGGATGTCGTGGTTATGTTTTTTTAAAATTCTAACTATATATTTGCACAAATTATATGACGGGGAGTTGACAGACGAACAAATGGGTCTGAGTGGAATACCGTCCTTATGAATTTTGGGCAAGCCATAAATTCTTGGCGGGTTAGCTGTTTTGCAAACAAGGTCGTTCTTTTCTTTTAAGTCAATTATATTATTGACGTACATTTTCTGTACAATTTCATTATTTTTGTCTTGTAGTCTAGTAGTGGGATCACGTTTCAATATTCTGTATGTTGACATGTCGTTAACTATAGTTTGTATTTTTCTGTCATATTCAGATTTGTCCATCAAAACGGTAACATTACCCTTGTCGGCATTAAGGATCAGAAGCTCTTTGTTAGCTTTCAATAACATTTTTGTGGATCGTAGTGTGTCTTGTACAAATTTGTCTCTACCTAAACTAGTTGTCTTGTTGAGGTGGTTCTGTATAAGTGCGGTCAGGTTGTTTCTCTCAACCTCTTGTTTCTCCTTTTCTTTAATGGTTTGTATATAGTTTTCACCGTCCGCTATCACTTTAAATAGAGGAAAATCTTTATTGTTACGAGGTAATGCATGTTTAGGTCCGAGGGACATGAGCCATTGAATGTCAGTCGGGATAGGTATGTCGGTCGTATTGCAAATCCATTCTGGTATCACCCTAATGTTAAGAAGTTGTTGCTGTTTGTGTATCAGATTTTCGTACTTATTTACTTGTGTCTTTTTAATTGTCGTTTTTAGTTTCTTGGTCAATAGTTCTTCACTTTGGAAGAATGATGTGGAGTCTTGAATGTTAAGCTGTTGTTTAATATATGTCGTCAGCATATTTACCTCCTTCCTTTTTTGCCGCCGGATTTCGTGTTTGATTGTGATGAGAAGGTTCAATAATTTTATTTTAATTTTGGCCGTGTAGGAAGATATGGAGTTAGAAATCTTTGTTAGCATTTTGTTGTTGTTGGTGTTGTTGTTAATGGTGTATATGATGTTTTTGGTTGCGTTGTTGATAAAATTCGGTGTTACGCCATTTCTCCTGCATCTTGCGAGGAACTTAATCGACTCCGATAGTCGTGTTAATTGTTGTGAAGTCTGTTGGTAGTGTTTTATGCGTTTTTTGGTTTTGATGTCATAACCTTTGTTGATGTTTTTGTAGATGTTGGAAGCGTTTTCCTCCTCTCGGTGTGCTCTCCGCTTGTACATTGTTGATTCAGTTGTATTGGCCATAATTATATAAATTATATATAGATTTTTAATGAGCTCAAGGCCGGAAAAATAAAACAATTAAATAATATGTAAATTATTTTATTTAATCGTCAATATTTCGACTTCAGTCTGAAGTCATCATCAGGACTGCAAAAAACAACAGAAAGCGTTCGCTATGTACAAACTAAAACAATAATGAACACAAACTTACACTATCGGCTGCGCCTGGTAGACTGGCATGTGATATGCAAAAACTTAATTTATAGTATACATATACTCAACAAAAATTGAAGATGAGCGAAACATAAACCAAAAATGTAAACAATAAAAGAACAGTAATTGTATACAAAAATATGTAGGAACAACAACACGTGAAAATGTAAACAAGTTAAAATACAGTAATTGTAAACAAAAAATTATTTTAGGAACAACAACACGTGAGAATGTAAATGAATACAGTACAGTAATTGTAAACAAAAATAAACAAACAACAATGCAAGGGACGGTTTTGGAATCGGAACAGCTGTTGGACTATGTCCTCATATGCCTTGAATATTTGCTGTTTCTTAATATTAAATTGCGGTAGACATGTGCACAATTGTCGGTGTCCGTTTTAAAATTCATCCTCATATTATTAGGGGTGTTCACAATGTGCAGCATTTCCAATGTGAATCTTTTGTAGTAACTTTTCTCCTCCTCTAAAATAATGACGCTTTCAAAATTCGGATGATGTCCAGTATCTTTACAATGTGTTGTTAATGCTGTTTTGTTATCAGAAGAGTTGTGCCTTAATTTAATATTCGATTTGTGAGCAGATATCCTTGTCTTTAATTTTGATTTCGTTGTCCCAACATATACTTTCTCGCATAAGACCCGTCGCCATTACATGGAATCCTGTAAACCACATTCGATTTTTCCTGTCTCGGGATTTTATCTTTCATATTGCTGAAAATATTTCTCAAAGTATTGTCGTACTTGAAGGCTAATTGGTATTTTTCTTTATCGTACAGATTGGAATATTTGATTCTCTCCGATAACCCTGGAACATACGTTGCTGTTTTGTACATCTTATCTGGTGGCACATGTCTTTCGTTTTTTATGTTACGTGGGTCATATTTGCCAATGAGGCTATTTATTAATTTTTTTTGGGAAATCGTTGTCTGTCAGGGTCTTCTTAATGATACAAATATTTTTGCTCTTGAGATAGGGAGATTAACGATTGCACCCAAAGGGGGGCGCTCTACTTCCCTTGATAAAACCGAACGTAGTCCAAGACAAACGACACATATGAAATTTATTGTACAATTTACTAATGAAAAATTAAAGAAAACAAAATATTGTAGCTGACACATTATCTCGAACTTTTGATATTGACGCAATTAAAAACATAGAATTGAATTTCAAAATTGTACAAACTGAACAGGATCAGGACGAAGAATTTAAAATCAGAACAAACATCACATAATCTTAAATTAACTTAAAGTCCTTTTTTTATTTTAAAATTTGATGTGAAATGACTGGTTATTCGCAAACGTCAAGCTGTGTGGTTGTGTTTACTTTGCTCTCTTACAAATATTGTTATAAAACAATTTAAATATCAAATTAATCAAAAGAAATTTCATTAAATTGTGATTAAATCAATTTTGTGCACTTCAAGCTAAGTATAAAGTGATTTGGTGCAATATTCATTTAATAATCTTTAACTTATAAAAAATCTCATTTAAATCTTTGTTGTGTCGTGTGCCGAGTCATAATTTTTCTTGTAGTAAAGTTGTTATTGCCAATTGTTTTGTTTTTGCATTTGCGGCTGTTGCTGTTTGTGCGCGCACTCTTCTTTGTTACTCCTTTTAGCTTTCACAGCTGTTTGCGTGATTTGTTAAGTGTCAATAAAACTGTGTATCCCAAACTGTTTCAACTGCCTTACCGACTTCTATACTGCTTTTTTTGCTAAACTGCTTTTTTTGCTAAACTGCTTTTTTTGCTAAACTGCTTACCACTGATAGATCCTTTCTTCTGCTAGTCCTATAAATTGTAATTTTAATTCTAATTAATTTTCTCCTAAATAATATACCATGTCTTGTAATTATCCTAACTGCCAAGTCAAGAGTGGGTCTGAACGCTTTGTGTCTTGCTGGCTTTGCGATGGGCTTGCCCACATGAAGTGTGCTGGTTTGACAGGTAGAGTGTTAGATTTGATTGATGATGGTAAGGGTGTCCGCTGGTCTTGTCTGAAATGTAGGTCAACTGAAGTTGATCTTTTTAAATTTTTTAGGCAGTGTAGGAACGGTTTCTCTGAGATTGGTAAGGAGCTAAATGTTCTTACCGAAAAATTCAAACACTACGAAAACGTATTTAATTCTTTTAAATGCTTAGAGAATACGAGTATTCCTAATAGCCGTAATAGTAAACGGAAACGTATTGAGAGTCCGTCTGACGAAGCTGAGCCAAATCCTATTCCGACGACAATTATTTCTTCTCCCTCAGGGGAGTTGATTAGTTTCTCCTCACCTTGTCCTCAGGCTGTTGAACCTTCTACATCAAAAGCTGCTGCACAGAAATCAGTTCAAAAGGAAAGCAGCGAAAGCAAAAATTCTGCTGGGGTTTCTGTGGCGCCTGCTAGGGGGATGGTTGTGATTCCTCAGAGAAAATCTATTTTTATATCAAGATTTTCCAGTGATACCACAGTTGAGGATATCAAGTTTCACATTTCATCTAAGGTTAAGACTGATGACATAACTATCAGGAAATTTAACTTTAATTACAAGAGAAACATTTCTTCATTTAAAATCGATGTAACTTCCGAAAACTTTAATATACTTTTAAATAGCTCTTTTTGGCCGACTGGGGCTTTTGTTCGCGAATTCGAGTTTAAACCCAACATAAATAATAAAAACTTAGCAAAAATCTCTAATCCTAATCCGGAGTCAAAAAACTGATAAAAACTAAACTTGATATATATTACCAAAATGTTAGAGGCTTGAATACAAAACTAACTGACTTGCTTTTGAAGAGTTATCACTGTAATTTTAACATTATAGCTTTCACTGAAACTTGGCTTAAACCTCACGTTTTTGATTCGGAGATTCTTTGCAGTGAATATCATATTTACAGAAATGATCGAGAGTGCAGGATCGGTGGAGGTGTTCTTTTTGCTGTCCATTCTTCATTACCATCTGAAGTGGTTAACGTCGCTATCATTGAGTCTACTGAATTTAAGTGCATACGAGTGCAATTAAGCAAGTCTTATATTTATTTAGCCCTCTGCTATATACCTCCTCAGTCTGACTTGTCGGTATATAGTGATCATATTTCAAATTATATATAGATTTTTAATGAGCTCAAGGCCGGAAAAATAAAACAATTAAATAATATGTAAATTATTTTATTTAATCGTCAATATTTCGACTTCAGTCTGAAGTCATCATCAGGACTGCAAAAAACAACAGAAAGCGTTCGCTATGTACAAACTAAAACAATAATGAACACAAACTTACACTATCGGCTGCGCCTGGTAGACTGGCATGTGATATGCAAAAACTTAATTTATAGTATACATATACTCAACAAAAATTGAAGATGAGCGAAACATAAACCAAAAATGTAAACAATAAAAGAACAGTAATTGTATACAAAAATATGTAGGAACAACAACACGTGAAAATGTAAACAAGTTAAAATACAGTAATTGTAAACAAAAAATTATTTTAGGAACAACAACACGTGAGAATGTAAATGAATACAGTACAGTAATTGTAAACAAAAATAAACAAACAACAATGCAAGGGACGGTTTTGGAATCGGAACAGCTGTTGGACTATGTCCTCATATGCCTTGAATATTTGCTGTTTCTTAATATTAAATTGCGGTAGACATGTGCACAATTGTCGGTGTCCGTTTTAAAATTCATCCTCATATTATTAGGGGTGTTCACAATGTGCAGCATTTCCAATGTGAATCTTTTGTAGTAACTTTTCTCCTCCTCTAAAATAATGACGCTTTCAAAATTCGGATGATGTCCAGTATCTTTACAATGTGTTGTTAATGCTGTTTTGTTATCAGAAGAGTTGTGCCTTAATTTAATATTCGATTTGTGAGCAGATATCCTTGTCTTTAATTTTGATTTCGTTGTCCCAACATATACTTTCTCGCATAAGACCCGTCGCCATTACATGGAATCCTGTAAACCACATTCGATTTTTCCTGTCTCGGGATTTTATCTTTCATATTGCTGAAAATATTTCTCAAAGTATTGTCGTACTTGAAGGCTAATTGGTATTTTTCTTTATCGTACAGATTGGAATATTTGATTCTCTCCGATAACCCTGGAACATACGTTGCTGTTTTGTACATCTTATCTGGTGGCACATGTCTTTCGTTTTTTATGTTACGTGGGTCATATTTGCCAATGAGGCTATTTATTAATTTTTTTTGGGAAATCGTTGTCTGTCAGGGTCTTTTTAATGATACAAATATTTTTGCTGTGGTACAATTTATCACTAATGGAGAGAACCCGCTTCAGACTGAAGTCGAAATATTGACGATTAAATAAAATAATTTACATATTATTTAATTGTTTTATTTTTCCGGCCTTGAGCTCATTAAAAATCAATATATAATTTATATAATTATGGCCAATACAACTGAATCAACAGTGATCATATTTCTTTACTTGGGATTGTGGACTCAATGCTCAGGCCTACCGACTCACTGATTGTGTTGGGTGATTTTAATCTCCCAAACATTTCTTGGAATATGATTGATGGTCATATCGTACCTTCCATTAACAACGCCTTTCTGGAGGGGATGACTGAACTTTGTCTGAACCAGGTTAATACCCTACAAAACAAGTTGGGGAGGGTCTTGGATTTGGTTTTTGTTGACAACATTTACAGGGCCTCCTTAAATCGATGTGATCCATTGGTTTTGCCTGAGGATGTATATCATCCTGCAATTGAATTGTCATACGAGATCATAGACGGAGAGCGGGTTTCTGGATCGAAAGCTTTTAATTCTAATGACAGCTTCGATTTTAGAAAAGCTAATTTTAAAAAATTAAACTATGACTTATCTAAAATAACTTGGCCTTACTACAATGGCGATATTGAGCGTAATGTTTTGGACTTCAACAATACTTTATACAACTTATTTTTTAAACATGTACCTAAAGGTTCTTGTATTCGTGATGAATCAGCCCCTTTATGGTTCACTAAAGACTTGAGAACTTTAAAAAATAAAAAATCGCGTTCTTTTAAATTATATAAAAGTACTGGTCGTCATGTGGATTATCTTAATTATTCAGTCTTGCGACATAAATATCTAGAATTAAATAAAAACTGTTATGAAAAATACTTGAATAAAATGAAAATGAACATTATCCACGACCCGAAAGCTTTCTATGGTTTCGTTAATTCTAAGCGCAGAGTAAATGCATTCCCTTCCGCAATGAAATATCAAAGTACTGTGTCATGTGATAACGAGATTATTGCCAATCTATTTGCCCAGTTCTTTAAATCTAACTACACCACTCAATTTAAATATAACTGTATTTCCTATCCATACAAGCTGAGCCCCAATAACTCTATTAATATTCCAGTCATATCATCAGATGATGTTTTTCATTATTTAATATCTTTAAAAGAATCATTCAAGTACGGCCCTGATATGATCCCGACATGTTTCCTAAAAAAATGTGCAAAGCACCTGTACCTGCCATTATCGAACTTGTTTAATTTGTCACTCCAGCAAGGAGTTTTTCCGTCAATATGGAAACAGTCTTACATAATCCCCCTTCATAAATCTGGAAGCAGGTCTTCTATTGAAAACTATCGTGGTATAGCTAAACTCTCTTCTATCCCGAAGTTGTTTGAAGCTATTGTTACCAATCAAATGACTTATCCGATTTCCTCAATAATAGCAAATTGCCAACATGGCTTCTGTAAGGGCAAATCGACCATTACAAATTTACTTGAATTTACCACCCATGTTTCAAATGGGTTTAGGGAATGCATTGATACTGATGTTATATATACCGATTTTAGTAAAGCATTTGACAAAGTATGTCACTCTTTACTCATCCGTAAACTAGATCTGCTTGGTTTTCAACCTGGTATCCTCTGTTGGATGTCTTCTTATCTCTCCGGTAGGACGCAAAAGGTAGTTTTTAAAAATTTTCATTCTGGGATCATCGATGTTTCCTCGGGAGTTCCTCAGGGCAGCCACCTCGGACCGATTCTGTTCCTGCTATTCATAAACGACATTTCTACAGTAGTAAAGTATTCTAAAATATTGATGTACGCGGATGATGTTAAACTTTTTAAGACTTATGCCTCGGCTGAAGAAAGATCCTTGCTACAGCAAGATTTGGACAGCATAGTCAATTGGTGCAGCATTAATTATATGCCGCTTAACCTTAACAAATGTAAATTCATGTGCTTTTCTCGACGAACCATTCAGCCGGCCTCCTACAAAATAAATAACTACGTCCTAGAACATGTAAACAGTTTTGTTGACCTGGGTGTTGGTATGGATTGTAAACTCAATTTTAATTTTCATATTAGTTCCACAGTTAATAAAGCAAGGGGTGTACTGGCTTTTGTAAAGCGTTGGTCAAAGGAATTCCGCGACCCGTATATAACTAAAACACTTTTTACTTCATTAGTAAGACCAATACTGGAGTATGGTTCCATAGTTTGGAATCCTCGTTATCAGGTCCACTCAGACCAACTAGAGTCAATACAAAAACAATTCTTACTTTTTGCTTTGAGAAATCTTCGATGGGATTCGCCATACAATCTTCCCCCTTACACTAGTCGTTTAAAACTTATTAATCTTCCTACTCTTTCGAGTCGCAGAGAAATGTTAGGTATAATATTTCTGGTAAAATTAGTCAATGGATGGATCTCAAGTCCATTTCTTCTAGAGCAAATTAATTTTAATGTACCCTCCCGTGCAACGAGAAACTTTAAACCACTTTTCTTGAAACTATGCAGAACTAACTTTGAGTTGAATGAACCGTTTCGGGGTTTATGCCAAGACTTTAACAATCATTCCAGCACCTTTGATGTATCGGACTCACTTTTTATAATTAAAAGAACTATTCTATCCTCTCTTAATAACAGCTAACGATCCAATTTTCTTACTTTGCATTTCTCTAACTTTGTATTCGGCTGATGAATTCTTATTCTGTAGCTGAGCAGCTTGGGATCTCGACGCTTAACAAACTTTCTTCTGTCACGACTCGGCACCTAAGATTTGTATATTTAAAAAACATCCGTACGTTATGCGGATTGAGCCCCTCGTGCCGGTTGGGCGGGAAAGTGGGTTTCCGTTGGGTTATAAAAAAAAAAAAAAAAAAAAAAAAAAAAAATCCTGGACCGTTTGTACCGAACAGTTTACGGAAAACAGTATTTAACATGCTACATGAGATTACACATGCTGGGACAAGGGCTACACGTCGTCTAATTAAAAAAAATTACTATTGGCCAAGAATGAATAAAGAAATTAATACTTGGTCAAAAGAATGTATAAGTTGCAAAAATCGAATGTTGATTGTCATACTAAATCTCCAGTAATTAAAATTCCGATTCCAAAAAGAAGATTTGAGCATGTTCATTTAGATATTGTTTGACCTCTACCTAATTTAAAAGGACAAAGTTACATTTTAACAAAAATTGATATATTTACACGTTGGCCAGTGGCATACGCATTACGGGACATTTCAACAACTACGATTGCAAATAAATTTATCAAAGAATATGTTTCTCGATTCGGAGTACCGTTAAAAATTACTACGGATCGAGGCTCTCAACTTACGTCAAAATTATTCTCAGAACTTACGAATTTGCTAGGTAGTCATCACATTACTCATAACTTTGCCACCGAAGATCAAGAAACAAATCCAGTTTCCGTTTTCCGTTTTCTACAAGTATTAAAGTTAGTGTTTGTGTACAAGTATTAAAGTTTATGTACAAGTTGGTGAAGCTCGCGGAGCCTTTTCCGTGGCCCTTTTAACTAATAAAAAATAAGATTTCCGAATTCAGTATGTATTTAATATTAATTTTATTTAAGTTAAGTTTTATATTTATTCAAGTGTTTGTTAACATAGATTTGAACAAGAGTTGGTGCGAATTGCTTGGTCCGGATGTCTATATTCGATTGACTGCAGCTGCTGTTGTTGTTGGTGGTGAGAGTGTGCGAAAAATGTAATGCGTAAAGGCTTTTGTTTTTGTTGGTTATTTCCAATTTAATCGTTGCTTGCCAATAGGTAGACCAAGAACGAAGATGATGACGACGAAAACTAGCGGGTGTTGATGGTGGCGTGATTTTACCGTAGGCAACAATAAGTGGTGATGTGTTATTTTGTGTACATATGTACATATTCTATGCGAGAGCCCTTGCATAGGCTCTTGATTAGCGGTGCTTTGACAAACAATAACTATGAATAACTCGATTAGCGCTGCTACTGCGCTTAGTAGGTTGAAGGTTGTTGTTTAAATATACATACGTATTCAAAATAAAAGGTAATGAAAAACGGAGACGGCGTTAATTATATTTTTAGTGGGGGCGCGATCATCATCCCCTCCTTTCAGTCAGTTTCTGCAGTATGTGAAAATTCTGTGGGAAGTTTGCATACCTTAGTAATTGAGCGCTTATATACTCCCTCTGCGGTTTTTACTTGTACAACTCTTACTCTGCCATCTTCACCTGGCACAATGTCGATAATGCGGCCCATTGGCCACTTGAGTGGTGGTGTCAAGTCGTCTCTTAGTAATACTAAGTCGTTTACCTTCAAGTTGGGTTGCGCTGATTGCCATTTGTTTGCAGCTCCTTTAAATAATTCTGCTGCCATCGTTTCCAAAATTGTACTTGGATCCACTGGACAATTTTATATCGTTTTAAGAGGCTAAGTGGTGCAGCTTCAGATGTCGGTTCGGGTATAGCGGTGAAGGTACGCCCTATCAAAAAGTGTGCGGGGGTAAGCGCTTGGAGGTCGTCAGGATCTGACGACATCGGTGTCAACGGGCGACTATTTACCATTGCTTCAGCTTGACATACAATGGTATGAAGTTCATCATATGATAGTATGTTGCTTCCAATTGACCGGCGTAAATAATGTTTTGCATTTTTCACCGCGCTCTCCCACAGCCCACCGAAATGTGGTGATCTGGGTGGGATAAACTTCCAGAGTATTCCTTCCTCGCGGCAAAGGTTCTCTACTGAGTTGATGTGCTGCTGAGTGAAGAATACTTCAAGCAGATGGCGTAGCTCACGGTTTGCTCCGATAAAATTAGTTGCATTGTCGGAGTAAATAATTCTGCATCGCCCTCTCCGAGCAATAAATCGTTTAAGTGCAGCGACGAATGCTGCCGTTGACAAATCAGGCACTAACTCTAAGTGAACCGCTTTAGAGCTAAAACAGATGAACACTGCAATGTATACCTTTATTGCAGCTTTTCCTCTAATTTTTTGAGTCATTAACAAGGGATCACAATAGTCAATTCCGGTAGTCTCAAATGGGTGTGATGGGTTGATGCGTTGCGAAGGTAGTGCCCCCATTATTTGCTCGGTGATTACTGGACGAAGGCGATAACATATTATACAGTGGTGAATTACCTGTCGTATGACCTTCCTTGCGTTTAGTATCCAAAATTTGTCACGAAGAATGTTTTGTAATGTTTGAGCGCCTGCATGAAGGTGTTGTCAATGATAGTAAGTGATAAGAGTGTGAACGAAAGGGTGAGCATGAGGCAGTGCGATGGGATGTTTGGCGTCGAAGGGTAATGTTGAATTCTTTATTCTGCCTCCGACTCGAATGAGTTGATTGTGCAAGAATGGTGCGAGCTGAAGGAGCCTTGAAGATCGATGAAGTGATGAGTTGTGCAACATCATTTGGTACTCGCTACGAAAATACGACAGTTGAATAAATTTGCATACCATCTCTAACGTTTCCTCTATTTTGCCGGCTGTAATACTTAATCCCCTCTTGCGTTGAATGATCCACCTCACGTACGTAAAGATGCGAAGAAATTTTTGGTAGTTGTTTATGTATTTGTGAGAAGCGATTATGTCGCCGTGTTCCTTTACAACCAATACGAATCGTTGACAACGCTGTTCAGGTATGTCAGCCGGTGTATCAAATGATGAATGTGGCCAGTTCTCTTTAGACAGCAGTAGAAATTTGGCCCATGAAACCATAAGCGATTGTTGAATAAGTCATGAGCCGTTGCTCCCCTTGAAATGACGTCAGCAGGATTGTCGGCTGATGTTACGTGATGCCACTTGAATTGTGATGTTAATTGTTGAATTCTGGTCACTCTATTTGCAACGAAAATTGACCAGCGCGAAGGTTCACCCTTGATCCAAGAAAGCGCTATGGTCGAATCGGACCAGCAATGAATACCATCAGCATTTGGCGAAAATATGTCAATAATTGATATTAATAGTTCCGCCAGCAGCAAGGTAGCGCACAATTCTAGTCGAGGTAAGCTTATTTCTTTCTTTGGAGCAACACGTGACTTAGCGGCCAGCAACGATGACGTCGTACCATTAGAATCGCGTGTAACTATGAAGATGCAGGTGCCGTAAGCCTTCGTGCTGGCATCTGCGAAAGCGTGAATTTCAGTGGTGGTGTTGAAAGGTACATACCTTGGAATCTGGATGCTGTCAACCAGAGTTAGCTGGCGACGAAAATCTTGCCACTGGGTATAAACGTCTTGTGGCACACTTTCATCCCAATCCAGTTTCAGTGTCCATAAATGCTGCATTAGAATTTTACACGAAACTATAACTGGGTTCAGTAGTCCCAGTGGGTCGAAAAAACTTGCAATTTGGGATAAGATAGATCTTTTCGTTGTTTTCGAAGACGGCGATGATTTCGTGTAGCTGAACACGAAGTTATCGCCCGATGGTGACTATTTTAACCCAAGTGTTTTAATGTAGTCTACATCACCGAGTTGTACAATTTCTTCACGATCGGCTTGGGGAATGTCAGAGATGATGGAATTGTCATTAGTGGCGAATTTTCGTAGAGGAAAGCCCCCTCTTTTTAGCAATTCAACCACTTGCTGCTTAATTTGGATGACTTCTTCAATAGTGGCGCCGCCTGTCATAAGGTTATCGACATAAAAGTCTCTTAATGTCACAAATGATCCAATTGGCAGTGATTCTGCCTCCTCCTTTGCTAACTGTTGTAGCGCCTTTGTTGCCAGGTGTGCAGCTTCTACATTTGCACAGCGGTGGTGGGCGATTCTCGCCACAAAATGCACTGCCACGAAGAATCAGCTGCATTTACTTGAACCTGGCGGTACATTTTAGCAACATCCGCCATTAAAACGTATTTGTGTGCTCTAAAGCGAAGGAGGATGGTGAAGATGTCGTCCTGTAGCGTCGGGCCAACGAGCAAGATGTCGTTCAGAGATTTTCCATTGGACGTTCGACACGACGCGTCGAAGACCACACGAAGTCTTGTGGTGCTGCTATCCGCCTTTATGACGCAGTGGTGAGGAATAAAATTATGAGCTGTTTTTGGGTTACTAAGCAGTGTCAAATGCCCCATATTAATATATTCAACAATGAATTCGCGGTATGTGTTGAAGAGTGTGCGATTGCGAGCAAATTTATACTCAAGAGACATCAACCTTTTGTACGCGGCGTCATATGACTGCCCTAAGCTGCTGATTGTGGTTGATTGAAAGAAGTCTTCGCATGCTTGCTCCTCTGTCGAAAAAGGTTTTGTTGAATTGGTGTGGTGTTCTTCCAGTGCCCAAAAGTTTTGCAACAGCTGATCGAGAACGGGTTCATTGGTCATGGTAAGAAATGCTCTATAGGCCGATGATAAACTTAACGATGATGTTTTTGGTGACGAAGCTACTGGCGCAGATGAATTAGCGATGCCAGACACGATCCAACCGAGCTTAGTTTTTTGCAAGACTGGTGAATTGTTGCGTAACTTGATTTGCCCGACGAGAAGCAAATCATAAAATAACGCTGCTCCAATAAGACAATCGATAGTGGCTGGCTCGTTGAACCGTTCATCGGCCAATGTAATGTTGCTGGGCACATTCCATTCTTCAATGCTGACGTAGTTGGTGGGTTGACATGAAGTTATTGTCGGCATGATTACCGCTTCCAAGGTCGACGAAAATGCGGTATGGCGCGATTTTAGTTCAACGCAGCATACTTGCTGCGTTCTTGTTGCTGTAGGGCCAATTCCCAATACCTCTATGCTGTGCTTTTTGCGCGGTAGCCGAAGATGCTGTGCTATTCTCTCGGTGACGAAGTGGAGTTGAGAACCTGAGTCCAACAGCACACGTGCAATGAGAGAGCCTCCCACAGTATTGCATAAACGTACTAGTGCAGTAGCGAGGATGATTTCCCCTGTTTGGATACGAGCCTGTAGTGTTGTTGGTTTCTCTGCATTCACGACGTCCAATTTGTTGCTACCATTTGCATTGCCGCCGTAGGTGCGATGTAGCAATGTGTGATGGCTCGCACGACAGTGCTGGCATCGACGAAGCGATGGGCATTGATTCGATTAGTGGTTGAGTCCAAGGCAATTGAGGCATAATTTTAACCGCTTTACCATATGATATCGATCAAGAGCATCCAATTTCATGAACTTGGCACAATTGAATGCATTGTGATATGGCCGAGTTTCACAAAGTAGTCATTTCGGCAACGCAGTTGTGGTGGTAAAGGATAACTGTTTCGATGAATATGGTTTCGATGGAGAATTTTTATGGCTTAATGGGCGTTCTGAGCTTGACTGATTGGCTTCGATAATGTTAAACATTTGGCATCGGCGTTCGAGAAAATCAGCCAAATCGTTCCATGTGGGAAGCTGCAAGGTTTGCGCTGACCTTTTGTCGAATTTAGCAGCGACCTCTTCTTCCCATTTGCCTCGCGTGTTTTCGTCTAGCTTAGATGTTACTAAGTGATTTGAATGGTGGTTGCTAGCGATTGCATAGCACGAAGATTGGCGTTGATCTTGTCGATGAATTCACGTAAGCTTGACACGCTTGGCTTGGTGACCCTTTGCACATCAAAAATGGTTGACAAATGCGATTGAAATATGAACCGCTTGTTGTCAAATCTGCCAACGATGAGATCAATTGGCCTTTGATAATTCGCTGGTGTAACCTCTAATGATTGAATTAGGCGGGCTGCGCCGTCTGTAAGGCATGAGCGCAAGTATTGAAACCGCTCGATGTCCGTTAGATCAGAATTGTTATGAACCAATGCGAGGAACATATTATAAAAATCTAACCAGTCTGTGTGGCGCCCACTAAACTTAGACAGCTGCAGTTTCGGTAGGTTTACCTTGCGATGAATTTGCGAAGAGTTAAAGTGGGTGCTGCTTAAGTGATCAATACTTGGCACTGCTAGCCTAGTGGTAATTGCGCTTTTTATCGTGAAATATGCTGCTTCAAACTCCACCCGATGATTGAGATCAAACTGTTGAACTGTCGCTCTAACATATCCAGTTTTACCTTCAGCTCTGACTCGGACATGTTGGCGAACTCAGCGATTTTGTTACGTGTACTTTGGAGGCGTTCCCACAAGTGGTCTCGCTGCAAAACCTTCACTCGGATATTACTCGAACCAGCTCCTTGCGAGGGAGGAGTTTTCTCTTCATCCACTGTGACGCAGTCCATATCGCCGAGCATTACGACGTGTTTTATTATAAATCCGGCTCGAAGGACCTTTTGGTGAAGCTCGCGGAGCCTTTTCCGTGGCCCTTTTAACTAATAAAAAATAAGATTTCCGAATTCAGTATGTATTTAATATTAATTTTATTTAAGTTAAGTTTTATATTTATTCAAGTGTTTGTTAACATAGATTTGAACAAGAGTTGGTGCGAAGTGCTTCGTCCGCATGTCTATATTCGATTGATTCTTAGTTTGTTAAGCTGTACTATGCTAGCAGCGATGACGACTAATATGCAGCTGCTGTTGTTGTTGGTGGTGAGAGTGTGCGAAAAATGTAATGCGTAAAGGCCTTGGTTTTTGTTGGTTATTTCCAATTAAATCGTTGCTTGCCAATAGGTAGACCAAGAACGAAGATGATGACGACGAAAACTAGCGGGTGTTGATGGTGGCGTGATTTTACCGTAGGCAACAATAAGTGGTGATGTGTTATTTTGTGTACATATGTACATATTCTATGCGAGAGCCCTTGCATAGGCTCTTGATTAGCGGTGCTTTGAAAAACAATAACTATGAATAACACGATTAGCGCTGCTACTGCGCTTAGTAGGTTGAAGGTTGTTGTTTAAATATACATACGTATTCAAAATAAAAGGTAATGAAAAACGGAGACGGCGTTAATTATATTTTTAGTGGGGGCGCGATCACAAGTATTAAAGTAAGTTCAATCTGGGGTTTTTACAATCAAAATAATAACAAACCTGCTCTTTACAGGATTGTTTTCTGAAGTGCATTGTCTGCCATTGTTGGTGTGTTCCTGATTAAGTGCAGCACCTGTTTAAGAGTGTGAACTTGCCCGGGTGCAAACCCCATACGCATAAAAGTGAGTCAAAACAAAAATGAAATGTGGATGTGTATATAATCAAAGAACATCTCCCCTATAGTTTTTCGATCCTTGTTTTTGCTTAACGCTTTCATATTGGCAATAAGGATAATGTTTAGACGTTGGCGGTTTGATAAGTCATTGACTTTTGAATATATATATATTTTTTTGTCAAATAACATCTTACCATCGAGCCTTAGTTCACGTTTGGAAATAGGCAATAGTCACATGGGTTTAAATCTGGAGAATATGTTGTATGGAGTAGCAATTCGCAGCCCAATTCATGGATTTTTGATAATCCTTTGCAGTGGTTACACGGTTGCGCTTATGGTCGTGTGCAATCGCCACTTCTTAAACATTGAAACTAAAAAAGTCACTGACTTATCAAACCGCCCTCGTAAATCCAAAGTCATTAAGTATGTCCATTACTGTATGTCCATAGTTCTAGGATTTAGTTTATAAGAGTTAAATCCGTTTTAACGGTACACTTAGAAAATTAAAATTAGTTTATATAATTTGTTAATAATTATTTTTTTAATAAGCATAAAAATAATATTTGTTATTTATTTTAAAAAGATTACATTAATTAATAAATTTAGTGCATGAATAATTTTAATAAATAAACAATTTTTAAGAAAATAAGTAAGGATCAGTAGTTACTATTTTAGGCACATAATATCCACTTAAAAAACTCCCTAACACAAAATCCCCAATCATCAAATTCCGAAAATAATAATCCCCAAAATCTTAATCCCAAATAAAAAATCCTCAAAACCATAATTATAATAACAAAATTCATAATAATTTTACTTACACGGGCGGTACTCTCCCATCCCACTCGTCTGTATTTACGGCCGAAGTTTTTGCTATCTACAAAGCGTTAGAATATCCAATTCACCAAAAAGGAAAATTTGTTATTTGCTCCGACAGCCTCTCTTGCTTAAACGCAGTTAGTAACATAGGCAAAAGCTCAACGATCATTGTTAAAGTCCGCAATCTTTGCATTAAATATAGGCAAAAAATTGCTTTACTTTATGCACCTGGCCATGTCGGTATTCCCGGAAATGAACAAGCAGATAATGCAGTTAAATACTAAATACGAAACTAAGGATCTGAATGACCTCAAGAAATTTCTACGACAACACACTGGCGAAAAAAGACTTATTGAATGGGGCAACTTCAACCACCGATACTTCAACCTCAACTCGACTCGCAACAAAGTTGTTTATCCTAGCAACATCTCTCGACTCCAAGCGACCATTTTTACACGCTTAAAGATTGGGCATACGGAAATAACTCATCAGCACATTCTCACTAGAGGGCCACTACCAATATGCCTCTTATGTGGCATCATAACCTCTGTCGATCACAGTTTCAACAAATGTGTGGCTCTCCGTATTAGGAACAAACATTTCTTAACCGATCATTATCACAAATTGTTAAGTGCGGCGAAAAAATTAATGTACGCCAGAACTATTTAGAAAAGCTTAATGCTTGCTCTAATCACGGGAGCTCCAGCGTGGGAGTTAAGAAGCTTTTTTTTAACTGTAGGATGCACCAACTTATGAAAGCCCTGAATAGAGCCAATAAAAATATAAAAAAAAACATTATAGTAAAATAAAGGTAAAAAAAAATTGAAACGTAAACCATCCAAGATTCATTTTTTATGTTTTATTTAACAAATGCATTCTTCATTTTAAAAAAAGCTTCTTGGCGTCTGGGCTGGCAGTTACTAGAACCTTCAACCATCAATGTGAAGGTAGGCTCGTTAAAAACATATTCCATCACTCCCAGCATTTTTGCAATGGCTAATTACTTGGCATGTACAATAACATTTAAAAAGCTATAAATTAATTAAATTACCTACTAAAACAAATTTAACAATGTATTTATTGAATGTATAAGCCAATTTTAAATACTTGTATTAAATAAAATAATAATGTACTAGTAATAACAACTAAATCACTTAACTTTGTTGTTTTTATTTCGGCTAATAAAAAAAAGTTAAATAAAGCTAGTAAGAAATATTGGAGAAGTTTTCAATATTACGAAAGTTCCTCGAAGTTAGACGGATTTAATCACAAGCATACATGTAATAATATAATAATTTTGGCGCTTACACTATAAAGCTCAGTTTTTGGATGAGCTTCTCCTACCGTTTGGGTGTGCGTCTTTATATTATACCACAAATGGAGGGACCTACAGTTTTTGTGCTGACTCCGAACGGCAGATGTATTTAATGAGAAGCTTTTTCATGGCTGAAATACGCTCGGAGCTTTGCCATTGCCTGCCGAGGGGTGACCGCTATTAGAAAAAAACTGTTTCTATTATTAAGATTTTGCTTACCCAGACTGAGATTCGAACCTCGAACTCACCGGCATATCAAGTTATAGCACGCACCGCTACCAACTCGACCACAGCGGCCACAAACATACATACGTAAGTACAATTCAGAACACCGTAAGACCGGCTAATATTTCATGGTGTAAACTTTTTTTTTGATTTTGCTATCGGAAATTATGTTTAAAAAGTCAAAATAACATAAAATTTACGTTAATACGCACCACAGCTTTTACCGAGGTAAAACTTTTTGCATAAAATTATATTAGTGACAATTTCTGCAAAATATATTTCGTTATTAAATATGTAGTTTATATTCTACCACCAATAACCAAATTGGTGTACTTTTTCTACCACCTTTTCGCAAAAGGGGATACAATTTTGCCCCTTTTCTACTTCCTTCGTAAATGCAACCTTTTGTAAGATAGAACCAAATTTGGCTGTCAATATTTACCCAACCTTTTATAATTGAATCATGTTTAATAAGAAACTTTCTCCATATGAAATTAAAAACAGTGCGTTTGACAGGGAACTACTAGCCATGATGTTCCTTGCATCAAATCACACAAGGTCTGCGGGAAATTGCCCATGTATGCTATGGCGATGTCATCTGCATATGCGACAACTCTGGCGGGCCCCCATTCCATCTCTCGCAATTTAAATTTACAGCTAGATTCCAGAGTAAGGGTGAAAGTACACCACAATGCGGCGTTCCGCGAGACACATGTCTCGAAACACGGTTTGCGCCGAATTCTGCTGTAATCTTTCTACCTAAGAGCATTTGCTCTATAAATTCAACCAGGGAATTCTCTACACCAAGTCCTCTTAAAGCCTGGGTTTTGGCCTCCGGATTAATGTTGTTAAAAGCTCCCTCAAAGTCAAGAAAAGCTACGAGGCAAAATTCCTTGTAACTAAAAGATCTCTCAATATAGCTGACTAGGGAATGTAGCGCAGTGTCTGTGGACCTTCCCTTTAGGTAAGCATGCTGGTTATTTGACAAAAGTCTTTTATCGATTGTGAAAGAGAGGTGGTTATTAATCAGCCTCTCTAGAGTTTTGATAACAAAGGATGACAGGCTTATTGGTCTGAGATCCTTCGGGTTCGTATGTGATACTTTTCTGCCACCCTTCCCTGCTATTTTATAAGGTTTATAGCTTTTTATCGCTGAAATAATACTTTCTCTTGAGATAGGGAGATTAACGATTGCACCCAAAGGGGGGCGCTCTACTTCCCTTGATAAAACCGAATGTAGTCCAAGACAAACGACACATATGAAATTTATTGTACAATTTACTAATGAAAAATTAAAGAAAACAAAATATTGTAGCTGACACATTATCTCGAACTTTTGATATTGACGCAATTAAAAACATAGAATTGAATTTCAAAATTTTACAAACTGAACAGGATCAGGACGAAGAATTTAAAATCAGAACAAACATCACATAATCTTAAATTAATTTAAAGTCCTTTTTTTTATTTTAAAATTTGATGTGAAATGACTGGTGAAAATCCTGGACCGTTTGTACCGAACAGTTTACGGAAAACAGTATTTAACATGCTACATGAGATTACACATGCTGGGACAAGGGCTACACGTCGTCTAATTATAAAAAATTACTATTGGCCAAGAATGAATAAAGAAATTAACACTTGGTCAAAAGAATGTATAAGTTGCCAAAAATCGAATGTTGATTGTCATACTAAATCTCCAGTAATTAAAATTCCGATTCCAAAAAGAAAATTTGAGCATGTTCATTTAGATATTGTTTGACCTCTACCTAATTTAAAAGGACAAAGTTACATTTTAACAATAATTGATATATTTACACGTTGGCCAGTGGCATACGCATTACGGGACATTTCAACAACTACGATTGCAAATAAATTTATCAAAGAATATGTTTCTCGATTCGGAGTACCGTTAAAAATTACTACGGATCGAGGCTCTCAACTTACGTCAAAATTATTCTCAGAACTTACGAATTTGCTAGGTAGTCATCACATTACTCATAACTTTGCCACCGAAGATCAAGAAACAAATCCAGTTTCCGTTTTCCGTTTTCTACAAGTATTAAAGTTAGTGTTTGTGTACAAGTATTAAAGTTTATGTACAAGTATTAAAGTAAGTTCAATCTGGCGATTTTACAATCAAAATAATAACAAACCTGCTCTTTACAGGATTGTTTTCTGAAGTGCATTGCCTGCCATTGTTGGTGTGTTCCTGATTAAGTGCAGCACCTGTTTAAGAGTGTGAACTTGCCCGGGTGCAAAACCCATACGCATAAAAGTGAGTCAAAACAAAAATGAAATGTGGATGTGTATATAATCAAAGAACATCTCCCCTATAGTTTTTCGATCCTTGTTTTTGCTTAACGCTTTCATATTGGCAATAAGGATAATGTTTAGACGTTGGCGGTTTGATAAGTCATTGACTTTTGAATATATATATATTTTTTTGTCAAATAACATCTTACCATCGAGCCTTAGTTCACGTTTGGAAATAGGCAATAGTCACATGGGTTTAAATCTGGAGAATATGTTGTATGGAGTAGCAATTCGCAGCCCAATTCATGGATTTTTGATAATCCTTTGCAGTGGTTACACGGTTGCGCTTATGGTCGTGTGCAATCGCCACTTCTTAAACATTGAAACTAAAAAAGTCACTGACTTATCAAACCGCCCTCGTAAATCCAAAGTCATTTAGTATGTCCATAACTGTATGTCCATAGTTCTAGGATTTAGTTTATAAGAGTTAAATCCGTTTTAACGGTACACTTAAAAAATTAAAATTAGTTTATATAATTTGTTAATAATTATTTTTTTAATAAGCATAAAAATAATATTTGTTATTTATTTTAAAAAGATTACATTAATGAATAAATTTAGTGCATGAATAATTTTAATAAATAAACAATTTTTAAGAAAATAAGTAAGGATCAGTAGTTACTATTTTAGGCACATAATATCCACTTAAAAAACTCCCTAACACAAAATCCCCAATCATCAAATTCCCAAAATAATAATCCCCAAAATCTTAATCCCAAATAAAAAATCCTCAAAACCATAATTATAATAACAAAATTCATAATAATTTTACTTACACGGGCGGTACTCTCCCATCCCACTCGTCTGTATTTACGGCCGAAGTTTTTGCTATCTACAAAGCGTTAGAATATCCAATTCACCAAAAAGGAAAATTTGTTATTTGCTCCGACAGCCTCTCTTGCTTAAACGCAGTTAGTAACATAGGCAAAAGCTCAACGATCATTGTTAAAGTCCGCAATCTTTGCATTAAATATAGGCAAACAATTGCTTTACTTTGGGCACCTGGCCATGTCGGTATTCCCGGAAATGAACAAGCAGATAATGCAGTTAAATACTAAATATGAAACTAAGGATCTGAATGACCTCAAGAAATTTCTACGACAACACACTGGCGAAAAAAGACTTATTGAATGGGGCAACTTCAACCACCGATACTTCAACCTCAACTCGACTCGCAACAAAGTTGTTTATCCTAGCAACATCTCTCGACTCCAAGCGACCATTTTTACACGCTTAAAGATTGGGCATACGGAAATAACTCATCAGCACATTCTCACTAGAGGGCCACTACCAATATGCCTCTTATGTGGCATCATAACCTCTGTCGATCACATTTTCAACAAATGTGTGGCTCTCCGTATTAGGAACAAACATTTCTTAACCGATCATTATCACAAATTGTTAAGTGCGGCGAAAAAATTAATGTACGCCAGAACTATTTAGAAAAGCTTAATGCTTGCTCTAATCACGGGAGCTCCAGCGTGGGAGTTAAGAAGCTTTTTTTTAACTGTAGGATGCACCAACTTATGAAAGCCCTGAATAGAGCCAATAAAAATATAAAAAAAACATTATAGTAAAATAAAGGTAAGCAAAAATGCTAATGTTATTGAAACGTAAACCATCCAAGATTCATTTTTTATGTTTTATTTAACAAATGCATTCTTCATTTTAAAAAAAGCTTCTTGGCGTCTGGGCTGGCAGTTACTAGAACCTTCAACCATCAATGTGAAGGTAGGCTCGTTAAAAACATATTCCATCACTCCCAGCATTTTTGCAATGGCTAATTACTTGGCATGTACAATAACATTTAAAAAGCTATAAATTAATTAAATTACCTACTAAAACAAATTTAACAATGTATTTATTGAATGTATAAGGCAATTTTAAATACTTGTATTAAATAAAATAATAATGTACTAGTAATAACAACTAAATCACTCAACTTAAGCTAGTAAGAAATATTGGAGAAGTTTTCAATATTACGAAAGTTCCTCGAAGTTAGACGGATTTAATCACAAGCATACATGTAATAATATAATAATTTTGGCGCTTACACTATATAGCTCAGTTTTTGGATGAGCTTCTCCTACCGTTTGGGTGTGCGTCTTTATATTATACCACAAATGGAGGGACCTACAGTTTTTGTGCTGACTCCGAACGGCAGATGTATTTAATGAGAAGCTTTTTCATGGCTGAAATACGCTCGGAGCTTTGCCATTGCCTGCCGAGGGGTGACCGCTATTAGAAAAAAACTGTTTCTATTATTAAGATTTTGCTTACCCAGACTGAGATTCGAACCTCGAACTCACCGGCATATCAAGTTATAGCACGCACCGCTACCAACTCGACCACAGCGGCCACAAACATACATACGTAAGTACAATTCAGAACACCGTAAGACCGGCTAATATTTCATGGTGTAAACTTTTTTTTTGATTTTGCTATCGGAAATTATGTTTAAAAAGTCAAAATAACATAAAATTTACGTTAATACGCACCACAGCTTTTACCGGGGTAAAACTTTTTGCATAAAATTATATTAGTGACAATTTCTGCAAAATATATTTCGTTATTAAATATGTAGTTTATATTCTACCACCAATGACCAAATTGGTGTACTTTTTCTACCACCTTTTCGCAAAAGGGGATACAATTTTGCCCCTTTTCTACTTCCTTCGTAAATGCAACCTTTTGTAAGATAGAACCAAATTTGGCTGTCAATATTTACCCAACCTTTTATAATTGAATCATGTTTAATAAGAAACTTTCTCCATATGAAATTAAAAACAGTGCGTTTGACAGGGAACTACTAGCCATGATGTTCCTTGCATCAAATCACACAAGGTCTGCGGGAAATTGCCCATGTATGCTATGGCGATGTCATCTGCATATGCGACAACTCTGGCGGGCCCCCATTCCATCTCTCGCAATTTAAATTTACAGCTAGATTCCAGAGTAAGGGTGAAAGTACACCACAATGCGGCGTTCCGCGAGACACATGTCTCGAAACACGGTTTGCGCCGAATTCTGCTGTAATCTTTCTACCTAAGAGCATTTGCTCTATAAATTCAACCAGGGAATTCTCTACACCAAGTCCTCTTAAAGCCTGGGTTTTGGCCTCCGGATTAATGTTGTTAAGAGCTCCCTCAAAGTCAAGAAAAGCTACGAGGCAAAATTCCTTGTAACTAAAAGATCTCTCAATATAGCTGACTAGGGAATGTAGCGCAGTGTCTGTGGACCTTCCCTTTAGGTAAGCATGCTGGTTATTTGACAAAAGTCTTTTATCGATTGTGAAAGAGAGGTGGTTATTAATCAGCCTCTCTAGAGTTTTGATAACAAAGGATGACAGGCTTATTGGTCTGAGATCCTTCGGGTTCGTATGTGATACTTTTCTGCCACCCTTCCCTGCTATTTTATAAGGTTTATAGCTTTTTATCGCTGAAATAATACTTTCTCTTGAGATAGGGAGATTAACGATTGCACCCAAAGGGGGGGCGCTCTACTTCCCTTGTTAAATCCGAACGTAGTCCAAGACAAACGACACATATGAAATTTATTGTACAATTTACTAATGAAAAATTAAAGAAAACAAAATATTGTAGCTGACACATTATCTCGAACTTTTGATATTGACGCAATTAAAAACATAGAATTGAATTTCAAAATTTTACAAACTGAACAGGATCAGGACGAAGAATTTAAAATCAGAACAAACATCACATAATCTTAAATTAATTTAAAGTCCTTTTTTTTATTTTAAAATTTGATGTGAAATGACTGGTGAAAATCCTGGACCGTTTGTACCGAACAATTTACGGAAAACAGTATTTAACATGCTACATGAGATTACACATGCTGGGACAAGGGCTACACGTCGTCTAATTATAAAAAATTACTATTGGCCAAGAATGAATAAAGAAATTAACACTTGGTCAAAAGAATGTATAAGTTGCCAAAATCGAATGTTGATTGTCATACTAAATCTCCAGTAATTAAAATTCCGATTCCAAAAAGAAGATTTGAGCATGTTCATTTAGATATTGTTTGACCTCTACCTAATTTAAAAGGACAAAGTTACATTTTAACAATAATTGATATATTTACACGTTGGCCAGTGGCATACGCATTACGGGACATTTCAACAACTACGATTGCAAATAAATTTATCAAAGAATATGTTTCTCGATTCGGAGTACCGTTAAAAATTACTACGGATCGAGGCTCTCAACTTACGTCAAAATTATTCTCAGAACTTACGAATTTGCTAGGTAGTCATCACATTACTCATAACTTTGCCACCGAAGATCAAGAAACAAATCCAGTTTCCGTTTTCCGTTTTCTACAAGTATTAAAGTTAGTGTTTGTGTACAAGTATTAAAGTTTATGTACAAGTATTAAAGTAAGTTCAATCTGGCGATTTTACAATCAAAATAATAACAAACCTGCTCTTTACAGGATTGTTTTCTGAAGTGCATTGCCTGCCATTGTTGGTGTGTTCCTGATTAAGTGCAGCACCTGTTTAAGAGTGTGAACTTGCCCGGGTGCAAAACCCATACGCATAAAAGTGAGTCAAAACAAAAATGAAATGTTGATGTGTATATAATCAAAGAACATCTCCCCTATAGTTTTTCGATCCTTGTTTTTGCTTAACGCTTTCATATTGGCAATAAGGATAATGTTTAGACGTTGGCGGTTTGATAAGTCATTGACTTTTGAATATATATATATTTTTTTGTCAAATAACATCTTACCATCGAGCCTTAGTTCACGTTTGGAAATAGGCAATAGTCACATGGGTTTAAATCTGGAGAATATGTTGTATGGAGTAGCAATTCGCAGCCCAATTCATGGATTTTTGATAATCCTTTGCAGTGGTTACACGGTTGCGCTTATGGTCGTGTGCAATCGCCACTTCTTAAACATTGAAACTAAAAAAGTCACTGACTTATCAAACCGCCCTCGTAAATCCAAAGTCATTTAGTATGTCCATAACTGTATGTCCATAGTTCTAGGATTTAGTTTATAAGAGTTAAATCCGTTTTAACGGTACACTTAGAAAATTAAAATTAGTTTATATAATTTGTTAATAATTATTTTTTTAATAAGCATAAAAATAATATTTGTTATTTATTTTAAAAAGATTTCATTAATTAATAAATTTAGTGCATGAATAATTTTAATAAATAAACAATTTTTAAGAAAATAAGTAAGGATCAGTAGTTACTATTTTAGGCACATAATATCCACTTAAAAAACTAACTAACACAAAATCCCCAATCATCAAATTCCCAAAATAATAATCCCCAAAATCTTAATCCCAAATAAAAAATCCTCAAAACCATAATTATAATAACAAAATTCATAATAATTTTACTTACACGGGCGGTACTCTCCCATCCCACTCGTCTGTATTTACGGCCGAAGTTTTTGCTATCTACAAAGCGTTAGAATATCCAATTCACCAAAAAGGAAAATTTGTTATTTGCTCCGACAGCCTCTCTTGCTTAAACGCAGTTAGTAACATAGGCAAAAGCTCAACGATCATTGTTAAAGTCCGCAATCTTTGCATTAAATATAGGCAAAAAATTGCTTTACTTTGGGCACCTGGCCATGTCGGTATTCCCGGAAATTAACAAGCAGATAATGCAGTTAAATACTAAATATGAAACTAAGGATCTGAATGACCTCAAGAAATTTCTACGACAACACACTGGCGAAAAAAGACTTATTGAATGGAGCAACTTCAACCACCGATACTTCAACCTCAACTCGACTCGCAACAAAGTTGTTTATCCTAGCAATATCTCTCGACTCCAAGCGACCATTTTTACACGCTTAAAGATTGGGCATACGGAAATAACTTATCAGCACATTCTCACTAGAGGGCCACTACCAATACGCCTCTTATGTGGCATCATAACCTCTGTCGATCACATTTTCAACAAATGTGTGGCTCTCCGTATTAGGAACAAACATTTCTTAACCGATCATTATCACAAATTGTTAAGTGCGGCGAAAAAATTAATGTACGCCAGAACTATTTAGAAAAGCTTAATGCTTGCTCTAATCACGGGAGCTCCAGCGTGGGAGTTAAGAAGCTTTTTTTTAACTGTAGGATGCACCAACTTATGAATAGAGCCAATAAAAATATAAAAAAAACATTATAGTAAAATAAAGGTAAGCAAAAATGCTAATGTTATTGAAACGTAAACCATCCAAGATTCATTTTTTATGCTTTATTTAACAAATGCATTCATCATTTAAAAAAAAAGCTTCTTGGCGTCTGGGCTGGCAGTTACTAGAACCTTCAACCATCAATGTGAAGGTAGGCTCGTTAAAAACATATTCCATCACTCCCAGCATTTTTGCAATGGCTAATTACTTGGCATGTACAATAACATTTAAAAAGCTATAAATTAATTAATTTACCTACTAAAACAAATTTAACAACGTATTTATTGAATGTATAAGCCAATTTTAAATACTTGTATTAAATAAAATAATAATGTACTAGTAATAACAACTAAATCACTTAACTTTGTTGTTTTTATTTCGGCTAATAAAAAAAAGTTAAATAAAGCTAGTAAGAAATATTGGAGAAGTTTTCAATATTACGAAAGTTCCTCGAAGTTAGGCGGATTTAGGTGATAAAAGGGTAGTGAAGTGCAACACGATGGCTGAACTTCGGATGTGACGCCTCTCCACCTCTCACTATCAATCTCCTTCTTTTTCCTTCACGTCTGGTAGCACTGTTAACCTAAGCCTCGGCTGGGGAACTGATAATGGAAGGTGAGAACACTCCCCGCATTTGGCCTGACCTCTGCTTCGTCCTCGGACTACCCCCTCCTTTACTGATTGTATTTAGTCGATATCGAGCTGGTGGTTGCGGTATTCTGTTACCTGAGTATGCAGGGGTTATACCCTGCAAAAAAGGCTTTCAGGCTAATGCCGTGACTGCCCCCGTCCCGTTAAAACCCTGGCAGGCCTCGAAGTACGTTCCGATCTCGTCGCCATTCAGTTGGTGGTTGTGGGTAACGGTTGAGGCGACCCTCCCGTTTTTGTGCTGGATCTGGCTCTGAGCACCCTACCTCATAAGGGGGGGTGCCAACCCTCGCATGGCCTCCCTGATCCCCTTCTTCATAGATAACCATCGGATCCCATAGCGACTACAACATCGAGGGAGGATAGTGGCTTCGAGTGGGGACCCAAATAGAATGGAAAGGCCAACTAACTCAAAACAAAAAAACATTTCGTCTTCCCCTCCACGGGGCAAGACAGTGCCGGCGCATGCGCTAAAGGCACCTTTTCGCTCAGCGAGCACCTCCGAGTCTGCTTTGTTGGCGACCCCAGGGCGTCCCGTGATCACGGGCGTTATGGTGGGGCCAAGCGCTAGTAAAGCTGCAGGGATCGTGCTGGAAACGGCAGGTCGTTCTGTAGCCACTGGCGCGGAGCGCCCATCAAATGCCGTCACGGCTGCAAAGCCTGCACCCATGCGGACAAAGGTCTCACGACCTGGCCCAACTGGGGATGGGCGGATAGCAGCCGAGGCAAACCAGGGAAATGTCGCGATGGCAACTACGGGCAATTCCATCCACGGTCGGTCGGGCGGGCGGTCCACACACGCTGAAAAGCGGAGGGCTGCCAGAACGCTAAAAAAATATGAGGGGGTGCCGTTGGAAACGTTGCCCCAGAGTGCAAAGGATGCGGTGGATAGAGCGAAAGCCCTGCTACTCAACTACCAAAGCACAACTGGGGCCTCGGTTGAAGACAAAGCAGCCCTCTCCAAAAGACAGAGATCGTTTGAGGAGTAACAACCAGCTCCAAAGAAGAAATGTATCCGTCCCGGGGTGGCCAGACCCAGCTTTGCTGATGTCGCCAGGAACAGGATCCTGATAGGGGTTCTGGACCGCGGCAATGAGCTCGGGTCAATACCAAGGCACCAGTGGAGATGGGTGAAGGCGGCTCTGGCAAACGTCATCCTTGACGTGCTGCTGGAGAACCCTGAAGCCCCTCCCGCGTGCAGAGATGCCGGCTAGTTCCAGGGCCACATTAAGGTTGTGGCCTGCGACGACTCGAGGTCGGCGGCGCTGTACAAGGCCGCCGTCGCTAGGGTTGGGGATGTCTACCCTGGGGCTAGACTTGAGGTGGTTGACTGGAAGGATATTCCAGTCAGGCCCAGAGCGAGGGCGTGGGTGCCTGTCACACCATCGTCACCTGAAAATATTTTAAAGATGCTTCAGGTGATGAATCCGACATTGCCGACAGGTGATTGGAAGGTTCTAAAAGTAGAGGATCCGGAAGGGCCGTCAAGACAAGTGGTCCTGTCGCTGAACAGGGACTCTTTGGAGCTCCTGGAGAAAAGACAGGGCCGAGTCTACTACGGCCTAGATGAAGTGACTCTAAGAGTCTATCGCGATGATGCGCAGCGCGCCTCCGGAGCAAGCACCTCAATGGATGTCGACTTCTCCGATGCGGAGAGCAGAGCCTCCTCGCAATCGACCCTGGCATCTGCGATGCATAGGATGTATGGCGAGCTGCTTTACAGCGATGGGGAAGACAGCGCAAACGTCACTGTCGTTGCGGTGGAGGAGTCGGTGGAAACCTCTAATGAGGGTTCTACAAATAAATCTCCACCGCTCTAGGGCAGCATCCGCTGCTCTATTGAGTCACCTACTTGGCGACGACGTAGACATCGCACTTATCCAGGAGCCCTGGGTTAATAACTCGGAGGTCTGTGGTTTAGGTGCGGTGGGCTATAAGCTAATGGTTGAGCGTGGTAAAGGTAAAATAAGAACCAGTGTAATGGCAAAGAAAGATTTAAACATTTTTCTTTTACCCTATTATAGTGATGGAGACATGACGACAACGCTGCTGGAGATTGGAGGGAAGTCTTTGCTGATAGCCTCAACATACATGGCTTACGAGGCTGAGGATCCTCCTCAAAGTCAACTCCGCAGGCTAATGAGCGACAACACGGCGAGCTTAGTTCTTATCGGTTGCGATAGTTCTTATCCTGCTCTTTACAGGATTGTTTTCTGAAGTGCATTGCCTGCCATTGTTGGTGTGTTCCTGATTAAGTGCAGCACCTGTTTAAGAGTGTGAACTTGCCCGGGTGCAAAACCCATACGCATAAAAGTGAGTCAAAACAAAAATGAAATGTTGATGTGTATATAATCAAAGAACATCTCCCCTATAGTTTTTCGATCCTTGTTTTTGCTTAACGCTTTCATATTGGCAATAAGGATAATGTTTAGACGTTGGCGGTTTGATAAGTCATTGACTTTTGAATATATATATATTTTTTTGTCAAATAACATCTTACCATCGAGCCTTAGTTCACGTTTGGAAATAGGCAATAGTCACATGGGTTTAAATCTGGAGAATATGTTGTATGGAGTAGCAATTCGCAGCCCAATTCATGGATTTTTGATAATCCTTTGCAGTGGTTACACGGTTGCGCTTATGGTCGTGTGCAATCGCCACTTCTTAAACATTGAAACTAAAAAAGTCACTGACTTATCAAACCGCCCTCGTAAATCCAAAGTCATTTAGTATGTCCATAACTGTATGTCCATAGTTCTAGGATTTAGTTTATAAGAGTTAAATCCGTTTTAACGGTACACTTAGAAAATTAAAATTAGTTTATATAATTTGTTAATAATTATTTTTTTAATAAGCATAAAAATAATATTTGTTATTTATTTTAAAAAGATTTCATTAATTAATAAATTTAGTGCATGAATAATTTTAATAAATAAACAATTTTTAAGAAAATAAGTAAGGATCAGTAGTTACTATTTTAGGCACATAATATCCACTTAAAAAACTAACTAACACAAAATCCCCAATCATCAAATTCCCAAAATAATAATCCCCAAAATCTTAATCCCAAATAAAAAATCCTCAAAACCATAATTATAATAACAAAATTCATAATAATTTTACTTACACGGGCGGTACTCTCCCATCCCACTCGTCTGTATTTACGGCCGAAGTTTTTGCTATCTACAAAGCGTTAGAATATCCAATTCACCAAAAAGGAAAATTTGTTATTTGCTCCGACAGCCTCTCTTGCTTAAACGCAGTTAGTAACATAGGCAAAAGCTCAACGATCATTGTTAAAGTCCGCAATCTTTGCATTAAATATAGGCAAAAAATTGCTTTACTTTGGGCACCTGGCCATGTCGGTATTCCCGGAAATTAACAAGCAGATAATGCAGTTAAATACTAAATATGAAACTAAGGATCTGAATGACCTCAAGAAATTTCTACGACAACACACTGGCGAAAAAAGACTTATTGAATGGAGCAACTTCAACCACCGATACTTCAACCTCAACTCGACTCGCAACAAAGTTGTTTATCCTAGCAATATCTCTCGACTCCAAGCGACCATTTTTACACGCTTAAAGATTGGGCATACGGAAATAACTTATCAGCACATTCTCACTAGAGGGCCACTACCAATACGCCTCTTATGTGGCATCATAACCTCTGTCGATCACATTTTCAACAAATGTGTGGCTCTCCGTATTAGGAACAAACATTTCTTAACCGATCATTATCACAAATTGTTAAGTGCGGCGAAAAAATTAATGTACGCCAGAACTATTTAGAAAAGCTTAATGCTTGCTCTAATCACGGGAGCTCCAGCGTGGGAGTTAAGAAGCTTTTTTTTAACTGTAGGATGCACCAACTTATGAATAGAGCCAATAAAAATATAAAAAAAACATTATAGTAAAATAAAGGTAAGCAAAAATGCTAATGTTATTGAAACGTAAACCATCCAAGATTCATTTTTTATGCTTTATTTAACAAATGCATTCATCATTTAAAAAAAAAGCTTCTTGGCGTCTGGGCTGGCAGTTACTAGAACCTTCAACCATCAATGTGAAGGTAGGCTCGTTAAAAACATATTCCATCACTCCCAGCATTTTTGCAATGGCTAATTACTTGGCATGTACAATAACATTTAAAAAGCTATAAATTAATTAATTTACCTACTAAAACAAATTTAACAACGTATTTATTGAATGTATAAGCCAATTTTAAATACTTGTATTAAATAAAATAATAATGTACTAGTAATAACAACTAAATCACTTAACTTTGTTGTTTTTATTTCGGCTAATAAAAAAAAGTTAAATAAAGCTAGTAAGAAATATTGGAGAAGTTTTCAATATTACGAAAGTTCCTCGAAGTTAGGCGGATTTAGGTGATAAAAGGGTAGTGAAGTGCAACACGATGGCTGAACTTCGGATGTGACGCCTCTCCACCTCTCACTATCAATCTCCTTCTTTTTCCTTCACGTCTGGTAGCACTGTTAACCTAAGCCTCGGCTGGGGAACTGATAATGGAAGGTGAGAACACTCCCCGCATTTGGCCTGACCTCTGCTTCGTCCTCGGACTACCCCCTCCTTTACTGATTGTATTTAGTCGATATCGAGCTGGTGGTTGCGGTATTCTGTTACCTGAGTATGCAGGGGTTATACCCTGCAAAAAAGGCTTTCAGGCTAATGCCGTGACTGCCCCCGTCCCGTTAAAACCCTGGCAGGCCTCGAAGTACGTTCCGATCTCGTCGCCATTCAGTTGGTGGTTGTGGGTAACGGTTGAGGCGACCCTCCCGTTTTTGTGCTGGATCTGGCTCTGAGCACCCTACCTCATAAGGGGGGGTGCCAACCCTCGCATGGCCTCCCTGATCCCCTTCTTCATAGATAACCATCGGATCCCATAGCGACTACAACATCGAGGGAGGATAGTGGCTTCGAGTGGGGACCCAAATAGAATGGAAAGGCCAACTAACTCAAAACAAAAAAACATTTCGTCTTCCCCTCCACGGGGCAAGACAGTGCCGGCGCATGCGCTAAAGGCACCTTTTCGCTCAGCGAGCACCTCCGAGTCTGCTTTGTTGGCGACCCCAGGGCGTCCCGTGATCACGGGCGTTATGGTGGGGCCAAGCGCTAGTAAAGCTGCAGGGATCGTGCTGGAAACGGCAGGTCGTTCTGTAGCCACTGGCGCGGAGCGCCCATCAAATGCCGTCACGGCTGCAAAGCCTGCACCCATGCGGACAAAGGTCTCACGACCTGGCCCAACTGGGGATGGGCGGATAGCAGCCGAGGCAAACCAGGGAAATGTCGCGATGGCAACTACGGGCAATTCCATCCACGGTCGGTCGGGCGGGCGGTCCACACACGCTGAAAAGCGGAGGGCTGCCAGAACGCTAAAAAAATATGAGGGGGTGCCGTTGGAAACGTTGCCCCAGAGTGCAAAGGATGCGGTGGATAGAGCGAAAGCCCTGCTACTCAACTACCAAAGCACAACTGGGGCCTCGGTTGAAGACAAAGCAGCCCTCTCCAAAAGACAGAGATCGTTTGAGGAGTAACAACCAGCTCCAAAGAAGAAATGTATCCGTCCCGGGGTGGCCAGACCCAGCTTTGCTGATGTCGCCAGGAACAGGATCCTGATAGGGGTTCTGGACCGCGGCAATGAGCTCGGGTCAATACCAAGGCACCAGTGGAGATGGGTGAAGGCGGCTCTGGCAAACGTCATCCTTGACGTGCTGCTGGAGAACCCTGAAGCCCCTCCCGCGTGCAGAGATGCCGGCTAGTTCCAGGGCCACATTAAGGTTGTGGCCTGCGACGACTCGAGGTCGGCGGCGCTGTACAAGGCCGCCGTCGCTAGGGTTGGGGATGTCTACCCTGGGGCTAGACTTGAGGTGGTTGACTGGAAGGATATTCCAGTCAGGCCCAGAGCGAGGGCGTGGGTGCCTGTCACACCATCGTCACCTGAAAATATTTTAAAGATGCTTCAGGTGATGAATCCGACATTGCCGACAGGTGATTGGAAGGTTCTAAAAGTAGAGGATCCGGAAGGGCCGTCAAGACAAGTGGTCCTGTCGCTGAACAGGGACTCTTTGGAGCTCCTGGAGAAAAGACAGGGCCGAGTCTACTACGGCCTAGATGAAGTGACTCTAAGAGTCTATCGCGATGATGCGCAGCGCGCCTCCGGAGCAAGCACCTCAATGGATGTCGACTTCTCCGATGCGGAGAGCAGAGCCTCCTCGCAATCGACCCTGGCATCTGCGATGCATAGGATGTATGGCGAGCTGCTTTACAGCGATGGGGAAGACAGCGCAAACGTCACTGTCGTTGCGGTGGAGGAGTCGGTGGAAACCTCTAATGAGGGTTCTACAAATAAATCTCCACCGCTCTAGGGCAGCATCCGCTGCTCTATTGAGTCACCTACTTGGCGACGACGTAGACATCGCACTTATCCAGGAGCCCTGGGTTAATAACTCGGAGGTCTGTGGTTTAGGTGCGGTGGGCTATAAGCTAATGGTTGAGCGTGGTAAAGGTAAAATAAGAACCAGTGTAATGGCAAAGAAAGATTTAAACATTTTTCTTTTACCCTATTATAGTGATGGAGACATGACGACAACGCTGCTGGAGATTGGAGGGAAGTCTTTGCTGATAGCCTCAACATACATGGCTTACGAGGCTGAGGATCCTCCTCAAAGTCAACTCCGCAGGCTAATGAGCGACAACACGGCGAGCTTAGTTCTTATCGGTTGCGACGCCCACCATGTGCAGTGGGGAAGCACCAACATAAACAATCGGGGTGAGTCTCTTTTCAACTATCTCCTAACTACTAACCTAGTAATTTGCAATAGGGGCGCAGAGCCCACATTTATTGTCAAAAACCGTAGTGAGGTCATAGACCTCACGCTATGTAGTGAAAATCTGCATGTTATGGTAATGAACTGGAAGGTTCTCGACGAACACTCTTTTTCAGACCATAGGTATATTGAGACAAATCTAGATATGTCCATGGGTGCGCCAAAGGTTCGTAAGAACCTGAGGAATACTGACTGGACTCTTTACAGGGAAACTCTTGAGAATAACCTACCACGTCCGGTACCGGCAGAGACATTGGAAGACATGGTAAACTGTTTTACCACGATCTGCTCGAGGGCACTGGCTAAAGCCTGGCCTGATCCCAAACCGTGGGGAAAACGAAGGCCCCACTGGTGGTCCCATGCGCTGGACTCTCTGCGGAGAGATTGCAGGAGACAGTTTAACAGGGCGAAAAGGCTGAGTCAGGAATCTGAATGGCAGACCTATAAACAAGTTCTGCGGTCCTACAAAAAAGCCCTGCGTGAAGCAAAAAGATCCTCATGGAGGGATTTTTGCACTGGCGTGGAGGGCGTCGGCGAAACTGCCAGACTACGAAAAATCTTGTTAGGTACAGCAAACCCAATTGGGTCTCTACAGAGACAGGATGGCTCCTGGATAGCAACGGGAAAAGAAACGGTCGAACTACTTCTCGACACACACTTTCCTGGAAGTTTACAGACAATGGAAGTAGATTGTTCCTCTTCGGGCGCAATGGTAAATCTACCTCTCTCAAAAGAAAGTATCACTTCGGCGATAAAAAGCTTTAAACCCTATAAGGCTGCCGGGCCATATGGTATTATACCGGCTCAACTGGTTGCAACGATTGATACATCTACAAATTGGCTATTAAGTATGTTTAGAGCATGCTGCAAGCTAAACTACGTACCGACGGTATGGAGATCTGTTTCTGTGATCTTCATACCCAAGGCTGGAAAATGAACACATGCGAACCCAAACGATTTTAGACCTATAAGTCTCTCATCCTTTGTTCTTAAAACTTTAGAAAGGCTTATAAATAACTTTCTCTCTCTTACAATTGACAAAAGACTATTGTCTAATAATCAGCATGCTTACCTTAACGGAAGGTCCACGGACACTGCACTGTATTCCGTGGTGAGCTATATCGAAAGGTCCTTCAGTTACAAGGAATTTTGCCTTGTAGCTTTTCTTGACATTGAGGGTGCTTTTAACAACATTAGCCCTGAGGCCATAACACATGCCTTAAGAGGGCTTTGTGTGGAAAGCTCCCTGGTTGAATTTATAGAGCAAATGCACTTGGGAAGAAAGATTACAGCAGAGGTCGGTGCAAACCGTGTTTCGAGACAGGTGTCTCGAGGTACGCCGCAGGGTGGTGTACTTTCACCTCTTCTATGGAATCTGACCGTTAATTCTCTCCTGCAGGAGACGGAATGGGGTGCTGCCAGAGTTGTCGCATGTGCAGATGACATCGCCATTGCATATATGGGCAAATTCCCTCAGACCTTGTGTGACTTGATGCAAGGGACACTCCGCGAAGTGAGCAACTGGTCCACGCGATGTGGTCTCAGAGTCAACTCAGAAAAAGTGGAGCTGGTGCTCTTCACTACGAAATATAAAGTTCCGCATGTAACTACGCCGGAACTTAATGGAATCCGTCTGAACACAAAGAGGGAGGCCAAGTTCCTTGGCGTCACATTGGACATGAAGCTTAGCTGGAGGAATAATATGATCCAGCGATACCAGAGGCTTCTGTGGCCCTATACTCTTGTAAAAGGGCCATTGGGAAGAGATGGGGTCTGAATCCAAGCGTTTGCCGCTGGATTTACACAGCAGTGGTTAGGCCGATTCTCCTCTACGGAGCAATTGTTTGGTGGCCTGCACTAAGCAGAGCTGCTAATCTCAATCTACTTAGCAAGGTGCAGAGAGCGGGTATGATCTGCATTAGTGGAGCGTTGCGAACAACACCAAGCGACGCCTTGAATGTCTTCCTGGACCTTTTACCCTTAGACTTAGTGGGTCAGCAAATGGCGGCTCTTGCCGCGCTTCGGTTAAGGGAGACATGTCAATGGGAGTCTAGATTGCGTGGGCACTCAAGCATACTGAACAAACATAGAATGCTTCCGGGATACACAGACCGTTGTGTCGATACTGCGGTCCCGGACAGGAATTTCGCGATGGTAATCCCAGGTAGGGATGCGTGGTCGAGAGATTTCTACACTCCACCTGGAAGTCTCACGATCTTCACAGATGGCTCGAAACTGAATGGCAGAGTGGGAGGAGGGGTCTACTCGCAGGACCTATCTCTGAACTGTTCTTTTCGGCTGCCGGATCACTGTAGTGTTTTTCAGGCTGAGGTTCTAGCCATAAAGGAGGCTATAGACCTGTTACAGACCGCTTTAAAAGGCAATGATATCTTTATATTTAGTGATAGCCAAGCGGCAATCAGAGCTGTGAGCGCAGCTACAATTAGATCAAAGAGTGTACTGGATTGCAGCCGATCTCTGCAGGAGATGGCCAAGCAGAACAGGCTCAACCTCATTTGGGTTCCTGGCCACAGGGACATCGAGGGTAACTGCATTGCGGATGAACTTGCCAGGGAAGGAACAAGCAAGCAGATTCTTCCCAGTAAAGAACGCATTGGTATGCCCTTTGGCACTTGCAAGCTGCTCTTAAAAGAATCTACCTATGCCCGTGCGAGCGACAGATGGACACATATCACAACCTGTAGGACCTCAAGGCTGACTTGGCCTAGATGGGACCGACAACGGTCGCGTAGTCTTTATACCTTAAAACGGGACGATATTTCCCAAGTAATTGGCGCTTTATCAGGGCACTGCCTCATAGGCAACCATGGTGGTCGTCTTGGAGTACCCTTCTTTAGATGCTGTAGAAGCTGCAAAAGTTATGAGGAGGAAGAAACGGTCCTGCATCTTCTCTGTATCTGTCCAGCTCTAGCCAGAAGCAGGCTACGGGTTCTAGGGGCACCTGTTTTTAGGAACCTTGGAGAATTAGGTGAAATAGACCCAAGATGCTTGACGAGCTTCGTCAAGAATTCTAAATGGCTCAGCAAGAGGGAGTGAGCGTTAAGCTTGTGGTATCACAACGGGCCTCTACTAATGGCCTAAGTGAGTCGCTGGATTAGCGGTGACAGCCACTCATACCTACCTACCTAGGCGGATTTATTCACATGCATACATATAATAATATAATAATTTTGGCGCTTACACTATATAGCTCAATTCTTGGCCGAGCTTCTCCTACCATTTGAGTGTGCGTCTTTATATTATACCACAAATGGAGGAACCTACAGTTTTTGTGCTGACTCCGAACGGCAGATGTATTTAATGAGAAGCTTTTTCATGGCTGAAGTACGCTCGGAGCTTTGCCATTGCCTGCCGAGGGGTGGCCGCTATTAGAAAAAAACTATTTCTATTATTAAGATTTTGCTTACCCAGACTGAGATTCGAACCTCGAACTCACCGGCATATCAAGTTATAGCACGCACCGCAACCAACTCGATCACAGCGGCCACAAACATTGCTATCGGAAATTATGTTTAAAAAGTCAAAATAACATAAAATTTACGTTAATACGCACCACAGCTTTTACCGAGGTAAAACTTTTTGCATAAAATTATATTAGTGACAATTTCTGCAAAATATATTTCGTTATTAAATATGTAGTTTATATTCTACCACCAATGACCAAATTGGTGTACTTTTTCTACCACCTTTTCGCAAAAGGGGATACAATTTTGCCCCTTTTCTACTTCCTTCGTAAATGCAACCTTTTGTAAGATAGAACCAAATTTGGCTGTCAATATTTACCCAACCTTTTATAATTGAATCATGTTTAATAAGAAACTTTCTCCATATGAAATTAAAAACAGTGCGTTTGACAGGGAACTACTAGCCATGATGTTCCTTGCATCAAATCACACAAGGTCTGCGGGAAATTGCCCATGTATGCTATGGCGATGTCATCTGCATATGCGACAACTCTGGCGGGCCCCCATTCCATCTCTCGCAATTTAAATTTACAGTTAGATTCCAGAGTAAGGGTGAAAGTACACCACAATGCGGCGTTCCGCGAGACACATGTCTCGAAACACGGTTTGCGCCGACTTCTGCTGTAATCTTTCTACCTAAGAGCATTTGCTCTATAAATTCAACCAGGGAATTCTCTACACCAAGTCCTCTTAAAGCCTGGGTTTTGGCCTCCGGACTAATGTTGTTAAAAGCTCATTCAAAGTCAAGAAAAGCTACGAGGCAAAATTCCTTGTAACTAAAAGATCTCTCAATATAGCTGACTAGGGAATGTAGCGCAGTGTCTGTGGACCTTCCCTTTAGGTAAGCATGCTGGTTATTTGCCAAAAGTCTTTTATCGATTGTCAAAGGGAGGTGGTTATTAATCAGCCTCTCTAGAGTTTTGATAACAAAGGATGACAGGCTTATTGGTCTGAGATCCTTCGGGTTCGTATGTGATACTTTTCTGCCACCCTTCCCTGCTATTTTATAAGGTTTATAGCTTTTTATCGCTGAAATAATACTTTCTCTTGAGATAGGGAGATTAACGATTGCACCCAAAGGGGGGCGCTCTACTTCCCTTGATAAAACCGAACGTAGTCCAAGACAAAGACACATATGAAATTTATTGTACAATTTACTAATGAAAAATTAAAGAAAACAAAATATTGTAGCTGACACATTATCTCGAACTTTTGATATTGACGCAGTTAAAAACATAGAATGGAATTTCAAAATTTTACAAACTGAACAGGATCAGGACGAAGAATTTAAAATCAGAACAAACATCACATAATCTTAAATTAACTTAAAGTCCTTTTTTTATTTTAAAATTTGATGTGAAATGACTGGTGAAAATCCTGGACCGTTTGTACCGAACAGTTTACGGAAAACAGTATTTAACATGCTACATGAGATTACACATGCTGGGACAAGGGCTACACGTCGTCTAATTATAAAAACTTACTATTGGCCAAGAATGAATAAAGAAATTAATACTTGGTCAAAAGAATGTATAAGTTGCAAAAATCGAATGTTGATTGTCATACTAAATCTCCAGTAATTAAAATTCCGATTCCAAAAAGATGATTTGAGCATGTTCATTTAGATATTGTTTGACCTCTACCTAATTTAAAAGGACAAAGTTACATTTTAACAAAAATTGATATATTTACACGTTGGCCAGTGGCATACGCATTACGGGACATTTCAACAACTACGATTGCAAATAAATGTATCAAAGAATATGTTTCTTGATTCGGAGTACCGTTAAAAATTACTACGGATCGAGGCTCTCAACTTACGTAAAAATTATTCTCAGAACTTACGAATTTGCTAGGTAGTCATCACATTACTCATAACTTTGCCACCGAAGATCAAGAAACAAATCCAGTTTCCGTTTTCCGTTTTCTACAAGTATTAAAGTTAGTGTTTGTGTACAAGTATTAAAGTTTATGTACAAGTTGGTGAAGCTCGCGGAGCCTTTTCCGTGGCCCTTTTAACTAATAAAAAATAAGATTTCCGAATTCAGTATGTATTTAATATTAATTTTATTTAAGTTAAGTTTTATATTTATTCAAGTGTTTGTTAACATAGATTTGAACAAGAGTTGGTGCGAAGTGCTTCGTCCGCATGTCTATATTCGATTGATTCTTAGTTTGTTAAGCTGTACAATGCTAGCAGCGATGACGACTAAAATGCAGCTGCTGTTATTGTTGGTGGTGAGAGTGTGCGAAAAATGTAATGCGTAAAGGCCTTTGTTTTTGTTGGTTATTTCCAATTAAATCGTTGCTTGCCAATAGGTAGACCAAGAACGAAGATGATGACGACGAAAACTAGCGGGTGTTGATGGTGGCGTGATTTTACCGTAGGCAACAATAAGTGGTGATGTGTTATTTTGTGTACATATGTACATATTCTATGCGAGAGCCCTTGCATAGGCTCTTGATTAGCGGTGCTTTGAAAAACAATAACTATGAATAACTCGATTAGCGCTGCTACTGCGCTTAGTAGGTTGAAGGTTGTTGTTTAAATATACATACGTATTCAAAATAAAAGGTAATGAAAAACGGAGACGGCGTTAATTATATTTTTAGTGGGGGCGCGATCACAAGTATTAAAGTAAGTTCAATCTGGCGTTTTTACAATCAAAATAATAACAAACCTGCTCTTTACAGGATTGTTTTCTGAAGAGCATTGTCTGCCATTGTTGGTGTGTTCCTGATTAAGTGAAGCACCTGTTTAAGAGTGTGAACTTGCCCGGGTGCAAAACCCATACGCATAAAAGTGAGTCAAAACAAAAATGAAATGTGGATGTGTATATAATCAAAGAACATCTCCCCTATAGTTTTTCGATCCTTGTTTTTGCTTAGCGCTTTCATATTGGCAATAAGGATAATGTTTAGACGTTGGCGGTTTGATAAGTCATTGACTTTTGAATATATATATTTCTTTGTCAAATAACATCTTACCACCGAGCCTTAGTTCACGTTTGGAAATAGGCAATAGTCACATGGGTTTAAATCTGGAGAATATGTTGTATGGAGTAGCAATTCGCAGCCCAATTCATGGATTTTTGAGTATCCTTTGCAGTGGTTACACGGTTGCGCTTATGGTCGTGTGCAATCGCCACTTCTTAAACATTGAAACTAAAAAAGTCACTGACTTATCAAACCGCCCTCGTAAATCCAAAGTCATTTAGTATGTCCATAACTGTATGTCCATAGTTCTAGGATTTAGTTTATAAGAGTTAAATCCGTTTTAACGGTACACTTAGAAAATTAAAATTAGTTTATATAATTTGTTAATAATTATTTTTTTAATAAGCATAAAAATAATATTTGGTGTTTATTTTAAAAAGATTACATAAATTAATAAATTTAGTGCATGAATAATTTTAATAAATAAACAATTTTTAAGAAAATAAGTAAGGATCAGTAGTTACTATATTAGGCACATAATATCCACTTAAAAAACTCCCTAACACAAAATCCCCAATCATCAAATTCCCAAAATAATAATCCCCAAAATCTTAATCCCAAATAAAAAATCCTCAAAACCATAATTATAATAACAAAATTCATAATAATTTTACTTACACGGGCGGTACTCTCCCATCCCACTCGTCTGTATTTACGGCCGAAGTTTTTGCTATCTACAAAGCGTTAGAATATCCAATTCCCCAAAAAGGAAAATTTGTTATTTGCTCCGACAGCCTCTCTTGCTTAAACGCAGTTAGTAACATAGGCACAAGCTCAACGATCATTGTTAAAGTCCGCAATCTTTGCATTAAATATAGGCAAAAAATTGCTTTACTTTGGGCACCTGGCCATGTCGGTATTCCCGGAAATTAACAAGCAGATAATGCAGTTAAATACTAAATACGAAACTAAGGATCTGAATGACCTCAAGAAATTGCTACGACAACACACTAGCGAAAAAATGCTTATTGAATGGGGCAACTTCAACCACCGATACTTCAACCTCAACTCGACTCGCAACAAAGTTGTGTATCCTAGCAACATCTCTCGACTCCAAGCGACCATTTTTACACGCTTAAGGATTGGGCATACGGAAATAACTCATCAGCAAATTCTCACTAGAGGGCCACTACCAATATGCCTCTTATGTGGCAGCATCACCTCTGTCGATCACATTTTCAACAAATGTGTGGCTTTGGAGAGTATTAGGAACAAACATTTCTTAACCGACCATTATCACAAATTGTTAAGTGCGGCGAAAAAATTAATGTACGCCAGAACTATTTGGAAAAGCTTAATGCTTGTTCTAATCACGGGAGCGCCAGCGTGGGAGTTAAGAAGCTTTTTTTTAACTGTAGGATGCACCAGCTTAGGAAAGCCCTGAATAGAGCCAATAAAAATAAAAAAAAAACATTATAGTAAAATAAAGGTAAGCAAAAATGCTAATGTTATTGAAACGTAAACCATCCATTATTCATTTTTTATGTTTTATTTAACAAATGCATTCTTCATTTTAAAAAAAGCTTCTTGGCGTCTGGGCTGGCAATTACTTGGCTTTGTTAAGACTTCTCTGGAACCTTCAACCATCAATGTGAAGGTAGGCTCGTTCAAAACATATTTCATCACACCCAGCATTTTTGCAATGGCTAATTACTTGGCATGTACAATAACATTTAAAAAGCTATAAATTAATTAAATTACCTACTAAAACAAATTTAACAATGTATTTATTGAATGTATAAGCCAATTTTAAATACCTGTATTAAATAAAATAATAATGTACTAGTAATAACAACCAAATAACTTAACTTTGTTGTTTTTATTTCGGCTAATAAGAAAAAGTTAAATAAAGCTAGTAAGAAATATTGGAGAATATTAAGAAAGTTCCTCGAAGTTAGACGGATTTATTCACAAGCATACATCTAATATTATAATAATTTTGGCGCTTACACTATATAGCTCAGATTTTGGCCGAGCTTCTCCTACCATTTGGGTGTGCGTCTTTATATTATACCACAAATGGAGGGACCTACAGTTTTTGTGCTGACTCCGAACGGATGTATTTAATGAGAAGCTTTTTCATGGCAGAAATACGCTCGGAGCTTTGCCATTGCCTGCCGAGGGGTGGCCGCTAATAGAAAAAAACTGTTTCTATTATTAAGATTTTGCTTACACAGACTGAGATTCGAACCTCGAACTCACCGGCATATCAAGTTATAGCACGCACCGCAACCAACTCGACCACAGCGGCCACAAACATTGCTATCGGAAATTATGTTTAAAAAGTCAAAATAACATAAAATTTACGTTAACAAGCACCACAGTTTTTACCGGGGTAAAACTTTTTGCATAAAATTATATTAGTGACAATTTCTGCAAAATATATTTCGTTATTAAATATGTAGTTTATATTCTACCAATAATGACCAAATTGGTGTATTTTCTACCACCTTTTCGCAAAAGGGGATACAATTTTGCCCCTTTTTTACTTCCTTCGTAAATGCAGTAAGATAGAACCAAATTTGGCTGTCAATGCTTATCCAACCTTTTATAATTGAATCATGTTTTATAAGAAACTTTCTCCATATGAAATTAAAAACAGTGCGTTTGACAGGGAACTACTAGCCATTTATTTGAATATTAAAAATTTTCTTTATCTTTTAGAAGGACGACAATTTACAGTTTTTACAGATCACAAGTCTTTGATTTTTGCATTAAAGTCTTCCTAGATATCCTGCAAGTCGTGGTCTGTGCCCACCTCTCATTTGCACGAGCATAAGCATATTCTTTTAAGAGCAGCCTGCAAGTACCAAAGGGCTTACCAATGCGTTCTTGACCAAGAAGAATCTGCTTGGATGTCCCTTCCCTCGCAAGTTCAAGGTTTAGTATGTTCTGCTTAGCCATCTCCTGAAGAGATCGGCGGTAATCCAGTACAATCTTTGAAGTTATCGCAGCTGAGCTCACTACTCTAATTGCCGCTTGGCTATCGCTAAATATAAAAACGTTATTGCCTTTTAAGACGGTTTGCAACCTGTTGATAGCCTCCTTAATAGCTGAAACCTCAGCTTGAAAAACGCTACAGTGATCCGGCAGCCTAAAAGAACAGCTCAGGGATAAGTCCCGCGAGAGGACCCTTCCCCCCCAGTCTAGCATTCAGCTTCGACTATCTGTGAAAACCGTAATACTTCCAGGTGGAGTATAGAAATTTTTAGACTACTCTTCCTACCTGGAATCAACATCGCGAAGTTTCTGTCTGGGACCATGGTATCGACGCAGTGATCAGTGCAGTCGTGAAGAAAGCTATACTTACTCAGTATGCTTGAGTGTCCACATAGGCTAGGCTCCCATTAATATGTCTCTCTTAGTCGAACACGGCAAGAGCCGCCATCTGTTGACCCACTTAGTCGAGGGGTAGAATGTCCAGAAAGACATTCAAGCCGTCGTTGGGTGTTGTTCGCAAAGCTCCGCTAATGCAGATTATACTGGCACTTTACTAAGTAGATTGAGGTTAGCATTTTTGCTCAAGGCAGGCCACCATACGATAACTCCATAAAGAAGAATCGATCTTACCACCGCTGTATAGATCCAGCGGCATACGCTTGGATTTAGACCCCATTTCTTTCCAATGGCCCTTTTGCAGGAGCATAGGGCCACAGAAGCCTTCTGAGTGCGCTGCAAAATATTATTTCTCCAGCTAAGTTTCATATCTAGTGTGACGCCAAGAAACTTGGCTTCCTTCTTTAGATTTAAACGAATACCGGTGTCTTATATTTTCTAATGAAGAGTACCAACTCCACTTTTTCCGAGTTGACGCTAAGACCACATCGCGTGGACCAGTTGCCTACAGCGCGGAGTGTTCCTTGCATCAAATCACACAAGGTCTGCGGGAAATTGCCCATGTATGCTATGGCGATGTCATCTGCATATGCGACAACTCTGGCGGCACCCCATTCCGTCTCTTACAAGAGTGAATTTACAGTTAGATTCCAGAGTAAGGGTGAAAGTACACCACAATGCGGCGTTCCGCGAGACTAATGCCTCGAAACACGGTTTGCGCCGACTTCTGCTGTAATCTTTCTACCTAAGAGCATTTGCTCCTATAAATTCAACCAGGGAATTCTCTACACCAAGTCCTCTTAAGGCCTCGGTTATGGCCTCCAGATTAATGTTGTTAAAAACTCCCTCAATGTCAAGAAAAGCTACGAGGCAAAATTCCTTGTAACTAAAAGATCTCTCAATATAGCTGACTAGGGAATGTAGCGCAGTGTCTGTGGACCATCCCTTGAGGTAAGCATGCTGGTTATTTGACAAACGTCTTTTATCGATTGTGAAAGAGAGGTGGTTATTAATCAGCCTCTCTAGAGTTTTGAGAACAAAGGATGACAGGCTTATTGGTCTGAGATCTTTTGGGTTCGCAGACCACTGAAACAGATCTCAATGCCGTTGGTACGTAGTTTAGTTTATAGCAGGCCCTAAACATGCTTAGTAGCAGAAGTGTCGATTGCTGAGGCCAGCTGCGCAGGTATAATGTCATCCGGCCCTGCTGTTTTATAAGGTTTATAGCTTTTTATCGCTGAAATAATACTTTCTCTTGAGATAGGGAGATTAGCGATTGCACCGGAAGGCGGGCGCTCTACTTCCCTTGATAAAACCGAACGTAGTCCAAGACAAACGACTCATAAGAAATTTGCTGTACAATTTACTAATGAAAAATTAAAGAAAACAAAATATTGTAGCTGACACATTATCTCGAACTTCTGATATTGACGCAATTAAAAACATAGAATGGAATTTCAAAATTTTACAAACTGAACAGGATCAGGACGAAGAATTTAAAATCAGAACAAACATCACATAATCTTCAATTAATTGAAAGTCCTTTTTTTTAATTTTAAAATTTGATGTGGACCTGGACCGTTTGTACCGAACAGTTTACGGAAAACAGTATTTAACATGCTACATGAGATTACACATGCTGGGACAAGGGCTACACGTCGTCTAATTATAAAAAATTACTATTGGCCAAGAATGAATAAAGAAATTAACACTTGGTCAAAAGAATGTATAAAGAAATTAACACTTGGTCAAAAGAATGTATAAGTTGCCAAAAATCGAAAGTTTATTGTCATACTAAATCTCCAGTATTTAAAATTCCGATTCCAAAAAAAACCTCTACCTAATTTAAAAGGACAAAGTTACATTTTAACAATAATTGATATATTTACACGTTGGCCAGAGGCATACGCATTGCAGGACATTTCAGCAACTACGTTTGCTCGATTCTCGATTCGGAATACCGTTAAAAATTACTACGGATCGAGGCACTCATTTACGTCAAAATTATTCTCAGAACTTAGGAATTTGCTAGGTAGTCATCACATTACTCATAACTTTGCCACCGAAGATCAAGAAACAAATCCAAATTGAATTTCAACAACAATACTTTTGTTTAACAAAGATAGTTTATTTAATAAGTATAGAAGAAAAGGTGCTGTACAATATATTTTCCAGTAAGAAAGTTAACAACAGAGTTGTATTTAATATTGATGTGCAAAAAAAAAGTTAAATACAAAGTAGGTGTGTTCACAGTTTCGGTTAAATTATTCATTCTCTCACCGCCTCTTAATTTAATAGAAATGGTTTTTTTTTTATTTTTATTAAGATTAAGAAATTAAAAGAAAGCTGGCCTTGAGATCAATAAAAATTGTAAATTATTAACATTTACTGGGCAAACAGAAAAATAAACTGACATTTATATGCAAGGATGAGCACGTCTTAAATGCATTCTAATATAATGTAAATAACTTAAAAACGGATTTGCAAATAAAACACAAACAACAACCACACAAACAAGTTAAATAATGGCAGATCAGTTGCTCTTGTCTGTAGTTGGTTTGTTGAAGGAAGATGAAATAAACACAACAGCCAACTCGGCTATCGTAGCACAATATATAGCGTATTGGCTCTGCAACTCCGAGCTCCCGGATTCAAAGCCTGGGAGAAGTGGTTATGAAAAATAAATTTAATTAATTTAATAAAAAGAAGTCTGATTAGGAAATGTGATGATGATTTATGAAATAGTACTCTGATTTGTACCATTAAAAAACTGTTGTAGTTTTTTCACAAAAATCTTCCATAAACTGGCCTTGAGCTCAATAAAAATTGTAAAATTAACATTTACTAGGCCAACAGAAAAATAAACAAACGTTTATGTACAAGTATTAAAGTAAGTTCAATCTGGCGTTTTTACAATCAAAATAATTACAAACCTGCTCTTTACAGGATTGCTTTCTGAAGTGCATTGCCTGCCATTGTTGGTGTGTTGATTAAGTGCAGCACCTGTTTAAGAGTGTGAAATTGCCCGGGTGCAGAACCCATACGCATAAAAGTGAGTCAAAACAAAAATGAAATGTGGATGTGTATATAATCAAAGAACATTTGTTTAGACGTTGGCAGTTTGATAAGTCATTGACTTTTGAATATATATACTTTTTTGTCAAATAACATCTTACCACCGAGCCTTTGTTCACGTTTGGAAATAGGCAATAGTCACATGGGTTTAAATCTGGAGAATATGTTGTATGGAGTAGCAATTCGCAGCCCAATTCATGGATTTTTGATAATCCTTTGCAGTGGTTACACGGTTGCGCTTATGGTCGTGTGCAATCGCCACTTCTTAAACATTGAAACTAAAAAAGTCACTGACTTATCAAACCGCCCTCGTAAATCCAAAGTCATTTAGTATGTCCATAACTGTATGTCCATAGTTCTAAGATTTAGTTTATAAGAGTTAAATCCGTTTTAACGGTACACTTAGAAAATTAAAATTAGTTTATATAATTTGTTAATAATTATTATTTTAATAAGCATAAAAATAATATTTGTTATTTATTTTAAAAAGATTACATTAATTAATAAATTTAGTGCATGAATAATTTTAATAAATAAACAATTTTTAAGAAAATAAGTAAGGAGCAGTAGTTACTATTTTAGGCACATAATCTCCACTTAAAAAACTCCCTAACACAAAATCCCCAATCATCAAATTCCCAAAATAATAATCCCCAAAATCTTAATCCCAAATAAAAAATCTTCAAGACCATAATTATAATAACAAAATTCATAATAATTTTACTTACACGGGCGGTACTCTCCCATCCCACTCGTCTGTATTTACGGCCGAAGTTTTTGCTATCTACAAAACGTTAGAATATCCAATTCACCAAAAAGGAAAATATGTTATTTGCTCCGACAGCCTGTCTTGCTTAAACGCAGTTAGTAACATAGGCAAAAGCTCAACGATCATTGTTAAAGTCCGCAATCTTTGCATTAAATATAGGCAAAAAATTGCTTTACTTTAGGCACCTGGCCATGTCGGTATTCCCGAAATTAACAAGCAGATAATGCAGTTAAATACTAAATACGAAACTAAGGATCTGAATGACCTCAAGAAATTGCTACGACAACACACTGGCGAAAAAAGACTTATTGAATGGGGCAACTTCAACCACCGATACTTCAACCTCAACTCGACTCGCAACAAAGTTGTGTATCCTAGCAACATCTCTCGACTCCAAGCGACCATTTTTACACGCTTAAGGATTGGGCATACGGAAATAACTCATCAGCAAATTCTCACTAGAGGGCCACTACCAATATGCCTCTTATGTGGCAGCATCACCTCTGTCGATCACATTTTCAACAAATGTGTGGCTTTGGAGAGTATTAGGAACAAACATTTCTTAACCGATCATTATCACAAATTGTTAAGTGCGGCGAAAAAATTAATGTACGCCAGAACTATTTGGAAAAGCTTAATGCTTGTTCTAATCACGGGAGCTCCAGCGTGGGAGTTAAGAAGCTTTTTTTTAACTGTAGGATGCACCAACTTATGAAAGCCCTGAATAGAGCCAATAAAAATATAAAAAAAACATTATAGTAAAATAAAGGTAAGCAAAAATGCTAATGTTATTGCATCACCTCTGTCGATCACATTTTCAACAAATGTGTGGCTTTGGAGAGTATTAGGAACAAACATCTCTTAACCGATCATTATCACAAATTGTTAAGTGCGGCGAAAAAGTTAATGTACGCCAGAACTATTTGGAAAAGCTTAATGCTTGTTCTAATCACAGGAGCGCCAGCGTGGGAGTTAAGAAGCTTTTTTTTAACTGTAGAATGCACCAGCTTATGAAAGCCGTGAATAGAGCCAATAAAAATAAAAAATAAAAACATTATAGTAAAATAAAGGTAAGCAAAAATGCTAATGTTATTGAAACGTAAACCATCCAAGATTAATTTTTTATGTTTTATTTAACAAATGCATTCTTCATTTTAAAAAAAGCTTCTTGGCGTCTGGGCTGGCAGTTACTTGGCTTTGTTAAGACTTCTCTGGAAAATTCAACCATCAATGTGAAGGTAGGCTCATTACAATGGCTAATTACTTGTCACGTACAATAACATTTAAAAAGCTATAAATTAATTAAATTACCTACTAAAACAAATTTAACAATGTATTTATTGCATGTATAAGCCAATTTTAAATACTTGTATTAAATAAAATAATAATGTACTAGTAATAGCAACCAAATCAATATTACGAAAGTTTTTCGAAGTTAGACGGATTTATTCACAAGCATACATATGATAATATAATAATTTTGGCGCTTAGACTATATAGCTCAGTTTTTGGCCGAGCTTCCCCTACCATTTGGGTGTGCGTCTTTATATTATACCACAAATGGAGGGACCTACAGTTTTTGTGCTGACTCCGAACGGCAGATGTATTTAATGAGAAGCTTTTTCATGGCAGAAATACGCTCGGAGCTTTGCCATTGCCTGACGAGGGGTGACCGATATTAGAAAAAAACCGTTTCTATTATAAAGATTTTGCTTACCCAGACTGAGATTCGAACCTCGAACTCACCGGCATATCAAGTTATAGCACGCACCGCTACCAACTCGACCACAGCGGCCAGAAGAAGTTTCATCCTCTTCACAATTTTTACAGCTTCTACAGCATCTGTGAAAGCGTACACCGAGACGCCCCGCGTGGTTGCCTATGAGGCAGTGCCCCGTAAGGGCTCCAATGACCTGAGATATATCATCCCATTTTAAGGTGTACAGACCACGCGACCGTTTACGATCCCATCTAGGCCAAGTCTGCCTAGATATCCTGCAAGTCGTGGTCTGTGCCCACCTCTCATTTGCACGAGCATAAGCATATTCTTTTAAGAGCAGCCTGCAAGTACCAAAGGGCATACCAATGCGTTCTTTACCAGGAAGAATCCGCTTGGTTGTCCCTTCCCTCGCAAGTTCATCCGCTATACAGTTACCCTCGATGTGGCCTGGAACCCAGATGAGGTTTAGTCTGTTCTGCTTAGCCATCTCCTGAAGAGATCGGCGGTAATCCAGTACAATCTTTGAAGTTATCGCAGCTGAGCTCACTGCTCTAATTGCCGCTTGGCTGTCGGTAAATATAAAAACGTTTGCAACCTGTCCATAGCCTCCTTAATAGCTGAAACCTCAGCTTGAAAAACGCTACAGTGAACCGGCAGCCTAAAAGAACAGCTCAGAGATAAGTCCCGCGAGAAGACCCCTCCTCCCACTCGGCCATTCAGCTTCGACCATCTGTGAAAACCGTAATACTTCCAGGTGGAGTATATAAATTTTTAGAACACTCTTCCTACCTGGAATCAACATCGCGAAGTTTCTGTCTGGGACCATGGTATCGACGCAGCGATCAGTGCAGTCCTGAAGAAAGCTATACTTACTCAATATGCTTGAGTGTCCACATAGGCTAGACTCCCATTGATATGTCTCTCTTAGTCGAAGGCGGCAAGAGCCGCCATCTGTTCACCCACTAAGTCGAGGGGTAGAAGGTCCAGAAAGACATTCAAGGCGTCGTTGGGTGTTGTTCGCAAAGCTCCGCTAATGCTGATTATACTGCCTCTTTGCACTTTACTAAGTAGATTGAGGTTAGCATTTTTGCTCAAGGCAGGCCACCATACGATGACTCCATAAAGAAGAATCGGTCTTACCACCGCTGTATAGATTCAGCGGCATACGCTTGGATTTAGACCCCATTTCTTTCCAATGGCCCTTTTGCGGGAGTATAGGGCCACAGAAGCCTACTTAGTGCGCTGCAAAATATTATTTCTCCAGCTAAGTTTTATATCTAGTGTGACGCCAAGAAACTTGGCTTCCTTCTTTAGATTTAAACGAATACCGGTGTCTTATATTTTCTAGTGAAGAGTACCAACTCCACTTTTTCCGAGTTGACGCTAAGACCACATCGCGTGGACCAGTTGCCTACAGCGCGGAGTGTTCCTTGCATCAAATCACACAAGGTCTGCGGGAACTTGCCCATGTATGCTATGGCGATGTGATCTGCATATGCGACAACTCTGGCGGCACCCCATTCCGTCTCTTGCAAGAGTGAATTTACAGTTAGATTCCAGAGTAAGGGTGAAAGTACACCACAATGCGGCGTTCCGCGAGACTAATGCCTCGAAACACGGTTTGCGCCGACTTCTGCTGTAATCTTTCTACCTAAGAGCATTTGCTCCTATAAATTCAACCAGGGAATTCTCTACACCAAGTCCTCTTAAGGCCTCGGTTATGGCCTCCAGATTAATGTTGTTAAAAACTCCCTCAATGTCAAGAAAAGCTACGAGGCAAAATTCCTTGTAACTAAAAGATCTCTCAATATAGCTGACTAGGGAATGTAGCGCAGTGTCTGTGGACCTTCCCTTTAGGTAAGCATGCTGGTTATTTGACAAAAGTCTTTTATCGATTGTGAAAGAGAGGTGGTTATTAATCAGCCTCTCTAGAGTTTTGAGAACAAAGGATGACAGGCTTATTGGTCTGAGATCTTTTGGGTTCGCAGACCACTGAAACAGATCTCAATGCCGTTGGTACGTAGTTTAGTTTATAGCAGGCCCTAAACATGCTTAGTAGCAGAAGTGTCGATTGCTGAGGCCAGCTGCGCAGGTATAATGTCATCCGGCCCTGCTGTTTTATAAGGTTTATAGCTTTTTATCGCTGAAATAATACTTTCTCTTGAGATAGGGAGATTAGCGATTGCACTGGAAGGCGGGCGCTCTACTTCCCTTGATAAAACCGAACGTAGTCCAAGACAAACGACTCATAAGAAATTTGCTGTACAATTTACTAATGAAAAATTAAAGAAAACAAAATATTGTAGCTGACACATTATCTCGAACTTCTGATATTGACGCAATTAAAAACATAGAATGGAATTTCAAAATTTTACAAACTGAACAGGATCAGGACGAAGAATTTAAAATCAGAACAAACATCACATAATCTTCAATTAATTGAAAGTCCTTTTTTTTTAATTTTAAAATTTGATGTGGACCTGGACCGTTTGTACCGAACAGTTTACGGAAAACAGTATTTAACATGCTACATGAGATTACACATGCTGGGACAAGGGCTACACGTCGTCTAATTATAAAAAATTACTATTGGCCAAGAATGAATAAAGAAATTAACACTTGGTCAAAAGAATGTATAAAGAAATTAACACTTGGTCAAAAGAATGTATAAGTTGCCAAAAATCGAAAGTTTATTGTCATACTAAATCTCCAGTATTTAAAATTCCGATTCCAAAAAAAACCTCTACCTAATTTAAAAGGACAAAGTTACATTTTAACAATAATTGATATATTTACACGTTGGCCAGAGGCATACGCATTGCAGGACATTTCAGCAACTACGTTTGCTCGATTCTCGATTCGGAATACCGTTAAAAATTACTACGGATCGAGGCACTCATTTACGTCAAAATTATTCTCAGAACTTAGGAATTTGCTAGGTAGTCATCACATTACTCATAACTTTGCCACCGAAGATCAAGAAACAAATCCAAATTGAATTTCAACAACAATACTTTTGTTTAACAAAGATAGTTTATTTAATAAGTATAGAAGAAAAGGTGCTGTACAATATATTTTCCAGTAAGAAAGTTAACAACAGAGTTGTATTTAATATTGATGTGCAAAAAAAAAGTTAAATACAAAGTAGGTGTGTTCACAGTTTCGGTTAAATTATTCATTCTCTCACCGCCTCTTAATTTAATAGAAATGGTTTTTTTTTTATTAAGATTAAGAAATTAAAAGAAAGCTGGCCTTGAGATCAATAAAAATTGTAAATTATTAACATTTACTGGGCAAACAGAAAAATAAACAGACATTTATATGCAAGGATGAGCACGTCTTAAATGCATTCTAATATAATGTAAATAACTTAAAAACGGATTTGCAAATAAAACACAAACAACAACCACACAAACAAGTTAAATAACGGCAGATCAGTTGCTCTTGTCTGTAGTTGGTTTGTTGAAGGAAGATGAAATAAACACAACAGCCAACTCGGCTATGGTAGCACAATATATAGCGTATTGGCTCTGCAACTCCGAGCTCCCGGATTCAAAGCCTGGGAGAAGTGGTTATGAAAAATAAATTTAATTAATTTAATAAAAAGAAGTCTGATTAGGAAATGTGATGATTAATGAAATATATAATATAATATAATTTTGGCGCGTACACTATATAGCTCAGTGTTTGGCCGAGCTTCTCCTACCATTTGTGGTGTGCGTCTTTATATTATACCACAAATGGAGGGACCTACTGTTTTAGTGCCGACTCCGAATGGCAGATGTATTTAATGAGAAGCTTTTTCATGGCAGAAATACCCTCGGAGGTTTGCCATTGCCTGCTGAGGGGTGACCGCTATTAAAAAAAACTTTTTCCATAATTAAGATTTTGCTTGCCCTGACTGAGATTCGAACCTCGAACTCACCGGCATATCGAGTTATAGGACGCACCGCTACCAACTCGACCACAGCGGCCACACTCGACCACAGCGGCCACATTTATGAAATAGTACTATGATTTGTACCATTAAAAAACTGTTGTAGTTTTTTCACAAAAATCTTCCATAAACTGGCCTTGAGCTCAATAAAAATTGTAAAATTAACATTTACTAGGCCAACAGAAAAATAAACAAACGTTTATGTACAAGTATTAAAGTAAGTTCAATCTGGCGATTTTACAATCAAAATAATTACAAACCTGCTCTTTACAGGATTGCTTTCTGAAGTGCATTGCCTGCCATTGTTGGTGTGTTGATTAAGTGCAGCACCTGTTTAAGAGTGTGAAATTGCCCGGGTGCAGAACCCATACGCATAAAAGTGAGTCAAAACAAAATTGAAATGTGGATGTGTATATAATCAAAGAACATTTGTTTAGACGCTGGCAGTTTGATAAGTCATTGACTTTTGAATATATATACTTTTTTGTCAAATAACATCTTACCACCGAGCCTTTGTTCACGTTTGGAAATAGGCAATAGTCACTTGGGTTTAAATCTGGAGAATATGTTGTATGGAGTAGCAATTCGCAGCCCAATTCATGGATTTTTGATAATCCTTTAAACTGGTTAAACGGTTGCGCTTATGGTCGTGTGCAATCGCCACTTCTTAAACATTGAAACTAAAAAAGTCACTGACTTATCAAACCACCCTCGTAAATCCAAAGTCATTTATTATGTCCATAACTGTATGTCCATAGTTCTAGGATTTAGTTTATAAGAGTTAAACCCGTTTTGACGGTACACTTAGAAAATTAAAATTAATTTATATAATTTGTTAATTGTTGATTCAGTTGTATTGGCCATAATTATATAAATTATATATAGATTTTTAATGAGCTCAAGGCCGGAAAATAAAACAATTGAATAATATGTAAATTATTTTATTTAATCGTCAATATTTCGACTTCAGACTGATAACTGAATAATTTGTTAATAATTATTTTTTTAATAAGCATAAAAATAATATTTTTTATTTATTTTAAAAAGACTACATGAATTAATAAATTTAGTGCATGAATAATTTTAATAAATAAACAGTTTTTAGAAAATAATTAAGGAGCAGTAGTTACTATTTTAAGCACATAATCTCCACTTAAAAAACTCCTTAACACGAAATCCCCAATCATCAAATTCCCAAAATAATAATCCCCAAAATCTTAATCCCAAATTAAAAATCCTCAAATCCATAATTATAATAACAAAATTCAAAATAATTTTACTTACACGAGCGGTACTCTCCCATCCCACTCGTCTGTATTTACGGCCGAAGTTTTTGCTATCTACAAAGCGTTAGAATATCCAATTCACCAAAAAGGAAAATTTGTTATTTGCTCCGACAGCCTGTCCTGCTTAAACACAGTTAGTAACATAGGCAAAAGCTCAACGATCATTGTTAAAGTCCGCAATCTTTGCATTAAATATAGGCAAAAAATTGCTTTACTTTGGGCACCTGGCCATGTCGGTATTCCCGGAAATGAACAAGCAGATAATGCAGTTAAATACTAAATACGAAACTATAGTTGCCACTTCCATGGCTTTTAGTCATATGAAGACATGCATCCCTGCATAATTCCCGAACTAAAACTTCCCTGATTATGTTCGGAACGGCGAAACAGCGCTGGAATATGTTTCCAGTGTTGCTGTTACGAGTTGCTAACCACGCCATCTCCAACGACCAGCGGGACCGATCTGTGCGTCAACATTGGCGCGTCAATCAACCACCATGGGATCGCCCTCGTCATTTTTAATTTTTTTATAAATATTAATTACGACGGGCTCTGCGCCTGGAAGTATCATATTCATTTGTTATTAATTAATTAATCAGCATTGCAAGCTAACAAACGACTTCAAACTACTTTAAAAGAACTGTTTAAGTTACAAAGTTCATAATAATGTTTTAATTTGTAAATTTGACTTGATGTCACTTTAAACGTCCAGAAATTATCGATTTAAATCACTTGACTAAGAACACGGCTGGTTGTCTCGGTAACCAAATAGGAAGTGGCCATCATCTTTTCTTTTTATTACATTCTCTTATTCTACAGAGTTGCATTTACATGATAATACAGAGATGTTTTAAGTACAGAGATGTGATATTCGTCTAGATAGAAGCAGTGTTGTATTAGCTGCTTTACAACTCGGCCAATCTGACATTATGATCGACCTCGATCAGATAATACTTAAATAATTAATTAGATTCTAGTGTATCCTCTTCCGGTCCCTCTGCATACGTATCTGGCCATTGTTGCCAGCTTTTAATTCTATGAGCCTCTATAACTCCATCATAAGGCAGTTGGGTGAGTTGACAATTGTCAATATCACGTATGACATATCTATCATTGCCGAGTATTTTGTGCACCACGTATGGACCTCTATACGGAGGAACGAACTTTTTATTAATGCCCGTGGAAGTATCAACATTTCTTATGACGACATAATCACCTACACCATACGTTTTGGGTTCAGTTCTATTCTGAGAAGACCGGTTATTGTCGTAGTCTTGCTTAGTCTTGATTTGGTTGGAAGCGTCAGCTCGTATGCTTACTAAGTCCCTACCTTCGTCTGGACACAATTTGTTTTGGAAGTACTCAGTGAACTCATCCACTATTATTCCCCTTTGTTCAACTCCAAACAATAATCTACTTGGAGTATCTCGGCAGGTACTGTGAACAGAATTGTTTATGGCATATTCAACCTCAAGGAGTTTCGTAACCCAATCATTGTGGTCTAATTCATGCGTAAGTTTTCCTAACATAGTCTTGAGAACTCTATTCACCCTCTCAACCTGTCCGTTGGCTTGGGGCGAGGCAACGGCAACCTTTACGTGATTTATATTTTCTTTTAGTAGAAAGGCGGAAAATTCTAGTGAGGTGAAACATGTTCCTCTATCGATCACAATACGCCTTGGTCGGCTGTAGTAATTGAAGTATTTCTGAAGAGCTGCTATAACCTCTCGGGTACTAGTGGTGTTAGTAGAATAGAGCTTAACAAACTTTGTGAATGCATCGACAATAACTAGTATGTGTTTTCTTTTGGATCGTAATGACGGCAGTGGTCCAAAATGGTCGATGTGAATTGTATCAAAAGGTAAGGGTGTCTTCGGAATAGGGTATAAAGTCCTCTCTCTTGATTTAGGGGGCTGGCATACATAATACATTTTAAACAATTCTTTAGAAACATTTCTACTTTCTTTCGCATCTCTGGAAACCAATAGTAGAGGTTTAATTTGTTGAGAGTTTTGTCTACGGAGAGATGACCTATTTTTTCATGTATTAACTGTATAACGTTATATTCCATTTCCTGAGGTACATAAAGCGCGTTCTTGCCATTGGGTTTCTTTTTATAAACCAATCCGTCTACTAAATCAAAGTCTGTAAGGTCTTCATTTTCTAAACGTAATCTTACATCCCTAATGTCTGGATCTCGTTCCTGAGCCACTTGGATCCGGAATTCCACGTTATCTGCGTTTATGATTGACGCGATCTGCCTCCTACTTAGGGCATCCACATGGCCCATCGAAACCCCACTCCTGTGCTGTATTTTATAATTATAGTTTTCTAGTTCAAGTGCCCATCGGGCTATGCGAGGGTTAAGTTGTTTTCTTTCGAGAGTCAGGGTTAAAGAATTACAGTCTGTAATAAGGTATGCCTTCTAAATAAGTCCGAAATCTTCTTAATGCATATATTATTGATAAGGTTTCTAATTCAAAACTGTGGTATTTTGACTCAGCACTTGAAGCGGTTTTTGAGAAGTATGAAATGGGGTGAAGCTTATTATCTTCTTGGCGTTGTAGCAGTACTGCACCGAAGCCTATGCTACTGGCGTCGCAATGTAATTCCGTTTCTTTGGTTGGGCAATAAATTGCCAGAATAGGTCCTTCCACCAATCTCGATTTTAATTCAGAAAAAGCGGCAAGGCATTTATCGTCAAATTCATATGGGGAATTTTGTTTTAGTAAATTTTGTAGTGGTTTAGCAATTTGTGAAAAAGATGGAACAAATCTACGGAAATAGGAGAATAGTCCTAGGCAGGATTGTAGTTGTTTTGAATTCGTAGGTACCGGAAAGTTTTGTATGCTTTTGATGTGAGAGTTGTTTGGCAATATCCCCGATTGGGTAACTTTATATCCTAGGTAATCGATTTCATTGTAGCCGACTTTACATTTGTCTATGTTTAGCTTCAGGGTATGCAGAGTAAGTTGCTCTAAAACGGATTTCAGTAATTTTTTATGTTCTTCAAAGCAAGCTGTGGCAATAATTATATCGTCCATATAAACTATAATTTTTCTTTCGTCTAACATATCTCGGAAGATGCGGTTAACAAATCGTTGAAAAACTGCTGGTGCATTTTTCAGTCCGAATGGCATTTTTAAATATTCGAATTGACCGTTAGGGGTCACAAAGGAAGTAAGGGGTACTGAATCGGATGCCATATGTACTTGGTGGAATCCACTTTTTAAGTCTAATAATGAAAAAAATTTTTTGTTCTGTAGGTACTCAATGCAGTCGTCTATGAGTGGTAGTGGGTAGTTGTCTCTAATTGTTAGTTTGTTGAGTGCTCGATAATCTACACACATGCGGGTTTTACCATTCTTCTTCTTAACTAATACAATAGGTGAAGAGTAGGGTGAGTCACTATTACGTATTATACCTTCCTTGAGGAGGTCGTCTATAATGGTCCGTACTTCGTTCCGTTCTGAGTATGATAGTCGGCGGGGAGCGCAGTGAAAGGGAACGTCATTCCTCAATCGAATTGTCATTTCATATTTAAGTGCTTTTGATTTATGGTTAGGATTAAGGTAAGCGTTATTAAAGATTTGCTTTAACTCATTTCGCTGAACATTGTTAAGTTTACAGTCTATATCGATGTTGTTTTCGTCACAAGAAATATCGATGTGAAAAATGTCTGGTAGGCAGACGGCAGTGGAGCTTTCAAACGCCCGGCAGTTTTCGGCAGTGTCATTTCTCTGATAGTGTTCATTATTAGTTGATTTTGATATTGTTTTTAAAACGTATGTGTCAGAACCGGTTACAAATGTTGGTGCTTTGATATCTGTCTTAATATTATTTCTTATATCTAACAATTTTTCCTTATGATATTTGTGTATAACACTTTTTAATTTAATGTTAAATATTTTAAGGAAATCACGTCCCAGAATAATTGGTAACATCATATCTTCATCTCGTAAAACATTTATTTCAATTTTATTGGTTAATTCAGAAAATTTTATAAAACATTGTACTCTGAAAAGAATGTTAATATTTTTGCCTCCAACACCTCTGTATTTGCGTTTATTTTTTGCAGTATGTTTCTGCGCCAACTGTTTTGGGACCAGTGATTCTTGCATAAAGCTAACCGGGCTGCCGGTATCAAATAAAGAGAAAACAGTTTCAGATATTGATTCTCTATCTGTCTTAAACGTAATACTCACTAAGTTGAATGCGTTGACGTCATCTGGCTCGTAATTGAGATCACCTTTTACAGCTCCAACAACGTTGCGTGGCTTTAGGAATTTTGCTGGATTGGGACATGCGCGGTGGTCGTGCCCCATACGCCAACAGCGGAAGCAAGAACCATTTGGCCGCAGTGGGTATGGGCAATTCGGCTTAATATGTCCATTTCGCGAACAATTGTAGCATTTTGGGTTGACGTTTGTTGTTGTTGTTGCTCCCATTTGTGTTGCTTCTGCCACAAAGTATTTTCTTTGAAAGCGCGCAATCAATGCTTTCAATTCATCCAGCGTCTTGGCGGATAACAGCAATTGTATGTTTGGAACCGCACTTCCGATGCCGTCGATGATAAAGTCAATAACTTCGGTTTCATTTAAATTTGCACGTTTTGCCAATGCCTGCATGGTTAACACATAACTATGTAAAGATTCGTGTTTTTTGTCCCAGCGCCGCTGTGCCAGAATTTTATAAATTTCCTGCCGGGTAATATGTATCCCGAATTCAAGTTCTAGCGCTTTTTTCAAATCCGTGTAGCATAGAGCTGTTGTTGTTGTTAGAAAAATACGTGCTGCCCCGGTGAGGCAACGCCGGAGGGCTAGTAGCTTGAAGCGTTCGTCAGCGCCAGATGATTCCATCACTTCTTCGAAGTCATGAAGGAAATGTTTGACGGTGATGGTTACGTCGTCACCGCTAAATTTTGGAATTGCATGTTCTACTTCGGAAAAGTCTAGTCGACGTTGTTGAGTTGAAGAGGGGCTTCGTTGCATTTCTTCAATTTCTTTCATCAGCTTCAACATTTCTACGCGTTTGCGTAGAGCTGCGAGTTCTTCGTCTAGCTGAAGTTGTGTTTGCTTACCTATGTCAGCGTTTTGTATTAAATTCATTCCGGCGGCAGCGGCTTTAATAGCGTGTACGGCAGTAGCCGAGTTGGTAGCGGCAGAATTGGTAGCGGCAGAATTGGTAACGGCAGAATTGGTAACGGCAGAAATGGTAACGGCAGAATTGGTTGCGGCAGCATTGGAGGCGGCGGAATTGGTAGCGGCAGCATTGGAGGTTGCGGCGGTGTTCACGAAAGTGGCAATGTCGGCGGTGTCTACTAGGGCGTTGGTTTCCGTGACCTTGCTTAAAGCGGCAGTATATATTGGTACGTCAGTTGTAGCAGCAGTAGTGGTTGCGAGATTTTCACTATCATCGGCAACGTTGGTTGTGCGATTTTCAGTCAAATTGGTGCTGAATGCGCAGTTGTCCATAAGGCCTTCATCCAACGATCCTGCTTGGGAGCTATCCCCGGCACCAATAACGTTGTCCAATAAACGGCGTAGCTGAGAAGTTGTGGCTGTGGATGGAAAATCCACACCCATTTCTCTAAGTGAATTGCAATTGCAAATTTATCAGTCATGTTGGTTGTTTTAAAATTAAATATGCTCTTAGCTTGAGGTTCGTGGTTCGGCGATCACACCTGAGATGTAAATTTGACTTGATGTCACTTTAAACGTCCAGAAATTATCGATTTAAATCACTTGACTAAGAACACGGCTGGTTGTCTCGGTAACCAAATAGGAAGTGGCCATCATCTTTTCTTTTTATTACATTCTCTTATTCTACAGAGTTGCATTTACATGATAATACAGAGATGTTTTAAGTACAGAGATGTGATATTCGTCTAGATAGAAGCAGTGTTGTATTCGCTGCTTTACAAATTTAAGTGTACTTACATGCGCTCTAGTCCTAATAGTTGTCACCCAATAAAAACCATTACCAAATATAATCAAAGCACACACACCAAAGGGCCACTACCAATATGCCTCTTATGTGGCAGCATCACCTCTGTCGATCACATTTTCAACAAATGTGTGGCTTTGGAGAGTATTAGGAACAAACATTTCTTAACCGATCATTATCACAAATTGTTAAGTGCGGCGAAAAAATTTATGTACGCCAGAACTATTTGGAAAAGCTTAATGCTTGTTCTAATGACGGGAGCGCCAGCGTGGGAGTTAAGACTCTTTTTTTTTACTGTAGGATGCACCAGCTTAGGAAAGCCCTGAATAGAGCCAATAAAAATAAAAAAAAAAAACATTATAGTAAAATAAAGGTAAGCAAAAATGCTAATGTTATCGAAACGTAAACCATCCATTATTAATTTTTTATGTTTTATTTAACAAATGCATTCATTTTAAAAAAAAGCTTCTTGGCGTCTGGGCTGGCAATTACTTGGCTTTGTTAAGACTTCTCTGGAACCTTCAACCATCAATGTGAAGGTAGGCTCGTTCAAAACATATTCCATCACTCCCAGCATTTTTGCAATGGCTAATTACTTGGCATGTACAATAACATTTAAAAAGCTATAAATTAATTAAATTACCTACTAAAACAAATTTAACAATGTATTTATTGAATGTATAAGCCAATTTTAAATACCTGTATTAAATAAAATAATAATGTACTAGTAATAACAACCAAATAACTTAACTTTGTTGTTTTTATTTCGGCTAATAAGAAAAAGTTAAATAAAGCTAGTAAGAAATATTGGAGAATATTAAGAAAGTTCCTCGAAGTTAGACGGATTTATTCACAAGCATACATCTAACATTATAATAATTTTGGCGCTTACACTATATAGCTCAGATTTTGGCCGAGCTTCTCCTACCATTTGGGTGTGCGTCTTTATATTATACCACAAATGGAGGGACCTACAGTTTTTGTGCTGACTCCGAACGGCAGATGTATTTAATGAGAAGCTTTTTCATGGCAGAAATACGCTCGGAGCTTTGCCATTGCCTGCCGAGGGGTGGCCGCTATTAGAAAAAAAGTGTTTCTATTATTAAGATTTTGCTTACCCAGACTGAGATTCGAACCTCGAACTCACCGGCATATCAAGTTATAGCACGCACCGCAACCAACTCGACCATAGCGGCCACAAACATTGCTATCGGAAATTATGTTTAAAAAGTCAAAATAACATAAAATTTACGTTAACAAGCACCACAGTTTTTACCGGGGTAAAACTTTTTGCATAAAATTATATTAGTGACAATTTCTGCAAAATATATTTCGTTATTAAATATGTAGTTTATATTCTACCAATAATGACCAAATTGGTGTATTTTCTACCACCTTTTCGCAAAAGGGGATACAATTTTGCCCCTTTTCTACTTCCTTCGTAAATGCAGTAAGATAGAACCAAATTTGGCTGTCAATACTTATCCAACCTTTTATAATTGAATCATGTGTTATAAGAAACTTTCTCCATATGAAATTAAAAACAGTGCGTTTGACAGGGAACTACCAGCCATTTATTTGAATATTAAAAATTTTCTTTATCTTTTAGAAGGACGACAATTTACAGTTTTTACAGATCACAAGTCTTTGATTTTTGCATTAAAGTCTGCCTAGATATCCTGCAAGTCGTGGTCTGTGCCCACCTCTCATTTGCACGAGCATAAGCATATTCTTTTAAGAGCAGCCTGCAAGTACCAAAGGGCATACCAATGCGTTCTTGACCAAGAAGAATCTGCTTGGATGTCCCTTCCCTCGCAAGTTCAAGGTTTAGTATGTTCTGCTTAGCCATCTCCTGAAGAGATCGGCGGTAATCCAGTACAATCTTTGAAGTTATCGCAGCTGAGCTCACTACTCTAATTGCCGCTTGGCTATCGCTAAATATAAAAACGTTATTGCCTTTTAAGACGGTTTGCAACCTGTTGATAGCCTCCTTAATAGCTGAAACCTCAGCTTGAAAAACGCTACAGTGATCCGGCAGCCTAAAAGAACAGCTCAGGGATAAGTCCCGCGAGAGGACCCTTCCCCCCCAGTCGAGCATTCAGCTTCGACCATCTGTGAAAACCGTAATACTTCCAGGTGGAGTATAGAAATTTTTAGACCACTCTTCCTACCTGGAATCAACATCGCGAAGTTTCTGTCTGGGACCATGGTATCGACGCAGTGATCAGTGCAGTCCTGAAGAAAGCTATACTTACTCAGTATGCTTGAGTGTCCACATAGGCTAGACTCCCATTAATATGTCTCTCTTAGTCGAACACGGCAAGAGCCGCCATCTGTTGACCCACTTAGTCGAGGGGTAGAATGTCCAGAAAGACATTCAAGCCGTCGTTGGGTGTTGTTCGCAAAGCTCCGCTAATGCAGATTATACTGGCACTTTACTAAGTAGATTGAGGTTAGCATTTTTGCTCAAGGCAGGCCACCATACGATAACTCCATAAAGAAGAATCGATTTTACCACCGCTGTATAGATCCAGCGGCATACGCTTGGATTTAGACCCCATTTCTTTCCAATGGCCCTTTTGCAGGAGCATAGGGCCACAGAAGCCTTCTGAGTGCGCTGCAAAATATTATTTCTCCAGCTAAGTTTCATATCTAGTGTGACGCCAAGAAACTTGGCTTCCTTCTTTAGATTTAAACGAATACCGGTGTCTTATATTTTCTAGTGAAGAGTACCAACTCCACTTTTTCCGAGTTGACGCTAAGACCACATAGCGTGGACCAGTTGCCTACAGCGCGGAGTGTTCCTTGCATCAAATCACACAAGGTCTGCGGGAACTTGCCCATGTATGCTATGGCGATGTCATCTGCATATTTATTTATTTATTTATTTATTTATTTATTTATTTCAGTCAAATGAATACAATACTTACTGACTATAAAGAAAAAATGACTTAAATCTACTGAACTGAGTGATTATAAAGTAACGTACGGATTATACCTATTGCAACGGACAGATCCAGCCCGGGAACTCGGTTTAATTCTGATTGAGTTCTATATAACGGAGCATTTTCAGCATACTTAGATTTAGCAAATTTTATATAAAATAAATTGACACTTCGCAAGTTACGACAAGGAACATTAAAAGATAATCTTTCAAGGAGAGAAGGGCAGTCAACTATACTTTTCACAATGTTGACAACAAAGGCACCTGAGAGGTACATACTTCTGCTGTGCAGGGGTTGTAAATGCAGGAGAAGACAACGAGCTTCGTAAGAAGGGATAGGGTTGGAAAAATTCAACGAACGTAGTGCAAATTTTAAGAAACTTTTTTGTACTCGCTCTAACCGGTTAATATAACAGGAATGATAAGGCCTCCAAATAAAGGAAGCATATTCAAGCCTTGACCTAACTAAAGAGATATAAAGCAATTTGAGTGTGTAAGGGTCAGAGAAGTGTTGACTATTGCGTCGAACAAAAGCGAGCATAGCATACGATTTGGAAATAGCATAACTAATGTGGGTGGAAAAACTTAGTTTAGCATCGAAGAAAACCCCCAAGTCTTTGACTTCGCTCAAAAATTTCAGGCATGTGTCAGAAATTTTATAACTTGTAATGAAAGGGTTAAGCTTCCTGGTAAATGTAGAGTAAGAACATTTATTGACATTTAGTGCAAGATGATTAAGTTTACACCACAAATGAACCTTGTCAAGATCAGCCTGAAGAGCAGCTGAGTCATCAGGGCTTTTAATCACCGAATAAACCTTTAAATCATCAGCATACAAAAGAAACTTGGAAGTAACGAAACAGGAACTTATATCATTAATGAATAGGACAAACAACAAAGGACCTAAAATGCTACCCTGGGGAACACCAGAAGTTGCCATAAATGGTCGAGAAGAAACATTGTCAAATGCAACCACACAAAAACGGTCGCTTAAATATGACCTGAGCCACCCAAGGAATGTAGAGTGGAATCCCAGGACTTCCAATTTAGAAACTAAAACCTTATGCGAAACTCTGTCGAATGCTTTCGAAAAGTCAGTGTAAACAGTATCAACTTGATGGCCCTCACGGAAGGCAGCAAGGCAATCTTCGGTGAAAACCGCAAGATTGGATACTGTCAAGCGGCCACTAACAAAGCCATGTTGGTTGGGACAGATGAGGTTCTTAACATAATACACAAGCTTTTCTTTAACTACACACTCAAATAGCTTAGAGACGGACGATGACATCGAAATTGGTCTGTAGTTAGAAGCATCGTTCTTATTGCCACTTTTAAAAATTGGGGTAATAATAGACTTTTTCCAGTCATCAATAAAAATTCCAGATGAGAGGGACAAGTTGAAGATCATGGTTAAAGGTTTAACCAGCGATGAACACTTTTTAAGAAGGATAGCAGATAATCCATCTGAATCCATCTGAGATGATGATTTCAGCGATGAAATGCCTTTAGCAACATCCTCATCCAGTAACCTAAGGGAACCGAAGTTAAGTGAGGACACAGAAAGAGTATCGCTTTCATGTTTAGCATCATTTTCGGAGACAAAATTGGCAGAGAAAAAATCGGCAAAAATATTGGCTGCCTCAACAGGAGTAGTTGCAACCTTATTGTTAAAGAATACAGAGGAAGGTATTGTTGAATTAGTATTAAGTGATCTGATATATCTCCAGAATGATTTGGGATTGCCTTTAATACAAGATTCGTAGTTATTGATATACTGTTTAAAAAGAAACTTATCGAGAGTCCTAAAACTCTTTTGATGGAAATGGTAGCGATTCAAGTACATTTGGAGCCCAGTTGCCTTAAATTTTTTATGGAATTTATTTCTTAGATTTTTGAGATGTTTTAGTTCCCGAGTGTACCAAGGTAACTTATATTTATGGCCATGAACGGGAGGAACAACGCTGACACAAAGTTCAAATACGGCAGATTTAAATTTTTTGAAGGCATTTACAGTGTCTAAACTAGAGAGTAAAAAGTCCCAGTCATAACTTAGCAGAAGTGAATTTAAGTGCACAAAATCACAACAATTATAATTAAGAATAGACCGATTACTTACAGTAGGAGCATCAAAGAATTCATAAAATTCGAAACACACTACTAAAGGAATATGATGGCTCGTCGGCGGCGAGATAGGTGTAAGACATTCCGAAATAAAATGATTTACATTATAACTTATAAATATTAGATCTAAAATACGATTTAGTTTATTGAGAAAGCCATTAATTTGGAATAAACCTAAACTCAAAAGACTATCTGTAACAGTAAGTTCACAATCAGTAACGACATTAGTTGGGGTAAGTGCGCTAAGTGGCCGCTTAGGGTCGAGTAGGTAGCGGTGCGTGCTATAACTCGATATGCCGGTGAGTTCGAGGTTCGAATCTCAGTCAGGGCAAGCAAAATCTTAATAATAGAAAAAGTTTTTTCTAATAGCGGGCACCCCTCGGCAGACAATGGCAAACCTCCGAGGGTATTTCTGCCATGAAAAAGCTTCTCATTAAATACATCTGCCGTTCGGAGTCGGCACAAAACTGTAGGTCCCTTCATTTGTGGTAGAATATAAAGACGCACACCACAAATGGTAGGAGAAGCTCGGCCAAACACTGAGCTATATAGTGTACGCGCCAAAATTATATATATATATATAAGTGCGCTAAAGTGGTTACTAAACCTAATAAACCTAACTCCTAAACCTTAAACCTAAACTGAAAAGACTATCTGTAACAGTAAGTTCACAATCAGTAACGACATTAGTTGGCTTAAGTGCGCTAAAGTGGTTACTAAGGTTAGACCAGGAAATGTTACCTAAGTTAAAATCACCCAGAATACAGATGGGATGCATGCCAATCTTAGAGCTTAAATTACGAATATTAACCATGTGTGATTTATAGATTTCAACACAGCTGTTAGGAGGGATATATGAGGCACAAACAAATAGTCGGTTGGCCACACCCTTTACACAGACACAGAGTTGATCCAGCAGAGAGTCACTATTATCAAGTTGCACAAACGACGAACAGAAACTCCGGTTGACAGCAATTAGAACACCACCTCCTCTATAGCAACCAGATTTACATTGATCTCTATCTTTACGAAAAACGTTGAACAGCCTTGCGTCGAAAAATTCCGAATCAAAAAAGTTAGGAGTTAACCAACTCTCAACGAAAACAAAAATATCGAATTCCTGATGAGAACTCATTCTTCGGACAACATCAGCTTTCGTTCGCATGCCAGAAACATTTTGATAAAAAATGCGCAGTTTACTCGCACCTGTAGCATTAAAACGGCAAGTAGGCGATTGTTCAGGGTATGTAACTAGGTTGGCCCGAGATCTTCCTTCCGAATATGCCGAAAAGGGCGGACTGAGACGTGGACGGGCCAGAGCTCAGCATTAAGCATTTTATCAAACCAAGTTTCGGGGAAACCAAGTTTGAATGAAATGCGCTTCAGCGAATCAATGGGTTTATCCTTTTTTACAAGACTGAAGCAGGCGAGTAGCTCTTTATCAACCCCAGAGTGTTTAACCACATAGTCGATAATATTATCCGAAGTGACAGTTGACGAAAATGATGAGATATGAATCCACTTTTTAGAAACAACAACGTTAAGGTCTGAGTTAGACTTAGCACCGTCAACACGCAAATTATTTCTTTTTGGCTTCCTTTTCGGGATGGGCATCCATTCAGATACACAAGCAGTGGGCAGAGTATTTGAGCTTTCAGTAACAGCGGCCAAACTGTTGTTAGCAACAGCAGCGTAGGTAACAGTAGCACTAGGCGCCAACCTCTCAGCAGCGACGCTCGAAGTGCTAAGAACATTAGAGTTGATAACAGCAACGGACTTTTTGTTGAGAAGTGATGGCCCAGCAGCCGATGGAGAATGCGTTGATGGGACGGTAGCGGGTGCAGAAGCAACAGCAGCGGCAGACTGAGCACAAGCCGGAATAGCGATCGATGAAGAGAGCGCAAGATTAACATCGCTTGTAGGCAGTACATTTTTAGCGCAGGCGGTATTGAATGCGGTGAACGATGTACTAACAAATAAGCGAAGTTCGGATAGTTGAGCAGTGACTAACGAAATGGCAGTTTCTTTTTCACTAAGTTTACAATTCAAAGCGCACAGGTCAGTTTGCATGCTCTCAGTATTTTTAACCAGTACAGTGTTATCAGTGCGAAGAGCACAGATGATATCGAACATACGTGCATTTTCAGCACGAACCGCAGTAATTGCACTTAGCACAGATTCCAAGGAAATTTGTTGCTTGCTATTACTCACTTCGTTTAGCTTTGTTTATGAGTAGACTTGTCAGCGACAGCGGGAGATTTATGAGCGCACATTTCAGAATTAATTGTTGTAATACTTTTGTTAATTGTTGTAATACTTTTGTTAGTAAATGCCGAAGCCGGCAACTCAACAGCGGTAGCGAAAGAAGGAGGCGACCGAATTGATTTACGCCGAACGGTTTCACAAACTTTACAAAAAAAACTTTTGTTCGAGTTGATAAGAAAATCAACATCAGCAGGCAAGATGCCAACACAGTTAGTGTGGAAAAGTTCATTGCACTTTGCACATTGTACTTTTGGTTGCGATCGATCAACCTTGTTACCACACAAACACGGCATTTGAGAAACCGACACGATTTAAGTGGTGATGAATTATATTCACAGAGCGCCAAAACACACACGTCCGCTCGGTACGAAATATCAATTGTGACTATGACAACTCTGGCGGCACCCCATTCCGTCTCTTGCAAGAGTTAATTTACAGTTAGATTCCAGAGTAAGGGTGAAAGTACACCACAATGCGGCGTTCCGCGAGACTAATGCCTCGAAACACGGTTTGCGCCGACTTCTGCTGTAATCTTTCTACCTAAGAGCATTTGCTCTATAAATTCAACCAGGGAATTCTCTACGCCAAGTCTTCTTAAGGCCTGGGTTATGGCCTTCGGATTAATGTTGTTAAAAGCTCCCTCAATGTCAAGAAAAGCTACGAGGCAAAATTCCTTGTAACAAAAGATCTCTCAATATAGCTGACTAGGGAAAGCAGCGGAGTGTCTGTGGACCTTCCCTTTAGGCAAGCATGCTGGTTATTTGACAAAAGTCTTTTATCGATTGTGAAAGAGAGGTGGTTATTAATCAGCCTCTCTAGAGTTTTGAGAACAAAGGATGACAGGCTTATTGGTCTGAGATTCTTCGGGTTCGTATGTGATACTTTTCCGGCCTTGGGGATGAAGACCACTGAAACAGAGCTCCATGCCGTTGGTACGAAGTTTAGTTTAAAGCAGGCCCTAAACATGCTCAGTAGCCAATTCGCAGAAGTGCCAATTGCTGCGGCCAGCTGCGCAGGTATAATGCCATCCGGCCCTGCTGTTTTATAAGGCTTAAAGCTTTTTATCGCTGAAATAATACTTTCTCTTGAGATAGGGAGATTAACGATTGCACCCGAAGGGGAGCACTCTACTTCCCTTGATAAAACCGAACGTAGTCCAAGACAAACGACACATATGAAATGTATTGTACAATTTACTAATAAAAAGTTAAAGAAAAAAAATATTATAGCTGACACATTATCTCGAACTTTTTATATTGACGCAATTAAAAACATTGAATTGAATTACAGAGTTTTATAAACTGAACAGGATCAGGACGAGGAATTTAAAATCAGAACAATCATCACATAATCTTAAATTAATTCAAAGTCCTTTTTTCTAATTTTAAAATTTGATGTGAAATGACTGGTGAAAATCCTGGACCGTTTGTACCGAACAGTTTACGGAAAACAGTATTTAACATGCTACATGAGATTACACATGCTGGGACAATGGCTACACGTCGTCTAATTATAAAAAATTACTATTGGCCAAGAATGAATAAAGAAATTAACACTTGGTCAAAAGAATGTATAAGTTGCCAAAAATCGAAAGTTTATTGTCATACTAAATCTCCAGTATTTAAAATTCCGATTCCAAAAAAAACCTCTACCTAATTTAAAAGGACAAAGTTACATTTTAACAATAATTGATATATTTACACGTTGGCCAGAGGCATACGCATTGCAGGACATTTCATCAACTACGTTTGCTCGATTCTCGATTCGGAGTACCGTTAAAAATTACTACGGATCGAGGCACTCAATTTACGTCAAATTTATTCTCAGAACTTAGGAATTTGCTAGGTAGTCATCACATTACTCATAACTTTGCCACCGAAGATCAAGAAACAAATCCAAATTGAATTTCAACAACAATACTTTTGTTTAACAAAGATAGTTTATTTAATAAGTATAAAAGAAAAGGTGCTGTATAAAATTGCGGCTGATACAAAAAAATATTTTCCAGTAAGTAACAGGGACGGTAAGCACTATAAGTTAAATAATATAAATCAGCATTTAATCATTATTCTTGGTTTTTTATTTTTTCGCTCAAGAATAATGATAATGTATTTATATTTATTTTTTCGCTCAAAAATAATGATTATGTTTTGACTTTTATTTTTTTCGCTCAAAAATAATGATTATGTTTTGATTTTTATTTTTTCGCTCAAGAATAATGATTAAGATTTGATTTTTATTTTTTCGCTTAAGAATAACGATTATTTTCCGATTTTTATTTTTACGCTCAAGAATAATACTCAGTAACCCATTTTGTCTTTTTCCATAATATTTAATGACTATCAGCGATTTCTTTTTTCAATCAAGATTTTTCATTTTATTAGTAAAAACCCATGTAACGAAACATTTTCTAGTAGCAAGTATATAAATACATATGTACATATGTTTGCTGATTTTAACAAAATAAAGTTGCTATGCAATGATGATATTCCATTTTTTTAATGTACATATGTATATGTAACAGGAGAAGTTAAAGTTCTGATGAAGCTCTAAAATTTTAAGTCCCAATTATACGTACTGCATTTAGCAAAAAATGTGAAATAAAAAAGCTTGAGTGGAAATATTATGGAAAAAGTCAAAATGGGTTACTGAGTACTATTCTTGCACGTAAAAATAAAAATCGGAAATTAATCATTATTCTTAAGCGAAAAAAATAAAAATCAAAACATAATCATTATTCTTAAGCGAAAAAAATAAAAATCGGAAAATAATCATTATTCTTGAGCGAAAAAATAAAAATAAAAACATAATCATTATTCTTGAGCGAAAAAAAAAACTTAAATTTTAATTATTATTTTTAATTTTTATTGGAAAAACACGTAAAATTAAAATCAGAGTAGATTATGGTTAAATACCTTAGAACAACTAATTGTGTATACTTAAAAGTCTTATGCGACGCTAAAAACATAATGATTTTTTTGACTGAAATTTGAAAAATAATGATTATTTTCCATCCCTGGTAAGTAAGTTAACGACAGAGTTGTATTTAATATTGATGGGCAAAAAAAAAACAGTCAAATATAAAGTAGGTGTGTTCACAGCTTCGGTTAAATTATTTATTCTCTCACCGCCTCTTAATTTAATAGAAACTCTCTTTTTTTTATTTTTTTTGTTATTTTTATATATGCAACCTCAGACTATTAAGATTAAGAAATTGATGGAAAATTTTACGTTAAACATTAATCATCAAATAAATTTAAATCATGTTCAATCTTCTACGATGTTGAAGAAATAAATTTCTGCCAAGTGACTTAGTCATGATGTCCGCGACTTGTTTATCAGTTGGTTTGTATTGGAGTTGAACTTCACTATTCGCAATTACTTCACGAATAAAATTGTATTTTATGTCCAAAAGCTTCATTTGTTATCTTTCTTTCGGCTCCTCGGCGATTTTTATGCACGACTGATTGTCTTCAAATATTATTACTGGCTCATCGTATTCAATGCTTAATTCACACAGCATCTTTCAAATCCATTTGAGTTCACAAATTGCTTCAGTCAGGGCTATATACTCAGCTTCTGTTGACTGGCTGTTGGTTGCTTTCGTGATGCCCAGCTGACTATCTTTCAAAACAGTGTGAAAACGTATCCCCATGTTGATTTCCTATCATTTTTGTGGTGGGTATAGCAAAATATGAGACAGGGTGCCATTTTGCTTCTTCACGTAAACGCAGCGATCAGATTCACATTGCTTGAATCCGATTTGAATCATAAATTTGTTTAACCTTTCGTTCCAGGCACGCGATGCCTGCTTTAAGCCATAAATTGCTCGATTCAATTTGCACACTTTATTCGCCTGTTGGAAACCATCAGGAAGCTCCATAAAAATTTCCTCTTCCAACTTACCGTTCAAAAATGCGCTTTTAACATCCATCTGATGAATGTGCATTTCCATTTGATTCGCAATTGAAAGTAAAATCTTTAATGTTACCAACTTTGTAACTGGAGCATAAGTCGCACTATAATCAAATCCAAATTTTGCGTGAAACTACGTGCTACAAGGCGCGCTTTGTACTTATCAATTGCCATTCGGTTGTTTTGTAAATCGCAAACGGTCCAAGTAAAATTTTTCATCAATGATTTGTACTCACTTTGAATAGCGTCTTCCCATTTTTGCCAATCCTTACGCTTCTTCGCATCGTGAATTGAAATTCGGTCATCATCAACAAACTGTTCAGCCGATAGCGCAAAATGAGCCGTTTCTGTCCAATCACCATATCTTTCCGATGCTCGTCGATTACGTTCGCTTCTTTGGGGAGTGTTCCCTTCGATATTACCAATGCAGTCCCTTTTTGCACTGTTCACATTACGTTCGTTACTACCGATGCCATCCAAGTCCAAGGCATCGTTTCATTGCGGTTACCGGTACCATCCATATTCGTGTCATGGATCTCCTCCAACTTTGTGAAATCATCACTTTCAAATCTGTTATCATCTGTCATTAAATTCCTAGTGATTGAGTTTAACTTAGCATCATCTCTATTTTGATTGTTGTCACAATTTGTATTGTTCGATACCGCCTCTGAAACTGGTATTTCAACCAGTTTGGTTTGTTTTAAAACAGAAGCTTCATTAAACGTCACATGGCGTCCAAAAATCAATTTGTTAAGTTTGGATCGTTAAGTTAAGTTTGGATCGAGTTAAGTTTGGATCGAGCTTTGAACGATTGTTCGATATGACTATAACATTCCGAACCAAATATGCGTAGATATGACAAATTAGGTTTTTGTTTGAACCAAATCTCTGCAGGTGTCTTTAAAATAAACTGCTTTCCAATGGCTATCGTTATTGATCGATTTTTTAAATAATTTGCCGTTAAAATCGCGTCAATCCAGAATTTTTCATCTAAATTATTCGCCAATAGCATAGTTCTTACCTTTTCTTGAAGTGTTCGATTTAACCTTTCCGAAATTGAATTCATCTCTGGATTATGTAATACGGTTAATTTAATTTGAATACCTTTACTTTTAAAGTATTGCTTGAATTCGTTCGATATGTATTCACCACCATTGTCAGTTGTGAATTTGGAAATTATTAAGCCATGGAATTCTTCGGACATCGCTAGAAATTCCTTGAATCATTCGAGTACTTCACTTTTTCGCTGCATAGAGTAAATCATTGATGCTCTGGAAAAATCGTCGGTAAACGATATGAAGTATCTGGAACCATCGTACGCTGTTACTGGTATCTGGCCACAAACATCACTGTGAATCAACTCCAATATGCGATTTGAACGTGCATTTTTGTTCTTTGGAAAAGGCGTTTGTGTTTGTTTTCCAAAAACGCATGATTCACAAAACTTTGATTCCGTGTCGATATTTACCTCACTCAAACCATCAACGTGGCCGCCGTGGTCGAGTTGGTAGCAGTGCGTGCTATAACTCGATATGCCGGTGAAGTTCGGGGTTCGAATCTCACTCAGGGCAGCAAAATCTTAATTATAGAAAAAGTTGTTTCTAATAGCGGTCACCCCTCGGCAGGCAAACCTCCGAGGAGTCGGCACAAAAACTATAGGTCCGTCCATTTGTGGTAGAATATAAGGACGCTCACCACAAATGGTAGGAGAAGCTCGGCCAAACACTGAGCTATATAGTGTAAGCGCCAAAATTATTATTATATTATTAAACCATCAACCATTTGTCGAACGATCATGTTCTTCAAGTCGAATACATTCAGGTGCCCCATTCTGAAGTGCCATAAACTTTGTGAAAATTTAATTAAGTTGTTTTCACCCGATACGCCAGCAAACATATTTCGATCAATGTGTAACACGACTTCATACAATTTTCCTTTTGCATGTGCAACAAAAATGGTTTTTCCATTAATCGAAACGTAAGCATTGTCTCCTTCAAAGACGACACGATATCCTTTCTTCGTCAAACTTCGAATTGACATTAAATTACAGTGCAGGTATTTAACATACAAAAACGTTTTCCATAGTTTTTGCAGAGGAATCACCATCATAAAATGTTTTCACAGAGATTTCACCTTGCTGTTTCGCCAAAATAGTTTGATTTTTCTTTGCGACCGAGATTTCAACATCTTCAATGTTCTTCAAATTATCAAAATACCACTGCCCATTTGCCATATGCTGTGTTGCACCAGAGTCAAGCGTGAACTTAATCTGAGCTGCGTGGTCGTCTCGTTGCGGTTCAAGTGCTATATGTAAGACTGTTAAATACATGATATCTTGTTTTCATCCACAACTGCACATGTTCGCGCTGTTTGACTAAAAGGTTCCTTCCTTCTGGCAAAACATTTGGATTTTATATGCCCGATTTTACCGCATTAAAAACATTTCAACAGCTTCTTCTTACTTTTGGCATGCAGTGCACCTACATCACCAGCCGAATTTGGCGATTGTTCACGGCCACAACGCTTGTTATGTTCATCCATCAACCGTGTTTTCACAAAGTCCAGTGTGCGTTTATCTTGGTTAATTGTTTCCAATGCCGTTACCAAATTATCATAACTCTCCGGTAATGTAATGAATAAATGTGCAATTATATCCAGTTCCTCTAACTTAGCACCATTCGACTTTAGTTCACGTATCTTTGTGTCAAACTTCTCAAAGTGTTCGATAATCAGTTATATACCACCATCCAGCCCAATTGAATTATATAAAACACATGTAAATAACTGTTGCACAATATTAAATAGCCTAAATAATGATCAGAATATAATTATTTTGGGTGACTTCAATTTACCCAATGTTAATTGGTGTACCGACGAAGATGCTAAGCAATTAGTACCATATGGAGTCTCAAGCGAGTGTGAATGTGTGGTACTCGACACTTTTGCAGAATATAACCTCTACCAAATTAACAGAGTTCACAATGACAATAAACGCTTATTTGATCTAGTTTTCATTAACAATGATCTAAAGTCTGATGTTGAGCCCCTCTTTTCACCCCCTCTAGCGAACTCCATACATCACAAGGCATTATGTGTACGCATTAAACATATAAGTTTTATCAAATCAGTAGCTAGTACTTCTAAAAATTATAACTTCTATAAAGCTGATTTCGATGGGTTATCGCAATTTTTGTATTCGGTTGATTGGGATTCCGTTTTAAACAAGCGCAACTTTCACAGGTATACGATATTTTTCGAGACATCCTGGAAGAGGCAATTCATATGTTCGTTCCTATGGTACCTATAAAAAATCACTCCAAGCCGGCCTTGTATAATGCAAGGCTTACTAATCTAAACAATAAAAAAACCAAAGCATATACATATACTATATCGTAAATCTAAAAAACACGTAGAACTTTTTGAATCGTACAGTCGGTTGCAAAAAAAGTTTGATGTTCTGAACAAATTTCTGTACCAGACCTACATTTCCAAAGTTGAGAGTGCGCTCAGAGAGAATAGTAAATTTTTTTGGCATTTTATTAATAGCAAAAAGAAAAGCACCGGAATTCCGAATGTAATGCATCATTTGGGAGAATCGTCATCGGACATTCAAAAAATAACCAAGATGTTTGCAGATTTTTTTCGCTCTGTTTATGTTCCTCATTCTGGAATAGAAACAGAAAAAAGTAAGACAGCTCACAGACTTTCAAATGCTTCCAGCTCTCATTTAAAGAAGTACTAGACGGACTTTCGGGCCTGACAAATGACCCTACTTCTGGTGAAGATGGCTTCCCTCCTATTTTATTAAAGAACTGTGCTGCATCGTTTGCCCTACCGTTAACAGTAATCCTTAATAAATCGCTGGCTTCTGGTGAATTTCTACTTGATTGGAAAAAATCGTTTGTCATACCGATACACAAATTTGGATCTGCAAAATCTCCAGCATACCTAAACTTTTCGAAAGACTCGTTCATGATTTAGTTCTCTTTCACATTTCAGATTTCATATCGCCGTATCAGCACGGCTTTGTAAAGGGTAAATCTACCGCTACGAACTTAGTTTGTCTTAAAACAATTTGAAACGGGCCAACAATGCGATGTCATATACACCGACTTTTCGAAAGCGTTCGATAAGGTCAGCCATAGAATCCTACTTAAAAAGCTGGACTCAATTGGACTTTGGCCATTATTTTTCTTAATATTTGTTAACGATATTCCAGACGTTTTCTTGACATCGCGTTGTCTGATGTATGCAGATGATTTAAAAATATACAGTCGTATAGAGAACGTAGCTGACTGCATTAGACTTCAAGAGGACATAGCAAGATTGGAAACTTGGTGTGATGCTAGCTCGTTACCTCTTAATGCTGGCAAATGCCAGCACTTGTCTTTCACTAGACGCAAAATTACGATTGGCTTCGATTATAAGATGGGCACTACTACTCTCGAAAAAATTTAAGAAAAGAAAGATTTGGGGGTCATATATACCTCCAGACTGTCGTTTTCCAAAAATATCGACTTAATGATTGCCAAGTCTAGGTCTATGCTCGGCTTTATAGTGGAATTCCGGGACCTTTCAACGCTAAAGAATCGGTATTTTTCTTTGGTCATATCAAACCTCGAGTATTGTAGCATCATCTGGGATCCATTCTATAAGGGTTCTTCCTTAAGAATTGAAAAGGTACAGAAACGTTTTACAAGATTTGCCATTCACTCCCTTCGTTGGCATTGTAGTATGCCTGAATATAAAAGTAGATGTCTTTTGTTAGCTTTGCCTACTTTAGAAATGCGAAGAAAAATTTCCTAATGTTTATAAGGGACATAGTCACGAATCATGTCAAGTGCCACTTCTTACTGGATCTTTTACTTTTCAATTGTCCTGCTCGGAATCTTAGACTCAGCAATTTGTTCCACTTATCCTATCATAGGACCAATTATAGTCTTAATGAACCGATTACATCATGTATAAGGCAGGCTAACAAATTTTGTAAAAATGTAGACATATTCTCTAATTCACGAGAAACATTTAAGTCAAAACTTAACCTAATGATGCACATTTTGAATTGTGAATGTTTTATTATATGTAAGCATGAGTATTTAGTAATCTATTTAAGTTGTACTTTAATTGATGAATAAATAAATAAATAAATTCTCTCGTCTTACAATACTTTTAACAGTTCCACCGATTCCATCACAAGAATTTTTTCCATGTGATGTGGCAAAAAAATGCCATTCGGCTTTTATATTAAAGTCTTGGAAATGATAAGCCGAATTAAGAAAATTGTATTTATTTTTGTATTGTATTGCGAAGCGGCGCCATCTGAAAGGTAATATATTTTGTTAACATTAGATTTGCTATAATTAAATATAAGCCAGTTAATCATTTTCTTTTAAAACAAATAAAGAGCAGTAGAATCATGTATATGTATTACACCCGGATATAAGAACAAAACAGAAACGTTTTACAAGATTTGCCATTTACTCCCTTCGTTGGCATTGTAGTATGACTGAATATAAAAGTAGATTTCTTTTGTTAGCTTTGCCTACTTTAGAAATGCGAAGAAAAATTTCCTAATGTTTATAAGGGACATAGTCACGAATAATGTCAAGTGCCACTTCTTACTGGATCTTTTACTTTTCAATTGTCCTGCTCGGAATCTTAGACTCAGCAATTTGTTCCACTTATCCTATCACAGGACCAATTATAGTCTTAATGAACCGTTTACATCATGTATAAGGCAGGCTAACAAATTTTGTAAAAATGTAGACATATTCTCTAATTCACGAGAAACATTTAAGTCAAAACCTAACCTTATGATGCACATTTTGAATTGTGAATAATGTATTTTATAACATTAATTATATGTAAGCATGAGTATTTAGTAATCTATTTAAGTTGTACTTTAATTGATGAATAAATAAATAATAAATAAACTCTCTCGTCTTACAATACTTTTAACAGTTCCACCGATTCCATCACAAGAATTTTTTCCATGTGATGTGGAAAAAAATTGCCATTCGGCTTTTATATTAAAGTCTTGGAAATGATAAGCAGAATTAAGAAAATTGTATTTATTTTTGTATTGTATTGCGAAGCGGCGCCATCTGAAAGGTAAAATATTTTGTTAACATTAGATTTGCTATAATTTAATATAAGCCAGTTAATAATTTTCTTTTAAAACAAATAAAGAGCAGTAGAATCATATATATGTATTACATCCGGATATAAGAACAAAACTATCATGCTTTATTTCATTGTGATCATCCCTTTCCGCGCTATAAATAACAAAAGTGTACGTATGGATGTATGGTAACAGAGCAACCTAAACAAGAGCGGCAGCGTCGTTTATCTGTCAAAAATTCCTCATGCCCATACATTTTGTATGAAGCGGACCGAAATAACGCGGTGGCAACGCCGAGCGGTTGGAAAATCCGATTTTGACAGCGCGTTAGGAAGTGATGTTAGCTGCAGAAAACGAAGAATTGACATTGTTGATGACATTTGTAAGCGGATTTGTACTTGTTGTTCCTTGATTTGACATAGCGCTGTACCTCTTGTTTAGGTACGACAACTAAGCGGACGGTGGAAAACGCGACGCTCTTCGCTCTTGTTTAGGTTGCTCTGTATCTAGGCAATTGTTTCAGTGGTAAGTGATGCTTCTTCTTTTAGCAGTTCAATGAACGTAAGCGTTGCCGTCTTCATCGTTTCTGTAGAAGAACGATCTGTGTTGGTCCATTGTAAAAATTCTGTACTAGTGATATTGTTATTTTCAAACGCTTTATCTTTGTGAAACCTGGACTTACTTACTTATTTAATTGGCACATTAACCGCCTAAGCGATTTTGGCCGAGGTCAACAAAGCACGCCAGCTGTCCCTATCTCGTGCTAACTGGCGCCAATTGGAAATCCCAAGAATAGCCAAGTCTTTTTCCACTTGGTCTTTTCAACGCAGAGGAGGTATTCCTTTTCCTCTGCTACCACCAGCGGGTACCGTGTCAAAAACCTTCAGGGCTGGAGCTATTTCATTTATTCGAACGACGTGACCTAGCCAGCGGAGCCGCTGATTCTTAATCCGCTGCACTATACCTACGTCATTGTACAGCTCGTACAGCTCATCGTTCCATCGAACGCGGTATTCACCGTCGCAAAGACGCAAAGGTGCATAAATCTTTCGAAGAATCTTTCTCTCGAACACTCCAATAGCCCTCTCATCTGATGTTGTCATCGTCCATGCTTCTGCGCCATACAATAGGACGGGCATGATGAGAGACTTATAGAGTATGGTTTTTGTCCGTCGAGAGAGGACTTTACAGTGCAATTGCCTACTCAATCCGAAGTAGCACTTGTTGGCAAGAGAGATTCTGCGTTGGCTGACGCTGTTATTGGTGTTAATACTGGTTCCTAAGTAAACGAAGTCCTCTACCTTTTCAAAGTTATAACTGTCAACAGTGATGTGTGATCCCAGTCGTGAATGTGCCGACTGTCTATTTGATGACAGGAGTTACTTCGTCTTGCCCTCGTTCACCTCCAGACCCATTCGCTTCGCTTCTCTATCCAGTTTGGAGAAGGCAGAACTAACTGCGCGGTTGTTAAGGCCGATGATGTCAATGTCATCGGCGTACGCTAGCAATTGTACACTCTTATAAAAGATGGTACCTGACCGATTTAGTTCTGCGGCTCGAATTATCTTCTCCAGCATCAGGTTAAAGATATGGCACGACAGAGTCACCCTGTCTGAAACATCGTTTGGTATCAAACGGCTTGGAGAGGTTCTTCCTAATTGTGACGGAGCTGGTGGTGTTGCTCAACGTCATTTTACATAGTCGTATAAGTTTTGCCGGAATACCAAATTAAAACATTGCGGCATATAGGAAACTTCGTTCCGTGCTGTCGAAGGCGGCTTTGAAGTCGACAAAAAGATGGTGTGTGTCGATTCTTCTTTCTCGGGTATTTTCCAAGAACTGGCGTATTGTGAATATCTGGTCGGTGATGGATTTACCAGGTCTAAAGCCACACTGATGAGGTCCAATCAGTTCATTGACGGTGGGCTTAAGTCTTTCACACAATACACTTGACAGAACCTTATACGCGATGTTAAGAAGGCTAATCCCGCGATAATTGGTACAGACTGCAGGATCACCCTTTTTGTGGATTGGGCAGAGCACACTTAAGTTCCAATCAGTAGGCATATGTTCTTCCGACCATATTCAAGAGATGAGCCTGTGCATGCACTTAACCAGCTCCTCTCCGCCGTACTTAAATAACTCAGCTGGTAACCCGTCGGCCCCGGGACTTTGTTGTTCTTCAGCCGTGTTATCGCTTTCCGAATTTCGTCATAGGCGGGTGATGGTACATCACACCCATCATCATTGATTGGGGATTCGGGTTCAACCTCTTCTCCATCATTGTTGCAGCTGCTTCCGTTAAGCAGTGTGAAGAAGTGCTCCCTCCATAATTTATGTATGCTGTGGACATCTGTCACCAGATCGCCGTTTTCATTCTTACAGGAATTCGCCCCGTCTTGAAACCTTCTGTTAGCCGCCGTACTTTCTGAAAAAATTTTTGGGCGCTATTCCTGTCGGCCAGCATCTCAAGCTCTTCGCACTCACGCATTTCGGCCTCTCTCTTTTTCTCACGAAAAATGCGTCTTTCTTCCTTCTTCAACTCACGATAACGCTCCCGCACAGCTCGCGTTACGCCTGATCGCAGTGTGGCCCTGTAGGCAGCGTCCTTACGTTTCGTAGCGGCGCGACATTTCTCGTCATACCAGTTGTTCTTTCGGACTCGCTGAAATCCGGTGGATTCTTCGTTCTGTTGATAATTGCTGCACAGAGGCGCATGCAGATCTCAGCTGCCACAAGAAAATGATCGGAGTCGATGTTGGCTCCTCCTCCTCGATTTGGTTTCGTGTCTTACCATCTGAAGACAGCCACGTAGCTTGGTGAATCTTTTTAAGCTGGAACCTGGTACTACAGACTACCATGTTTCGGGCCCCGGCGAAGTCGATCAGTCTCATTCCGTTATCGGACGTTTCGTTGTGGAGACTGAATTTTCCGACTGTACAACCAAAGATGCCCTCCTTGTTCACCTTGGCTTTGAAATCGCCAAGCACGATTTTTATATCGTAGTGGGAGCAAGGCACATACGTGCGGCCAAGGAGATCGTAGAAGCGATCTTCAGTCCCATCGTCCTTCTCTTCCGTCGGAGCGTGGGCGCAAATCAGAGAGTTTTTGAGGAATATCGCCTTGATGCGGACTGTGGCGAGACGTTCGTCCACCGGAGTGAACGACAGTACTTTACGGCGCAGTCTCTCTCCCACCACAAATCCGACACCAAATTTGGACTCCTTTACATGGCAGCTGTAGTAGATGTCGCAAGGGCCTATCGATTTTTCCCTTGGCCCATCCATCGCATCTCTTGGATGGCGGTGATGTCAGCCTTCGCTCTACAAACGATTTGGCATATTTTTGACACTGACAATTAAATGTCAACACAATTAATAAGAAGGCGGTTTGATATGTCAATGCCTTTGAATAAATTTTTTTTTTTTCGGAAAATAAGCTTAACTAGGACAATAGGAGAAGAATATTATGATATACATACTCGACCTAACAACTATTTGTGCATCATCTCACATTATATGGCAATTATGGTACGTACTGGTATAATCTCAAAACACTTTATTAAATTTTATCTTTTGTAAAATCACTTATATTATTATTTTTTACATATTTGTTAAGATCTTCAGTTTCTATTTCCATTATATTGTTAATAAGATGGGCACTACTACTCTCGAAAAAATTTAAGAAAAGAAAGATTTGGGGGTCATATATACCTCCAGACTGTCGTTTTCCAAAAATATCGACTTAATGATTGCCAAGTCTTTATAGTGAGAAATTCAAAGGAATTCCGGGACCTTTCAACGCTAAAGAATCGGTATTTTTCTTTGGTCATATCAAACCTCGAGTATTGTAGCATCATCTGGGATCCATTCTATAAGGGTTCTTCCTTAAGAATGGAAAAGGTACAGAAACGTTTTACAAGATTTGCCATTCACTCCCTTCGTTGGCATTGTAGTTACCTGAATATAAAAGTAGATGTCTTTTGTTAGCTTTGCCTACTTTAGAAATGCGAAGAAAAATTTCCTAATGTTTATAAGGGACATAGTCACGAATCATGTCAAGTGCCACTTCTTACTGGATCTTTTACTTTTCAATTGTCCTGCTCGGAATCTTAGACTCAGCAATTTGTTCCACTTATCCTATCATAGGACCAATTATAGTCTTAATGAACCGATTACATCATGTATAAGGCAGGCTAACAAATTTTGTAAAAATGTAGACATATTCTCTAATTCACGAGAAACATTTAAGTCAAAACTTAACCTAATGATGCACATTTTGAATTGTGAATATTTTATTATATGTAAGCATGAGTATTTAGTAATCTATTTAAGTTGTACTTTAATTGATGAATAAATAAATAAATAAATTCTCTCGTCTTACAATACTTTTAACAGTTCCACCGATTCCATCACAAGAATTTTTTCCATGTGATGTGGCAAAAAAATGCCATTCGGCTTTTATATTAAAGTCTTGGAAATGATAAGCCGAATTAAGAAAATTGTATTTATTTTTGTATTGTATTGCGAAGCGGCGCCATCTGAAAGGTAATATATTTTGTTAACATTAGATTTGCTATAATTAAATATAAGCCAGTTAATCATTTTCTTTTAAAACAAATAAAGAGCAGTAGAATCATGTATATGTATTACACCCGGATATAAGAACAAAACAGAAACGTTTTACAAGATTTGCCATTCACTCCCTTCGTTGGCATTGTAGTATGACTGAATATAAAAGTAGATGTCTTTTGTTAGCTTTGCCTACTTTAGAAATGCGAAGAAAAATTTCCTAATGTTTATAAGGGACATAGTCACGAATCATGTCAAGTGCCACTTCTTACTGGATCTTTTACTTTTCAATTGTCCTGCTCGGAATCTTAGACTCAGCAATTTGTTCCACTTATCCTATCACAGGACCAATTATAGTCTTAATGAACCGTTTACATCATGTATAAGGCAGGCTAACAAATTTTGTAAAAATGTAGACATATTCTCTAATTCACGAGAAACATTTAAGTCAAAACCTAACCTTATGATGCACATTTTGAATTGTGAATAATGTATTTTATAACATTAATTATATGTAAGCATGAGTATTTAGTAATCTATTTAAGTTGTACTTTAATTGATGAATAAATAAATAAATAAATAATAAATAAACTCTCTCGTCTTACAATACTTTTAACAGTTCCACCGATTCCATCACAAGAATTTGTTCCATGTGATGTGGAAAAAAATTGCCATTCGGCTTTTATATTAAAGTCTTGGAAATGATAAGCAGAATTAAGAAAATTGTATTTATTTTTGTATTGTATTGCGAAGCGGCGCCATCTGAAAGGTAAAATATTTTGTTAACATTAGATTTGCTATAATTTAATATAAGCCAGTTAATAATTTTCTTTTAAAACAAATAAAGAGCAGTAGAATCATATATATGTATTACATCCGGATATAAGAACAAAACTATCATGCTTTATTTCATTGTGATCATCTCTTTCCGCGCTATAAATAACAAAAGTGTACGTATGGATGTATGGTAACAGAGCAACCTAAACAAGAGCGGCAGCGTCGTTTATCTGTCAAAAATTCCTCATGCCCATACATTTTGTATGAAGCGGACCGAAATAACGCGGTGGCAACGCCGAGCGGTTGGAAAATCCGATTTTGACAGCGCGTTAGGAAGTGATGTTAGCTGCAGAAAACGAAGAATTGACATTGTTGATGACATTTGTAAGCGGATTTGTACTTGTTGTTCCTTGATTTGACATAGCGCTGTACCTCTTGTTTAGGTACGACAACTAAGCGGACGGTGGAAAACGCGACGCTCTTCGCTCTTGTTTAGGTTGCTCTGTATCTAGGCAATTGTTTCAGTGGTAAGTGATGCTTCTTCTTTTAGCAGTTCAATGAACGTAAGCGTTGCCGTCTTCATCGTTTCTGTAGAAGAACGATCTGTGTTGGTCCATTGTAAAAATTCTGTACTAGTGATATTGTTATTTTCAAACGCTTTATCTTTGTGAAACCTGGACTTACTTACTTACTTAATTGGCACATTAACCGCCTAAGCGATTTTGGCCGAGGTCAACAAAGCACGCCAGCTGTCCCTATCTCGTGCTAACTGGCGCCAATTGGAAATCCCAAGAATAGCCAAGTCTTTTTCCACTTGGTCTTTTCAACGCAGAGGAGGTATTCCTTTTCCTCTGCTACCACCAGCGGGTACCGTGTCAAAAACCTTCAGGGCTGGAGCTATTTCATTTATTCGAACGACGTGACCTAGCCAGCGGAGCCGCTGATTCTTAATCCGCTGCACTATACCTACGTCATTGTACAGCTCGTACAGCTCATCGTTCCATCGAACGCGGTATTCACCGTCGCAAAGACGCAAAGGTGCATAAATCTTTCGAAGAATCTTTCTCTCGAACACTCCAATAGCCCTCTCATCTGATGTTGTCATCGTCCATGCTTCTGCGCCATACAATAGGACGGGCATGATGAGAGACTTATAGAGTATGGTTTTTGTCCGTCGAGAGAGGACTTTACAGTGCAATTGCCTACTCAATCCGAAGTAGCACTTGTTGGCAAGAGAGATTCTGCGTTGGCTGACGCTGTTATTGGTGTTAATACTGGTTCCTAAGTAAACGAAGTCCTCTACCTTTTCAAAGTTATAACTGTCAACAGTGATGTGTGATCCCAGTCGTGAATGTGCCGACTGTCTATTTGATGACAGGAGTTACTTCGTCTTGCCCTCGTTCACCTCCAGACCCATTCGCTTCGCTTCTCTATCCAGTTTGGAGAAGGCAGAACTAACTGCGCTGTTGTTAAGGCCGATGATGTCAATGTCATCGGCGTACGCTAGCAATTGTACACTCTTATAAAAGATGGTACCTGACCGATTTAGTTCTGCGGCTCGAATTATCTTCTCCAGCATCAGGTTAAAGATATGGCACGACAGAGTCACCCTGTCTGAAACATCGTTTGGTATCAAACGGCTTGGAGAGGTTCTTCCTAATTGTGACGGAGCTGGTGGTGTTGCTCAACGTCATTTTACATAGTCGTATAAGTTTTGCCGGAATACCAAATTAAAACATTGCGGCATATAGGAAACTTCGTTCCGTGCTGTCGAAGGCGGCTTTGAAGTCGACAAAAAGATGGTGTGTGTCGATTCTTCTTTCTCGGGTATTTTCCAAGAACTGGCGTATTGTGAATATCTGGTCGGTGATGGATTTACCAGGTCTAAAGCCACACTGATGAGGTCCAATCAGTTCATTGACGGTGGGCTTAAGTCTTTCACACAATACACTTGACAGAACCTTATACGCGATGTTAAGAAGGCTAATCCCGCGATAATTGGTACAGACTGCAGGATCACCCTTTTTGTGGATTGGGCAGAGCACACTTAAGTTCCAATCAGTAGGCATATGTTCTTCCGACCATATTCAAGAGATGAGCCTGTGCATGCACTTAACCAGCTCCTCTCCACCGTACTTAAATAACTCAGCTGGTAACCCGTCGGCCCCGGGACTTTGTTGTTCTTCAGCCGTGTTATCGCTTTCCGAATTTCGTCATAGGCGGGTGATGGTACATCACACCCATCATCATTGATTGGGGATTCGGGTTCAACCTCTTCTCCATCATTGTTGCAGCTGCTTCCGTTAAGCAGTGTGAAGAAGTGCTCCCTCCATAATTTATGTATGCTGTGGACATCTGTCACCAGATCGCCGTTTTCATTCTTACAGGAATTCGCCCCGTCTTGAAACCTTCTGTTAGCCGCCGTACTTTCTGAAAAAATTTTTGGGCGCTATTCCTGTCGGCCAGCATCTCAAGCTCTTCGCACTCACGCATTTCGGCCTCTCTCTTTTTCTCACGAAAAATGCGTCTTTCTTCCTTCTTCAACTCACGATAACGCTCCCGCACAGCTCGCGTTACGCCTGATCGCAGTGTGGCCCTGTAGGCAGCGTCCTTACGTTTCGTAGCGGCGCGACATTTCTCGTCATACCAGTTGTTCTTTCGGACTCGCTGAAATCCGGTGGATTCTTCGTTCTGTTGATAATTGCTGCACAGAGGCGCATGCAGATCTCAGCTGCCACAAGAAAATGATCGGAGTCGATGTTGGCTCCTCCTCCTCGATTTGGTTTCGTGTCTTACCATCTGAAGACAGCCACGTAGCTTGGTGAATCTTTTTAAGCTGGAACCTGGTACTACAGACTACCATGTTTCGGGCCCCGGCGAAGTCGATCAGTCTCATTCCGTTATCGGACGTTTCGTTGTGGAGACTGAATTTTCCGACTGTACAACCAAAGATGCCCTCCTTGTTCACCTTGGCTTTGAAATCGCCAAGCACGATTTTTATATCGTAGTGGGAGCAAGGCACATACGTGCGGCCAAGGAGATCGTAGAAGCGATCTTCAGTCCCATCGTCCTTCTCTTCCGTCGGAGCGTGGGCGCAAATCAGAGAGTTTTTGAGGAATATCGCCTTGATGCGGACTGTGGCGAGACGTTCGTCCACCGGAGTGAACGACAGTACTTTACGGCGCAGTCTCTCTCCCACCACAAATCCGACACCAAATTTGGACTCCTTTACATGGCAGCTGTAGTAGATGTCGCAAGGGCCTATCGATTTTTCCCTTGGCCCATCCATCGCATCTCTTGGATGGCGGTGATGTCAGCCTTCGCTCTACAAACGATTTGGCATATTTTTGACACTGACAATTAAATGTCAACACAATTAATAAGAAGGCGGTTTGATATGTCAATGCCTTTGAATAAATTTTTTTTTTTTCGGAAAATAAGCTTAACTAGGACAATAGGAGAAGAATATTATGATATACATACTCGACCTAACAACTATTTGTGCATCATCTCACATTATATGGCAATTATGGTACGTACTGGTATAATCTCAAAACACTTTATTAAATTTTATCTTTTGTAAAATCACTTATATTATTATTTTTTACATATTTGTTAAGATCTTCAGTTTCTATTTCCATTATATTGTTAATAAGATGGGCACTACTACTCTCGAAAAAATTTAAGAAAAGAAAGATTTGGGGGTCATATATACCTCCAGACTGTCGTTTTCCAAAAATATCGACTTAATGATTGCCAAGTCTTTATAGTGAGAAATTCAAAGGAATTCCGGGACCTTTCAACGCTAAAGAATCGGTATTTTTCTTTGGTCATATCAAACCTCGAGTATTGTAGCATCATCTGGGATCCATTCTATAAGGGTTCTTCCTTAAGAATTGAAAAGGTACAGAAACGTTTTACAAGATTTGCCATTCACTCCCTTCGTTGGCATTGTAGTTACCTGAATATAAAAGTAGATGTCTTTTGTTAGCTTTGCCTACTTTAGAAATGCGAAGAAAAATTTCCTAATGTTTATAAGGGACATAGTCACGAATCATGTCAAGTGCCACTTCTTACTGGATCTTTTACTTTTCAATTGTCCTGCTCGGAATCTTAGACTCAGCAATTTGTTCCACTTATCCTATCATAGGACCAATTATAGTCTTAATGAACCGATTACATCATGTATAAGGCAGGCTAACAAATTTTGTAAAAATGTAGACATATTCTCTAATTCACGAGAAACATTTAAGTCAAAACTTAACCTAATGATGCACATTTTGAATTGTGAATATTTTATTATATGTAAGCATGAGTATTTAGTAATCTATTTAAGTTGTACTTTAATTGATGAATAAATAAATAAATAAATTCTCTCGTCTTACAATACTTTTAACAGTTCCACCGATTCCATCACAAGAATTTTTTCCATGTGATGTGGCAAAAAAATGCCATTCGGCTTTTATATTAAATTCTTGGAAATGATAAGCCGAATTAAGAAAATTGTATTTATTTTTGTATTGTATTGCGAAGCGGCGCCATCTGAAAGGTAATATATTTTGTGAACATTAGATTTGCTATAATTAAATATAAGCCAGTTAATCATTTTCTTTTAAAACAAATAAAGAGCAGTAGAATCATGTATATGTATTACACCCGGATATAAGAACAAAACAGAAACGTTTTACAAGATTTGCCATTCACTCCCTTCGTTGGCATTGTAGTATGACTGAATATAAAAGTAGATGTCTTTCGTTAGCTTTGCCTACTTTAGAAATGCGAAGAAAAATTTCCTAATGTTTATAAGGGACATAGTCACGAATCATGTCAAGTGCCACTTCTTACTGGATCTTTTACTTTTCAATTGTCCTGCTCGGAATCTTAGACTCAGCAATTTGTTCCACTTATCCTATCACAGGACCAATTATAGTCTTAATGAACCGTTTACATCATGTATAAGGCAGGCTAACAAATTTTGTAAAAATGTAGACATATTCTCTAATTCACGAGAAACATTTAAGTCAAAACCTAACCTTATGATGCACATTTTGAATTGTGAATAATGTATTTTATAACATTTATTATATGTAAGCATGAGTATTTAGTAATCTATTTAAGTTGTACTTTAATTGATGAATAAATAAATAAATAAATAATAAATAAACTCTCTCGTCTTACAATACTTTTAACAGTTCCACCGATTCCATCACAAGAATTTTTTCCATGTGATGTGGCAAAAAATTGCCATTCGGCTTTTATATTAAAGTCTTGGAAATGATAAGCAGAATTAAGAAAATTGTATTTATTTTGGTATTGTATTGCGAAGCGGCGCCATCTGAAAGGTAAAATATTTTGTTAACATTAGATTTGCTATAATTTAATATAAGCCAGTTAATAATTTTCTTTTAAAACAAATAAAGAGCAGTAGAATCATATATATGTATTACATCCGGATATAAGAACAAAACTATCATGCTTTATTTCATTGTGATCATCCCTTTCCGCGCTATAAATAACAAAAGTGTACGTATGGATGTATGGTAACAGAGCAACCTAAACAAGAGCGGCAGCGTCGTTTATCTGTCAAAAATTCCTCATGCCCATACATTTTGTATGAAGCGGACCGAAATAACGCGGTGGCAACGCCGAGCGGTTGGAAAATCCGATTTTGACAGCGCGTTAGGAAGTGATGTTAGCTGCAGAAAACGAAGAATTGACATTGTTGATGACATTTGTAAGCGGATTTGTACTTGTTGTTCCTTGATTTGACATAGCGCTGTACCTCTTGTTTAGGTACGACAACTAAGCGGACGGTGGAAAACGCGACGCTCTTCGCTCTTGTTTAGGTTGCTCTGTATCTAGGCAATTGTTTCAGTGGTAAGTGATGCTTCTTCTTTTAGCAGTTCAATGAACGTAAGCGTTGCCGTCTTCATCGTTTCTGTAGAAGAACGATCTGTGTTGGTCCATTGTAAAAATTCTGTACTAGTGATATTGTTATTTTCAAACGCTTTATCTTTGTGAAACCTGGACTTACTTACTTACTTAATTGGCACATTAACCGCCTAAGCGATTTTGGCCGAGGTCAACAAAGCACGCCAGCTGTCCCTATCTCGTGCTAACTGGCGCCAATTGGAAATCCCAAGAATAGCCAAGTCTTTTTCCACTTGGTCTTTTCAACGCAGAGGAGGTATTCCTTTTCCTCTGCTACCACCAGCGGGTACCGTGTCAAAAACCTTCAGGGCTGGAGCTATTTCATTTATTCGAACGACGTGACCTAGCCAGCGGAGCCGCTGATTCTTAATCCGCTGCACTATACCTACGTCATTGTACAGCTCGTACAGCTCATCGTTCCATCGAACGCGGTATTCACCGTCGCAAAGACGCAAAGGTGCATAAATCTTTCGAAGAATCTTTCTCTCGAACACTCCAATAGCCCTCTCATCTGATGTTGTCATCGTCCATGCTTCTGCGCCATACAATAGGACGGGCATGATGAGAGACTTATAGAGTATGGTTTTTGTCCGTCGAGAGAGGACTTTACAGTGCAATTGCCTACTCAATCCGAAGTAGCACTTGTTGGCAAGAGAGATTCTGCGTTGGCTGACGCTGTTATTGGTGTTAATACTGGTTCCTAAGTAAACGAAGTCCTCTACCTTTTCAAAGTTATAACTGTCAACAGTGATGTGTGATCCCAGTCGTGAATGTGCCGACTGTCTTTTTGATGACAGGAGTTACTTCGTCTTGCCCTCGTTCACCTCCAGACCCATTCGCTTCGCTTCTCTATCCAGTTTGGAGAAGGCAGAACTCACTGCGCGGTTGTTAAGGCCGATGATGTCAATGTCATCGGCGTACGCTAGCAATTGTACACTCTTATAAAAGATGGTACCTGACCGATTTAGTTCTGCGGCTCGAATTATCTTCTCCAGCATCAGGTTAAAGATATGGCACGACAGAGTCACCCTGTCTGAAACATCGTTTGGTATCAAACGGCTTGGAGAGGTTCTTCCTAATTGTGACGGAGCTGGTGGTGTTGCTCAACGTCATTTTACATAGTCGTATAAGTTTTGCCGGAATACCAAATTAAAACATTGCGGCATATAGGAAACTTCGTTCCGTGCTGTCGAAGGCGGCTTTGAAGTCGACAAAAAGATGGTGTGTGTCGATTCTTCTTTCTCGGGTATTTTCCAAGAACTGGCGTATTGTGAATATCTGGTCGGTGATGGATTTACCAGGTCTGAAGCCACACTGATGAGGTCCAATCAGTTCATTGACGGTGGGCTTAAGTCTTTCACACAATACACTTGACAGAACCTTATACGCGATGTTAAGAAGGCTAATCCCGCGATAATTGGTACAGACTGCAGGATCACCCTTTTTGTGGATTGGGCAGAGCACACTTAAGTTCCAATCAGTAGGCATATGTTCTTCCGACCATATTCAAGAGATGAGCCTGTGCATGCACTTAACCAGCTCCTCTCCGCCGTACTTAAATAACTCAGCTGGTAACCCGTCGGCCCCGGGGCTTTGTTGTTCTTCAACCGTGTTATCGCTTTCCGAATTTCGTCATAGGCGGGTGATGGTACATCACACCCATCATCATTGATTGGGGATTCGGGTTCAACCTCTTCTCCATCATTGTTGCAGCTGCTTCCGTTAAGCAGTGTGAAGAAGTGCTCCCTCCATAATTTATGTATGCTGTGGACATCTGTCACCAGATCGCCGTTTTCATTCTTACAGGAATTCGCCCCGTCTTGAAACCTTCTGTTAGCCGCCGTACTTTCTGAAAAAATTTTTGGGCGCTATTCCTGTCGGCCAGCATCTCAAGCTCTTCGCACTCACGCATTTCGGCCTCTCTCTTTTTCTCACGAAAAATGCGTCTTTCTTCCTTCTTCAACTCACGATAACGCTCCCGCACAGCTCGCGTTACGCCTGATCGCAGTGTGGCCCTGTAGGCAGCGTCCTTACGTTCCGTAGCGCCGCGACATTTCTCGTCATACCAGTTGTTCTTTCGGACTCGCTGAAATCCGGTGGATTCTTCGTTCTGTTGATAATTGCTGCACAGAGGCGCATGCAGATCTCAGCTGCCACAAGAAAATGATCGGAGTCGATGTTGGCTCCTCCTCCTCGATTTGGTTTCGTGTCTTACCATCTGAAGACAGCCACGTAGCTTGGTGAATCTTTTTATGCTGGAACCTGGTACTACAGACTACCATGTTTCGGGCCCCGGCGAAGTCGATCAGTCTCATTCCGTTATCGGACGTTTCGTTGTGGAGACTGAATTTTCCGACTATACAACCAAAGATGCCCTCCTTGTTCACCTTGGCTTTGAAATCGCCAAGCACGATTTTTATATCGTAGTGGGAGCAAGGCACATACGTGCGGCCAAGGAGATCGTAGAAGCGATCTTCAGTCCCATCGTCCTTCTCTTCCGTCGGAGCGTGGGCGCAAATCAGAGAGTTTTTGAGGAATATCGCCTTGATGCGGACTGTGGCGAGACGTTCGTCCACCGGAGTGAACGACAGTACTTTACGGCGCAGTCTCTCTCCCACCACAAATCCGACACCAAATTTGGGCTCCTTTACATGGCAGCTGTAGTAGATGTCGCAAGGGCCTATCGATTTTTCCCTTGGCCCATCCATCGCATCTCTTGGATGGCGGTGATGTCAGCCTTCGCTCTACAAACGATTTGGCATATTTTTGACACTGACAATTAAATGTCAACACAATTAATAAGAAGGCGGTTTGATATGTCAATGCCTTTGAATAAATTTTTTTTTTTCGGAAAGTAAGCTTAACTAGGACAATAGGAGAAGAATATTATGATATACATACTCGACCTAACAACTATTTGTGCATCATCTCACATTATATGGCAATTATGGTACGTACTGGTATAATCTCAAAACACTTTATTAAATTTTATCTTTTGTAAAATCACTTATATTATTATTTTTTACATATTTGTTAAGATCTTCAGTTTCTATTTCCATTATATTGTTAATGGAGAATCGGATCTGCCTGAAGACGATTTCTTACCTGACTCTGACGTTAAGTTTCCATTTTTTATGGTGGGTGATGCAGTATTTTTTTAAAGGAATTTTTAATGAGACCATATCCAGGTGTGTATATAATTTTTATATAATATAATTTTATATATGTATTTATATTTAATTTAATTTTCCTTTCAGGCACACTTCAATCAATATACCGGGAGGCTTATAACAAGCTCGTGTGTCGTACAAGACGTGTAATTGAAAATGCCTTCGGAATATTGACAGCTCGTTGTAGAATTTTGCTGTCTCCTCTTCATATGCTCCCATCATGGCAGGATGATGGCAAATAATGCATCTGCGGCGGGAGGTTAATTTTCCATTTTTAATACTTTTATTTTCTTACTTTTGCTGTCTCAATCGCTATATCTTAATAAAAATTAAATATTTCATGATTTTGTCTTCCATTTATTGTGTTTTTATTTCCCAAATTAGTATTACATTAGGTAGTACTTCAGTCTCAAATTTGCATGCGATATATACCACCAGAAAGCCAGGCACAGGTGGAGTAATACAGGATCGTACAGGATTACACTTCAGTTTTGGGTGTTCTATGATCCGCTTAAAACAAAGGCTATTTTAGAAATGAGCAAAGAAAATATGTATGTATATACAAACTCAGTACATACTCAGGAGTACATACTGAAAGGATAGGCATTCCCTGCGAGTGCCCGGCCCTTGCTAGAATGAAGTTAAAGCCCTTCGGCAAACCATTCTAGCAGAGTATTTCAGAGTGCAGCCCCCTCTGTTTGTATGAAATACTGCGATTCATAAAAACCAGCAAATGGCTGTAGGTTGCACGAGATGTGGAATCAAACTGGCAAATTTGCTAATTGCTTGTCCACCAGGGTGGCAATCCACTTAACCCAACCAGCCATTTGCATAGACGTTACGTGTATAACAATACATCAAATTTCGTATGTATTGCATAAGATACTTCAGTCTCAAATTTTATGTAATTCATTTATATAAACAGTAGTGTTGCCACTTGGAAACTGTAGATATTTAAGCGCAGGGTGCGCCAGATAAAGATTTTCGGTTTTTTTTTAAAGAAAGCGAAGATGGTTAGGATTAAGGATGTATAACTCAGGAAACTTTATTTAATTTTCATGCATCAACAATGCAATTATAAACATATGGATATATTGCCTGAGTGGCGGAAGGTTCAAAATTAATGTTAAAGTTAAATAGCGGAAAGGCGATGCGACAGCGGCGGCTGTTATTTGACTACTACTTTTAATTTTTAATAGCGGGCTCGGGACATCCCGTGGCAGCGCTGACAAAGCAAAAAAAAATTACAAGCAGGTTATTAATATGTACAAAGTTAGGCATTCACAATAATGTACAACTAAAGGTTGCCGGCCGCACGCACGATGAAAATGTAATCAAAATCAATTAAATTGGGACTTATGTCCTGGACATGCCGGCCCGCCTGTACCGGTGCAAGGTGAATTAGCTCCTGCATCTTCTCTAGATTAAGAACCGCTCGGTTGAAAAGGTCTCGGAGACGTTTCTGAACGATGTTACGGCTGCCCTGCGCCCGGTTCGTTGGCATCTTGACTACCCGGCTAGGTATGCTCATAGTTCGTCCTCCAGGGCGAGCGCGCGTGCTCAAGGCATCGCGTCTGGTACGGTCCGCGTTGGGGGCGGTTGAACGATGTAGCATAGTGTGATGTCCATCTGTGGAGATAAAAGAAAGATCAAATGGTATTAGTCAAATGACAGTGTGTGGTGGAGGGTTGGGAGGCATCTATATAGAGTTATAGTGAGATAGAAAGATACATTATGAGGGGGTAGGAGGCATACCTTTGCAATGTTGCCCGTGACAGTTCCTAGTTGAGTATGAATGTACGCGAACATTCTTATCGGGTCCGGGATGCAATTTTACGACACGTCCGAGTCTCCACTCGTTTGGGGGTAGGAGATCGTCTTTTATAACGACGAGATCTCTTTCAGTTAGGTTGGGTTGTTGACGCTTCCCCTTATGCCTTTTATGAAGTTCTTTAAGGTATTCATCCTTCCACCGAGTACTAAACTGGTGGTGAATATCCTTCAATTTTTGCCATTTATTGACCAGAGTCAGTTGGTTCGTTTGGGGTTCAGGCAAAGAGTTAAGTGGGGCACCCCGCAAGAAATGACCGGGTATCAACGCCAGCAGATATGTAGAATCCTGAGACATGGGAGATCGCGGCAGTCAGTTAAGGACCGCTTTAACGCGAACGAATAGGATAGTGAACTCTTCAAATGTAAACTTATGATCTGAGTACGGAGGTTTTCACCATAAATGGCCCAGCAAAATCAACGCCTGTGGTGTGGAAGGGAACTGCATAGGTAGACCTTTCAGGGGGCAGCGCAGCCATGAAAAATGCATTTTTTCAACTTTTACTTCAACCGTGGGATATAATATTCTCTTTGCACCATTCGAACCATGAGTTGCTTGTCAGCATGCAAAAGAGTTGTATGAAGGAATTCAAGCAGTAGCGAACAGAGCTGTTAGCTTTCCGGGATTATGATGGGATGAAGTTCATTGTAGCTGAGTACTGCATAAGTGAGTCGCCCGTATAATCCCAGCTTTATCCACAATGGGATTTAAAGTTAGTAAGGAACTTTTTTTGCTAATGGGTTTGCTTGCATTTAGTGAATTGAGCTCGTTGGCGTAATATTTACTCTGCGCTTAAGCAATAACGCGTAATTTTGCGTGATTTATTTCTGCGTGGGTTAGGGTGAGCGAAGAGGGGATTGGATGTTTCCTAGCAGCGTTTAGAAATCGATACATGAACGCGGTTACTCGCAGAGCGCGAGCTAACGATAAAAAACGATCAAGGATATCGACATGTTCAACCACATGAAGAGCTTCAACACGTCGTGTTTCCGGAGGGGAGAAATGTGGTGATAAATTTTTTGCCCACGAAGGAAGGGGTTGCTGTAGTCCCTTATGTGTTCGCGGAACCTTGTTCGTATTTCCCGTTCAGTTTGTCCAATGTAGCTATATTGACATGGACATGTCAGTTTGTACACACCTTGATTTTTTAGTGGGTCTTAGCTATATGTGGTTGTCTATAATATCTGTCCTATATTGTTGGAAGTTTTAAATGCTGTGCGGATATTATATTTGTTAAAGAATTTGGCCAGTTTGGTTTTTCAGACAACATAACATAAATAAATAAGCACAATTCAAGTACCTGAATGGTACCTGAAATAAACAAAGTAACACACCGACCCACAACTGACCGGACCTACACGAACATAGACAATGAATTCCACCGGAACGTAACTATAAATACGGACGAAAAAATTTAATTAACCAGAACGAAAAATGACACTGAAGATGGCCCAACGCCTAAACCGGTTTGTCTTAAAACTAAGCTTGACAAGGGATGGCGAAAGTTCGATTCCAAACCAATCACTTCACACCTTGTCGGAAGCAACAACAAGAAAATATCAGAATATTTCGTGATATATTGAAAAGTTGTAATTAAAAATCGCGCTATTTTTGGGAAAACTTTAGATTAGCCCCCCACGAATTGAAAATAAATGAGGTAAGGGGAGGGTAGAGGGGGAACTCCTGATTACAAATATTTAGTTTTTAGCTGCCGGAGCCTTATAGTTTACGAGATATTAACACTTAAATTTTATAAAATGTACACTATTATATTGGTTATTTCACTGAAAATTACACTATAAACACATATCAACCGTCTGTAAAATGCAAATAATGAGCATTACCGAGCCCGCACTATTAAGAAAATTAATATTTAATCGTTTTATTAATAAATATTAAATAAATAAAAATAACCTAATTGCATACACGCAAAATGGTCGGCACAAACATTAGATGAGTGTGTTGCCATATCTGTGATGTGCATAAAAGAATACGAAAAATAGTCATAGTCGCGCAATTTTTTATTTAAAATTTCCACTATATTATCTTTTAAAAGTATAATTTAATTTAAAATCAGAAAATACCGCCGCAGGCGAAAAATCAATACTTCAAAACTTCACCTTGCACCGGTACAGGCAGGCCGGCATAAATATATCCATATATTTATAATTGCATTGTTGATGCATGAAAATTAAATAAAGTTTCCTGAGTTATACATCCTTAATCCTAACCATCTTCGCTTTCTTTAAAAAAAACCGAAAATCTTTATCTGGCGCACCCTGCGCTTAAATATCTACAGTTTCCAAGTGGCAACACTACTGTTTATATAAATGAATTACATAAAATTTGAGACTGAAGTATCTTATGCAATTTGATGTATTGTTTTACATGTAACGTCTATGCAAATGGCTGGTTGGGTTAAGTGCGCGGCGCTTTTCTCAAATAAATAAATTTTTCGTAATATATGAAACGGAAAAAGACCTCCACACATACATCATTTATCATATTGTCTGGAGTTTAACAATATATGTTTGCTGGGTAACTTTGCGTCGATTTTGTATGGAAAAAGTTGAATTTTTGCCCATTTTTAAAGGCTTTCCTAGGGCCTCACCAAGGGTCTAGAGGAACCAACAACAACAACAACAGGAACCAGTGAGGGCTTATTAAAAAGTTTGTTTTTCCCCTTTCTAACGGTGTGCTTGGAGGGGTACCCGTCCCCTCCTTCACCACCCACCAACCCCTTTTTATGCGGCACTATACTAAACATTTCCCGCCAAACTAAACCCCAGCCCCATTTTTTATTACAAACCTTCGTCTGCGGCGCTTTTCACAAATAAATATTTTATAATATATTGAAAAGGGAAAAGAGTTCTTCCAGGCAATAAATGCTAAGAAATAAACTCTGACATAGCTTACACATGGAGAAATAAGCCGTCTTGTTTTCTTGTGGAGACGTGCTGTAATGGCGAAGATTTCATGTATCGTATTGGGTGTTTGGTACCTATATATTTTTTAAGGGTTGGATACTGAGTATGGGTACCAACAAGTCAGCACATCACTATTCATGTATCTAGCTTTTAGAATTGTGTGAAATTGGTTAGTAAAGGTTTTTTGCAATGATGGCTTCTTCAGGTTAGTTTATGTAAATTTTGTTTATGGTGTTAATATCAGCGTTTATTACGTTAATAATGTTTGCTTCGTTAATTGTGCAATAAACAAGATATACTGTTTTCGAGTTTACATATTGTAAACTTGCCCTCGTGGCACTTAGTGTCATATTTGATATATGTATGTGGATACAATTATACATACATATGTATATATCGTTGATGCATAAAAAAGGAAGTTGCGTTGAAAATATTTAGAATTTTTGCATTTTTGTAAATCGGTAGTGATTATCGGCTTTGCCACTTTGGCCATATTAAAGCATAATTTTTGTAACCATTTAATAATAGTAAATAACATAAAAAAAGTAAAATGTTTAGTTACTTGTACTATGATTTACACCCCTGTTTTCACAATTCGTAATATCGGTATGTCGAAATCCGTCGGAACTGTCAATTTGTGGAAATTTTGTATGAACAGTGACTGGTGTCGGAGCGAAATTAATTTTAGAAAAATTAAACGTGTATAAACGCGCAAATATGCTTGTATGTATGTATATATGTACATGTGTACATTTGTAAACCCTTGATTAAATTATAATAGGTTAGCACGATAAACAGCTAGCTCGCTCACTTTTTGTCAAACGGATCCCTTAGTAAACAGGGTTACCTCCTTGTTAAATTGTCTATGGATTCTTCAAAGAAAATTTTGTAAAGCACATTGATCAGCAACATAGTATCAGGAGAGCAGTTGATTTTTTATTTTTTTTGTTTTATGAGACCCCTTAACTGACAAAATCTGTTTACCTATGGCATATTGATTATATGTGCCTTGCCTACTTTGTTTACATACATATGTATTTTCAAAACAAACTGCAAACGGCTAGGATTTAGTTTAGCATCCCCGGAATTGGAAAACAAGCGGGTAATGGGGGGGTAGAGGGGGACCTCCTGATCACAAATATATAGTTTTTAGCTGCCGCTGACTTATAGTTTTCGAGATATTTATACTTAAAGTTGAAAAAATGCCCCCTTTTATATTGGTTATTTCATTGAATATTACACTAAATACACATAACTTCCGTTTGTATAATGAAAATAATTAACATTTCCGAGCCCGCACAATTAAGAAAGTTAATATTTAATCGTTTTATTAACAAATATTAAGTAAATACAAATAACCTAATTGCATTCACCCAAAATGGTCGGCACAAACATTAGATGAGTGTGTTGCCATATTTGTGATGTGCATAAAATACGAAAAATATGTCTTCTAAATATGTTATTTTATACTGACTTTTTGTGAAAATTTTTAATAAAAAATCGCGCGATTTTTTATTAAAAATTTTCGCCTGCGGCGCTATTTCCTCATTTACAATTTAACTTACAGAATTCGCTTGGAATGCAATCGAAGGCGACTATGACTATTTTTCTTATTCTTTTATGGACATCACCGATATGGCAACACACTCATCTAATGTTATTGTCAACCATTTTGCGTGTATGCAAGTGCGCGATTATTTTCATTTTATTTATTTAATATTTATTAATATAACGTTTAAATATTAATTTTCTTACTTGTGCGCGCTCGGAAATGTTAATTATTTGCCTTTTACGAACGGAAGTTATGTGTATTTAGTGTAATATACAATGAAATAACCAATATAAAAGGGGGCATTTTTTCAACTTTAAGTATAAATATCTCGAAAACTATAAGTCAGCGGCAGCTAAAAACTATATATTTGTGATCAGGAGGTCCCCCTCTACCCCCCCATCACCCGCTTGTTTTCCAATTCCGGGGATGCTAAACTAAAATTTTCCCCAAAGGACACGTATGCATGTATAAAAGGCCTGCCAGATAGAGCACGTTACGTGCGTTCCGGCGAAGCATTCGATTGACAGCTAAGTATATTATATGTACCCAAACATCAAAAAAAATATTTTTCAAACCTTGAAGAAATTCATAGTTCTCAAGTTGATATCCAACGTATTTCTCCAAATTTCTCAAACCTTGGAGAAATTCTAAGTTCTCAAGTTGATATCCAACGTATTTTACCAACTCTTCTCATTTTTTTTGGTATTTTCATATGACTATCAAAATCAATAAAGTACGAGTATAATGAATTTACATACATTTATTCACGGTGTTTTAAATTCAAAAGGAAGAAAATATATTTTCGATTTTTATTTCAGTACTGCTACTAAACGTTTAAGACCAATTGGAGAATCATATTTGATATCAAGTTGAGAACTAACTTTTTCTCAACTTGAGAATCATAATTATTGCCATACAAAAAAACTGCCCTTTTTGTTGAGAACGCTATGATTCTCAACTTGAAATGCACTTGAGAAACAACGTTGGAGGTTTGAGAAATACCTTAGTTCTCAACTTAACCTTAAGTTGAGCTCAAGCCTAAATGTATATTGGGTAGTTGAATGCAGAATGCCACATTCGCAACGCATGCGATGCCGCAACGTACAACAGTAGCCCAACTCTCTACTTTTGACGCATTCAAATATGTCGCTAGTGTTATGTCATTGGTTTTTTTCAATTATTTCCATTTTTTTTTTATAATCTTTACACAAAAGTAAATATCAGCACAACTTTAAGATATATTTGATTTGCGTACAAATAAAATTAACCGCCAATACAAAACAACTAATTTGTTTACATGCGACAACGCTTTTAATGTGGCGTACCTTTGCGTTTCTTACGCCTTGTCAGTTGAATGCCTCGTTGGAGCGGACTCAACGTATTCTATCTGGCAGGCCTATAAGTTGAATAAGTCCTTGCCTTTTTTCCGGTTGATTATGACTGGAGGAATGATGAAACGGTCCAAGACGAAATATAACTTGAACTTTCAAAATTGTCTGCACTAGAATTAATAACACAGAACTTGTTGGCTGCTAGAATCTTACTAAACTTTATTAAAATTTATTTCTTACTCCTGCCTTTACAATTCGGTAAATTAACTCTAAGAAAAAAATGTAAATACAAATTTGCTTAAACGTATCGGCTTAATTATAGGAACTTAAATAAAGCTGTGATCAGTTACAGCTGCAGCTGTGCTATTGTTGTTATTGTTTATTTTGTTTTGCATTCATCATAAGAATCTATTTAGCTTTGTGATGTTTAGAGTGGAAGGCCAGTTGGCGTGGGAGTCATCCAAAACTGCTGATGTTGCAAGTTATCATAAGAATGGACTTAGCGTTGTGATGTTTAGAGTGGAAGCCAGTTGGCGTGGGAGTCATGTGTTAACTCCTCCCCCTCTTAAGTTTAATCGTCCGCGATTATTCGTTGTTATTTATATCATTTACATTGACCTGCCTCAATATTTCTTCAATGACTAGGTCGTTATTTTGTTGAGTTTGCCTCCTCGTAATGAGTTTAATTGTTGTACGTTTACAAAATTTTGTAACAATTATGATGGATAGAATCGTTGCGATAATACATAAAATTATTTTCATGCTGCTGTGGTTTGTTTCTATCTTTTGGTTTATGTTTGATATTCTTTTAATATTTTTAATATCAATTTGTTCAATGTTTTATTATTATTATTATTATTATTATTATTCATCTTTATTCAGTCTATGATTTACAATCCTACAGACTAGAGTTAAAATTAAGAGAATTACAGAGTTAATAGATACTATTAAGAAAAATTAAAAGTTTACATGTTAGAGTTTTTATACATAATGTTTAAATTCGAAACTATAATTATAATTATAAATCAATATCCTGTTTATGATATACAATCTTACAGACTAGGATTAAACTAAGAGAATTGCAGGAGTTAATAATAGATAAAGATTAAGAATAATAAGTTTCGAGAGATGACTTTATAAGACTTCTAGGAAACGAAAAATCGACATCTAAGCTCTTTGAAATGTTGTTATATTCTGCAAGGCCTCGAAAAATGAGTAATTTGTTTTAGCTGATGGTACATGAAAGGGCAAATGGTAACGAAGAACTCTGCTAGGTGCATTGAAAGTTACATACTCAAGAAGGGATGGACAGTCAATGGAGCCAGAAATAAGGTCATATACAAATAATAGTAAAAGAGTACATCTTATATTTTCCAACGAGGGCAGGTTTATAAGTTTACACCGCGAAAAATAAGACGGAATCTGATCTGAGAAATTAAGAGAAGTCAGGGCAAATCGGAGAAAAACCTTTTGCACTCGCTCAATCCTGGAAGTATACAAGTTATAAATAGGGCTCCAAATAACAGAGGCATAGTCAAGTTTAGATCGAACCAACGAATAATATAAAGCTTTCCGGGTATAAGGATCCTTGAAATCCTTGGCATACCTTCGTACGAAGGCTACGTTGCTATAGGCTTTTGGAAGAACATGGCAAATATGGTTAACAAATGTAAAGTTAGAATCGAACAGTACACCAAGGTCAACAAATTCATAGACAGGAGTTAGCTGATGATTTAAAAGATAATAATTCGAAACGAATATATTATGGGATTTAGATAAGGTCATCTTAAAGCATTTTTTAACATTCAAAGACAATCTATTATAGTCACACCATATCAAAAGGCTATCTAAATCTTCCTGAAGATAGAAGGCGTCGGGGGCATGAGTTATTCTACGAAATAGTTTTAAGTCATCAGCATACAATAAGAAGCTGGAATATTTAAGATAGGAACCAATATCATTTATAAACAGGACAAACAATAAAGGACCCAAGATGCTACCCTGAGGGACACCTGAAGTGGCAACAAAGGGATTAGATTTGCAATTATCAAAAACTACAAACATAGACCTATTCGTAAGATAGGTTAGGTTAGGTTAGGTGGCAGCCCGAAAAGGGGCTCACTTAGACTTTAATTTATAGTCCATTGTGATACCACTATGCAGTTCTCCCCTGAACTGAAGGACCCGCTGGTAAGCGTTAAGAGAAACGTCGCGTGTTCTTTACGAAGGAGCGTAGACTTTCGATGGATACATCGGAGAGCCCCTCGGGAGTATCGAAAAAGTATGAGCCAAGGTGTCTGCATCTAAGCCTAGCGAAAGCGGGGCAGCTAAGAAGGTAATGTTGAGATGACTCCACCTCATCATCCTCCATACAGCACCCACAACTTGGATCAGAAATGATGCCCAGCCTGACAGCGTGGGTCCCCATCGGGCAGTGCCCTGTCAGAACACCGATCAGGGCCGAGAGTAATGGTCTTGAAGAGCTTAATAATTCCCCAGACCGTCTGCGGTCCACAACCGGCCAAAAGGACCTTGCAACTTTGCACGTCGGGGTTTCCGCCCAGCGTTTGCTGAGCCGACTGAAGGCCCATTTTTCCAGAAGCAGACCGCATGTGGACATGGGAACTCCAATGCCCTTCCTTCCTGGAGTGATTTCTTCTGAAGTGCCCTGACGAGCCAGCTCGTCCGCGCGACAGTTTCCCGCAATGTCGCTGTGACCTGGTACCCAAATCAGTCGAATGCGGAAGGTTTCCGAGGCGGCCGATAAGGAGGCCAGGCACTCTCCGACCAGTTTCGACCGGAGAGTCAGCGATCCCAGGGCCCTGATTGCAGCTTGACTGTCCGAGTAGATGCTTACCACCTTCTGTGTGTTAGTAGTGCCGCGACGCAAGTGGTCTGCTGCTTCCTTGATGGCAGCTATTTCAGCTTGAAAAACGCTGCAGAAATGCGATAGTCTAAACTTACTATGGAGCGACAGTTCCTCGCAGAATACACCTCCTACTCTTCCCTCCAGCTTCGATCCATCCGAGAACATGTTCACTGCGCCTTTGCACCAGAGGTCGTCTCCCTCCCACTCCTCTCTTGATGGGATGTGGGTCGTGAAGGATCCTCTTGGGGCGAGCTTCGGTACGCATTGATCGACGTCCCCTGGGATGAATTCGAAGTGTTTAAGGATCCCTGAGTGCCCGTACTCCGGGGTGAGGGAGAACCCGGCGCTTCGCAGTCTGATGGCAGAGCGGGCGGCGGCAACTCTGCCTGCCAAGTCTACAGGAATGATGCCAAGCATCACATTTAGAGCAAGCGTGGGAGTGGTGCGAAGTGCTCCGCTGATACCAATCAAGGCGCTTCTCTGCACTCGTTCCAGATTCTTTGCTAGAGTAGATTTATCCAGGGAGCTCCACCAGATAAAGACACCATAGAGCATAATGGGTTTAATTGTCGTTTCGTACAGCCAGAGGACAACTTTGGGAGAGAGGCCCCATCTCTTCCCGATGGCATTCCTGCAGCAGTATAAGGCGACCGACGCTTTCTTCACCCTGTCCTCGATGTTCGGCCCCCAGTTAAGCTTTCTGTCCAGAATAACCCCCAAGTACCTGACTCTGTCAGAAAGCACAAGAGGAGTGCCTGCGATCGAGGGTAACTGGGCCTCTGGCACTCTATATTTCCTGGTGAACAAGACCAGCTCTGTCTTGTTAGGGTTTATAGCTAGCCCACAGCCAGCAGACCAATTTATAACCAAATTTAGATGACCTTGCATGAGATCGTAAAGCGAGTTCAGGAACTTCCCCCTGACTATGAGTGCCACATCATCCGCATAGGCGACCACCCGGCAACCCCTCCCCTCTAGGTTCTCTAGAACCTCGTTTAAGACAATGTTCCAGAGGAAGGGCGAGAGAACCCCCCTTGTGGGGTGCCCCTGCTCACCTTTTGCTGAGCCGATGCGCTTCCCTACTCCGCCACGACAGTTCTGTCGCATAGGATATTTGAGATGAACCTGGTCAAGTTGGTTTCAACTCCAAGCCGGCCAAGGGCCAATATAACCGCATTTGGAAGAACATTGTTGAATGCCCCCTCTATGTCGATGAAGACACCCACTGCGTATTCTTTGTGTTCGAAAGACTCTTCGATGTTTTTAACCACGGTATGCAGAGCAGATTCTACGGATCTGCCCTTCGTGTAGGCATGCTGAGAGAGACTAAGTCTCTCGCGTGGAATTTTATTTCTAATATATAGGTCGATCAGCCTCTCTAAGGTCTTCAGAAGGAAGGACGAGAGGCTGATTGGTCTGAAGTCCCTTGGCGACACGTGGGAGCTTTTCCCCGCCTTTGGGATGAATGTGACCCTCACCTGTCTCCAGGCCTTCGGGACATACCCCCTGTCCACGCAGTTCGCGTATATGGGGGTGAGCCACCGACAGGAAACATCTTTCGCCCTCTGCAATTGCGCGGGTATTATACCGTCCGGTCCCGGCGACTTGAAGGGTTTGAAAGAGTTAAGAGCCCAGAGCAGGCGACGCCCCTCCAGTAATTCACTGGAGGACACCAAGCCACAGCCGAGACCACGCTCGGCTCAGGGTCTTCGGGGAAATGAGCACCCAAAAGCAGCTTGAGGGATTCCTCACTACTTGTCGCCCAATCAGCCCTCAGGTATCCCAAGGGAACAGGATTGTTCGAGATAATGCGTCTGAAGCGCGAAGCTTCATGGCAGCCTTCCACGGTTTCGCAGAAGTTTCTCCATGACATACGCTTGGACTTCCTAATTTCATATTTATATATTGAGAGACCCTCCTTATAGAGTTCCCAGTCCCGTGGAAGATTGCTCTTCCTAGCCTTATTGAAGAGGCGTCTGCTCGACGTCCTTAGTTCGGACAACTCTAACGTCCACCAGCCCGGCTTTGCCCTTCGTGCATTTCTGCTGAGCGGGCACGAGCTTTTGATTGCACTATTGCATGCCGAGGTGAACTTCTCCACCATGCAGTCGATGGAATATTCCGAGAGAACCGAGGCCTCATCCGGGGCTTCAGAGAGCTTTTCCTGCAGTTTCCTACAGTAAATATCCCACCGTGTTCTTCTGAGGTTCCTAAATGGTTTGCTAATTGAGCGATCTTCGTCTAAAATAAACTGAATATACCTATGGTCTGAGTAGGAGGGAGTCTCCAGCACTCTCCAGTCAGATATGCTGGGTATAAGGAGAGAAGAAACCAGGGTAACATCTAGCACCTCACGCCTGGCCGCAGTTAAGAAGGTGGGTTCATTTCCTCTATTGCATATAGCTAAGTTTTCGCTAACAATAAAATCAAATAGTGACTCACCTCTTGTGTTTATATCCGAGCTTCCCCAGCATGTGTGCCACGAGTTTGCATCAGATCCAATGATGACCGCGACGTTCCGCCGGTTGGCTTCGGCTATGGCTTCCCGTAGCAGAGTCGGAGGTGGTTCCACCGCATCGTCATGCGCCATATATGCCGAGATAAGCCAGAGCTTACCCGCGCCGCCTTCCAGGCTTACGGTAACAATGTCTTCATTGCTGAAATTGGGCAAAATAAATGCTTTTAGTTCTCTTCTGATGAGCATGCAAGATCTAGGTTTACCTGCTTGCGTCTGCGCCACCAGCTTATAGTTTGGCGTCCTGATACCAGAAATTCCGTTACTGCTCAGCCACGGCTCCTGTATCAGGACTATATCGGCTCCACCTTTTTCAAGGTGGATAATGAGGTTTGCGGACGCCGCTTTAGAGTGTTGGAGGTTTATCTGTAGGATCTTCATCCAAGATTTCCTCCATCCACGCCAGTTCGGCGTCCTCGTCCACCGCGGTGAGAAGGTTTTCTTCCTCCGCTCTGTCGAAGAAACGGCCAATGTTTATAACAGAACCCGCCGTAGAGGGAACGTCACTAGCACTTTCCGCCTCCGAAGCCACTGATTCGACGTCCATATTCATGGTGTCGACTGTCGATGGTTCCTCAGCCCTGTGCACTTCTGGAGGTGCGGGGTTATCCCCCCCGGCATCGGATTGGTAGACCCTAAGGACTACCTTTTCGAAGCCGTAGTTTATAACCCCCTGGCACTCGGAGAGGGGGACGAGCGACTCCGCATTCAGCAGTATGACCGCCTGCCTGTTCGGGTCTTCGGACCGCTCTACCTTGACCACCCTCCAGGTGTGTGTCGGTAGGTGCGGGTTGCAGTACCGGAGAAGCTCCTCCATTTCCTCCGGTGTGGAAGGACCTGCGGGTAGCCAGACCCGGGCGCGCGGACGAGAAGGTAGATCCCTCTCGTTCACAGCTTCCAGTTTGGCGCCCTTCCAGACCTCCCCCACCAGAGCAACCGCAGCCTTGTAGACTTTCGCTGACCTTTCATCAGCGCATATTATCCTCTTGTGGATACCATGGTGCCACCCGGCACTTTCACACTTTGGAGGAGGGCCAGGGTTTTCCCTGACCGCCCTCATAAACACCGTGGTTATGGCCGCAGCAACCCACCTCCACTTTTCTTTTGGGATGGCTCCATCCTCCTTGCTCTTGTCAATCACCCCAAGGGTGACCGACCCCGCCCGTTTAGCGATTTCGCTGAAAGAAAAAGGTGGGCCACCCGTCTTGGATCTTTTGACCGCCGGGTTTTCACCTTCCAGAGACCTTTGTCTCTTCAGTGGCTGGATTGAAGAGGGTATGTTAGCGGTGCTAGTCGCCGCCTTCTCCCCCTCGGCCTTCATCTCGCTTAGGACCCCGCGAGCCCACTCGAGGGTCTTCGCGTGCCTCTCAGGCAGCTGGCCAGTCTCCTGCCCGCCGTATCGGCCGATAATTTTGGCTGCTAATCGTCGGTCGGAGTGCGCTCTTCGCCCAGCAGACCTCTGCCTGTCCGACCGCTTAGGCGCAGGTTTCTGCGCACTAACGGAGTTATTGGACGCCCCTTTGCTAGTGCTAGCAAAGGCTTGTTCAGTATTCGGCTGAGCCGTGGACGGTTTCGCCCTTGGCCCCCCCGCCCCTTTCCTACCGTTTGCTGTAGCCGCGGTCGTTTTCGACTCGGCTGCCCTACTGGTCGATGACGAATTCGCCGTCAACCTACCCCCCAGCTTGGGCCTAGAGTCAGCAGGGTTCGGTCTCGACCCTCCACCCCCCACATCAGGAGCCCTCGTGCTGGGCGTGCTAACCCCACTGGAAATGGGACAAGCAGCTTGGGACGGTTTCGTCACCCCAGCCAGAGATGCTGCCTGTTCAGATGAGCCAGCTTTGGTGTTCAATTTTGACTCACCTCCGCCGCTCGAAATGGAAATTGATGTTGTTGTTGTTGTTGTTGTTGTTGTTGTTGTTGTTGTTGTTGTTTGGTATTCATTTTGATGGGTCCCCACTCAGAGCCGCTATCCAACCCCCGATGTGTAGTCGCCTTTGAAATGGTCCCATGGTTATCCCCGGGGGGGCCATAGCGAGGGTTGACGCATGCCCTTATGGGGTCATGCGTTCAGAGCCGACCAGCGTAAAGTGGGAGCGTAGCTCAACCAACACCTACACCACCAACTTAACGGTGACGGGGAGAGGAACGTACTCTGAGGCCTGCCAGGGTTTTAACGGGACGGGGACAGTCGCGACATTAGCCCACCAGCCATTTCTGCTGAGTGTCACCTCAGCATACTCAGGTGGCAGAATGCCGCAACCACCAGCCCAAGATCGTCAGATCCGAAACGTTGCGATCAGAATCATTGTCCAAAGAGAGATCCAGGGGTCGTTACCGTTCAGGTGAGGCCGTGAAGGCCACAGGTCATTTAGCGTTACCCAGGATGCACCACGAGGAGGCGACCTGCCTTACATCCCTATTCGTAAGATAAGATTTAAACCATTTTAGAAGTGTAGAATGAAAACCAATACACTCCAACTTATGTAGTAAAATTGAGTGAGATACCTTATCAAAAGCTTTAGAAAAGTCCGTATAAATGGTGTCTAACTGAAAGCCATCTTTGAAAGCTGATACACAGAATTCAGAAAAAGAAGCTAAATTAGTGACAGTGGAACGACCAGCAACAAAACCATGCTGACGTGGCTCAATTATTCTTTTGGCGAAAAATGAAAGTTTATGATGAATTACTTTTTCGAATACCTTTGAGCAGACAGATAATTTAGAGATTGGCCTATAATTCGAGATATCATTTTTAATTCCAGATTTAAAGACTGGTGTAATAGAGGCACATTTCCATCTATTAATAAATATACCAGTCGAAAGTGATAGATTAAATAAATGACATAAAGGAACACATAAAGACAAACTACAACATTTAACAAAAAAGGCACAGAAACCATCAACATCACCCTTTAATGTAGAAGTTAAAGTAGATATAGCGTAAATGATATCAGCTGAAGAAATACTCAACGAGCCGAGATCTAGGCATTGAGTCGGCCAGAAAATATGTGGTAAACTTAAAGAGTCACATTCAGGAGCGAAATTCGAACTGAAAAACTTGGCAAAGAGTTCAACAGTATCAGGAAGTGACTGAGAACAGTGTCCGTCAAAATACATACAGGTAGGAATGTTAGAACAACCACGCTTAGAGCGTACGAAATTCCAAAAAGCTTTTGGGTTCAATTTAAGTTCAGAGTCCAGTCTCTTAATGTATTGGTTATAAAGAAATTTATCCAAAACATTAAACTGTCTAGCAGAATTAAGGTATTGTTCTTTGAGATAGGCATTGTCTATGTTTGTTTTATGGCGCTTGTAGCATTTGTTCCTTTTATTTTTTAGATTTTTAAGGGTAACACTATACCAGGGTAATTTATGAAGCCTAGAAGGTAAAATTGACAGATGCTCGGAAAAGAGTTCAGACATAGTATGGAAGAAAGATATCATAAGAAACATTGACATCACTTGAATCGAGGATCTCACATCAATTTAAGTCATATATTGCCAGGATTAAGTTATCGTAATCTGCATCACGAAAATTATATGAGATATTATTATTCTGCCTTAAAGGAAGCTTATCAAAAAACTCCAAAGATATAATAAGAGGATTGTGATGCATATCGGGTTTACTAATCGGAAACTCACTTTCAAAGAGGTTAGATATCAGATTTTCATCTACAAACACTAGGTCTAACAATTTAGATAACTTATTAAATATGCCATTAATTTGTGTAAGATTAAGACTGAACAGACTATCAATGAAATTTATTTCATAAGAGCTAGTAACATTGATAGGGGTAAGAAATCCAGAGTTTTGAAAGCATGTCCAGTTAATGTCTGAGAGATTAAAATCACCAAGAATGCAAAAACTACAATTTTCATTATTTTCACAGATATGCGTAATATTTTCTATATGAGAATTATATAACTCAACTGAACTATTAGGTGGGACGTAAGAGACGCATATACACAAAGAGCCGAACGCACCCACCACCCGAACACATAATTGGTCTATTAAAGAATCTTGAATGAGTAATTCAAAAAATGATGAACTTAAACTACGCCTTAGAGCTATTAAAACACCTCCTCCTTTGGAGTGACCAGTCTTCACAGCATCTCGGTCTTTCCTATACGTCTGGAAAAGATTAGCATCAAAGTATTCTTCGCTGAAGAAATTACTATTAAGCCAGGTTTCCACAAAGATATAAATGTCGTAATCCAAATGTGAAGTACAACGAAATACTTCTTTGGCTTTTGTTCGCATACCGGCCATATTCTGGAAGTATATAGTTAGACGTTTGAATGCATGATCGGCGTTCATAGAAGTAATACTATTCCGCGGAACGACGGTTCGCTTCGGGTTGAAAAAACTGAAACGGTCGCACATTGATATCGAATGGCCATACATTAGGATTTAGGATATTGTTGTAAACGGAAGATGACACACCAAGTTTAAAATTTACGCTGCGAAGACTTTCGATTGGAGTTCCTTTTTTGACCAATTTATAACATGATAGATGATTTCTGTCAATCTTAGCATATTTACTAACATACTCGATAAGGCTTTCCACTGAGACGGATGGTTTAAAGGAAGAAATGTGCACCCATTTTTTCTTAGTGACCACATCAAGATCAGTATTAACATTACGTCCATGAACAATATTTATGCGCTTTGGCCTATTTAGATTTCGGACAGTGGTCCACTCACCTGCTTCATTATTACCAGCTACGGTAGCAGCAACTATAATATCAGCAGAATGATCGCATATATTGTTTTCTTCTTCGTTCTGAGCATTTACAGTTGAAGTCAGGTTAACATCAGCATTAACAGCATTTACAGCATTATCAGCATTATGAACAACAGCAGCATTAACAGCAGGCAAGGTAGTAGCGTGAGAATGCTTAACAGGCGGCGATGGTATAGAAAAATCATTATTTGCAGAAACCGATGTAGTAGTGGCTGTGTCGGCTTGCATTGCTTTCGGCGTATTGATTGCTGAGTAAGCAGGGCTAACAGCAGGGGTGGAAAATAAAAGTGAAGTCGGTATAGTTGATGGCCGAAACGCACTGGGCCCAAGTCAGATTTTGTGACGGCGCGACAGAGATAGGCACAGATAATTCTTGTGTAGCGACCGAACTAGTGTTATTGTTTGTAAAACTGCGCAGGTTAACAGCACTTTTAATAGCATTAACATTAGCTACTAACACATCAAGACAATTTGCATTATTATTACCAATGTTAGCGTTTAGCATAAATTCCTTTTTAATTTCACCAATTTGGTCAGATAAGCCTTAAAATTTTTGATCAAAAACTGCCATAATGGTCTCCATTCCATGCTTCTGCACAGCAATCACTGCATCAAGCGCTTTACTAAGTTTTTCTGGCATAAACACGCAAACCTCACACATATATCCAATATGTCGGTTCTGCTTCAACAGCCTAACGTCATATTCGATAATTAAGCCAATGCAACATGCGCGATGAAAACTTTTTTTGCAAAAACCAGAGCAGGGCACAATGCAAACGTCATTTCTAGAAAACGCTTTATCACACTTTCCACAAAAATCGTCCATGTTTCGATATTAAAGAAAAATAAGCAAAAGCAACAATAGAAAAGCAGAGCTAAAACAAAACACGTCTGTTCTCAACGACGTTAACAGCGTGAACAGGTTAGTTCTTCTAACTCTTTTACTATGTTTAATTTCTGTAAACCGGGGTGTTCTATGTCGTCATAAGCTCTGCGTTCCTTGTTTTCGAAAATTGTATTGTTAACTGTTACTTTATCCTCAAAAATTACTAAATGTGTTCCATTTATAGTTATTTTTTCATTAAATCCATCTTGTATTATAAATTTATCATTATTTAATATCAACATGCCCTCTCTTACATTATCAATTTTTTTATAGTTTTTAGCATAACTAATGTTACAATGTGCTGTATTTTTGTTCAGAAGATCTAATAAACAATTCCGTTTATCTTCGATTTGACAAAAATTAATGACTGTTTTGTTATTAAAATTTTTTAATAATTTAAAGTGTCCTCCTCTGTTTCCAACAACTCTGTAGTCTAACTGTAGTATCTTGTCTTTTCGAATTACAGGCTTAATAAGAAATTTCTGATAAAATTCATTTACAATGGGATACTGTATTATGAAGTATATCGTTTCATTATTTTGCATTACCTTAAGTTTAGAATTACTTAGTATAGTTGTTATGCTAATCTTATCTCTTAAGCTCGAATTTATATCAATTAGTTTATTGTCCGTTAATAATAGTGGGTTAACTACATCCATTTTAATCATCATTATTGAATAAATAATGTTTTCTAATTCTAATATGATGATATTATTTCTATGTGAAATAAGTTCAAAAATGTTATCTTCTTTTGTTATTCCATTATCAGTTTTTAGTTCATTTATTCTCTCCGTTATCTGATTGATTTTATTAGTGATTTCTGCATTTATTTTTAATTGATCATTATTTGTGGTATTAATGGTTGCTATAACGTTAGTACTATACGACAATTTAATGTCCGGGTTCGCAAAAACTTCCTTAGTTTCTTCTATAATTTAGTAAAATCTCCTTTACATATGAAGGTAGAGAATGAGCTAATTCAGCGCAGCTCCTAAATTTAAGCGGTTCTATGCCACTTAAAAATAAACACCTCTTTTTTTGTATCTATTATCTCATCTATCTGTTTCATAAACTCATAGCCTGTTATGCCTTTAAACAATTCTAGTTCGGGCAATATGTAAAAGTAAGTATACTCGTTAAACAGATTCATTAGACATCTTTGATCTATGATCAATTTACTGTTGACCGTCTTTAACATGAATGGTTGCTCGAGTTTCTTAATCCCTTTCAAAAATTATTCGTTTTTTATGTAATTTTTCGTACTGTCTGTATCTAAAAGAAATCTAAGCGGCTTGTAACCTTATTTCTTATAATTGCCGTGGCTTGATAGTGTTTAGAACTGCCAGCTTAAGGCTCAAACAATCCGATGGCGGCAGAGGCTGCATGTCGCCAGGATACGTATTTCGTCTCGTCACCATTGAATTCGGGTAACGTTTTTACGATATCTAGTGGTTCGTCGCACGAAACCCCTTGTCTTATTGTCACCGGCTCGTATTCTTTTACTTGTCGTGGAATCTCTAAATGTTTAATTCTGTCATTTAATTCATTTATGTTTGTTTGATTGTCTGCGTTACTCTGGTCGCGAACGCTTCAAACAAGTCTTTCATCTGGTTTTCATTCATATTTGATAATAATTATAAATTGATTAATAAATAATTTTATTTATTATTGACACCTTTATGCACTTTTTTCACACTCCTAAGCACTCTTTTTATTAAAATGGATTTTTCGCTGTACTAACTCTGTGGTTTTGTGGCCGCTGTGGTCGAGTTGGTAGCGGTGTGTGCTATAACTCGATATGTCGGTGAGTTCGAGGTTCGAATCTCAGTCAGGGCAAGCAAAATCTTAATAATAGAAAAAGTTCTTTCTAATAGCGGTCACCCCTCGGCAGACAATGGCAAACCTCCGAGGGTATTTCTGCCATGAAAAAAGCTTCTCATTAAATACATCTGCCGTTCGGAGTCGGCACAAAAATGTAGGTCCCTTCATTTGTGGTAGAATATAAAGACGCACACCACAAATGGTAGGAGAAGCTCGGCCAAACACTGAGCTATATAGTGTACGCGCCAAAATTATATTATATTATATATAACTCTGTGGTTTGAGCACTTTTTCTTAAAATATCTTCACATAAGTTGCTTAGCCTATATTAATTAAATACTCTTACAAATATCCCATTAGGTTCCGCATCCTTGGTGTGGTGTCCTTGAATTCAGTTGGGCGCCAGTTGAATAAGCCCTTGCCTTTTTTCCGGTTGATTATGACTGGAGGAATGATGAAACGGTCCAAGACGAAATTTAACTTGAACTTTCAAAATTGTGCGCACTAGAATTAATAACACAGAACTTGTTGGCTGCTAGAATCTTACTAAACTTTATTAAAATTTATTTCTTACTCCTGCCTTTACAATTCGGTAAATTAACTCTAAGAAAAAAATGTAAATACAAATTTGCTTAAACGTATCGGCTTAATTATAGGAACTTAAATAAAGCTGTGATCAGTTACAGCTGCAGCTGTGCTATTGTTGTTATTGTTTATTTTGTTTTGCATTCATCATAAGAATGGATTTAGCGTTGTGATGTTTAGAGTGGAAGGCCAGTTGGCGTGGGAGTCGTCCAAAACTGCTGATGTTGCAAGTTATCATAAGAATGGACTTAGCGTTGTGATGTTTAGAGTGGAAGCCAGTTGGCGTGGGAGTCATGTGTTAACTCCTCCCCCTCTTAAGTTTAATCGTCCGCGATTATTCGTTGTTATTTATATCATTTACATTGACCTGCCTCAATATTTCTTCAATGACTAGGTCGTTATTTTGTTGAGTTTGCCTCCTCGTAATGAGTTTAGTTGTTGTACGTTTACAAAATTTTGCAACAATTATGATGGATAGAATCATTGCGATAATACATAAAATTATTTTCATGCTGCTGTGGTTTGTTTCTATCTTTTGGTTTATGTTTGATATTCTTTTAATATTTTTAATATTACTTTGGTCAATGTTTTCCAAGGTTAGTTCTTCTAACTCTTTTACTATGTTTAATTTCTGTAAACCGGGGTGTTCTATGTCGTCATAAGCTCTGCGTTCCTTGTTTTCGAAAATTGTATTGTTAACTGTTACTTTATCCTCAAAAATTACTAAATGTGTTCCATTTATAGTTATTTTTTCATTAAATCCATCTTGTATTATAAATTTATCATTATTTAATATCAACATGCCCTCTCTTACATTATCAATTTTTTTATAGTTTTTAGCATAACTAATGTTACAATGTGCTGTATTTTTGTTCAGAAGATCTAATAAAAAATTCGGTTTATTTTCGATTTGACAAAAATTAATGACTGTTTTGTTATTAAAATTTTTTAATAATTTAAAGTGTCCTCTCTTTCCTCTTTCTCTTCCTGGTTGATTTCCGAACATTTTGAGACAAATTATACCATCCTTACTTAAGAATTGAGGGAAATATAGAACTTTGAAGGTGAATATCCTAAAAATGACTAATTGAGGAAAATCAATTTGAAGTTGAAAGTTCGATTTTTTTCATTTATACTCGGACGTTAAATGGGTGTTTGATTAAATCGAACAGGAACATAGTCAGGATGAGAAAAAATACTATTAGATAATTTTTCAATCATTATTATATGTGAAACAACTAATTAACATTAACTCGACAAAGTGGGCCCTTTTCTTTAGTCTCACTTTAGGAGTCAAAGCAAATGTTCGCAATTGAATAAGATGTTGCTGTGGTATTTTTGATTTAGAACATGTTACTTTATGACATTTCTTGATGTTAAGTAAAAGCCGATCCTCAACACACCAAATATGAAGCTTATTAAGCTGCGATGGAAGCTCTTCCGCGTCATTTGTGCATTTAATCTCAGTAGTGCGTTTCTGTAACTTTTCGTTATGATATCGAAAGAAATATCACTTTTGCGTAACGAAAGGTTTATAACGATCAATTATTTTGAAGTGTTTCTGTAACTCAGAGAAGTTACCTTTCGTTATGGTTGTGGTGAGTTGTTATAAAGTGTATGAAACAGTGGAAACAAAACACTGTTTATTATGTTGTTGACAGCTGACTTGTTTTGTTTACATAAATTCTAATTGTAAATTTTACTTTTTGCATTGTTTTGTTTAATTATTTATTTAAAAAGTAAGTATAGACAAATAGAGTATGTGTGTAAATGTGAAGTGTTAACTTATTTCATTATTTTGAAGCTTGTGACTATGCTTGCAGCTGCCACACTGGCAATATTAGTTGACCAGCGAAATTTGCTACGTATTCATAGACGTTACCTTAGAGACTCAACTGACCCTTTTCACGTCCCGGAAGCGCGATTTGAAGAGCTTTTTAGATTCAAAAAAGATGCTGCAATAGCATTGTTAAATGAAATACGCCCTCACATGAAAGACGGAGTAAGACAAACTTTTATTCCAAAACCATTGAGGATGGCAGCAGCATTGCATTATTATGCGACAGGATCGTACTTAAGGGATATTGGGCAGGATTTCGTTTGCTCTATGAGCAAGACAATGGTGTGTCGCTCCGTCAAAGAAGTTTCGTAAAATTTCCAAAAGCTTTTGCTTATGGGCTTTGGAAATTTTGCCAGTACGTACTTTTTTCTGTAAACAATTCGTATTTTTTTTTAGCCTTACCTCACTTATTTCTGGTTTTGCGCCAAATATTACTATATTTTTTGTGTGTGATATGATAACGAAAATGACTATCACCACACTTACAGAAACACCGCCGTTCGTTACACTACTCAATTCGTTATTTCGTTCGTTATAATGCATAAAGAAAGTTACAAAAACGCAGCATCATAAGGTGAAGATGTATTGGTGTCAGTTGTCAGTGCGGTCGATAACGCAGTCGGTAATTGTTTAGAATTCGTCAAAGTAGCATTAAGATGTATTGCATACAGTCGGAGAACTCATGATGGCAGAAGGGCCACAAGCATTGTCAATCTGAAAGTGAGAAATAAATCCAATTTCTGAGCTCGGCGACTTCGTTCTCTGTGAGTCAGGAAAATTGTTTACTATGATCTTGTTGTGGCTTACTTTGGCAGATGAAATAGCAGAATTAGCGACAATATTTCTTAGGCCATCGAACTCTGATCTCAAAGAGATTAAAAATGATGAAACCTTGTTGTTGTGATCATAGTTTTTTTGATTTAATAAAGTAATTTCTTTATGAATTTCACCAAATTTATCGTTTATTGCAGTTGAGATAGACTCTAAGCCATCCTTTTGCGTGGGCATGAAGGAGTTTAAAACAAATTTTCAGGCAGTGGTAAACAATCAGGGCAAAGATAGCAGATATGCTTATTTTGGCAAAAGAGCCTGACATCATAATCCGATATTTTGACCACACAGCAAGTATGGTGGAACTGACTATGACAAAAACTACTGCACGACACAATTAACGCAACATTTCGCGAAAATGATTTCTGACACTTTCCGCAAGAGTTCATATTTTTAAACACTAACAAACTAATCGCGAGAGCAGTAGCAAAACACGTCTGCACTGTAGCGCGGTCCGCTACATATGTACATATATAAGTTACAATTGTTGTTTCTTTAGTGGATATATTCTTTGCCGGCCTTAAGCAACTGAATTGCAGAACTATCCGATATAGGTGCTCAAAGCAACTGAGGGCGCAATAGACCCACTGGTCGCCGTGAATACCTCTAACACTATCTAACTAATCGCAAAAGAGAATGTAAGTTTTAACTTATAATTTGCTTGCATTTCGTAACGATATTATGAGGTAAACGTTGTTGTTCACAGGTTTTATTGGCCCTTTACATACTAGCTATACTGTCTTGCTGGATTGGTGATGCATACGTGAATCTACATACATAACACCGTCAGTTGAAATTGGTATTTTTAAATTTCTGCGCGGTTTTGGTACATACATATATTATTATGGATTTCTTGAATACGATCCAAATATGCCAGCGTTTGACATAGGTTCCACCATTTATGGTGTCTGTATGTTTATTGCACGACAAATGGAGTGGTATACAATTTTATGCAGGGTCCGAAAGCGGAAATATTTTATAAGATTATTTTCCGAGGGAGAAATACATTGCTGAGATCTCAGCGACATACCCAGTACCACCATTGGTAAACAAGTCGATTATATTTGAATTTTTTTTGCTCTGTTTTATCAGCTAGACTTGTCGCAATATATTGCAAATGAAGCTTCGTTTACCTGGGTTGACGGAAGTGTTCGGGGGCACCTTGACCAAGCCAAACAGCGAGTTTTTGGCTAAAATCAAATAATCAAAAAACTTTTAATGGCGACTAAATAAAATCGTGCCCATGTTCTATAGAAGCCCCCATTGTATGTTCCCAACACCTACGCTCCAGCAATGATGTGAAAAAGTTTCTTTATTTAAAAACTCGGACTCAGAACCACTTTGTTAATAAAAAAAAAAAGGTAGAGCTTAACATAATTAAGCCTGCGGTTTTAATACTCTTACTAGAAAGCAGTTAAATTGTTTAATTGAGGTAAGACTAATGTTTAAATTAACATACTATATTTATTTATTTATTTATGTCTAACAGCGAGTATAGTTAATTAAATATGACAAATTAATCTTAACACTTAATTGTCTACTTAAAAATTAATTTAAAAAATTCTATAAATTACAAATAATTTCGAATAGATTTACACTCTATTATTGACTGGACATAAGATATCTTTCCAATTCTAACTTAGTTGCACTAGGATTAGTAAAATCAACATCCAAAACATTTGAAAAATAATTGTAGTCCGATAAGGTTCTGTTGACTGGCGCATTCGCATCATAAACCGTTCTACTTAGCCTAACCCTAAAAGCATCAAACCGACGCAAATCGGCTGGGGACAATAAAATGGATTTTTGCAAGTAGGTACTGACAGTAAATTTTTCCCGAAATAATACTCAATAAAAGAGATATAGACTGCGAAGTTCTTCTGTTATGCAGAGTTGGTAGGCTAATTAACCGACAGCGGGAGCCATAAGTTGGCCATGTTTCAACAAAGTTTAGTGAGCGTAGAGCAAAGCGTAAAAATACCATTTGTACCTTTTCTAGACGATTAATATGAACACTATGACTTGGTCTTCAGATAAAGCCAACATATTCGAGTTTAGAACGTACAAACGCGGTATAAAGCATCTTGATAGTATAAGGATCGGTGAACTTAGAAGAGTGCCGTATAACAAATGCAATCATAGCAAAGGAGTCGGCGATAGTTTTATATAAGTGCAAAGTAAAAGTGAGTTTTCAGTCGAAATGTACTCCAAGATCTTTAGTCTCACTTATATAGTCAGGGCAAATGTTTGCAATTGAATAAGATGTTGCTCGTGGTATTTTTTATTTAAAAGATGTTACTTTATGGCATTTCTTGATGTTAAGTAAAAGCCGATTCTCGACACACCAAATATGAAGCTTATTAAGCTGCGATGGAAGCTCTTCCGCGTCATTTGTGCATTTAATCTCAGTAGTGCGTTTCTGTAACTTTTCGTTATGATATCGAAAGAAATATCACTTTTGCGTAACGAAAGGTTTATAACGATCAATTATTTTGAAGTGTTTCTGTAACTCAGAGAAGTTACCTTTCGTTATGGTTGTGGTGAGTTGTTATAAAGTGTATGAAACAGTGGAAACAAAACACTGTTTATTATGTTGTTGACAGCTGACTTGTTTTGTTTACATAAATTCTAATTGTAAATTTTACTTTTTGCATTGTTTTGTTTAATTATTTATTTAAAAAGTAAGTATAGACAAATAGAGTATGTGTGTAAATGTGAAGTGTTAACTTATTTCATTATTTTGAAGCTTGTGACTATGCTTGCAGCTGCCACACTGGCAATATTAGTTGACCAGCGAAATTTGCTACGTATTCATAGACGTTACCTTAGAGACTCAACTGACCCTTTTCACGTCCCGGAAGCGCGATTTGAAGAGCTTTTTAGATTCAAAAAAGATGCTGCAATAGCATTGTTAAATGAAATACGCCCTCACATGAAAGACGGAGTAAGACAAACTTTTATTCCGAAACCATTGAGGATGGCAGCAGCATTGCATTATTATGCGACAGGATCGTACTTAAGGGATATTGGGCAGGATTTCGTTTGCTCTATGAGCAAGACAATGGTGTGTCGCTCCGTCAAAGAAGTTTCGTAAAATTTCCAAAAGCTTTTGCTTATGGGCTTTGGAAATTTTGCCAGTACGTACTTTTTTCTGTAAACAATTCGTATTTTTTTTTAGCCTTACCTCACTTATTTCTGGTTTTGCGCCAAATATTACTATATTTTTTGTGTGTGATATGATAACGAAAATGACTATCACCACACTTACAGAAACACCGCCGTTCGTTACACTACTCAATTCGTTATTTCGTTCGTTATAATGCATAAAGAAAGTTACAAAAACGCAGCATCATAAGGTGAAGATGTATTGGTGTCAGTTGTCAGTGCGGTCGATAACGCAGTCGGTAATTGTTTAGAATTCGTCAAAGTAGCATTAAGATGTATTGCATACAGTCGGAGAACTCATGATGGCAGAAGGGCCACAAGCATTGTCAATCTGAAAGTGAGAAATAAATCCAATTTCTGAGCTCGGCGACTTCGTTCTCTGTGAGTCAGGAAAACTGTTTACTATGATCTTGTTGTGGCTTACTTTGGCAGATGAAATAGCAGAATTAGCGACAATATTTCTTAGGCCATCGAACTCTGATCTCAAAGAGATTAAAAATGATGAAACCTTGTTGTTGTGATCATAGTTTTTTTGATTTAATAAAGTAATTTCTTTATGAATTTCACCAAATTTATCGTTTATTGCAGTTGAGATAGACTCTAAGCCATCCTTTTGCGTGGGCATGAAGGAGTTTAAAACAAATTTTCAGGCAGTGGTAAACAATCAGGGCAAAGATAGCAGATATGCTTATTTTGGCAAAAGAGCCTGACATCATAATCCGATATTTTGACCACACAGCAAGTATGGTGGAACTGACTATGACAAAAACTACTGCACGACACAATTAACGCAACATTTCGCGAAAATGATTTCTGACACTTTCCGCAAGAGTTCATATTTTTAAACACTAACAAACTAATCGCGAGAGCAGTAGCAAAACACGTCTGCACTGTAGCGCGGTCCGCTACATATGTACATATATAAGTTACAATTGTTGTTTCTTTAGTGGATATATTCTTTGCCGGCCTTAAGCAACTGAATTGCAGAACTATCCGATATAGGTGCTCAAAGCAACTGAGAGCGCAATAGACCCACTGGTCGCCGTGCATACCTCTAACACTATCTAACTAATCGCAAAAGAGAATGTAAGTTTTAACTTATAATTTGCTTGCATTTCGTAACGATATTATGAGGTAAACGTTGTTGTTCACAGGTTTTATTGGCCCTTTACATACTAGCTATACTGTCTTGCTGGATTGGTGATGCATACGTGAATCTACATACATAACACCGTCAGTTGAAATTGGTATTTTTAAATTTCTGCGCGGTTTTGGTACATACATATATTATTATGGATTTCTTGAATACGATCCAAATATGCCAGCGTTTGACATAGGTTCCACCATTTATGGTGTCTGTATGTATATTGCACGACAAATGGAGTGGTATACAATTTTATGCAGGGTCCGAAAGCGGAAATATTTTATAAGATGATTTTCCGAGGGAGAAATACATTGCTGAGATCTCAGCGACATACCCAGTACCACCATTGGTAAACAAGTCGATTATATTTGAATTTTTTTTGCTCTGTTTTATCAGCTAGACTTGTCGCAATATATTGTAAATGAAGCTTCGTTTACCTGGGTTGGCGGAAGTGTTCGGGGGCACCTTGACCAAGCCAAACAGCGAGTTTTTGGCTAAAATCAAATAATCAAAAAACTTTTAATGGCGACTAAATAAAATCGTGCCCATGTTCTATAGAACCCCCATTGTATGTTCCTAACACCTACGCTCCAGCAATGATGTGAAAAAGTTTCTTTATTTAAAAACTCGGACTCAGAACCACTTTGTTAATAATAAAAATATGGTTCAGAACCACTTTGTTAATAAAAAAAATGGTAGAGCTTAACATAATTAAGCCTGCGGTTTTAATACTCTTACTAGAAAGCAGTTAAATTGTTTAATTGAGGTAAGACTAATGTTTAAATTAACATACTATATTTATTTATTTATTTATGTCTAACAGCGAGTATAGTTAATTAAATATGACAAATTAATCTTAACACTTAATTGTCTACTTAAAAATTAATTTAAAAAATTCTATAAATTACAAATAATTTCGAATAGATTTACACTCTATTATTGACTGGACATAAGATATCTTTCCAATTCTAACTTAGTTGCACTAGGATTAGTAAAATCAACATCCAAAACATTTGAAAAATAATTGTAGTCCGATAAGGTTCTGTTGACTGGCGCATTCGCATCATAAACCGTTCTACTTAGCCCAACCCTAAAAGCATCAAACCGACGCAAATCGGCTGGGGACATTAAAATGGATTTTTGCAAGTAGGTACTGACAGTAAATTTTTCCCGAAATAATACTCAGTAAAAGAGATATAGACTGCGAAGTTCTTCTGTTATGCAGAGTTGGTAGGCTAATTAACCGACAGCGGGAGCCATAAGTTGGCCATGTTTCAACAAAGTTTAGTGAGCGTAGAGCAAAGCGTAAAAATACCATTTGTACCTTTTCTAGACGATTAATATGAACACTATGACTTGGTCTTCAGATAAAGCCAGCATATTCGAGTTTAGAACGTACAACCGCGGTATAAAACATCTTGATAGTATAAGGATCGGTGAACTTAGAAGAGTGCCGTCTAACAAATGCAATCATAGCAAAGGAGTCGGCGATAGTTTTATATAAGTGCAAAGTAAAAGTGAGTTTTCAGTCGAAATGTACTCCAAGATCTTTAGTCTCACTTATATAGTCAGGGCAAATGTTTGCAATTGAATAAGATGTTGCTCGTGGTATTTTTTATTTAAAAGATGTTACTTTATGGCATTTCTTGATGTTAAGTAAAAGCCGATTCTCGACACACCAAATATGAAGCTTATTAAGCTGCGATTGAAGCTCGTCCGAGTCATTTGTGCATCTAATCTCAGAATACTTTTTCAGATCATCGGCAAACAGAAGAAACTTAGCATTAGAAAAACAAGAACTAATGTCATTCATAAAAGTAAGAAAAATAATGTGCCGAAAATACTTCCCTATGGAACCCCTGAAATAGCAATAAATGACTTCGACGAAGTACCATCAATAACCACTTTACAAGTTCTTAAGCATAGGTAGGACCTAATATACTCCAAGAAACATGAATATATTCCCATACATTTTAATTTGGTCAATAAAATATTATGGGAGATCTTGTCGAAAGCCTTCGAAAAATCGGTGTATATCACATCTAGTTGAAAGCCATTGCGAAACGTTGGAAAACAATCATCCGTAAAGATTGCGAGGTTGGTTACGGTGGATCAGGCAGTTACAAAGCCGTGCTGATTTGGACAGATCAAGTGCTTGACATTAAAGTAAAGTTTTGTTTTGACTATACTTTCGAAAATTTTGGCAATTGTGGTTAATTTGCTAAGCGGCCTATAGTTTTCTGCGTCGCATTTATTACCAGATTTAAAAATCGGCGTGATTGACGATCGCTTCCAATCATCAATAAACAGACCTTCAGAAAGAGATTTGTTGAAGATTATTAGCAAAGGCTTCACTAGGGAAGTACAGTTTTTAAACAATATGGCAGAGAAACCATCTGCGTCCATCTGAGACGACCTTTTTATATTCTTGATACCATCAATAATATCATCTTCGGTTAGAGCAAGTAAACTGAAATCTAAAGAGCTATTAGTGAAATTTTTTTTTACGAATATTTGAGAGTTCTTCAACTGACAGGTCATTATCAGATGCGAAGTTAGAAAAAAAGAAACTTGTGAAGAGATTAGCCGCATCGGACATAGAAGCCGCATTTTCACCTTTATAAAAAACAGTGTTAGGTACACTTGAGCCAGTTTTCCTGGATTTGATATACGACCAAAAACACTTGGACTTTAATATTAGACTCGAAAATATGAATATAGTTTTTGTATTTTATTCAACTTGCAGGACTCTTTTTGGTAAAAACGATATTTATTGTGAAAGCATTGCTTTTTAGTTGACTTTAAGTTTTTATAAACCTTTTTTTATTTAAATTTTTTAAATGCTTTAAATTCTTCGAGAACCAAGGAAGTTTACACATTTTTGGTTTGATAGTTGGCACATACATATGTATGTAGAAACAAATTGTATGACAGGCAATTATCTGAGGTTAACAAGAACAATTTCAAATTACATGAAAAATCAGTGCTCACAGGAGATTGGGCAGAATATAACATGGTAAAAAAAAGTACAAAGTAATTATCAAAATTAAGAAAATTAGCTACATGGAACAGAAAGTCGAAGCAAATAGAAATGATAGCCGATTAATGTGGAAACAGTTAAAACAAGTGGTTAATAAATCAGATAGTAAAGAAAAAATACCAGAAGTACTAATAAGGGGTAAAATACTCAAAAGCAGCGATGAAATTGCAGAAAACGTAAACGAACATAGAAGACATTAGCAGTAACTTTATACCGCAGACTAATCAGGTAAATAACTTTAAATTCAACAAGATTAACACTAAAGATATTGAACATACCGTAAAAAAAATTAAGAGGAACATAGGAGGGAAAAATGTATTGTATGAAGCTGTAATGAAAGACAGAGAAGAGTATATGGGACACTTCTACTCCTTACTGATAAATAATAGCCTTGAATCAGGAATAATACCTAAAGAGTGGAAAATTTCGACGATTGTCCCCGTTAAAAACGTAAAGGGTACTATAAAAGCTGATGAAATGAGGCCAATTAACACTCTTCCAAACATTGAAAAAATTCTGGAAAATGTGGTTAAAACGCAATTGTTGTATCATATTGAAACTAATAACATATTCATAAAAGAGCAATCACGTTTCAGGGAGAATCACTCATGTGAGACTGCACTAAATTTGGTACTATCTCAGTGGAAGGAAGATCTTAATTCAAAGTTGAATATCGTAGCGGTGTTTATTGATCTCAAAAGAGCTTTTGAAACTATTGACAGGGATAGAATTTAAAAAAACTTGAGCATATTGGTCTAAAAGACAAGGAGCTTTACTGGTTTCGGAGCAACCTTACCGATCGTATGCAGCAAATAGTGATCGAGTCAACTGTGTCCAAAAAAAGTAGCCTCGAACATTGGGTTACCACAGGGCTCGATGTTAGCACCAGTTCTTTTCAATATTTATATTAATGATATTAATATGGTGATAAAACACTGTAAGATAAAATTGTTCGCTGATGACACACTCCTAACAGTCAGTGATACGAACGTGCAGAATGCGATTGAAAAAATGAAAGATCTGAATTCCTTATATAACTGGTTATGCTCCAATAAACTAAAACTGAATATTAATAAGACGCAGTTTATGGTCTTAACTAGGGCAGTCAATAATGGTCAACACTCTCGACAGAACCGTATACGCAGGATCACCCTTTTTGTTGATTGGGCAGAGCACACTTAGGTTCCAATGAGTAGAAATGAGCTCGTGTATGCACTTAACCAGCTCCTCTCCGCCGTACTTAAATAACTCAGCTGGTAAACCGTCGGCCCCGGGGGCTTTATTGTTCTTCAGCCGTGTTATCGCTTTCCGAATTTCGTCATAGTCGGGTAATGGTACTTCGCGTCCATCATCATTGATTGGGTATTCGGGTTCAGCATCTTCTCCAGGGTTGTTGCAGTTGCTTCCATTAAGCAGTATGGAGAACTGCTCCCTCCATAATTTAAGTATGCTGTGGACATCAGTCACCAGGTCGCCGGTCGGTCTCTCTCTCTTTTTCTTACGAAAAATGCGTCTTGCTTCCTTCTTCAACTCACGATTACGCTCCCGCACAGCTCGCGTTGCGCCCGATCGCAGTGTGGCCCTGTAGGCAGCGTCTTTACGTTCCGTAGCGGCGCAACATTCCTCATCATGCCAGTTGTTCTTTCGGGCTCGCTGAAATCCGACGGCGGTATGTAGACAGCGAGAAATATGGTTCCACTGCTCGGAAATATCGCTCTGTTGATTATTGCTCTCAGAGAGCAGGAGTGCAAGTCGAGTGGCGAAGTGGGTGGCTGTCTGTTGGCTCCTCGGAACGTGCGCACATTTAGGACACTGGAAGCATGCCTTCCGTCTATCACGACGTGGTCGATTTGGTTTCGTGTCTTACCATCTGGAGACAGCCACGTAGCCTAATCAATCTTCTTATGCTGGAACCTGGTACTACAGACTACCATGTTTCGGGCCCCGGCGAAGTCGATCAGTCTCAATCCGTTACCGTACATTTCGTCGTGGAGACTGAATTTTCCGACTGTGGAACCAAAGATGCCCTCCTTGCCCACCTTGGCATTGAAATCGCCAAGCACTATTTTTATATCGTGGTGGGGGCACCGCTCATACGTGCGGCCAAGGAGATCGTAGAAGCGATCTTCAGTCCCATCGCCCTTCTCTTCCGTCGGAGCGTGGGCGCAAATCAGGGAGTTTTTGAAGAATCTCGCGTTGATGCGGATTAAACGACAGTACTTTATGCCGCAGTCTCTCTCCCACCAAGCCCTGCGCACAACCCATTGCTGTGGGTAAAAATTTTGAGTTCGTTTATATAGCGAGCCGCTTGCTCCAAGACAGACGCCCGCTTGCAGCCGCACCTCCTGATGAACAGACGCTGCGGACCTTAGTGGACCCTTAAACCGAATATGTATGTGTACCTTGGTATTGAAATCGCCAAGCACGATTTTTATATCGTGGTGGGGGCACCGCTCATACGTGCGGCCAAGGAGATCGTAGCAGCGATCTTCAGTCTCATCGTCCTTCTCTTCCATCGGAGCGTGGGCGCAAATCAGGGAGTTTTTGAAGAATCTCGCCTTGATGCGGATTAAACGACTGTACTTTATGGCGCAGTCCCTCCCACCAAGCCCTGCGCACAACCTATTGCTGTGGGTGAAAATTTTGAGTTCGTTTATATAGCGAGCCGCTTGCTACAAGACAGACGCCCGCTTGCAGCCGCACCTCCTGGTGGACAGACACTGCGGAATTTAGTGGACCCTTAAACCAAATATGTCGGAGTGGCTCCACTAAAGCTCCCTGTCTATTAGCCGTGACCCAATGCTCCACACGGGTTGGTTACCGTATCTCGCACATGGGTTGCTTACGTTGCCCAGGGTGCACGAACGTGGACGTTGGAGGAGGAATTGAGTACAGCCGTGCAACTGTAACCGCATACCCAGAAGCACCACTGCACCTCATTGCACCCCAAAAAGACCAACTTACATTGCTTAAATTAAAATCACCCAGTACACAAATTTGGCTGTCTCCAGTATTACAATGAAGCGCCAACACAATATCGATATGCGATTTGTACAAACTATCACAGCTTTGTGGTCGTATATATGAAACGCAAAGATATAACAAACCAGGGGACCGCTAACACGAACACAAAGTTGGTCGATGATAGTGCCTTCGTTCAGGAGAGGAAAAACCGACGCTTTGAGATTCTTTCGGGCCGCAATCAACACACCCCTGCCTCGGCTACATCCAGTTTTAATGGGATCTCTGTCTTTCCGGAAGACATCATACAGGTTTGGATTGAAGAACTCTGCGTTGAAGAAATTTGTATTGAGCCGAGACTCAACGATAACAATAATATCATACTCCAAGTGCGCACTTCGCATTCCAACAGTATCATCCTTGGTACGGAGTCTAGAGGCATTTTCAAAATATATTTTAATGTGCTTGTTAGACTTGTGTGGAATAACTACATTGGTGGAAGTTCTCCTCCTTTATTTTGGACAAAAAAAAAACGGAACTGTCTAATATTAACGCTTGTTGGCCAGTTATCTGGCTTTAGCAGACTAATATATACATACATGTTCAGGAACACCCAGTGTAAAGTTTAAGTATTTTAGAGATTCTTCGTTAGCATCTTTCTTTACCAGTTTGTAGCAGGCAATTTGCTGTTTGTCAATGGTAACATGTTTCGCCACATAGTTAACAATATCATCTTCAGAGACGGATGGCTTAAATGACGATAAATGAAGCCACTTAAGGCGCGCAAATACTGCCAAATCATTATTATCATTGCGGCCAACCACGACACTTCTATGCTTGGAAGCCCCCTTACGCTTCACAATGTTCCACTCAGAACCTATCCATGGCTGGGTAGTAGCGTTCAGTGTATCCAACGATACACATGGCGCTTGTATAGATGCAGAAGGCAGAACATCATATTATAACAGAATATCACTGCTAACAACAGCATCATAAGGTGAATATGTATTGGTGTCAGTTGTCAGTTGTCAGTGCGGTCGATAACGCAGTCGGTAATTGTTTAGAATTCGTCAAAGTAGCATTAAGATGTATTGCATACAGTTGGAGAACTCACAATGGCAGAAGGGCCACAAGCTGATTTTCAGCAACAACAGCATTGTCAATCTGAAAGTGAGAAATAAATCCAATTTCTGAGCTCGGCGACTTCGTTCTCTGTGAGTCAGGAAAACTGTTTACTATGATCTTGTTGTGGCTTACTTTGGCAGATGAAATAGCAGAATTAGCGACAATATTTCTTAGGCCATCGAACTCTGATCTCAAAGAGATTAAAAATGATGAAACCTTGTTGTTGTGATCATAGTTTTTTTGATTTAATAAAGTAATTTCTTTATGAATTTCACCAAATTTATCGTTTATTGCAGTTGAGACAGACTCTAAGCCATCCTTTTGCGTGGGCATGAAGGAGTTTAAAACAAATTTTCAGGCAGTGGTAAACAATCAGGGCAAGGATAGCAGATATGCTTATTTTGGCAAAAGAGCCTGACATCATAATCCGATATTTTGACCACACAGCAAGTATGGTGGAACTGACTATGACAAAAACTACTGCACGACACAATTAACGCAACATTTCGCGAAAATGATTTCTGACACTTTCCGCAAGAGTTCATATTTTTAAACACTAACAAACTAATCGCGAGAGCAGTAGCAAAACACGTCTGCACTGTAGCGCGGTCCGCTACATATGTACATATATCAGTTACAATTATTGTTGTTTCTTTAGTGGATATATTCTTTGCCGGCCTTAAGCAACTGAATTGCAGAACTATCCGATATAGGTGCTCAAAGCAACTGAGGGCGCAATAGACCCACTGGTCGCCGTGCATACCTCTAACACTATCTAACTAATCGCAAAAGAGAACGTAAGTTTTAACTTATAATTTGCTTGCATTTCGTAACGATATTATGAGGTAAACGTTGTTGTTCACAGGTTTTATTGGCCCTTTACATACTAGCTATACTGTCTTGCTGGATTGGTGATGCATACGTGAATCTACATACATAACACCGTCAGTTGAAATTGGTATTTTTAAATTTCTGCGCGGTTTTGGTACATACATATATTATTATGGATTTCTTGAATACGATCCAAATATGCCAGCGTTTGACATAGGTTCCACCATTTATGGTGTCTGTATGTTTATTGCACGACAAATGGAGTGGTATACAATTTTATGCAGGGTCCGAAAGCGGAAATATTTTATAAGATTATTTTCCGAGGGAGAAATACATTGCTGAGATCTCAGCGACATACCCAGTACCACCATTGGTAAACAAGTCGATTATATTTGAATTTTTTTTGCTCTGCTTTATCAGCTAGACTTGTCGCAATATATTGCAAATGAAGCTTCGTTTACCTGGGTTGACGGAAGTGTTCGGGGGCACCTTGACCAAGCCAAACAGCGAGTTTTTGGCTAAAATCAAATAATCAAAAAACTTTTAATGGCGACTAAATTAAATCGTGCCCATGTTCTATAGAAGCCCCCATTGTATGTTCCCAACACCTACGCTCCAGCAATGATGTGAAAAAGTTTCTTTATTTAAAAACTCGGACTCAGAACCACTTTGTTAATAAAAAAAAAAGGTAGAGCTTAACATAATTAAGCCTGCGGTTTTAATACTCTTACTAGAAAGCAGTTAAATTGTTTAATTGAGGTAAGACTAATGTTTAAATTAACATACTATATTTATTTATTTATTTATGTCTAACAGCGAGTATAGTTAATTAAATATGACAAATTAATCTTAACACTTAATTGTCTACTTAAAAATTAATTTAAAAAATTCTATAAATTACAAATAATTTCGAATAGATTTACACTCTATTATTGACTGGACATAAGATATCTTTCCAATTCTAACTTAGTTGCACTAGGATTAGTAAAATCAACATCCAAAACATTTGAAAAATAATTGTAGTCCGATAAGGTTCTGTTGACTGGCGCATTCGCATCATAAACCGTTCTACTTAGCCTAACCCTAAAAGCATCAAACCGACGCAAATCGGCTGGGGACAATAAAATGGATTTTTGCAAGTAGGTACTGACAGTAAATTTTTCCCGAAATAATACTCAATAAAAGAGATATAGACTGCGAAGTTCTTCTGTTATGCAGAGTTGGTAGGCTAATTAACCGACAGCGGGAGCCATAAGTTGGCCATGTTTCAACAAAGTTTAGTGAGCGTAGAGCAAAGCGTAAAAATACCATTTGTACCTTTTCTAGACGATTAATATGAACACTATGACTTGGTCTTCAGATAAAGCCAGCATATTCGAGTTTAGAACGTACAAACGCGGTATAAAGCATCTTGATAGTATAAGGATCGGTGAACTTAGAAGAGTGCCGTATAACAAATGCAATCATAGCAAAGGAGTCGGCGATAGTTTTATATAAGTGCAAAGTAAAAGTGAGTTTTCAGTCGAAATGTACTCCAAGATCTTTAGTCTCACTTATATAGTCAGGGCAAATGTTTGCAATTGAATAAGATGTTGCTCGTGGTATTTTTTATTTAAAAGATGTTACTTTATGGCATTTCTTGATGTTAAGTAAAAGCCGATTCTCGACACACCAAATATGAAGCTTATTAAGCTGCGATTGAAGCTCGTCCGAGTCATTTGTGCATCTAATCTCAGAATACATTTTCAGATCATCGGCAAACAGAAGAAACTTAGCATTAGAAAAACAAGAACTAATGTCATTCATAAAAGTAAGAAAAATAATGTGCCGAAAATACTTCCCTATGGAACCCCTGAAATAGCAATAAATGACTTCGACGAAGTACCATCAATAACCACTTTACAAGTTCTTAAGCATAGGTAGGACCTAATATACTCCAAGAAACGTGAATATATTCCCATACATTTTAATTTGGTCAATAAAATATTATGGGAGATCTTGTCGAAAGCCTTCGAAAAATCGGTGTATATCACATCTAGTTGAAAGCCATTGCGAAACGTTGGAAAACAATCATCCGTAAAGATTGCGAGGTTGGTTACGGTGGATCAGGCAGTTACAAAGCCGTGCTGATTTGGACAGATCAAGTGCTTGACATTAAAGTAAAGTTTTGTTTTGACTATACTTTCGAAAATTTTGGCAATTGTGGTTAATTTGCTAAGCGGCCTATAGTTTTCTGCGTCGCATTTATTACCAGATTTAAAAATCGGCGTGATTGACGATCGCTTCCAATCATCAATAAACAGACCTTCAGAAAGAGATTTGTTGAAGATTATTAGCAAAGGCTTCACTAGGGAAGTACAGTTTTTAAACAATATGGCAGATAAACCATCTGCGTCCATCTGAGACGACCTTTTTATATTCTTGATACCATCAATAATATCATCTTCGGTTAGAGCAAGTAAACTGAAATCTAAAGAGCTATTAGTGAAATTTTTTTTTACGAATATTTGAGAGTTCTTCAACTGACTGGTCATTATCAGATGCGAAGTTAGAAAAAAAGAAACTTGTGAAGAGATTAGCCGCATCGGACATAGAAGCCGCATTTTCATCTTTATAAAAAACAGTGTTAGGTACACTTGAGCCAGTTTTCCTGGATTTGATATACGACCAAAAACACTTGGACTTTAATATTAGACTCGAAAATATGAATATAGTTTTTGTAAGAAGTCTTATTCAACTTGCAGGACTCTTTTTGGTAAAAACGATATTTATTGTGAAAGCATTGCTTTTTAGTTGACTTGAAGTTTTTATAAACCTTTTTTTATTTAAATTTTTTAGATGCTTTAAATTCTTCGAGAACCAAGGAAGTTTACACATTTTTGGTTTGATAGTTGGCACATACATATGTATGTAGAAACAAATTGTATGACAGGCAATTATCTGAGGTTAACAAGAAAAATTTCAAATTACATGAAAAATCAGTGCTCACAGGAGATTGGGCAGAATATAACATGGTAAAAAAAAGTACAAAGTAATTATCAAAATTAAGAAAATTAGCTACATGGAACAGAAAGTCGAAGCAAATAGAAATGATAGCCGATTAATGTGGAAACAGTTAAAACAAGTGGTTAATAAATCAGATAGTAAAGAAAAAATACCAGAAGTACTAATAAGGGGTAAAATACTCAAAAGCAGCGATGAAATTGCAGAAAACGTAAACGAACATAGAAGACATTAGCAGTAACTAACTTTATACCGCCGACTAATCAGGTAAATAACTTTAAATTCAACAAGATTAACACTAAAGATATTGAACATACCGTAAAAAAAATTAAGAGGAACATAGGAGGGAAAAATGTATTGTATGAAGCTGTAATGAAAGACAGAGAAGAGTATATGGGACACTTCTACTCCTTACTGATAAATAATAGCCTTGAATCAGGAATAATACCTAAAGAGTGGAAAATTTCGACGATTGTCCCCGTTAAAAACGTAAAGGGTACTATAAAAGCTGATGAAATGAGGCCAATTAACACTCTTCCAAACATTGAAAAAATTCTGGAAAATGTGGTTAAAACGCAATTGTTGTATCATATTGAAACTAATAACATATTCATAAAAGAGCAATCAGGTTTCAGGGAGAATCACTCGTGTGAGACTGCACTAAATTTGGTACTATCCTAGTAGAAGGAAGATCTTAATTCAAAGTTGAATATCGTAGCGGTGTTTATTGATCTCAAAAGAGCTTTTGAAACTATTGACAGGGATAGAATTTGAAAAAACTTGAGCATATTGGTCTAAAAGACAAGGAGCTTTACTGGTTTCGGAGCAACCTTACCGATCGTATGCAGCAAATAGTGATCGAGTCAACTGTGTCCAAAAAAGTAGCCTCGAACATTGGGTTACCACAGGGCTCGATGTTAGCACCAGTTCTTTTCAATATTTATATTAATGATATTAATATGGTGATAAAACACTGTAAGATAAAATTGTTCGCTGATGACACACTCCTAACAGTCAGTTATACGAACGTGCAGAACGCGATTGAAAAAATGCAAGATCTGAATTCCTTATATAACTGGTTATGCTCCAATAAACTAAAACTGAATGTTAATAAGACGCAGTTTATGGTCTTAACTAGGGCAGTCAATAATGGTCAATACACTCGACAGAACCTTATACGCGATGTTAAGAAGACTAAGCCCGCGATAATTGGCGCAAACTGCAGGATCACCCTTTTTGTTGATTGGGCAGCGCACACTTAGGTTCCAATCAGTAGGCATGCGTTCTTCCGACCATATTCTAAAAATGAGCTCGTGCATGCACTTAACCAGCTCATCTCCGCCGTACTTAAATAACTCAGCTGGTAACCCGTCGGCCCCGGGGGCTTTATTGTTCTTCAGCCGTGTTATCGCTTTCCGAATTTCGTCATAGTCGGGTAATGGTAATTCGCGTCCATCATCATTGATTGGGGATTCGGGTTCAACATCTTCTCCAGGGTTGTTGCAGTTGCTTCCATTAAGCAGTGTGGAGAACTCCTCCCTCCATAATTTAAGTATGCTGTGGACATCAGTCACCAGGTTGCCGGTCGGTCTCTCTCTCTTTCTCACGAAAAATGCGTCTTGCTTCCTTCTTCAACTCACGATAACGCTCCCGCACAGCTCGCGTTGCGCCCGATCGCAGTGTGACCCTGTAGGCAGCGTCTTTACGTTCCGTAGCGGCGCAACATTCCTCATCATGCCAGTTGTTCTTTCGGGCTCGCTGAAATCCGACGGCGGTATGTAGACAGCGAGAAATATGGTTCCACTGCTCGGAAATATCGCTCTGTTGATTATTGCTCTCAGAGAGCAGGAGTGCAAGTCGAGTGGCGAAGTGGGTGGCTGTCTCTTGGCTCCTCGGAACGTGCGCACATTTAGGACACTGGAAGCATGCCTTCCGTCTATCACAACGTGGTCGATTTGGTTTCGTGTCTTACCATCTGGAGACAGCCACGTAGCCTAATCAATCTTCTTATGCTGGAACCTGGTACTACAGACTACCATGTTTCGGGCCCCGGCGAAGTCGATCAGTCTCAATCCGTTACCGTACATTTCGTCGTGGAGACTGAATTTTCCGACTGTGGAACCAAAGATGCCCTCCTTGCCCACCTTGGCATTGAAATCGCCAAGCACTATTTTTATATCGTGGTGGGGGCACCGCTCATACGTGCGGCCAAGGAGATCGTAGCAGCGATCTTCAGTCTCATCGTCCTTCTCTTCCATCGGAGCGTGGGCGCAAATCAGAGAGTTTTTGAAGAATCTCGCCTTGTTGCGGATTAAACGACTGTACTTTATGGCGCAGTCCCTCCCACCAAGCCCTGCGCACAACCTATTGCGGTGGGTGAAAATTTTGAGTTCGTTTATATAGCGAGCCGCTTGCTACAAGACAGACGCCCGCTTGCAGCCGCACCTCCTGGTGGACAGACACTGCGGAATTTAGTGGACCCTTAAACCAAATATGTCGGAGTGGCTCCACTAAAGCTCCCTGTCTATTAGCCGTGACCAAATGCTCCACACGGGTTGGTTACCGTATCTCGCACATGGGTTGCTTACGTTGCCCAGGGTGCACGAACGTGGACGTTGGAGGAGGAATTGAGTACAGCCGTGCAACTGTAACCGCATACCCAGAAGCACCACTGCACCTCATTGCACCCCAAAAAGACCAACTTACATTGCTTAAATTAAAATCACCCAGTACACAAATTTGGCTGTCTCCAGTATTACAATGAAGCGCCAACACAATATCGATATGCGATTTGTACAAACTATCACAGCTTTGTGGTCGTATATATGAAATGCAAAGATATAACAAACCAGGGGACCGCTAACACGAACACAAAGTTGGTCGATGATAGTGCCTTCGTTCAGGAGAGGAAAAACCGACGCTTTGAGATTGTTTCGGGCCGCAATCAACACACCCCTGCCTCGGCTACATCCAGTTTTAATGGGATCTCTGTCTTTCCGGAAGACATCATACAGGTTTGGATTGAAGAACTCTGCGTTGAATAAATTTGTATTGAGCCGAGACTCAACGATAACAAGAATATCATACTCCAAGTGCGCACTTCGCATTCCAACAGTATCATCCTTGGTACGGAGTCTAGAGGCATTTTCAAAATATATTTTAATGTGCTTGTTAGACTTGTGTGGAATAACTACATTGGTGGACAAAAAAAAACGGAACTGTCTAATATTAACGCTTGTTGGCCAGTTATCTGGCTTTAGCAGACTAATATATACATGTTCAGGAACACCCAGTGTAAAGTTTAAGTATTTTAGAGATTCTTCATTAGCATCTTTCTTTACCAGTTTGTAGCAGGCAATTTGCTGTTTGTCAATGGTAACATGTTTCGCCACATAGTTAACAATATCATCATCAGAGACGGATGGCTTAAATGACGATAAATGAAGCCACTTAAGGTGCGCAAATACTGCCAAATCATTATTATCATTGCGGTCAACCACGACACTTCTATGCTTGGAAGCCCCCTTACGCTTCACAATGTTCCACTCAGAACCTATCCATGGCTGGGAAGTAGCGTTCAGTGTATCTAACGATACACATGGCGCTTGTATAGATGCAGAAGGCAGAACATCATATCATAACAGAATATGACTGCTAACAACAGCATCATAAGGTGAAGATGTATTGGTGTCAGTTGTCAGTTGTCAGTGCGGTCGATAACGCAGTCGGTAATTGTTTAGAATTCGTCAAAGTAGCATCAAGATGTATTGCATACAGTTGGAGAACTCATAATGGCAGAAGGGCCACAAGCTGATTTTCAGCAACAACAGCATTGTCAATCTGAAAGTGAGAAATAAATCCAATTTCTGAGCTCGGCGACTTCGTTCTCTGTGAGTCAGGAAAACTGTTTACTATGATCTTGTTGTGGCTTACTTTGGCAGATGAAATAGCAGAATTAGAGACAATATTTCTTAGGCCATCGAACTCTGATCTCAAAGAGATTAAAAATGATGAAACCTTGTTGTTGTGATCATAGTTTTTTTGATTTAATAAAGTAATTTCTTTATGAATTTCACCAAATTTATCGTTTATTGCAGTTGAGATAGACTCTAAGCCATCCTTTTGCGTGGGCATGAAGGAGTTTAAAACAAATTTTCAGGCAGTGGTAAACAATCAGGGCAAAGATAGCAGACATGCTTATTTTGGCAAAAGAGCCTGACATCATAATCCGATATTTTGACCACACAGCAAGTATTGTGGAACTGATTATGACAAAAACTACTGCACGACACAATTAACGGAACATTTCGCGAAAATGATTTCTGACACTTTCCGCAAGAGTTCATATTTTTAAACACTAACAAACTAATCGCGAGAGCAGTAGCAAAACACGTCTGCACTGTAGCGCGGTCCGCTACATATGTACATATATAAGTTACAATTATTGTTGTTTCTTTAGTGGATATATTCTTTGCCGTCCTTAAGCAACTGAATTGCAGAACTATCCGATATAGGTGCTCAAAGCAACTGAGGGCGCAATAGACCCACTGGTCGCCGTGCATACCTCTAACACTACCTAACTAATCGCAAAAGAGACCGTAAGTTTTAACTTATAATTTGCTTGCATTTCGTAACGATATTATGAGGTAAACGTTGTTGTTCGCAGGTTTTATTGGCCCTTTACATACTAGCTATACTGTCTTGCTGGATTGGTGATGCATACGTGAATCTACATACATAACACCGTCAGTTGAAATTGGTATTTTTAAATTTCTGCGCGGTTTTGGTACATACATATATTATTATGGATTTCTTGAATACGATCCAAATATGCCAGCGTTTGACATAGGTTCCACCATTTATGGTGTCTGTATGTATATTGCACGACAAATGGAGTGGTATACAAATTTATGCAGGGTCCGAAAGCGGAAATATTTTATAAGATGATTTTCCGAGAGAGAAATACATTGCTGAGATCTCAGCGACATACCCAGTACCACCATTGGTAAACAAGTCGATTATAGTTTTTTTTGCTCTCTTTTATCAGCTAGACTTGTCGCAATATATTGCAAATGAAGCTTCATTTACCTGGGTTGCGGAAGTGTTCGGGGGCACCTTGACCAAGCCAAACAGCGAGTTTTTGGCTAAAATCAAATAATCAAAAAACTTTTAATGGCGACTAAATAAAATCGTGCCCATGTTCTATAGAAGCCCCCATTGTATGTTCCCAACGCCTACGCTCCAGCAATGATGTGAAAAAGTTTCTTTTTTTAAAAACTCGGACTCAGAACCACTTTGTTAATAATAAAAATATGGTTCAGAACCACTTTGTTAATAAAAAAAATGGTAGAGCTTAACATAATTAAGTCTGCGGTTTTAATACTCTTACTAGAAAGCAGTTAAATTGTTTAATTGAGGTAAGACTAATGTTTAAATTAACATACTATATTTATTTATTTATTTATGTCTAACAGCGAGTATAGTAATAACAGATATTAGGCGAATAGTTAATTAAATATGACAAATTAATCTTAACACTTAATTGTCTACTTAAAAATTAATTTAAAAAATTCTATAAATTACAAACAATTTTGAATAGAGTGTAAAATGTTATTGACTGGACATAAGATATCTTTCCAATTCTAACTTAGTTGCACTAGGATTAGTAAAATCAACATCCAAAACATTTGAAAAATAATTGTATCAACATCATAAACCGTTCTACTTAGCCCAACCCTGAAAGCATCAAACCGACGCAAATCGGCTGGGAACATTAAAATGGATTTTTGCAAGTAGGTACTGACAGTAAATTTTTCCCGAAATAATACTCAGTAAAAGAGATATAGACTGCGAAGTTCTTCTGTTATGCAGAGTTGGTAGGCTAATTAACCGACAGCGGGAGCCATAAGTTGGCCATGTTTCAACAAAGTTTAGTGAGCGTAGAGCAAAGCGTAAAAATACCTTTTGTACCTTTTCTAGACGATTAATATGAACACTATGAGTATATAGTAAGTGCAAAGTAAAAGTGAGTTTTCAGTCGAAATGTACTCCAAGATCTTTAGTCTCACTTATATAGTCAGGGCAAATATTTGCAATTGAATAAGATGTTGCTCGTGGTATTTTTTATTTAAAAGATGTTACTTTATGGCATTTCTTGATGTTAAGTAAAAGCCGATTCTCGACACACCAAATATGAAGCTTATTAAGCTGCGATTGAAGCTCGTCCGAGTCATTTGTACATCTAATCTCAGAATACATTTTCAGATCATCGGCAAACAGAAGAAACTTAGCATTAGAAAAACAAGAACTAATGTCATTCATAAAAGTAAGAAAAATAATGTGCCGAAAATACTTCCCTATGGAACCCCTGAAATAGCAATAAATGACTTCGACGAAGTACCATCAATAACCACTTTACAAGTTCTTAAGCATAGGTAGGACCTAATCTACTCCAAGAAACGTGAATATATTCCCATACATTTTAATTTGGTCAATAAAATATTATGGGAGATCTTGTCGAAAGCCTTCGAAAAATCGGTGTATATAACATCTAGTTGAAAGCCATTGCGAAACGTTGGAAAACAATCATCCGTTAAGATTGCGAGGTTGGTTACGGTGGATCTGCCAGTTACAAAGCCGTGCTGATTTGGACAGATCAAGTGCTTGACATTTAAGTAAAGTTTTGTTTTGACTATACTTTCGAAAGTTTTGGCAATTGTGGTTAATTTGCTAAGCGGCCTATAGTTTTCTACGTCGCATTTATTACCAGATTTATAAATCGGCGTGATTGACGATCGCTTCCAATCATCAATAAACAGACCTTCAGAAAGAGATTTGTTGAAGATCATTAGCAAAGGCTTCACTAGGGAAGTACAGTTTTTAAACAATATGGCAGAGAAACCATCTGCGTCCATCTGAGACGACCTTTTTATATTCTTGATACCAACAATAATATTATCTTCGGTTAGAGCAAGTAAACTGAAATCTAAAGAGCTATTAGTGAAATTTTTTTTTACGAATATTTGAGAGTTCTTCAACTGACTGGTCATTATCAGATGCGAAGTTAGAAAAAAAGAAACTTGTGAAGAGATTAGCCGCATCGGACATAGAAGCCGCATTTTCATCTTTATAAAAAACAGTGTTAGGTACACTTGAGCCAGTTTTCCTGGATTTGATATACGACCAAAAACACTTGGACTTTAATATTAGACTCGAAAATATGAATATAGTTTTTGTAACAAGTCTTATTCAACTTGCAGGACTCTTTTTGGTAAAAACGATATTTATTGTGAAAGCATTGCTTTTTAGTTGACTTGAAGTTTTTATAAACCTTTTTTTTATTTAAATTTTTTAGATGCTTTAAATTCTTCGAGAACCAAGGAAGTTTACACATTTTTGGTTTGATAGTTGGCACATATGTATGTAGAAACAAATTATATGACAGGCAATTATCTGAGGTTAACAAGAAAAATTTAAAATTACATGAAAAATCAGTGCTCACAGGAGATTGGGCAGAATATAACATGGTAAAAAAAAGTACAAAGTAATTATCAAAATTAAGAAAATTAGCTATGTACATGGAACAGAAAGTCGAAGCAAATAGAAATGATAGCCGATTAATGTGGAAACAGTTAAAACAAGTGGTTAATAAATCAGATAGTAAAGAAAAAATACCAGAAGTACTAATAAGGGGTAAAATACTCAAAAGCAGCGATGAAATTGCAGAAAACGTAAACGAACATAGAAGACATTAGCAGTAACTTTATACCGCAGACTAATCAGGTAAATAACTTTAAATTCAACAAGATTAACACTAAAGATATTGAACATACCGTAAAAAAAATTAAGAGGAACATAGGAGGGAAAAATGTATTGTATGAAGCTGTAATGAACGACAGAGAAGAGTATATGGGACACTTCTACTCCTTACTGATAAATAATAGCCTTGAATCAGGAATAATACCTAAAGAGTGGAAAATTTCGACGATTGTCCCCGTTAAAAACGTAAAGGGTACTATAAAAGCTGATGAAATGAGGCCAATTAACACTCTTCCAAACATTGAAAAAATTCTGGAAAATGTGGTTAAAACGCAATTGTTGTATCATATTGAAACTAATAACATATTCATAAAAGAGCAATCAGGTTTCAGGGAGAATCACTTGTGTGAGACTGCACTAAATTTGGTACTATCCTAGTAGAAGGAAGATCTTAATTCAAAGTTGAATATCGTAGCGGTGTTTATTGATCTCAAAAGAGCTTTTGAAACTATTGACAGGGATAGAATTTGAAAAAACTTGAGCATATTGGTCTAAAAGACAAGGAGCTTTACTGGTTTCGGAGCAACCTTACCGATCGTATGCAGCAAATAGTGATCGAGTCAACTGTGTCCAAAAAAGTAGCCTCGAACATTGGGTTACCACAGGGATCGATGTTAGCACCAGTTCTTTTCAATATTTATATTAATGATATTAATATGGCGATAAAACACTGTAAGATAAAATTGTTCGCTGATGACACACTCCTAACAGTCAGTTATACGAACGTGCAGAACGCGATTGAAAAAATGCAAGATCTGAATTCCTTATATAACTGGTTATGCTCCAATAAACTAAAACTGAATGTTAATAAGACGCAGTTTATGGTCTTAACTAGGGCAGTCAATAATGGTCAATACACTCGACAGAACCTTATACGCGATGTTAAGAAGACTAAGCCCGCGATAATTGGCGCAAACTGCAGGATCACCCTTTTTGTTGATTGGGCAGCGCACACTTAGGTTCCAATCAGTAGGCATGCGTTCTTCCGACCATATTCTAAAAATGAGCTCGTGCATGCACTTAACCAGCTCATCTCCGCCGTACTTAAATAACTCAGCTGGTAACCCGTCGGCCCCGGGGGCTTTATTGTTCTTCAGCCGTGTTATCGCTTTCCGAATTTCGTCATAGTCGGGTAATGGTAATTCGCGTCCATCATCATTGATTGGGGATTCGGGTTCAACATCTTCTCCAGGGTTGTTGCAGTTGCTTCCATTAAGCAGTGTGGAGAACTCCTCCCTCCATAATTTAAGTATGCTGTGGACATCAGTCACCAGGTTGCCGGTCGGTCTCTCTCTCTTTCTCACGAAAAATGCGTCTTGCTTCCTTCTTCAACTCACGATAACGCTCCCGCACAGCTCGCGTTGCGCCCGATCGCAGTGTGACCCTGTAGGCAGCGTCTTTACGTTCCGTAGCGGCGCAACATTCCTCATCATGCCAGTTGTTCTTTCGGGCTCGCTGAAATCCGACGGCGGTATGTAGACAGCGAGAAATATGGTTCCACTGCTCGGAAATATCGCTCTGTTGATTATTGCTCTCAGAGAGCAGGAGTGCAAGTCGAGTGGCGAAGTGGGTGGCTGTCTGTTGGCTCCTCGGAACGTGCGCACATTTAGGACACTGGAAGCATGCCTTCCGTCTATCACAACGTGGTCGATTTGGTTTCGTGTCTTACCATCTGGAGACAGCCACGTAGCCTAATCAATCTTCTTATGCTGGAACCTGGTACTACATACTACCATGTTTCGGGCCCCGGCGAAGTCGATCAGTCTCAATCCGTTACCGTACATTTCGTCGTGGAGACTGAATTTTCCGACTGTGGAACCAAAGATGCCCTCCTTGCCCACCTTGGCATTGAAATCGCCAAGCACTATTTTTATATCGTGGTGGGGGCACCGCTCATACGTGCGGCCAAGGAGATCGTAGCAGCGATCTTCAGTCTCATCGTCCTTCTCTTCCATCGGAGCGTGGGCGCAAATCAGGGAGTTTTTGAAGAATCTCGCCTTGATGCGGATTAAACCACAGTACTTTATGCCGCAGTCTCTCTCCCACCAAGCCCTGCGCACAACCCATTGCTGTGGGTAAAAATGTTGAGTTCGTTTATATAGCGAGCCGCTTGCTCCAAGCCAGACGCCCGCTTGCAGCCGCACCTCCTGATGAACAGACGCTGCGGACCTTAGTGGACCCTTAAACCGAATATGTATGTGTACCTTGGTATTGAAATCGCCAAGCACGATTTTTATATCGTGGTGGGGGCACCGCTCATACGTGCGGCCAAGGAGATCGTAGCAGCGATCTTCAGTCTCATCGTCCTTCTCTTCCATCGGAGCGTGGGCGGAAATCAGGGAGTTTTTGAAGAATCTCGCCTTGATGCGGATTAAACGACTGTACTTTATGGCGCAGTCCCTCCCACCAAGCCCTGCGCACAACCTATTGCGGTGGGTGAAAATTTTGAGTTCGTTTATATAGCGAGCCGCTTGCTACAAGACAGACGCCCGCTTGCAGCCGCACCTCCTGGTGGACAGACACTGCGGAATTTAGTGGACCCTTAAACCAAATATGTCGGAGTGGCTCCACTAAAGCTCCCTGTCTATTAGCCGTGACCCAATGCTCCACACGGGTTGGTTACCGTATCTCGCACATGGGTTGCTTACGTTGCCCAGGGTGCACGAACGTGGACGTTGGAGGAGGAATTGAGTACAGCCGTGTAACTGTAACCGCATACCCAGAAGCACCACTGCACCTCATTGCACCCCAAAAAGACCAACTTACATTGCTTAAATTAAAATCACCCAGTACACAAATTTGGCTGTCTCCAGTATTACAATGAAGCGCCAACACAATATCGATATGCGATTTGTACAAACTATCACAGCTTTGTGGTCGTATATATGAAATGCAAAGATATAACAAACCAGGGGACCGCTAACACGAACACAAAGTTGGTCGATGATAGTGCCTTCGTTCAGGAGAGGAAAAACCGACGCTTTGAGATTGTTTCGGGCCGCAATCAACACACCCCTGCCTCGGCTACATCCAGTTTTAATGGGATCTCTGTCTTTCCGGAAGACATCATACAGGTTTGGATTGAAGAACTCTGCGTTGAATAAATTTGTATTGAGCCGAGACTCAACGATAACAATAATATCATACTCCAAGTGCGCACTTCGCATTCCAACAGTATCATCCTTGGTACGGAGTCTAGAGGCATTTTCAAAATATATTTTAATGTGCTTGTTAGACTTGTGTGGAATAACTACATTGGTGGACAAAAAAAAACGGAACTGTCTAATATTAACGCTTGTTGGCCAGTTATCTGGCTTTAGCAGACTAATATATACATGTTCAGGAACACCCAGTGTAAAGTTTAAGTATTTTAGAGATTCTTCATTAGCATCTTTCTTTACCAGTTTGTAGCAGGCAATTTGCTGTTTGTCAATGGTAACATGTTTCGCCACATAGTTAACAATATCATCTTCAGAGACGGATGGCTTAAATGACGATAAATGAAGCCACTTAAGGTGCGCAAATACTGCCAAATCATTATTATCATTGCGGCCAACCACGACACTTCTATGCTTGGAAGCCCCCTTACGCTTCACAATGTTCCACTCAGAACCTATCCATGGCTGGGAAGTAGCGTTCAGTGTATCTAACGATACACATGGCGCTTGTATAGATGCAGAAGGCAGAACATCATATCATAACAGAATATGACTGCTAACAACAGCATCATAAGGTGAAGATGTATTGGTGTCAGTTGTCAGTTGTCAGTGCGGTCGATAACGCAGTCGGTAATTGTTTAGAATTCGTCAAAGTAGCATCAAGATGTATTGCATACAGTTGGAGAACTCATAATGGCAGAAGGGCCACAAGCTGATTTTCAGCAACAACAGCATTGTCAATCTGAAAGTGAGAAATAAATCCAATTTCTGAGCTCGGCGACTTCGTTCTCTGTGAGTCAGGAAAACTGTTTACTATGATCTTGTTGTGGCTTACTTTGGCAGATGAAATAGCAGAATTAGCGACAATATTTCTTAGGCCATCGAACTCTGATCTCAAAGAGATTAAAAATGATGAAACCTTGTTGTTGTGATCATAGTTTTTTTGATTTAATAAAGTAATTTCTTTATGAATTTCACCAAATTTATCGTTTATTGCAGTTGAGATAGACTCTAAGCCATCCTTTTGCGTGGGCATGAAGGAGTTTAAAACAAATTTTCAGGCAGTGGTAAACAATCAGGGCAAAGATAGCAGACATGCTTATTTTGGCAAAAGAGCCTGACATCATAATCCGATTTTTGACCACACAGCAAGTATGGTGGAACTGATTATGACAAAAACTACTGCACGACACAATTAACGGAACATTTCGCGAAAATGATTTCTGACACTTTCCGCAAGAGTTCATATTTTTAAACACTAACAAACTAATCGCGAGAGCAGTAGCAAAACACGTCTGCACTGTAGCGCGGTCCGCTACATATGTACATATATAAGTTACAATTATTGTTGTTTCTTTAGTGGATATATTCTTTGCCGGCCTTAAGCAACTGAATTGCAGAACTATCCGATATAGGTGCTCAAAGCAACTGAGGGCGCAATAGACCCACTGGTCGCCGTGCATACCTCTAACACTACCTAACTAATCGCAAAAACTAACCGTAAGTTTTAACTTATAATTTGCTTGCATTTCGTAACGATATTATGAGGTAAACGTTGTTGTTCGCAGGTTTTATTGGCACTTTACATACTAGCTATACTGTCTTGCTGGATTGGTGATGCATACGTGAATCTACATACATAACACCGTCAGTTGAAATTGGTATTTTTAAATTTCTGCGCGGTTTTGGTACATACATATATTATTATGGATTTCTTGAATACGATCCAAATATGCCAGCGTTTGACATAGGTTCCACCATTTATGGTGTCTGTATGTATATTGCACGACAAATGGAGTGGTATACAAATTTATGCAGGGTCCGAAAGCGGAAATATTTTATAAGATGATTTTCCGAGAGAGAAATACATTGCTGAGATCTCAGCGACATACCCAGTACCACCATTGGTAAACAAGTCGATTATAGTTTTTTTTGCTCTCTTTTATCAGCTAGACTTGTCGCAATATATTGCAAATGAAGCTTCATTTACCTGGGTTGCGGAAGTGTTCGGGGGCACCTTGACCAAGCCAAACAGCGAGTTTTTGGCTAAAATCAAATAATCAAAAAACTTTTAATGGCGACTAAATAAAATCGTGCCCATGTTCTATAGAAGCCCCCATTGTATGTTCCCAACGCCTACGCTCCAGCAATGATGTGAAAAAGTTTCTTTTTTTAAAAACTCGGACTCAGAACCACTTTGTTAATAATAAAAATATGGTTCAGAACCACTTTGTTAATAAAAAAAATGGTAGAGCTTAACATAATTAAGTCTGCGGTTTTAATACTCTTACTAGAAAGCAGTTAAATTGTTTAATTGAGGTCAGACTAATGTTTAAATTAACATACTATGTTTATTTATTTATTTATGTCTAACAGCGAGTATAGTAATAACAGATATTAGGCGAATAGTTAATTAAATATGACAAATTAATCTTAACACTTAATTGTCTACTTAAAAATTAATTTAAAAAATTCTATAAATTACAAACAATTTTGAATAGAGTGTAAAATGTTATTGACTGGACATAAGATATCTTTCCAATTCTAACTTAGCTGCACTAGGATTAGTAAAATCAACATCCAAAACATTTGAAAAATAATTGTATCAACATCATAAACCGTTCTACTTAGCCCAACCCTGTAAGCATCAAACCGACGCAAATCGGCTGGGAACATTAAAATGGATTTTTGCAAGTAGGTACTGACAGTAAATTTTTCCCGAAATAATACTCAGTAAAAGAGATATAGACTGCGAAGTTCTTCTGTTATGCAGAGTTGGTAGGCTAATTAACCGACAGCGGGAGCCATAAGTTGGCCATGTTTCAACAAAGTTTAGTGAGCGTAGAGCAAAGCGTAAAAATACCTTTTGTACCTTTTCTAGACGATTAATATGAACACTATGAGTATATAGTAAGTGCAAAGTAAAAGTGAGTTTTCAGTCGAAATGTACTCCAAGATCTTTAGTCTCACTTATATAGTCAGGGCAAATATTTGCAATTGAATAAGATGTTGCTCGTGGTATTTTTTATTTAAAAGATGTTACTTTATGGCATTTCTTGATGTTAAGTAAAAGCCGATTCTCGACACACCAAATATGAAGCTTATTAAGCTGCGATTGAAGCTCGTCCGAGTCATTTGTGCATCTAATCTCAGAATACATTTTCAGATCATCGGCAAACAGAAGAAACTTAGCATTAGAAAAACAAGAACTAATGTCATTCATAAAAGTAAGAAAAATAATGTGCCGAAAATACTTCCCTATGGAACCCCTGAAATAGCAATAAATGACTTCGACGAAGTACCATCAATAACCACTTTACAAGTTCTTAAGCATAGGTAGGACCTAATCTACTCCAAGAAACGTGAATATATTCCCATACATTTTAATTTGGTCAATAAAATATTATGGGAGATCTTGTCGAAAGCCTTCGAAAAATCGGTGTACATATATAACATCTAGTTGAAAGCCATTGCGAAACGTTGGAAAACAATCATCCGTTAAGATTGCGAGGTTGGTTACGGTGGATCTGCCAGTTACAAAGCCGTGCTGATTTGGACAGATCAAGTGCTTGACATTTAAGTAAAGTTTTGTTTTGACTATACTTTCGAAAGTTTTGGCAATTGTGGTTAATTTGCTAAGCGGCCTATAGTTTTCTACGTCGCATTTATTACCAGATTTATAAATCGGCGTGATTGACGATCGCTTCCAATCATCAATAAACAGACCTTCAGAAAGAGATTTGTTGAAGATCATTAGCAAAGGCTTCACTAGGGAAGTACAGTTTTTAAACAATATGGCAGAGAAACCATCTGCGTCCATCTGAGACGACCTTTTTATATTCTTGATACCAACAATAATATTATCTTCGGTTAGAGCAAGTAAACTGAAATCTAAAGAGCTATTAGTGAAATTTTTTTTACGAATATTTGAGAGTTCTTCAACTGACAGGTCATTATCAGATGCGAAGTTAGAAAAAAATAAACTTGTGAAGAGGTTAGCCGCATCGGACATAGAAGCCGCATTTTCACCTTTATAAAAAACTGTGTTAGGTACACTTGAGCCAGTTTTCCTGGATTTGATATACGACCAAAAACACTTGGACTTTAATAGTTATTAGACTCGAAAATATGAATATAGTTTTTGTAACAAGTCTTATTCAACTTGCAGGACTCTTTTTGGTAAAAACGATATTTATTGTGAAAGCATTGCTTTTCAGTTGACTTGAAGTTTTTATAAACCTTTTTTTTATTTAAATTTTTTAGATGCTTTAAATTCTTCGAGAACCAAGGAAGTTTACACATTTTTGGTTTGATAGTTGGCACATATGTATGTAGAACCAAATTGTATGACAGGCAATTAGCTGAGGTTAACAAGAAGAATTTCAAATTACATGAAAAAGCAGTGCTCACAGGAGATTGGGCAGTATATAACATGGTAAAAAACCAGTACAAAGTAATTATCAAAATTAAGAAAATTAGCTATGTACATGGAACAGAAAGTCGAAGCAAATAGTAATGATAGCCGATTAATGTGGAAACAGTTAAAACAAGTGGTTAATAAATCAGATAGTAAAAAAAAATACCAGAAGTACTAATAAGGGGTAAAATACTCAAAAGCAGCGATGAAATTGCAGAAAACGTAAACGAACATAGAAGACATTAGCAGTAACTTTATACCGCAGACTAATCAGGTAAATAACTTTAAATTCAACAAGATTAACACTAAAGATATTGAACATACCGTAAAAAAAATTAAGAGGAACATAGGAGGGAAAAATGTATTGTATGAGGCTGTAATTAAAGACAGAGAAGAGTATATGGGACACTTCTACTCCTTACTGATAAATAATAGCCTTGAATCAGGAATAATACCTAAAGAGTGGAAAATTTCGACGATTGTCCCCGTTAAAAACGTAAAGGGTACTATAAAAGCTGAAGAAATGAGGCCAATTAACACTCTTCCAAACATTGAAAAAATTCTGGAAAATGTGGTTAAAACGCAATTGTTGTATCATATTGAAACTAATAACATATTCATAAAAGAGCAATCAGGTTTCAGAGAGAATCACTCGTGTGAGACTGCACTAAATTTGGTACTATCCCAGTGGAAGGAAGATCTTAATTCAAAGTTGAATATCGTAGCGGTGTTTATTGATCTCAAAAGAGCTTTTGAAACTATTGACAGGGACAGAAATTGAAATAACTTGAGCATATTGGTCTAAAAGACAAGGAGCTTTACTGGTTTCGGAGCAACCTTACCGATCGTATGTAGCAAATAGTGATCGAGTCAACTGTGTCCAAAAAAGTAGCCTCGAACATTGGGTTACCACAGGGCTCGATGTTAGCACCAGTTCTTTTCAATATTTATATTAATGATATTAATATGGTGATAAAACACTGTAAGATAAAATTGTTCGCTGATGACACACTCCTAACAGTCAGTTATACGAACGTGCAGAATGCGATTGAAAAAATGCAAGATCTGAATTCCTTATATAACTGGTTATGCTCCAATAAACTAAAACTGAATGTTAATAAGACGCAGTTTATGGTCTTTACTAGGGCAGTCAATAATGGTCAATACACTCGACAGAACCTTATACGCGATGTTAAGAAGACTAATCCCGCGATAATTGGCGCAAACTGCAGGATCACCCTTTTTGTTGATTGGGCAGCGCACACTTAGGTTCCAATCAGTAGGCATGGGTTCTTCCGACCATATTCTAAAAATGAGCTCGTGCATGCACTTAACCAGCTCATCTCCGCCGTACTTAAATAACTCAGCTGGTAACCCGTCGGCCCCGGGGGCTTTATTGTTATCGCTTTCCGAATTTCGTCATAGTCGGGTAATGGTAATTCGCGTCCATCATCATTGATTGGGGATTCGGGTTCAACATCTTCTCCAGGGTTGTTGCAGTTGCTTCCATTAAGCAGTGTGGAGAACTGCTCCCTCCATAATTTAAGTATGCTGTGGACATCAGTCACCAGGTTGCCGGTCGGTCTCTCTCTTTTTCTCACGAAAAATGCGTCTTGCTTCCTTCTTCAACTCGCGATAACGCTCCCGCACAGCTCGCGTTGCGCCCGATCGCAGTGTGACCCTGTAGGCAGCGTCTTTACGTTCCGTAGCGGCGCGACATTCCTCATCATGCCTGTTGTTCTTTCGGGCTCGCTGAAATCCGACGGCGGTATGTAGACAGCGAGAAATATGGTTCCACTGCTCGGAAATATTGCTCTTTTGATTATTGCTCTCAGAGGGCAGGAGTGCAAGTCGAGTGGCGACAAGAAAATAATCGGAGTCGATGTTGGCTCCTCGGAACGTGCGCACATTTAGGACACTGAAAGCATGCCTTCCGTCTATCACAACGTGGTCAATTTGGTTTCGTGTCTTACCATCTGGAAACAGCCATGTAGCCTGGTCAATCTTCTTATGCTGGAACCTGGTACTACAGACTACCATGTTTCGGGCCCCGGCGAAGTCGATCAGTCTCAATCCGTTACCGTACATTTCGTCGTGGAGACTGAATTTTCCGACTGTGGAACCAAAGATGCCCTCCTTGCCCACCTTGGCATTGAAATCGCCAAGCACTATTTTTATATCGTGGTGGGGGCACCGCTCATACGTGCGGCCAAGGAGATCGTAGCAGCGATCTTCAGTCTCATCGTCCTTCTCTTCCATCGGAGCGTGGGCGCAAATCAGGGAGTTTTTGAAGAATCTCGCCTTGATGCGGATTAAACGACAGTACTTTATGCCGCAGTCTCTCTCCCACCAAGCCCTGCGCACAACCCATTGCTGTGGGTAAAAATTTTGAGTTCGTTTATATAGCGAGCCGCTTGCTCCAAGACAGACGCCCGTTGCAGCCGCACCTCCTGATGAACAGACGCTGCGGACCTTAGTGGACCCTTAAACCGAATATGTATGTGTACCTTGGTATTGAAATCGCCAAGCACGATTTTTATATCGTGGTGGGGGCACCGCTCATACGTGCGGCCAAGGAGATCGTAGCAGCGATCTTCAGTCTCATCGTCCTTCTCTTCCATCGGAGCGTGGGCGGAAATCAGGGAGTTTTTGAAGAATCTCGCCTTGATGCGGATTAAACGACTGTACTTTATGGCGCAGTCCCTCCCACCAAGCCCTGCGCACAACCTATTGCGGTGGGTGAAAATTTTGAGTTCGTTTATATAGCGAGCCGCTTGCTACAAGACAGACGCCCGCTTGCAGCCGCACCTCCTGGTGGACAGACACTGCGGAATTTAGTGGACCCTTAAACCAAATATGTCGGAGTGGCTCCACTAAAGCTCCCTGTCTATTAGCCGTGACCCAATGCTCCACACGGGTTGGTTACCGTATCTCGCACATGGGTTGCTTACGTTGCCCAGGGTGCACGAACGTGGACGTTGGAGGAGGAATTGAGTACAGCCGTGCAACTGTAACCGCATACCCAGAAGCACCACTGCACCTCATTGCACCCCAAAAAGACCAACTTACATTGCTTAAATTAAAATCACCCAGTACACAAATTTGGCTGTCTCCAGTATTACAATGAAGCGCCAACACAATATCGATATGCGATTTGTACAAACTATCACAGCTTTGTGGTCGTATATATGAAATGCAAAGATATAACAAACCAGGGGACCGCTAACACGAACACAAAGTTGGTCGATGATAGTGCCTTCGTTCAGGAGAGGAAAAACCGACGCTTTGAGATTGTTTCGGGCCGCAATCAACACACCCCTGCCTCGGCTACATCCAGTTTTAATGGGATCTCTGTCTTTCCGGAAGACATCATACAGGTTTGGATTGAAGAACTCTGCGTTGAATAAATTTGTATTGAGCCGAGACTCAACGATAACAATAATATCATACTCCAAGTGCGCACTTCGCATTCCAACAGTATCATCCTTGGTACGGAGTCTAGAGGCATTTTCAAAATATATTTTAATGTGCTTGTTAGACTTGTGTGGAATAACTACATTGGTGGACAAAAAAAAACGGAACTGTCTAATATTAACGCTTGTTGGCCAGTTATCTGGCTTTAGCAGACTAATATATACATGTTCAGGAACACCCAGTGTAAAGTTTAAGTATTTTAGAGATTCTTCATTAGCATCTTTCTTTACCAGTTTGTAGCAGGCAATTTGCTGTTTGTCAATGGTAACATGTTTCGCCACATAGTTAACAATTTCATCTTCAGAGACGGATGGCTTAAATGACGATAAATGAAGCCACTTAAGGTGCGCAAATACTGCCAAATCATTATTATCATTGCGGCCAACCACGACACTTCTATGCTTGGAAGCCCCCTTACGCTTCACAATGTTCCACTCAGAACCTATCCATGGCTGGGAAGTAGCGTTCAGTGTATCTAACGATACACATGGCGCTTGTATAGATGCAGAAGGCAGAACATCATATCATAACAGAATATGACTGCTAACAACAGCATCATAAGGTGAAGATGTATTGGTGTCAGTTGTCAGTTGTCAGTGCGGTCGATAACGCAGTCGGTAATTGTTTAGAATTCGTCAAAGTAGCATCAAGATGTATTGCATACAGTTGGAGAACTCATAATGGCAGAAGGGCCACAAGCTGATTTTCAGCAACAACAGCATTGTCAATCTGAAAGTGAGAAATAAATCCAATTTCTGAGCTCGGCGACTTCGTTCTCTGTGAGTCAGGAAAACTGTTTACTATGATCTTGTTGTGGCTTACTTTGGCAGATGAAATAGCAGAATTAGAGACAATATTTCTTAGGCCATCGAACTCTGATCTCAAAGAGATTAAAAATGATGAAACCTTGTTGTTGTGATCATAGTTTTTTTGATTTAATAAAGTAATTTCTTTATGAATTTCACCAAATTTATCGTTTATTGCAGTTGAGATAGACTCTAAGCCATCCTTTTGCGTGGGCATGAAGGAGTTTAAAACAAATTTTCAGGCAGTGGTAAACAATCAGGGCAAAGATAGCAGACATGCTTATTTTGGCAAAAGAGCCTGACATCATAATCCGATATTTTGACCACACAGCAAGTATTGTGGAACTGATTATGACAAAAACTACTGCACGACACAATTAACGGAACATTTCGCGAAAATGATTTCTGACACTTTCCGCAAGAGTTCATATTTTTAAACACTAACAAACTAATCGCGAGAGCAGTAGCAAAACACGTCTGCACTGTAGCGCGGTCCGCTACATATGTACATATATAAGTTACAATTATTGTTGTTTCTTTAGTGGATATATTCTTTGCCGTCCTTAAGCAACTGAATTGCAGAACTATCCGATATAGGTGCTCAAAGCAACTGAGGGCGCAATAGACCCACTGGTCGCCGTGCATACCTCTAACACTACCTAACTAATCGCAAAAGAGACCGTAAGTTTTAACTTATAATTTGCTTGCATTTCGTAACGATATTATGAGGTAAACGTTGTTGTTCGCAGGTTTTATTGGCCCTTTACATACTAGCTATACTGTCTTGCTGGATTGGTGATGCATACGTGAATCTACATACATAACACCGTCAGTTGAAATTGGTATTTTTAAATTTCTGCGCGGTTTTGGTACATACATATATTATTATGGATTTCTTGAATACGATCCAAATATGCCAGCGTTTGACATAGGTTCCACCATTTATGGTGTCTGTATGTATATTGCACGACAAATGGAGTGGTATACAATTTTATGCAGGGTCCGAAAGCGGAAATATTTTATAAGATGATTTTCCGAGAGAGAAATACATTGCTGAGATCTCAGCGACATACCCAGTACCACCATTGGTAAACAAGTCGATTATAGTTTTTTTTGCTCTCTTTTATCAGCTAGACTTGTCGCAATATATTGCAAATGAAGCTTCATTTACCTGGGTTGCGGAAGTGTTCGGGGGCACCTTGACCAAGCCAAACAGCGAGTTTTTGGCTAAAATCAAATAATCAAAAAACTTTTAATGGCGACTAAATAAAATCGTGCCCATGTTCTATAGAAGCCCCCATTGTATGTTCCCAACGCCTACGCTCCAGCAATGATGTGAAAAAGTTTCCTTTTTTACAAACTCGGACTCAGAACCACTTTGTTAATAATAAAAATATGGTTCAGAACCACTTTGTTAATAAAAAAAATGGTAGAGCTTAACATAATTAAGTCTGCGGTTTTAATACTCTTACTAGAAAGCAGTTAAATTGTTTAATTGAGGTAAGACTAATGTTTAAATTAACATACTATATTTATTTATTTATTTATGTCTAACAGCGAGTATAGTAATAACAGATATTAGGCGAATAGTTAATTAAATATGACAAATTAATCTTAACACTTAATTGTCTACTTAAAAATTAATTTAAAAAATTCTATAAATTACAAACAATTTTGAATAGAGTGTAAAATGTTATTGACTGGACATAAGATATCTTTCCAATTCTAACTTAGTTGCACTAGGATTAGTAAAATCAACATCCAAAACATTTGAAAAATAATTGTATCAACATCATAAACCGTTCTACTTAGCCCAACCCTGTAAGCATCAAACCGACGCAAATCGGCTGGGAACATTAAAATGGATTTTTGCAAGTAGGTACTGACAGTAAATTTTTCCCGAAATAATACTCAGTAAAAGAGATATAGACTGCGAAGTTCTTCTGTTATGCAGAGTTGGTAGGCTAATTAACCGACAGCGGGAGCCATAAGTTGGCCATGTTTCAACAAAGTTTAGTGAGCGTAGAGCAAAGCGTAAAAATACCTTTTGTACCTTTTCTAGACGATTAATATGAACACTATGAGTATATAGTAAGTGCAAAGTAAAAGTGAGTTTTCAGTCGAAATGTACTCCAAGATCTTTAGTCTCACTTATATAGTCAGGGCAAATATTTGCAATTGAATAAGATGTTGCTCGTGGTATTTTTTATTTAAAAGATGTTACTTTATGGCATTTCTTGATGTTAAGTAAAAGCCGATTCTCGACACACCAAATATGAAGCTTATTAAGCTGCGATTGAAGCTCGTCCGAGTCATTTGTGCATCTAATCTCAGAATACATTTTCAGATCATCGGCAAACAGAAGAAACTTAGCATTAGAAAAACAAGAACTAATGTCATTCATAAAAGTAAGAAAAATAATGTGCCGAAAATACTTCCCTATGGAACCCCTGAAATAGCAATAAATGACTTCGACGAAGTACCATCAATAACCACTTTACAAGTTCTTAAGCATAGGTAGGACCTAATCTACTCCAAGAAACGTGAATATATTCCCATACATTTTAATTTGGTCAATAAAATATTATGGGAGATCTTGTCGAAAGCCTTCGAAAAATCGGTGTATATAACATCTAGTTGAAAGCCATTGCGAAACGTTGGAAAACAATCATCCGTTAAGATTGCGAGGTTGGTTACGGTGGATCTGCCAGTTACAAAGCCGTGCTGATTTGGACAGATCAAGTGCTTGACATTTAAGTAAAGTTTTGTTTTGACTATACTTTCGAAAGTTTTGGCAATTGTGGTTAATTTGCTAAGCGGCCTATAGTTTTCTACGTCGCATTTATTACCAGATTTATAAATCGGCGTGATTGACGATCGCTTCCAATCATCAATAAACAGACCTTCAGAAAGAGATTTGTTGAAGATCATTAGCAAAGGCTTCACTAGGGAAGTACAGTTTTTAAACAATATGGCAGAGAAACCATCTGCGTCCATCTGAGACGACCTTTTTATATTCTTGATACCAACAATAATATTATCTTCGGTTAGAGCAAGTAAACTGAAATCTAAAGAGCTATTAGTGAAATTTTTTTTACGAATATTTGAGAGTTCTTCAACTGACAGGTCATTATCAGATGCGAAGTTAGAAAAAAAGAAACTTGTGAAGAGGTTAGCCGCATCGGACATAGAAGCCGCATTTTCACCTTTATAAAAAACAGTGTTAGGTACACTTGAGCCAGTTTTCCTGGATTTGATATACGACCAAAAACACTTGGACTTTAATATTAGACTCGAAAATATGAATATAGTTTTTGTAACAAGTCTTATTCAACTTGCAGGACTCTTTTTGGTAAAAACGATATTTATTGTGAAAGCATTGCTTTTCAGTTGACTTGAAGTTTTTATAAACCTTTTTTTTATTTAAATTTTTTAGATGCTTTAAATTCTTCGAGAACCAAGGAAGTTTACTCATTTTTGGTTTGATAGTTGGCACATATGTATGTAGAAACAAATTGTATGACAGGCAATTAGCTGAGGTTAACAAGAAGAATTTCAAATTACATGAAAAAGCAGTGCTCACAGGAGATTGGGCAGTATATAACATGGTAAAAAACCAGTACAAAGTAATTATCAAAATTAAGAAAATTAGCTATGTACATGGAACAGAAAGTCGAAGCAAATAGAAATGATAGCCGATTAATGTGGAAACAGTTAAAACAAGTGGTTAATAAATCAGATAGTAAAAAAAAATACCAGAAGTACTAATAAGGGGTAAAATACTCAAAAGCAGCGATGAAATTGCAGAAAACGTAAACGAACATAGAAGACATTAGCAGTAACTTTATACCGCAGACTAATCAGGTAAATAACTTTAAATTCAACAAGATTAACACTAAAGATATTGAACATACCGTAAAAAAAATTAAGAGGAACATAGGAGGGAAAAATGTATTGTATGAGGCTGTAATTAAAGACAGAGAAGAGTATATGGGACACTTCTACTCCTTACTGATAAATAATAGCCTTGAATCAGGAATAATACCTAAAGAGTGGAAAATTTCGACGATTGGGGGTACTATAAAAGCTGAAGAAATGAGGCCAATTAACACTCTTCCAAACATTGAAAAAATTCTGGAAAATGTGGTTAAAACGCAATTGTTGTATCATATTGAAACTAATAACATATTCATAAAAGAGCAATCAGGTTTCAGAGAGAATCACTCGTGTGAGACTGCACTAAATTTGGTACTATCCCAGTGGAAGGAAGATCTTAATTCAAAGTTGAATATCGTAGCGGTGTTTATTGATCTCAAAAGAGCTTTTGAAACTATTGACAGGGACAGAAATTGAAATAACTTGAGCATATTGGTCTAAAAGACAAGGAGCTTTACTGGTTTCGGAGCAACCTTACCGATCGTATGTAGCAAATAGTGATCGAGTCAACTGTGTCCAAAAAAGTAGCCTCGAACATTGGGTTACCACAGGGCTCGATGTTAGCACCAGTTCTTTTCAATATTTATATTAATGATATTAATATGGTGATAAAACACTGTAAGATAAAATTGTTCGCTGATGACACACTCCTAACAGTCAGTTATACGAACGTGCAGAATGCGATTGAAAAAATGCAAGATCTGAATTCCTTATATAACTGGTTATGCTCCAATAAACTAAAACTGAATGTTAATAAGACGCAGTTTATGGTCTTTACTAGGGCAGTAAATAATGGTCAATACACTCGACAGAACCTTATACGCGATGTTAAGAAGACTAATCCCGCGATAATTGGCGCAAACTGCAGGATCACCCTTTTTGTTGATTGGGCAGCGCACACTTAGGTTCCAATCAGTAGGCATGGGTTCTTCCGACCATATTCTAAAAATGAGCTCGTGCATGCACTTAACCAGCTCATCTCCGCCGTACTTAAATAACTCAGCTGGTAACCCGTCGGCCCCGGGGGCTTTATTGTTATCGCTTTCCGAATTTCGTCATAGTCGGGTAATGGTAATTCGCGTCCATCATCATTGATTGGGGATTCGGGTTCAACATCTTCTCCAGGGTTGTTGCAGTTGCTTCCATTAAGCAGTGTGGAGAACTGCTCCCTCCATAATTTAAGTATGCTGTGGACATCAGTCACCAGGTTGCCGGTCGGTCTCTCTCTTTTTCTCACGAAAAATGCGTCTTGCTTCCTTCTTCAACTCGCGATAACGCTCCCGCACAGCTCGCGTTGCGCCCGATCGCAGTGTGACCCTGTAGGCAGCGTCTTTACGTTCCGTAGCGGCGCGACATTCCTCATCATGCCAGTTGTTCTTTCGGGCTCGCTGAAATCCGACGGCGGTATGTAGACAGCGAGAAATATGGTTCCACTGCTCGGAAATATTGCTCTTTTGATTATTGCTCTCAGAGGGCAGGAGTGCAAGTCGAGTGGCGACAAGAAAATAATCGGAGTCGATGTTGGCTCCTCGGAACGTGCGCACATTTAGGACACTGAAAGCATGCCTTCCGTCTATCACAACGTGGTCAATTTGGTTTCGTGTCTTACCATCTGGAAACAGCCATGTAGCCTGGTCAATCTTCTTATGCTGGAACCTGGTACTACAGACTACCATGTTTCGGGCCCCGGCGAAGTCGATCAGTCTCAATCCGTTACCGTACATTTCGTCGTGGAGACTGAATTTTCCGACTGTGGAACCAAAGATGCCCTCCTTGCCCACCTTGGCATTGAAATCGCCAAGCACTATTTTTATATCGTGGTGGGGGCACCGCTCATACGTGCGGCCAAGGAGATCGTAGCAGCGATCTTCAGTCTCATCGTCCTTCTCTTCCATCGGAGCGTGGGCGCAAATCAGGGAGTTTTTGAAGAATCTCGCCTTGATGCGGATTAAACGACAGTACTTTATGCCGCAGTCTCTCTCCCACCAAGCCCTGCACACAACCCATTGCTGTGGGTAAAAATTTTGAGTTCGTTTATATAGCGAGCCGCTTGCTCCAAGACAGACGCCCGTTGCAGCCGCACCTCCTGATGAACAGACGCTGCGGACCTTAGTGGACCCTTAAACCGAATATGTATGTGTACCTTGGTATTGAAATCGCCAAGCACGATTTTTATATCGTGGTGGGGGCACCGCTCATACGTGCGGCCAAGGAGATCGTAGCAGCGATCTTCAGTCTCATCGTCCTTCTCTTCCATCGGAGCGTGGGCGGAAATCAGGGAGTTTTTGAAGAATCTCGCCTTGATGCGGATTAAACGACTGTACTTTATGGCGCAGTCCCTCCCACCAAGCCCTGCGCACAACCTATTGCGGTGGGTGAAAATTTTGAGTTCGTTTATATAGCGAGCCGCTTGCTACAAGACAGACGCCCGCTTGCAGCCGCACCTCCTGGTGGACAGACACTGCGGAATTTAGTGGACCCTTAAACCAAATATGTCGGAGTGGCTCCACTAAAGCTCCCTGTCTATTAGCCGTGACCCAATGCTCCACACGGGTTGGTTACCGTATCTCGCACATGGGTTGCTTACGTTGCCCAGGGTGCACGAACGTGGACGTTGGAGGAGGAATTGAGTACAGCCGTGCAACTGTAACCGCATACCCAGAAGCACCACTGCACCTCATTGCACCCCAAAAAGACCAACTTACATTGCTTAAATTAAAATCACCCAGTACACAAATTTGGCTGTCTCCAGTATTACAATGAAGCGCCAACACAATATCGATATGCGATTTGTACAAACTATCACAGCTTTGTGGTCGTATATATGAAATGCAAAGATATAACAAACCAGGGGACCGCTAACACGAACACAAAGTTGGTCGATGATAGTGCCTTCGTTCAGGAGAGGAAAAACCGACGCTTTGAGATTGTTTCGGGCCGCAATCAACACACCCCTGCCTCGGCTACATCCAGTTTTAATGGGATCTCTGTCTTTCCGGAAGACATCATACAGGTTTGGATTGAAGAACTCTGCGTTGAATAAATTTGTATTGAGCCGAGACTCAACGATAACAATAATATCATACTCCAAGTGCGCACTTCGCATTCCAACAGTATCATCCTTGGTACGGAGTCTAGAGGCATTTTCAAAATATATTTTAATGTGCTTGTTAGACTTGTGTGGAATAACTACATTGGTGGACAAAAAAAAACGGAACTGTCTAATATTAACGCTTGTTGGCCAGTTATCTGGCTTTAGCAGACTAATATATACATGTTCAGGAACACCCAGTGTAAAGTTTAAGTATTTTAGAGATTCTTCATTAGCATCTTTCTTTACCAGTTTGTAGCAGGCAATTTGCTGTTTGTCAATGGTAACATGTTTCGCCACATAGTTAACAATTTCATCTTCAGAGACGGATGGCTTAAATGACGATAAATGAAGCCACTTAAGGTGCGCAAATACTGCCAAATCATTATTATCATTGCGGCCAACCACGACACTTCTATGCTTGGAAGCCCCCTTACGCTTCACAATGTTCCACTCAGAACCTATCCATGGCTGGGAAGTAGCGTTCAGTGTATCTAACGATACACATGGCGCTTGTATAGATGCAGAAGGCAGAACATCATATCATAACAGAATATGACTGCTAACAACAGCATCATAAGGTGAAGATGTATTGGTGTCAGTTGTCAGTTGTCAGTGCGGTCGATAACGCAATCGGTAATTGTTTAGAATTCGTCAAAGTAGCATCAAGATGTATTGCATACAGTTGGAGAACTCATAATGGCAGAAGGGCCACAAGCTGATTTTCAGCAACAACAGCATTGTCAATCTGAAAGTGAGAAATAAATCCAATTTCTGAGCTCGGCGACTTCGTTCTCTGTGAGTCAGGAAAACTGTTTACTATGATCTTGTTGTGGCTTACTTTGGCAGATGAAATAGCAGAATTAGCGACAATATTTCTTAGGCCATCGAACTCTGATCTCAAAGAGATTAAAAATGATGAAACCTTGTTGTTGTGATCATAGTTTTTTTGATTTAATAAAGTAATTTCTTTATGAATTTCACCAAATTTATCGTTTATTGCAGTTGAGATAGACTCTAAGCCATCCTTTTGCGTGGGCATGAAGGAGTTTAAAACAAATTTTCAGGCAGTGGTAAACAATCAGGGCAAAGATAGCAGACATGCTTATTTTGGCAAAAGAGCCTGACATCATAATCCGATATTTTGACCACACAGCAAGTATGGTGGAACTGATTATGACAAAAACTACTGCACGACACAATTAACGGAACATTTCGCGAAAATGATTTCTGACACTTTCCGCAAGAGTTCATATTTTTAAACACTAACAAACTAATCGCGAGAGCAGTAGCAAAACACGTCTGCACTGTAGCGCGGTCCGCTACATATGTACATATATAAGTTACAATTATTGTTGTTTCTTTAGTGGATATATTCTTTGCCGGCCTTAAGCAACTGAATTGCAGAACTATCCGATATAGGTGCTCAAAGCAACTGAGGGCGCAATATACCCACTGGTCGCCGTGCATACCTCTAACACTACCTAACTAATCGCAAAAGAGACCGTAAGTTTTAACTTATAATTTGCTTGCATTTCGTAACGATATTATGAGGTAAACGTTGTTGTTCGCAGGTTTTATTGGCCCTTTACATACTAGCTATACTGTCTTGCTGGATTGGTGATGCATACGTGAATCTACATACATAACACCGTCAGTTGAAATTGGTATTTTTAAATTTCTGCGCGGTTTTGGTACATACATATATTATTATGGATTTCTTGAATACGATCCAAATATGCCAGCGTTTGACATAGGTTCCACCATTTATGGTGTCTGTATGTATATTGCACGACAAATGGAGTGGTATACAATTTTATGCAGGGTCCGAAAGCGGAAATATTTTATAAGATGATTTTCCGAGAGAGAAATACATTGCTGAGATCTCAGCGACATACCCAGTACCACCATTGGTAAACAAGTCGATTATAGTTTTTTTTGCTCTCTTTTATCAGCTAGACTTGTCGCAATATATTGCAAATGAAGCTTCATTTACCTGGGTTGCGGAAGTGTTCGGGGGCACCTTGACCAAGCCAAACAGCGAGTTTTTGGCTAAAATCAAATAATCAAAAAACTTTTAATGGCGACTAAATAAAATCGTGCCCATGTTCTATAGAAGCCCCCATTGTATGTTCCCAACGCCTACGCTCCAGCAATGATGTGAAAAAGTTTCTTTTTTTAAAAACTCGGACTCAGAACCACTTTGTTAATAATAAAAATATGGTTCAGAACCACTTTGTTAATAAAAAAAATGGTAGAGCTTAACATAATTAAGTCTGCGGTTTTAATACTCTTACTAGAAAGCAGTTAAATTGTTTAATTGAGGTAAGACTAATGTTTAAATTAACATACTATATTTATTTATTTATTTATGTCTAACAGCGAGTATAGTAATAACAGATATTAGGCGAATAGTTAATTAAATATGACAAAATAATCTTATCACTTAATTGTCTACTTAAAAATTAATTTAAAAAATTCTATAAATTACAAACAATTTTGAATAGAGTGTAAAATGTTATTGACTGGACATAAGATATCTTTCCAATTCTAACTTAGTTGCACTAGGATTAGTAAAATCAACATCCAAAACATTTGAAAAATAATTGTATCAACATCATAAACCGTTCTACTTAGCCCAACCCTGAAAGCATCAAACCGACGCAAATCGGCTGGGAACATTAAAATGGATTTTTGCAAGTAGGTACTGACAGTAAATTTTTCCCGAAATAATACTCAGTAAAAGAGATATAGACTGCGAAGTTCTTCTGTTATGCAGAGTTGGTAGGCTAATTAACCGACAGCGGGAGCCATAAGTTGGCCATGTTTCAACAAAGTTTAGTGAGCGTAGAGCAAAGCGTAAAAATACCTTTTGTACCTTTTCTAGACGATTAATATGAACACTATGAGTATATAGTAAGTGCAAAGTAAAAGTGAGTTTTCAGTCGAAATGTACTCCAAGATCTTTAGTCTCACTTATATAGTCAGGGCAAATATTTGCAATTGAATAAGATGTTGCTCGTGGTATTTTTTATTTAAAAGATGTTACTTTATGGCATTTCTTGATGTTAAGTAAAAGCCGATTCTCGACACACCAAATATGAAGCTTATTAAGCTGCGATTGAAGCGCGTCCGAGTCATTTGTGCATCTAATCTCAGAATACATTTTCAGATCATCGGCAAACAGAAGAAACTTAGCATTAGAAAAACAAGAACTAATGTCATTCATAAAAGTAAGAAAAATAATGTGCCGAAAATACTTCCCTATGGAACCCCTGAAATAGTAATAAATGACTTCGACGAAGTACCATCAATAACCACTTTACAAGTTCTTAAGCATAGGTAGGACCTAATCTACTCCAAGAAACGTGAATATATTCCCATACATTTTAATTTGGTCAATAAAATAGTATGGGAGATCTTGTCGAAAGCCTTCGAAAAATCGGTGTATATAACATCTAGTTGAAAGCCATTGCGAAACGTTGGAAAACAATCATCCGTTAAGATTGCGAGGTTGGTTACGGTGGATCTGCCAGTTACAAAGCCGTGCTGATTTGGACAGATCAAGTGCTTGACATTTAAGTAAAGTTTTGTTTTGACTATACTTTCGAAAGTTTTGGCAATTGTGGTTAATTTGCTAAGCGGCCTATAGTTTTCTACGTCGCATTTATTACCAGATTTATAAATCGGCGTGATTGACGATCGCTTCCAATCATCAATAAACAGACCTTCAGAAAGAGATTTGTTGAAGATCATTAGCAAAGGCTTCACTAGGGAAGTACAGTTTTTAAACAATATGGCAGAGAAACCATCTGCGTCCATCTGAGACGACCTTTTTATATTCTTGATACCAACAATAATATTATCTTCGGTTAGAGCAAGTAAACTGAAATCTAAAGAGCTATTAGTGAAATTTTTTTTACGAATATTTGAGAGTTCTTCAACTGACAGGTCATTATCAGATGCGAAGTTAGAAAAAAATAAACTTGTGAAGAGGTTAGCCGCATCGGACATAGAAGCCGCATTTTCACCTTTATAAAAAACAGTGTTAGGTACACTTGAGCCAGTTTTCCTGGATTTGATATACGACCAAAAACACTTGGACTTTAATATTAGACTCGAAAATATGAATATAGTTTTTGTAACAAGTCTTATTCAACTTGCAGGACTCTTTTTGGTAAAAACGATATTTATTGTGAAAGCATTGCTTTTCAGTTGACTTGAAGTTTTTATAAACCTTTTTTTTATTTAAATTTTTTAGATGCTTTAAATTCTTCGAGAACCAAGGAAGTTTACACATTTTTGGTTTGATAGTTGGCACATATGTATGTAGAAACAAATTGTATGACAGGCAATTAGCTGAGGTTAACAAGAAGAATTTCAAATTGCATGAAAAAGCAGTGCTCACAGGAGATTGGGCAGTATATAACATGGTAAAAAACCAGTACAAAGTAATTATCAAAATTAAGAAAATTAGCTACATGGAACAGAAAGTAGAAGCAAATAGAAATGATAGCCGATTAATGTGGAAACAGTTAAAACAAGTGGTTAATAAATCAGATAGTAAAAAAAAATACCAGAAGTACTAATAAGGGGTAAAATACTCAAAAGCAGCGATGAAATTGCAGAAAACGTAAACGAACATAGAAGACATTAGCAGTAACTTTATACCGCAGACTAATCAGGTAAATAACTTTAAATTCAACAAGATTAACACTAAAGATATTGAACATACCGTAAAAAAAATTAAGAGGAACATAGGAGGGAAAAATGTATTGTATGAGGCTGTAATTAAAGACAGAGAAGAGTATATGGGACACTTCTACTCCTTACTGATAAATAATAGCCTTGAATCAGGAATAATACCTAAAGAGTGGAAAATTTCGACGATTGGGGGTACTATAAAAGCTGAAGAAATGAGGCCAATTAACACTCTTCCAAACATTGAAAAAATTCTGGAAAATGTGGTTAAAACGCAATTGTTGTATCATATTGAAACTAATAACATATTCATAAAAGAGCAATCAGGTTTCAGAGAGAATCACTCGTGTGAGACTGCACTAAATTTGGTACTATCCCAGTGGAAGGAAGATCTTAATTCAAAGTTGAATATCGTAGCGGTGTTTATTGATCTCAAAAGAGCTTTTGAAACTATTGACAGGGACAGAAATTGAAATAACTTGAGCATATTGGTCTAAAAGACAAGGAGCTTTACTGGTTTCGGAGCAACCTTACCGATCGTATGTAGCAAATAGTGATCGAGTCAACTGTGTCCAAAAAAGTAGCCTCGAACATTGGGTTACCACAGGGCTCGATGTTAGCACCAGTTCTTTTCAATATTTATATTAATGATATTAATATGGTGATAAAACACTGTAAGATAAAATTGTTCGCTGATGACACACTCCTAACAGTCAGTTATACGAACGTGCAGAATGCGATTGAAAAAATGCAAGATCTGAATTCCTTATATAACTGGTTATGCTCCAATAAACTAAAACTGAATGTTAATAAGACGCAGTTTATGGTCTTTACTAGGGCAGTAAATAATGGTCAATACACTCGACAGAACCTTATACGCGATGTTAAGAAGACTAATCCCGCGATAATTGGCGCAAACTGCAGGATCACCCTTTTTGTTGATTGGGCAGCGCACACTTAGGTTCCAATCAGTAGGCATGGGTTCTTCCGACCATATTCTAAAAATGAGCTCGTGCATGCACTTAACCAGCTCATCTCCGCCGTACTTAAATAACTCAGCTGGTAACCCGTCGGCCCCGGGGGCTTTATTGTTATCGCTTTCCGAATTTCGTCATAGTCGGGTAATGGTAATTCGCGTCCATCATCATTGATTGGGGATTCGGGTTCAACATCTTCTCCAGGGTTGTTGCAGTTGCTTCCATTAAGCAGTGTGGAGAACTGCTCCCTCCATAATTTAAGTATGCTGTGGACATCAGTCACCAGGTTGCCGGTCGGTCTCTCTCTTTTTCTCACGAAAAATGCGTCTTGCTTCCTTCTTCAACTCACGATAACGCTCCCGCACAGCTCGCGTTGCGCCCGATCGCAGTGTGACCCTGTAGGCAGCGTCTTTACGTTCCGTAGCGGCGCGACATTCCTCATCATGCCAGTTGTTCTTTCGGGCTCGCTGAAATCCGACGGCGGTATGTAGACAGCGAGAAATATGGTTCCACTGCTCGGAAATATTGCTCTTTTGATTATTGCTCTCAGAGGGCAGGAGTGCAAGTCGAGTGGCGACAAGAAAATAATCGGAGTCGATGTTGGCTCCTCGGAACGTGCGCACATTTAGGACACTGAAAGCATGCCTTCCGTCTATCACAACGTGGTCAATTTGGTTTCGTGTCTTACCATCTGGAAACAGCCATGTAGCCTGGTCAATCTTCTTATGCTGGAACCTGGTACTACAGACTACCATGTTTCGGGCCCCGGCGAAGTCGATCAGTCTCAATCCGTTACCGTACATTTCGTCGTGGAGACTGAATTTTCCGACTGTGGAACCAAAGATGCCCTCCTTGCCCACCTTGGCATTGAAATCGCCAAGCACTATTTTTATATCGTGGTGGGGGCACCGCTCATACGTGCGGCCAAGGAGATCGTAGCAGCGATCTTCAGTCTCATCGTCCTTCTCTTCCATCGGAGCGTGGGCGCAAATCAGGGAGTTTTTGAAGAATCTCGCCTTGATGAGGATTAAACGACAGTACTTTATGCCGCAGTCTCTCTCCCACCAAGCCCTGCGCACAACTCATTGCTGTGGGTAAAAATTTTGAGTTCGTTTATATAGCGAAGCGCCTGCTCCAAGACAGACGCCCGTTGCAGCCGCACCTCCTGATGAACAGACGCTGCGGACCTTAGTGGACCCTTAAACCGAATATGTATGTGTACCTTGGTATTGAAATCGCCAAGCACGATTTTTATATCGTGGTGGGGGCACCGCTCATACGTGCGGCCAAGGAGATCGTAGCAGCGATCTTCAGTCTCATCGTCCTTCTCTTCCATCGGAGCGTGGGCGGAAATCAGGGAGTTTTTGAAGAATCTCGCCTTGATGCGGATTAAACGACTGTACTTTATGGCGCAGTCCCTCCCACCAAGCCCTGCGCACAACCTATTGCGGTGGGTGAAAATTTTGAGTTCGTTTATATAGCGAGCCGCTTGCTACAAGACAGACGCCCGCTTGCAGCCGCACCTCCTGGTGGACAGACACTGCGGAATTTAGTGGACCCTTAAACCAAATATGTCGGAGTGGCTCCACTAAAGCTCCCTGTCTATTAGCCGTGACCCAATGCTCCACACGGGTTGGTTACCGTATCTCGCACATGGGTTGCTTACGTTGCCCAGGGTGCACGAACGTGGACGTTGGAGGAGGAATTGAGTACAGCCGTGCAACTGTAACCGCATACCCAGAAGCACCACTGCACCTCATTGCACCCCAAAAAGACCAACTTACATTGCTTAAATTAAAATCACCCAGTACACAAATTTGGCTGTCTCCAGTATTACAATGAAGCGCCAACACAATATCGATATGCGATTTGTACAAACTATCACAGCTTTGTGGTCGTATATATGAAATGCAAAGATATAACAAACCAGGGGACCGCTAACACGAACACAAAGTTGGTCGATGATAGTGCCTTCGTTCAGGAGAGGAAAAACCGACGCTTTGAGATTGTTTCGGGCCGCAATCAACACACCCCTGCCTCGGCTACATCCAGTTTTAATGGGATCTCTGTCTTTCCGGAAGACATCATACAGGTTTGGATTGAAGAACTCTGCGTTGAATAAATTTGTATTGAGCCGAGACTCAACGATAACAATAATATCATACTCCAAGTGCGCACTTCGCATTCCAACAGTATCATCCTTGGTACGGAGTCTAGAGGCATTTTCAAAATATATTTTAATGTGCTTGTTAGACTTGTGTGGAATAACTACATTGGTGGACAAAAAAAAACGGAACTGTCTAATATTAACGCTTGTTGGCCAGTTATCTGGCTTTAGCAGACTAATATATACATGTTCAGGAACACCCAGTGTAAAGTTTAAGTATTTTAGAGATTCTTCATTAGCATCTTTCTTTACCAGTTTGTAGCAGGCAATTTGCTGTTTGTCAATGGTAACATGTTTCGCCACATAGTTAACAATTTCATCTTCAGAGACGGATGGCTTAAATGACGATAAATGAAGCCACTTAAGGTGCGCAAATACTGCCAAATCATTATTATCATTGCGGCCAACCACGACACTTCTATGCTTGGAAGCCCCCTTACGCTTCACAATGTTCCACTCAGAACCTATCCATGGCTGGGAAGTAGCGTTCAGTGTATCTAACGATACACATGGCGCTTGTATAGATGCAGAAGGCAGAACATCATATCATAACAGAATATGACTGCTAACAACAGCATCATAAGGTGAAGATGTATTGGTGTCAGTTGTCAGTTGTCAGTGCGGTCGATAACGCAATCGGTAATTGTTTAGAATTCGTCAAAGTAGCATCAAGATGTATTGCATACAGTTGGAGAACTCATAATGGCAGAAGGGCCACAAGCTGATTTTCAGCAACAACAGCATTGTCAATCTGAAAGTGAGAAATAAATCCAATTTCTGAGCTCGGCGACTTCGTTCTCTGTGAGTCAGGAAAACTGTTTACTATGATCTTGTTGTGGCTTACTTTGGCAGATGAAATAGCAGAATTAGCGACAATATTTCTTAGGCCATCGAACTCTGATCTCAAAGAGATTAAAAATGATGAAACCTTGTTGTTGTGATCATAGTTTTTTTGATTTAATAAAGTAATTTCTTTATGAATTTCACCAAATTTATCGTTTATTGCAGTTGAGATAGACTCTAAGCCATCCTTTTGCGTGGGCATGAAGGAGTTTAAAACAAATTTTCAGGCAGTGGCAGGGCAAAGATAGCAGACATGCTTATTTTGGCAAAAGAGCCTGACATCATAATCCGATATTTTGACCACACAGCAAGTATGGTGGAACTGATTATGACAAAAACTACTGCACGACACAATTAACGGAACATTTCGCGAAAATGATTTCTGACACTTTCCGCAAGAGTTCATATTTTTAAACACTAACAAACTAATCGCGAGAGCAGTAGCAAAACACGTCTGCACTGTAGCGCGGTCCGCTACATATGTACATATATAAGTTACAATTATTGTTGTTTCTTTAGTGGATATATTCTTTGCCGGCCTTAAGCAACTGAATTGCAGAACTATCCGATATAGGTGCTCAAAGCAACTGAGGGCGCAATATACCCACTGGTCGCCGTGCATACCTCTAACACTACCTAACTAATCGCAAAAGAGACCGTAAGTTTTAACTTATAATTTGCTTGCATTTCGTAACGATATTATGAGGTAAACGTTGTTGTTCGCAGGTTTTATTGGCCCTTTACATACTAGATATACTGTCTTGCTGGATTGGTGATGCATACGTGAATCTACATACATAACACCGTCAGTTGAAATTGGTATTTTTAAATTTCTGCGCGGTTTTGGTACATACATATATTATTATGGATTTCTTGAATACGATCCAAATATGCCAGCGTTTGACATAGGTTCCACCATTTATGGTGTCTGTATGTATATTGCACGACAAATGGAGTGGTATACAATTTTATGCAGGGTCCGAAAGCGGAAATATTTTATAAGATGATTTTCCGAGAGAGAAATACATTGCTGAGATCTCAGCGACATACCCAGTACCACCATTGGTAAACAAGTCGATTATAGTTTTTTTTGCTCTCTTTTATCAGCTAGACTTGTCGCAATATATTGCAAATGAAGCTTCATTTACCTGGGTTGCGGAAGTGTTCCGGGGCACCTTGACCAAGCCAAACAGCGAGTTTTTGGCTAAAATCAAATAATCAAAAAACTTTTAATGGCGACTAAATAAAATCGTGCCCATGTTCTATAGAAGCCCCCATTGTATGTTCCCAACGCCTACGCTCCAGCAATGATGTGAAAAAGTTTCTTTTTTTAAAAACTCGGACTCAGAACCACTTTGTTAATAATAAAAATATGGTTCAGAACCACTTTGTTAATAAAAAAAATGGTAGAGCTTAACATAATTAAGTCTGCGGTTTTAATACTCTTACTAGAAAGCAGTTAAATTGTTTAATTGAGGTAAGACTAATGTTTAAATTAACATACTATATTTATTTATTTATTTATGTCTAACAGCGAGTATAGTAATAACAGATATTAGGCGAATAGTTAATTAAATATGACAAAATAATCTTATCACTTAATTGTCTACTTAAAAATTAATTTAAAAAATTCTATAAATTACAAACAATTTTGAATAGAGTGTAAAATGTTATTGACTGGACATAAGATATCTTTCCAATTCTAACTTAGTTGCACTAGGATTAGTAAAATCAACATCCAAAACATTTGAAAAATAATTGTATCAACATCATAAACCGTTCTACTTAGCCCAACCCTGAAAGCATCAAACCGACGCAAATCGGCTGGGAACATTAAAATGGATTTTTGCAAGTAGGTACTGACAGTAAATTTTTCCCGAAATAATACTCAGTAAAAGAGATATAGACTGCGAAGTTCTTCTGTTATGCAGAGTTGGTAGGCTAATTAACCGACAGCGGGAGCCATAAGTTGGCCATGTTTCAACAAAGTTTAGTGAGCGTAGAGCAAAGCGTAAAAATACCTTTTGTACCTTTTCTAGACGATTAATATGAACACTATGAGTATATAGTAAGTGCAAAGTAAAAGTGAGTTTTCAGTCGAAATGTACTCCAAGATCTTTAGTCTCACTTATATAGTCAGGGCAAATATTTGCAATTGAATAAGATGTTGCTCGTGGTATTTTTTATTTAAAAGATGTTACTTTATGGCATTTCTTGATGTTAAGTAAAAGCCGATTCTCGACACACCAAATATGAAGCTTATTAAGCTGCGATTGAAGCGCGTCCGAGTCATTTGTGCATCTAATCTCAGAATACATTTTCAGATCATCGGCAAACAGAAGAAACTTAGCATTAGAAAAACAAGAACTAATGTCATTCATAAAAGTAAGAAAAATAATGTGCCGAAAATACTTCCCTATGGAACCCCTGAAATAGTAATAAATGACTTCGACGAAGTACCATCAATAACCACTTTACAAGTTCTTAAGCATAGGTAGGACCTAATCTACTCCAAGAAACGTGAATATATTCCCATACATTTTAATTTGGTCAATAAAATAGTATGGGAGATCTTGTCGAAAGCCTTCGAAAAATCGGTGTATATAACATCTAGTTGAAAGCCATTGCGAAACGTTGGAAAACAATCATCCGTTAAGATTGCGAGGTTGGTTACGGTGGATCTGCCAGTTACAAAGCCGTGCTGATTTGGACAGATCAAGTGCTTGACATTTAAGTAAAGTTTTGTTTTGACTATACTTTCGAAAGTTTTGGCAATTGTGGTTAATTTGCTAAGCGGCCTATAGTTTTCTACGTCGCATTTATTACCAGATTTATAAATCGGCGTGATTGACGATCGCTTCCAATCATCAATAAACAGACCTTCAGAAAGAGATTTGTTGAAGATCATTAGCAAAGGCTTCACTAGGGAAGTACAGTTTTTAAACAATATGGCAGAGAAACCATCTGCGTCCATCTGAGACGACCTTTTTATATTCTTGATACCAACAATAATATTATCTTCGGTTAGAGCAAGTAAACTGAAATCTAAAGAGCTATTAGTGAAATTTTTTTTACGAATATTTGAGAGTTCTTCAACTGACAGGTCATTATCAGATGCGAAGTTAGAAAAAAATAAACTTGTGAAGAGGTTAGCCGCATCGGACATAGAAGCCGCATTTTCACCTTTATAAAAAACAGTGTTAGGTACACTTGAGCCAGTTTTCCTGGATTTGATATACGACCAAAAACACTTGGACTTTAATATTAGACTCGAAAATATGAATATAGTTTTTGTAACAAGTCTTATTCAACTTGCAGGACTCTTTTTGGTAAAAACGATATTTATTGTGAAAGCATTGCTTTTCAGTTGACTTGAAGTTTTTATAAACCTTTTTTTTATTTAAATTTTTTAGATGCTTTAAATTCTTCGAGAACCAAGGAAGTTTACACATTTTTGGTTTGATAGTTGGCACATATGTATGTAGAAACAAATTGTATGACAGGCAATTAGCTGAGGTTAACAAGAAGAATTTCAAATTGCATGAAAAAGCAGTGCTCACAGGAGATTGGGCAGTATATAACATGGTAAAAAACCAGTACAAAGTAATTATCAAAATTAAGAAAATTAGCTACATGGAACAGAAAGTAGAAGCAAATAGAAATGATAGCCGATTAATGTGGAAACAGTTAAAACAAGTGGTTAATAAATCAGATAGTAAAAAAAAATACCAGAAGTACTAATAAGGGGTAAAATACTCAAAAGCAGCGATGAAATTGCAGAAAACGTAAACGAACATAGAAGACATTAGCAGTAACTTTATACCGCAGACTAATCAGGTAAATAACTTTAAATTCAACAAGATTAACACTAAAGATATTGAACATACCGTAAAAAAAATTAAGAGGAACATAGGAGGGAAAAATGTATTGTATGAGGCTGTAATTAAAGACAGAGAAGAGTATATGGGACACTTCTACTCCTTACTGATAAATAATAGCCTTGAATCAGGAATAATACCTAAAGAGTGGAAAATTTCGACGATTGTCCCCGTTAAAAACGTAAAGGGTACTATAAAAGCTGAAGAAATGAGGCCAATTAACACTCTTCCAAACATTGAAAAAATTCTGGAAAATGTGGTTAAAACGCAATTGTTGTATCATATTGAAACTAATAACATATTCATAAAAGAGCAATCAGGTTTCAGAGAGAATCACTCGTGTGAGACTGCACTAAATTTGGTACTATCCCAGTGGAAGGAAGATCTTAATTCAAAGTTGAATATCGTAGCGGTGTTTATTGATCTCAAAAGAGCTTTTGAAACTATTGACAGGGACAGAAATTGAAATAACTTGAGCATATTGGTCTAAAAGACAAGGAGCTTTACTGGTTTCGGAGCAACCTTACCGATCGTATGTAGCAAATAGTGATCGAGTCAACTGTGTCCAAAAAAGTAGCCTCGAACATTGGGTTACCACAGGGCTCGATGTTAGCACCAGTTCTTTTCAATATTTATATTAATGATATTAATATGGTGATAAAACACTGTAAGATAAAATTGTTCGCTGATGACACACTCCTAACAGTCAGTTATACGAACGTGCAGAATGCGATTGAAAAAATGCAAGATCTGAATTCCTTATATAACTGGTTATGCTCCAATAAACTAAAACTGAATGTTAATAAGACGCAGTTTATGGTCTTAACTAGGGCAGTCAATAATGGTCAATACACTCGACAGAACCTTATACGCGATGTTAAGAAGACTAATCCCGCGATAATTGGCGCAAACTGCAGGATCACCCTTTTTGTTGATTGGGCAGCGCACACTTAGGTTCCAATCAGTAGGCATGGGTTCTTCCGACCATATTCTAAAAATGAGCTCGTGCATGCACTTAACCAGCTCATCTCCGCCGTACTTAAATAACTCAGCTGGTAACCCGTCGGCCCCGGGGGCTTTATTGTTATCGCTTTCCGAATTTCGTCATAGTCGGGTAATGGTAATTCGCGTCCATCATCATTGATTGGGGATTCGGGTTCAACATCTTCTCCAGGGTTGTTGCAGTTGCTTCCATTAAGCAGTGTGGAGAACTGCTCCCTCCATAATTTAAGTATGCTGTGGACATCAGTCACCAGGTTGCCGGTCGGTCTCTCTCTTTTTCTCACGAAAAATGCGTCTTGCTTCCTTCTTCAACTCACGATAACGCTCCCGCACAGCTCGCGTTGCGCCCGATCGCAGTGTGACCCTGTAGGCAGCGTCTTTACGTTCCGTAGCGGCGCGACATTCCTCATCATGCCAGTTGTTCTTTCGGGCTCGCTGAAATCCGACGGCGGTATGTAGACAGCGAGAAATATGGTTCCACTGCTCGGAAATATTGCTCTTTTGATTATTGCTCTCAGAGGGCAGGAGTGCAAGTCGAGTGGCGACAAGAAAATAATCGGAGTCGATGTTGGCTCCTCGGAACGTGCGCACATTTAGGACACTGAAAGCATGCCTTCCGTCTATCACAACGTGGTCAATTTGGTTTCGTGTCTTACCATCTGGAAACAGCCATGTAGCCTGGTCAATCTTCTTATGCTGGAACCTGGTACTACAGACTACCATGTTTCGGGCCCCGGCGAAGTCGATCAGTCTCAATCCGTTACCGTACATTTCGTCGTGGAGACTGAATTTTCCGACTGTGGAACCAAAGATGCCCTCCTTGCCCACCTTGGCATTGAAATCGCCAAGCACTATTTTTATATCGTGGTGGGGGCACCGCTCATACGTGCGGCCAAGGAGATCGTAGCAGCGATCTTCAGTCTCATCGTCCTTCTCTTCCATCGGAGCGTGGGCGCAAATCAGGGAGTTTTTGAAGAATCTCGCCTTGATGAGGATTAAACGACAGTACTTTATGCCGCAGTCTCTCTCCCACCAAGCCCTGCGCACAACTCATTGCTGTGGGTAAAAATTTTGAGTTCGTTTATATAGCGAAGCGCCTGCTCCAAGACAGACGCCCGTTGCAGCCGCACCTCCTGATGAACAGACGCTGCGGACCTTAGTGGACCCTTAAACCGAATATGTATGTGTACCTTGGTATTGAAATCGCCAAGCACGATTTTTATATCGTGGTGGGGGCACCGCTCATACGTGCGGCCAAGGAGATCGTAGCAGCGATCTTCAGTCTCATCGTCCTTCTCTTCCATCGGAGCGTGGGCGGAAATCAGGGAGTTTTTGAAGAATCTCGCCTTGATGCGGATTAAACGACTGTACTTTATGGCGCAGTCCCTCCCACCAAGCCCTGCGCACAACCTATTGCGGTGGGTGAAAATTTTGAGTTCGTTTATATAGCGAGCCGCTTGCTACAAGACAGACGCCCGCTTGCAGCCGCACCTCCTGGTGGACAGACACTGCGGAATTTAGTGGACCCTTAAACCAAATATGTCGGAGTGGCTCCACTAAAGCTCCCTGTCTATTAGCCGTGACCCAATGCTCCACACGGGTTGGTTACCGTATCTCGCACATGGGTTGCTTACGTTGCCCAGGGTGCACGAACGTGGACGTTGGAGGAGGAATTGAGTACAGCCGTGCAACTGTAACCGCATACCCAGAAGCACCACTGCACCTCATTGCACCCCAAAAAGACCAACTTACATTGCTTAAATTAAAATCACCCAGTACACAAATTTGGCTGTCTCCAGTATTACAATGAAGCGCCAACACAATATCGATATGCGATTTGTACAAACTATCACAGCTTTGTGGTCGTATATATGAAATGCAAAGATATAACAAACCAGGGGACCGCTAACACGAACACAAAGTTGGTCGATGATAGTGCCTTCGTTCAGGAGAGGAAAAACCGACGCTTTGAGATTGTTTCGGGCCGCAATCAACACACCCCTGCCTCGGCTACATCCAGTTTTAATGGGATCTCTGTCTTTCCGGAAGACATCATACAGGTTTGGATTGAAGAACTCTGCGTTGAATAAATTTGTATTGAGCCGAGACTCAACGATAACAATAATATCATACTCCAAGTGCGCACTTCGCATTCCAACAGTATCATCCTTGGTACGGAGTCTAGAGGCATTTTCAAAATATATTTTAATGTGCTTGTTAGACTTGTGTGGAATAACTACATTGGTGGACAAAAAAAAACGGAACTGTCTAATATTAACGCTTGTTGGCCAGTTATCTGGCTTTAGCAGACTAATATATACATGTTCAGGAACACCCAGTGTAAAGTTTAAGTATTTTAGAGATTCTTCATTAGCATCTTTCTTTACCAGTTTGTAGCAGGCAATTTGCTGTTTGTCAATGGTAACATGTTTCGCCACATAGTTAACAATTTCATCTTCAGAGACGGATGGCTTAAATGACGATAAATGAAGCCACTTAAGGTGCGCAAATACTGCCAAATCATTATTATCATTGCGGCCAACCACGACACTTCTATGCTTGGAAGCCCCCTCACGCTTCACAATGTTCCACTCAGAACCTATCCATGGCTGGGAAGTAGCGTTCAGTGTATCTAACGATACACATGGCGCTTGTATAGATGCAGAAGGCAGAACATCATATCATAACAGAATATGACTGCTAACAACAGCATCATAAGGTGAAGATGTATTGGTGTCAGTTGTCAGTTGTCAGTGCGGTCGATAACGCAGTCGGTAATTGTTTAGAATTCGTCAAAGTAGCATCAAGATGTATTGCATACAGTTGGAGAACTCATAATGGCAGAAGGGCCACAAGCTGATTTTCAGCAACAACAGCATTGTCAATCTGAAAGTGAGAAATAAATCCAATTTCTGAGCTCGGCGACTTCGTTCTCTGTGAGTCAGGAAAACTGTTTACTATGATCTTGTTGTGGCTTACTTTGGCAGATGAAATAGCAGAATTAGAGACAATATTTCTTAGGCCATCGAACTCTGATCTCAAAGAGATTAAAAATGATGAAACCTTGTTGTTGTGATCATAGTTTTTTTGATTTAATAAAGTAATTTCTTTATGAATTTCACCAAATTTATCGTTTATTGCAGTTGAGATAGACTCTAAGCCATCCTTTTGCGTGGGCATGAAGGAGTTTAAAACAAATTTTCAGGCAGTGGTAAACAATCAGGGCAAAGATAGCAGACATGCTTATTTTGGCAAAAGAGCCTGACATCATAATCCGATATTTTGACCACACAGCAAGTATTGTGGAACTGATTATGACAAAAACTACTGCACGACACAATTAACGGAACATTTCGCGAAAATGATTTCTGACACTTTCCGCAAGAGTTCATATTTTTAAACACTAACAAACTAATCGCGAGAGCAGTAGCAAAACACGTCTGCACTGTAGCGCGGTCCGCTACATATGTACATATATAAGTTACAATTATTGTTGTTTCTTTAGTGGATATATTCTTTGCCGTCCTTAAGCAACTGAATTGCAGAACTATCCGATATAGGTGCTCAAAGCAACTGAGGGCGCAATAGACCCACTGGTCGCCGTGCATACCTCTAACACTACCTAACTAATCGCAAAAGAGACCGTAAGTTTTAACTTATAATTTGCTTGCATTTCGTAACGATATTATGAGGTAAACGTTGTTGTTCGCAGGTTTTATTGGCCCTTTACATACTAGCTATACTGTCTTGCTGGATTGGTGATGCATACGTGAATCTACATACATAACACCGTCAGTTGAAATTGGTATTTTTAAATTTCTGCGCGGTTTTGGTACATACATATATTATTATGGATTTCTTGAATACGATCCAAATATGCCAGCGTTTGACATAGGTTCCACCATTTATGGTGTCTGTATGTATATTGCACGACAAATGGAGTGGTATACAATTTTATGCAGGGTCCGAAAGCGGAAATATTTTATAAGATGATTTTCCGAGAGAGAAATACATTGCTGAGATCTCAGCGACATACCCAGTACCACCATTGGTAAACAAGTAGATTATAGTTTTTTTTGCTCTCTTTTATCAGCTAGACTTGTCGCAATATATTGCAAATGAAGCTTCATTTACCTGGGTTGCGGAAGTGTTCGGGGGCACCTTGACCAAGCCAAACAGCGAGTTTTTGGCTAAAATCAAATAATCAAAAAACTTTTAATGGCGACTAAATAAAATCGTGCCCATGTTCTATAGAAGCCCCCATTGTATGTTCCCAACGCCTACGCTCCAGCAATGATGTGAAAAAGTTTCTTTTTTTAAAAACTCGGACTCAGAACCACTTTGTTAATAATAAAAATATGGTTCAGAACCACTTTGTTAATAAAAAAAATGGTAGAGCTTAACATAATTAAGTCTGCGGTTTTAATACTCTTACTAGAAAGCAGTTAAATTGTTTAATTGAGGTAAGACTAATGTTTAAATTAACATACTATATTTATTTATTTATTTATGTCTAACAGCGAGTATAGTAATAACAGATATTAGGCGAATAGTTAATTAAATATGACAAATTAATCTTAACACTTAATTGTCTACTTAAAAATTAATTTAAAAAATTCTATAAATTACAAACAATTTTGAATAGAGTGTAAAATGTTATTGACTGGACATAAGATATCTTTCCAATTCTAACTTAGTTGCACTAGGATTAGTAAAATCAAGATCCAAAACATTTGAAAAATAATTGTATCAACATCATAAACCGTTCTACTTAGCCCAAGCCTGAAAGCATCAAACCGACGCAAATTGGCTGGGAACATTAAAATGGATTTTTGCAAGTAGGTACTGACAGTAAATTTTTCCCGAAATAATACTCAGTAAAAGAGATATAGACTGCGAAGTTCTTCTGTTATGCAGAGTTGGTAGGCTAATTAACCGACAGCGGGAGCCATAAGTTGGCCATGTTTCAACAAAGTTTAGTGAGCGTAGAGCAAAGCGTAAAAATACCTTTTGTATCTTTTCTAGACGATTAATATGAACACTATGAGTATATAGTAAGTGCAAAGTAAAAGTGAGTTTTCAGTCGAAATGTACTCCAAGATCTTTAGTCTCACTTATATAGTCAGGGCAAATATTTGCAATTGAATAAGATGTTGCTCGTGGTATTTTTTATTTAAAAGATGTTACTTTATGGCATTTCTTGATGTTAAGTAAAAGCCGATTCTCGGCACACCAAATATGAAGCTTATTAAGCTGCGATTGAAGCTCGTCCGAGTCATTTGTGCATCTAATCTCAGAATACATTTTCAGATCATCGGCAAACAGAAGAAACTTAGCATTAGAAAAACAAGAACTAATGTCATTCATAAAAGTAAGAAAAATAATGTGCCGAAAATACTTCCCTATGGAACCCCTGAAATAGTAATAAATTACTTCGACGAAGTACCATCAATAACCACTTTACAAGTTCTTAAGCATAGGTAGGACCTAATCTACTCCAAGAAACGTGAATATATTCCCATACATTTTAATTAGGTCAATAAAATATTATGGGAGATCTTGTCGAAAGCCTTCGAAAAATCGGTGTATATAACATCTAGTTGAAAGCCATTGCGAAACGTTGGAAATCAATCATCCGTTAAGATTGCGAGGTTGGTTACGGTGGATCTGCCAGTTACAAAGCCGTGCTGATTTGGACAGATCAAGTGCTTGACATTTAAGTAAAGTTTTGTTTTGACTATACTTTCGAAAGTTTTGGCAATTGTGGTTAATTTGCTAAGCGGCCTATAGTTTTCTACGTCGCATTTATTACCAGATTTATAAATCGGCGTGATTGACGATCGCTTCCAATCATCAATAAACAGACCTTCAGAAAGAGATTTGTTGAAGATCATTAGCAAAGGCTTCACTAGGGAAGTACAGTTTTTAAACAATATGGCAGAGAAACCATCTGCGTCCATCTGAGACGACCTTTTTATATTCTTGATACCAACAATAATATTATCTTCGGTTAGAGCAAGTAAACTGAAATCTAAAGAGCTATTAGTGAAATTTTTTTTACGAATATTTGAGAGTTCTTCAACTGACAGGTCATTATCAGATGCGAAGTTAGAAAAAAAGAAACTTGTGAAGAGGTTAGCCGCATCGGACATAGAAGCCGCATTTTCACCTTTATAAAAAACAGTGTTAGGTACACTTGAGCCAGTTTTCCTGGATTTGATATACGACCAAAAACACTTGGACTTTAATATTAGACTCGAAAATATGAATATAGTTTTTGTAACAAGTCTTATTCAACTTGCAGGACTCTTTTTTGTAAAAACGATATTTACTGTGAAAGCATTGCTTTTCAGTTGACTTGAAGTTTTTATAAACCTTTTTCTTATTTAAATTTTTTAGATGCTTTAAATTCTTCGAGAACCAAGGAAGTTTACACATTTTTGGTTTGATAGTTGGCACATATGTATGTAGAAACAAATTGTATGACAGGCAATTAGCTGAGGTTAACAAGAAGAATTTCAAATTACATGAAAAAGCAGTGCTCACAGGAGATTGGGCAGTATATAACATGGTAAAAAACCAGTACAAAGTAATTATCAAAATTAAGAAAATTAGCTATGTACATGGAACAGAAAGTCGAAGCAAATAGAAATGATAGCCGATTAATGTGGAAACAGTTAAAACAAGTGGTTAATAAATCAGATAGTAAAAAAAAATACCAGAAGTACTAATAAGGGGTAAAATACTCAAAAGCAGCGATGAAATTGCAGAAAACGTAAACGAACATAGAAGACATTAGCAGTAACTTTATACCGCAGACTAATCAGGTAAATAACTTTAAATTCAACAAGATTAACACTAAAGATATTGAACATACCGTAAAAAAAATTAAGAGGAACATAGGAGGGAAAAATGTATTGTATGAGGCTGTAATTAAAGACAGAGAAGAGTATATGGGACACTTCTACTCCTTACTGATAAATAATAGCCTTGAATCAGGAATAATACCTAAAGAGTGGAAAATTTCGACGATTGTCCCCGTTAAAAACGTAAAGGGTACTATAAAAGCTGAAGAAATGAGGCCAATTAACACTCTTCCAAACATTGAAAAAATTCTGGAAAATGTGGTTAAAACGCAATTGTTGTATCATATTGAAACTAATAACATATTCATAAAAGAGCAATCAGGTTTCAGAGAGAATCACTCGTGTGAGACTGCACTAAATTTGGTACTATCCCAGTGGAAGGAAGATCTTAATTCAAAGTTGAATATCGTAGCGGTGTTTATTGATCTCAAAAGAGCTTTTGAAACTATTGACAGGGACAGAAATTGAAATAACTTGAGCATATTGGTCTAAAAGACAAGGAGCTTTACTGGTTTCGGAGCAACCTTACCGATCGTATGTAGCAAATAGTGATCGAGTCAACTGTGTCCAAAAAAGTAGCCTCGAACATTGGGTTACCACAGGGCTCGATGTTAGCACCAGTTCTTTTCAATATTTATATTAATGATATTAATATGGTGATAAAACACTGTAAGATAAAATTGTTCGCTGATGACACACTCCTAACAGTCAGTTATACGAACGTGCAGAATGCGATTGAAAAAATGCAAGATCTGAATTCCTTATATAACTGGTTATGCTCCAATAAACTAAAACTGAATGTTAATAAGACGCAGTTTATGGTCTTAACTAGGGCAGTCAATAATGGTCAATACACTCGACAGAACCTTATACGCGATGTTAAGAAGACTAATCCCGCGATAATTGGCGCAAACTGCAGGATCACCCTTTTTGTTGATTGGGCCGCGCACACTTAGGTTCCAATCAGTAGGCATGGGTTCTTCCGACCATATTCTAAAAATGAGCTCGTGCATGCACTTAACCAGCTCATCTCCGCCGTACTTAAATAACTCAGCTGGTAACCCGTCGGCCCCGGGGGCTTTATTGTTATCGCTTTCCGAATTTCGTCATAGTCGGGTAATGGTAATTCGCGTCCATCATCATTGATTGGGGATTCGGGTTCAACATCTTCTCCAGGGTTGTTGCAGTTGCTTCCATTAAGCAGTGTGGAGAACTGCTCCCTCCATAATTTAAGTATGCTGTGGACATCAGTCACCAGGTTGCCGGTCGGTCTCTCTCTTTTTCTCACGAAAAATGCGTCTTGCTTCCTTCTTCAACTCACGATAACGCTCCCGCACAGCTCGCGTTGCGCCCGATCGCAGTGTGACCCTGTAGGCAGCGTCTTTACGTTCCGTAGCGGCGCGACATTCCTCATCATGCCAGTTGTTCTTTCGGGCTCGCTGAAATCCGACGGCGGTATGTAGACAGCGAGAAAATATTGCTCTTTTGATTATTGCTCTCAGAGGGCAGGAGTGCAAGTCGAGTGGCGACAAGAAAATAATCGGAGTCGATGTTGGCTCCTCGGAACGTGCGCACATTTAGGACACTGAAAGCATGCCTTCCGTCTATCACAACGTGGTCAATTTGGTTTCGTGTCTTACCATCTGGAAACAGCCATGTAGCCTGGTCAATCTTCTTATGCTGGAACCTGGTACTACAGACTACCATGTTTCGGGCCCCGGCGAAGTCGATCAGTCTCAATCCGTTACCGTACATTTCGTCGTGGAGACTGAATTTTCCGACTGTGGAACCAAAGATGCCCTCCTTGCCCACCTTGGCATTGAAATCGCCAAGCACTATTTTTATATCGTGGTGGGGGCACCGCTCATACGTGCGGCCAAGGAGATCGTAGCAGCGATCTTCAGTCTCATCGTCCTTCTCTTCCATCGGAGCGTGGGCGCAAATCAGGGAGTTTTTGAAGAATCTCGCCTTGATGCGGATTAAACGACAGTACTTTATGCCGCAGTCTCTCTCCCACCAAGCCCTGCGCACAACCCATTGCTGTGGGTAAAAATTTTGAGTCCGTTTATATAGCGAGCCGCTTGCTCCAAGACAGACGCCCGTTGCAGCCGCACCTCCTGATGAACAGACGCTGCGGACCTTAGTGGACCCTTAAACCGAATATGTATGTGTACCTTGGTATTGAAATCGCCAAGCACGATTTTTATATCGTGGTGGGGGCACCGCTCATATGTGCGGCCAAGGAGATCGTAGCAGCGATCTTCAGTCTCATCGTCCTTCTCTTCCATCGGAGCGTGGGCGGAAATCAGGGAGTTTTTAAAGAATCTCGCCTTGATGCGGATTAAACGACTGTACTTTATGGCGCAGTCCCTCCCACCAAGCCCTGCGCACAACCTATTGCTGTGGGTGAAAATTTTGAGTTCGTTTATATAGCGAGCCGCTTGCTACAAGACAGACGCCCGCTTGCAGCCGCACCTCCTGGTGGACAGACACTGCGGAATTTAGTGGACCCTTAAACCAAATATGTCGGAGTGGCTCCACTAAAGCTCCCTGTCTATTAGCCGTGACCCAATGCTCCACACGGGTTGGTTACCGTATCTCGCACATGGGTTGCTTACGTTGCCCAGGGTGCACGAACGTGGACGTTGGAGGAGGAATTGAGTACAGCCGTGCAACTGAAACCGCATACCCAGAAGCACCACTGCACCTCATTGCACCCCAAAAAGACCAACTTACATTGCTTAAATTAAAATCACCCAGTACACAAATTTGGCTGTCTCCAGTATTACAATGAAGCGCCAACACAATATCGATATGCGATTTGTACAAACTATCACAGCTTTGTGGTCGTATATATGAAATGCAAAGATATAACAAACCAGGGGACCGCTAACACGAACACAAAGTTGGTCGATGATAGTGCCTTCGTTCAGGAGAGGAAAAACCGACGCTTTGAGATTGTTTCGGGCCGCAATCAACACACCCCTGCCTCGGCTACATCCAGTTTTAATGGGATCTCTGTCTTTCCGGAAGACATCATACAGGTTTGGATTGAAGAACTCTGCGTTGAATAAATTTGTATTGAGCCGAGACTCAACGATAACAATAATATCATACTCCAAGTGCGCACTTCGCATTCCAACAGTATCATCCTTGGTACGGAGTCTAGAGGCATTTTCAAAATATATTTTAATGTGCTTGTTAGACTTGTGTGGAATAACTACATTGGTGGACAAAAAAAAACGGAACTGTCTAATATTAACGCTTGTTGGCCAGTTATCTGGCTTTAGCAGACTAATATATACATGTTCAGGAACACCCAGTGTAAAGTTTAAGTATTTTAGAGATTCTTCATTAGCATCTTTCTTTACCAGTTTGTAGCAGGCAATTTGCTGTTTGTCAATGGTAACATGTTTCGCCACATAGTTAACAATATCATCTTCAGAGACGGATGGCTTAAATGACGATAAATGAAGCCACTTAAGGTGCGCAAATACTGCCAAATCATTATTATCATTGCGGCCAACCACGACACTTCTATGCTTGGAAGCCCCCTTACGCTTCACAATGTTCCACTCAGAACCTATCCATGGCTGGGAAGTAGCGTTCAGTGTATCTAACGATACACATGGCGCTTGTATAGATGCAGAAGGCAGAACATCATATCATAACAGAATATGACTGCTAACAACAGCATCATAAGGTGAAGATGTATTGGTGTCAGTTGTCAGTCGATAACGCAGTCGGTAATTGTTTAGAATTCGTCAAAGTAGCATCAAGATGTATTGCATACAGTTGGAGAACTCATAATGGCAGAAGGGCCACAAGCTGATTTTCAGCAACAACAGCATTGTCAATCTGAAAGTGAGAAATAAATCCAATTTCTGAGCTCGGCGACTTCGTTCTCTGTGAGTCAGGAAAACTGTTTACTATGATCTTGTTGTGGCTTACTTTGGCAGATGAAATAGCAGAATTAGCGACAATATTTCTTAGGCCATCGAACTCTGATCTCAAAGAGATTAAAAATTATGAAACCTTGTTGTTGTGATCATAGTTTTTTTGATTTAATAAAGTAATTTCTTTATGAATTTCACCAAATTTATCGTTTATTGCAGTTGAGATAGCCTCTAAGCCATCCTTTTGCGTGGGCATGAAGGAGTTTAAAACAAATTTTCAGGCAGTGGTAAACAATCAGGGCAAAGATAGCAGACATGCTTATTTTGGCAAAAGAGCCTGACATCATAATCCGATATTTTGACCACACAGCAAGTATTGTGGAACTGATTATGACAAAAACTACTGCACGACACAATTAACGGAACATTTCGCGAAAATGATTTCTGACACTTTCCGCAAGAGTTCATATTTTTAAACACTAACAAACTAATCGCGAGAGCAGTAGCAAAACACGTCTGCACTGTAGCGCGGTCCGCTACATATGTACATATATAAGTTACAATTATTGTTGTTTCTTTAGTGGATATATTCTTTGCCGTCCTTAAGCAACTGAATTGCAGAACTATCCGATATAGGTGCTCAAAGCAACTGAGGGCGCAATAGACCCACTGGTCGCCGTGCATACCTCTAACACTACCTAACTAATCGCAAAAGAGACCGTAAGTTTTAACTTATAATTTGCTTGCATTTCGTAACGATATTATGAGGTAAACGTTGTTGTTCGCAGGTTTTATTGGCCCTTTACATACTAGCTATACTGTCTTGCTGGATTGGTGATGCATACGTGAATCTACATACATAACACCGTCAGTTGAAATTGGTATTTTTAAATTTCTGCGCGGTTTTGGTACATACATATATTATTATGGATTTCTTGAATACGATCCAAATATGCCAGCGTTTGACATAGGTTCCACCATTTATGGTGTCTGTATGTATATTGCACGACAAATGGAGTGGTATACAATTTTATGCAGGGTCCGAAAGCGGAAATATTTTATAAGATGATTTTCCGAGAGAGAAATACATTGCTGAGATCTCAGCGACATACCCAGTACCACCATTGGTAAACAAGTCGATTATAGTTTTTTTTGCTCTCTTTTATCAGCTAGACTTGTCGCAATATATTGCAAATGAAGCTTCATTTACCTGGGTTGCGGAAGTGTTCGGGGGCACCTTGACCAAGCCAAACAGCGAGTTTTTGGCTAAAATCAAATAATCAAAAAACTTTTAATGGCGACTAAATAAAATCGTGCCCATGTTCTATAGAAGCCCCCATTGTATGTTCCCAACGCCTACGCTCCAGCAATGATGTGAAAAAGTTTCTTTTTTTAAAAACTCGGACTCAGAACCACTTTGTTAATAATAAAAATATGGTTCAGAACCACTTTGTTAATAAAAAAAATGGTAGAGCTTAACATAATTAAGTCTGCGGTTTTAATACTCTTACTAGAAAGCAGTTAAATTGTTTAATTGAGGTAAGACTAATGTTTAAATTAACATACTATATTTATTTATTTATTTATGTCTAACAGCGAGTATAGTAATAACAGATATTAGGCGAATAGTTAATTAAATATGACAAATTAATCTTAACACTTAATTGTCTACTTAAAAATTAATTTAAAAAATTCTATAAATTACAAACAATTTTGAATAGAGTGTAAAATGTTATTGACTGGACATAAGATATCTTTCCAATTCTAACTTAGTTGCACTAGGATTAGTAAAATCAACATCCAAAACATTTGAAAAATAATTGTATCAACATCATAAACCGTTCTACTTAGCCCAACCCTGAAAGCATCAAACCGACGCAAATCGGCTGGGAACATTAAAATGGATTTTTGCAAGTAGGTACTGACAGTAAATTTTTCCCGAAATAATACTCAGTAAAAGAGATATAGACTGCGAAGTTCTTCTGTTATGCAGAGTTGGTAGGCTAATTAACCGACAGCGGGAGCCATAAGTTGGCCATGTTTCAACAAAGTTTAGTGAGCGTAGAGCAAAGCGTAAAAATACCTTTTGTACCTTTTCTAGACGATTAATATGAACACTATGAGTATATAGTAAGTGCAAAGTAAAAGTGAGTTTTCAGTCGAAATGTACTCCAAGATCTTTAGTCTCACTTATATAGTCAGGGCAAATATTTGCAATTGAATAAGATGTTGCTCGTGGTATTTTTTATTTAAAAGATGTTACTTTATGGCATTTCTTGATGTTAAGTAAAAGCCGATTCTCGGCACACCAAATATGAAGCTTATTAAGCTGCGATTGAAGCTCGTCCGAGTCATTTGTGCATCTAATCTCAGAATACATTTTCAGATCATCGGCAAACAGAAGAAACTTAGCATTAGAAAAACAAGAACTAATGTCATTCATAAAAGTAAGAAAAATAATGTGCCGAAAATACTTCCCTATGGAACCCCTGAAATAGTAATAAATTACTTCGACGAAGTACCATCAATAACCACTTTACAAGTTCTTAAGCATAGGTAGGACCTAATCTACTCCAAGAAACGTGAATATATTCCCATACATTTTAATTTGGTCAATAAAATATTATGGGAGATCTTGTCGAAAGCCTTCGAAAAATCGGTGTATATAACATCTAGTTGAAAGCCATTGCGAAACGTTGGAAATCAATCATCCGTTAAGATTGCGAGGTTGGTTACGGTGGATCTGCCAGTTACAAAGCCGTGCTGATTTGGACAGATCAAGTGCTTGACATTTAAGTAAAGTTTTGTTTTGACTATACTTTCGAAAGTTTTGGCAATTGTGGTTAATTTGCTAAGCGGCCTATAGTTTTCTACGTCGCATTTATTACCAGATTTATAAATCGGCGTGATTGACGATCGCTTCCAATCATCAATAAACAGACCTTCAGAAAGAGATTTGTTGAAGATCATTAGCAAAGGCTTCACTAGGGAAGTACAGTTTTTAAACAATATGGCAGAGAAACCATCTGCGTCCATCTGAGACGACCTTTTTATATTCTTGATACCAACAATAATATTATCTTCGGTTAGAGCAAGTAAACTGAAATCTAAAGAGCTATTAGTGAAATTTTTTTTACGAATATTTGAGAGTTCTTCAACTGACAGGTCATTATCAGATGCGAAGTTAGAAAAAAAGAAACTTGTGAAGAGGTTAGCCGCATCGGACATAGAAGCCGCATTTTCACCTTTATAAAAAACAGTGTTAGGTACACTTGAGCCAGTTTTCCTGGATTTGATATACGACCAAAAACACTTGGACTTTAATATTAGACTCGAAAATATGAATATAGTTTTTGTAACAAGTCTTATTCAACTTGCAGGACTCTTTTTTGTAAAAACGATATTTATTGTGAAAGCATTGCTTTTCAGTTGACTTGAAGTTTTTATAAACCTTTTTTTTATTTAAATTTTTTAGATGCTTTAAATTCTTCGAGAACCAAGGAAGTTTACACATTTTTGGTTTGATAGTTGGCACATATGTATGTAGAAACAAATTGTATGACAGGCAATTAGCTGAGGTTAACAAGAAGAATTTCAAATTACATGAAAAAGCAGTGCTCACAGGAGATTGGGCAGTATATAACATGGTAAAAAACCAGTACAAAGTAATTATCAAAATTAAGAAAATTAGCTATGTACATGGAACAGAAAGTCGAAGCAAATAGAAATGATAGCCGATTAATGTGGAAACAGTTAAAACAAGTGGTTAATAAATCAGATAGTAAAAAAAAATACCAGAAGTACTAATAAGGGGTAAAATACTCAAAAGCAGCGATGAAATTGCAGAAAACGTAAACGAACATAGAAGACATTAGCAGTAACTTTATACCGCAGACTAATCAGGTAAATAACTTTAAATTCAACAAGATTAACACTAAAGATATTGAACATACCGTAAAAAAAATTAAGAGGAACATAGGAGGGAAAAATGTATTGTATGAGGCTGTAATTAAAGACAGAGAAGAGTATATGGGACACTTCTACTCCTTACTGATAAATAATAGCCTTGAATCAGGAATAATACCTAAAGAGTGGAAAATTTCGACGATTGTCCCCGTTAAAAACGTAAAGGGTACTATAAAAGCTGAAGAAATGAGGCCAATTAACACTCTTCCAAACATTGAAAAAATTCTGGAAAATGTGGTTAAAACGCAATTGTTGTATCATATTGAAACTAATAACATATTCATAAAAGAGCAATCAGGTTTCAGAGAGAATCACTCGTGTGAGACTGCACTAAATTTGGTACTATCCCAGTGGAAGGAAGATCTTAATTCAAAGTTGAATATCGTAGCGGTGTTTATTGATCTCAAAAGAGCTTTTGAAACTATTGACAGGGACAGAAATTGAAATAACTTGAGCATATTGGTCTAAAAGACAAGGAGCTTTACTGGTTTCGGAGCAACCTTACCGATCGTATGTAGCAAATAGTGATCGAGTCAACTGTGTCCAAAAAAGTAGCCTCGAACATTGGGTTACCACAGGGCTCGATGTTAGCACCAGTTCTTTTCAATATTTATATTAATGATATTAATATGGTGATAAAACACTGTAAGATAAAATTGTTCGCTGATGACACACTCCTAACAGTCAGTTATACGAACGTGCAGAATGCGATTGAAAAAATGCAAGATCTGAATTCCTTATATAACTGGTTATGCTCCAATAAACTAAAACTGAATGTTAATAAGACGCAGTTTATGGTCTTAACTAGGGCAGTCAATAATGGTCAATACACTCGACAGAACCTTATACGCGATGTTAAGAAGACTAATCCCGCGATAATTGGCGCAAACTGCAGGATCACCCTTTTTGTTGATTGGGCCGCGCACACTTAGGTTCCAATCAGTAGGCATGGGTTCTTCCGACCATATTCTAAAAATGAGCTCGTGCATGCACTTAACCAGCTCATCTCCGCCGTACTTAAATAACTCAGCTGGTAACCCGTCGGCCCCGGGGGCTTTATTGTTATCGCTTTCCGAATTTCGTCATAGTCGGGTAATGGTAATTCGCGTCCATCATCATTGATTGGGGATTCGGGTTCAACATCTTCTCCAGGGTTGTTGCAGTTGCTTCCATTAAGCAGTGTGGAGAACTGCTCCCTCCATAATTTAAGTATGCTGTGGACATCAGTCACCAGGTTGCCGGTCGGTCTCTCTCTTTTTCTCACGAAAAATGCGTCTTGCTTCCTTCTTCAACTCACGATAACGCTCCCGCACAGCTCGCGTTGCGCCCGATCGCAGTGTGACCCTGTAGGCAGCGTCTTTACGTTCCGTAGCGGCGCGACATTCCTCATCATGCCAGTTGTTCTTTCGGGCTCGCTGAAATCCGACGGCGGTATGTAGACAGCGAGAAAATATTGCTCTTTTGATTATTGCTCTCAGAGGGCAGGAGTGCAAGTCGAGTGGCGACAAGAAAATAATCGGAGTCGATGTTGGCTCCTCGGAACGTGCGCACATTTAGGACACTGGAAGCATGCCTTCCGTCTATCACAACGTGGTCAATTTGGTTTCGTGTCTTACCCTCTGGAAACAGCCATGTAGCCTGGTCAATCTTCTTATGCTGGAACCTGGTACTACAGACTACCATGTTTCGGGCCCCGGCGAAGTCGATCAGTCTCAATCCGTTACCGTACATTTCGTCGTGGAGACTGAATTTTCCGACTGTGGAACCAAAGATGCCCTCCTTGCCCACCTTGGCATTGAAATCGCCAAGCACTATTTTTATATCGTGGTGGGGGCACCGCTCATACGTGCGGCCAAGGAGATCGTAGCAGCGATCTTCAGTCTCATCGTCCTTCTCTTCCATCGGAGCGTGGGCGCAAATCAGGGAGTTTTTGAAGAATCTCGCCTTGATGCGGATTAAACGACAGTACTTTATGCCGCAGTCTCTCTCCCACCAAGCCCTGCGCACAACCCATTGCTGTGGGTAAAAATTTTGAGTTCGTTTATATAGCGAGCCGCTTGCTCCAAGACAGACGCCCGTTGCAGCCGCACCTCCTGATGAACAGACGCTGCGGACCTTAGTGGACCCTTAAACCGAATATGTATGTGTACCTTGGTATTGAAATCGCCAAGCACGATTTTTATATCGTGGTGGGGGCACCGCTCATATGTGCGGCCAAGGAGATCGTAGCAGCGATCTTCAGTCTCATCGTCCTTCTCTTCCATCGGAGCGTGGGCGGAAATCAGGGAGTTTTTAAAGAATCTCGCCTTGATGCGGATTAAACGACTGTACTTTATGGCGCAGTCCCTCCCACCAAGCCCTGCGCACAACCTATTGCTGTGGGTGAAAATTTTGAGTTCGTTTATATAGCGAGCCGCTTGCTACAAGACAGACGCCCGCTTGCAGCCGCACCTCCTGGTGGACAGACACTGCGGAATTTAGTGGACCCTTAAACCAAATATGTCGGAGTGGCTCCACTAAAGCTCCCTGTCTATTAGCCGTGACCCAATGCTCCACACGGGTTGGTTACCGTATCTCGCACATGGGTTGCTTACGTTGCCCAGGGTGCACGAACGTGGACGTTGGAGGAGGAATTGAGTACAGCCGTGCAACTGTAACCGCATACCCAGAAGCACCACTGCACCTCATTGCACCCCAAAAAGACCAACTTACATTGCTTAAATTAAAATCACCCAGTACACAAATTTGGCTGTCTCCAGTATTACAATGAAGCGCCAACACAATATCGATATGCGATTTGTACAAACTATCACAGCTTTGTGGTCGTATATATGAAATGCAAAGATATAACAAACCAGGGGACCGCTAACACGAACACAAAGTTGGTCGATGATAGTGCCTTCGTTCAGGAGAGGAAAAACCGACGCTTTGAGATTGTTTCGGGCCGCAATCAACACACCCCTGCCTCGGCTACATCCAGTTTTAATGGGATCTCTGTCTTTCCGGAAGACATCATACAGGTTTGGATTGAAGAACTCTGCGTTGAATAAATTTGTATTGAGCCGAGACTCAACGATAACAATAATATCATACTCCAAGTGCGCACTTCGCATTCCAACAGTATCATCCTTGGTACGGAGTCTAGAGGCATTTTCAAAATATATTTTAATGTGCTTGTTAGACTTGTGTGGAATAACTACATTGGTGGACAAAAAAAAACGGAACTGTCTAATATTAACGCTTGTTGGCCAGTTATCTGGCTTTAGCAGACTAATATATACATGTTCAGGAACACCCAGTGTAAAGTTTAAGTATTTTAGAGATTCTTCATTAGCATCTTTCTTTACCAGTTTGTAGCAGGCAATTTGCTGTTTGTCAATGGTAACATGTTTCGCCACATAGTTAACAATATCATCTTCAGAGACGGATGGCTTAAATGACGATAAATGAAGCCACTTAAGGTGCGCAAATACTGCCAAATCATTATTATCATTGCGGCCAACCACGACACTTCTATGCTTGGAAGCCCCCTTACGCTTCACAATGTTCCACTCAGAACCTATCCATGGCTGGGAAGTAGCGTTCAGTGTATCTAACGATACACATGGCGCTTGTATAGATGCAGAAGGCAGAACATCATATCATAACAGAATATGACTGCTAACAACAGCATCATAAGGTGAAGATGTATTGGTGTCAGTTGTCAGTTGTCAGTGCGGTCGATAACGCAGTCGGTAATTGTTTAGAATTCGTCAAAGTAGCATCAAGATGTATTGCATACAGTTGGAGAACTCATAATGGCAGAAGGGCCACAAGCTGATTTTCAGCAACAACAGCATTGTCAATCTGAAAGTGAGAAATAAATCCAATTTCTGAGCTCGGCGACTTCGTTCTCTGTGAGTCAGGAAAACTGTTTACTATGATCTTGTTGTGGCTTACTTTGGCAGATGAAATAGCAGAATTAGCGACAATATTTCTTAGGCCATCGAACTCTGATCTCAAAGAGATTAAAAATGATGAAACCTTGTTGTTGTGATCATAGTTTTTTTGATTTAATAAAGTAATTTCTTTATGAATTTCACCAAATTTATCGTTTATTGCAGTTGAGATAGACTCTAAGCCATCCTTTTGCGTGGGCATGAAGGAGTTTAAAACAAATTTTCAGGCAGTGGTAAACAATCAGGGCAAAGATAGCAGACATGCTTATTTTGGCAAAAGAGCCTGACATCATAATCCGATATTTTGACCACACAGCAAGTATTGTGGAACTGATTATGACAAAAACTACTGCACGACACAATTAACGGAACATTTCGCGAAAATGATTTCTGACACTTTCCGCAAGAGTTCATATTTTTAAACACTAACAAAGTAATCGCGAGAGCAGTAGCAAAACACGTCTGCACTGTAGCGCGGTCCGCTACATATGTACATATATAAGTTACAATTATTGTTGTTTCTTTAGTGGATATATTCTTTGCCGGCCTTAAGCAACTGAATTGCAGAACTATCCGATATCGGTGCTCAAAGCAACTGAGGGCGCAATAGACCCACTGGTCGCCGTGCATACCTCTAACACTACCTAACTAATCGCAAAAGAGACCGTAAGTTTTAACTTATAATTTGCTTGCATTTCGTAACGATATTATGAGGTAAACGTTGTTGTTCGCAGGTTTTATTGGCCCTTTACATACTAGCTATACTGTCTTGCTGGATTGGTGATGCATACGTGAATCTACATACATAACACCGTCAGTTGAAATTGGTATTTTTAAATTTCTGCGCGGTTTTGGTACATACATATATTATTATGGATTTCTTGAATACGATCCAAATATGCCAGCGTTTGACATAGGTTCCACCATTTATGGTGTCTGTATGTATATTGCACGACAAATGGAGTGGTATACAATTTTATGCAGGGTCCGAAAGCGGAAATATTTTATAAGATGATTTTCCGAGAGAGAAATACATTGCTGAGATCTCAGCGACATACCCAGTACCACCATTGGTAAACAAGTCGATTATAGTTTTTTTTGCTCTCTTTTATCAGCTAGACTTGTCGCAATATATTGCAAATGAAGCTTCATTTACCTGGGTTGCGGAAGTGTTCGGGGGCACCTTGACCAAGCCAAACAGCGAGTTTTTGGCTAAAATCAAATAATCAAAAAACTTTTAATGGCGACTAAATAAAATCGTGCCCATGTTCTATAGAAGCCCCCATTGTATGTTCCCAACGCCTACGCTCCAGCAATGATGTGAAAAAGTTTCTTTTTTTAAAAACTCGGACTCAGAACCACTTTGTTAATAATAAAAATATGGTTTAGAACCACTTTGTTAATAAAAAAAATGGTAGAGCTTAACATAATTAAGCCTGCGGTTTTAATACTCTTACTAGAAAGCAGTTAAATTGTTTAATTGAGGTAAGACTAATGTTTAAATTAACATACTATATTTATTTATTTATTTATGTCTAACAGCGAGTATAGTTAATTAAATATGACAAATTAATCTTAACACTTAATTGTCGACTTAAAAATTAATTTAAAAAATTCTATAAATTACAAATAATTTCGAATAGATTTACACTCTATTATTGACTGGACATAAGATATCTTTCCAATTCTAACTTAGTTGCACTAGGATTAGTAAAATCAACATCCAAAACATTTGAAAAATAATTGTAGTCCGATAAGGTTCTGTTGACTGGCGCATTCGCATCATAAACCGTTCTACTTAGCCCAACCCTAAAAGCATCAAACCGACGCAAATCGGCTGGGGACATTAAAATGGATTTTTGCAAGTAGGTACTGACAGTAAATTTTTCCCGAAATAATACTCAGTAAAAGAGATATAGACTGCGAAGTTCTTCTGTTATGCAGAGTTGGTAGGCTAATTAACCGACAGCGGGAGCCATAAGTTGGCCATGTTTCAACAAAGTTTAGTGAGCGTAGAGCAAAGCGTAAAAATACCATTTGTACCTTTTCTAGACGATTAATATGAACACTATGACTTGGTCTTCAGATAAAGCCAGCATATTCGAGTTTAGAACGTACAAACGCGGTATAAAGCATCTTGATAGTATAAGGATCGGTGAACTTAGAAGAGTGCCGTCTAACAAATGCAATCATAGCAAAGGAGTCGGCGATAGTTTTATATAAGTGCAAAGTAAAAGTGAGTTTTCAGTCGAAATGTACTCCAAGATCTTTAGTCTCACTTATATAGTCAGGGCAAATGTTTGCAATTGAATAAGATGTTGCTCGTGGTATTTTTTATTTAAAAGATGTTACTTTATGGCATTTCTTGATGTTAAGTAAAAGCCGATTCTCGACACACCAAATATGAAGCTTATTAAGCTGCGATTGAAGCTCGTCCGAGTCATTTGTGCATCTAATCTCAGAATACATTTTCAGATCATCGGCAAACAGAAGAAACTTAGCATTAGAAAAACAAGAACTAATGTCATTCATAAAAGTAAGAAAAATAATGTGCCGAAAATACTTCCCTATGGAACCCCTGAAATAGCAATAAATGACTTCGACGAAGTACCATCAATAACCACTTTACAAGTTCTTAAGCATAGGTAGGACCTAATATACTCCAAGAAACATGAATATATACCCATACATTTTAATTTGGTCAATAAAATATTATGGGAGATATTGTCGAAAGCCTGCGAAAAATCGGTGTATATCACATCTAGTTGAAAGCCATTGCGAAACGTTGGAAAACAATCATCCGTAAAGATTGCGAGGTTGGTTACGGTGGATCAGGCAGTTACAAAGCCGTGCTGATTTGGACAGATCAAGTGCTTGACATTAAAGTAAAGTTTTGTTTTGACTATACTTTCGAAAATTTTGGCAATTGTGGTTAATTTGCTAAGCGGCCTATAGTTTTCTGCGTCGCATTTATTACCAGATTTAAAAATCGGCGTGATTGACGATCGCTTCCAATCATCAATAAACAGACCTTCAGAAAGAGATTTGTTGAAGATTATTAGCAAAGGCTTCACTAGGGAAGTACAGTTTTTAAACAATATGGCAGAGAAACCATCTGCGTCCATCTGAGACGACCTTTTTATATTCTTGATACCATCAATAATATCATCTTCGGTTAGAGCAAGTAAACTGAAATCCAAAGAGCTATTAGTGAAATTTTTTTTACGAATATTTGAGAGTTCTTCAACTGACAGGTCATTATCAGATGCGAAGTTAGAAAAAAAGAAACTTGTGAAGAGATTAGCCGCATCGGACATAGAAGCCGCATTTTCACCTTTATAAAAAACAGTGTTAGGTACACTTGAGCCAGTTTTCCTGGATTTGATATACGACCAAAAACACTTGGACTTTAATATTAGACTCGAAAATATGAATATAGTTTTTGTAACAAGTCTTATTCAACTTGCAGGACTCTTTTTGGTAAAAACGATATTTATTGTGAAAGCATTGCTTTTTAGTTGACTTGAAGTTTTTATAAACCTTTTTTTATTTAAATTTTTTAGATGCTTTAAATTCTTCGAGAACCAAGGAAGTTTACACATTTTTGGTTTGATAGTTGGCACATACATATGTATGTAGAAACAAATTGTATGACAGGCAATTATCTGAGGTTAACAAGAAAAATTTCAAATTACATGAAAAATCAGTGCTCACAGGAGATTGGGCAGAATATAACATGGTAAAAAAAAGTACAAAGTAATTATCAAAATTAAGAAAATTAGCTACATGGAACAGAAAGTCGAAGCAAATAGAAATGATAGCCGATTAATGTGGAAACAGTTAAAACAAGTGGTTAATAAATCAGATAGTAAAGAAAAAATACCAGAAGTACTAATAAGGGGTAAAATACTCAAAAGCAGCGATGAAATTGCAGAAAACGTAAACGAACATAGAAGACATTAGCAGTAACTTTATACCGCAGACTAATCAGGTAAATAACTTTAAATTCAACAAGATTAACACTAAAGATATTGAACATACCGTAAAAAAAATTAAGAGGAACATAGGAGGGAAAAATGTATTGTATGAAGCTGTAATGAAAGACAGAGAAGAGTATATGGGACACTTCTACTCCTTACTGATAAATAATAGCCTTGAATCAGGAATAATACCTAAAGAGTGGAAAATTTCGACGATTGTCCCCGTTAAAAACGTAAAGGGTACTATAAAAGCTGATGAAATGAGGCCAATTAACACTCTTCCAAACATTGAAAAAATTCTGGAAAATGTGGTTAAAACGCAATTGTTGTATCATATTGAAATTAATAACATATTCATAAAAGAGCAATCACGTTTCAGGGAGAATCACTCGTGTGAGACTGCACTAAATTTGGTACTATCCTAGTGGAAGGAAGATCTTAATTCAAAGTTGAATATCGTAGCGGTGTTTATTGATCTCAAAAGAGCTTTTGAAACTATTGACAGGGATAGAATTAAAAAAAACTTGAGCATATTGGTCTAAAAGACAAGGAGCTTTACTGGTTTCGGAGCAACCTTACCGATCGTATGCAGCAAATAGTGATCGAGTCAACTGTGTCCAAAAAAAGTAGCCTCGAACATTGGGTTACCACAGGGCTCGATGTTAGCACCAGTTCTTTTCAATATTTATATTAATGATATTAATATGGTGATAAAACACTGTAAGATAAAATTGTTCGCTGATGACACACTCCTAACAGTCAGTGATACGAACGTGCAGAATGCGATTGAAAAAATGCAAGATCTGAATTCCTTATATAACTGGTTATGCTCCAAAAAACTAAAACTGAATATTAATAAGACGCAGTTTATGGTCTTAACTAGGGCAGTCAATAATGGTCAACACACTCAACAGAACCGTATACGCAGGATCACCCTTTTTGTTGATTGGGCAGAGCACACTTAAGTTCCAATGAGTAGAAATGAGCTCGTGTATGCACTTAACCAGCTTCTCTCCGCCGTACTTAAATAACTCAGCTGGTAAACCGTCGGCCCCGGGGGCTTTATTGTTCTTCAGCCGTGTTATCGCTTTCCGAATTTCGTCATAGTCGGGTAATGGTACTTCGCGTCCATCATCATTGATTGGGTATTCGGGTTCAGCATCTTCTCCAGGGTTGTTGCAGTTGCTTCCATTAAGCAGTATGGAGAACTGCTCCCTCCATAATTTAAGTATGCTGTGGACATCAGTCACCAGGTCGCCGGTCGGTCTCTCTCTCTTTTTCTCACGAAAAATGCGTCTTGCTTCCTTCTTCAACTCACGATTACGCTCCCGCGCAGCTCGCGTTGCGCCCGATCGCAGTGTGGCCCTGTAGGCAGCGTCTTTACGTTCCGTAGCGGCGCAACATTCCTCATCATGGCAGTTGTTCTTTCGGGCTCGCTGAAATCCGACGGCGGTATGTAGACAGCGAGAAATATGGTTCCACTGCTCGGAAATATCGCTCTGTTGATTATTGCTCTCAGAGAGCAGGAGTGCAAGTCGAGTGGCGAAGTGGGTGGCTGTCTGTTGGCTCCTCGGAACGTGCGCACATTTAGGACACTGGAAGCATGCCTTCCGTCTATCACAACGTGGTCGATTTGGTTTCGTGTCTTACCATCTGGAGACAGCCACGTAGCCTAATCAATCTTCTTATGCTAGAACCTGGTACTACAGACTACCATGTTTCGGGCCCCGGCGAAGTCGATCAGTCTCAATCCGTTACCGTACATTTCGTCGTGGAGACTGAATTTTCCGACTGTGGAACCAAAGATGTCCTCCTTGCCCACATTGGCATTGAAATCGCCAAGCAAATCAGGGAGTTTTTGAAGAATCTCGCCTTGATGCGGATTGTGGCGAGACGCTCGTCCACCGGAGTAAACGACAGTACTTTATGGCGTAGTCTCTCTCCCACCAAGCCCTGCGCACAACCCATTGCTGTGGGTGAAAATTTTGAGTTCGTTTATATAGCGAGCCGCTTGCTCCAAGACAGCTGCCCGCTTGCAGCCGCACCTCCTGGTGGACAGACGCTGCGGAATTTAGTGGACCCTCAAACCGAATATGTCGGAGTGGCTCCACTAAAGCTCCCTCTCTATTTGCCGTGACCCAATGCTCCACACGGGTTGGTTACCTTATCTCGCACATGGGTTGCTTACGTTGCCCAGGGTGCACGAACGTAACCGCTCCACTGCACCTCATTGCACCCCAAACTACCAACTTACATTGCTTAAATTAAAATCACTCAGTACACAAATTTGGCTGTCTCCAGTATTACAATGAAGCACCAACACAATATCGATATGCGATTTGTACAAACTATCACAGCTTTGTGGATGTATATATGAAACGCAAATATATAACAAACCAAGGGAACCGCTAACACAAACACAAAGTTGGTCGATGATAGTGTCTTCGTTCAGGAGAGGAAAAACCGACGCTTTGAGATTGTTTCGGGCCGCAATCAACACACCCCTGCCTCGGCTACATCCAGTTTTAATGGGATCTCTGTCTTTCCGGAAGACATCATACAGGTTTGGATCGAAGAACTCTGCGTTGAAGAAATTTGTATTGAGCCGAGACTCAACGATAACAATAATATCATACTCCAAGTGCGCACTTCGTATTCCAACAGTATCAGCCTTGGTACGGAGTCTAGAGGCATTTTCAAAATATATTTTAATGTGCTTGTTAGACTTGTGTGGAATAACTACATTGGTGGAAGTTCTCCTCCTTTATTTTGGACAAAAAAAACGGAACTGTCTAATATTAACGCTTGTTGGCCAGTTATCTGGCTTTAGCAGACTAATATATACATGTTCAGGAACACCCAGTGTAAAGTTTAAGTATTTTAGAGATTCTTCATTAGCATCTTTCTTTACCAGTTTGTAGCAGGCAATTTGCTGTTTGTCAATGGTAACATGTTTCGCCACATAGTTAACAATATCATCTTCAGAGACGGATGGCTTAAATGACGATAAATGAAGCCACTTAAGGCGCGCAAATACTGCCAAATCATTATTATCATTGCGGCCAACCACGACACTTCTATGCTTGGAAGCCCCCTTACGCTTCACAATGTTCCACTCAGAACCTATCCATGGCTGGGTAGTAGCGTTCAGTGTATCTAACGATACACATGGCGCTTGTATAGATGCAGAAGGCAGAACATCATATCATAACAGAATATCACTGCTAACAACAGCATCATAAGGTGAAGATGTATTGGTGTCAGTTGTCAGTTGTCAGTGCGGTCGATAACGCAGTCGGTAATTGTTTAGAATTCGTCAAAGTAGCATTAAGATGTATTGCATACAGTTGGAGAACTCATAATGGCAGAAGGGCCACAAGCACATTTTTCTGCAACAACAGCATTGTCAATCTGAAAGTGAGAAATAAATTTAATTTCTGAGCTCGGCGATTTCGTTCTCTGTGAGTCAGGAAAACTGTTTACTATGATCTTGTTGTGGCTTACTTTGGCAGATGAAATAGCAGAATTAGCGACAATATTTCTTAGGCCATCGAGCTCTAATTTCGAAGAGATTAAAAATGATGAAACCTTGTTGTTGTGATCATAGTTTGTTTGATTTAATAAAGTAATTTCTTTATGAATTTCACCAAATTTATCGTTTATTGCAGTTGCGATAGACTCTAAGCCATCCTTTTGCGTGGTCATAAAGGAGTTTAAAACAAATTTTCAGGCAGTAGTAAACAATCAGGGCAAAGATAGCAGATATGCTTATTTTGGCTAAAGAGCCTGACATCATAATCCGATATTTTGACCACACAGCAAGTATGGTGGAACTGACTATGACAAAAACTACTGCACGACACAATTAACGCAACATTTCGCGAAAATGATTTCTGACACTTTCCGCAAGAGTTCATATTTTTAAACACTAACAAACTAATCGCGAGAGCAGTAGCAAAACACGTCTGCACTGTAGCGCGGTCCGCTACATATGTACATATATAAGTTACAATTGTTGTTTCTTTAGTGGATATATTCTTTGCCGGCCTTAAGCAACTGAATTGCAGAACTATCCGATATAGGTGCTCAAAGCAACTGAGGGCGCAATAGACCCACTGGTCGCCGTGCATACCTCTAACACTATCTAACTATCCGCAAAAAATACCGTAAGTTTTAACTTATAATTTGCTTGCATTTCGTAACGATATTATGAGGTAAACGTTGTTGTTCGCAGGTTTTATTGGCCCTTTACATACTAGCTATTCTGTCTTGCTGCATTGGTGCTGCATACGTGAATCTACATACATAACACCGTCAGTTGAAATTGGTATTTTTAAATTTCTGCGCGGTTTTGGTACATATATTATTATGGATTTCTTTAATACGATCCAAATATGCCAGCGTTTAACATAGGTTCCACCATTTATGGTGTATGTATGTATATTGCAATTTTATGCAGGTTCCGAAAGCGGAAATATTATATAAGATGATTTTCCGAGACAGAAAAACATTGCTGAGATCTCAGCGACATACCCAGTACCACCATTGGTAAACAAGTCGATTATATATGAAGTTTTTTTTTTGCTCTGTTTTATCAGCTAGACTTGTCGCAATACATATATTGCAAATGAGGCTTCGTTTACTTGGGTTGACGGAAGTGTTCGGGGGCACCTTGACCAAGCCAAACAGCGAGTTTTTGGCTAAAATCAAATAATGAAAAAACTTTTAACGGCGACTAAATAAAATCGTGCCCATGTTCTATAGAAGCCGCCATTGTATGTTCCCAACACCTACGCTCCAGAAATGATGTGAAAAAGTTTCTTTATTTAAAAACTCGGACTCAGAACCACTTTGTTAATAATAAAAATATGGTTCAAAATCACCTTGTTAATAAAAAAAAAATGGTAGAGCTTAACATAATTAAGCTTGTGGTTTTAATACTCTTACTAGAAAGCAGTTAAACTATTTACTTGAGGTAAGACTAATGTTAAAATTAACATACTATATTTATTTATGTCTAACAACGAGTATAGTAATAAGAGATATTAAGCGAATAGTTAATTAAATATGCCAAATTAATCTTAACACTTAATTGTCTACTTAAAAATTAATTTAAAAAATTTTATAAACTACGAACAATTTTGAATAGAGTGTAAAATGTTATTGACTGGACATAAGATATCTTTCCAATTCAAACTTAGTTGCACTAGGATTAGTAAAATCAAGATCCAAAACATTTGAAAAATAATTGTAATCCGATAAGGTTCTGTTGACTGGCGCATTCGCATCATAAACCGTTCTACTTAGCCCAACCCTAAAAGCATCAAACCGATACAAATTACGGCTGGGAACATTGAAATGGATTTTTGCAAGTAGGTCCTGACAGTAAATTTTTCCCGAAATAATACTCAGTAAAAGAGATATAGACTGCGAAGTTCTTCTGTTAGGTAGAGTTGGTAGGCTAATTAACCGACAGCGGGAGCCATAAGTTGGCCATGTTTCAACAAAGTTTAGTGAGCGTAGAGCAAAGCGTAAAAATACCATGTGTACCTTTTCTAGACGATTAATATGAACACTATGACTTGGTCTTCAGATAAAGCCAACATATTCGAGTTTAGAACGTACAAACGCGGTATAAAGCATCTTGATAGTATAAGGATCGGTGAACTTAGAAGAGTGCCATCTAAAAAATGCAATCATAGCAAAGGAGTCGGCGATAGTTTTATATAAGTGCAAAGTAAAAGTGAATTTTCAGTCGAAATGTACTCCAAGATCTTTAGTCGCACTTATATAATAATAATAATTTTGGCACTTACACTATATAGCTCAGTGTTTGGCCGAGCTTCTCCTACCATTTGTGGTGTGCGTCTTTATAGTTATTATACCACAAATGGAGGGACCTACAGTTTTGGTTCCGACTCTGAACGGCAGATGTATTTAATGAGAAGCTTTTTCATGGCAGAAATACCCTCGGAGGTTTGCTATTGCCTGCCGAGGGGTGACCGCTATTAGAAAAAAACTTTTTCTATAATTCAGATTTTGCTTGCCCTGACTGAGATTCGAACCTCGAACTCACCGGCATATCGAGTTTTAGCACACACCGCTACCAACTCGACTTATATAGTCAGGGCAAATGTTTGCAATTGAATACGATGTTGCTAGTGGTATTTTTCATTTAAAAAATGTGACTTTATGGCATTTCTTGATGTTAAGTAAAAGCCGATTCTCAACACACCAAATATAAAGCTTATTAAGCTGCGATTGAAGCTCGTCCGAGTCATTTGTGCATCTAATCTCAGAATACATTTTCAGATCATCGGCAAACAGAAGAAACTTAGCATTAGAAAAACAAGAACTAATGTCATTTATAAAAGTAAGAAAAATAATGTGCCGAAAATGCTTCCCTATGGAATCCCTGAAAGAGCAATAAATGACTTCGACGAAGTACCATCAATAACCACTTTACAAGTTCTTACGCGAATGTATTCCCATACCTTTTAATTTGGTCAATAAAATATTATGGGTGATCTTGTCGAAAGCCTTCGAAAAATCGGTGTATATCACATCTAGTTGAAAGCCATTGCGAAACGTTGGAAAACAATCATCCGTAAAGATTGCGAGGTTGGTTACGGTGGATCTGCCAGTTACAAAGCCGTGCTGATTTGGACAGATCAAGTGCTTGACATTAAAGTAAAGTTTTGTTTTGACTATACTTTCGAAAATTTTGGCACTTCGTATTCCAACAGTATCAGCCTTGGTACGGAGTCTAGAGGCATTTTCAAAATATATTTTAATGTGCTTGTTAGACTTGTGTGGAATAACTACATTGGTGGAAGTTCTCCTCCTTTATTTTGGACAAAAAAAACGGAACTGTCTAATATTAACGCTTGTTGGCCAGTTATCTGGCTTTAGCAGACTAATATATACATGTTCAGGAACACCCAGTGTAAAGTTTAAGTATTTTAGAGATTCTTCATTAGCATCTTTCTTTACCAGTTTGTAGCAGGCAATTTGCTGTTTGTCAATGGTAACATGTTTCGCCACATAGTTAACAATATCATCTTCAGAGACGGATGGCTTAAATGACGATAAATGAAGCCACTTAAGGCGCGCAAATACTGCCAAATCATTATTATCATTGCGGCCAACCACGACACTTCTATGCTTGGAAGCCCCCTTACGCTTCACAATGTTCCACTCAGAACCTATCCATGGCTGGGTAGTAGCGTTCAGTGTATCTAACGATACACATGGCGCTTGTATAGATGCAGAAGGCAGAACATCATATCATAACAGAATATCACTGCTAACAACAGCATCATAAGGTGAAGATGTATTGGTGTCAGTTGTCAGTTGTCAGTGCGGTCGATAACGCAGTCGGTAATTGTTTAGAATTCGTCAAAGTAGCATTAAGATGTATTGCATACAGTTGGAGAACTCATAATGGCAGAAGGGCCACAAGCACATTTTTCTGCAACAACAGCATTGTCAATCTGAAAGTGAGAAATAAATTTAATTTCTGAGCTCGGCGACTTCGTTCTCTGTGAGTCAGGAAAACTGTTTACTATGATCTTGTTGTGGCTTACTTTGGCAGATGAAATAGCAGAATTAGCGACAATATTTCTTAGGCCATCGAGCTCTAATTTCGAAGAGATTAAAAATGATGAAACCTTGTTGTTGTGATCATAGTTTGTTTGATTTAATAAAGTAATTTCTTTATGAATTTCACCAAATTTATCGTTTATTGCAGTTGCGATAGACTCTAAGCCATCCTTTTGCGTGGTCATAAAGGAGTTTAAAACAAATTTTCAGGCAGTAGTAAACAATCAGGGCAAAGATAGCAGATATGCTTATTTTGGCTAAAGAGCCTGACATCATAATCCGATATTTTGACCACACAGCAAGTATGGTGGAACTGACTATGACAAAAACTACTGCACGACACAATTAACGCAACATTTCGCGAAAATGATTTCTGACACTTTCCGCAAGAGTTCATATTTTTAAACACTAACAAACTAATCGCGAGAGCAGTAGCAAAACACGTCTGCACTGTAGCGCGGTCCGCTACATATGTACATATATAAGTTACAATTATTGTTGTTTCTTTAGTGGATATATTCTTTGCCGGCCTTAAGCAACTGAATTGCAGAACTATCCGATATAGGTGCTCAAAGCAACTGAGGGCGCAATATACCCACTGGTCGCCGTGCATACCTCTAACACTACCTAACTAATCGCAAAAGAGACCGTAAGTTTTAACTTATAATTTGCTTGCATTTCGTAACGATATTATGAGGTAAACGTTGTTGTTCGCAGGTTTTATTGGCCCTTTACATACTAGATATACTGTCTTGCTGGATTGGTGATGCATACGTGAATCTACATACATAACACCGTCAGTTGAAATTGGTATTTTTAAATTTCTGCGCGGTTTTGGTACATATATTATTATGGATTTCTTTAATACGATCCAAATATGCCAGCGTTTAACATAGGTTCCACCATTTATGGTGTATGTATGTATATTGCAATTTTATGCAGGTTCCGAAAGCGGAAATATTATATAAGATGATTTTCCGAGACAGAAAAACATTGCTGAGATCTCAGCGACATACCCAGTACCACCATTGGTAAACAAGTCGATTATATATGAAGTTTTTTTTTTGCTCTGTTTTATCAGCTAGACTTGTCGCAATACATATATTGCAAATGAGGCTTCGTTTACTTGGGTTGACGGAAGTGTTCGGGGGCACCTTGACCAAGCCAAACAGCGAGTTTTTGGCTAAAATCAAATAATGAAAAAACTTTTAACGGCGACTAAATAAAATCGTGCCCATGTTCTATAGAAGCCGCCATTGTATGTTCCCAACACCTACGCTCCAGAAATGATGTGAAAAAGTTTCTTTATTTAAAAACTCGGACTCAGAACCACTTTGTTAATAATAAAAATATGGTTCAAAATCACCTTGTTAATAAAAAAAAAAATGGTAGAGCTTAACATAATTAAGCTTGTGGTTTTAATACTCTTACTAGAAAGCAGTTAAACTATTTACTTGAGGTAAGACTAATGTTAAAATTAACATACTATATTTATTTATGTCTAACAACGAGTATGTAATAAGAGATATTAAGCGAATAGTTAATTAAATATGCCAAATTAATCTTAACACTTAATTGTCTACTTAAAAATTAATTTAAAAAATTTTATAAACTACGAACAATTTTGAATAGAGTGTAAAATGTTATTGACTGGACATAAGATATCTTTCCAATTCTAACTTAGTTGCACTAGGATTAGTAAAATCAAGATCCAAAACATTTGAAAAATAATTGTAATCCGATAAGGTTCTGTTGACTGGCGCATTCGCATCATAAACCGTTCTACTTAGCCCAACCCTAAAAGCATCAAACCGATACAAATTACGGCTGGGAACATTGAAATGGATTTTTGCAAGTAGGTCCTGACAGTAAATTTTTCCCGAAATAATACTCAGTAAAAGAGATATAGACTGCGAAGTTCTTCTGTTATGTAGAGTTGGTAGGCTAATTAACCGACAGCGGGAGCCATAAGTTGGCCATGTTTCAACAAAGTTTAGTGAGCGTAGAGCAAAGCGTAAAAATACCATTTGTACCTTGTCTAGACGATTAATATGAACACTATGACTTGGTCTTCAGATAAAGCCAGCATATTCGAGTTTAGAACGTACAAACGCGGTATAAAGCATCTTGATAGTATAAGGATCGGTGAACTTAGAAGAGTGCCATCTAAAAAATGCAATCATAGCAAAGGAGTCGGCGATAGTTTTATATAAGTGCAAAGTAAAAGTGAATTTTCAGTCGAAATGTACTCCAAGATCTTTAGTCGCACTTATATAATAATAATAATTTTGGCACTTACACTATATAGCTCAGTGTTTGGCCGAGCTTCTCCTACCATTTGTGGTGTGCGTCTTTATAGTTATTATACCACAAATGGAGGGACCTGCAGTTTTGGTTCCGACTCTGAACGGCAGATGTATTTAATGAGAAGCTTTTTCATGGCAGAAATACCCTCGGAGGTTTGCTATTGCCTGCCGAGGGGTGACCGCTATTAGAAAAAAACTTTTTCTATAATTCAGATTTTGCTTGCCCTGACTGAGATTCGAACCTCGAACTCACCGGCATATCGAGTTTTAGCACACACCGCTACCAACTCGACTTATATAGTCAGGGCAAATGTTTGCAATTGAATACGATGTTGCTAGTGGTATTTTTTATTTAAAAAATGTGACTTTATGGCATTTCTTGATGTTAAGTAAAAGCCGATTCTCAACACACCAAATATAAAGCTTATTAAGCTGCGATTGAAGCTCGTCCGAGTCATTTGTGCATCTAATCTCAGAATACATTTTCAGATCATCGGCAAACAGAAGAAACTTAGCATTAGAAAAACAAGAACTAATGTCATTTATAAAAGTAAGAAAAATAATGTGCCGAAAATGCTTCCCTATGGAATCCCTGAAAGAGCAATAAATGACTTCGACGAAGTACCATCAATAACCACTTTACAAGTTCTTACGCGAATGTATTCCCATACCTTTTAATTTGGTCAATAAAATATTATGGGTGATCTTGTCGAAAGCCTTCGAAAAATCGGTGTATATCACATCTAGTTGAAAGCCATTGCGAAACGTTGGAAAACAATCATCCGTAAAGATTGCGAGGTTGGTTACGGTGGATCTGCCAGTTACAAAGCCGTGCTGATTTGGACAGATCAAGTGCTTGACATTAAAGTAAAGTTTTGTTTTGACTATACTTTCGAAAATTTTGGCAATTGTGGTAAATTTGCTAATCGGCCTATAGTTTTCTACGTCGCATTTATTACCAGATTTAAAAATCGGCGTGATTGACGATCGCTTCCAATCATCAATACACAGACCTTCAGAAAGAGATTTGTTGAGGATTAATAGCAAAGGCTTCACTAGGGAAGTACAGTTTTTAAACAATATGGCAGAGAAACCATCTGCGTCCATCTGAGACGACCTTTTTATATTCTTGATACCATCAATAATATCATCTTCGGTTAGAGCAAGTAAACCGAAATCTAAAGTAGATGTGCTATTAGTGAAATTTTTTTACGAATATTTGAGAGTTTTTCAACTGACAGGTCATTATCAGATGCGAAGTCAGACGAAAAGAAACTTGTGAAGAGATTAGCCGCATCGGACATAGAAGCCGCATTTTCATCTTTATAAAAAACAGTGTTAGGTAGATACACTTGAGCCCGTTTTCCTGGATTTGATGTACGACCAAAAACACTTGGACTTCAATATTGGACTCGAAACTATGAATATAGTTTTTGTAACAAGTCTTATTCAACTTGCAGGACTCTTTTTGGTAAAAACGATATTTATTGTGAAAGCATTGCTTTTTAGTTGACTTGAAGTTTTTATAAACCTGTTTTTTATTTAAATTTTTTAGATGCTTTAAATTCTTCGAGAACCAAGGAAGTTTACACATTTTTGGTTTGATAGTTGGCACATATGTAGCAAGAAGAAGTTCAAATTACATGAAAAAGCAGTGCTAACAGGAGATTGGGCAGAATATAACACGGTAAAAAAGCAGTAAAAAAAAAGTATCAAAATTAAGAAAATTAGAGCTACATGGAACAGAAAGTCGAAGCAAATAGAAATGATAGCCGATTAATGTGGAAACACTTAAAACAAGTGGTTAATAAATCAGGTAGTAAAGGAAAAATACCAGAAGTACTAATAAGGGGTAAAATACTCAAAAGCAGCGATGAAATTGCAGAAAACGTAAACGAACATAGAAGATATTAGCAGTAATTTTATACCGCAGGCTAATCAGGTAAATAACTTTCAATTCAACAAAATTAACTCTAAAGATATTGAACATACCGTAAAACACTTTAAGAGGAAAATAGGAGGGAAAAATTCATTGTCTGAGGATGTAATTAAAGACTCAGTAGAGTATATGGGACACTTCTACTTCTTACTGATAAATAATAGCCTTGAATCAGGAATAATAGCTAAAGAGTGGAAAATTTCGACAATTGAGCCCGTTAAAAAAGTAAAGGGTACTATAAAAGCTGAAGAAATGAGGCCAATTAACACTCTTCCAAACATTGAAACAATTCTGGAAAATGTGGTTGAAACTAATAACATATTCATAAAAGAGCAATCAGGTTTCAGGGAGAAGCACTCGTGTGAGACTGCACTAAATTTGGTACTATCCCAGTGGAAGGAAGATCTTAATTCAAAGTTGAATATCGTAGCGGTGTTTATTGATCTCAAAAGAGCTTTTGAAACTATTGACAGGGATAGAATGTTGAAAAAATTAGAGCATATTGGTCTAAAAGGCAAGGAGCTTGACTGGTTTCGGAGCAACCTTACCGATCGTATGCAGCAAATAGTGATCGAGTCAACTGTGTCCAAAAAAAGTAGCCTCGAACATTGGGTTACCACAGGGCTCGATGTTAGCACCAGTTCTTTTCAATATTTTTATTAATGATATTAATATGGTGCTAAAACACTGTAAGATTAAATTGTTCGCTGATGACACACTCCTAACAGTCAGTGATACGAACGTGCAGAATGCGATTGAAAAAATGCAAGATCTGAATTCCTTATATAACTGGTTATGCTCCAATAAACTAAAACTGAATGTTAATAAGACACAGTTTATGGTCTTAACTATGGCAGTCAATAAAGGATGCTCAAACTACAGCCTAAAAATAAAAGATGAAGTTATTAAAGAAGTTAAACTCATTAAATTCTTAGGGATATACATTGATAATAAATTAAAAATGGATGAGCATGTTGAATACACAGTTAAAAAAAATTCAAAAAAAATTGGCTTTATGAAAAGATCTTTTAAATATCTAGGAAGGAGATACCAAACCATAGTCTATAGATCCATAGTGAAACCTGACTTTATATATGTATTGTCCAACGATATTCTTCATAGTTAGCGATATCCAAGTAGATAAACTGCAAAAACTGCAAAACCGAGCTATTCGCTTTATACTAAATAAGTCGTATGATACACTCACGCGGGAGATGATCGCTGATATGAATTGGCTGAGTGTGAAGCAGCAAGTTTTTTATCATGCTATGAAATTTGTGTTTATTATTTGAGTGACAATATTCGATACATTAACGACACCCACTCATACCTACTAAGAGAGAACAACAGCTTTAGGCTACCCTTCTATAGAACCGAAGTGGATAAAGAAACATTTTCTATAAATGGCTAAAGTGTTTTAATGAATTACCGTCGCACATAAAAAACTGCACTAACTTTAGTAGTTTCAAGAAATTACTGTATGACCATTGTAAAACATTCGCTATCCGGTAAGGGCGCGAAATGGAAACTTGGTCTTTCCATCCGTCCTGGCACCAAATATAGGCGATATGACCATGGATCGGAAACACGGCCTTTCCGATCATAACAAAATGTTCGTATGAAAAGTAAGAAGTGAATATGGATTGGAAACTCGTGCTTGCCGACCATCAGAAACCAAGTAACAGAAATGCGGAGCGGAAACTAGGCCTTTCTGACCGTGGGATATAATTTTTAAGCAATTTTATATATGAATTTTAAAAAGATATCTAACATCTACTTATGCTTTAATGGAAAATATATTATAACTTTGTAAAATTGTACAATTTAAAGTCGCATGACTGGAAACAATAAATAAATAAATAAAATAAAATAAATAAATAAATTAAATAAACAAATAAACGAAGCGGGCTGCAGCGGACTTCACCACCCTGCGCTGGAACTCGCGCTCGCCGACGCGAACGTCGGTTGGAGTTAGAAGATTACTGAAGGCGCTCTCGGTGAAATCCTCGAACCGCTCCCAGTCAGCTTTTTTTAAGTTGATATAGGTACGGTATAGGTAAAGGTAGTTGCCAGGTCTGTCTATGAGTATGGGTCGGTGGTCTGATGCAAGCGATAGCATAGGTCGCCACGTTATGCTATTTTTCAGATCCGCACTAGCTATTGTGAGATCTGGCAAGCTGCTGCAACTACCCACAATCCTGTTGAGAGCGTCGTCATTCATTGTGCAGAATGTTGAATCGTCTAAGTGCGCTGTCAAAATATTTCCCCAACGATCATTTGGTAGGCTTGAGAACCAAAGATCGCGGTGCGCATTAAAGCCTCCGACTACCAATCGGTTTTCACCACTGAGGAGCGCACCTATGTCAGGGTGATATCCCGCCGGGCAGCAGGAGACAGGGGGTATACAAATGGTAAAAATTTCGAGCTCGATATCGGCTGAGCGTATACCAATCCCTTGACATTCTAGGCTGCTGTCCCTTGGGTCGACGTCTTCATCGATAGGACGATACTGCACGGTGTTGAGCAATATGAAGGCTAGGCCTCCACCTTTATCTCTCTCGGAATCATTACGAAGCACGTTGTAGTCGTCGCAGCTCGTTACAGTTGAACTGCGACGTAGCGTCGTCTCTTGGACCCCAGCTATTAACAACCCGTGCTGAGCCATGTAGGCAACCACATCAGAGATATTGCTCGAGAGTCCGTTGCAGTTAAACTGTAGGAGTCTCGTCTGTGTCAGTAAGGTCGTCGCGTTAGGGGGGGTGAGGGCCCATCGACGTTTGTGGGCGGTGTCGTGAGTGCCGATATCGCTTCAGTGCGCGAGCAACACTGGCCCACAAAATTTGTGGACCACTCCCTAGTTTTCTTAAGGCCTGAACACACCTCACCGAAGTGGAATTCGGATGGAGCCTTCTCTGGCAGATGCATCAGAAATAGGTTTCTGGACCATGGTAAGGCTCAACGCGCGCCCTGGCTAGAAGTATGAGTAGCAAACCTAAGTGACATGCCTTTGCATCATGCCCTATATTATTGCACTAGCTGCACTTTGGCTTACGTGAAGTCTGTATACATTTCGCCAACCTCGTTGCAAAAGTCGTATAGCCTTTCGCTTTTGGCCTACCCTTACCTCAGTCACTATGTTGTTGTTGTTGCTGTATGTTGAACACAGATTTCGAACGTCTTCAGGTTAATGGCTTTTATTATTCGCGACAAATTCAAATCGATTAGTCCACTAATGGTGTACGAGTTTATGGACGCCTGGTCCATATTTGCCTTACGGCCCATGTTGAGCATTATGTAATAAATATCTTTCAACGTCTCGTTGTGCTTTCGCTTGCATCTATTCATATCCCGGTGTACTTCTGCAACGTTTACTTCACTCGGAAAATTGACCTTCACAGAATTTACAAAAAGTCGGCAACAACTGAAAGCAGACTGAGCATCCGCCCAGTATGATGCTAAACCCTTCAATTTGTGTGGTGTTGCAAAGATAACTTCATAGGGGTGGGTAACTCAGCTAATTTTCGCGAGTTGACTCAATGACTCTTGCTCAATTAAGTGAGTCAGCTCAGTGAAGTAGCACAATTGAGTTACGACTCATTTCATAATTGTGTCGCTCTGTGCAACTACGGCAGCACTGTTATCGTGGAGGAGTGCACGTGGAACGTTGAATAATTGAAGTGACAGCACAAGGGATAACGCGCCAAAGGAAACATTTTCGCGCTAGTTCTTTTTTTCTGTCATTCTTTATTCTCACCATAGATAATATGATATGCAAATTCCCTCTTTCGCCTCATAGGTTTTGGGCTGGAATCAAATCCAAATCAGGTGCTGGCACGCACATAGGCTCTTAGAATCATAACATTTTGATTTGGCTAAATAAGCTAGTTAATGTTATTATTTGGCGAAATATGTGTTGAAATTTTTAACTTGAGAATTAAATTAAATACTCGTATTTTAGGGATTTACATGCAAATATTTAGTTTTATTTTAAAAAGGTGTCCGTAAAACTTTATTTCTAAGTGAACACGCATGTTCATCACATATATTTTTATAATTATTTGTTTTATGTAAGTTTAAAAGCTGTTACATTTTTGCAAAATTTAAATTTCTCGTATTTTATAATTGTGATCATGTCGATTTCATATATTTATATTTATTTCTTATTTTTATTGCGTTTACATTTATACTGTTTGCATACCTCAAAGGTGGCGAAAAACTCCAAAATCTCCAAAAATGCAAAAAAAACTCCCAAATACCATTTCTTACAGAGTGTCTGTGCACAACACAAAGAGCTTCGTATCAGCTCATCTTTGATTCTCAGTGCTGATACACTCATCGACTCGCCGCTCAGTAAGATGTCTGAAATTTATAACTGAGCTACTGAATCCCAATTTTTTTTGGAAGTGAGTCTGAGCGAGCGGCTCATCGCTAAGAGTCAGCTCAGTAACTCAACTCAGTGCTCAGTTACCCACCTCTATAACTTCATCTTCGTTCCACTCGTAAGTAATTCGCAATTGTTCAATTTTGTCAAGGAATTGCTGTGCACTAAAATTTTCCTTAAACGGGTAAAATTCAGACAAAAAACCAATAATTTATCGCATATTATGTGTCATGGTTCATGTGATCATTCACCGGGGTTGATGAGCCCATTGTGACCCCTCTGCCTTCTGAATTTAACTGCTGCTGTGTTGCTGTATCTGTGCCATGTGTTGCAGGCACATTGTTACATACGGCTGCTGTAGATGTTGGTTACTTTGTATTAAATGCAGATGGAACTGCGCAGTACGAAGTTTCGCTACATGTTGCGCCGGAGTTGGCTGGTGCTCCGCTACATGCTGCGCCGAAGTTTGCTGGTTCTCCGCTACATTATGCGTCGGAGTTTGCTGGTACTTGTGCCGTTTGTACTGCTGGTTTCTGACTTACCATGTTAGCCTTGAAATCGTGCAATTCTTTGAGTTTGCTGGTGCCAACCCACATCCGTAACCTGGAACTGGTCTAACTCCTGCTGGTCTGTCTCATAAACCTCCATTAGAATTGCAATTTTATGAGACTGCCGGAGACTGATAGTCCTTGCTGCTGCAACAAGAAGACATTTTTATTTTACGGACAATTAACGCGCTTTGATTCCAAAACTGCTTTCTTACTATTCGCTTGCTGAAAAAACTGTCGTTGCTTTGAAAGAAGAAATAACAGAAAGCTGTCGGTTGTTCTGCGATTAATTAAATCCTCAGACAAAGCTTTTATATTTTATACAAGTAAATAAATGCCTTTTTCTTGTTACTTAAAGCTACTCACCGACACGATCTTTCTAGGCAAGCGTTCTCGACAGACTCCCTTACACGTTTGGCTATTGATAATTTGAAAACCTTTTCCGGGCGATAGTCCAACGTACCCAGTAAACAGGAAATGCTGTTTTTTAGTACAAAATCTTGGATTTTTAAATAAACAAACACCTATAGAACGCTCCACAATATTCCCAGCTGAAGAATGTGGAATGTTAAATTTGTAATCCTTAGGGTTGTACACTGCATCTCTATATGGCGTCAGCAGAAAAACCAGAACTCCATATCCATAGCCAAGAATGATAGATAACAAGATTACGCAGTCCCAAAAATACCAACGTTAGTGCAGCACCAAATAGAGAAAATAGCAGAGCGAAGAAGTATAGAATGAGAGAACAGAGAGTTAAGCCACTTTTACATAGAGCGGGCCATTTAAAGTTTCATTGTTTCATTCCGATATTTCTCTATATTTTCCTAAAAGCAAAATCTTAGCCTTGAACTAAATTAAAGTGCAAGCGTGCATATGTAAACAAAAAACACAAAAATAAATTAGCAAATATTATCATATACAATTTCAAGTACTTGAACCATGTGAAACACATGCAAGGAAATGGCTTGTTTACAAAAGGGTACTGACTTCACATCTGTCAATTTCGGCAAAATCAAAGTAAACGGTACCCCGGAATGCGTCATCATTAGTTTGCTGCATCGTGATCCATAGCCTCCTAAAAGCCTTGACGTGCGCTAGCCTGATTCGTACTCCCTAAGAAATTTTTCCCGTGCGTTACTAATGTCCCAGACAAAGACTGCCGCTATATTAGTACTGGCGGAATGTTAGATAGAGGCAAGTGAAATTTTACGATACGCAGTATCATAATGAAAGCGTCTTAGTTCAGACACTAATGTGCAATGAATCTGTATGGCACAACTATTGTCGGAACAAAAAACAATTCATCCTTACGATGACTCTGATAGCTCCAAAGGATAACTAAATATCGCCTTCTCAGAAACTTCTTCTATTAAAACAAATAGTACAGCTGCTGTCATTACCGTTTTTTATTGAATTAAAATTTTTTTTGTTTATTTTTAGTGGTAACGCCGCAAAAATTTTCACAAAAATAAAATATTTAGAAATGAAGTTAGCAAAAAAAAAATTACACTCATTAATTTTTCCTAAGAAGCTTTGCGAAATTTTTGCAAAAAAAAACACATTTTTGTGGTATTTATTTGCATATTGTCAAAACTAACTAGACAGATTGATTTTACTATCTTATATTATATATTAATTTAAAGGTAATGCCCTCCTCTTTACAGCCATATTATATGTGCCCATTAAAATGATATTATTTGTGTAACAGGCGTTAATATCCTAAAAAAGGAAAATTTTCAAGCTTTTTTTGAAAGTTATTCAATTTCATTCTGGTTTTTCTAGCTTTACACAATTTTATTCATGAACTTTTATACCCAGTAATCGAAGACAATTTTATAAGGACAAAAAGTTCCCGAAACGGTCAACGGAAAAAATCAAAGAGGGCATATTCTTCGGTACGCAGATGAATAAATTATTTAATAATTTACAATTTTATTGAGCTCAAGGCCAGTTTATGTTAGATTTTTTGTGAAAAAACAACAACAGATTTTAATGGTAGGAGTTATAGTACTATTTCGGAAATCACCACATTTCCTCATCAGAAAATTATTTAATGACACAGAGTTTTAACAATGCTTGGGCGCTTCTAAAGCAAAAGCTTTTAATGCTTTCCGAGACGTTGTACGTTGCAAGAACTACTGTCAATTGATCCAAAAAATGATAAAACAAGTAATACGTATTTATTTATTTCATATTGATGAATTGCATTTATTTACTTCAAAATAAATTATCTCATTTATGCCAATATCTTCAAGTAATAGGGTAAAATAGACTCAAAATTATAAAAAAAAGCAAAAAAACTTGAAAAATTTAAATTGTCTGCAATCACTTAACACGTAATAACTTTCACACTTCTCGTCAAAAAAGCTTGAAAATTGTCCCTTTTTTACGATATTAACGCCTGTTACTATTTTAATTGGCACATATGATATATCGCTGTAAAGAGGAAGTCATTACCTTTAAATTAATATACATCATATTAAAGGTTAGTGAAATCAATCTGTCTAGTTAATTTTGGTATGCCAAAAAATTCCACAAAAACATTTTTTTTGCAAAACCTTCGCAAACGCTTCTTAAGAAAAATAAATGATTGTCATTTTCGGATTCAGTGACCCCAATTTAGCCTATTGTGATGAAGGTCGCCTGCATATTATTATTTTTATACACTACATATATATCTTAGTGTTTGGCCAAGCTGACCATTTGTGGGGTGCGTCCTTTATGTTATACCACGAATGCAGGCATCTACAGGTTTATGCCCACTCTAAACGGCGGATGTATTTTATGAGAAGCTTTTTGACGGCGGAAATACCCTCGGAAGGTTGCCATTGCCTGCTGAAGAGTGACCGCCACTAGAAAAAACTTTTCTTTATGTTTAAGATTTCACTTGACCTGGCTGAGATTCGAACCTAGAACTCAGCGGCATATCGAGTTATAGTAAGCACTTGAACATTCTTGAAATAAAGATTAATAAAATAAAATGTTCACGGCTTTTGAGAAAAGCGAAAAATAAATCTCTGAAAAAATGAGATAAAACAATTAAAGTCCAGTCTTGTTAAAAATGGTAAACCTAGAAGTAAAAAAAGTTCCTGAATACAATAAGAATCTCTCACACGGAACTCACGAAAAAAATACTATATTAGGTATTAATTATCTGCGTACAGTATTAAAGAAGACGATACGGTCTAAGATATGGCAAATCTACATGTACAGATAGAATTGCTAACACAGACTCTCCAAAAAAAATCAATTAAAAGTAAATACACTGGAGGCAGAACGATCCGTCCATACAGTCCTTTTGGTAGATCAATATGACGAATTTACACCAACCATTACATATGAAAAAGAAATGAATTCAAAAACATTCGAGGCTATTCCATGCTGCAGTGGAGAAAAAATCAATACAGATCTTGAAGAAAAGAGCATGAACATTTATGGAGAATTTTAAACAATTCTCTAACCAGCAAGATATATACTAATCAACCACAATACCAACCTCGACTTCTACTCAATATTGAACAGACTCGACCACACAATTGTTTCTTGACGACCACTGTATGTACTTACAGGGGAGATGAAAAGAATCACAAGGATGACGAACACTGCCAAAATTACTCAGCGAAGTCAGCAAAGCATTGAAACTTGCACTCAAAAAGAGATGCAATGAGAACAACGATATTCACTCATGCCAAAAAAATAATCTGTTCATTTATAAGCTGTGTGTGCGGATGTGTTTTTAAGTTCGCTCCGTAGACATCCAATATTGTGCTAATTAAAAGAAATATATATATATAATTCACCCATACATATATTAAAATAAACAAACCAAATGAAAAAAGAAGGCGATGAGTCAAACTGATACCCGTGCTCAGAGACAACACGAGCAAGATGAGCGCCGGCTTTCAGTCCAACGTAACAACGCATATTTTTCGATTCGGTTGCAGAGTGACAGCGAAAGCGCGTAGTCCAATCCACCGACTACCCTCAAACCCCATCAAAATCCAAGTTTATCTCATATGTCATATCTCATGTTCAACGGTTACATTAAATTCGGTGAGCGATTACATATATCTAAATATAGCTGCAACAACAACAAGTAGTTAGGGTCCTATGTATATTTTAATTATCATAATCCTCTTTATTATAAAGGCAGAGAGGATTCTGCCGGTCAGTAGGCAGCCAAAGGATTGCCGGGATTGTCTTGAGAAAAGAAAACTACAATTGATTTTGCTTGTAAGATTCTTTCTTCTTGGCGCAGCGATGGCGTCGCGACAGTGCAGCGGCTAATGCGCTATGTTACCAGTTTACGTTGCTTGATGTTAAGTCAGCAAGAATGCAACTGTGTTTATGTGACTAAGTCACTATACTTATGTTGCATTTGTTTAGTGATACATGTACATCCTTACCCTTCAATGGAAAAATTTATTTCGTTTACATAATGAAATAAATTTTTGTGTGGTGGTATGCAAATATTTTACCTGTGTATGAATATGATCTTATGTTTACCATTAATGTCTATTATGGAGTTTACTCCTCTTTTATTTACAATTTTATATGGGCTTTGATTTTTCTTTTTATTTTCCACTCTTACATATACAAAGTCTCCTATATCAAATTGACTTATATTTACATTATTGTCATTATGGCGTCATATTCACGCAATTATTAAGGTGTGGTCCAAGCAAGCGTCACGGTTTATCACGCAGGGGAGGAAGGGGGTCAAAGAAGGGCAAAATTTGTGTCACGGACGGCCCCAATGTCATAAATTTTGTTTTGTTTATTTATGTTGTCACTTGGTAGAGTTGGTAATTTACCAAAAACTAGTTCATACGGTGAATACAATATGTCTACGTGATGGGGTAGTGTTGTATGCAAAAGTGTAATATGAGATCCACTTGTCCCATTCATAATCATCGGCAAATGAAAGTAAATACTCGTTTAATGTTCTGTGGTTATTCTCAAGTGCGCCTATAGTTCGATGGTGATATGGTGTGGAAAATATGTGTTTGGTATTTTATAAATTACATACGTTGTTTATTGGTTGGTTGGTTTAAGTGGATTGCCACCCTGGTGGACAAGCAATTAGCAGATCTGCCATTTTGATCCCACATCTCGTGCAACCTACAGCCATTTGGCGGTTTTTATGAAGCGCAGTATATCATATATATGATTACTCTGCAGGAAAGGTTTGCCGAGAGCCTTTAACTTTGTTTTTGCAAGGGCCGGGCACTCGCACAGAAAATGTTCGACTGTCTCCTTTGAGCCTGGGTCTTCACAGCTGCGCCAGAACAGGTTGAAGGGTAGGCCTATCCTTTCAGCGTGTACTCCTACCGGCCAGTGCCCTGTACAAACAGCTGTGAGTTTATATATATTTTCTTTGCTAAAGCAAACTTTAAGCGGATCATAAGACACCCAAAACTGTCGGGTGATCCTGTACGATCCTGTATTTCTCCACCTGTGCCTGGCTTTCCGGTGGTAGATATCGGCGATTCTGCCCTTTATTTCCCTAAGCGAGGCGCCAATGTTTGCCGCGTTGGATCTCTCCAGTGCAAATCCACACCTCGCTGGTTCATCCGCAGTTTCGTTTCCGTAAATGTCCCTATGCTCCGGGACCCATGTCAGGGTAACTTTGTATTGTCTAGAGATTGAAGCCATCTCTCTCCTACATTCATCTACCAGTTGAGAGCCGACCGAGGTAGAACAGAGTGCTTGAATGGCAGCTTGGCTATCTGTGAAAATGTTCACTCGCGGGCCAGCTGCTGCATTCCTCTCAACATATCTGATCGCCTCCTTTATCGCAAACGTCTCCGCCTGGAAAACGCTTGCATAGTCCGGTAAACGGTAGGATAGCTTCAGGTTGTGCTGTTCAATGAAAACCCTTGCCCCAACTCCACACTCCATCTTCGATCCGTTCGTATAGACCTCAAGGCCATCAGGTGACTGAACTCTTCCACGGGTCCAGTCTATGGCTAGGAAATCTCGTATGGATCGTGCGGCTAACATAGCTCTTCGGCAGGATGTAGTCAGTTGGTAGCGCTTTAGTCTCAGTAGGTATTCCGCTGAGAAAGGTGCTGTGCCCAGACAGCCTTTCCTTCCAGAAACCCAATGCTTGTCGCCTAATCACACTGTTAGCAGCTGAGTTTTCGAAAAAAAATATCTATTGGTAATAAATCGAGTAGTACGTTCAGGACATCCGCTGAGCAATATCTCCTTGCACCTAGTGGCTGCAGACCTTTGGACTCCTCCTAGTTTCTTGACGACATAATTTTTGGTGAGAGCTGGCCAGCATACCAGCGCCCCATATGAGAGTATGGGTAGGACTATAGCTGTGTACATCCAGTGCACAATCTTTGGTTTTAATCCCCATTTATGGCCTAACATTCTTTTAATAGCATAGAGAGCCACCGAGGCCTTCCTTACTCGCTCCTCAATGTTCAACCTCCAATTAAGCTTTGGGTCCAGAATGACTCCAAGATATTTCACCTTGTTTGAAAGATCGAGTTCCGTTCCTCGGAGCTTAGGTTTAGTGAAATAAGGTAGTTTTGTTTTATCTCTCCACAATTTCGCTGATGACAAGAAGAAATTTTCCCGACACCGGTATTGCAACATCATCTGCATAAGCTACTACCTTAATTCCCCAGGAATCTAGCTTTACCAGTAGTTGGTTTAAGACCATGATCCATAATAGCGGTGAGAGCACTCCCGCCTGGGGGGTGTCCTTCACCGCACATACGGTTCTATCTTGGAAATCTAACTAAGCATAAATTGCTCTGCTCCTTAGCAGGGACACTATCCATGACCGGACGCAGTGATTAATCCCTGCTTCCACAAGTGCCCTATCTAGGCCCTTCTCACGTGCTTCCGAAGTTCCATGAGTTCTTCATTCCACCAAGGTGTGCGAACCATCTTACCATAACTTAACGGCTTTCGAAAAGGCCTTCCCAAAGGCTATTTCTAAGCTATCCGTTCTGGCATCTATCTCAACCCTTGTGGAAACATCTTCAATTGGTATTTTGTTCACTCCTTTGGAAATATCTTTTGAAAAAAGGCCCCAGTTTGTCTTCCGAGGGTTCCTGAATGGAGTAGGCGTTTCCGCGCAATGCTTAACTCAAAAAGTATACGACGGTGGTCCGAGAGGTTTTCATCATCGCATACTTTCCATTTTGTGACCTTTAGGGTATCCTCGGTTAACAATGTACTACCTCTATTGCTAATTATAATCTTAGAATTGATAATAAACTGAAATAGTGACTCACCTCTGTCTTTAGTTTCGGAGCTGCTCCACAACGTATGCCTTGCGTTAACGTCGCATCCGAGTAAGATCGGATTGGCATTTACCATCCTTTGTAGGTGGATTACCTCCTGTGGCGGGCACGACCTGTCGTTCGCCATGTAAACCGATGATATAAAGCAGCTGTTGGCGTTCATCAACTCCAGGTTGATGACAGCCACATCCGGAGAGCTGAAGTTAGAACATGGAAAAGCTTTAATATGTTTTTTACCAGTATACATGCTCGGGGTTTACCCGATAGGCAGCTGTAGAAGAGGTTATAGTGATCATCCCTGAGCCCCTTAACCTCAAGGTCCTTTAACCAGGGTCCCTGTATTAAGGCGATATCGATGTCTCCCTCCCTAAGAAAGACCATTAGGTTGTCCGAGGCGGCCTTAGAATGCCTAAGATTGGCCTGTACAACCTTCATCGAAGTCCGCTGAGTATGTGACACCTGGTTAGCAAGGTCCCCGCTAGCGTCCCCCTTCAGGCTGATGTCACAAACAACTGGTTGGCGTCTTCTACATTTGTCTCCCGGATAGCTTCGTTGGAACGGAAGATCTTTAGTTTAGCTATTCTCACTCCGAAGAACAGATTGTTATCCCCCTTTTGTAGTGGATCGATGCATTCATCGTTAAGCCTCAGAAGGTACGATTAGCTCTGCGCACCCTCAAGAGGCTTCTTTGCATAAATGATGGCCCAGTCTGTCATTGGTATATTAGGGTTTTGCAGCTGCAGGAGATGCACGAGTTTCTCACTATCCATGGCCATCTTCGGCAGCCAAATGCGGTCTCTGTGTCTTCTAGGGATCTCCGCGGCCGGGATAAGTTTGATCTTCAAACCCTCCCAGGCGCTGCTGGGCTCGGCTACGCACTTGCCGAGAAACTCCCTACAGAACTCATCCCTGCATTTGAAAATCCGGCATCCGTTCAGAGACTCACTAGAGTCAAATCGCGGAAAAGGGTTGTCAGGATTTTCAAACAGGTACCCGCTCAGAGAGTTTTGACTCGATCTCGATCCATTTCCCCAGAACGGGCTTTCCGCTGCCTTTGATCTCGTCAACCAGCGCGAGCTGGAGGTGATCCCTGTCCACCTCACAGTATCGCTGTTTCGTCGGTGGTTCTTGCAGATGGGGGACTTTTTGATGTCTGCCTTTTTCCCAGCTGGTTCCACTGTGGAGTCGTCCTTCGACCTCCCTTGTTTAACGGCTTCCAGTTTTGTTGATGGGTTCGAGTTAAGATGCTTCTTATACTCTTCCACCACCTCCTCACACTTTCGGTCGTCTTATTCATCCTTGCGGTGCGCAGTACCGGCGGCAGCGTTATTGGCAATCTTGTCCAGAATGAAGACAGCCTGCTTGTACTTCGCCTTGAAAGTCACCCAGAGGAGTTCTTCTTCTTACGGAATTCGGAGTGCTCCCATGAGCACTCAACGCAGCCTTCGAGGTAGTTGGCAGATCAAGATTTTGGGCTTAGCATTCACTGGTAGAGCCGCAGAGTATTATTCCTGACCGGAAGCCAGGAGTGCGTCCTTCTCTGCGCTTAGGAAGTCTTCCTTGACCTCCCTGTGTTTTTGTTTGTTGTTTTGTGTTTGTTTGTTTTGTTGTCCATGTGAGTCCCTCGAGTAGGCACGGAAAGGGTAGTCCGCCCTAGCAGAGCCGGCATACCGAGGTAAGGCACTTATACGAACAACCTTGCCTGGGCATCGGAGGGTAAACATTTCGCTGTTCTCAAATTGTAATTAAAAATATCGAGCCAAGTGTTGAAGCTGTGGAAGTTTTAGAAGCGCTTAAAGAACAGGGCTTTAACACCAAAGTTGTAGTAAATATTTTTAATAGAAAAAAAATTCCGCAGACCATGTTTTAAGTTGAGCTTGAGTCTGAAACCAAACCAATGGAGAAAAACGCTGTGCATCCAATTTATAAGCTTAAATACATGTTGCATCGTAAGATAACTGTGGAAGAACCACATAAGAGAATTGGCCTATACAATGCACCAACTGCCAGGAGTATGGTCAGACCAGGACGCACTGCACTCTTCGCTCAGTGTGCGTAGCTTGTGGAGAGCTACATGACTCTGCCACCTGCACGTCAAACAAAGAATACCCAAACGCAAAAAAGTGTGGAAACTGCGGTGGAAACCACACAGCAAAACTCTAGGGGTTGTCCAGTCTATAAGGAGTTGAAAAACAATATCAACCAACGTGTGGCCTCTGAACGCACTCAATGATGCCTCATTAGCAAGTGCCGTAAAGTCAGGCCTAGTAAACCCTGCACATACAATAACTGCACCTCAAGTTGCGCCACAAGAACAGGAGCCCTACCACAATACGGTAGACAATCCAATATCGAAGCCATGATAGCATCGATGCAACAAAGCATGATGCATTTTATAACTTTCATACAAAACACACTGCAAGACAATACGGTAGACAATCCAATATCGAAGCCATGATAGCATCGATGCAACAAAGCATGATGCATTTTTAAACTTTCATACAAAACACATGCAAGATCTCATGCGAAATCAAAACCCCCTGCTCAAACTGCTGGCTACTCAACAAACAAAATAATGACCTCAATTAAAATAGCCCCCTGGAATGCAATCGGCATTCCTCGCCACAAACTGGAGCTGTCAAAATTCCTTACCTACAAGAAAATTGACGTTTGCTCCTTGCTAAAACACACCTAACTAATAAATATAATTTCAATATTTCGGGATATACTTTTTATTGCACGAATCATCCAGATGGAAAGGCGCATTGCGGAACTGGTATTTTAGTCCGAAATCGCATTATACACCATCCCTCGATTGGAAATTCCAAGAATTATCTGCAAGCAGCATCAATATGCCTACAAACAAAGTATGGTGATATTACACTGTCCGTGGTTTATTCACGTTAACAGAAAAACAATTTATGTATTTCTTCAGTTCGCCGGGAGATCGCTTGATTGGTGCAGGTGATTATTATGCGAAGCAACCTCATTGGGGCAAAAGTTGCCAAATGTGATTGGCTTCGCAGTGACAAGAAAAATTCCTCGTTGTCTTATTAGTACAGAATCAAGTGCATACCTCTATTCAGACCACTCACCTGTACTCTTCACTTAGTTGCATCGGCCGCACGAAAAAGAGTCATTCTATATGCTCACGACAAATGCTACAAATTAGCTGAAGTATACAAAATATAGAACTCCACCCAAATTTAGATACACCTGACGACATTGAAAACTCCGTAGTAGCTTTTGAATCTACAATCAGAGCTGCCGCTAGTATATCCACACCAAAGCAAGGTTATATGGGAACAAAAACCAATATCCGACCAATGGGAAAATGGAAATACTTCTATTAGAAAAGCGACGGCTACGACGAATATGGCAGACTTACAGATCACCGGCTTCTAAACAACTACTGAAGGCGGCCACATATGCGCTAAAGAGACCCATCAAGACCGAGGAACAGCACGCACAGTACCGGTACATTCAAAAGCTTTCTCAGACTAGCACAAAGTACACGCTGTGGAAAGCACAGCAAAATTTAAGTGCGCCAATGTAGACTGAAATGCTAGTACGGGACAACAATGGCAAATGGGCTCGGAGTGACGCGGAAAAATCAAACACCTTTGCTGCTCATCTACAAAATTTTTTCAGACCAAACCCAGAGCAACCAATGGGTTTACACTACCACCTGTACCCAAAGTGTCGGAATCTGAGCCGCTTAAATTTGCACCTAAAGAAATGTCAAAATTAATTAAGGAGCAATTGAAACCAAATAAGGCCCCTGGGTACGACTAAATTAGTCCAAAAATGATTATTGAGCTACCAAATTGTGCTGTACTTTGCATCTGTACGTAATTTAATGCTATCACTAAACATTGCTATTTCCCTCAACAATGGAAAAAATCAACTATTGTGATGATACCAAAGCCCGGAATTGACGAAACACAGCCTCCTGCTATTCACCTATGAGCCTGCTACCGCGCATATCGAAATTATTCGAAAGACTTCTTATGCTGCGCATTTACCCACATCTTCAAGCCCGCAGCATAATACCATTCCACCAATTTGGCTTCAGGTAAAACATGGTACGATTGAAAAAGTTAATCCCATAACATCTGAAATCCGAACATAGTTTAAAAACAGGGAATATTCCACTGCAATATTTCTTGACGTGGCCCTGCCGTTTGATCGAGTATGACTAGAAGGTCTAGCGTATAAAATACAAATGTTACTTCCTCAGAGTACCCGCAGAAGCGGGAGTACCACAAGGCAGTGTCGTCGGCTCGATGTTGTACGTCTTATACACCTCGGATATTTCAAGTGTTCCCTGCAAGCATCTAAGCTCTTAGGTAATCATATGGAAGCTGTGGCCAAGTGGCTCGCAAACTGGTGTATAAAGGTAAACGAACAAAAATCTAAGCATGTTACATTTACACTGAACAAGAAAATCATGTCACATACCTAGGGGTCAACCTGGATATGCGACTTACTTGGCGCAACCACATAGAGGCTTAACGGACTCATCCTAAGTTGAAGACCAGTTCTCTACACTGCACAATGGGACAGAATGCGGTTTTTTTTTGGCATAAACTCTAAAAACTTACTCAGTGCCTTGAAATTCGGTACAGATACTAAACAACGCATATAAATATGAAAAATAAAAAATAAACCCGATGACACACCCCCTACCCACAAAAGAGGCAACTCCCTTATGGAATCAAAGCTTAAATTCAAAAAAATACATTAATAATTGATTGATTTTGTTTTAACTTCATTCCAAATCTTCATTTACATCTAAATCAATTGAATAATCTTTAAACATATCCAAATCTGCCATTTCGTCATCATCAGAGAGTCTATCTTCATCTTCATCAATTGGTGCTTCTAGTGTAATTGCAATTTCCGGAGCTTCCAAAAGCGCCACCACTTCTTGCGGGAGCATTTTTTTAATTTGTTTGTTTTCTCTTTTGATGATGTGCAAACTTGATATAAGAGGATCTGAGGAATCCATAGCTCTATGAAAAACGTCGGACAAATTATATGCTCTGCTACTTTTTCTGGCATGTGCATTTCTATCCTTCTTATAGAACTTATTTCGAGCCTCTGCCGCATTTTCTCCAAGACAACCGACAGGTACTACTGAAGCTCTTATTATCTCGGAACCATGGACTAATATTTTGTGGACGGTTGCTGACATAGGAAACCAAGAGTACTTTTCCATATATAGTAAAGCAGTTTTACTGCAAAAAATTTCGAATTTTTCAGCATTGATCTGGTATTCGCATGAAATTGAAATTAATATAAAATATTAATTCTTCAAAATTTCAATGTCAAACTCCAGAATTGATGCAAAGGTCTCAGTATTTGTAAATGCTCTCCTCGCCGTATTTCCATCATTTGTGCTTCCACAGCCATTCTGTTTTGGTTTATCAACATGTAGCCCCATTTCTTCCCACAATTGTTTTTGAATTTTCTGTTTTCTAATTTTCATATTAAGAATATCTATTGCATCCCTAACCTGCCACTTTTTTATGTCAATTCTATATGAGATCTTTAATACGAATTCTAGGAATCTAATCCACGCATGCAAAGGACTTACACCATATTGAAGTGCTCCAGGTTTTTTCTTGAAAACGCTGGATTTCAAATCCTTCGTTGCTAAAAAGTCTTTTGGTTTTGCACCACATACTGGGCAACACTGATTGGAATTTGTACCAGTTAATATATTTAACACCTTACCATCTATTAACGTCATATGCAGATCATAGCTTACAGTCATGTGTTCACCATTAAGGTTGTATTCGAGAGGTGTCAAACTCTTAATTTGTGAATCCAAATTTGCTTTTTCAGCTAATATTTGATTTTTAGTTTCTTTGCTGAATTCGATTTTAATTGGCCTGCAAAATCTTACGGATTGTGGAGTTCGATTACACCAAATTACTCTGTCTGAAGAATCAATTAATTTTAGTGGTATTAAAGTTGTTACAAATAAAGATTCATCCAACGATTCTGGTGCATCTCCTTCAAATTTCTGTTTGTACATGCTCTGTCCTGTTGTTCCATCGAATCCATAGCTAGCAATTAATTTCATTTCATCGATATTTGCAATCTGATTTATAACATCTTCCTGCATTAAAATAATACGCCCAGCCGTGTGGTCAAGTATGTTTTGCAAGCTAACTTCCGCATTAGTTTCCGAAACAGTTATGCCAATTGGTCTGCATTTTAATTTCGCCTCATACACAGTATGATAGCTTGGATATATGTTGCAATGTCGATTTTTATTTAACAATCTAATGTTAATGTACTGCTGTTTACTAAACAAATTTTCCAATAAGAAAGTTAACGCTTCATCAGGAGTGAGTTGAAATGGTTCAATGAAGCGAAGTTTTTTCCTAATTTCACTTGCTCTTGAAGATGATGATGACCATTCCTTTAAAACATACGCCGTGTCGCCTTTACTTGATTTTTTTGCTGAAACTGCAGCAGCATGAACAAGTAGTTGGGTGTTGTGCTCCCGCTCTGTTGATAATTCAAAGGCCAATTTACGTTTCAAACGTTGACCTGCTTCATCATAATTTAAATGTGGACGTCCTAGCTTGCTGGCAGAAGCCCTCTTACAATCTTTGTTTTCAACTACCAATATCATTTTCGACGCAAGCCATTCAGAATGTTTTTCTTTGAATCTGCTCAACAGTCTGTTGCAATTTGGTAAATGTTTTCTAATAAAGCTACAAAAATTTACAACTTTCTTTTTTATTTCTTTGTTTTTGTCTTCTTTTAACGTGTCTCTATTAATTTTTTCATAAATGTAGTTCAAAATACTGTCATCTTTTCGATCATTTGACTCCCATATTTGCAGCAATTCTTCATGGGAGAATTCATATTTTCCTTAAAAAACCTAATTTTCGAAAAAACGAGCAAAAATGAGCAAATAATTTGTATGACACATTTAAGAAGACATAATCACAATACATTTGGAACAGGTTTTGAGCAAAAGGCAGCGGAAGCCAAGAAGTTCTACTTCACGGAAAACAAATATTTGTTAATTTCTATGGAAGTAAACAGTACCACAAAACATAAAGTATGAATACACAATAGACAAATGTACACACATTTTCTTTTTACAATATGCATTTACATACCTTGTTGATTGATTTCCATGATTTAAAAATAAAGTTTTTAGTTCACTTAAAATTTCACAGCCGATTTACTTGCAAGCTTTAAATTACATGTATCAAAACATAAACAAGCAGTTACAATCAGCTGACTTTGAAAGTGCGCCAAAAATGACCTCTCTGAAGTTGGCAAGCCAACTTTTACTTAAGGAAAAATTATCTATTGGATCATATTCCAAGAACTGTCGCTTGTACTGCTAACTTCAGCTGAAGTTAGCGTGCCACCTTTAAACAAAGTATGAAGGAGATCAGCTAGAAAAATTTTTCTTGCACAGTAATTTGCCGCTTTTTTGCCGTAATTACACGGCCTAATTCAAAAATTCTAAAAAATTTTTTTTTTAATTTTCCGTATACATTGCCAACTTCAGGTGAAGGTAGCGTGCCACCTTTAAAAAAAGTATGAAGGTGATAAGCTGAGGAATTTTTTCTTGCACAGGAATTTCCCCCTTTTTTACGTTATTTAACGGCAAATTACTGTCCAAGAAAAAATTCCCTAGCTGATCTCTTTCATACTTTTCCTTAATGTGGCACGCTAACTTCACCTGAAGTTGGCAGTGATATGGAAAATTAAAAAAAAAAATTTTTTTAGAATTTTTGAGTTATGTCGTTTAATTACGGCAAAAAAAATTGCAAATTACTGTGCAAGAAAAAATTACCTAGCTGATCTCTTTCATACTTTTCTTAAATGTGGCACGCTAACTTCAACTGATGTTGGCAGTGCATATGGAAAATTAAAAAAAACGCGGCAAAATTTTTATTTTCTCGGATAATTTACGGATAATTAACGGCAAATTATCCAATAGATAATTTTTCCTTAAGTAAAAGTTGGCTTGCCAACTTCAGAGAGGTCCAAAAATGTAGGGATTCCAACAGGCTGTTTTATTGTTACTTTTATATATATATGGATAACCTACGAATAGAAAAATAACTTATTTTACAGGAATAGATATATACAAATTTTGACTTTATGCCAAAAAAAACGCAATCTGTCCCATTGTGTACTGGCTTATTAACTCTCGCTCACACCTGAGTCTGGAGTATAAAGTGACTATATACAACACGGGTTTAAAACCCATTTGTATCTATGGGTGTGAGTTATGGGGCAAGGCGAGCAGCACCAACATCGAAATCCTTCATCTGGATTACCGTGGTATATCCGAAAGGAGAATATCCACCACGACTTGATAATCCCGGAAGTACGAACTGAAATAAAGCAGCGGAAGGCGAAATATGCATCGAAGCTTTTAGCGCACCTAAATCAATTAGCAACATCTCTATTTCATGTAAAAAGGAACTCAAGATTACGTAGGATCCAGCCAGCCCAGTCGTAATATCTCTGAGGGCCAGCTAATAAGTACTCATCCCAACTATGGGATGTAAATTATGTGATTAGATTAAGGTTTGCAAACTTATTGTTAGGCTGTTAAGATGAACAGATTCAATAAATAAAAGTAACAACTAATAAAAAAAAAATAAAAATTTATGACAGCGCTCAACAAGAGATATACAAGTGGCACGTAAAATAGTCACCACAATATACCACGCTAACGTGAATATGCAGTTTTAAGCTAAGTGAAGTTGTCATCGAACTTAAATTTTTTTTTTAATTTGGCAGTGGATTGTACTCTGTTTCGTTTGAACCCCTGTGCTTTGAGTATGAGGAGAAGGAAAGTTTGTGTAGATTGGAGTAATATTGAAATAAAAAATATATACATATACATATGTATGTTTATAATTGATTCACCACGCATAGCACCCTTATGTAGATACATGCTCACAACTTTTAGTTACGCCTACTGGTCTGGCAACCTTGGTGTGTGATAAGCAAAAGATTTTTCGGTTCTCACAAGTTTTCAAATATTAAAGTTCCAAGGGGAAATTAAATTCTGATTACGCCAAATAATACATTAAAAAGTGCTAATTTACATTAAAAGTGCAAGAAAATTGGTTACGTCGGCTGCTAACTGCTAAACGAAAGTAAGTCAGAAGGGTGCTCCCGTTGTTTGTTTTGTTTTGCTTCTGATTGTGGATAAATTTGTATAAAGCAACCACCAACGACAACCATACATATATGTACATACATCCCGCTATAAGCTTTCCTTATGTGTAACGTGTCCTTAGGCGACCAAAAACTAAGCAATATGGCTTCAGGTGCTGGAAAGAGACGTGGTGAAACTATATGTAATGATATCGAAGTGACAAAAGCCCCACGTATCAGCGGAGAACTATGTTTAGTTTTTTAAACATTCCCGCTCTAAAACTATAGGAATCGAGAGCACATTATCCGGTACTACACAAAATACCGCATTATTATTTTAATTCTTATACTTTTGTTGCAATTTGTGATGCTGTATACTTATATTTACGCATTACCTACTCCGCAATACTTCGTATTAAATAAGTAATTTTCTGTTATAAACGGCGCTTTAGACTTCTGCATTAAATCTATTGGATTTCCTTTAACAAAAAGGCATATTTGTAAGATGCGTTGTCTTTGTACGCATGACCTTACAATTTAGAAACGCAACACCTTCCTCATAGATAACATTGATAACTCTTAATGAGTTTAAGTAGCTGCATCTCATAGATAACATTGATAATGCTTGCTGACTTTTGTTTAAAACCTCTGGTTTTAATAGCTGCAACTTTCTTTAAACACAGTATGTATTTTGGGTTGGTTTAAATGTCGGCTGTATCTTCGGTTCGAATTTCGTCTGCAACCATCGGTTTTTCGCGAAAAATCATCGGCGTCTATTTTTTTAAGATTTTGTGCAAGTATGTTTCGTAAATCTGCTACGGTTGTTTTTGCCCTAACATAATAGCGGCGGCTGCCAGTACTTCGATCAATTCCTGGTTTTTCGGCGAATTTTCCGTAAAAAAATGTTCAGGAAAAAATTCTCAGAGATGCCATATAATTGAAATTAAAATCAATTTTTTTTTTGTAAATTGCGGTACAACGCAGCACAAATCAGCACAAGTCTTGTTGAAAATCGAAAATGGCGGAGCTAACTTTAGGGTCGTATTTCTATGCCAAATTACTAATGAAAACCATTCTTTGCATCGACATCTTTGGTCCTATTTCTTATAAAACAACGATTTTTTCGTTATGCAGTTCTATGTAAGATTTTTACCATTGACAATGTTCATAGAAATTTAAGCAATAATTGATGGTCGAAGATGAAAAAATTAAGAAAAGTACCAGTTTTTCCATGAAACTAGGTAATAATAGTTTTATATTACAGACATCACCAGAAAGTCAATCAATAAATATTGTATTACTTAATAACAAGTTTTTTTTAATTCAACGACAACTATTTGGAGACTTTTATTATAAAAGTCTCTGCATATTAATTATAAGCGAGTAAATATTTTTAATCTTCAAAGACTTGTTTTGAGCCTTCTTTCTGGAATATTTCGAGACTACATCATGGCAAGTTAGGTACTAGTTCTAGGAACCAAATAATACAAGTTTGAATTTAAACATTTTCTAGCGGATTGATATACATATATTTATTTAATTTACTTACTAAGAAACTGTAAACACAAAAAGTTTAAATTTTGTTTAAATTTTACCGCTTCTTTTATTAAATTTGCCATTTCTCACTCTTACAAGCATTTGTTTGTATATTTTTGGTTTTTTACATATTCATCTGTCAAAATAGGGTTTATCGATATTGCCACCAATAATTATTATGAAAAGACTTATAAGTTCTTATTTTTGAACCTTTCGTCGTTGATACTGCAAATTATTCATGTCTCCATTGACGTATTGTACAGACGCGTAAGGTTTTCTTAATTGAGCCCTGATTCCACAAAAGTCAATATTTTCTTGGTGATATTGAGTACGCACCGAGTTTTATATGCAAAATATTTATTCCTAAAGTTTGCTTGGAAATTTTATTTTCCACACCTTTTATGGTCAGTAAAAATGTTTGTGTTTAACTAATTTAAAAATAATAATTTGGCGCTTACGATATATGGCTCAGTGTTTTCCCGAGCTTCTCCAACTATTTGTGATGTGCGTAACAAATTCTTTTCCAACACACTTAAAAACATTACGATACAAGTTTTTCAAAATTTTACAACGAAATTTAAAGGGTGAACCATTGCTCATTAAGCTTGGAGATAAAAAAAGACTGAGTACAATTTTTGGTATTGTTCATGCCAATGAAGCATCGGTATTATACCGCAAGATTGGTTGATAAAAAAACGATTTGAAGGTTTGTTTGGGAACAAATACAGTATGACCGACGATATGCCCCAAATAGAGAGAACACAAAGTATTACTAACAAATTTCAAAAGTTTTAATAATCAATCTTTATATTGTAATATTTCTAGGTAGAAAAGGAAAGAAAAAAGGAACTGTTATATCCTTACAATCTTTTTTGGCAAATGAGGATGTACCGGCAGGTACCACTCAAGTAACAAAAAAAGTTAGGAATATTGAAGGCGAAGAAAGCGATGATGGAGTAATTGCAATGCCTCTTGTTTTCCAACTTCCAACTGCACCGAGAGCTAATCGTATTTTTGACGATGATTCGGTTCCACAGAGCCCGCCATATATTGCTTATTTGACAAACCTTCCTTTTGATGCAAATGAAGAAGACTTGCATGAATTCTTTGGAACAACGCCAATAATATCACTACGTTTACCACGTGAAGAAGGAGAAAACGGCCGGGTGCGAGGTTTTGGCTACGTTGAGTTTGAAAGTCGTGACGATTTGATTAACACATTAAGCTTGCCTGATCCATCCGTTAAAGGCAGGAGGATAAGAATTGAGTTATCCAATGAAAATGATCATCAAGGTTTTAGACAAAGAGGAAATCGTCGTGGTTTTGAAGGATTCAGTAGTAGCGGCGAAAATAGGGATTCAACCAATTGGCGTCGTGAAAATAGTGCAAATACTTTAAATGACAATTACGAACGTAACTTTAGTCGTGAAAGAAAATATGAATTAGACGATAAAAAAGCTTTTGGCTCGTGGAGGTCTGGAACTCAAAATCTTGGTTTCAAATTGAGAAATGATGATACTGAGGGAATCAAGTCAAACAACTACAAAAAAGAGGATCAAGACTTTGAAAGACCTAAACTTAACTTAAAACCTCGAACATTACCTCTACCGGTTTTTCACCCAAATTCTGAAATTATTAAGAAAGACCAAGTTGAAGAAACAATTGCTTTTAAGACAGCCAGTGTTCCTCCTCAAAAAGTCTTTGGTTCCGCAAAACCGGTAGATACGGCAACACGTGAATTAGAGATTGAAGAGAGAATGTCAGAAGCTCGTCGTCAACAACAACTAAAGCATGAATACGATCAAAGTCTTGTTAAAGAAAAGCTTGGAGATATTCAACTAGAGAAGACAAATAAAGATAATACCAATTACAATACAAGCTGGCGTAGAAAAAATGATGATTTTTTTAAATGTACCAACGATATATCCGCACCAAGTACAGAGGGTAAGTGACAACATTTAAAATCGATTTCAAAATGTAATTAGAAAGTTATTGCAGATAACCGTCGTATTGACACAGATGGGAGTCGCCAAATTAAAAATGATAATTATAATGAACAGTAAGTAATGAACTAATTAAAGTTGCGGTTTAATCGTCCATGAATGTTAAGCGCACAACTTCGTTAAATTTTGAATGGATACATTTTTCTGGGCTGGGAAGAGTAATGTTTTCGGTATTTGGAAATGTTTTGAATTGTATAAATCATGTTTTATAAATGGTTGAATCCAGAAAATGATCAACGAGAGATGAATAAATATTTGCTGCTATCGTTAAGTCATAGGAGTAAAAAGTTGCATTTGTAACTTTTTATTTGAACTGAGTTGATTTTTTTATTGAAAGGGCCCATGATATCTAAGTCCAACATCCTATATGTAGTGCTAAGAGCTTTTGTTTGTATCTATGAAATCCATTATGTCTATATACCAGTGCCAGCCAAAAAGAGAAAATGAGAGTATATTAGTGGTGTTACACAGAAATGAGAATGTGTTGGCGGTAATGTACGAAAAAAAGTCTGTTTTATATAACGTAGTAAAAAATTTTATTAGAATTTTTTAATTGGGCCATTTTTTTAGAGCTAAACAATATAGGAACATAAAACATAGACAGAAATTAAATGGTCCTCAGTTTTTTGATAATTTTATCGTGGATTTTTTGGGTTAAAAAAAGCTAATGTGCTTCGAGAACTTTGAATATTAAAGGAAGTGGAAATTAAATAAAAATATATTTTTATTTTAAAATAAGTTAAAACTTGACATTTTGAAAAATTTTAATTACTGATTAAACCAAATGATAGATAACAAAACATATTAAATGTTTTAACTGTGGACTTGTCTGGTGTTAAAAAAAAAATTACATAGTTCACAAAGTTCATTTTATATGCACAATATGACTTCATGTCATTTACATAGGTACAGTATAATTCGCTTAGCTGCACTGAATTTCAGTGCACACATTTTTGTGCACTTAAGCGAAATGTGCACTTCTCCCAAATCTTTTACCTGCACACAAGAGGCAGTTATGCGGATTTTTTTTTACCTTTATATATGATGCAGTTACCCCAATTGGTTACCTTTTTTTTGCCGAATTTCCCTCAAGATTAATTATTAATCGTTAGTTTTATTTAAAAATTCAGAGATCACACTTATTAAATCAAGAAAAAATATGTATGCATATATAAGGTTCTCTTAGAACACATTTTTAGTGAATTCATTACCACATACATATGTAAGTAGATACTTAAGCTGGGAAAAATCATTTACTTTTTAAGACATGTAGACAAATGTTTACGTGAAAAAATCGGTAATTTTGCTCTGGTTTAGGCTTGTTATGTAATTTTTCAAAATTTCATCTTCAATTTCATAAAAAATAATCATTATATTTGGCCTGACTAGGGCAATATCGTCGCAGCACGTCTAATGCGCAAAGAGCCTCTTTTCTTGTAGGAGAACTGACGTCATTGTTGTTGTCATCACCTTCGTCCTCTTCTGTCCTTGCACCACTTTCACATTCCAAATCATCTATGTTTCGAATAATATCCTCCTCAGTAAGTTGGCCATAACACTGCAGATCGGCATCACAGTTAATGTATGCTGCTCTGTTAGGCACTGTATGAAGAAAAATATTCTCGATAGTGTCTTCTAAATCAATTTCATTAGCCGTGGTACAGAATTCCGCCTCAAAATATAATAATTGATGTTAAAATAGCAGAAACATCTGGTAGTTTTTGGTTTATTACCTTTTTGAAGCAATTTGCAATCGTCTGAGGCTTGACCATCCACCATGCCCGCTTAATGTAATAAAGTGCATCCAAAACAGTAAGAGACTTCAAAAATTGTTTCACAGACCTCTCGCTCCAGCGCACACAATTGTTTCTTGACAATAATTTGCCTATATTGCACTTTAAAAGCATGAATAACGCCCTGATCGAGTGGCTGAATCAACGCGGTTGTGTTAGGAGGAAGAAATTCTATATGGATGTTTTCCAGTTGGCACGTTACTTTGTGACAAGCAGCGTTATCCACAAACAGAACAATTTTTTTGTTTTGCTTTTTCATCTCCTTGTCAAGCGATAAAAAAAATTTGGTTCCATATATTTGAAGTCATCCACGCGGTTTTATTTGCAAGTACGGCAAAGGACTTCCCAATGACATACATATATTTTCTTGTATGAACCAGTAGCATTACACAACAGCAGCAAAGTAAGTCGCGATTTTTGGCTTTTGCGGCCTTTTGGCTGATCGCAGTTTCAAAAAAATGTTGCGTTGGGTAAAGCTTTAAAATAAAGGCCTGTTTCATCGGCGTTGCAGATATTCTCTGGTTCATAATTCTTTAAAATATCAGGCAAAACCGTATTGGTGTAACAGGAGGCTCCTTCTTCATCATTATCTTTAAGCTCGCCGTGAATTTTACCTAACTTGATGTTGTGGCGCTTTCTCCACCTCCACAGCCAGCTAGGATTGGGTTCAAATTCATCGTTGAGCATTATTGCAAACTCCTTTGCTTTGTTTAACAGTATTAAGCTTGTTAATACAGCATGATGCATTCTTTGCTGATCAAACCAGAGCACCAATACCTTCTCCACTTTTTCGTGAGCACTACGCCTTTGGCGCCGGCGCTTATGGTCGCTCGTTTTTGCGTGCAGTTTTATTTCGTCTTCTTGTTTTAAAATGCGATTTATTGTCGATATGTCACAATTGTATTGTTTGACTAGCACCTGTTTATTTACGTTGTTTTGAACGGACTCTATAATATTTAATTTTTGTTTTATTGACAAACCTCCAACTCTTTTTCCCAGTTTGATCTATTTTAGGTTTGTTCTTTTACGTTGTTTGCACGGACTCTATAATTTTTAACTTTTTTTTACACATTGAAAAAGCCTGAAATGTTTTACACTTCAATTTGTTTTAGTGATGTGATTTCATCGATTACTTACACAATAATAAATTCGATAAACATGATTATAAGATACCGATTTTGAAAGTGTTGGTAAACGAAATTTTTACCATGGGAAATTGAATTGTAAAACACAATCATCGCGGCTGCTAGGACGAAAGTGCAGCTAAGCAAAATGCAGTTAAATGAGATAATTTCACACAAATGCTGCAATAAAATGCAGCCATAATGAGTTTAAGTGCTCTTATCCGGAATGTGCTGCTAAGCGAAGGGGCAGCTAAGCGAATTTTACTGTACATACGTCTTTCTATGGGTGCATGTTTTTTTTTTTTTTAATTTTAATTTCATGTTCTCAGTGGACATACAATTTTTTGCTCTTCTACTTTTACTGAACATTGTTCGTTTACCAGGTAAGGCACTGCTATGGACTATCAGCCATGCTCCTGTTTTCATTAGGGGTATTCATCTAACAGCGCAGATGCCTCGCAACCGCATAAACCTCGTAAACGTTTTTATTATTGTATGAAAAACCGGTTTATTTACGAGGTTTACGCAGTAACGAGGCATTTGCGCGTTTAGATGAATACCCATATTAATTTAATGTTATCGATATTTTCTACTTACAACTATGTTTTGTTTTAACATAAAAAATCTGTTTTCATTATTTCAGTGGAGATAGCAGCAAACAAACTACGACGAATTTGACATTTCTTTCGATTCCACTACCTTAAAACCATCCGATTTTAAACCAAGCAATTTTTGCGATTTACGAACGTTAGAGTACGTAAGTTGCGAATTAAGAAGAAAATCGGAACATGGCTGTATAGTTTTGGATGAATATTTTCCTCTATTATTGAGCGATTTCTTTATGATATAGTATTGCAACATTTTTAGTGTGCCAATCGTTTTACTTTAAATCAGTGGTCGGCATTCTTACACATTGCAAACAATTCATACCGTGAGAGTGTGTGCGTTGCTCGGTAAGTATTATAGTGCTGCATGGACACATTCATTTCTTCTGTTAGCCGAATGACACGAATGTGAATGCGGTGCTCATTCAACTCATGCACTCATGCGATCATAAATATGTGTACTTACAGAGAAACAAGTGACCAATATGAGTACTCTCTAGTTATGATCAAAGGGATGTACAAATTTTTCTCTTCACTACGCGTATTTATGGTAATTGATCATTCATACATTCACGGCCAGTCAGAAAATTGCGCGAGTGTGGTTAACGTTGTGCAGCCAAACACCACCAGACGTATGTAAAGCGCAGCTGGAGATGCCTGTTAAAATGTGTGTCGGTAATAGAGGGCTGCAAGAACACATTAATTTAGAATAGTAACCATACTAGTCTATCGATTTGCATTTAAAGTTTTCCCATGTAAGGCCTAGGTTAAAAGTTATAATCAAATAAAATTTTAAACGCATGCTGGTTGAAATAAGCTGTGAACCACTGTATATATTGTATAACAGAGTTGCATAGCTTAAGACTAATATTATTAACAATAGTAATAGAACGCTTACATTAAGAATAGTTTTTAAAAGTGATAATAATAAGTAATGAGAATAATAATAATATTAGTATATCCCTGACGAACTTGACCGTTTTCAATACCAACCTAACCGGGCAAAGAGCATTCTATGTACAAAGTTGCATTAAGAAATCTCAGTTTTTACTCAAGTTTTCGCGACCACAGTCAGACTAACATACGGGCGGATGGACAGACAGTCAGGGCTAAATCGATTCTTCTGATCATTTTGGTATATATGTATGTCTATATATATGTCTATTATTTTTGTCTGTTACAAACAACCGTTATGCGAATAAAGTTAAGAAACCCTTGTCTCCAAAAAAGAAACGGAAAACCTTAGATACTAGAGGGCTGTATGCGCAAATTAATTTATTATGGTTAGTCGATTGACGCGAATGTGAATGCGGTGCTCATTCGACTCATGCACTCATCCGATCATAAAAATGTGTATTCACAGAGAAAAAAGAGACCAATATGAGTACTCTCTAGTTATGATCAAAGGGATGTACAAATTTTTCTCTTCACTACGCGTATTTAAGGTAATTGATCATTCATACATTCACGGCCAGTCAGAAAATTGCGCGAATGTGGTTAACGTTGTGCAGCCAAACACCACCAGACGTATGTAAAGCGCAGCTGGAGATGCCTGTTAAAATGTGTGTAGGTAATAGAGGGCTGCATGAGCACATTAATTTCTTCTGTTAGTCGAATGACACGAATGTGAATTCGGTGCTCATTCGACTCATGCACTCATCCGATCATAAATATGTGTACTTACAGAGAAAAAAGTGACTAATATCTAGTATCTCTGCTTATGATTTAAGTGATGTACAATTTATAGTCATCGATCATTCATGCATTCACGGCCTGTCAGAAAATTGCACGAATCTGGTGAATGTGGCGGACGTTGTGCAGGGAGACACCATCAAAAACGCATACATACATATGTAAGGCGCAGCTAGCGATGCCTGTTATTATGTGTGTACGTAACAACGCTTAGCATAAGCGACTGGATTCGAGGGCCGGCCCGTCCCGGCTGCGCATCCCGCTGTGGTTGCGGAGGCCCAACGGTATATGTGGGCGGTGTCGTGAGCGACACTAGCGGAGGGTTGTTGCGGCAGCAGGAAGCGGTAAAGCTCTCAGACCAGTCCCTTGTGGTGCGTAGGCCAGAGCACGCCCGGAAGTGGGACCAGCCTGACAGGCGTTACACCTGACCGAGCAGGCATTCCGGTGCACTCTGGCCCGGCATACACAACAGATGGTGGGGGAAACCAGTAGTTGTTGGTTGGCGCCACGTGTGGTTGAGCGAGGGGGGCGCAAAGGGGGATGCCGTGGAGGCTTGGGGCGCTTGAGTGCACGAGCAACACTGGCCCACATAGGTTGTGGACCACTCCCTGGTTTTCTTAAGGCCTGAGCAGACCTTAAGATGGCACCATCCGGTGCACGAATTACACCTCACCGAAGTGGAATTCGGATGGAGCCATCTCTGGCAGAAGCGGCAGAAATAGGTTTCTGGGCCAGGGTTAGACTCGACGCCCGCCCTGGCCAGAAGTATGAGTAGCAAACCTGCTGCTAGGTATTGCACCCAAGAGGAGATAAGATTGGGGGTGTCCGGCAGCCTAAGTGGGGTTAGGTCGCCGAAACAACAGTCCTTGGTCGGATGAAATCCGAGTCACTTCGGTAACGTAGAACCGACTGTCGTGGAAGTTTTGCAAACAAAAAAAATCCTCCATCAAATTCTTCGGGTATTGCTTCTTGCAATATTTCTTGTAATTGTAGATTTTGAGGAAGCCGCATTTCTACGCCCGTTAACAACTTCAATGGCGTGACTTTTGTACTTCGAGGCGCTGTACTGTTAACTGCTTGCTGTACTTTTTCAACATGTTTGTACCCACATGCTGGACTTTCAGCACACAGTTTCGACAGTGTGGGAACTACAATTTTGTGCATTCGTTCCACCTGCCCGTTTCCCCTTGGAACCCCTGTTGCTATGAGAAGGTGCTGAATATTTTCATCCTCGCAATGTTTCTTAAACGCATTTGAAGTAAATGCAGCCCCTCTATCCGATATAATTCTCTTGGGACTACCAAATACCGCTGATTGCTTTTGTAGCCTGTCAAGAACCTCCTCCGTTCCCATTGTTCGCGTAGAATAGAGCCATACGAACTTGGAAAATGCGTCAACAACTACAAAAATGTAGCTGTATCGCTTTGTTGTTATTTCCATTGAACAAACATGATCTACATGGTATGCCCCTAATGGCTTATTTTCTTTTTGTATCGGCGATAGAAACCCTTCTTTTTTGCCATTTTTGCTATCAGAAATTATGCATTCAATAAAACCCTTTACTACTTTCGATGCTTTGGAAGATAGTTGCGGAATGTAAAACGTTTTTTCTACAGATTCTTGTGTTCGCCTGGCCGAAAAATGTCCCTGCTTATGTGCTAGTCTAATTACCTCGTCCTCCATTGAGCTTGGTACAATAACTAGTTCCTTAATAGGATCTTTAAGAAGAACCCCTTGTTTGGTGTTAAAATTTTCGTATTCCTGCTTTTCCAAAACCTTTAATACAGCTCGGATCCAATCATCGTTTAACTGAGCTTGTTGTAGCCTATGTTGCAAGAAATCTTCCATTAAACGGCAAGAAACTACTTAAAGCGTCGACGTGACTCATTTTGGTACCTACTCTATGCTCGATTTCATACGTCTTATTCTTGCAGGAACAATGCCCACCGCGATATCCTAGCTGGAACTTCTTTTTTGCTCATTGTCATTGCAAAGGCATTGCCATCCGTTACTATCTTAAATTTTATTTTTCATAAATATACACGCCACTTCTTTATTGCCTCTACAATGGCTAACACCTCAAGTTCGTAGGAGTGATATCTTTCTTTTGCAGGTTTTGTTTTACGGCTCATATAGGATGAAACTCCTAATCATCACTGCACTTTTGTAAAAGTATCCATATTTTGAAGCATCTGCGTGAACCTCTCTCTGGCCTTTGGGTTATACAAATTTAAAACTGGGGCGCTAACTAATGCTAACTTTAGTTGGAGAAACGCTGCTATCTCAATTTCCGCCAAAGTAAACTTCTTATACTGTCGTAAAAGGTCAGATAAAGGCTTTGCTAACGTTGCATAGCCCGCTACGAACCGTCCAAAGTATGACTTTAGGCCTAAAAATCGCTGCACAGACTTTCGATCATGAGGTTTTGGAAAGTTCTTCACCGCGCGCGTTTTCTCATTTGACGGCTTGATTGTTCCATTCTCAATCACATAGCCTAAGAACTCAGCCTTTCTCTTGAGGAACTGTACCTTGAACTATACCTGCTTTCAGCCAATCGTCTACCTGTTTGTCTACCTCGCATTTCTCGCTGAATGCCATCTTTCGTGGGCCTTGAAAAACTGGTACATCATCAACTAATGTTATTTTCATCTTCACTGGAGAATTGTGTTGCATTTTTGGGGAATAACTAGTAACTAGATCCTTGATCTTGTTCGCCACTCCTTTATCTAGATTTCCTAAATCTATCTCAAGCACGCTCTTGTCTCCTAAGTCTTCAGGAAAACAAAGATTTTTGAACTTATTTAATACTTCCAGATGTCCATTTGAATCTTCTTCTCTTTTATCGCAAAGTTCGCTGTCCTGCTTGTTATCTACTATGGTATTCTCTTTGCTTTTGAACTGAACTTCTGTTTCTGTTACTATAAGATTAACTTACCGTAAAACACTGTTACCGATAACGGCAGCGTAGACAAGGTCTCGCTCCTTAACAACATGGAAATTCACATCTAGCCTTAGTCCATCAATTTCTCAATCCATTACGAAACTACCGATTGTCGTTATTGTACCTTCACCTACACCCATTAATCTTCTTTTGTCGTTATTTAATTCGAAGTTTCCTAACTTTTCGAACACGTCCTCTCACTAAACAAAGGTCGCTTCCCGTATCTAACAACGCACCGAATGTTAACCCTTTATATGAAATGTCCTTAAAAATCACACAGTTTCCATTTCCGAAAACCTTTCGATGCCACTCCCTAATTATATTCGCCCTATTCTTTTCAGCTTTTATTTCGGGTTTGGACGAAGTACATGTTGCTGCACGCTGTCCCAATTTACCACATTTAAAACAACCAGCTTATGATTGCGGACAATCATTAGCGAGATGTCCAACCCTGCTTTTCACTGCCGCCGACGAAGCGTCTTGATAACTACTTATTTGCTGACTTTTATTCGTGTTAGGAAAACGTTGTTTTCCGAGTTGTATTTTCTCATATATTCGTATTTGTTCCTTAAGTGCATCCAATGTATGCGCTTGGTACAAATTACTTTTACCAAACCTAGTATCTAGAATGCCCTCAATAAAATATTCAATCAAACTTTTTTCATCCAAGTTGATAGGTGAACCATTTCCATCAAGCTGTAAAGATACTCTCTATAATCCTCATTATGTCGCTTAAACCGATTTCGTAGTGCTCGGTACACATCAATTGATGAGATTCTAGTGCCAAACTCGTGCCGTAATACCTGCTTAAGCATGTCCCAACTAACCACCCCTCGCTGACTACGTGCAAACATTTTAGCTGCTCCTTGCAACAACTGCTTAGCATATATAAACTTTTGAAAACTATCCCAACCTACCGCAGTAGCATTGCTCTCAAACTCGTCAAGCCATTCATCGATGACTGGGTTACCATTTCCACAGAAAGAAGTCAGTGAGTCTACAATATCCCGTAACGTAAAATTTGACCGCGCTACAACTGCCTGAGGAAAGCGCTAACACATGACTGAGCCGACTGATCATCGTCCGAATCAGACCCATCCTCGTTATTAATCCTTATTCCAAAATGCTCGCATAGCCGATCTTGTAAAGTTGCCTTTCGGCCTGAGGTCGGATGCCCTAGTTCTGCTAACTTTCTTTTTAACCCCTCTACAGTCAGCATAAAAATTTCGGTCCGCTCCATTTCAACTGGTCAATTTAGAAATTTTCTTACTACTATTTCTTCTTCTTACACAAATACTTAACAATTTTTAAAATTACTATTTATATTAACAGATAGGTTTTCTTAAGGAGAGTACACTGTATCTGCATTAATTGAACAAAATGATCAAACTAGATAAAATATTGTTAGATTATAGTTTTCTTTAACGAGAGCGCACAGTACTTTGTATTAATTAATTACAAAGATTAAAAGTAGGTTAAATGTAAAAATTAGTTGATACTTAGTATTAAACACAAAATTATACGTAAGAAATGTGTTATATTCCTCTCTTGATAGTTAATCTACATATTAGTTAATTGTATTTATTTGCAAAAGAACAATACATTTATTTTAACATTTTTTTTTTCGAAAACTTTGCCAATTAATCGTAAAGAGCTTTATTTACAACAATGGTGTCTTTGGTGACCCCCACTGAAAATTTCCACCAAACATTTTCGTAGAATATTTTAATCCTTAAATGTCCTTTTTAAAGGATATTTTTTTATTTTCTCGAAAAAAAGAGTCAAATTGACCCATAAAGAGACCAGTTAGAGGGTTAAGATCTTCCACAAAAATAATCCTCATACAATTCCACAATACAACTCTGACCATAAGAATTCTCTCAGACATTAACTTACAACATTTTTTTCATATAGTATAATGCTCCCTTCGACCAAAAAATTAAAATTTTGACCCACTGTAAAAAAAAATTCAGACGTGCTGGACCATAAGTTTGTTCTACAAAAATTATCTACTCAACATACCCTTTCAGAATTATGGATCGCTATTCTGTTCCAAAAACTCTGTGGGACAGTTTTATTTTACCAATAAGCTTAATATAATGCTTGATCTCGTTTTTATCAGTCCGAATATTAATGCCACTATTTCCCAATGTTTTTCCCCATTTTCACTACAGACAAACATCATGTTTCGTTATCACTTACGGTTGAATTTTATGAATTCTCTCACATTAACTCCGTAGATAAAGTTACTTTCAAATTTGGTTGTTGTGATTTTGCTAAACTTAACCTTTGCTTTCTTAAAACTAACTGGGAACTTGTTTTCTGGATTAGATGTTGCTAGTTGTTTCTCTGAGTTCAAATATAGTGTAAATAAAACTTGTCTTAATAATATTCCAATTAGGAAACAAAAGCCCAACAAACTACCGTGGTATAATTACACTGTGATAGCTTTTTTCAAAAAAAAAAAAAAAAAGAAGACCAAACTGGACGGTTTCCCCCTATTTTGGGTCCTACGATCCGAACTGCATCATCAGTTTTTTGAGTTACAATCATGGTTTCATACAAAATTTTTTTTTGTAAGTTTTTCATCAAAGTGGCCTATTGTAAGAGAAAGGCACATTTTTCTTCGGTCTCAAACTTTTTTAATGTTGACTTTTTTGGTAAACTTTCTTTGGCAAAGCTTCTCAGAATAAGTCCGTTTTTAAGTTCTTAGATGACTGTAAACCCCAAAATCAATGTTTTGGGTGTCCTTATAGCCAATATGTCGAAAAAACTGAAATTTAACCCATTTTTTTAAATGTTTTTTCCCTCACGTTTCGTCAATATTTTAATTTACCCTTTGATACTTATACATTAAGTGACGTCTTGTAATAGTAAGAAACTTATGCAAAGACAACGTTCTGAGCAAACTAACCATTAGAAAAAAAACTTAACAAAATTTGTACTAACTATGTTTGTGTGCTGTTTTATTATTTTTTGTATGTTATAAGTGTTTTTAATAAGTATCATAAATTTGTACACAATATTTAAATTAATCTTAATAAGACTCATCTATCAATGTCCAACACAAATCAGCAAGCAACGAGTCAAGCTTAATAGAAACCAAACATAGCTAGCTTGCGCAATAAAATGCAATGTGATACTTTGTCGAAGGCTTTGGAGAAGTCGGTGTATATACAATCAACCTGGAGCCCAGAACAAAATGTGTCAATGCAGTATTCACTGAAAACCGCTAGGTTAGTTAACGTACACCATCCGGCGACGAAACCATGCTGGTGAGGGGAAATTAAACTCTTAACAGCAAAATACAGTTTTTCTTTAACTATACACTCGAAAATTTATGAAATTGTAGACAGCTTGGATACCCATTAGCGCGTTCACTTCGAGAACTCAACGAGATTTCGAATTCTACCCCTGATTTTTCTATGCCAAAGAGTGTGTTTTCTAAATTATTGAATTCTATTTTGTTTTAGTGCTTTATAATAATAATAATAATCCCAACGGTTTTTACCCTCCATTCCCGCCCGACCGACGCGAGGGGCGCATCCGCATGACGCACGAATTTAAATTTTTTTTTTTTGCATATGCAGTGCCGAGTCATGAAAGGCAGGAGTTTGTTGGGTGTCGAGACTCTAAAACTATTCAGCTACAGAATTAAAGTTCATCAGATGATTTTAAATTTAAATTATTTAAGATAGTAAAAATTGTTTTAAAGCGTAATTGTGTACATATGTAATCCATCATCTATTGAGAGTACAAATTATAGTATTCTTTATGTAAAAAAGTGAGTCGGAAATATCAAAAGAACCGGAATGAAAGTTAAAGTCTGCACTTTAATTCTAAGTTTTAGTCATAAGAACCTCTGTAGTATACTTTAAGTTATCGTTTTTGTCAGTAAGAACTTGTAGGTTATTTGACTTTTGAAATAAACAAATAAAAGCTCTTTTTCAATTTTTGCGTAATTCATCTGACATTGAGTTAGTGATGCCGATGCATATGCAATTGATTGCTTTTCGTGAAATATTGCAGCCCCTACTGTCTATTATGATGCATCGAATGATAAAGTAATCTTCTTGTTGGTATCAACTGGGGCATTAGACAACTCACATTTTAAATTATTAAACTCTTGCTCTTGATTTCATTTCAATGCCAGGTTACATCATTCTTGGGTAAATCCCTTAAATGTTAATTTTTCTTTGATAAATTATTTATAAACGACTCTAATAGTTGAGAATAGCTTTGTTTAAAATTCGCGGGTCAAGGCGTAACCTTAATTTGCCATATGATTTTTTCACCCACACAATTGAATTTACCCACTCAGTAGGTCAGCTTCATATGTGTGCGTCCACGTGAAAAGGGCCCGCTTTGTCGCATCTAATTTCCGAGATATATAGATTTTTCGATACATAGATCGAATTTCGTAATTTTTTATTATGGTTTATTATGAAACTATATACATTTACGCGTCGAATGACACCATATTTAGCTTCCTAGGTATAATTAATTTTATTTTTTGAAAAAAAGGGCCCACTTTGTCGCATTGGAGAAATATGAAGCATTTCCGTGTTCTATGGACTTTTTTTGAAAGAAAAGGTGATAATTTTGGACTTTTAACTCTTACCACCGAAATTCAGTACGGAATGGTATACCACTATGTCCAAAGCCCAAACGCGATGAGATGTGATAAAATATGTGGATTGATTACTGTCAATGACTGTAATGAGTGAATTACTGCTAATTTGTTGTCTTTGCTTCATCTTTAATTATAATAAAATATTCACTGTTGAGTCCATTTAAATTTTTTTACTTCCCCATCTTCCTGATTCATTGGCCAAACGATAACTCATTCATAATTTTCTGTGATCATCGGTTGAATTAGTTCAAAAAGCAAATATTTAGAAAAGGGCCCACTTTGTCGAGTTGATGTTAATTAGTTGTTTCACATATAATAATGATTGAAAAATTATCTAATAGTATTTTTTCTCATGCTGACTATGTTCCTGTTCGATTCAAACGAACACCCATTTAACGTCCGAGTAGAAATGAAAAAAATCAAACTTTCAACTTCAAATTGATTTTTCTCCATTAGTCATTTTTCGGATATTCACCTTCAAAGTTCTATATTTCCCGCAATTCTTCAGTTAGGATGGTATAATTTGTCTCAAAATGTTCGAAAATCAACCAGGAAGACGCCTATACGCATAACTCCAATACCTCCGAAGTGGGCCCTTTTCACGTGGACGCACACATATGTGATCACTTCTTAATTTACTATCCTTTCTAATGATCACATATTTACTACCCTGTATGGCCCAAGGAAAATCGGCTTCAACTTGAGTCCTGAACCGTATTGCGTTCGCTTGATTGCTACTAGCTCGTCTATGGTATACTCATTCTCGGCCCGTCGATGCTTATTGAAAGTTTTGTGATTCTCCTCCTGCATTTCGACGATGTTGTCAGGCGCTTGACGACGCACTTCTTCTCTTTCTGCGCTCAACTCATCGATGTGTTCCTCTTCCAATAGTTCTTGCAACTGCGGAATACCCTGCATGCGCATCTCAGTCCCAGTTAGGATCCTGAATGGCGAGATCTTGGTGCTGCGCGGCGGTGTGTTGTTCAGAAATTGCTGGGCGCGGTCGACATGCTTATACCAGCTCCCTGGAGTCTCATGGCTCAGCTTCGCTATCATCGGCACTATTACACGGTGTATTCTCTCGATTTGACCATTGCCGCGAGGCACATCCGTCGCTATGAGCAAATGCTCAATCGCCTCACTTCCACAGTAATCTTTGAAGAGATTGGAGGTGAAAGCGGCTCCTCTGTCGCTGATTATTCGCCTTGGTCGCTCAACTACTGGTACATCGTTTGTCAAAACAGTCTTCATCTCCACTGGAGATACGGAGTTTTTAGATGGCTTGAAAGCCTGTATCAAACTTCGCACCTTGCTCGCTTGTGCCTTATCCAAGTGGCACAGGTCTGCCTTGTTTATTACTTCTTTCTTCGTCTCTGCTAACAAACATATGACTGAACTCTTCCTCCAGCTCGCTTATTTGACTTGAAGGTCTTCCTACGCGAGGTTCTGCCGCACAGCGCTTGCCCACGCACATACTACTCGCAGTATCCAGATTCACTGCTGATCCTCTTATCTCGCTATGCCTATCTGCGGCAATACCATGTCCACTGACATCATCTCATGTCCCGCTTCTCTGATGACTAGCGCTCTCTGAGTATCCTAGCTGCATCTCTTATCGCCTTGCAGAAAAAGTCCAAATATTCGACCAGCAAGACTCCTGGATCTTCGTTCACGCGCTCACGGGCATTCGCCCTATGTGCCGCTGAATGTTCTCGTTCAACTGCTTTATCTCGTTTGCTGTCATCACCGTTCACCGTCTTACGATCAAGTGCATCTTTGCAACCACTGGAACCCTTCTCCTTGAACACGGCTCCGTCTTCCGTAACGATGAGGTCAACATGTTTGAGGACATCGTTGCCTATCACAAGCGAATAGCTTAAGTCACGCTCCCGCACTACATTAATTGTTACATATGTCAAACAAAATACCGTTGATATGCATAGGCATCGTAAAACTGCCCATAGTTGTCATTGCGCCGTTACCAATACCCATTAGTCGCTGTTTGTCACTGTTTAGCTCGACATCTAACTGCAACATCAACAAGGTATCGTGCCGCATTAGACTCAGGTCTGACCCTGTATATAAGAGCCGATACAGTCTGATTTGGCATGCTGAAGAAGATTTCCTTGAAGATCAAGCCACTCCGTTGCATGGTCATCATGTTCAGTGGCGCTCTTTCTGGCTTTGTTTCTCTCCTCCCGTCTTTACATTCGCTGGCGCGATGGCCTTCGTTTCCGCATTTAAAACATATCAGCTTTTTACGCGGACAGCTTCTAGCAAAGTGAGATCGGTCACCGCAGTTGAAACATATTTTCTCTGTTGCTCCGAAACTTGGAGTAAATTTTGTTGATGGAGCTGCCTTATTCGCGTTTGAGGACGCAGGATTGCTGGATCGAACTCTTTCGTAGATGCGGATTTGTTCCTTCAAATCTTTTAAGCTTTTTGCTTGGTAAAGGTTGCTTTTCTTGGACCGGCTGTCTGCGATACCTTCGATGAAGTATTCTATCAGGCTGAAATCATCTAAGTCAATTGGCTTCCCTATCTCCATCATTGCGTACAAGTTTTCCCGCAGATCTTCTCCTTGTCGCTGACGGCGCCTCCGCAGGGCTCGATGTATTTCGGCAGACGACATGGTAATTCTAAACTCTGAGCGTAGAATAGAACTCAATGAATCCCAGCTGTTCACAGCGCTTTGGGTAAGAATAAAAAGTTTCGCCCGGCCTTTCAGCAGCTGCTTAGCGTAGATAAATTTTTGGAGATCACTCCTTTGCACGGCTATTGCATTGTCGTCGAAATCTTCCAGCCACTGCTCGAGTATTGGCTGACCGGAACCGCTGAATTTGCATAAGGAGTCCTCAATATCTCGGAGTGTGAATGCTGGATGCCCAGTCACGGAGCGGTTTGTGCTAGGACCACTAACTGCGTCATCAGAATCGACATCTTCGCCATCGCTCACATTCAGGCCGTAGTGTTCCATGAGTCGCTCCCTCAAAGTCTGTTTACGTCCGTTTGTCTCTAACCCCAACTCTTCTAAATGGTCCTTCAGTCCGTCCACTGTCAATGCTAAAATTTGGTCACGGTCCATGTTTTACACAAGTTTTATTTTAAAATATTAAATTGAATATACTTAGTATCTCAGCTCAAATTGCTTGAAATTATTTATATATATTTCCATGTTTTACACAAGTTTTATTTTTAAATATTAAATTGAATATAAAGTTCAAATATACAATGTATTAAATAGAAAAGTAGATACTTAGTATCTCAGCTCAAATTGCTTGAAATTATTTATATATATTTATGTTAAATATGTGCACGCTAGTGTACTTTTGTGATATGTACTAACAAATGCAATATTATATATAATTAGGCTGCGATGCACATATGTACATGTGTAAACGGTACAAAATACATAAGTTACTTATATTTGTATACGGTTTTCGCTAGAATACGGTAAAACAACTTAGCCGCTCTGTGTCCATCCCCGGTGCAGTCTGCTAGGCTAGTTGTTGTTGTCGCTATTTACTGGTACCGCTTTTGCACTCCTTTTTTCTGATTTAATATAGTGCTGCTACTCCTACGACGCTGTCAATGTCGCTGCTACTAAAGGCGACGCTGTCGATTCCACTGTTACTTTGGCGACGCTGTCGCTCCTGCTGCTTCGCTGCACTTTAGGCAACCGCTGTCGCTAACACTGTTGGCGTTGTGCTGCCGCTGCTTCGACCGACGCAGACGCTTCTGTTGCTTGCTATTTATTTGGCGCTACCACCACCAAATCTGTCGACGTTTTGAAACGGTTCTCGCCGCATGCCAGCGTTACTTGGCGAGGTAACGGTTTTGTGGCGTGACGAAAAATGCGCTTCAAAAGTTTTATTTTGCATACATGCGTATGTATGTAGGTATGCCACTAAATTTTGCAAAACCGTGCGTATGTTTAGCGACTTGATCGCACTGTCTTCGGAGCTCCGCACAGTTTTTTCGCGGTACTTTAAATTATTTTGATTTCAAAAAAGTTCGTACACACGCGTATGCATATATGTATGTGCATACGCTTTGTCGCAAGTCACTGTTCACTTTCGACACACTGCTTCGGCTGTAGATCGTATGCCACTTCGCTTGATGGCGGTTTCTTACTGACTGTGTCGTTTGTCCTTTCGTTCGTTTTTTTCAAAGTCTATCGTTGGGTATGTTCAGTGCGGCCCGTTCAACTCCTGTCAGTGTTGTATTCGTCGATCAGTCTTAGTCCTGTTCTCACTGTCCAATTCGTCCTCGTGAACACGTAGGTTGCGTACGTCCTTTCCCACATATATTAGTGTCAACTATATCAATAAGTGGTAACTTTTCTCCACTAAAAGTAGCTAAATTTGTGTTAGGTTTATTTATAAAATTACGTACGATAAAACATTTGCGCTCCAATGTCAATTACCCATTGCACATCACAATTATTAATTGAAACTCCTACAACCCATTCGCCTTTATTTATTTATTTATAACAAATTAGCTTAAATAGATAATCTTATAAGCTAATTGAGTTGAAGGTATAGCAACTTAAGACCTAGTTTAATTTTATGCGAAGTTAGATATACATATGTATGTGTGCACTTCCCTGCAAAAAGTGAGTCCGGTCTAGGACTGTATAAAAGACAGTCTTTCGTTGACCAAGTCTAGACCAATCTCATGTAAAATCATAGGACCAATTTACACGGAGCATGTCCTAGGCTTGGTCTACCATTTATGCCGTCGACAGTCCAGACCAAAGATAGACGGTTTGGTCTATGCATAATACAGTCAGATGCTAGACCAAATAGACTGTACAAATAGTGCCTATTCTGGTCTATATATATTGTAGACCAAAGTAGATAGGTATAATGCAGTGCGATTGGTCTATGCATAAGACAGTCTCCTTGATAGACCAATCGACCTGCATAAAAGCTATTTACTTTGGTCTATGCATTTGACTGTTTTATGCATAGACCAATCGGACTGCATAATACCTATCTACTTTGGTCTGCAATATATATTTTTCTAAACCCAGTTATCATGTTTACACCTTTCTCAAGCAAATCCATTGGAAAGCTTGCTACACTGCAACAGAAAAATGCAATAAAATGGATGAACTACAACCACCACTACAAAACCTTTAATATGACTAAAAGGGCAATAAAACTTCCTGCTACAACAGATGCAATCAGGAATAAGTGCTTCGTACGCCTGAGATTGGGCCACACAAACTTAACACACGCACACTTAATCAATAACGAGCCACAGCCATTATGTAAATTTTGTCGCAACTCCTATCTTACCGTTAACCACATTTTAAATGAATGCCCACTCCTCAGCACACAAAGAACCCTAATATTTCACCACAAAAATCCTTATGAAATCCTTGCTAATCCCACCGAACAAAATGTAAATATAATCTTTAACTTTTTAAAAAGTATTCAAATCCATAACATAATCTAAAATAGCTAGTGCTCCATTGACATTAATTGTAATTTTAATTGTAATTAATAATAATAATAATAATAATACATTTTTCTAAAAATGAAAATTGCTGGTTTTTATTTTGATTTTTTTATATTTTTATATATATATGTATATATACCTATATGGTTTTTAATTTTATTCATCACATTTCGTTTAATTTAAACATTTAAAGTCTTCTCTTCTTAAAACTAAGTATAATTTATAATAATGATTTCAAAAATAAAATAAAAATCTCCTCAGATAATGATTTCAAATATTTAAAAAAATTAATCACATATTCAGTAAAAAAAAAATGTTTTTATACTAAAACTAGATAAAAAAGTCAATAGTGTTAATTATATTTGTTATTTCCGATTTTTAGTTTATTAACTGTGGTCAATCTATACGACCTTTTTTTAAGAATATGGAGGCATTTCGATAGTTGCTTATCGGGCTTTTCTGACGTCGCCGACAGTCCACCTGTTATTAAAAATAAAAGAAATTGAAGAATATAATTAAACAAAAATTAATTTATATAAGTACTTATAATCGCTTTATACAAGGAAGTATATTTTTTTAGGCAAATCTTGCCATGGACGCCGCCTACATTGACTTCGTTGCACATAGATCTGGAGATAACTTCCTCAAAGTGCTTTTCAGGGTCCCCCTTTAATGAGTGTTTTATTGCGTTAATCTGAAATGTTAATGCATAATTATTAGTGGAATTTACAATAATTCAATTATTAAACTTACATATTCATTGATGTTTACCTCAGTTATGGCGTTATTGACGCTTTCCATTTCTTCAATGGTTTTTATAGGGAAGAGTTTGTTCAAATTCCTCATATCTGCGTCCTTACTAGCAAGAACGCTTAATTGGGCGCCTTGCTTTGCCTGAACTTCCATAATTTTTTAAGGTAATCTGGAAAATAATCATTTTTAAAATTATTTGCATCAAATTTTAATATTTTATAATTTTATTGAGTTCAAGGCCAGTTTATGGAAGATTTGTTTGTGAAAAAACAACAACAGTTTTTAATGGTTGAAGTTATAGTACTATTTCGGAAATCACCACATTTCCTCATCAGACTTCTTTTTGATTATTAAATAAAATTATTTTTAATTTAATTTTCATAACCACTTCTCTCAGGCTTTGAACCCGGTAGCTCGGAGTTGTAGAGCCAATACGCTACCTATTGTGCTACGCTAGCCGAGTTGGCTGTTGTGTTTATTTCATCTTCCTTAAACAAATCAACTACAAACAAGAGCAACTGATCTGCCGCTATTTAACTTGTTTGTGTGGTTGTTGTTTGTGTTTTTATTTTGAAAATTCTGTTTTACTTTACATTATATGCATTTTTAAGGCGTGCTCATCCTTGTCTACAAATGTTTGTTCATTTTTCTGTTGGCCTAGTAAATGTTAAGATTTTGTAATTTTATTGAGCTCAAGGCCAGTTTATGGAAGATTTGTTTGTGAAAAAACAACAACAGTTTTTAATGGTTGAAGTTATAGTACTATTTCGAAAATCATCACATTTCCTCATCAGACTTCTTTTTGATTATTAAATTAAATTATTTTTAATTTAATTTTCATAACCACTTCTCTCAGGCTTTGAACCCGGGAGCTCGGAGTTGCAGAGCCAATACGCTACCTATTGTGCTACGCTATTTTATTTAAAAAATACCTAGCATGTTGTCAAATTTGGTGTTCAAATCGTCAATTTTAGCCTTCAAAGATTTGCACCTTTCACAAGTTTGGTTATTGCTATTTCTGTTGGGGAAGTTGGTATTATTATTGGTTTTGAGGTAGTTGTTGTTATTGCTGCTGCCGCTATAGTTGTTTTCGGGATGAATTTGCGAGTCATCTATAGAATTATTTTAAAAATTATTAATCCGTTATGAAAAGTTAGAAACAAAATATACTCACAAAATATTATTTCATTCTCTTTGATATATTTGGTTTTTTTTATATTATACTTGTTTTTATATTCGTTTTGTTTTTTGTTATCTATTAAACAGTGCAGCTACATATTTAATAAAGGCAATAGTAGAAAATTTTGTGAAGAAGGAAGCAACATCAATTTATATGCTACATCATCTGCCTTAAATTCTTCAATTTCTTCAGATAATGAATCCGAAAGTGCTATTTCTAGAGCTCAACAAACAATTGTAACAGCTTTGGCTGTACTCAAATTTCGTAAATAATTAGATGCACAATAAAGAAGTCTACACGCGCAATGAAGAAGCAGAAATTAATAATAAAAATCTTCGTGCACGTGGTCTTTTAACAATACGATTCCAGTGTAAAGCAGAAATTGTCGAAACTCTGTTGCTTTCCAATGGTGAATTTCTTTGAAACTCCTTGGCAATCTAACAAACTCTTTTGGAATATATTTCCTTACCATGGGATGACTTTTTTTCTTGGCTACTTTTGTTCATTTTGAATTTTTATTTTTTTTTCAATAAGGCAATCAACATTTTCTTGGTAACACCCATGTCAATCAAATGCATTGGATCCTATGGCACTTTACTGATCGTATTTAAATTTAGTTTTTCCAAAGGTGATTTTGAAGAAATAAATTTATTCAAATGATAATCTTTATATTTTCTTGCAGCTGAATCAGCATTTGTAATTAAATTCCCAATTTGAGTGGAATACGCAATTTTTTTTTTTTGTGGCTATTTGTGTACATTTGCAGCAGCCATGAGCTGATGAATGATGAGCAATACCACAAACAAAAGATTTTGCTGGTGCATCACATATCACAGCTCGTACACTCAGTGGAATAAATTTGCCATTGATGGCAACTCCATTATTTAATAAAATTTCCAATTCTGCAACAAAACTCTCCAAATAGACACAAATATCATCAGGTTTAGTTTTTCCTTCGTAGATTGCAACAGGAAATACAACAGATTTATTACAATTAACCACTTTCACATAATTGTTTTTGTGAAGATTTAAATAGAGGTAATCCGTCAATATTTATGTCCACAATGATTTGAAGTAAACTCGAAATTCCTGGAATTTTTTGTATTTGGTTTAGTAAACCAAAATATATTAAATCACCAGGAGATACATCTTTTGTTGATATTTTTTCCAAGTTTACTTGCATCAAAGTAGACGCACTTAACGGAACATCTAATCCACTTTCATTTAAAATTTTCAAAAGTGCACGCAGATTTTTTTTTTCTTGCATCTAATTGCCATTTCCTAATTTTTTCAAGGAATGTTTTTGCTTTCGGAATTTCGTCATGAATTTCACAATTAAAACTGTCTTCAATTGTGTTTTCAAGAATGGCGTCATGACGCTCTTCTACCGCGTCATTTGGATTTTCGCTACCACTTAAAAAATATTCATCACACTTCCTCTTCACTAATCTTCTCATGTCTTAGAATAACTCATTTTTTATTGATTATTTTAATTTAATTATAGCAATTAAATTTTAATTTTTATAAATTTTTGTTCAACACTCAGAATTCAAAACAACACGTGTTCACTTGCAGCTTTTGTTCTTTTTTGTGCTCATTATCATAAAAAGTGAATATACGAGTATTTACTCGTCATTATACGAGTAATGACGACGGCACGAAGATAAAAATTTACGAAAGTTCGGCGAGTACGATGTTTTTCAATTCGGCAATGCAAAACTACATGCCCACTGAAGTTATTAACTTATTTTTATTTTTTAAAAGAATTTAATTTTAGGAATATTCTCATATATATAAGTTATATATGAATGAAAATTTATTTAAACATATTTTCAAAAATGATATATAAAAATTTTCTTTTTGATTTAATATTGCAGAAATTACATGAATTTTTAGTTGTTTTTCGGCCTTATTGATTTTAATAATTGACTTACTTAAAACTAAAATTATACAACAAAGTTAAATTGAACAAAGTACCATAACATGTAATAATGCAAAATAAGAAAGAGATTAACCCTACAATACTCCCCTTCGTGAGAACTAATGTTGTATAAATTAAAAGTAACTCGTTTCTTGTCTGGTATCGTGTTATCAACTATGTGAGCATTCGTGTCAGGTGTTTGTGTTATTTCAATTATTGCTGGTTTAAATCTTTCTATTGGAATGGTTTTAATTTTATTATCTATTTTAAGTCTAAAATATATTTTATCTTTTTCCAAACTTTGTACGGTCCTTCGTATGGTGGTTGTAATGATTGTTTATTAATGACCCGCACAAAAACAAATTTACAAGTCTCCAAATCCTTTGGCATATATACACCAGTGTCAGAATTTTGATTATGCTTTAAATTTGAATTAACATTTTAAAAATGCTCCCGTAAATTGTCTAAAATCTCAGTTGGAGCAAATTTTTCTTCAGATTGAAAAACAAGTTCACCGGGTAGACGCAAAGGTTGTCCAAAAACCATCTCAGATGGCGTGGCTGAAATGATTTCTTTATGTATTGATCGTAAACCTAGAAGTATTATCGTTAGCTCATCATACCAATTGCAAGTTCCATTTTTAGCCATCATTGTAGCTTTTACCTGCCTGTGAAACAGTTCCACCTTACCATTTCCTTGAGGATGATATGGAGAAGTTGTAATGTGATGACTACCTAGCAATTTCGTGAGTTCTGAAAACAATTTTGACGTAAATTGAGAGCCTTGGTCCGTAGTAATTTTTAACGGTACTCCAAAAAGAGAAACATATTCTTTGAAAAATTTATTTGCAATCATAGTTGCTGAAATGGCCCGTAATGCGTATGCCTCTGGCCAACGTGTAAATCTATCAATTATTGTTAAAATGTAAAGATGTCCTTTCGAAATAGGTAGAGGTCCAACAACATCTAAATGAATATGCTCATATCTACTTTTTGGAATCGGAATTTTAATCACTGGAGATTTAGTATGACGATAAACTTTCGATTTTTGGCCACTTATACATTCTTTTGACCAAGTGTTAATTTCTTTATTCATTCTTGGCCAATATTATTTTTTAATAATTAGACAGCGTGTAGCCCTGGTCCGAGGTTGTGTAATCCCATGTAGCATGTTAAATACTGTCTTGCGTAAACGGTTTGGTACAAACGGTCTAGGATTTTCACCAGTCATTTCACACCAAATTTTAAAATTTAAAGGAGGAATTTGAATTAATTTAAGATTATGGTTTGTTTGTTTTGATTTTATGTCGTTTAGTTCTTCCTTTTGATCCTGTTCATTTTGTAAAATTTTGAAATTCAATTTTGTGGTTTTAATTGCGTCAACCTCAAAAGCTCGAGATAATGTGTCAGCTACAACATTTTCTTTTCCTTTAATATACTGTATATTATCAGTAAATCGTGCAATAAATTCCATATGTCTCGTTTATCTTGGACTACGTTCGGTTTTTGAATTTAGAGCAATTATCAAAGGCTTGTGATCTGTAAAAACTGTAAGTTGTCGTCCTTCTAAAAGATAGCGAAAATGTTCAATGTTCAAATAAATAGCCAATAATTATCTGTCAAACGCGCTTTATTTAACTTCAGCTGGAGAAAGTTTCTTAGAAAAGAATGCGAGTGGTTCTGATTTGTTATTAAACGATTGATGTATGACGCCACCAATTGCCGTATAAGATGCATCTACATTTAAAGAGAGTTTGGCATCTTTGTTAAAAAGGTTTAACAATATCTTAGAAGTAAACTTTTCTTAAATGCATTCAAAGGCTTTATTTGATGCATCGTCCCAAATAAGGATCTTGTCACGTTTCTTATTAGTTCGATTGATTAAGTCGTAAATCACTGCTGTAAACTCTGCTAATTTTGATATATATCGATGGTAGTAATTAACCATACCAATAAATTTCTGAGCTTGTTTAACCGATTTTGGTCGTTCGAAACTGCGAATAGCTGTAACTTTTTCTTCAGAGGGTCTAATTCCCGCTCCTGATATATTATATCCTAAAAAATCAACACTTGTAACGCCAAAAGTACATTTGCTTTGTTTTATATTTAAACCGTACTCTGTTAGACGTTTAAAAAGTACATTGAGGTCTTTTAAATGCTGTTGCTCATTCTCACTTGCTACTAACAGATCATCAATATATGTAAAAACAAAGTCTAAACCACTTACTACTTCATTCATGAATCTTTGAAAAGTTTGCGCTGAATTTCTAAGTCCAAAAGGCATTCGGATGAATTCAAACATACCAAAAGGAGTTGTAATTGCAGTTTTATAATTACCATATTCTTCCATTGGAATTTGGTGTTAAGCTCTTACTTTATCTAATTTTGAAAATATGTTCTTTATTCCTGAGGTTCATGTTGAAGTCATGTACATGAGGTAACGGATAACGATCCGGTACAGTCACGTTTAGTCTTCGAAAATCACCACAAGGACGCCATTTATTTAATTTTTTTTTGGGTACTAAATGAAGTGGTGAAGCCACTGAAGAATTTGAAGGTCTACAAATGCCTGTTTTAAGCAAAACATCGAATTCTGTTTTAGCAACTTTATATTTAATAAGATCTAAGTGCCTTGGCTTAGAATATGGAAGGTTTTCTTCAGTAACAAGTCTGTGAACCGTAGTATGTTTAACTGGTTTCGAATAATCGGGTTCGGTAATTAGTGAAGGATATTCCTTCAATAATTTTGTGTATTGATTATCAACTGAGAAGATTTTTGGAAGTGGAATATTACAAAAGCAGGAAATTGTGTTTACTGAAGGACTTGTCAGTGGATCAACTAAACGTTTGTGTTTAATGTCAATCAAGAGACCGTATTTGCACAGAAAGTCGGCCCCTATAATTGGCTTAGCTATATCAGCAATCAATAAGGTAAATGGAAATTCGCGTCTTAACCCTAAATTTACATTTAAAAGTTTTTTCCCGTATGTTGAAATATTAGAACCATTGGCCGCTGTTAAAATTATATCTGATGATATCCTTGTACAACAGAATTTTGAAGCTGGAAATACCGAAATTTCTGCTTCGCTATCAATTAAAAAGTTAAATTTGTTTCCTTTGTCAAATATAAATAAGCGACGAGTTGATACATCTAAGTTTCCGTTGTTTGTCGCCGCAACAATGGAAGAATTTAGTTTGTTGAACTATCATTTTTCGAAAAAGTACATGGCTGCTCACATTTCATAGCATTATTTCCAAACTTATAATGATATCTACATAACCAATTTGGATTATCGCGTGATTTTGACCGGCTTTTAAATGGGCTTCTAAAACGATTTCTGTTTACTGAACGTGACCTCGAATAATTGTTATTGACTTCCTTCCTTATTTCGCATAGTTCGAAATTAAGTTTCTCAAATTTTTCACAAATGAGAGCAGTTGTCTTGACTAAATTCGTTATAACTGAGTTTTCTACTTTTGAATTTTGAGAACTATTCATAACAGCTATTTCATTTTTATTGATAACTTCCGAAATGTTATCAGCTAATTTTGTCAATTCATTAATATCACTGGAAGTAGAACTCGTTAAAACCATATTCAGATTTTTTGTTAACTTTCTCATCCAAAGTTTCTTTAAAAGATCTTGACTAAAATTAGAACCAGAAAGTATTGCAAGAGACCGATAAAATTCCGAAGGTTTTCGATCACCCATTTCAGGATCGGATAATACCTTATCTAATTTAGCAATTTCACTTAAGTAATGTCTTTCAATCAAAATTTTTTTTAACGCAGAAAATTTATTATCCTGTGGTAGATTTGAATAAAATCTAATATTGTAATAATGACATCCTGACATCCTGAGGAAGTGTAATTACATATTCACATTTTGTTGTCTCTCGAGTTATATTTTTGGTATTTAATTGCATTTCAGCATGGATGAACCATGCTTCAGGACAACTTGTCCAAAATTGTGGAAGCTTAATTGAAGTCGCAAAAATTTCATTATTATTTTGATTTGCATAAGGATTATCTAACTCCATTTGAAAAGTATTGTTTTGTATAAAAGTGAGTCATTTAAATTATTTGTCCGTGTAGATGTGTGTGTAATTGTATCGCGTGATGGTGAACGGAACATTGTGACAACTTCACACTAAAAAGGGGTGTTTACAATTGGTAAAAACTTAAATATAATTTGAACTAAATTTAGTTAATAAAACATTAAAATAGAATATTATATGACCTTTATTTAATCAAATATATAGCGCAGCTCACCTCAAACTTGATAAATTGTTTTATTGCTAGATTGCGAAATCAGCTGTATATGTACGATTAAAGCCTTCGTATAATGTATACTAGAGGTAGTGATTTTAAAGCAGGATGTAATAAAGAACTTTTTTATTTTTTCTTTTTTTTTTGCGCTGGTTTTCTTGAAGATGTCAATGGACTCTTTAAACGAATGACATCGTTAGTTTTGTCTGCAATCAATAATTTGCGTCGATTTGTACCAAATTTGTGTTCATTCACTGCCTCTTGTTCTATATTGTCTTGATAACTTTCATATTCTCATCTCGCTTTAGTGTTTTAGCGATTTAGAAATTAATACATCGCCTTTTATTAATCATATCATCGATGTTGCCTATTGTAAATGTTGGTGTTGTCTCAAAAGCGTCCACAGTTGTTGAAGGTGGAATTTGTTTTTGTGGTCATTTGATACTTTTTGTCAATTTTGAGATGGTTGGTGAAACACTGCGACGTTTTGCAACGGCCAAAATGCGTGGACACTATAATCAAAATTATTATGCGTTGTTCGTTGGCAGGATCGCCAATTGTAGGTATTAACTTATTTTTATTTTTTAAAAGAATTTAATTTTAGGAATATTCTCATATATGTATATAAGTTATATATGAATGAAAATTTATTAAAACATATTTTCAAAAATGATATATAAACATTTTCTTTTTGATTGAATATTACAAATTTAAATTGAACAAAGTAACAACATATAATAATGCAAAATAAGAAAATGATTAACCCTAGTCACATTGGTCTAGATAAAAAGTAGATTTTCTATCTATCTTTATACCACTGATTTTGTGTTATAGGACCAATGCTTTTTGCGGGGTTTATTATAATTAGGTGTTTGTGTGTGTTTCGTATTTGAGGAGAGGATTGAAAGGGAATTTAATTCAACAAAGATTTCGTTTCTGTGTGTAGAATAATTATGACAGCGTTGCATTAAGTGGGGTATGGTGATTATTGTTTCGGGGTCACAGGCGCCAGTTATAGGGTTTGAGTTGTTCATGTGGAGTCCATGGGTAATTTTGTTGTGCCCTTGTCGCAGCCTTACAAGTTTTATTATTTCGAGTCGGGAGATTTTTTCAGTGTCTGGTAGTAGAAAGTCTTTGATTTGGTTTTTTTTTATGATTTGTTTGTCGATACCAGTCGTTTGTATCGTTCGATTCAGTATGCGTTATGTTTGAAAAGTTTTGGTTTGTGTATTTTTTAATATTTGACAAATTATGGTTGTGCGTGCTGTCGACTGGCATTTGGTGTACTTGGTTGGCGAAACAGATCCGCGAATTCATTTCATGGTATATTGACGTGGCCTGGTACCCAGCACAATTTAAGTTTTAGGTAAATTGCTATAAGTGCATTTCTTATCTCTGTGGTGTAGTAATCTTGGTTGTTGATATTTCAGATGGCGTCAAGGGCGGATTAAATCTGAGCAGATAAGAAAAAACAAGTTCACCGGGTAGACGCAAAGGTTGTCCAAAAACCATCTCAGATGGCGTGGCTGAAATGATTTCTTTATGTATTGATCGTAAACCTAGAAGTATTATCATTAGCTCATCATACCAATTGCAAGTTGCATTTCTAGCCATCATTGTAGCTTTTAACTGCCTGTGAAACAGTTCCACCTTACCATTTCCTTGAGGATGATATGGAGAAGTTGTAATGTGATGACTACCTAGCAATTTCGTGAGTTCTGAAAACAATTTTGACGTAAATTGAGAGCCTTGGTCCGTAGTAATTTTTAACGGTACTCCGAATCGAGAAACATATCCTCTGGCCAACGTGTAAATCTATCAATTATTGTTAAAATGTAAAGATGTCCTTTCGAAATAGGTAGAGGTCCAACAACATCTAAATGAATATGCTCAAATCTACTTTTTGGAATCGGAATTTTAATCACTGGAGATTTAGTATGACGATAAACTTTCGATTTTGGCCCACTTATACATTCTTTTGACCAAGTGTTAATTTCTTTATTCATTCTTGGCCAATATTATTTTTTAATAATTAGACGGCGTGTAGCCCTGGTCCCAGGTTGTGTAATCCCATGTAGCATGTTAAATACTGTCTTGCGTAAACGGTTTGGTACAAACGGTCTAGGATTTCCACCAGTCATTTCACACCAAATTTTAAAATTTAAAGGAGGAATTTGAATTAATTTAAGATTATGGTTTGTTTGTTTTGATTTTATGTCGTTAAGTTCTTCCTTTTGATCCTGTTCATTTTGTAAAATTTTGAAATTCAATTTTGTGGTTTTAATTGCGTCAACCTCAAAAACTCGAGATAATGTGTCAGCTACAACATTTTCTTTTCCTTTAATATACTGTATATTATCAGTAAATCGTGCAATAAATTCCATATGTCTCGTTTGTCTTGGACTACGTTCGGTTTTTGAATTTAGAGCAATTATCAAAGGCTTGTGATCTGTAAAAACTGTAAGTTGTCGTCCTTCTAAAAGATAGCGAAAATGTTCAATGTTCAAATAAATAGCCAATAATTATCTGTCAAACGCGCTTTATTTAACTTCAGCTGGAAAAAGTTTCTTAGAAAAGAATGCGAGTGGTTCTGATTTGTTATTAAACGATTGATGTATGACGCATCTACATTTAAAGATAGTTTGGCATCTTTGTTAAAATGGTTTAACAATATCTTAGAAGTAAACTTTTCTTAAATGCATTCAAAGGCTTTATTTGATGCATCGTCCCAAATAAGGATCTTGTCACGTTTCTTATTAGTTCGATTGATTAAGTCGTAAATCACTGCTGTAAACTCTGCTAATTTTGATATATATCGATGGTAGTAATTAACCATACCAATAAATTTCTGAGCTTGTTTAACCGATTTTGGTCGTTCGAAACTGCGAATAGCTGTAACTTTTTCTTCAGAGGGTCTAATTCCCGCTCCTGATATATTATATCCTAAAAAATCAACACTTGTAACGCCAAAAGTACATTTGCTTGGTTTTATATTTAAACCGTACTCTGTTAGACGTTTAAAAAGTACATTGAGGTCTTTTAAATGCTGTTGCTCATTCTCACTTGCTACTAACAGATCATCAATATATGTAAAAACAAAGTCTAAACCACTTACTACTTCATTCATGAATCTTTGAAAAGTTTGCGCTGAATTTCTAAGTCCAAAAGGCATTCGGATGAATTCAAACATACCAAAAGGAGTTGTAATTGCAGTTTTATAATTACCATCTTCTTCCATTGGAATTTGGTGTTAAGCTCTTACTTAATCTAATTTCGAAAATATGTTCTTATTCCTGAGGTTCATGTTGAAGTCATGTACATGAGGTAACGGATAACGATCCGGTACAGTCACGTTTAGTCTTCGAAAATCACCACAAGGACGCCATTTATTTAATTCTTTTTTGGGTACTAAATGAAGTGGTGAAGCCACTGAAGAATTTGAAGGTCTACAAATGCCTGTTTTAAGCAAAACATCGAATTCTGTTTTAGCAACTTTATATTTAATAAGATCTAAGTGCCTTGGCTTAGAATATGGAAGGTTTTCTTCAGTAACAAGTCTGTGAACCGTAGTATGTTTAACTGGTTTCGAATAATCGAGTTCGGTAATTAGTGAAGGATATTCCTTCAATAATTTTGTGTATTGATTATCAACTGAGAAGATTTTTGGAAGTGGAATATTACAAAAGCAGGAAATTGTGTTTACTGAAGGACTTGTCAGTCGATCAACTAAACGTTTGTGTTTAATGTCAATCAAGAGACCGTATTTGCACAGACAGTCGGCCCCTATAATTGGCTTAGCTATATCAGCAATAAATAAGGTAAATGGAAATTCGCGTCTTAACCCTAAATTTACATTTAAAAGTTTTTTCCCGTATGTTGAAATATTAGAACCATTGGCCGCTGTTAAAATTATATCTGATGATATCCTTGTACAACAGAATTTTGAAGCTGGAAGTACCGAAATTTCTGCTTCGCTATCGATTAAAAAGTTAAATTTGTTTCCTTTCTCAAATATAAATAAGCGACGAGTTGATACATCTAAGTTTCCGTTGTTTGTCGCCGCAACAATGGACGAATTTAGTTTGTTGAACTATCATTTTTCGAAAAAGTACATGGCTGCTCACATTTCATAGCATTATTTCCAAACTTATAATGATATCTACATAACCAATTTGGATTATCGCGTGATTTTGACCGGCTTTTAAATGGGCTTCTAAAACGATTTCTGTTTACTGAACGTGACCTCGAATAATTGTTATTGACTTCCTTCCTTATTTCGCATAGTTCGAAATTAAGTTTCTCAAATTTTTCACAAATGAGAGCAGTTGTCTTGACTAAATTCGTTATAACTGAGTTTTCTACTTTTGAATTTTGAGAACTATTCATAACAGCTATTTCATTTTTATTGATAACTTCCGAAATGTTATCAGCTAATTTTGTCAATTCATTAATATCACTGGAAGTAGAACTCGTTAAAACCATATTCAGATTTTTTGTTAACTTTCTCATCCAAAGTTTCTTTAAAAGATCTTGACTAAAATTAGAACCAGAAAGTATTGCAAGAGACCGATAAAATTCCGAAGGTTTTCGATCACCCATTTCAGGATCGGATAATACCTTATCTAATTTAGCAATTTCACTTAAGTAATGTCTTTCAATCAAAATTTTTTTTAACGCAGAAAATTTATTATCCTGTGGTAGATTTGAATAAAATCTAATATTGTAATAATGACATCCTGAGGAAGTGCAGTAATTACATATTCACATTTTGTTGTCTCTCGAGTTATATTTTTGGTATTTAATTGCATTTCAGCATGGATGAACCGTGCTTCAGGACAACTTGTCCAAAATTGTGGAAGCTTAATTGAAGTCGCAAAAATTTCATTATTATTTTGATTTGCATAAGGATTATCTAACTCCATTTGAAAAGTATTGTTTTGTATAAAAGTGAGTCATTTAAATTATTTGTCCGTGTAGATGTGTGTGTAATTGTATCGCGTGATGGTGAACGGAACATTGTGACAACTTCACACAGATATTCTCTAAAAAGGGGTGTTTACAATTGGTAAAAACTTAAATATAATTTGAACTAAATTTAGTTAATAAAACATTAAAATAGAATATTATATGACCTTTATTTAATCAAATATATAGCGCAGCTCACCCCAAACTTGATAAATTGTTTTATTGCTAGATTGCGAAATCAGCTGTATATGTACGATTAAAGCCTTCGAATAATCATATCATCGATGTTGCCTATTGTAAATGTTGGTGTTGTCTCAAAAGCGTCCACAGTTGTTGAAGGTGGAATTTGTTTTTGTGGTCATTTGATACTTTTTGTCAATTTTGAGATGGTTGGTGAAACACTGCGACGTTTTGCAACGGCCAAAATGCGTGGACACTATAATCAAAATTATTATGCGTTGTTCGTTGGCAGGATCGCCAATTGTAGGTATTAACTTATTTTTATTTTTTAAAAGAATTTAATTTTAGGAATATTCTCATATATGTATATAAGTTATATATGAATGAAAATTTATTAAAACATATTTTCAAAAATGATATATAAACATTTTCTTTTGGATTGAATATTACAAATTTAAATTGAACAAAGTAACAACATATAATAATGCAAAATAAGAAAATGATTAACCCTAGTCACATTGGTCTAGATAAAAAGTAGATTTTTCTATCTATCTTTATACCACTGATTTTGTGTTATAGGACCAATGCTTTTTGCGGGGTTTATTATAATTAGGTGTTTGTGTGTGTTTCGTATTTGAGGAGAGGATTGAAAGGGAATTTAATTCAACAAAGATTTCGTTTCTGTGTGTAGAATAATTATGACAGCGTTGCATTAAGTGGGGTATGGTGATTATTGTTTCGGGGTCACAGGCGCCAGTTATAGGGTTTGAGTTGTTCATGTGGAGTCCATGGGTAATTTTGTTGTGCCCTTGTCGCAGCCTTACAAGTTTTATTATTTCGAGTCGGGAGATTTTTTCAGTGTCTGGTAGTAGAAAGTCTTTGATTTGGTTTTTTTTTATGATTTGTTTGTCGATACCAGTCGTTAGTATCGTTCGATTCAGTATGCGTTATGTTTGAAAAGTTTTGGTTTGTGTATTTTTTAATATTTGACAAATTATGCTTGTGCGTGCTGTCGACTGGCATTTGGTGTGCTTGGTTGGCGAAACAGATCCGCGAATTCATTTCATGGTATATTGACGTGGCCTGGTACCCAGCACAATTTAAGTTTTAGGTAAATTGCTATAAGTGCATTTCTTATCTCTGTGGTGTAGTTGATATTTCAGATGGCGTCAAGGGCGGATTAAATCTGAGCAGATAAGAAAAAACAAGTTCACCGGGTAGACGCAAAGGTTGTCCAAAAACCATCTCAGATGGCGTGGCTGAAATGATTTCTTTATGTATTGATCGTAAACCTAGAAGTATTATCGTTAGCTCATTATACCAATTGCAAGTTGCATTTCTAGCCATCATTGTAGCTTTTAACTGCCTGTGAAACAGTTCCACCTTACCATTTCCTTGAGGATGATATGGAGAAGTTGTAATGTGATGACTACCTAGCAATTTCGTGAGTTCTGAAAACAATTTTGACGTAAATTGAGAGCCTTGGTCCGTAGTAATTTTTAACGGTACTCCGAATCGAGAAACATATCCTCTGGCCAACGTGTAAATCTATCAATTATTGTTAAAATGTAAAGATGTCCTTTCGAAATAGGTAGAGGTCCAACAACATCTAAATGAATATGCTCAAATCTACTTTTTGGAATCGGAATTTTAATCACTGGAGATTTAGTATGACGATAAACTTTCGATTGGGGGCCACTTATACATTCTTTTGACCAAGTGTTAATTTCTTTATTCATTCTTGGCCAATATTATTTTTTAATAATTAGACGGCGTGTAGCCCTGGTCCCAGGTTGTGTAATCCCATGTAGCATGTTAAATACTGTCTTGCGTAAACGGTTTGGTACAAACGGTCTAGGATTTCCACCAGTCATTTCACACCAAATTTTAAAATTTAAAGGAGGAATTTGAACTAATTTAAGATTATGGTTTGTTTGTTTTGATTTTATGTCGTTTAGTTCTTCCTTTTGATCCTGTTCATTTTGTAAAATTTTGAAATTCAATTTTGTGGTTTTAATTGCGTCAACCTCAAAAACTCGAGATAATGTGTCAGCTACAACATTTTCTTTTCCTTTAATATACTGTATATTATCAGTAAATCGTGCAATAAATTCCATATGTCTCGTTTGTCTTGGACTACGTTCGGTTTTTGAATTTAGAGCAATTATCAAAGGCTTGTGATCTGTAAAAACTGTAAGTTGTCGTCCTTCTAAAAGATAGCGAAAATGTTCAATGTTCAAATAAATAGCCAATAATTATCTGTCAAACGCGCTTTATTTAACTTCAGCTGGAGAAAGTTTCTTAGAAAAGAATGCGAATGGTTCTGATTTGTTATTAAACGATTGATGTATGACGCCACCAATTGCCGTATAAGATGCATCTACATTTAAAGATAGTTTGGCATCTTTGTTAAAATGGTTTAACAATATCTTAGAAGTAAACTTTTCTTAAATGCATTCAAAGGCTTTATTTGATGCATCGTCCCAAATAAGGATCTTGTCACGTTTCTTATTAGTTCGATTGATTAAGTCGTAAATCACTGCTGTAAACTCTGCTAATTTTAATATATATCGATGGTAGTAATTAACCATACCAATAAATTTCTGAGCTTGTTTAACCGATTTTGGTCGTTCGAAACTGCGAATAGCTGTAACTTTTTCTTCAGAGGGTCTAATTCCCGCTCCTGATATATTATATCCTAAAAAATCAACACTTGTAACGCCAAAAGTACATTTGCTTGGTTTTATATTTAAACCGTACTCTGTTAGACGTTTAAAAAGTACATTGAGGTCTTTTAAATGCTGTTGCTCATTCTCACTTGCTACTAACAGATCATCAATATATGTAAAAACAAAGTCTAAACCACTTACTACTTCATTCATGAATCTTTGAAAAGTTTGCGCTGAATTTCTAAGTCCAAAAGGCATTCGGATGAATTCAAACATACCAAAAGGAGTTGTAATTGCAGTTTTATAATTACCATCTTCTTCCATTGGAATTTGGTGTTAAGCTCTTACTTAATCTAATTTCGAAAATATGTTCTTATTCCTGAGGTTCATGTTGAAGTCATGTACATGAGGTAACGGATAACGATCCGGTACAGTCACGTTTAGTCTTCGAAAATCACCACAAGGACGCCATTTATTTAATTCTTTTTTGGGTACTAAATGAAGTGGTGAAGCCACTGAAGAATTTGAAGGTCTACAAATGCCTGTTTTAAGCAAAACATCGAATTCTGTTCTAGCAACTTTATATTTTATAAGATCTAAGCGCCTTGGCTTAGAATATGGAAGGTTTTCTTCAGTAACAAGTCTGTGAACCGTAGTATGTTTAACTGGTTTCGAATAATCGGGTTCGGTAATTAGTGAAGGATATTCCTTCAATAATTTTGTGTATTGATTATCAACTGAGAAGATTTTTGGAAGTGGAATATTACAAAAGCAGGAAATTGTGTTTACTGAAAGGCTTGTCAGTGGATCAACTAAACGTTTGTGTTTAATGTCAATCAAGAGACCGTATTTGCACAGAAAGTCGGCCCCTATAATTGGCTAGCTATATCAGCAATCAAAAAGGTAAATGGAAATTCGCGTCTTAACCCTAAATTTACATTTAAAAGTTTTTTCCCGTATGTTGAAATATTAGAACCGTTGGCCGCTGTTAAAATTATATCTGATGATATCCTTGTACAACAGAATTTTGAAGCTGGAAGTACCGAAATTTCTGCTTCGCTATCAATTAAAAAGTTCAATTTGTTTCCTTTGCCAAATATAAATAAGCGACGAGTTGATACATCTAAGTTTCCGTTGTTTGTCGCCGCAACAACGGAAGAATTTAGTTTGCTGAACTATCATTTTTCGAAAAAGTACATGGCTGCTCACATTTCATAGCATTATTTCCAAACTTATAATGATATCTACATAACCAATTTGGATTATCGCGTGATTTTGACCGGCTTTTAAATGGGCTTCTAAACCGATTTCTGTTTACTGAACGTGACCTCGAATAATTGTTATTGACTTTCTTCCTTATTTCGCATAGTTCGAAATTAAGTTTCTCAAATTTTTCACAAATGAGAGCAGTTGTCTTGACTAAATTGGTTATAACTGAGTTTTCTACTTTTGAATTTAGAGAACTATTCATAACAGCTATTTCATTTTTATTGATAACTTCCGAAATATTATCAGCTAATTTTGTCAATTCATTAATATCACTGGAAGTAGAACTCGTTAAAACCATATTCAGATTTTTTGTTAACTTTCTTATCCAAAGTTTCTTTAAAAGATCTTGACTAAAATTAGAACCAGAAAGTATTGCAAGAGACCGATAAAATTCCGAAGGTTTTCGATCACCCATTTCAGTATCGGATAATACCTTATCTAATTTAGCAATTTCACTTAAGTAATGTCTTTCAATCAACATTTTTTTTAACGCAGAAAATTTATTATCCTGTGGTAGATTTGAATAAAATCTAATATTGTAATAATGACATCCTGACATCCTGAGGAAGTGTAATTACATATTCACATTTTGTTGTCTCTCGAGTTATATTTTTGGTATTTAATTGCATTTCAGCATGGATGAACCATGCTTCAGGACAACTTGTCCAAAATTGTGGAAGCTTAATTGAAGTCGCAAAAATTTCATTATTATTTTGATTTGCATAAGGATTATCTAACTCCATTTGAAAAGTATTGTTTTGTATAAAAGTGAGTCATTTAAATTATTTTTCCGTGTAGATGTGTGTGTAATTGTATCGCGTGATGGTGAACGGAACATTGTGACAACTTCACACAGATATTCTCTAAAAAGGGGTGTTTACAATTGGTAAAAACTTAAATATAATTTGAACTAAATTTAGTTAATAAAACATTAAAATAGAATATTATATGACCTTTATTTAATCAAATATATTAATAATAAAATATATAGCGCAGCTCACCCCAAACTTGATAAATTGTTTTATTGCTAGATTGCGAAATCAGCTGTATACGATTAAAGCCTTCGTATAATGTATACTAGAGGTGGTGATTTTAAAGCAGGATGTAATAAAGAACTTTTTTTTTTCTTTTTTTTTTGCGCTGGTTTTCTTGAAGATGTCAATGGACTCTTTAAACGAATGACATCGTTAGTTTTGTCTGCAATCAATAATTTGCGTCGATTTGTACCAAATTTGTGTTCATTCACTGCCTCTTGTTCTATATTGTCTTGATAACTTTCATATTCTCATCTGGCTTTAGTGTTTTAGCGATTTAGAAATTAATACATCGCCTTTTATTAATCATATCATCGATGTTGCCTATTGTAAATGTTGGTGTTGTCTCAAAAGCGTCCACAGTTGTTGAAGGTGGAATTTGTTTTTGTGGTCATTTGATACTTTTTGTCAATTTTGAGATGGTTGGTGAAACACTGCGACGTTTTGCAACGGCCAAAATGCGTGGACACTATAATCAAAATTATTATGCGTTGTTCGTTGGCAGGATCGCCAATTGTAGGTATTAACTTATTTTTATTTTTTAAAAGAATTTAATTTTAGGAATATTCTCATATATGTATATAAGTTATATATGAATGAAAATTTATTAAAACATATTTTCAAAAATGATATATAAACATTTTCTTTTTGATTGAATATTACAAATTTAAATTGAACAAAGTAACAACATATAATAATGCAAAATAAGAAAATGATTAACCCTAGTCACATTGGTCTAGATAAAAAGTAGATTTTTCTATCTATCTTTATACCACTGATTTTGTGTTATAGGACCAATGCTTTTTGCGGGGTTTATTATAATTAGGTGTTTGTGTGTGTTTCGTATTTGAGGAGAGGATTGAAAGGGAATTTAATTCAACAAAGATTTCGTTTCTGTGTGTAGAATAATTATGACAGCGTTGCATTAAGTGGGGTATGGTGATTATTGTTTCGGGGTCACAGGCGCCAGTTATAGGGTTTGAGTTGTTCATGTGGAGTCCATGGGTAATTTTGTTGTGCCCTTGTCGCAGCCTTACAAGTTTTATTATTTCGAGTCGGGAGATTTTTTCAGTGTCTGGTAGTAGAAAGTCTTTGATTTGGTTTTTTTTTATGATTTGTTTGTCGATACCAGTCGTTAGTATCGTTCGATTCAGTATGCGTTATGTTTGAAAAGTTTTGGTTTGTGTATTTTTTAATATTTGACAAATTATGCTTGTGCGTGCTGTCGACTGGCATTTGGTGTGCTTGGTTGGCGAAACAGATCCGCGAAATTATTTCATGGTATATTGACGTGGCCTGGTACCCAGCACAATTTAAGTTTTAGGTAAATTGCTATAAGTGCATTTCTTATCTCTGTGGTGTAGTTGATATTTCAGATGGCGTCAAGGGCGGATTAAATCTGAGCAGATAAGAAAAAACAAGTTCACCGGGTAGACGCAAAGGTTGTCCAAAAACCATCTCAGATGGCGTGGCTGAAATGATTTCTTTATGTATTGATCGTAAACCTAGAAGTATTATCGTTAGCTCATTATACCAATTGCAAGTTGCATTTCTAGCCATCATTGTAGCTTTTAACTGCCTGTGAAACAGTTCCACCTTACCATTTCCTTGAGGATGATATGGAGAAGTTGTAATGTGATGACTACCTAGCAATTTCGTGAGTTCTGAAAACAATTTTGACGTAAATTGAGAGCCTTGGTCCGTAGTAATTTTTAACGGTACTCCGAATCGAGAAACATATCCTCTGGCCAACGTGTAAATCTATCAATTATTGTTAAAATGTAAAGATGTCCTTTCGAAATAGGTAGAGGTCCAACAACATCTAAATGAATATGCTCAAATCTACTTTTTGTAATCGGAATTTTAATCACTGGAGATTTAGTATGACGATAAACTTTCGATTTTGGCCCACTTATACATTCTTTTGACCAAGTGTTAATTTCTTTATTCATTCTTGGCCAATATTATTTTTTAATAATTAGACGGCGTGTAGCCCTGGTCCCAGGTTGTGTAATCCCATGTAGCATGTTAAATACTGTCTTGCGTAAACGGTTTGGTACAAACGGTCTAGGATTTCCACCAGTCATTTCACACCAAATTTTAAAATTTAAAGGAGGAATTTGAACTAATTTAAGATTATGGTTTGTTTGTTTTGATTTTATGTCGTTTAGTTCTTCCTTTTGATCCTGTTCATTTTGTAAAATTTTGAAATTCAATTTTGTGGTTTTAATTGCGTCAACCTCAAAAACTCGAGATAATGTGTCAGCTACAACATTTTCTTTTCCTTTAATATACTGTATATTATCAGTAAATCGTGCAATAAATTCCATATGTCTCGTTTGTCTTGGACTACGTTCGGTTTTTGAATTTAGAGCAATTATCAAAGGCTTGTGATCTGTAAAAACTGTAAGTTGTCGTCCTTCTAAAAGATAGCGAAAATGTTCAATGTTCAAATAAATAGCCAATAATTATCTGTCAAACGCGCTTTATTTAACTTCAGCTGGAGAAAGTTTCTTAGAAAAGAATGCGAGTGGTTCTGATTTGTTATTAAACGATTGATGTATGACGCCACCAATTGCCGTATAAGATGCATCTACATTTAAAGATAGTTTGGCATCTTTGTTAAAATGGTTTAACAATATCTTAGAAGTAAACTTTTCTTAAATGCATTCAAAGGCTTTATTTGATGCATCGTCCCAAATAAGGATCTTGTCACGTTTCTTATTAGTTCGATTGATTAAGTCGTAAATCACTGCTGTAAACTCTGCTAATTTTAATATATATCGATGGTAGTAATTAACCATACCAATAAATTTCTGAGCTTGTTTAACCGATTTTGGTCTTTCGAAACTGCGAATAGCTGTAACTTTTTCTTCAGAGGGTCTAATTCCCGCTCCTGATATATTATATCCTAAAAAATCAACACTTGTAACGCCAAAAGTACATTTGCTTGGTTTTATATTTAAACCGTACTCTGTTAGACGTTTAAAAAGTACATTGAGGTCTTTTAAATGCTGTTGCTCATTCTCACTTGCTACTAACAGATCATCAATATATGTAAAAACAAAGTCTAAACCACTTACTACTTCATTCATGAATCTTTGAAAAGTTTGCGCTGAATTTCTAAGTCCAAAAGGCATTCGGATGAATTCAAACATACCAAAAGGAGTTGTAATTGCAGTTTTATAATTACCATCTTCTTCCATTGGAATTTGGTATTAAGCTCTTACTTAATCTAATTTCGAAAATATGTTCTTATTCCTGAGGTTCATGTTGAAGTCATGTACATACATGAGGTAACGGATAACGATCCGGTACAGTCACGTTTAGTCTTCGAAAATCACCACAAGGACGCCATTTATTTAATTCTTTTTTGGGTACTAAATGAAGTGGTGAAGCCACTGAAGAATTTGAAGGTCTACAAATGCCTGTTTTAAGCAAAACATCGAATTCTGTTCTAGCAACTTTATATTTTATAAGATCTAAGCGCCTTGGCTTAGAATATGGAAGGTTTTCTTCAGTAACAAGTCTGTGAACCGTAGTATGTTTAACTGGTTTCGAATAATCGGGTTCGGTAATTAGTGAAGGATATTCCTTCAATAATTTTGTGTATTGATTATCAACTGAGAAGATTTTTGGAAGTGGAATATTACAAAAGCAGGAAATTGTGTTTACTGAAAGGCTTGTCAGTGGATCAACTAAACGTTTGTGTTTAATGTCAATCAAGAGACCGTATTTGCACAGAAAGTCGGCCCCTATAATTGGCTAGCTATATCAGCAATCAAAAAGGTAAATGGAAATTCGCGTCTTAACCCTAAATTTACATTTAAAAGTTTTTTCCCGTATGTTGAAATATTAGAACCGTTGGCCGCTGTTAAAATTATATCTGATGATATCCTTGTACAACAGAATTTTGAAGCTGGAAGTACCGAAATTTCTGCTTCGCTATCAATTAAAAAGTTCAATTTGTTTCCTTTGCCTAATATAAATAAGCGACGAGTTGATACATCTAAGTTTCCGTTGTTTGTCGCCGCAACAACGGAAGAATTTAGTTTGTTGAACTATCATTTTTCGAAAAAGTACATGGCTGCTCACATTTCATAGCATTATTTCCAAACTTATAATGATATCTACATAACCAATTTGGATTATCGCGTGATTTTGACCGGCTTCTAAATGGGCTTCTAAACCGATTTCTGTTTACTGAACGTGACCTCGAATAATTGTTATTGACTTCCTTCCTTATTTCGCATAGTTCGAAATTAAGTTTCTCAAATTTTTCACAAATGAGAGCAGTTGTCTTGACTAAATTGGTTATAACTGAGTTTTCTACTTTTGAATTTAGAGAACTATTCATAACAGCTATTTCATTTTTATTGATAACTTCCGAAATATTATCAGCTAATTTTGTCAATTCATTAATATCACTGGAAGTAGAACTCGTTAAAACCATATTCAGATTTTTTGTTAACTTTCTTATCCAAAGTTTCTTTAAAAGATCTTGACTAAAATTAGAACCAGAAAGTAAGATTTCTTTATGTATTCATCGTAAACCTAGAAGTATTATCATTAGCTCATCATACCAATTGCAAGTTGCATTTCTAGCCATCATTGTAGCTTTTAACTGCCTGTGAAACAGTTCCACCTTACCATTTCCTTGAGGATGATATGGAGAAGTTGTAATGTGATGACTACCTAGCAATTTCGTGAGTTCTGAAAACAATTTTGACGTAAATTGAGAGCCTTGGTCCGTAGTAATTTTTAACGGTACTCCGAATCGAGAAACATATCCTCTGGCCAACGTGTAAATCTATCAATTATTGTTAAAATGTAAAGATGTCCTTTCGAAATAGGTAGAGGTCCAACAACATCTAAATGAATATGCTCAAATCTACTTTTTGGAATCGGAATTTTAATCACTGGAGGTTTAGTATGACGATAAACTTTCGATTTTTGGCCACTTATACATTCTTTTGACCAAGTGTTAATTTCTTTATTCATTCTTGGCCAATAGCATTTTTTAATAATTAGACGGCGTGTAGCCCTGGTCCCAGGATGTGTAATCCCATGTAGCATGTTAAATACTGTCTTGCGTAAACGGTTTGGTACAAACGGTCTAGGATTTTCACCAGTCATTTCACACCAAATTTTAAAATTTAAAAGAGGAATTTGAATTAATTTAAGATTATGTGATGTTTGTTCTGATTTTATGTCGTTTAGTTCTTCCTTTTGATCCTGTTCATTTTGTAAAATTTTGAAATTCAATTCTGTGGTTTTAATTGCGTCAACCTCAAAAACTCGAGATAATGTGTCAGCTACAACATTTTCTTTTCCTTTAATATACTGTATATTATCAGTAAATTGTGCAATAAATTCCATATGTCTCGTTTGTCTTGGACTACGTTCGGTTTTTGAATTTAGAGCAATTATCAAAGGCTTGTGATCTGTAAAAACTGTAAGTTGTCGTCCTTCTAAAAGATAGCGAAAATGTTCAATGTTCAAATAAATAGCCAATAATTATCTGTCAAACGCGCTTTATTTAACTTCAGCTGGATAAAGTTTCTTAGAAAAGAATGCGAGTGGTTCTGATTTGTTATTAAACGATTGATGTATGACGCCACCAATTGCCGTATAAGATGCATCTACATTTAAAGATAGTTTGGCATCTTTGTTAAAATGGTTTAACAATATCTTAGAAGTAAACTTTTCTTAAATGCATTCAAAGGCTTTATTTGATGCATCGTCCCAAATAAGGATCTTGTCACGTTTCTTATTAGTTCGATTGATTAAGTCGTAAATCACTGCTGTAAACTCTGCTAATTTTGATATATATCGATGGTAGTAATTAACCATACCAATAAATTTCTGAGCTTGTTTAACCGATTTTGGTCGTTCGAAACTGCGAATAGCTGTAACTTTTTCTTCAGAGGGTCTAATTCCCGCTCCTGATATATTATATCCTAAAAAATCAACACTTGCACCGTACTCTGTTAGACGTTTAAAAAGTACATTGAGGTCTTTTAAATGCTGTTGCTCATTCTCACTTGCTACTAACAGATCATCAATATATGTAAAAACAAAGTCTAAACCACTTACTACTTCATTCATGAATCTTTGAAAAGTTTGCGCTGAATTTCTAAGTCCAAAAGGCATTCGGATGAATTCAAACATACCAAAAGGAGTTGTAATTGCAGTTTTATAATTACCATATTCTTCCATTGGAATTTGGTGTTAAGCTCTTACTTAATCTAATTTTGAAAATATGTTCTTTATTCCTGAGGTTCATGTTGAAGTCATGTACATGAGGTAACGGATAACGATCCGGTACAGTCACGTTTAGTCTTCGAAAATCACCACAAGGACGCCATTTATTTAATTTTTTTTTGTGTACTAAATGAAGTGGTGAAGCCACTGAAGAATTTGAAGGTCTACAAATGCCTGTTTTAAGCAAAACATCGAATTCTGTTTTAGCAACTTTATATTTAATAAGATCTAAGTGCCTTGGCTTAGAATATGGAAGGTTTTCTTCAGTAACAAGTCTGTGAACCGTAGTATGTTTAACTGGTTTCGAATAATCGGGTTCGGTAATTAGTGAAGGATATTCCTTCAATAATTTTGTGTATTGATTATCAACTGAGAAGATTTTTGGAAGTGGAATATTACAAAAGCAGGAAATTGTGTTTACTGAAGGACTTGTCAGTGGATCAACTAAACGTTTGTGTTTAATGTCAATCAAGAGACCGTATTTGCACAGAAAGTCGGCCCCTATAATTGGGTTAGCTATATCAGCAATCAATAAGGTAAATGGAAATTCGCGTCTTAACCCTAAATTTACATTTAAAAGTTTTTTCCCGTATGTTGAAATATTAGAACCATTGGCCGCTGTTAAAATTAAATGTGATGATATCCTTGTACAACAGAATTTTGAAGCTGGAAGTACCGAAATTTCTGCTTCGCTATCGATTAAAAAGTTCAATTTGTTTCCTCTGTCAAATATAAATAAGCGACGAGTTGATGCATCTAAGTTTCCGTTGTTTGTCGCCGCAACAATGGAAGAATTTAGTTTGTTGAACTATCATTTTTCGAAAAAGTACATGGCTGCTCACATTTCATAGCATTATTTCCAAACTTATAATGATATCTACATAACCAATTTGGATTATCGCGTGATTTTGACCGGCTTTTAAATGGGCTTCTAAAACGATTTCTGTTTACTGAACGTGACCTCGAATAATTGTTATTGACTTCCTTCCTTATTTCGCATAGTTCAAAATTAAGTTTCTCAAATTTTTCACAAATGAGAGCAGTTGTCTTGACTAAATTCGTTATAACTGAGTTTTCTACTTTTGAATTTTGAGAACTATTCATAACAGCTATTTCATTTTTATAAATAACTTCCGAAATGTTATCACTGGAAGTAGAACTCGTTAAAACCATATTCAGATTTTTTGTTAACTTTCTCATCCAAAGTTTCTTTAAAAGATCTTGACTAAAATTAGAAACAGAAAGTACTGCAAGAGACCGATAAAATTCCGAAGATTTTCGATCACCCATTTCAGGATCGGATAATACTTTATCTAATTTAGCAATTTCACTTAAGTAATGTCTTTCAATCAAAATTTTTTTTAACGCAAAAAATTTATTATCCTGTGGTAGATTTGAATAAAATCTAATATTGTAATAATGACATCCTGAGGAAGTGCAGTAATTACATATTCACATTTTGTTGTCTCTCGAGTTATATTTTTGGTATTTAATTGCATTTCAGCATGGATGAACCATGCTGCAGGACAACTTGTCCAAAATTGTGGAAGCTTAATTGAAGTCGCAAAAATTTCATTATTATTTTGATTTGCATAAGGATTATCTAACTCCATTTGAAAAGTATTGTTTTGTATAAAAGTGAGTCATTTAAATTATTTGTCCGTGTAGATGTGTGTGTAAGTGTATCGCGTGATGGTGAACGGAACATTGTGACAACTTCACACAGATATTCTCTAAAAAGGGGTGTTTACAATTGGTAAAAACTTAAATATAATTTGAACTAAATTTAGTTAATAAAACATTAAAATAGAATATTATATGACCTTTATTTAATCAAATATATTAATAATCAAATATATAGCGCAGCTCACCCCAAACTTGATAAATTGTTTTATTGCTAGATTGCGAAATCAGCTGTATACGATTAAAGCCTTCGTATAATATATACTAGAGGTGGTGATTTTAAAGCAGGATGTAATAAAGAACGTTTTTATTTTTTCTTTTTTTTTTGCGCTGGTTTTCTTGAAGATGTCAATGGACTCTTTAAACGAATGACATCGTTAGTTTTGTCTGCAATCAATAATTTGCGTCGATTTGTACCAAATTTGTGTTCATTCACTGCCTCTTGTTCTATATTGTCTTGATAACTTTCATATTCTCATCTGGCTTTAGTGTTTTAGCGATTTAGAAATTAATACGTCGCCTTTTATTAATCATATCATTGATGTTGCCTTTTGTAAATGTTGGTATTGTCTCTAAAGCGTCCACAGTTGTTGAAGGTGGAATTTGTTTTTGTGGTCATTTGATACTTTTTGTCAATTTTGAGATGGTTGGTGAAACACTGCGACGTTTTGCAATGGCCAAAATGCGTGGACACTATAATCAAAATTATTATGCGTTGTTCGTTGGCAGGATCGCCAATTGTAGGTATTAACTTATTTTTATTTTTTAAAAGAATTTAATTTTAGGAATATTCTCATATATATAAGTTATATATGAATAAAAATTTATTAAAACATATTTTCAAAAATGATATATAAACATTTTCTTTTTGATTTAATATAACAAATTTAAATTGAACAAAGTAACAACATATAATAATGCAAAATAAGAAAATGATTAACCCTAGTCACATTGGTCTAGATAAAAAGTAGATTTTTCTATCTATCTTTATACCACTGATTTTGTGTTATAGGACCAATGCTTTTTGCGGGGTTTATTATAATTAGGTGTTTGTGTGTGTTTCGTATTCGAGGAGAGGATTGAAAGGGAATCTAATTCACCAAAGATTTCGTTTCTGTGTGTAGAATAATTAGGACAGCGTTGCATTAAGTGGGGTATGGTGATTATTGTTTCGGGGTCACAGGCGCCAGTTATAGGGTTTGAGTTGTTCATGTGGAGTCCATGGGTAATTTTGTTGTGCCCTAGTCGCAGTCTTACAAGTTTTATTGTGTCGAGTGGGGATATTCTTTCAGTGTCTGGTAGTAGAAAGTCTTTGATTTGGTTTTTCTTTATGATTTGTTTGTCGATACCAGTCGTTAGTATCGTTCGATTCTGTATGCGTTATGTTTGAGAAGTTTTGGTTTATGTATTTTTTAATATTTGACAAATTATGGTTGTGCGTGCTGTCGACTGGCATTTGGTGTGCTTGGTTGGCGAAACAGATCCGCGAATTCATTTCATGGTATATAGACGTGGCCTGGTACCCAGCACAATTTAAGTTTTAGGTAAATTGCTAACGGGTGTTTTTTTTAGGGGTATAGAACTTCGAATTGAAATAAAATACAAGAAAATCGTTTTAAGGTCCATCAATTTGGCTTTATTGGAAGGATAATTTTATGCCATTAATGTTTAAATATGATTTCGGGCATGTGGCCGCCGCGGCTGGCTCGAATAAAGCCAATTCTACAGGTCCAATTTTCAACCACTTTTTCGAGCATATGGGGCTGTATGTCGGCAATAACGCCACGAATGTTGGCTTCCAATTCCCCTAACGTTTCTGGTTTGTTGGTGTAGACGAGCGACTTCACATATCCCCAAAGAAAATAATCCAATGGTGTCAAATCACACGATCTTGGTGGCCAATTGACAGGTCCATTCCGCGAAATTATGCGCTCAGCGAATGTTTCCTTCAATAAATCGATTGTGACGTGCGCTGTGTGGCATGTAGCGCCGTCTTGTTGGAACCACAACTCATCCACATTCATGCCATCCAATTCGGGAACAAAATAGTCGGTTATCATGGCTCTATACCGGTCTCCATTAACGGTAACTGCCTCTCCAGCAATATTGCAGAAGAAGTATGGCCCAATGACTCCACCAGCCCATAGAGCACACCAAACAGTCAGTTTTTGTGGATGTAATGGCGTTTCAAGGGTCTCATGTGGATTCTCTTCACTCCAAATGCGGCAATTTTGCTTGTTGACGTAGCCATTCAACCAAAAATGAGCCTCATCACTGAACAAAATTTTGCGATGAAAATCAGCATCGAGATCAATCTCATTTTCGGCCCATACACCAAAATCACGACGCATTGCATGGTCTCGCGGCTTTATTTCTTGCACAAGCTGGATCTTGTAATGTCGCAAGCCAAGATCTTTGCGCAAAATCTTCCATAAAGTTGATGGACAAAGCTCCAATTGCTGTGCACGGTGGCGAATCGATTCATTCGGGTCCTCTTCAACACTTTGCTCTACAGCGGCAATTGTTTCTTCGGTGCGCACTGTTCGACGTCTCTGCGGATGCGTATTATCACATAGAGTAAACGTAGTGCGAAAACGATCCATGGTTAACTGAATTAATTGCTCTGATGGACGATTATGTCGACCATAAAATGGACGGAGCTCACGGTAAACTTCGCGAACTGAACCATTATTTTCGAAATAAATTTGCACGATTTGCAAGCGTTGTTCTTTTGTCAACCTGTTCATGATGAAATGGCAAACCAAACTGAACATAAATGACATTAGAGTTGCCAGATTTGACCACAAAATGCCAGTTTTATCTCTATTCGAAAAACAAACCTGTAAAAAAAACACCCTTTATAAGTGCATTTCTTATCTCTGTGGTGTAGTAATCTTGGTTGTTGATATTTCAGATGGCGTCAAGGGCGGATTAAATCTGAGCAGATAAGAAAATATTTTTTTTTTCACCCAGTTGATGGCTTCGTCTAAGGTATTCATTTCTGCCGAAAAAATACTGCTGTAGTGGGGAAAGTTTGAGATTTTAACAACTTTATTATTTTGTATGATGCTGTATGTTGCGTTCCCGTTGCTAACAGACCCATCGGTGTAAATTATGTTATATGTGTTATGTGTGTTTTTTTTCTATTTCGTCGAAGGCTACTTGGTATTGTATTTGACTAGTTTTATCCTTGGCGAAGGCTCGTAAAGAGTTTTGGTTTAAGGTCCAAGGGGGATATTTGCATGTTGTTCCATTCGCTGTTTTGGATGGAAGATTTAATTTGGAGCATCGTTTGATTATATTACCTAAGGCTGCTTGTACTTTGAAAGAAGTTTTTCTTTTTATGTAGTTGTTAACATATTTGTAAAGAGATTTGTCGTAACTGGTGACAATTCTATCGTAAAGTTTTGATATGCATAATTAAAAACTTCCGTTACATGGAAGGTGGGCGTGGTTATGGTCCGATTTCAAAAATTTTTTACGATAACACTGGAACAAATTCAGGTTAGCAAAAGTTAGGTCGATTCTGAGAGTGAGGGGTGAAAATAGAGGCTAAATTAGAAGACCCGTATCGAGGCGTTTGTTTATGTTAGTTCGAACTTTGCAGTCAAATGCCGATTTTCAGCATATGGTTTTTTGGCTATAACTCGTCGACTAATTAATATTTTTTCAATCTGTTAAAGCCAAATTATTGCTAGAGACCTGTGCAACAATTAAAATTCCAAAAAAAATTGATTTAGAAAATTTAGTGCTTATGAAGCAAAATGTTGGAAATTTGTGTTTTTCATGCTTTTTGAACATATTTTCCACAAAACTAAGTCTTTTTTGCTTTCTGTTTGATCTATAATATGCTTCTCAGTTTCTTTAATAAATTTCGTTTGAAAAGAAAACAATCATATACAAAACTTGCGTTTTCGAGCTTAATATTAATTTACTTCTCATTTCTTATGTACCAATTTTTTTAGTGTTGGTTTTGAAGAATTGTTGAAAAAGAAATTATAAAAATATGGAAAAAATATAATTTTAAAATGTTAGTTATGAAAAGTTTTAAGTAAAAAAATTAAATAAATTAAATTATTGCTTTGGCCAGTTGCCGTTTAACAGGCGGCTGTGGATCAACATCACTGCTCTTTCTAATATTTTGGTCATCGTCATCATCATCGGAAAGATCGATAATTTCGTCCAACAGATATCCTGGAATTTCATCTTTGTCTTCCCCTTCTTCCTCTTTTTCCTCCTCTTTCTCTTCTTTAAAGGTGTTTTTATACCACCAACAAATTTCAGCGAGTATTGCAACTGGAGATTTCTTTCCTCTGTACCTGAAACGAAAATAGTTTTCAATCGGTAACAAAGATATTAGAAAAATCTAGGAATTCAAAATATGCACACTCTATAGTTACCTTATTTCAAATGGAAGCGCAGTTTGCTGATAACGTTCGCCTTGCTCATCAGATTCAGTTGGCAACTGTTGAGCGAGTTGATCAAGATTGATGCAAGAGATTAATTTTGTACGACATATTAACCCCAATTTCATTGAAAGCTGCCAACATGTTTGCAACAGATTGCCTGTAGTGGTATTTGCGTTCTTTACCCAAAAGTCCTTTAATGACTGCTTCAATACGAGCCATGCATTTAATTCTCGGTCTGTCAGAACTTGGTCAATATCTTGACGACTCATTAGTTTCCGTATGTCGGGACCATTAACAACCCCTTCCCGAATTTTGGCGTTGCTTAGTCTTGGGAAAATGTCTTTTAAGCGGTTGAATACTGCTGGTCTTTTTGCGATACATTTCAAAAAGTTTTTAGCAATGCCAAGTTTAATGTGGAGCAACGGCAACAAAATTTTCATTTCAAGAACAAGACTTTCGTGTAGCCTATTGTCTTTAGGCCATTTCCGTCCAATGCGACTACATAACTGGAATATGCTGTTTGTACTGGTTTCTTCCTTTAATAGCTTCTTCGTATCGTGAATCCCAATCGCACAAAAAATACGGATATTTTGGACGGCCAGATGCGGTTAAGCCTGTAATCAATGAAACTATTTAGAGGTCGCAGCAAATACGCCACTGGTGTTCGTTATATTTGACTACTTCCAGAATGTCTTTCAAATTATCGAAATTTTCACTAGTGTCAGTGGTATACGCAATTGGAACAGAAGGCATTATATTCGTCTTGTGCAAAAGCACAACTTTTAAGCTGATTAGTGAACTATCGGTGAATAAACGCCAATCATCTTTTTTATAGGTTAACCCTATCGTCTCCATTAACTTTTCGATATCGTTGCAATAAGCGAAATTTTTTGCATCATTCACATTAAGAACTTTTCTAACTATTTTTGGCGTTTTCAATATGCTGTTACTTTGGTACCTTTCAAAAATGAAGCCAGTTCTGATTTTTTCTGAGTCAAACACAAAATTGCAACAATTGCATCCAATTGCATTTGTCTGACTAGGATTGGGTCCTTTGATGTTTCATAGGATGTACCTTCACCATGGTCGTATTCTGAGAAGAAATGTATGGATATAGAAACTCAGACATTTTGAAAGGTATATAGACGTCTTAATAAAGCTGAAGAAATTGACTTGTTTTTGCACAACAATCTTAAATTTTGCTACCCTTTTTCTTCTTTTTTTGACTTTGGCGATATTTTCACACACTATTTTATAAAAACACAAAATGAGTTTTGATTAGATTCAAAGAGTACGTTTAACACCAAGTTCAACGAATGTTTCTTTTAAAAAATCGGCTGTGACTGAGTTATTTTACTTTTTATAAGAACGAAATTTTTGCAATAATTTGCTTCTGTTGTTTCCAAGGAAATTATCACTTAATTTTTGAGTTTTTACTAAATTTTGAAGTCTTTATACATTTCCGTTATGCTGAAGTGCACGTGTTGTTTATCTTTTGTTGTGTTTGCTGTTATATTATATAAAAATCGTGGTAAAGTAAAACTAAAATGTGCGACAAGCGTAATAAGTTTTGCTACATTTGTGGCTTATTTACGGATACAAGTCATCGGCGTGATTTTAAAAACAACACAGTGCTACAAAAAACAATGAAGTCGAAATACCTGGGAAGTGATGTTATTTTCCTTGTAGGTCTTATCGAGTAGAACGAGAATCCAAAACTGGTATTTGTACCATGTTATCTGTAGCTGCGATTGCTCTCCTGACGTGAGCAATGGCTTTTTCAGCGCTCATTATCATACGTACCCATTGTTGCTTCATCCTTACCACATCCCTATCAAAAACCTGCAGCCTTCATGTCCAAACTAATAGTTTCGCACGCATCTGTTTTCCTAATGACCGAGCTTCTCCTACCATTTGTGGTGTGCGTCTTTATATTTTACCACAAATGGAGGGACCTACAATTTTGTGCCGACTCCGAACGGCAAATGTATTTTATGAGAAGCTTTTCATGGCAGAAATACCCTCAGAGGTTTTCCATTGCCTGTTGAGGGGTGACCGCTATTAGAAACAACTTTTGTTAGCCCTGACTGAGATTTTTGAATTGGCGAGTGAAAATTCATTACTGCCCTTCCCAAATCAGTATGTCTGGCAACCGCATAGTCATACGAAAATGGATGGATTTTGCGATTAATTATGCCTGGTTGAAATAAGCTGTGACATTGTAATTTGCACTTTTTTTAAGTTGTATGTTAAAAAGTTATCGAAAACAAGCATATGAAAATAAATTCACTTAATTTAGAATAGTAACCATACTAGTATATCGATATGCATTTAAAGTTTTCCCATGTAAGGCCTAGGTTAAAAGTTATAATCAAATAAAATTTTAAACGCATGCTGGTTGAAATAAGCTGTGAACCGCTGTATATGTGGTATAACAAAGTTGCATAGCTTAAGACTAATATTATTAACAATAGTAATAGTAGTACATTAAGAATAGTTTTTAAAAGTGATAATAATAAGTAATGAGAATAATAATAATATTAGTATATCCCTCACGAACTTGACCGTTTTCAATACCAACCTAACCGGGCCAAAGAGCATTCTATGTACAAAGTTGCATTAAGAAATCTCAGTTTTTACTCAAGTTTTCGCTACCACAGTCAGACTAACATACGGGCGGATGGACAGACAGTCAGGGCTAAATCGATTCTTCTGATCATTTTGGTATATATGTATGTCTATATATATGTCTATTATTTTTGTCTGTTACAAACAACCGTTATGCGAATAAAGTTAAGAAACCCTTGTCTCCAAAAAAGAAACGGAAAACCTGAGATACTAGAGGGCTGTATGCGCAAATTAATTTATTCTGGTTAGTCGATTGACGCGAATGTGAATGCGGTGCTCATTCGACTCATGCACTCATCCGATCATAAAAATGTGTATTCACAGAGAAAAAAGAGACCAATATGAGTACTCTCTAGTTATGATCAAAGGGATGTAAAAATTTTTCTCTTCACTACGCGTATTTATGGTAATTGATCATTCATACATTCACGGCCAGTCAGAAAATTGCGCGAATGTGGTTAACGTTGTGCAGCCAAACACCACCAGACGTATGTAAAGCGCAGCTGGAGATGCCTGTTAAAATGTGTGTAGGTAATAGAGGGCTGCATGAGCACATTAATTTCTTCTGTTAGTCGAATGACACGAATGTGAATTCGGTGCTCATTCGACTCATGCACTCATCCGATCATAAATATGTGTACTTACAGAGAAAAAAGTGACTAATATCTAGTATCTCTGCTTATGATTTAAGGGATGTACAAATTTTTCTCTTCGCTACGATCATTTATAGTCAACGATCATTAATGCATTCACGGCCTGTCAGAAAATTGCATGAATGTGGCGAATGTGGCGGCCGTTGTGCAGGGAGGAGACACCACCAAAGGCACATCCATACATATGTAAGGCGCAGCTAGCGCTGCCTGTTATTATGTGTGTACGTAACAACGCTTAGCATATGAGTTGTTTTCGCTTATGCTTAATATTTTGTTATTAAAGCTGATGGTTAACTGATTAGAAAATTATGATGTTATTTATACAACGTTATTATTATTTAAGACCTAAATAATATTGATGTGATATTATAAATATTAGTGGACATTTGACTTTATTAAATTGTCAAAATAATCCTCAAAGAAAATGTAAAATTTGAATATTTTAAAATTTTCGGAGTTGTTTTTTGATATTATTACTTTTCCACAATTCAATGTAGGTATATGCAATAGTAGTTAAATGCTTCATTTTTGAGATATAGTAAGTATAAAGATCGCAAAATTATTGCAATTTAATGGTTTTTTTGGAATAAATTCGAAAAGTCTTATGTATGAATATGTTTTCTAATACCATTAAAACTCTAGTGCACTTCCATTTTCAGAAACCAGAACCAGAAAATTTTTAATTTTTTTTTAAGGTATGCAGACGCACACTCTACGGAAAATAACATCACTTCCCAGGTATTTCGACTTCATTCTTTTTTGTAGCACTGTGTTATAGATCAAACTGAAAGCAAAAAAGACTTAGTTTTGTGGAACATATTTTCAAAAAGCATGAAAAAAAAAATTTTCCAACATTTTGCTTTATAAGCACTACAAAAATTTTCTAAATCAATTTTTTTTTTAATTTTAATTGTTGCACAGGTCTCTAGCAATAATTTGGGTTTAACATATTGAAAAAATATATTAATTAGTCGACGAGTTATAGCCAAAAAACCATATAAACAATATGCTGAAAATCACCTTCACTCTCAGAATCGACCTAACTTTTGCTAACCTGAATTTGCTCCACAGTGTAATGCTATTGTTATAAAGGACAATATGTTTTCCAAATTAAGTGACCCTACCTAGCAACGTTATTAGGATACGGACATTTTATCATAAGTGGGCGTGACGTTCATTTTTCAAAATTTCATAAAAGTTCAGTATCTTTATTTACAATCGCTCTTAACATAAAATTTTCATTGATTTGTTCCAATGGCTCACGTAAAAACTAAGTTTTTGCATTTTGCAACACTTCTGTTATATGGTTAAGGTCCGATTTAAAAAAATTTTTACGATGATAATAGCGATATCAATCAGAATATGTCCACCAAATTTTGTGACGATACCTGACTCTTTTATTGAGATATGGATATTTTATCATTAGTGGGCGTGGCAACGCCTATTTTTCAAAATTTCATAAACACCCAATTTCTCAGTTTAAAATCGCCGCAAATACTAAATTTCACTCAATTTGTTTTAATCAGGGCTGCTCAACAAACGAAATGAGTTTGTTGCGTTTCGGCGCCATGTTATCAAAACGAAATCAAATCGTTAATGTTGCAACGTTATAAAATTTCCGTTTTCGTTAATTTTAATGTGCCTAAAAGTATGCAGCGCTTCTGTTTGCGCCTGTTTGCGCTTCTGTTTGCGACGAGTGAATCTCCAGCGTTTTTCTTAACGTTTTAACGTTAACGCCAGCATTTCGTTTCGGTTAAAAACGTAATGAAATTTATTATGATAATTGCTTTAACGATAATATTTTGAAATGTTTCAACCGAAACAAGAGAAAACATTTCGGAACGGTTAAATTTAACGTTAAAGTGCATCCTTGGTTTTAATAGATGCCGAAAAAACAAATTTCCATTATATGAGGGGGTGGGTGTGATTATTGACCGACCTTCACCATTTTCAATGCCAACCTACCCTGTCCATAGATCAATCTAAGTACCAAGTCTCAATTTTTACTCAGACGGACGGACAGACAGTCAGGGCTAAATCGATTCCTCTTTTCATTCTGATCATTTTAATATACATACATACATAAGTTATTAAAACAAGAGTTTTATTTTTGTTGCGGGGCTGAAAATGACAGCACGACCGCGTTTATTGGTATGAGAATTAAATCTAAAAACTAAGTTACAATAATCTTATTATTTATACTTAGCTATGCCTGCGCTGCAACTGCATTTTGCTGCGTAGCGTCTGTGTTTCTGCTGCGTGGTAAATTCATGCAGCTTCGCTGCGACCGCGTGTTGGCGCTGAATTTTGCGGGTGGTTCCCATGTGTTGTTGTACTGATAATGTTTACAACATTAGTTTCGGTCACAGTTGTGCTGACTCCGTCTGTACCCCACATGTTTGTATGTTTGTGACCCACTGTCATGTTTATGATTGCACTTGCTTTTACAAGTGCAGTTCGGCTGGGTCGATTGTTTACTGATTTCCGTTCCACATAGCTGTGTGCAACTTAGCATTGTCGTCTTGCTATGCGTTTGTTGGTGCGGCCGAATTTATGATGTGTAATCATATTTCGGGCAACATGTGCAGTATTGACGTTTCTTAAGTTGACCATTAAATAGTTTGATGTAGGTCAACTTGGTGTAGCCAATGATTGGTAATCAAATAACGGAATAACATATGTGTTATTTGATTCTCTGGAATGTCCGTTGTAAGTGCCTAATTTATGACATCTTGGCTGGGTGGTTGGTTTCGGGTTTTATGGTGGCTATGCGGGTAGTTCTAATGGGTTAGCTTCAAGTGGTTGATTTATGACGGCTGGTCGTATGTCAAGCGCCTTGGGTGGTATTAACTTACCCTAAGTTAACTCATACATATGTTCATATCTATCTCGATTGTTTTTGGCTGTTACAAACAAGCGTTATGCGAACTAGTTAATAAACCCGTGTGTACAAGTACGCAAGTATAAAAACTTCAGAATTTCTGCCCGCATAGTCATACGAAAATGAATGGATTTTGAGATTAATTATGCCTGGTTGAAATAAGCTGTGACATTGTAATTTGCACTTTTTTTAAGTTTTATGTTAAAAAGTTATCGAAAACAAGCATATGAAAATAAATTCACTTAATTTAGAATAGTAACCATACTAGTCTATCGATATGCATTTAAAGTTTTCCCATGTAAGGCCTAGGTTAAAAGTTATAATCAAATAAAATTTTAAACGCATGCTGGTTGAAATAAGCTGTGAACCGCTGTATATGTGGTATAACAGAGTTGCATAGCATAAGACTAATATTATTAACAATAGTAATAGAACGCTTACATTAAGAATAGTTTTTAAAAGTGATAATAATAAGTAATGAGAATAATAATAATATTAGTATATCCCTGACGAACTTGACCGTTTTTAATACCAACCTAACCGGGCAAAGAGCATTCTATGTACAAAGTTGCATTAAGAAATCTCAGTTTTTACTCAAGTTTTCGCGACCACAGTCAGACTAACATACGGGCGGATGGACAGACAGTCAGGGCTAAATCGATTCTTCTGATCATTTTGGTATATATGTATGTCTATATATATGTCTATTATTTTTGTCTGTTACAAACAACCGTTATGCGAATAAAGTTAAGAAACACTTGTCTCCAAAAAAGAAACGGAAAACCTTAGATACTAGAGGGCTGTATGCGCAAATTAATTTATTCTGGTTAGTCGATTGACGCGAATGTGAATGCGGTGCTCATTCGACTCATGCACTCATCCGATCATAAAAATGTGTATTCACAGAGAAAAAAGAGACCAATATGAGTACTCTCTAGTTATGATCAAAGGGATGTACAAATTTTTCTCTTCACTACTCTTATTTATGGTAATTGATCATTCATACATTCACGGCCAGTCAGAAAATTGCGCGAGTGTGGTTAACGTTGTGCAGCCAAACACCACCAGACGTATGTAAAGCGCAGCTGGAGATGCCTGTTAAAATGTGTGTCGGTAATAGAGGGCTGCAAGAACACATTAATTTAGAATAGTAACCATACTAGTCTATCGATTTGCATTTAAAGTTTTCCCATGTAAGGCCTAGGTTAAAAGTTATAATCAAATAAATTTTTAAACGCATGCTGGTTGAAATAAGCTGTGAACCACTGTATATATTGTATAACAGAGTTGCATAGCTTAAGACTAATATTATTAACAATAGTAATAGTACGCATACATTAAGAATAGTTTTTAAAAGTGATAATAATAAGTAATGAGAATAATAATAAAATTAGTATATCCCTCACGAACTTGACCGTTTTCAATACCAACCTAACCGGGCCAAAGAGCATTCTATGTACCAAGTTGCATTAAGAAATCTCAGTTTTTACTCAAGTTTTCGCGACCACAGTCAGATTAAGATACGGGCGGATGGACAGACAGTCAGGGCTAAATCGATTCTTCTGATCATTTTGGTATATATCTATGTCTATTATTGTTGTCTGTTACAAACAACCGTTATGCGAATAAAGTTAAGAAACCCTTGTCTCCAAAAAAGAAACGGAAAACCTGAGATACTAGAGGGCTGTATGCGCAAATTAATTTCTTCTGGTTAGTCGATTGACGCGAATGTGAATGCGGTGCTCATTCGACTCATGCACTCATCCGATCATAAAAATGTGTATTCACAGAGAAAAAAGAGAGCAATATGAGTACTCTCTAGTTATGATCAAAGGGATGTACAAATTTTTCTCTTCACTACGCTTATTTATGGTAATTGATCATTCATACATTCACGGCCAGTCAGAAAATTGCGCGAATGTGGTTAACGTTGTGCAGCCAAACCCCACCAGACGTATGTAAAGCGCAGCTGGAGATGCCTGTTAAAATGTGTGTAGGTAATAGAGGGCTGCATGAGCACATTAATTTCTTCTGTTAGTCGAATGACACGAATGTGAATTCGGTGCTCATTCGACTCATGCACTCATCCAATCATAAATATGTGTACTTACAGAGAAAAAAGTGACTAATATCTAGTATCTCTGCTTATGATTTAAGGGATGTACAAATTTTTCTCTTCGCTACGATCATTTATAGTCAACGATCATTAATGCATTCACGGCCTGTCAGAAAATTGCACGAATGTGGCGAATGTGGCGGCCGTTGTGCAGGGAGGAGACACCACCAAAGGCACATACATATGTAAGGCGCAGCTAGCGCTGCCTGTTATTATGTGTGTACGTAACAACGCTTAGCATATGAGTTGTTTTCGCTTATGCTTAATATTTTGTTATTAAAGCTGATGGTTAACTGATTAGAAAATTATGATGTTATTTATACAACGTTATTATTATTTAAGACCTAAATAATATTGATGTGATATTATAAATATTAGTGGACATTTGACTTTATTAAATTGTCAAAATAATCCTCAAAGAAAATGTAAAATTTGAATATTTTAAAATTTTCGGAGTTGTTTTTTGATATTATTACTTTTCCACAATTCAATGTAGGTATATGCAATAGTAGTTAAATGCTTTATTTTTGAGATATAGTAAGTAGAAAGATTGCAAAATTATTGCAATTTAATGGTTTTTTTCGAATAAATTCGAAAAGTCTTATGTATGAATATGTTTTCTAATACCATTAAAACTCTAGTGCACTTCCATTTTCAGAAACCAGAACCAGAAAATTTTTAATTTTTTTTTAAGGTATGCAGACGCACACTCTACGGAAAATAACATCACTTCCCAGGTATTTCGACTTCATTCTTTTTTGTAGCACTGTGTTATAGATCAAACTGAAAGCAAAAAAGACTTAGTTTTGTGGAAAATATTTTCAAAAAGCATGAAAAAAAAATTTTCCAACATTTTGCTTTATAAGCACTACAAAAATTTTCTAAATCAATTTTTTTTTTAATTTTAATTGTTGCACAGGTCTCTAGCAATAATTTGGGTTTAACATATTGAAAAAATATATTAATTAGTCGACGAGTTATAGCCAAAAAACCATATAAACAATATGCTGAAAATCACCTTCACTCTCAGAATCGACCTAACTTTTGCTAACCTGAATTTGCTCCACAGTGTAATGCTATTGTTATAAAGGACAATATGTTTTCCAAATTAAGTGACCCTACCTAGCAACGTTATTAGGATACGGACATTTTATCATAAGTGGGCGTGACGTTCATTTTTCAAAATTTCATAAAAGTTCAGTATCTTTATTTACAATCGCTCTTAACATAAAATTTTCATTGATTTGTTCCAATGGCTCACGTAAAAACTAAGTTTTTGCATTTTGCAACACTTCTGTTATATGGTTAAGGTCCGATTTAAAAAAATTTTTACGATGATAATAGCGATATCAATCAGAATATGTCCACCAAATTTTGTGACGATACCTGACTCTTTTATTGAGATATGGATATTTTATCATTAGTGGGCGTGGCAACGCCTATTTTTCAAAATTTCATAAACACCCAATTTCTCAGTTTAAAATCGCCGCAAATACTAAATTTCACTCAATTTGTTTTAATCAGGGCTGCTCAACAAACGAAATGAGTTTGTTGCGTTTCGGCGCCATGTTATCAAAACGAAATCAAATCGTTAATGTTGCAACGTTATAAAATTTCCGTTTTCGTTAATTTTAATGTGCCTAAAAGTATGCAGCGCTTCTGTTTGCACCTGTTTGCGCTTCTGTTTGCGACGAGTGAATCTCCAGCGTTTTTCTTAACGTTTTAACGTTAACGCCAGCATTTCGTTTCGGTTAAAAACGTAATGAAATTTATTATGATAATTGCTTTAACGATAATATTTTGAAATGTTTCAACCGAAACAAGAGAAAACATTTCGGAACGGTTAAATTTAACGTTAAAGTGCATCCTTGGTTTTAATAGATGCCGAAAAAACAAATTTCCATTATATGAGGGGGTGGGTGTGATTATTGACCGACCTTCACCATTTTCAATGCCAACCTACCCTGTCCATAGAGCAATCTAAGTACCAAGTCTCAATTTTTACTCAGACGGACGGACAGACAGTCAGGGCTAAATCGATTCCTCTTTTCATTCTGATCATTTTAATATACATACATAAGTTATTAAAACAAGAGTTTTATTTTTGTTGCGGGGCTGAAAATGACAGCACGACCGCGTTTATTGGTATGAGAATTAAATCTAAAAACTAAGTTACAATAATCTTATTATTTATACTTAGCTATGCCTGCGCTGCAACTGCATTTTGCTGCGTAGCGTCTGTGTTTCTGCTGCGTGGTAAATTCATGCAGCTTCGCTGCGACCGCGTGTTGGCGCTGAATTTTGCGGGTGGTTCCCATGTGTTGTTGTACTGATAATGTTTACAACATTAGTTTCGGTCACAGTTGTGCTGACTCCGTCTGTACCCCACATGTTTGTATGTTTGTGACCCACTGTCATGTTTATGATTGCACTTGCTTTTACAAGTGCAGTTCGGCTGAGTCGATTGTTTACTGATTTCCGTTCCACATAGCTGTGTGCAACTTAGCATTGTCGTCTTGCTATGCGTTTGTTGGTGCGGCCGAATTTATGATGTGTAATCATATTTCGGGCAACATGTGCAGTATTGACGTTTCTTAAGTTGACCATTAAATAGTTTGATGTAGGTCAACTTGGTGTAGCCAATGATTGGTAATCAAATAACGGAATAACATATGTGTTATTTGATTCTCTGGAATGTCCGTTGTAAGTGCCTAATTTATGACATCTTGGCTGGGTGGTTGGTTTCGGGTTTTATGGTGGCTATGCGGGTAGTTCTAATGGGTTAGCTTCAAGTGGTTGATTTATGACGGCTGGTCGTATGTCAAGCGCCTTGGGTGGTATTAACTTACCCTAAGTTAACTCATACATATGTTCATATCTATCTCGATTGTTTTTGGCTGTTACAAACAAGCGTTATGCGAACTAGTTAATAAACCCGTGTGTACAAGTACGCAAGTATAAAAACTTCAGAATTTCTGCCCGCATAGTCATACGAAAATGAATGGATTTTGAGATTAATTATGCCTGGTTGAAATAAGCTGTGACATTGTAATTTGCACTTTTTTTAAGTTTTATGTTAAAAAGTTATCGAAAACAAGCATATGAAAATAAATTCACTTAATTTAGAATAGTAACCATACTAGTCTATCGATATGCATTTAAAGTTTTCCCATGTAAGGCCTAGGTTAAAAGTTATAATCAAATAAAATTTTAAACGCATGCTGGTTGAAATAAGCTGTGAACCGCTGTATATGTGGTATAACAGAGTTGCATAGCTTAAGACTAATATTATTAACAATAGTAATAGAACGCTTACATTAAGAATAGTTTTTAAAAGTGATAATAATAAGTAATGAGAATAATAATAATATTAGTATATCCCTGACGAACTTGACCGTTTTCAATACCAACCTAACCGGGCAAAGAGCATTCTATGTACAAAGTTGCATTAAGAAATCTCAGTTTTTACTCAAGTTTTCGCGACCACAGTCAGACTAACATACGGGCGGATGGACAGACAGTCAGGGCTAAATCGATTCTTCTGATCATTTTGGTATATATGTATATCTATATATATGTCTATTATTTTTGTCTGTTACAAACAACCGTTATGCGAATAAAGTTAAGAAACCCTTGTCTCCAAAAAAGAAACGGAAAACCTTAGATACTAGAGGGCTGTATGCGCAAATTAATTTATTCTGGTTAGTCGATTGACGCGAATGTGAATGCGGTGCTCATTCGACTCATGCACTCATCCGATCATAAAAATGTGTATTCACAGAGAAAAAAGAGACCAATATGAGTACTCTCTAGTTATGATCAAAGGGTTGTACAAATTTTTCTCTTCACTACGCTTATTTATGGTAATTGATCATTCATACATTCACGGCCAGTCAGAAAATTGCGCGAGTGTGGTTAACGTTGTGCAGCCAAACACCACCAGACGTATGTAAAGCGCAGCTGGAGCTGCCTGTTAAAATGTGTGTCGGTAATAGAGGGCTGCAAGAACACATTAATTTAGAATAGTAACCATACTAGTCTATCGATTTGCATTTAAAGTTTTCCCATGTAAGGCCTAGGTTAAAAGTTATAATCAAATAAATTTTTAAACGCATGCTGGTTGAAATAAGCTGTGAACCACTGTATATATTGTATAACAGAGTTGCATAGCTTAAGACTAATATTATTAACAATAGTAATAGTACGCATACATTAAGAATAGTTTTTAAAAGTGATAATAATAAGTAATGAGAATAATAATAAAATTAGTATATCCCTCACGAACTTGACCGTTTTCAATACCAACCTAACCGGGCCAAAGAGCATTCTATGTACCAAGTTGCATTAAGAAATCTCAGTTTTTACTCAAGTTTTCGCGACCACAGTCAGATTATGATACGGGCGGATGGACAGACAGTCAGGGCTAAATCGATTCTTCTGATCATTTTGGTATATATCTATGTCTATTATTGTTGTCTGTTACAAACAACCGTTATGCGAATAAAGTTAAGAAACCCTTGTCTCCAAAAAAGAAACGGAAAACCTGAGATACTAGAGGGCTGTATGCGCAAATTAATTTCTTCTGGTAGTCGATTGACGCGAATGTGAATGCGGTGCTCATTCGACTCATGCACTCATCCGATCATAAAAATGTGTATTCACAGAGAAAAAAGAGGCCAATATGAGTACTCTCTAGTTATGATCAAAGGGATGTACAAATTTTTCTCTTCACTACGCTTATTTATGGTAATTGATCATTCATACATTCACGGCCAGTCAGAAAATTGCGCGAATGTGGTTAACGTTGTGCAGCCAAACCCCACCAGACGTATGTAAAGCGCAGCTGGAGATGCCTGTTAAAATGTGTGTAGGTAATAGAGGGCTGCATGAGCACATTAATTTCTTCTGTTAGTCGAATGACACGAATGTGAATTCGGTGCTCATTCGACTCATGCACTCATCCGATCATAAATATGTGTACTTACAGAGAAAAAAATGACTAATATCTAGTATCTCTGCTTATGATTTAAGGGATGTACAAATTTTTCTCTTCGCTACGATCATTTATAGTCAACGATCATTAATGCATTCACGGCCTGTCAGAAAATTGCACGAATGTGGCGAATGTGGCGGCCGTTGTGCAGGGAGGAGACACCACCAAAGGCACATACATATGTAAGGCGCAGCTAGCGCTGCCTGTTATTATGTGTGTACGTAACAACGCTTAGCATATGAGTTGTTTTCGCTTATGCTTAATATTTTGTTATTAAAGCTGATGGTTAACTGATTAGAAAATTATGATGTTATTTATACAACGTTATTATTATTTAAGACCAAAATAATATTGATGTGATATTATAAATATTAGTGGACATTTGACTTTATTAAATTGTCAAAATAATCCTCAAAGAAAATGTAAAATTTGAATATTTTAAAATTTTCGAAGTTGCTTTTTGATATTATTACTTTTCCACAATTCAATGTAGGTATATGCAATAGTAGTTAAATGCATTATTTTTGAGATATAGTAAGTAGAAAGATTGCAAAATTATTGCAATCTAATGGTTTTTTTCGAATAAATTCGAAAAGTCTTATGTATGAATATGTTTTCTAATACCATTAAAACTCTAGTGCACTTCCATTTTCAGAAACCAGAACCAGAAAATTTTTAATTTTTTTTTAAGGTATGCAGACGCACACTCTACGGAAAATAACATCACTTCCCAGGTATTTCGACTTCATTCTTTTTTGTAGCACTGTCTTATAGATCAAACTGAAAGCAAAAAAGACTTAGTTTTGTGGAAAATATTTTCAAAAAGCATGAAAAAAAATTTTTCGAACATTTTGCTTTATAAGCACTACAAAAATTTTCTAAATCAATTTTTTTTTTAATTTTAATTGTTGCACAGGTCTCTAGCAATAATTTGGGTTTAACATATTGAAAAAATATATTAATTAGTCGACGAGTTATAGCCAAAAAACCATATAAACAATATGCTGAAAATCACCTTCACTCTCAGAATCGACCTAACTTTTGCTAACCTGAATTTGCTCCACAGTGTAATGCTATTGTTATAAAGGACAATATGTTTTCCAAATTAAGTGACCCTACCTAGCAACGTTATTAGGATACGGACATTTTATCATAAGTGGGCGTGACGTTCATTTTTCAAAATTTCATAAAAGTTCAGTATCTTTATTTACAATCGCTCTTAACATAAAATTTTCATTGATTTGTTCCAATGGCTCACGTAAAAACTAAGTTTTTGCATTTTGCAACACTTCTGTTATATGGTTAAGGTCCGATTTAAAAAAATTTTTACGATGATAATAGCGATATCAATCAGAATATGTCCACCAAATTTTGTGACGATACCTGACTCTTTTATTGAGATATGGATATTTTATCATTAGTGGGCGTGGCAACGCCTATTTTTCAAAATTTCATAAACACCCAATTTCTCAGTTTAAAATCGCCGCAAATACTAAATTTCACTCAATTTGTTTTAATCAGGGCTGCTCAACAAACGAAATGAGTTTGTTGCGTTTCGGCGCCATGTTATCAAAACGAAATCAAATCGTTAATGTTGCAACGTTATAAAATTTCCGTTTTCGTTAATTTTAATGTGCCTAAAAGTATGCAGCGCTTCTGTTTGCGCCTGTTTGCGCTTCTGTTTGCGACGAGTGAATCTCCAGCGTTTTTCTTAACGTTTTAACGTTAACGCCAGCATTTCGTTTCGGTTAAAAACGTAATGAAATTTATTATGATAATTGCTTTAACGATAATATTTTGAAATGTTTCAACCGAAACAAGAGAAAACATTTCGGAACGGTTAAATTTAACGTTAAAGTGCATCCTTGGTTTTAATAGATGCCGAAAAAACAAATTTCCATTATATGAGGGGGTGGGTGTGATTATTGACCGACCTTCACCATTTTCAATGCCAACCTACCCTGTCCATAGAGCAATCTAAGTACCAAGTCTCAATTTTTACTCAGACGGACGGACAGACAGTCAGGGCTAAATCGATTCCTCTTTTCATTCTGATCATTTTAATATACATACATAAGTTATTAAAACAAGAGTTTTATTTTTGTTGCGGGGCTGAAAATGACAGCACGACCGCGTTTATTGGTATGAGAATTAAATCTAAAAACTAAGTTACAATAATCTTATTATTTATACTTAGCTATGCCTGCGCTGCAACTGCATTTTGCTGCGTAGCGTCTGTGTTTCTGCTGCGTGGTAAATTCATGCAGCTTCGCTGCGACCGCGTGTTGGCGCTGAATTTTGCGGGTGGTTCCCATGTGTTGTTGTACTGATAATGTTTACAACATTAGTTTCGGTCACAGTTGTGCTGACTCCGTCTGTACCCCACATGTTTGTATGTTTGTGACCCACTGTCATGTTTATGATTGCACTTGCTTTTACAAGTGCAGTTCGGCTGAGTCGATTGTTTACTGATTTCCGTTCCACATAGCTGTGTGCAACTTAGCATTGTCGTCTTGCTATGCGTTTGTTGGTGAGGCCGAATTTATGATGTGTAATCATATTTCGGGCAACATGTGCAGTATTGACGTTTCTTAAGTTGACCATTAAATAGTTTGATGTAGGTCAACTTGGTGTAGCCAATGATTGGTAATCAAATAACGGAATAACATATGTGTTATTTGATTCTCTGGAATGTCCGTTGTAAGTGCCTAATTTATGACATCTTGGCTGGGTGGTTGGTTTCGGGTTTTATGGTGGCTATGCGGGTAGTTCTAATGGGTTAGCTTCAAGTGGTTGATTTATGACGGCTGGTCGTATGTCAAGCGCCTTGGGTGGTATTAACTTACCCTAAGTTAACTCATACATATGTTCATATCTATCTCGATTGTTTTTGGCTGTTACAAACAAGCGTTATGCGAACTAGTTAATAAACCCGTGTGTACAAGTACGCAAGTATAAAAACTTCAGAATTTCTGCCCGCATAGTCATACGAAAATGAATGGATTTTGAGATTAATTATGCCTGGTTGAAATAAGCTGTGACATTGTAATTTGCACTTTTTTTAAGTTTTATGTTAAAAAGTTATCGAAAACAAGCATATGAAAATAAATTCACTTAATTTAGAATAGTAACCATACTAGTCTATCGATATGCATTTAAAGTTTTCCCATGTAAGGCCTAGGTTAAAAGTTATAATCAAATAAAATTTTAAACGCATGCTGGTTGAAATAAGCTGTGAACCGCTGTATATGTGGTATAACAGAGTTGCATAGCTTAAGACTAATATTATTAACAATAGTAATAGAACGCTTACATTAAGAATAGTTTTTAAAAGTGATAATAATAAGTAATGAGAATAATAATAATATTAGTATATCCCTGACGAACTTGACCGTTTTCAATACCAACCTAACCGGGCAAAGAGCATTCTATGTACAAAGTTGCATTAAGAAATCTCAGTTTTTACTCAAGTTTTCGCGACCACAGTCAGACTAACATACGGGCGGATGGACAGACAGTCAGGGCTAAATCGATTCTTCTGATCATTTTGGTATATATGTATGTCTATATATATGTCTATTATTGTTGTCTGTTACAAACAACCGTTATGCGAATAAAGTTAAGAAACCCTTGTCTCCAAAAAAGAAACGGAAAACCTGAGATACTAGAGGGCTGTATGCGCAAATTAATTTCTTCTGGTTAGTCGATTGACGCGAATGTGAATGCGGTGCTCATTCGACTCATGCACTCATCCGATCATAAAAATGTGTATTCACAGAGAAAAAAGAGACCAATATGAGTACTCTCTAGTTATGATCAAAGGGATGTACAAATTTTTCTCTTCACTACGCTTATTTATGGTAATTGATCATTCATACATTCACGGCCAGTCAGAAAATTGCGCGAATGTGGTTAACGTTGTGCAGCCAAACCCCACCAGACGTATGTAAAGCGCAGCTGGAGATGCCTGTTAAAATGTGTGTAGGTAATAGAGGGCTGCATGAGCACATTAATTTATTCTGTTAGTCGAATGACACGAATGTGAATTCGGTGCTCATTCGACTCATGCACTCATCCGATCATAAATATGTGTACTTACAGAGAAAAAAGTGACTAATATCTAGTATCTCTGCTTATGATTTAAGGGATGTACAAATTTTTCTCTTCGCTACGATCATTTATAGTCAACGATCATTAATGCATTCACGGCCTGTCAGAAAATTGCACGAATGTGGCGAATGTGGCGGCCGTTGTGCAGGGAGGAGACACCACCAAAGGCACATACATATGTAAGGCGCAGCTAGCGCTGCCTGTTATTATGTGTGTACGTAACAACGCTTAGCATATGAGTTGTTTTCGCTTATGCTTAATATTTTGTTATTAAAGCTGATGGTTAACTGATTAGAAAATTATGATGTTATTTATACAACGTTATTATTATTTAAGACCTAAATAATATTGATGTGATATTATAAATATTAGTGGACATTTGACTTTATTAAATTGTCAAAATAATCCTCAAAGAAAATGTAAAATTTGAATATTTTAAAATTTTCGGAGTTGTTTTTTGATATTATTACTTTTCCACAATTCAATGTAGGTATATGCAATAGTAGTTAAATGCTTTATTTTTGAGATATAGTAAGTAGAAAGATTGCAAAATTATTGCAATTTAATGGTTTTTTTGGAATAAATTCGAAAAGTCTTATGTATGAATATGTTTTCTAATACCATTAAAACTCTAGTGCACTTCCATTTTCAGAAACCAGAACCAGAAAATTTTTAATTTTTTTTTAAGGTATGCAGACGCACACTCTACGGAAAATAACATCACTTCCCAGGTATTTCGACTTCATTCTTTTTTGTAGCACTGTGTTATAGATCAAACTGAAAGCAAAAAAGACTTAGTTTTGTGGAAAATATTTTCAAAAAGCATGAAAAAAAAATTTTCCAACATTTTGCTTTATAAGCACTACAAAAATTTTCTAAATCAATTTTTTTTTTAATTTTAATTGTTGCACAGGTCTCTAGCAATAATTTGGGTTTAACATATTGAAAAAATATATTAATTAGTCGACGAGTTATAGCCAAAAAACCATATAAACAATATGCTGAAAATCACCTTCACTCTCAGAATCGACCTAACTTTTGCTAACCTGAATTTGCTCCACAGTGTAATGCTATTGTTATAAAGGACAATATGTTTTCCAAATTAAGTGACCCTACCTAGCAACGTTATTAGGATACGGACATTTTATCATAAGTGGGCGTGACGTTCATTTTTCAAAATTTCATAAAAGTTCAGTATCTTTATTCACAATCGCTCTTAACATAAAATTTTCATTGATTTGTTCCAATGGCTCACGTAAAAACTAAGTTTTTGCATTTTGCAACACTTCTGTTATATGGTTAAGGTCCGATTTAAAAAAATTTTTACGATGATAATAGCGATATCAATCAGAATATGTCCACCAAATTTTGTGACGATACCTGACTCTTTTATTGAGATATGGATATTTTATCATTAGTGGGCGTGGCAACGCCTATTTTTCAAAATTTCATAAACACCCAATTTCTCAGTTTAAAATCGCCGCAAATACTAAATTTCACTCAATTTGTTTTAATCAGGGCTGCTCAACAAACGAAATGAGTTTGTTGCGTTTCGGCGCCATGTTATCAAAACGAAATCAAATCGTTAATGTTGCAACGTTATAAAATTTCCGTTTTCGTTAATTTTAATGTGCCTAAAAGTATGCAGCGCTTCTGTTTGCGCCTGTTTGCGCTTCTGTTTGCGACGAGTGAATCTCCAGCGTTTTTCTTAACGTTTTAACGTTAACGCCAGCATTTCGTTTCGGTTAAAAACGTAATGAAATTTATTATGATAATTGCTTTAACGATAATATTTTGAAATGTTTCAACCGAAACAAGAGAAAACATTTCGGAACGGTTAAATTTAACGTTAAAGTGCATCGCTGCGACCGCGTGACCCACTGTCATGTTTATGATTGCACTTGCTTTTACAAGTGCAGTTCGGCTGAGTCGATTGTTTACTGATTTCCGTTCCACATAGCTGTGTGCAACTTAGCATTGTCGTCTTGCTATGCGTTTGTTGGTGCGGCCGAATTTATGATGTGTAATCATATTTCGGGCAACATGTGCAGTATTGACGTTTCTTAAGTTGACCATTAAATAGTTTGATGTAGGTCAACTTGGTGTAGCCAATGATTGGTAATCAAATAACGGAATAACATATGTGTTATTTGATTCTCTGGAATGTCCGTTGTAAGTGCCTAATTTATGACATCTTGGCTGGGTGGTTGGTTTCGGGTTTTATGGTGGCTATGCGGGTAGTTCTAATGGGTTAGCTTCAAGTGGTTGATTTATGACGGCTGGTCGTATGTCAAGCGCCTTGGGTGGTATTAACTTACCCTAAGTTAACTCATACATATGTTCATATCTATCTCGATTGTTTTTGGCTGTTACAAACAAGCGTTATGCGAACTAGTTAATAAACCCGTGTGTACAAGTACGCAAGTATAAAAACTTCAGAATTTCTGCCCGCATAGTCATACGAAAATGAATGGATTTTGAGATTAATTATGCCTGGTTGAAATAAGCTGTGACATTGTAATTTGCACTTTTTTTAAGTTTTATGTTAAAAAGTTATCGAAAACAAGCATATGAAAATAAATTCACTTAATTTAGAATAGTAACCATACTAGTCTATCGATATGCATTTAAAGTTTTCCCATGTAAGGCCTAGGTTAAAAGTTATAATCAAATAAAATTTTAAACGCATGCTGGTTGAAATAAGCTGTGAACCGCTGTATATGTGGTATAACAGAGTTGCATAGCTTAAGACTAATATTATTAACAATAGTAATAGAACGCTTACATTAAGAATAGTTTTTAAAAGTGATAATAATAAGTAATGAGAATAATAATAATATTAGTATATCCCTGACGAACTTGACCGTTTTCAATACCAACCTAACCGGGCAAAGAGCATTCTATGTACAAAGTTGCATTAAGAAATCTCAGTTTTTACTCAAGTTTTCGCGACCACAGTCAGACTAACATACGGGCGGATGGACAGACAGTCAGGGCTAAATCGATTCTTCTGATCATTTTGGTATATATGTATATCTATATATATGTCTATTATTTTTGTCTGTTACAAACAACCGTTATGCGAATAAAGTTAAGAAACCCTTGTCTCCAAAAAAGAAACGGAAAACCTGAGATACTAGAGGGCTGTATGCGCAAATTAATTTCTTCTGGTTAGTCGATTGACGCGAATGTGAATGCGGTGCTCATTCGACTCATGCACTCATCCGATCATAAAAATGTGTATTCACAGAGAAAAAAGAGACCAATATGAGTACTCTCTAGTTATGATCAAAGGGATGTACAAATTTTTCTCTTCACTACGCTTATTTATGGTAATTGATCATTCATACATTCACGGCCAGTCAGAAAATTGCGCGAATGTGGTTAACGTTGTGCAGCCAAACCCCACCAGACGTATGTAAAGCGCAGCTGGAGATGCCTGTTAAAATGTGTGTAGGTAATAGAGGGCTGCATGAGCACATTAATTTATTCTGTTAGTCGAATGACACGAATGTGAATTCGGTGCTCATTCGACTCATGCACTCATCCGATCATAAATATGTGTACTTACAGAGAAAAAAGTGACTAATATCTAGTATCTCTGCTTATGATTTAAGGGATGTACAAATTTTTCTCTTCGCTACGATCATTTATAGTCAACGATCATTAATGCATTCACGGCCTGTCAGAAAATTGCACGAATGTGGCGAATGTGGCGGCCGTTGTGCAGGGAGGAGACACCACCAAAGGCACATACATATGTAAGGCGCAGCTAGCGCTGCCTGTTATTATGTGTGTACGTAACAACGCTTAGCATATGAGTTGTTTTCGCTTATGCTTAATATTTTGTTATTAAAGCTGATGGTTAACTGATTAGAAAATTATGATGTTATTTATACAACGTTATTATTATTTAAGACCTAAATAATATTGATGTGATATTATAAATATTAGTGGACATTTGACTTTATTAAATTGTCAAAATAATCCTCAAAGAAAATGTAAAATTTGAATATTTTAAAATTTTCGGAGTTGTTTTTTGATATTATTACTTTTCCACAATTCAATGTAGGTATATGCAATAGTAGTTAAATGCTTTATTTTTGAGATATAGTAAGTAGAAAGATTGCAAAATTATTGCAATTTAATGGTTTTTTTGGAATAAATTCGAAAAGTCTTATGTATGAATATGTTTTCTAATACCATTAAAACTCTAGTGCACTTCCATTTTCAGAAACCAGAACCAGAAAATTTTTAATTTTTTTTTAAGGTATGCAGACGCACACTCTACGGAAAATAACATCACTTCCCAGGTATTTCGACTTCATTCTTTTTTGTAGCACTGTGTTATAGATCAAACTGAAAGCAAAAAAGACTTAGTTTTGTGGAAAATATTTTCAAAAAGCATGAAAAAAAAAATTTCCAACATTTTGCTTTATAAGCACTACAAAAATTTTCTAAATCAATTTTTTTTTTAATTTTAATTGTTGCACAGGTCTCTAGCAATAATTTGGGTTTAACATATTGAAAAAATATATTAATTAGTCGACGAGTTATAGCCAAAAAACCATATAAACAATATGCTGAAAATCACCTTCACTCTCAGAATCGACCTAACTTTTGCTAACCTGAATTTGCTCCACAGTGTAATGCTATTGTTATAAAGGACAATATGTTTTCCAAATTAAGTGACCCTACCTAGCAACGTTATTAGGATACGGACATTTTATCATAAGTGGGCGTGACGTTCATTTTTCAAAATTTCATAAAAGTTCAGTATCTTTATTCACAATCGCTCTTAACATAAAATTTTCATTGATTTGTTCCAATGGCTCACGTAAAAACTAAGTTTTTGCATTTTGCAACACTTCTGTTATATGGTTAAGGTCCGATTTAAAAAAATTTTTACGATGATAATAGCGATATCAATCAGAATATGTCCACCAAATTTTGTGACGATACCTGACTCTTTTATTGAGATATGGATATTTTATCATTAGTGGGCGTGGCAACGCCTATTTTTCAAAATTTCATAAACACCCAATTTCTCAGTTTAAAATCGCCGCAAATACTAAATTTCACTCAATTTGTTTTAATCAGGGCTGCTCAACAAACGAAATGAGTTTGTTGCGTTTCGGCGCCATGTTATCAAAACGAAATCAAATCGTTAATGTTGCAACGTTATAAAATTTCCGTTTTCGTTAATTTTAATGTGCCTAAAAGTATGCAGCGCTTCTGTTTGCGCCTGTTTGCGCTTCTGTTTGCGACGAGTGAATCTCCAGCGTTTTTCTTAACGTTTTAACGTTAACGCCAGCATTTCGTTTCGGTTAAAAACGTAATGAAATTTATTATGATAATTGCTTTAACGATAATATTTTGAAATGTTTCAACCGAAACAAGAGAAAACATTTCGGAACGGTTAAATTTAACGTTAAAGTGCATCGCTGCGACCGCGTGACCCACTGTCATGTTTATGATTGCACTTGCTTTTACAAGTGCAGTTCGGCTGAGTCGATTGTTTACTGATTTCCGTTCCACATAGCTGTGTGCAACTTAGCATTGTCGTCTTGCTATGCGTTTGTTGGTGCGGCCGAATTTATGATGTGTAATCATATTTCGGGCAACATGTGCAGTATTGACGTTTCTTAAGTTGACCATTAAATAGTTTGATGTAGGTCAACTTGGTGTAGCCAATGATTGGTAATCAAATAACGGAATAACATATGTGTTATTTGATTCTCTGGAATGTCCGTTGTAAGTGCCTAATTTATGACATCTTGGCTGGGTGGTTGGTTTCGGGTTTTATGGTGGCTATGCGGGTAGTTCTAATGGGTTAGCTTCAAGTGGTTGATTTATGACGGCTGGTCGTATGTCAAGCGCCTTGGGTGGTATTAACTTACCCTAAGTTAACTCATACATATGTTCATATCTATCTCGATTGTTTTTGGCTGTTACAAACAAGCGTTATGCGAACTAGTTAATAAACCCGTGTGTACAAGTACGCAAGTATAAAAACTTCAGAATTTCTGCCCGCATAGTCATACGAAAATGAATGGATTTTGAGATTAATTATGCCTGGTTGAAATAAGCTGTGACATTGTAATTTGCACTTTTTTTAAGTTTTATGTTAAAAAGTTATCGAAAACAAGCATATGAAAATAAATTCACTTAATTTAGAATAGTAACCATACTAGTCTATCGATATGCATTTAAAGTTTTCCCATGTAAGGCCTAGGTTAAAAGTTATAATCAAATAAAATTTTAAACGCATGCTGGTTGAAATAAGCTGTGAACCGCTGTATATGTGGTATAACAGAGTTGCATAGCTTAAGACTAATATTATTAACAATAGTAATATAACGCTTACATTAAGAATAGTTTTTAAAAGTGATAATAATAAGTAATGAGAATAATAATAATATTAGTATATCCCTCACGAACTTGACCGTTTTCAATACCAACCTAACCGGGCAAAGAGAATTCTATGTACAAAGTTGCATTAAGAAATCTCAGTTTTTACTCAAGTTTTCGCGACCACAGTCAGACTAACATACGGGCGGATGGACAGACAGTCAGGGCTAAATCGATTCTTCTGATCATTTTGGTATATATGTATGTCTATATATATGTCTATTATTTTTGTCTGTTACAAACAACCGTTATGCGAATAAAGTTAAGAAACCCTTGTCTCCAAAAAAGAAACGGAAAACCTTAGATACTAGAGGGCTGTATGCGCAAATTAATTTATTCTGGTTAGTCGATTGACGCGAATGTGAATGCGGTGCTCATTCGACTCATGCACTCATCCGATCATAAAAATGTGTATTCACAGAGAAAAAAGAGACCAATATGAATACTCTCTAGTTACGATCAAAGGGATGTACAAATTTTTCTCTTCACTACGCTTATTTATGGTAATTGATCATTCATACATTCACGGCCAGTCAGAAAATTGCGCGAATGTGGTTAACGTTGTGCAGCCAAACCCCACCAGACGTATGTAAAGCGCAGCTGGAGATGCCTGTTAAAATGTGTGTAGGTAATAGAGGGCTGCATGAGCACATTAATTTCTTCTGTTAGTCGAATGACACGAATGTGAATTCGGTGCTCATTCGACTCATGCACTCATCCGATCATAAATATGTGTACTTACAGAGAAAAAAGTGACTAATATCTAGTATCTCTGCTTATGGTTTAAGGGATGTACAAATTTTTCTCTTCGCTACGATCATTTATAGTCAACGATCATTAATGCATTCACGGCCTGTCAGAAAATTGCACGAATGTGGCGAATGTGGCGGCCGTTGTGCAGGGAGGAGACACCACCAAAGGCACATACATATGTAAGGCGCAGCTAGCGCTGCCTGTTATTATGTGTGTACGTAACAACGCTTAGCATATGAGTTGTTTTCGCTTATGCTTAATATTTTGTTATTAAAGCTGATGGTTAACTGATTAGAAAATTATGATGTTATTTATACAACGTTATTATTATTTAAGACCTAAATAATATTGATGTGATATTATAAATATTAGTGGACATTTGACTTTATTAAATTGTCAAAATAATCCTCAAAGAAAATGTAAAATTTGAATATTTTAAAATTTTCGGAGTTGTTTTTTGATATTATTACTTTTCCACAATTCAATGTAGGTATATGCAATAGTAGTTAAATGCTTCATTTTTGAGATATAGTAAGTATAAAGATCGCAAAATTATTGCAATTTAATGGTTTTTTTGGAATAAATTCGAAAAGTCTTATGTATGAATATGTTTTCTAATACCATTAAAACTCTAGTGCACTTCCATTTTCAGAAACCAGAACCAGAAAATTTTTAATTTTTTTTTAAGGTATGCAGACGCACACTCTACGGAAAATAACATCACTTCCCAGGTATTTCGACTTCATTCTTTTTTGTAGCACTGTGTTATAGATCAAACTGAAAGCAAAAAAGACTTAGTTTTGTGGAACATATTTTCAAAAAGCATGAAAAAAAAAATTTTCCAACATTTTGCTTTATAAGCACTACAAAAATTTTCTAAATCAATTTTTTTTTAAATTTTAATTGTTGCACAGGTCTCTAGCAATAATTTGGGTTTAACATATTGAAAAAATATATTAATTAGTCGACGAGTTATAGCCAAAAAACCATATAAACAATATGCTGAAAATCACCTTCACTCTCAGAATCGACCTAACTTTTGCTAACCTGAATTTGCTCCACAGTGTAATGCTATTGTTATAAAGGACAATATGTTTTCCAAATTAAGTGACCCTACCTAGCAACGTTATTAGGATACGGACATTTTATCATAAGTGGGCGTGACGTTCATTTTTCAAAATTTCATAAAAGTTCAGTATCTTTATTTACAATCGCTCTTAACATAAAATTTTCATTGATTTGTTCCAATGGCTCACGTAAAAACTAAGTTTTTGCATTTTGCAACACTTCTGTTATATGGTTAAGGTCCGATTTAAAAAAATTTTTACGATGATAATAGCGATATCAATCAGAATATGTCCACCAAATTTTGTGACGATACCTGACTCTTTTATTGAGATATGGATATTTTATCATTAGTGGGCGTGGCAACGCCTATTTTTCAAAATTTCATAAACACCCAATTTCTCAGTTTAAAATCGCCGCAAATACTAAATTTCACTCAATTTGTTTTAATCAGGGCTGCTCAACAAACGAAATGAGTTTGTTGCGTTTCGGCGCCATGTTATCAAAACGAAATCAAATCGTTAATGTTGCAACGTTATAAAATTTCCGTTTTCGTTAATTTTAATGTGCCTAAAAGTATGCAGCGCTTCTGTTTGCGCCTGTTTGCGCTTCTGTTTGCGACGAGTGAATCTCCAGCGTTTTTCTTAACGTTTTAACGTTAACGCCAGCATTTCGTTTCGGTTAAAAACGTAATGAAATTTATTATGATAATTGCTTTAACGATAATATTTTGAAATGTTTCAACCGAAACAAGAGAAAACATTTCGGAACGGTTAAATTTAACGTTAAAGTGCATCCTTGGTTTTAATAGATGCCGAAAAAACAAATTTCCATTATATGAGGGGGTGGGTGTGATTATTGACCGACCTTCACCATTTTCAATGCCAACCTACCCTGTCCATAGAGCAATCTAAGTACCAAGTCTCAATTTTTACTCAGACGGACGGACAGACAGTCAGGGCTAAATCGATTCCTCTTTTCATTCTGATCATTTTAATATACATACATAAGTTATTAAAACAAGAGTTTTATTTTTGTTGCGGGGCTGAAAATGACAGCACGACCGCGTTTATTGGTATGAGAATTAAATCTAAAAACTAAGTTACAATAATCTTATTATTTATACTTAGCTATGCCTGCGCTGCAACTGCATTTTGCTGCGTAGCGTCTGTGTTTCTGCTGCGTGGTAAATTCATGCAGCTTCGCTGCGACCGCGTGTTGGCGCTGAATTTTGCGGGTGGTTCCCATGTGTTGTTGTACTGATAATGTTTACAACATTAGTTTCGGTCACAGTTGTGCTGACTCCGTCTGTACCCCACATGTTTGTATGTTTGTGACCCACTGTCATGTTTATGATTGCACTTGCTTTTACAAGTGCAGTTCGGCTGAGTCGATTGTTTACTGATTTCCGTTCCACATAGCTGTGTGCAACTTAGCATTGTCGTCTTGCTATGCGTTTGTTGGTGCGGCCGAATTTATGATGTGTAATCATATTTCGGGCAACATGTGCAGTATTGACGTTTCTTAAGTTGACCATTAAATAGTTTGATGTAGGTCAACTTGGTGTAGCCAATGATTGGTAATCAAATAACGGAATAACATATGTGTTATTTGATTCTCTGGAATGTCCGTTGTAAGTGCCTAATTTATGACATCTTGGCTGGGTGGTTGGTTTCGGGTTTTATGGTGGCTATGCGGGTAGTTCTAATGGGTTAGCTTCAAGTGGTTGATTTATGACGGCTGGTCGTATGTCAAGCGCCTTGGGTGGTATTAACTTACCCTAAGTTAACTCATACATATGTTCATATCTATCTCGATTGTTTTTGGCTGTTACAAACAAGCGTTATGCGAACTAGTTAATAAACCCGTGTGTACAAGTACGCAAGTATAAAAACTTCAGAATTTCTGCCCGCATAGTCATACGAAAATGAATGGATTTTGAGATTAATTATGCCTGGTTGAAATAAGCTGTGACATTGTAATTTGCACTTTTTTTAAGTTTTATGTTAAAAAGTTATCGAAAACAAGCATATGAAAATAAATTCACTTAATTTAGAATAGTAACCATACTAGTCTATCGATATGCATTTAAAGTTTTCCCATGTAAGGCCTAGGTTAAAAGTTATAATCAAATAAAATTTTAAACGCATGCTGGTTGAAATAAGCTGTGAACCGCTGTATATGTGGTATAACAGAGTTGCATAGCTTAAGACTAATATTATTAACAATAGTAATATAACGCTTACATTAAGAATAGTTTTTAAAAGTGATAATAATAAGTAATGAGAATAATAATAATATTAGTATATCCCTCACGAACTTGACCGTTTTCAATACCAACCTAACCGGGCAAAGAGAATTCTATGTACAAAGTTGCATTAAGAAATCTCAGTTTTTACTCAAGTTTTCGCGACCACAGTCAGACTAACATACGGGCGGATGGACAGACAGTCAGGGCTAAATCGATTCTTCTGATCATTTTGGTATATATGTATGTCTATATATATGTCTATTATTTTTGTCTGTTACAAACAACCGTTATGCGAATAAAGTTAAGAAACCCTTGTCTCCAAAAAAGAAACGGAAAACCTTAGATACTAGAGGGCTGTATGCGCAAATTAATTTATTCTGGTTAGTCGATTGACGCGAATGTGAATGCGGTGCTCATTCGACTCATGCACTCATCCGATCATAAAAATGTGTATTCACAGAGAAAAAAGAGACCAATATGAGTACTCTCTAGTTATGATCAAAGGGATGTACAAATTTTTCTCTTCACTACGCTTATTTATGGTAATTGATCATTCATACATTCACGGCCAGTCAGAAAATTGCGCGAGTGTGGTTAACGTTGTGCAGCTAAACACCACCAGACGTATGTAAAGCGCAGCTGGAGATGCCTGTTAAAATGTGTGTCGGTAATAGAGGGCTGCAAGAACACATTAATTTAGAATAGTAACCATACTAGTCTATCGATTTGCATTTAAAGTTTTCCCATGTAAGGCCTAGGTTAAAAGTTATAATCAAATAAAATTTTAAACGCATGCTGGTTGAAATAAGCTGTGAACCACTGTATATATTGTATAACAGAGTTGCATAGCTTAAGACTAATATTATTAACAATAGTAATAGTACGCATACATTAAGAATAGTTTTTAAAAGTGATAATAATAAGTAATGAGAATAATAATAAAATTAGTATATCCCTCACGAACTTGACCGTTTTCAATACCAACCTAACCGGGCCAAAGAGCATTCTATGTACCAAGTTGCATTAAGAAATCTCAGTTTTTACTCAAGTTTTCGCGACCACAGTCAGATTAAGATACGGGCGGATGGACAGACAGTCAGGGCTAAATCGATTCTTCTGATCATTTTGGTATATATCTATGTCTATTATTGTTGTCTGTTACAAACAACCGTTATGCGAATAAAGTTAAGAAACCCTTGTCTCCAAAAAAGAAACGGAAAACCTGAGATACTAGAGGGCTGTATGCGCAAATTAATTTCTTCTGGTTAGTCGATTGACGCGAATGTGAATGTGGTGCTCATTCGACTCATGCACTCATCCGATCATAAAAATGTGTATTCACAGAGAAAAAAGAGACCAATATGAGTACTCTCTAGTTATGATCAAAGGGATGTACAAATTTTTCTCTTCACTACGCTTATTTATGGTAATTGATCATTCATACATTCACGGCCAGTCAGAAAATTGCGCGAATGTGGTTAACGTTGTGCAGCCAAACCCCACCAGACGTATGTAAAGCGCAGCTGGAGATGCCTGTTAAAATGTGTGTAGGTAATAGAGGGCTGCATGAGCACATTAATTTCTTCTGTTAGTCGAATGACACGAATGTGAATTCGGTGCTCATTCGACTCATGCACTCATCCGATCATAAATATGTGTACTTACAGAGAAAAAAGTGACTAATATCTAGTATCTCTGCTTATGATTTAAGGGATGTACAAATTTTTCTCTTCGCTACGATCATTTATAGTCAACGATCATTAATGCATTCACGGCCTGTCAGAAAATTGCACGAATGTGGCGAATGTGGCGGCCGTTGTGCAGGGAGGAGACACCACCAAAGGCACATACATACATATGTAAGGCGCAGCTAGCGCTGCCTGTTATTATGTGTGTACGTAACAACGCTTAGCATATGAGTTGTTTTCGCTTATGCTTAATATTTTGTTATTAAAGCTGATTGTCAGACACTAATGATCAATACTACTTACGTTCACATACACACTCGCGATTTAGGAAGGGTTGCTTATGTTTTTAAATAAAATACGATTTATTTAGTTAATTACTAATATGTAATATATGTATGTATATTGAATAGAACTCAGTTATTTTACATAAGTAACGCGTCGCGTCCGAAGTCACATACATACTGAGAGTCGTTACAGATTTCTTTTTTAAACGTCTCTAGGGTGGTCGTGTCGGTGTCATCAGAGTCGTATTTTATACAAATAAAAAGTTAATGTAAGCGCTGTATTTATGGGGCGTGACATGATGGTTAACTGATTAGAAAATTATGATGTTATTTATACAACATTATTATTATTTAAGACCTAAATAATATTGATGTGATATTATAAATATTAGTGGACATTTGACTTTATTAAATTGTCAAAATAATCCTCAAAGAAAATGTAAAATTTGAATATTTTACAATTTTCGGAGTTGTTTTTTGATATTATTACTTTTCCACAATTCAATGTAGGTATATGCAATAGTAGTTAAATGCTTTATTTTTGAGATATAGTAAGTAGAAAGATCGCAAAATTATTGCATTTTAATGGTTTTTTTGGAATAAATTCGAAAAGTCTTATGTATGAATATGTTTTCTAATACCATTAAAACTCTAGTGCACTTCCATTTTCAGAAACCAGAACCAGAAAATTTTTAATTTTTTTTTTAAGGTATGCAGACGCACACTACGGAAAATAACATCACTTCCCAGGTATTTCGACTGCATTCTTTTTTGTAGCACTGTGTTATAGATCAAACAGAATGCAAAAAAGACTTAGTTTTGTGGAAAATATGTTCAAAAAGCATGAAAAAAAAATTTTCCAACATTTTGCTTTATAAGCACTACAAAAATTTTCTAAATCAATTTTTTTTGAATTTTAATTGTTGCACAGGTCTCTAGCAATAATTTGGGTTTAACATATTGAAAAAATATCAATTAGTCGACGAGTTATAGCCAAAAAACCATATAAACAATATGCTGAAAATCACCCCTGACTCTCAGAATCGACCTAACTTTTGCTAACCTGAATTTGCTCCACAGTGTAATGCTATTGTTATAAAGGACAATATGTTTTCCAAATTAAGTGACCCTACCTAGCAACGTTATTAGGTCCATTTTTCAAAATTTCATAAAAGTTCAGTATCTTTATTTACAATCGCTCTTAACATAAAATTTTCATTGATTTGTTCCAATGGCTCACGTAAAAACTAAGTTTTTGCATTTTGCAACACTTCTGTTATATGGTTAAGGTCCGATTTAAAAAAATTTTGACGATGATAATAGCGATATCAATCAGAATATGTCCACCAAATTTTGTGACGAATCCTGACTCTTTTATTGAGATATGGATATTTTATCATTAGTGGGCGTGGCAACGCCTATTTTTCAAAATTTCATAAACACCCAATTTCTCAGTTTAAAATCGCCGCAAATACTAAATTTCACTCAATTTGTTTTAATCAGGGCTGCTCAACAAACGAAATGAGTTTGTTGCGTTTCGGCGCCATGTTATCAAAACGAAATCAAATCGTTAATGTTGCAACGTTATAAAATTTCCGTTTTCGTTAATTTTAATGTGCCTAAAAGTATGCAGCGCTTCTGTTTGCGCCTGTTTGCGCTTCTGTTTGCGACGAGTGAATCTCCAGCGTTTTTCTTAACGTTTTAACGTTAACGCCAGCATTTCGTTTCGGTTAAAAACGTAATGAAATTTATTATGATAATTGCTTTAACGATAATATTTTGAAATGTTTCAACCGAAACAAGAGAAAACATTTCGGAACGGTTAAATTTAACGTTAAAGTGCATCCTTGGTTTTAATAGATGCCGAAAAAACAAATTTCCATTATATGAGGGGGTGGGTGTGATTATTGACCGACCTTTACCATTTTCAATGCCAACCTACCCTGTCCATAGAGCAATCTAAGTACCAAGTCTCAATTTTTACTCAGACGGACGGACAGACAGCCAGGGCTAAATCGATTCCTCTTTTCATTCTGATCATTTTAATATACATACATAAGTTATTAAAACAAGAGTTTTATTTTTGTTGCGGGGCTGAAAATGACAGCACGACCGCGTTTGTTGGTATGAGAATTAAATCTAAAAACTAAATCTAAAAACTAATCTTATTATTTATACTTAGCTATGCCTGCGCTGCAACTGCATTTTGCGTCGTGTTTCTGCTGCGTGGTAAATTCATGCAGCTTCGCTGCGACCGCGTGTTGGCGCTGAATTTAGCGGGTGGTTCCCATGTGTTGTTGTACTGATAATGTTTACAACATTAGTTTCGGTCACAGTTGTGCTGACTCCGTCTGTACCCCACATGTTTGTATGTTTGTGACCCACTGTCATGTTTATGATTGCACTTGGTTTTACAAGTGCAGTTCGGCTGAGTCGATTGTTTACTGATTTCCGTTCCACATAGCTGTGTGCAACTTAGCATTGTCGTCTTGCTATGCGTTTGTTGGTGCGGCCGAATTTATGATGGGTAATCATATTTCGGGCAACATGTGCAGTATTGACGTTTCTTAAGTTGACCATTAAATAGTTTGATGTAGGTCAACTTGGTGTAGCCAATGATTGGTAATCAAATAACGGAATAACATATGTGTTATTTGATTCTCTGGAATGTCCGTTGTAAGTGCCTAATTTATAACATCTTGGCTGGGTGGTTGGTTTCGGGTTTTATGGTGGCTATGCGGGTGGTTCTAATGGGTTAGCTTCAAGTGGTTGATTTATGACGGCTGGTCGTATGTGAAGCGGCTTGGGTGGTATTAACTTACCCTAAGTTAACTCATACATATGTCGATTGTTTTTGCCTGTTACAAACAAGCGTTATGCGAACTAGTTAATAAACCCGTGTGTACAAGTACGCTCGGGTATAAAAACTTCAGAATTTCTGCCCTTATAACATAAGTGTCGAAATAAAAAAAAACAGTACAAATCAGCACAAGTTTTTGAAAAATATGGGTATATGATTATTGAATTATATAATAATAATACAAATTTTGGCGCTTACACTTTATAGCTCAGTGTTTGACCGAGCTTCTCCTACCATTTGTGGTGTGCGTCTTTATATTTTACCACAAATGGGTCCCTACAATTTTGTGCCGACTCCGAACGGTAGATGTATTTTATAAGAAGCGTTTCATGGCAGAAATACCCTGAGAGGTTTGCCATTGCCTGTTGAGGGGTGACCGCTATTAGAAAAAACTTTTGTTAGCCCTGACTGAGATTTTTAAATTGGCGAGTGAAAATTCATTACTGCCCTTCCCAAATCAGTATGTCTGGCAACCGCATAGTCATACGAAAATGGATGGATTTTGAGATTAATTATGCCTGGTTGAAATAAGCTGTGACATTGTAATTTGCTCTTTTTTTTTAGTTTTATGTTAAAAAGTTATCGAAAACAAGCATATGAAAATAAATTCACTTAATTTAAAATAGTAACCATACTAGTCTATCGATTTGCATTTAAAGTTTTCCCATGTAAGGCCTAGGTTAAAAGTTATAATCAAATAAAATTTTAAACGCATACTTACTTTACTTAATTGGCGCAACAACCGCCTAAGCGATTTTGGCCGAGGTCAACAAAGCACGCCAGCTGTCCCTATCTTTTGCTAACTGGCGCCAATTGGAAATCCCAAGTATAGCCAAGTCTTTTTCCACTTGGTCTTTCCAACGCAGAGGAGGTCTTCCTTTTCCTCTGCTACCACCCGCGGGTACCGCGTCAAAAACCTTCAGGGCTGGAGCTATTTCATCCATTCGTACGACGTGACCTAGCCAGCGGAGCCGCTGGTTCTTAATCCGCTGCACTATATCTACGTCATTGTACAGCTCGTACAGCTCATCGTTCCATCGTACACGGTATTCGCCGTCGCAAAGACGCAAAGGTCCATAAATCTTTCGAAGAATCTTTCTCTCGAACACTCCAAGAGCTCTCTCATCTGATGTTGTCATCGTCCATGCTTCTGCCGCATACAATAGGACGGGCATGATGAGAGACTTATAGAGTATGGTTTTTGTCCGTCGAGAGAGGACTTTACTGTGCAATTGCCTACTCAGTCCGAAGGAGCACTTGTTGGCAAGAGAGATTCTGCGTTGGATTTTAAGGCTGACGCTGTTATTGGTGTTAATGCTGGTTCCTAAGTAAACGAAGTCCTCTACTTTTTCGAAGTTATTACTGTCAACAGTGATGTTTGATCCCAGTCGTGAATGTGCCGACGGTCTATTTGATGACAGGAGATACTTCGTCTTGCCCTCGTTCACCTCCAGACCCATTCGCTTCGATTCTCTATCCAGTTTTGAGAAGGCAGAACTAACTGCGCGGTTGTTAAGACCGATGATGTCAATGTCATCGGCGTACGCCAGCAATTGCACACTCTTATAAAAGATGGTGCCTGACCGATTAAGTTCTGCGGCTCGAATTATCTTCTCCAGCATCAGGTTAAAGAAATCGCACGACAAAGAGTCACCCTGTCTGAAACCTCGTTTGGTATCAAACGGCTCGGAGAGGTCCTTCCCGATTCTGACGGAGCTGGTGGTGTTGCTCAACGTCATTTTACATAGCCGTATAAGTTTTGCCGGGATACCAAAATCAGACATTGCGGCATATAGGAAACTTCTTGTCGTGCTGTCGAAGGCGGCTTTGAAGTCGACAAAAAGATGGTGTGTGTCGATTCTTCTTTCTCGGGTCTTTTCCAAGATCTGGCGTATTGTGAATATCTGGTCGGTGGTAGATTTGCCAGGTCTAAAGCCACACTGATAAGGTCCAATCAGTTCATTGACGGTGGGCTTAAGTCTTTCACACAATACACTCGACAGAACCTTATATGCGATGTTAAGAAGACTAATCCCGCGATAGTTGGCGCAAACTGCAGGATCACCCTTTTTGTGGATTGGGCAGAGCACACTTAAGTTCCAATCAGTAGGCATGCGTTCTTCCGACCATATTCTAGAGATGAGCTCGTGCATGCACTTAACCAGCTCCTCTCCGCCGTACTTAAATAACTCAGCTGGTAACCCATCGGCCCCGGGGGCTTTGTTGTTCTTCAGCCGTGCTATCGCTTTCCGAATTTCGTCACAGTCGGGTGATGGTACATCGCGTCCATCATCATTGATTGGGGATTCGGGTTCAACATCTCCAGGGTTGCAGTTGCTTCCATTAAGCAGTGTGGAGAAGTGCTCCCTCCATAATTTAAGTATGCTGTGGACATCAGTCACCAGTAGTGCGTTTCTGTAACCCATTTCGATCGATGTTCTCGACTCAAATTCTCGATTTGACGTCACTCTCACTCAATGTGTTTCTGTAAAATAATGTAGTGACCTACAGTAAATATACACACAAATACAATAGCTGACTGTGCAATACAGCAGTATAAACAAATGCATAGCTTAGCACATTGACCGCTGCACTGCCGCAACGCTATCGCTGCGCCGGCAGAATATTTCAGTGACACATAATGCTTAGCATGCACTCTTTTAATTGGTTACGCTATTATTGGAAAGCGGAAAACTAAAGTCATTGGAAAAAGAGGTGGAGTTATGGAAATGATTTTCTGTTACATTTTTAGTATAAATAGGATTAAGTTTTGTTAAATAAAGCAGAATCAGATTAAACAGAACTATCGCTGTTTTGATTTCATTCTCAACTTTCTGGCAACTTGTTAGCTGCCTACTGACTGGCAGAATTCTCCCTGCCTTATAAAGAGGAGCATATAAATAATAACCAAAGGGCTACCACATGGCGATCCTGCCAAATTGCTAGGACCAAGAAAATTTTTCTTTCGATATTTGAATTTTAACACAAATTTCAACCGGAACATTTTCAAAAACACAATTTTTCAATGAATGATTCAGATCAAACAATCAGCAAAGCTGAGTTTGATAAAATATTCGATAAATATTTAAAGGAACCTTACCGTCCAGAAGGGCAAATAGTAAATAATCCGCCAACCTATACACCAACACCAATCACTGCGGGTCCGAAGAGGATTACCATAGAAGAATACAAGAATAGGCAATTAAAAACGCCTAACATTAAGAAGGAAGTCAAAACCCCAAAAAGGAAGAGAGGCGGCAAACAATTCAATCGGAGAAAGCAGAAGGCGATACTTTTTAATAAATTAAATTTAGAAACCAGTAGAGATAAGAAAATTAACATTTTACAACAAATAAAAAAATTTACAATAAACTTCATATAATTACGCAAATAGAATACTTAAAAAAAAAAAAAAAAATAAAATAATTCAAAAAAAAAAAAAAAAAAAAAAATTCACTGTACAAATTGCGTAGATTGTAAAAGATATAAAGACAGCTTACCAGAAAAAATTAAGAATAAGACACTAATAATACTATTAGATTCTAATAACTTTAAACTCAGACACAGTAAAGACATTTACTACTGCCCAACTGCAGAAGCGGCATCCCAAATTATAAAAGAAAGAAACAAAAACTATAGCTAAATAAAAAAAAAAAAAAAAAAAAAAAAAAAAAAATTATATTTTAATAAAGAAGAATTTTAGCAATATGGGCGGACAAGAATCCAAAATAAGCGATCCAAAAGCAAATATTATAAATGAAGTAACAGTTGAAGCAGATCAAAAACAAACAATGGTAGAATTGCTATTAATTATAATAACAACAATATTAGTTGCAGATTTTGTCCTTAAAATACATTAAATATATAGAAATAAACTAAAAAAAAATATCACTTATAATATCAAACAAGACCAAATTTAAAAAAATTATGGAACAATGGTCTAAAATTATAAAAAAAAATAGAAGTAGAAAAAGAAAATTTTAATAAATCTTACAAATGTTTAAATAAAACAATAAAAGTAAAAGAAGAAACATTAAATAAGCATTTAAGAATATTAGAAGTATACTAAATGTTCACATAACTAAATTAACAAAAGAACATAAAGAAATTGGACTAGGAGTATTTTGGTCATATAGGGAGAAATTACTTAAAATAATAGCAAATTACAATCTAGATATAAACATCCCACATACAATCAACACACAAATATTAATCCCAACTGAAAATGTCAACTTTGAGTCCATTCAACAGATAATTACAATGTCTGAATTTAGTCTACAAACAGCTATGAAAGCTATTCCGAGCTTTTCCGGAAATTACAAAGATTTGGAATCATTTCTAAAAATTATTGAAATAATTTATAACAGCCTAACCGAAACAGGCAAAACAGCACTAATAGATTTTGTGGTCTACGTGAAACCGAGTCAAACGGTGAAGACAAACGTAACTGCAATACAAATACCACAAACATTAGAGCAACTAAAAACCTCATTGACTAATAAATACAAATGCACAACAACTATACCCCACATACAAAACCTACTCGCCAATCTCACCCAAAGAAATCTAAGCATAGCAAATTTCAAAAATAAAATATTACAGTTGATATCAGAACTAAATGTACTGCAAATAGGACAGCTAGGAACAAATTCAACAACTGAACAAAAATCATTGATCACTCAACTCAATGAACAATACAGTCTGACAATATTTAAAAATGGACTAAATGACAATATTAAACAAACATTATTTGCTGCACTACCTAAATCTTTTGACACTGCTGTTGAACTTGCTCTAGAAATAGAACAAGGAAATCAACACAATAGTAGAAATGTTATGTTCATCAGAGACAATAATAGAAACAACAATAACGCAAATTATCGCAACAACCCACACAAACAATATACAAATAATAATGGCAACAGGTACAATAATTATAATAACAATAATTATAATAATACCAGAACATTTAATAATAATACAAGAAACAATCCCAACCACAGACAAAATAATAACTACCATAGGAACTCAACCAATTCGAGACCTAACAACTATAACAATAGTCAGAGAAATTTTTCAAATGAAAGACAGACAAGTAACTACAATAGGAGCAATCAAAGATCTTTGCCCAGAATTCAGCAAAACAGTTACCAAGACAGAAATGGTCGCCAAATGAACGTTATCCAATCTCAGGGAAACGTAGGCGACCCGGAGGATTACAATACCAATACCACTCCTCCGGGGGACAGGGACTAATTGAAAACATTAATTATAAAAACATTTATGTAATAACACATACAACAATGAACGCTTTAATAAATTAATGAAAGAATTAAATTTGAAAAACCTAGATAGAAATACAGAAACAGAATTAACAGAAATTTTTCACAAATATCAATCTATTTTTCACTTGGAAGGAGAAAAACTTTCAGTAAATAATTTCTATAAGCAAAAACTCAATTTAACTGACAAGTCACCTGTATACATCAAAAACTACAGACTACCACAAACACAACAAGAAGAAATACAAACTCAGGTACAGGGAATGATTGACAACGACATCATTGAACCTTCTGTCAGTCCATACAACTCTCCACTACTTCTAGTACCTAAGAAGAGTGAAAACGACAAAAAGAAATGGCGTTTAGTAGTTGACTACAGAAAATTAAATGACAAAATAGTAAACGATAAATTTCCGTTAACAAGATTAGAGGATGTATTAGACGTTTTAGGAAGAGCTAAATACTTCACAACTTTAGACATGACAAGTTCTTTTCACCAAATACCTCTGCTAAACGACTCAAGACCACCAACAGCTTTTTCTACACAAGACGGACATTATCAATTTAAACGTCTGCCATTTGGATTAAAAATTTCCTCAAACAGTTTTCAAAGAATGTTAACAATTGCACTTAGTGGCTTAAAATCAGAAGCATTCCTCTACGTAGACGACATTATTGTTTTTGGATGTTCATTAAAACACCACAATAATAACCTCTTAAAAGTTTTTGAAATACTCAAATACTACAACCTCAAATTAAATGCAAGCAAATGTCAATTCCTTAAAACAGAAGTAATTTACTTAGGACATTTAATAACAGACAAAGGAATCAAAACCGACCCAGCTAAATGCGAAGTAGTACGCAATTACCCAAAACCAACAAATCCAGATGAAACAAGAAGATTTATAGCATTTTGTAATTATTATAGACGTTTCATACCAAATTTTGCTCAAATCGTAAAATGTTTAAATTCATTATTGAAAAAAGGAAAACCTTTTATTTGGTCAGAAGAATGCGAAAAAGCATTCAATAAATTAAAACAGAAGCTAATTAGCCCTCCGATATTACAATATCCAGACTTTGACAAACCTTTTATTCTCACAACGGACGCATCTGACTTTGCTTTAGGAGCTATTTTATCACAAGGAGAAATAGGTCATGATCTACCAATATTATACGCAAGTAAATCGTTGCAAAAACACGATATTAATAAACCAATTATAGAAAAAGAATTACTAGCAATCCATTGGGGAATTAATTACTTTAGGACATATCTCTATGGCAGAAAATTCATCGTAGTCACTGACCACAGACCACTAGTATCACTATTTTCGCACAGAAACCCATCATCAAAAATCACAAGAATTAGAATAGAATTATCTGAATATGACTTTGAAATTATATAAAAGCAAGGCAAGATAAACACCAATGCAGATGCATTATCACGCATCAAGATAGACAGTGACACACTTAAAGCAATGATTCCAACAAGTAAAACCGAAAAAGAAGATAATAAAAGCATTAACGTTATAACAAGGAGCAAGGCCGCAGAATTAACGAATATTGAAGAAAAAGAATTAGCGCAAAAGAATATAAATACCGGTACACGCATTATTAAAGAAAATACAGCTCTCAAGAAGCCTGATCAACTTCATATTTGGGAATGTACATCTTTTAATGACGTAAAGAAAATGAAGAAATTGAAATTTTATATTGAAAAAGAAAGTAGTACTACAATTGAAATAATTGATAATGAAGTGCACGTAACCTGTAGCGATGACCCTTTGAATCTAGATTCACTGTTGGAGAAACTACATGGTTCACTAAGAAGTTCACGTATAAAGGAGCTAGCCCTTTGTGACAAAGATTTTATATTTAAAAACATTGATATGAATGCATTCAAGAAGAAATACAATGAATTATAAATGAATAAACGCGCGCCAATAAAAATACTAATATGTAGAGCTCCAAGAGAAGTAGAAAGTATGATACTTAAATATAAATTGATAGATGAATTTCACTGTTCTAACATTGCAGGTCACTTAGGAATCCGAAAAACTATTTTAAAACTCAAACAAAGATATATTTGGAAAAATATGAGACAGATGGTAAAAGAATTTATAAACAACTGCAAAAAATGCACACAAAACAAAGTAGTTAAACACACAAAAGAACCACTTGTAGTGACAGACACACCAACCACAACTTTTGACACCATAACTATTGACACTGTAGGCCCATTGCGTATATCTAATGGCTACAGATACATATTGACAATGCAATGTGACTTATCAAAATTTGTAATAGCACACCCAATTGAAAGTAAAGACGCAAAAACAATAGCAACAACTTTAGTTGAACAACTCATTCTAAAGTACGGTTTCATTAAAACATTAAAATCAGACAGAGGGACAGAATTTGTAAACGAGCTAATGAGTAACGTATGTAATTTACTCAACACACGACAAATATTTTCCACTCCATATCACCATCAAACAATAGGCGCACTTGAGAAAAACCACAGAACGCTTAACGAGTATTTACTTTCATTTGCCGACGACTATGAATGGGACAAGTGGATCTCATATTACACTTTCGCATACAACACCACCCCTCACGTAGACACATTGTATTCACCGTATGAATTAGTTTTTGGTAAACTACCAACTCTACCAAGTGACAACATAAGTAAACAAAACAAAATTTACGACATTGATAATTATGCCAATGAATTGAAAATGAGACTCCAAACCTCAATAAAAAATGCAAGAAATATTATAAACATTGTAAAAAGTAAACGAAAAACAAAATATGACAATAATGTAAACATAAGTAATTTTGAAATAGGAGACTTAGTTTATGTAAAAGTAGAAAATAGAAAGAAAAATCAAGGCCCATACCATGGCCCATATAAAATTGTAAACAAAAGAGGAGTAAACTCCACTTTAGATATTAATGGTAAACATAAAGAACTACATAACAACATATTAAAAAAATACAAAGAATTACATTAAGAACACAAAAATAATTATTAAGCATAAATTATAGTTTAAGTACAACAAAATTATAGCAATAAGCAAAATATTATCATATCCATACACATGTAAAACATTTGCATATCTCCACACAAAAATTTATTTCATTACAAGAACGAAATAAATTTTTCCTCTAAAGGGTAAGGGTGTAGTGACCTACAGTAAATATACACACAAATACAATAGCTGACTGTGCAATACAGCAGTATAAACAAATGCATAGCTTAGCACATTGACCGCTGCACTGCCGCAACGCTATCGCTGCGCCGGCAGAATATTTCAGTGACACATAATGCTTAGCATGCACTCTTTTAACCCAGTTGTTACTGAAACTATTTTTTGTCCCATATCAACGTGATTTTTTGATATTATTACCATAATGCATATAGTAATCAAGGGAAAATAGTAAAAAAAATCTGGGTTTTCTGGAAAGCTCGGAAAATGTGGATCGTTATAACGATCAGTAGTAATAAGCGGTTAGGTAACCGCTCATACAAGTACAAGTTAGCCGATCGTATCCTATTTATATAAAAAAAACCAATTGTTATACTGAAAAAGGTTTATTTCATTTCATTTTTGTTTCATTACATCTGATTTTTATTTCATTAAAAAAAAGCTAAGTACTTAGTCCATCTATGTAGGAGTATGGTATGTTACAAAACATGATTTAGGGTGCAAATGAATTTCACACTTTTGGCAAGTAAAGTTTGTATTTTTTTTGCAAAGCCAACATCGAAGCTGAGAGTCATTGTACTCTATCAGATGATCAATCTTGTCGTAGCGTGAAGTTTCCCTATAAGTTCTAGGAGTGGGGCAGGGACCGCGCTTCTCACTTTTTTTATTTGTTTCCAGGATACCCCTGGCGACAGTTCTCCGGAATAAGAGATGATCGTACTCTCCTCCATTACTTTTGTAAAGTTGCCATGCATTGTGAACGGCCATGTCCAAGCAGTGAGAAAATAATGAAAAATACCATTTCTTACCACGAACAGATGTACGATAAAGACCGATGTTTTGATCGGACCTATCGACCCCGCCCATATTTTCGTTATAACTTTTTATAATCGCTGGCTGATCAATCGTCATATATTTCTTCTGCTGCTGCGAAAATCGTTTCACTTTATGCAAAGGTTCTATGGTTTGAGAATTTGATGCCACTGTCACCACGCTATTGTCATTCCACTTACAGACCAAAATATGCCCTGGTTGGCTAGACTTGTACTTAAATGTGCCTCTTTCGGTTTTCTTGAACTCTTTATTGGACGGCAAAGGACACTTTTTTGTACGATCCTCGCGAATCGTTCCAGTGGCTTTGAGTCCTCTTTTATTTAATTCGTGAAAGAGAGGAACAGAAGAAAAGAAGTTGTCAAAGAACAGGTGAAAAGGCGCATCTGGGTGACGAAATTGCAAATGATCAGCAAAACGCAAAACGACTCCAGCTCCTCTCCTACTATCTCCTACTATCTCATCATCGACAGAATCTTCATCGGTAATTTCAGCATTGGCGTTGTCCGGTGGAAATATCGTTATATTTTTTGGAAATGGGGTATCATCATCTAATTTCTCCAATTCGTCAATGATTTCATTGAGAGACAATGGTTTACTTTGCCTTGGCCTTGAAGTAAAAATACATCCCCATATTACTACCGATCTTTATAACGATCATGAAGTTTAACATCAGTTAAAAAAAAATATATATATAAAAAATCAAACTTTGCTTTACTGTTATTTTAGACAGGTTATAAATTTTTAAATTGTGTGGAAAAAACAAATTTATACTACAAGAAATTTTAGAAAAACTTACCGCTTCGAAGACATAACAAATTTTAATTCCACCAATCTGAATCAAACTGCAAATGCGTTGCGAAACTAAAACCTTAAATTAAATATGTATGCACCGAAACAATGCTAAACGGTCACTGCGACGATCTGTAAACGATAAACAATAAATTTCTGGCCGTTACTTTTATTAAACTGAAGGTAATTTTTAAGAATTTTTTTGATCGTTTAAACGATCGGTCGCTGTAAGTGGGTTAATTGGTTACGCTAATATTGGAAAGCGGAAAACTAAAGTCATTGGAAAAAGAGGTGGAGTTATGGAAATGATTTTCTGTTACATTTTTAGTATAAATAGGCTTAAGTTTTGTTAAATAAAGCAGAATCAGATTAAACAGAACTATCGCTGTTTTGATTTCATTCTCAACTTTCTGGCAACTTGTTAGCTGCCTACTGACTGGCAGAATTCTCCCTGCCTTATAAAGAGGAGCATATAAATAATAACCAAAGGGCTACCACAATAATTACTCAATTCAATCGATAGTCAGCTGATATGTTCCATTCCATTTCAGTAGGAATGCTCGATTGAATGCGTTTCTGTAACCAAATTGAATGAAATACTGTCGATTGGTTTTCTCACTTCCATTTGAGGTGATGGCAAAAAAATTTTTCGTTAAATTCAAAATGGAATTAGTTGAATTTAAAGCAAATGTAAGTATATTTTTGTTAATATATTATATATGAATAGTTAAAAAAGATTTGATGCATTTTCTTTACAGAGAAGTACGTCGGGGCGTGTTACGAATGGCCAAAAGAGGCGGTTACTGCACTTAATGCAGCAGCACCGCAGCGTTGGAAGGGGCCAATTTATGAAACCAAACGCGAGGAAGGAGCACGAAGAGGTTTGGGCTGCCGTCTCTGCTGAATTAAATGCATTGGGAGGGTCCCACAAGTCCCCTAATCAGTGGAAAAAGGTAAAACTAAAATATTCTTGTGTATAGCATTACAATTTACATATGTATGTGTGTTGGTTTTTTTTAGTGTTGGATAGACTGGAAATCGGCAGTCAAGAAGCGGCACAATGTCCACAGAGCGTTCGCCAGACGAACTGGAAACCTGCCGTTGCAGGACGGTCCAAAACCGTTGGATGCCATGGACCGGGAAATTCTGGAGTTTTTTTCCAGCGACATGGTGGACGGTGATGGGCTCACACAATTTTTTTTTATTAATAAGAATTAAATATTTGTGCACACATTTCTATAATGCTTACTTTTCTCAATAATAGTTTCTCAAACATGAAGTTGTCAGTCCGATTCGATAGATTTCTTGTCGATTGGCGTTCCATTTCTCTCACTGTTTCATATTTTGTCGACTTATGCTTACAGAAACACTCGTTCTCGATCAATCGACTAATTTGGATCGAATCGAAATGACGTCACTATACTCGAGTATATTGTCGATTCCTTACAGAAACGCACTACAGGTCGCCGTTTTCATTCTTACAGGAATTCGCCCCGGTCTTAAAACCTTCTGTAAGCCGTCGAACTTTTTGCAACACTTCTGTTATATGGTTAAGGTCCGATTTAAAAAAATTTTTACGATGATAATAGCGATATCAATCAGAATATGTCCACCAAATTTTGTGACGATACCTGACTCTTTTATTGAGATATGGATATTTTATCATTAGTGGGCGTGGCAACGCCTATTTTTCAAAATTTCATAAACACCCAATTTCTCAGTTTAAAATCGCCGCAAATACTAAATTTCACTCAATTTGTTTTAATCAGGGCTGCTCAACAAACGAAATGAGTTTGTTGCGTTTCGGCGCCATGTTATCAAAACGAAATCAAATCGTTAATGTTGCAACGTTATAAAATTTCCGTTTTCGTTAATTTTAATGTGCCTAAAAGTATGCAGCGCTTCTGTTTGCGCCTGTTTGCGCTTCTGTTTGCGACGAGTGAATCTCCAGCGTTTTTCTTAACGTTTTAACGTTAACGCCAGCATTTCGTTTCGGTTAAAAACGTAATGAAATTTATTATGATAATTGCTTTAACGATAATATTTTGAAATGTTTCAACCGAAACAAGAGAAAACATTTCGGAACGGTTAAATTTAACGTTAAAGTGCATCCTTGGTTTTAATAGATGCCGAAAAAACAAATTTCCATTATATGAGGGGGTGGGTGTGATTATTGACCGACCTTTACCATTTTCAATGCCAACCTACCCTGTCCATAGAGCAATCTAAGTACCAAGTCTCAATTTTTACTCAGACGGACGGAGAGACAGTCAGGGCTAAATCGATTCCTCTTTTCATTCTGATCATTTTAATATACATACATAAGTTATTAAAACAAGAGTTTTATTTTTGTTGCGGGGCTGAAAATGACAGCACGACCGCGTTTGTTGGTATGAGAATTAAATCTAAAAACTAAGTTACAATAATCTTATTATTTATACTTAGCTATGCCTGCGCTGCAACTGCATTTTGCTGCGTAGCGTCTGTGTTTCTGCTGCGTGGTAAATTCATGCAGCTTCCCTGCGACCGCGTGTTGTAGCTGAATTTAGCGGGTGGTTCCCATGTGTTGTTGTACTGATAATGTTTACAACATTAGTTTCGGTCACAGTTGTGCTGACTCCGTATGTACCCCACATGTTTGTATGTTTGTGACCCACTGTCATGTTTATGATTGCACTTGGTTTTACAAGTGCAGTTCGGCTGAGTCGATTGTTTACTGATTTCCGTTCCACATAGCTGTGTGCAACTTAGCATTGTCGTCTTTCGTCATATTTCGGGCAACATGTGCATTATTGACGTTTCTTAAGTTGACCATTAAATAGTTTGATGTAGGTCAACTTGGTGTAGCCAATGATTGGTAATCAAATAACGGAATAACATATGTGTTATTTGATTCTCTGGAATGTCCGTTGTAAGTGCCTAATTTATAACATCTTGGCTGGGTGGTTGGTTTCGGGTTTTATGGTGGCTATGCGGGTGGTTCTAATGGGTTAGCTTCAAGTGGTTGATTTATGACGGCTGGTCGTATGTGAAGCGGCTTGGGTGGTATTAACTTACCCTAAGTTAACTCATACATATGTCCATATCTATCTCGATTGTTTTTGGCTGTTACAAACAAGCGTTATGCGAACTAGTTAATAAACCCGTGTGTACAAGTACGCTCGGGTATAAAAACTTCAGAATTTCTGCCCTTATAACATAAGTGTCGAAATAAAAAAAACAGTACAAATCAGCACAAGTTTTTGAAAAATATGGGTATATGATTATTGAATTATATAATAATAATACAAATTTTGGCGCTTACACTTTATAGCTCAGTGTTTGACCGAGCTTCTCCTACCATTTGTGGTGTGCGTCTTTATATTTTACCACAAATGGGTCCCTACAATTTTGTGCCGACTCCGAACGGTAGATGTATTTTATAAGAAGCGTTTCATGGCAGAAATACCCTGAGAGGTTTGCCATTGCCTGTTGAGGGGTGACCGCTATTAGAAAAAACTTTTGTTAGCCCTGACTGAGATTTTTAAATTGGCGAGTGAAAATTCATTACTGCCCTTCCCAAATCAGTATGTCTGGCAACCGCATAGTCATACGAAAATGGATGGATTTTGAGATTAATTATGCCGGGTTGAAATAAGCTGTGACATTGTAATTTGCACTTTTTTTTAGTTTTATGTTAAAAAGTTATCGAAAACAAGCATATGAAAATAAATTCACTTAATTTAAAATAGTAACCATACTAGTCTATCGATTTGCATTTAAAGTTTTCCCATGTAAGGCCTAGGTTAAAAGTTATAATCAAATAAAATTTTAAACGCATACTTACTTTACTTAATTGGCGCAACAACCGCCTAAGCGATTTTGGCCGAGGTCAACAAAGCACGCCAGCTGTCCCTATCTTTTGCTAACTGGCGCCAATTGGAAATCCCAAGTATAGCCAAGTCTTTTTCCACTTGGTCTTTCCAACGCAGAGGAGGTCTTCCTTTTCCTCTGCTACCACCCGCGGGTACCGCGTCAAAAACCTTCAGGGCTGGAGCTATTTCATCCATTCGTACGACGTGGCCTAGCCAGCGGAGCCGCTGGTTCTTAATCCGCTGCACTATATCTACGTCATTGTACAGCTCGTACAGCTCATCGTTCCATCGTACACGGTATTCGCCGTCGCAAATACGCAAAGGTCCATAAATCTTTCGAAGAATCTTTCTCTCCAAGAGCTCTCTCATCTGATGTTGTCATCGTCCATGCTTCTGCCGCATACAATAGGACGGGCATGATGAGAGACTTATAGAGTATGGTTTTTGTCCGTCGAGAGAGGACTTTACTGTGCAATTGCCTACTCAGTCCGAAGGAGCACTTGTTGGCAAGAGAGATTCTGCGTTGGATTTTAAGGCTGACGCTGTTATTGGTGTTAATGCTGGTTCCTAAGTAAACGAAGTCCTCTACTTTTTCGAAGTTATAACTGTCAACAGTGATGTTTGATCCCAGTCGTGAATGTGCCGACGGTCTATTTGATGACAGGAGATACTTCGTCTTGCCCTCGTTCACCTCCAGACCCATTCGCTTCGCTTCTCTATCCAGTTTTGAGAAGGCAGAACTAACTGCGCGGTTGTTAAGACCGATGATGTCAATGTCATCGGCGTACGCCAGCAATTGCACACTCTTATAAAAGATGGTGCCTGACCGATTAAGTTCTGCGGCTCGAATTATCTTCTCCAGCATCAGGTTAAAGAAATCGCACGACAAAGAGTCACCCTGTCTGAAACCTCGTTTGGTATCAAACGGCTCGGAGAGGTCCCTCCCGATTCTGACGGAGCTGGTGGTGTTGCTCAACGTCATTTTACATAGCCGTATAAGTTTTGCCGGGATACCAAAATCAGACATTGCGGCATATAGGAAACTTCTTGTCGTGCTGTCGAAGGCGGCTTTGAAGTCGACAAAAAGATGGTGTGTGTCGATTCTTCTTTCTCGGGTCTTTTCCAAGATCTGGCGTATTGTGAATATCTGGTCGGTGGTAGATTTGCCAGGTCTAAAGCCACACTGATAAGGTCCAATCAGTTCATTGACGGTGGGCTTAAGTCTTTCACACAATACACTCGACAGAACCTTATGTGCGATGTTAAGAAGACTAATCCCGCGATAGTTGGCGCAAACTGCAGGATCACCCTTTTTGTGGATTGGGCAGAGCACACTTAAGTTCCAATCAGTAGGCATGCGTTCTTCCGACCATATTCTAGAGATGAGCTCGTGCATGCACTTAACCAGCTCCTCTCCGCCGTACTTAAATAACTCAGCTGGTAACCCATCGGCCCCGGGGGCTTTGTTGTTCTTCAGCCGTGCTATCGCTTTCCGAATTTCGTCACAGTCGGGTGATGGTACATCGCGTCCATCATCATTGATTGGGGATTCGGGTTCAACATCTCCAGGGTTGCAGTTGCTTCCATTAAGCAGTGTGGAGAAGTGCTCCCTCCATAATTTAAGTATGCTGTGGACATCAGTCACCAGTAGTGCGTTTCTGTAACCCATTTCGATCGATGTTCTCGACTCAAATTCTCGATTTGACGTCACTCTCACTCAATGTGTTTCTGTAAAATAATTACTCAATTCAATCGATAGTCAGCTGATATGTTCCATTCCATTTCAGTAGGAATGCTCGATTGAATGTGTTTCTGTAACCAAATTGAATGAAATACTGTCGATTGGTTTTCTCACTTCCATGTGAGGTGATGACAAAAAAATTTTTCGTTAAATTCAAAATGGAATTAGTTGAATTTAAAGCAAATGTAAGTATATTTTTGTTAATATATTATATATGAATAGTTAAAAAAGATTTGATGCATTTTCTTTACAGCGAAGTACGTCGGGGCGTGTTACGAATGGCCAAAAGAGGCGGTTACTGCACTTAATGCAGCAGCACCGCAGCGTTGGAAGGAGCCAATTTATGAAACCAAACGCGAGGAAGGAGCACGAAGAGGTTTGGGCTGCCGTCGCTGCTGAATTAAATGCATTGGGAGGGTCCCACAAGTCCCCTAATCAGTGGAAAAAGGTAAAACTAAAATATTCTTGTGTATAGCATTACAATTTACATATGTATGTGTGTTGGTTTTTTTTAGTTTTGGATAGACTGGAAATCGGCAGTCAAGAAGCTGCACAATGTCCACAGAGCGTTCGCCAGACGAACTGGAAACCTGCCGTTGCAGGACGGTCCAAAACCGTTGGATGCCATGGACCGGGAAATTCTGGAGTTTTTTTCCAGCGACATGGTGGACGGTGATGGGCTCACACAATTTTTATTTATTAATAAGAATTAAATATTTGTGCACACATTTCTATAATGCTTACTTTTCTCAATAATAGTTTCTCAAACATGAAGTTGTCAGTCCGATTCGATAGATTTCTTGTCGATTGGCGTTCCATTTCTCTCACTGTTTCATATTTTGTCGACTTATGCTTACAGAAACACTCGTTCTCGATCAATCGACTAATTTGGATCGAATCGAAATGACGTCACTATACTCGAGTATATTGTCGATTCCTTACAGAAACGCACTACAGGTCGCCGTTTTCATTCTTACAGGAATTCGCCCCGGTCTTAAAACCTTCTGTAAGCCGTCGAACTTTTTGAAAAAATTTTCGGGCGCTTTCCTGTCGGCCAGCATCTCAAGCTCTTCGCACTCACGCATTTCGGCCTCTCTCTTTTTCTCACGAAAAATGCGTCTTGCTTCCTTCTGCAGCTCACGATAATGCTCCCGCACAGCTCGCGTTGCGCCCGATCGCAGTGTGGCCCTGTAGGCAGCGTCTTTACGTTCCGTAGCGGCGCGACATTCCTCGTCATACCAGTTGTTCTTTCGGGCTCACTGAAATCCGATGGATTCTTCAGCGGCGGTATTTAGACAGCGAGAAATATGGTTCCACTGCTCGGAAATATCGTTCTGTTGGTTATTGCTCTCAGAGAGCAGGAGTGCAAGTCGAGTGGCGAAGTGGGTAGCTGTCTGTGGCGATTGCAGCTTTCTGACGTCGAGCTTTCCTTGTGTCCATTTGCGCGCGCTTTTTGCTGCACAGAGGCGCGTGCGGATCTTAGCTGCCACAAGAAAATGATCCGAGTCGATGTTGGCTCCTCGGTTCGTGCGCACATTTAGGACACTGGAAGCATGCCTTCCGTCTATCACAACGTGGTCGATTTGGTTTCGTGTTTTACCATCTGGAGACAGCCACGTAGCCTGGTGAATCTTCTTATGCTGGAACCTGGTACTACAGAATACCATGTTTCGGGCCCCGGCGAAGTCGATCAGTCTCAATCCGTTATCGGACCTTTCGTCGTGGAGACTGAATTTTCCGACTATGGAACCAAAGATGCCCTCCTTGCCCACCTTGGCATTGAAGTCGCCAAGCACGATTTTTATATCGTGGTGGGGGCACCGCTCATACGTGCGGCCAAGGAGATCGTAGAAGCGATCTTTAGTCCCATCGTCCTTCTCTTCCGTCGGGGCGTGGGCGCAAATTAGGGAGATGTTGAAGAATCTCGCCTTGATGCGGATTAAGGCGAGACGCTCGTCCACCGGAGTGAACGACAGTACTTTACGGCGCAGTCTCTCTCCCACCACAAATCCGACACCAAATTTGCGCTCCTTTACATGGCAGCTGTAGTAGATGTCGCAACGGCCTATCACTTGTTTCCCTTGCCCCGTCCATCGCATCTCTTGGATGGCGGTGATGTCAGCCTTTCCTCTGCTGAGGACATCAACCAGCCGGGCAGAGGCACCTTCCCAATTAAGGGTTCGGACACTCCAGGTGCATGCCCTCAAATCATTGTCCTTTAAACGTTTGCTGTGGTCGTCATCAAAAAAGGGGGGTCTCATCACGTGGCGGGTTCAAAGCTCTGCGCACAACCCATTGCTGGGGGTGAAAATTTTAAGTTCGTTTATATAGTGAGCCGCTTGCTCCAAGACAGACGCCCGCTTGCAGCCGCACCTCCTGGTGGACAGACGCTGCGGACTTTAGCGGACCCTTAAACCGAATATGTCGGAGTGGCTCCGCTAAAGCTCCCTCTTTATTAGCCGTGACCCATGGCTCCACACGGGTTGGTTACCGTATCTCGCACATGGGTTGCTCACGTTGCCCAGGGTGCACGAACGTGGACGTTAGAGTAGGGATTGAGTACAGCCGTGCAACTGTAACCGCATACCCAGAAGCACCACTGCACCCCATTACACCCCTTTTTTAAACGCATGCTGGTTGAAATAAGCTGTGAACCACTGTATATGTGGTAAACAGAGTTGCATAGCTTAAGACTAATATTATTAACAATAGTAAAAGTACGCTTACATTAAGAATAGTTTTTAAAAGTGATAATAATAAGTAATGAGAATAATAATAATATTAGTATATCCCTCACGAACTTGACCGTTTTCAATACCAACCTAACCGGGCCAAAGAGCATTCTATGTACCAAGTTGCATTAAGAAATCTCAGTTTTTACTCAAGTTTTCGCGACCACAGTCAGATTAAGATACGGGCGGATGGACAGACAGTCAGGGCTAAATCGATTCTTCTTATCATTTTGGTATATATCTATGTCTATTATTTTTGTCTGTTACAAACAACTGTTATGCGAATAAAGTTAAGAAACCCTTGTCTACAAAAAAGAAACGGAAAACCTGAGATACTAGAGGGCTGTATGCGCAAATTAATTTCTTCTGGTTAGTCGATTGACGCGAATGTGAATGCGGTGCTCATTCGACTCATACACTCATGCCATCATAAAAATGTGTATTCACAGAGAAAAAAGAGACCAATATGAGTACTCTCTAGTTACGATCAAAGGGATGTACAAATTTTTCTCTTCACTACGCTTATTTATGGTAATTGATCGTTCATACATTCACGGCCAGTCAGAAAATTGCGCGAATGTGGTTAACGTTGTGCAGCCAAACACTACCAGACGTATGTAAAGCGCAGCTGGAGATGCCTGTTAAAATGTGTGTAGGTAATAGAGGGCTGCATGAGCACATTAATTTCTTCTGTTAGTCGAATGACACGAATGTGAATTCGGTGCTCATTCGACTCATGCACTCATCCGTTCATAAATATGTGTACTTACAGAGAAAAAAGTGACTAATATCTAGTATCTCTGCTTATGATTTAAGGGATGTAAATTTTTTCTCTTCGCTACGATCATTAATAGTCAACGATCATTAATGCATTTACGGCCTGTCAGAAAATTGCACGAATGTGGCGAATGTGGCGGCCGTTGTGCAGGGAGACACCACCAAAGGCACATACATATGTATGTAAGGCGCAGCTTAGCATATGCGTTGTTTTCGCTTATGCTTAATACTTTGTTATTAAAGCTGATGGTTAACTGATTAGAAAATTATGATGTTATTTATACAACATTATTATTATTTAAGACCTAAATAATATTGATGTGATATTATAAATGTTAGTGGACATTTGATTTCATTAAATTGTCAAAATAATCCTCAAAGAAAAAGTAAAATTTGAATATTTTAAAATTTTTGGAGTTGTTTTTTGATATAATTACTTCTCCACAATTCAATGTAGGTATATGCAATAGTAGTTAAATGCTTTATTTTTGAGATATAGTAAGTAGAAAGATCGCAAAGTTATTTCATTTTAATGGTTTTTTTGGAATAAATTCGAAAAGTCTTATGTATGAATATGTTTTTTAATACCATTGAAACTCTAGTGCACTTCCATTTTCAGAAACCAGAACCAGAAAATTTTTAATTTTTTTTTAAGGTATGCAGACGCACACTCTACGCATACGTACAATACAAGTTAAATATACATAAGTATATTTATTTCTTAAGCGGGCTGTATAGAAGACAACATTCCCGCGTTAATTTGATAAAACAAACTATATTTTCTTTATTGCGGGCTGTATGGAAGACAGCATAACCGCGTTTATTATGATGAGAATTTAATCTAAAATCTAAGTTACAATAATTTGCCTATTTATACCTAGATATGCCTGCGCTGCAACTGCATTCTGCTGCATGGCGTCGGTATTGTGCTGCGTGGTAAATTCATGCTGCTCCGCTGCGACTGCACGTTGGCATTGTAAGTTGCTGCGCTTGTAATGTTTACAACTTTAATTTCGGTCACAGTTCTGCTGACTCCAATCGTGCCCATCATGTTTGTTTGTTGAGCGGGTCATATTTACACAATTGCATTTGGTTCAACAGCAGTTGTGCTGGGTCGATCGTTCGCTAGTTTCCGGTCTACATAGCTGTGCGCCACTTAGCATGATCGTCTTGCTATGCGTTTGTTGGTGCGGCCGAATTTATGATGGGTATCTAATCATATTTCGGGCAACATGTGCTGTATTGGCTTTTCCTCGGGTTGACCATTAATTTGAAGTGGGTCAACTTGGTGTAGCCAGTTTATGATTGGTGATCGAATAACGGAATGACATTTACGTTATTCGATTCTCTGGAATGTGGGTCTGCTGTAAATTCCTAATTTACGACATTTTGTTTGAGTGGATGGTTTCTAATTTTGATAGTTTAATTTATGATGGCTATGGGGGTGGTTCTAATGAATCAGCTTGAAGTGTTTGATATATGACGGCGAGTCATATGTCAAGCGGCTTGGGTGGTATTAACTTACTCTAAGTTAACTCTTCCCCTCTTAAGTCGATTGTCCTCAATCGGTGTGGTTATTATGATGGGTTACGCTATGGTTCTTAATTGCAGAAATGGGCCTTCCATTGTTTTTGCAGTATCTTGTTTTGGTGATTACAGTTCAGGCGATATATATACTTTTCTTTTATATTTATTGATACATATTAAAATAAAAGTTATTACAATAATTGATAGTACAATTAATAAATCTGAACTTAAACTAATTAAATGAACACTTTTATTATTTTTAAACAACAGTTCAATGTGTTGCTGTTGATTAATTTGCTTTAAGTGCAATTTTTCTAATTTTAATTCTGTTTGTGTAATATTTTTATTTTCTTTAATTTTTGTGATCTTATTTGGTAGTATAAATGAATCGTACATTTTGATTTTAATATTTTCAAATGTTTTATTTGCGGCTATTACTTTACAATTTTCAAATTTTATTAGAAAGGTGCCTGTTTGTTTAATTTCTAATTTGTTACAATTGTGGAATATGCTTAAGTAAAAATTTTTAAATATCAATATTCTAGCTAAAATTTCTTTAATTTCTGTCTCTTCTAATGGTTTTAGGTTACAATCAGCTTCTTTAAATTTAATAATATTTTTTAAACAGCTGTTATCTAATTTGATTAAATTTTTTTCCAGGTTGTCCTTAACAATATTTTTATACAAATTATTATTTTCATCTGTAAGTATTTCATATTCATCTAACGCTAATGATACATTTTTTTGATCGGGAATAGGTTCAAAAATTATTTTAGATGGGATATTGGAGGAAAATTGGGGTATTAGTAGTGTTATTATGATGTTTTCGTTATGAAAAATTACTGCTAGTTTTATACTATTGTACATGTCAAAATCATTTATAAGGTCAAGATCGGTCTGCGTTAATATGTCTGTTGGAATTATACCTAATTTACTTGAAAAAATTACTTGTCCTATGTCATTGATATGGCTTTGTAAAAGTGAAATATCATTATTGATTTGATATGTATGTCTCATGAATTCTAATTCGTCCTCTATGGTTTTGATTTTATTTTGAGTTGTTTCCCTAAATATGTTTATATACATTTGAATCAAAGTTTGTTGTCTGTTTATATGACTAGTAATGTTGATGTATTTTGGAACGATTTTCCGTCGATCCTTGTCAAATTTGGTTTTGAAACAAACCGGTTTCGGCGTTGTGCCATCTTCAGTGTTATTTTTCGTTCTGTTTAGTTTACGTCTGGCGGTCCCTATTTATTGTGTTTTGTCCTTCGTAGGTATCGGTATCTGTCGTTAACTAGCAGCCAACAAATGTTTGTAGGTGTATGCTACCTGAGTTTATTTGTCAGCGTGAAGTTTTTTTGTGGTATGCATGGGTAGGTAGAAGTCAGTAATTTTTGTCCTGCTGGATGTTTTGTGTTGGTCCTGTGCGTTAGTTTCTTTAGTAGTACCTAAGTTCGTGCTTTGTTTTTTGTAAACAAGTTTCAATGGCTCAACTATTACGTCCGAGTTGGGGTTCGTCTGTTCGTTTATTATTCTTCCGTCAAATGTTTTCTGTTTGTATATCTCCATGTTTTCCAGTGCGTTTAGGCGCCGACCTTTTTGCTGCACATGCAATACCTTTACGGTTTTCTTAATGTTTGCTGGTGTACATTTGCTGTGGAACATGTGATTTGCAAAGTTAGATTCAGGTGTTGTGGTGGGTTTCCGTGACTTCTTGTTGTAATCCCTTATGTGTTCGCGGGTCAGTTGGTATACGCCTTGGCTGTTTAGTGAGTCCTCTGTATTTGTACTTGTCCGTAGTATTCGTCCTAAGTTGTTTACTGTTTTAACTGCTGTGTGAATGTTGTGTTTTTTGAAAAAATTTGCTAATTTATGTGTCGATTTTCCTGTAAGTTAATACTGTCCATGCCTTTCCGTCTTTATCCTTATCGCTTCTTTTTGGGGTCCCATTGTTTCTTCTGATTTTGTCTATCAGATCTTTTTTATATCCGTTATTGACCGCTATGTTGTAAATAGTGTTTAGCTCTCTCTTGTGTGCTTCTGGTGTTAAAGGTGTTCGTTCTAGGCTGTCAACTAGTTGCTTTAACGCCGCATTTTTGTGCTGCTGAGGGTGGTTCGAAGTGTTATGAGTTGCCGTGTTTGTGGCTGTTGGTTTTCTGTAAATTTCATAGCCAAGTTTTCCTGTGGTCTTGTCTGCCCTAATTGCCAGATCTAGGTAGTTACTCCTTCCTTCGCTTTCTGTTTCCATTGTAAACTGTATGTTTCCGTGTTGTTTGTTGAGATACTCCAATACTTGTTCTTCGTTGTTGCTGGTTAGAATGCAGAGAATGTCATCAACGTATCTCGCGTAAAATGTAACACCCAACTCGGTTGTAAGTTCTTTCATGTATTTTTCTTCCAAATTCTGCATGAATACTTCCATGAGTACGGCTGAGGTTGGGTTCCCCATTCCAAGTCCGTTCGTTTGTCTGTAGATTTTGTTATTAAATTTGAAATAGTTTTGTTGTAGTGTGGTTCTTAGAATTCTTGCGATCTGTGCAGCCTTGATTTTGTTTTTGGTTTTCTCCAGTATTTTTGTGTATACCATGTCTATTGTCTCAGGTAGTGGTATTGAGGGGTATAAGTAATGTTACTAATTTGGTCTGTTAGGAGTTTATTAACGAGAATTACATTGTTTACGTGGTCTAACGTATTCTTTTCGTTATTTTGAATTATTTCTAGTGCATCATTTATTTGTTGTTCGTCATCGCTGTCCATAGTACCTGCTATGTAATTTAGTCCCTTTCCTACGATGTTTACTAAACCTCGTTTTGTCTTTGTATGTGGGTGTAAAAAGCTTATTTTCGCTTTGAGTAATAAAAAGTTTTTGTTTACCGTATCTAGTAACTGTTTGTCTTCTAAGTTCGTTGCTGCTAAGGCTTCCATATTTCTAGAGATTAATGAAGTTGTTTCGTCGTAAGCTGTTAAGTTTATAAAGTGAAGAACTTTATTGAAGTGACTTATAGTCTTTTGTTCTCCTGTTTTGATAGGGATATATCCATTGTTATTTGCTAAGTCCTGTATGTCGATTTGTTGTGCAAAAATGGTTATCAATGATGAGACCAAGGTAATTATGATTGTCTTCATTTTGGTTATTTTTTGGTGAAATTTTCCTAAGGGTAATAAAAATAAAACAAAAAATTTTACTTTGTTCGATATTATTTTTATGTACTACTCTTCCTGATTGAGTTTTAACTGTAGTGTTTTAGTTTTGTGAAACTATTTCCTTCTTATATCTAGATGTCAGTTTATTGCCTAATCTCCTACTGATCTTAACAAATATTAATTCTCCCGGAGCATATTGCTTCAATTCTTTCCTATTTTTGTTATGGTAAGCAAGATCAATTTTCTGTTTTTCCCTAATTTTATTTGCTATTTCTACCCTATGTTTATCTAATAATTGGGGGTCACTATTGACTATCCCCCCAAAAAATTATTCTACTGGTTTTTCTCCCAAAAAATATTTCTCTGATTTTTCCAAAAGCTCGTTGAAAGAATGATTAGTTTTGTCGCATTGGAGACATCGCATTATTTCCTGCAATGTGGAATGAAATCGTTCCACTTGACCGTTGGAGCAGCTTGTGTATGGAGCTGTCCGATGAATTTCAATACCAAATTCGTTTTCCATCATGTAATTTATTGTTTCCGATCTAAACGACTTCTCATTATCCATAACTACGGTTTCTGGTATAAGAGAGAAAAGAATGTCCCTCAACGGTTGTCTTATATCCTCAGTTGCTTTATATTTAATGGGTTTTGCAACTGCGTATTTGGATAATTTGTCTACGTGGTCAAAATTAATTGCTTTCCCATGTGCAGTATGTCGATGTGTAGTATTTGGCCTGGAATTCGGGAATAGGCGTAGCCTGAATTTTCGGTTTTGCCGGATGCCGGTCATATTTGTTTTCCTTGCATGTAATGCAAGTTTTAATTAGTTTCCTAATTTTGCCTGCCATTCCTGGGAAGTAATATTTTCTTAAAATTTGTAATTTATTTTCTTTACGATTTCTATGTGATCTTTTATGTTCTTTAATGATGATTTCCTGCTGTTGTTGAATATTTGTTATATCCTCTACCTGTATCTGTGAAAATCGTATTTTGTTTGCTCTGCCGGGCTTGTACATTAATTTATAGTCATATTCCTCAAGAATTGACTTCCTCCTTTTCATTTTACTGTTATTATTCTTATTGCTTAAGGCATAAGTTCAAGGTTGATGGTCCGTTGTAATTTTTACTTTTCCGGATCCATACAAGTAATTTCTGAAAGTATTTAATGCCCATATTATTGCTAAGAGTTCTTTCTCATTAGTAGCATAATGTTCTTCGGCTTTACTTAAAGTTCTCGATATAAAAGCTATCGGTCTATCACTTTGTGATAATACTGCGCCTATGGCGAAGTTTAAAGCATCCGTTGCTAACTCGAATTCCTTGATGAAATCTGGATAAGCAAGAATAATGTCTTCGGAAATTAAGGAATTCTTAATTTTCCTGAAGGATTCTTGCGCTTCATTATTTAACAAAATCTTTGTATTTTTAGATTTGTGCTTTGATATTCTCCCGTCTTCCCCTCTTAAGAGTGATGTCAGTGTTTTAGCTATTTTTGCATAATCTTTCACAAATTTGCGGTAATAGCCTGACAGTCCTAGGAAGCTGCGGAGTTCTTTTAAATTTTGTTGTTGTGGAAAGCTTGAAATAGCTTCCAATTTTTTTGGATTGGTTTTTATGCCGTCCGGAGTAATAACATACCCTAAAAATTCTGTTTCTTTTTTAAAGAAATTACATTTGTCCAACTGAACCTTCATGTTGGCTTCTTTTAATGTTTCGAAAATTTTTTCTATATCTTCGCAATGCTCCTTTTCGGTTTTGCTAAAGATAATTATATCGTTGATATACACATAGCAGCGTTTGCCGATATTTTCTCTCAGTATATCGTCTAATTTTTAGCCCAAATGGTAAACGTGTAAATTCGTATTTACCATTATTGATGGAAAATGCGGGTTTTTCTATGTCCCAATTCCTTAATGGTATTTGGTGAAAACCGCTTTTCAAATCTAATACCGAGAAGTAATTGCTTTCATCCCATTGTGATATTACTTCTGATATTTCAGGAATAGGATACCTGTCTGAAATTGTAACTGCGTTTCAATTTCCTATAATCAATAACCATACGGTATTGTTTGTTACCTGCTGAATCGGCTTTTTTTGGGACGATCCATACAGGAGAGTTATATGGTGATCTGGATGGTCTTATTATGCCGTCGTCCAGATGTTGCTTTACCTGTCTTTCTACCTCGGATTTCAAAGATGCTGGGTAGGGGTAAAATTTTGAGTACACCGGCGTATCTGTGTTGGTTCTTATTTGGCCAACAACTTTGGTTGAATACGTGAGTTTTTCGTCTGGGTCAGCGAAAAGCTTGGGGTGCCTTGTTGTTATCTCCTCAACAATGCTTTTCTGTTTAGATGACAGATTTTGTTCATTAATTGTATTAGTGCATTGAGTGGGGAGTTGTTTTAGGTGGACCTTGCATCCATTTCCTAATGTCATACAATTTTCGGCTGTATGTATTACCGCTTTCATGGTTCGAATAGTATCATTTCCTAATATGCCGTCGAATGATAAAATTTTTTTATACAAATTATTATTTTCATCTGTAAGTATTTCATATTCATCTAAAGCTAATGATAAATTTTTGTGATCAGGAATAAGTTCAAAAATTATTTTAGATAGGATATTGGAGGAAAATTGGGGTATTAATAGGGTTATAATAATAATGTCATTATAAAAAACTACTGCTACTTTTATGCTATTGTACATGTCAAAGTCATTAATAAGGTCAAGATCGGTCTGCGTTAATATGTCTGTTGGAATTATACCTAATTTACTTGAAAAAATTACTTGTCCTATGTCATTGATATGGCTTTGTAAAAGTGAAATATCATTATTGATTTGATATGTATGTCTCATGAATTCTAATTCGTCCTCTATGGTTTTGATTTTATTTTGAGTTGTTTTCCTAAATATGTTTATATACCTTTGAATCAAAGTTTGTTGTCTGTTTATATGACTAGTAATGTTACTAATTTGGTCTGTTAGGAGTTTATTCACGAGAATTAAATTGTTTACGTGGTCTAATGTATTCTTTTCGTTACTTTGAATTATTTCTAGTGCATCATTTATTTGTTGTTCGTCATCGCTGTCCATAGTACCTGCTATGGAATTTAGTCCCTTTCCTACGATGTTTACTAAACCTCGTTTTGTCTTTGTATGTGGGTGTAAATAGCTTATTTTCGCTTTGAGTAATAAAAAGTTTTTGTTTACCGTATCTAGTATCTGTTTGTCTTCTAAGTTCGTTGCTGCTAAGGCTTCCATATTTTTTGAGATTAATGAAGTTGTTTCGTCGTAAGCTGTTAAGTTTATAAAGTGAAGAACTTTATTGAAGTGACTTATAGTCTTTTGTTCTCCTGTTTTGATAGGGATATATCCATTGTTATTTGCTAAGTCCTGTATGTCGATTTGTTGTGCAAAAATGGTTATCAATGATGAGACCAAGGTAATTATGATTGTCTTCATTATTTTTTGGTGAAATTTTCCTAAGGGTAATAAAAATAAAACAAAAAATTTTACTTTGTTTGATATTATTTTTATGTACTACTCTCCCTGATTGAGTTTTAACGGTAGTGTTATAGTTTTGTGAAACTATTTCCTTCTTATATCTAGATGTCAGTTTATTGCCTAATCTCCTACTGATCTTAAAAAATATTAATTCTCCCGGAGCATATTGCTTCAATTCTTTCCTATTTTTGTTATGGTAAGCAAGATCAATTTTCTGTTTTTCCCTAATTTTATTTGCTATTTCTACCCTATGTTTATCTAATAATTGGGGGTCACTATTGACTCTCCTCCCAAAAAATTATTCTACTGGTTTTTCTCCAGTGGTGGAATGCACAGAGTGGTTGAACTCCTTGACTGATTTTTCCAAAAGCTCGTTGAAAGAATGATGAGTTTTGTCGCATTGGAGACATCGCATTATTTCCTGCAATGTGGAATGAAATCGTCCCACTTGACCGTTGGAGCAGCTTGTGTATGGAGCTGTCCGATGAATTTCAATACCAAATTCGTTTTCCATCATGTAATTTATTGTTTCCGATCTAAACGACTTCTCATTATCCATAACTACGGTTTCTGGTATAAGAGAGAAAAGAATGTCCCTCAACGGTTGTCTTATATCCTCAGTTGCTTTATATTTAATGGGTTTTGCAACTGCGTATTTGGATAATTTGTCTACGTGGTCAAAATTAATTGCTTTCCCATGTGCAGTATGTCGATGTGTAGTATTTGGCCTGGAATTCGGGAATAGGCGTAGCCTGAATTTTCGGTTTTGCCGGATGCCGGTCATATTTGTTTTCCTTGCATGTAATGCAAGTTTTAATTAGTTTCCTAATTTTGCCTGCCATTCCTGGGAAGTAATATTTTCTTAAAATTTGTAATTTATTTTCTTTACGATTTCTATGTGATCTTTTATGTTCTTTAATGATGATTTCCTGCTGTTGTTGAATATTTGTTATATCCTCTACCTGTATCTGTGAAAATCGTATTTTGTTTGCTCTGCCGGGCTTGTACATTAATTTATAGTCATATTCCTCAAGAATTGACTTCCTCCTTTTCATTTTACTGTTATTATTCTTATTGCTTAAGGCATAAGTTCAAGGTTGATGGTCCGTTGTAATTTTTACTTTTCCGGATCCATACAAGTAATTTCTGAAAGTATTTAATGCCCATATTATTGCTAAGAGTTCTTTCTCATTAGTAGCATAATGTTCTTCGGCTTTACTTAAAGTTCTCGATATAAAAGCTATCGGTCTATCACTTTGTGATAATACTGCGCCTATGGCGAAGTTTAAAGCATCCGTTGCTAACTCGAATTCCTTGATGAAATCTGGATAAGCAAGAATAATGTCTTCGGAAATTAAGGAATTCTTAATTTTCCTGAAGGATTCTTGCGCTTCATTATTTAACAAAATCTTTGTATTTTTAGATTTGTGCTTTGATATTCTCCCGTCTTCCCCTCTTAAGAGTGATGTCAGTGTTTTAGCTATTTTTGCATAATCTTTCACAAATTTGCGGTAATAGCCTGACAGTCCTAGGAAGCTGCGGAGTTCTTTTAAATTTTGTTGTTGTGGAAAGCTTGAAATAGCTTCCAATTTTTTTGGATTGGTTTTTATGCCGTCCGGAGTAATAACATACCCTAAAAATTCTGTTTCTTTTTTAAAGAAATTACATTTGTCCAACTGAACCTTCATGTTGGCTTCTTTTAATGTTTCGAAAATTTTTTCTATATCTTCGCAATGCTCCTTTTCGGTTTTGCTAAAGATAATTATATCGTTGATATACACATAGCAGCGTTTGCCGATATTTTCTCTCAGTATATCGTCTAATTTTTAGCCCAAATGGTAAACGTGTAAATTCGTATTTACCATTATTGATGGAAAATGCGGGTTTTTCTATGTCCCAATTCCTTAATGGTATTTGGTGAAAACCGCTTTTCAAATCTAATACCGAGAAGTAATTGCTTTCATCCCATTGTGATATTACTTCTGATATTTCAGGAATAGGATACCTGTCTGAAATTGTAACTGCGTTTCAATTTCCTATAATCAATAACCATACGGTATTGTTTGTTACCTGCTGAATCGGCTTTTTTTGGGACGATCCATACAGGAGAGTTATATGGTGATCTGGATGGTCTTATTATGCCGTCGTCCAGATGTTGCTTTACCTGTCTTTCTACCTCGGATTTCAAAGATGCTGGGTAGGGGTAAAATTTTGAGTACACCGGCGTATCTGTGTTGGTTCTTATTTGGCCAACAACTTTGGTTGAATACGTGAGTTTTTCGTCTGGGTCAGCGAAAAGCTTGGGGTGCCTTGTTGTTATCTCCTCAACAATGCTTTTCTGTTTAGATGACAGATTTTGTTCATTAATTGTATTAGTGCATTGAGTGGGGAGTTGTTTTAGGTGGACCTTGCATCCATTTCCTAATGTCATACAATTTTCGGCTGTATGTATTACCGCTTTCATGGTTCGAATAGTATCATTTCCTAATATGCCGTCGAATGATAAAATTTTTTTATACAAATTATTATTTTCATCTGTAAGTATTTCATATTCATCTAAAGCTAATGATAAATTTTTGTGATCAGGAATAAGTTCAAAAATTATTTTAGATAGGATATTGGAGGAAAATTGGGGTATTAATAGGGTTATAATAATAATGTCATTATAAAAAACTACTGCTACTTTTATGCTATTGTACATGTCAAAGTCATTAATAAGGTCAAGATCGGTCTGCGTTAATATGTCTGTTGGAATTATACCTAATTTACTTGAAAAAATTACTTGTCCTATGTCATTGATATGGCTTTGTAAAAGTGAAATATCATTATTGATTTGATATGTATGTCTCATGAATTCTAATTCGTCCTCTATGGTTTTGATTTTATTTTGAGTTGTTTTCCTAAATATGTTTATATACCTTTGAATCAAAGTTTGTTGTCTGTTTATATGACTAGTAATGTTACTAATTTGGTCTGTTAGGAGTTTATTCACGAGAATTAAATTGTTTACGTGGTCTAATGTATTCTTTTCGTTACTTTGAATTATTTCTAGTGCATCATTTATTTGTTGTTCGTCATCGCTGTCCATAGTACCTGCTATGGAATTTAGTCCCTTTCCTACGATGTTTACTAAACCTCGTTTTGTCTTTGTATGTGGGTGTAAATAGCTTATTTTCGCTTTGAGTAATAAAAAGTTTTTGTTTACCGTATCTAGTATCTGTTTGTCTTCTAAGTTCGTTGCTGCTAAGGCTTCCATATTTTTTGAGATTAATGAAGTTGTTTCGTCGTAAGCTGTTAAGTTTATAAAGTGAAGAACTTTATTGAAGTGACTTATAGTCTTTTGTTCTCCTGTTTTGATAGGGATATATCCATTGTTATTTGCTAAGTCCTGTATGTCGATTTGTTGTGCAAAAATGGTTATCAATGATGAGACCAAGGTAATTATGATTGTCTTCATTTTGGTTATTTTTTGGTGAAATTTTCCTAAGGGTAATAAAAATAAAACAAAAAATTTTACTTTGTTTGATATTATTTTTATGTACTACTCTCCCTGATTGAGTTTTAACGGTAGTGTTATAGTTTTGTGAAACTATTTCCTTCTTATATCTAGATGTCAGTTTATTGCCTAATCTCCTACTGATCTTAAAAAATATTAATTCTCCCGGAGCATATTGCTTCAATTCTTTCCTATTTTTGTTATGGTAAGCAAGATCAATTTTCTGTTTTTCCCTAATTTTATTTGCTATTTCTACCCTATGTTTATCTAATAATTGGGGGTCACTATTGACTCTCCTCCCAAAAAATTATTCTACTGGTTTTTCTCCAGTGGTGGAATGCACAGAGTGGTTGAACTCCTTGACTGATTTTTCCAAAAGCTCGTTGAAAGAATGATGAGTTTTGTCGCATTGGAGACATCGCATTATTTCCTGCAATGTGGAATGAAATCGTCCCACTTGACCGTTGGAGCAGCTTGTGTATGGAGCTGTCCGATGAATTTCAATACCAAATTCGTTTTCCATTATGTAATTTATTGTTTCCGATCTAAACGACTTCTCATTATCCATAACTACGGTTTCTGGTATAAGAGAGAAAAGAATGTCCCTCAACGGTTGTCTTATATCCTCAGTTGCTTTATATTTAATGGGTTTTGCAACTGCGTATTTGGATAATTTGTCTACGTGGTAAAAATTAATTGCTTTCCCGTGTGCAGTATGTCGATGTGTACTATTTGGCCTGGAATTCGGGAATAGGCGTAGCCTGAATTTTCGGTTTTGCCGGATGCCGGTCATATTTGTTTTCCTTGCATGTAATGCAAGTTTTAATTAGTTTCCTAATTTTGCCTGCCATTCCTGGGAAGTAATATTTTCTTAAAATTTGTAATTTATTTTCTTTACGATTTCTATGTGCTCTTTTATGTTCTTTAATGATGATTTCCTGCTGTTGTTGAATATTTGTTATATCCTCTACCTGTATCTGTGAAAATCGTATTTTGTATTTACCAAAACGTATTGGATATAGTTCCAGTATTATTCCCATTACGCTTTCTTCAGCTTTTATACAATTGATTACGGAAGGGTTTACATATTTTTTGAAAATCCGCACCAGATCTTGCTGTGAGTAACTTGGTTCTGTCACGATGTGTCGATGGTAAGTGGGGAATACTATGTAATATTAGTTAGGAGGATTATTTGTGTTGTATTATTAGCGCAACTCGCTTTATATTGTAGGCCACCAGGCCGCTCTTGCGAACAATAATATGCAACCGGTTAAGTTTGTAAATTACCATTGATTTTATTTTAAAAAATGTTGTTCTTATATACTAATTTCCTCACAGAGGAAACTTATTATTAATTCTTAATTAACCAATGGGAAATCAACACAAAATAACAAATATTTTCTCACGCATTGATTTCACACGGTACTAAATAAAATATGATTAGGGTAAAATGCGCTTGGTGTTTTTGTAGTGTTTGTTTTATTTATTGGCCTTCAAATTGCCGAAATGCAATGACAGCAATTTGATGCCAGAATGTATTATGTATTTTTGATAAGCGGTCAATCACCAAAAGTACTTGTACTTGTTGTGTAATGAGCTCGCTGTTCTGCGCCCAGACATTTGGTTTTATGTGACACTTTGCGTGTGGTGCCTTGCGCGCGTGCAGTGTACATTATGCGTGTGTGTGTGTCAGTATGTTTTATTCTGTGCTATGTGCATTGTGTATGTTTGTATGTCTGTATGTTTGTTATATTGTGCGCAATGTGTATTGTGTGTGTGTATCAGTTATGTATGTGCATACTAAATCCTACCCCTTTAGTTAAATGTACAATTGCTGTTGTTTCTTAAAAGTTAGGCAACTGTGCATATTATGTTACAATTTATGTATATTAATATATTATAGTTTACAATTAATTATATGTTTCTAGCTTTAATTATATTGTTGTTGTGTATTTTAACTAATTTATTTTCTATTTGTATAAAGCTATTGACCCCTTCTTGTCTAAAGACTTTGTAAGGGCCTTTAAAAATTTTATCAAATTTTTTCTTATTTCCTACTTTAATATAAACTAAATCATTATTTTTGAAATTACTTATATTATTGTTTGTTTGTTTCTTAATTCTATCAATCTTATTTTGTATTAGAGATTGATGAGCCATATTATGAGCATGTATAAGTTTCAGTTTGAGCTCTGTCAGATAATCATCAATATTGTATAATTTGTTTTTAGATTTAAGTATTTCGCAGGGTAGACTGCTGATTTTTCCAAACACTAGCTCATGTGGAGAATAATTTGTCGTACAGTTTGGCGTTGTGTTGTAGCAGTACACGTAATAGGGTAATAAGTCTTCCCAATTGTCTTCTTTTTGAAGTGCTCGTAGGTAATCATTTAATACTCTATGGTTTCGTTCTAATGCTCCTAATGTCTCATGGTGGAATGGTGCTGAAACCTTCTTGTCTATGCTTAATAGTTTACATATGTTGGTAAGTAAATCGTTTGTAAATTCTGTACCTTTGTCAGTTTTTATGTTTTTAAAACATCCATATTTTAATATGAATCCTTCAACAATTGTTCTTGCTACAGTAACTGCATCTTTACTTTGCATTGGAAATGCTGCTATATACTTTGTGAGTTCAGATTGAAAAGTCAGAATGTATCTGTATCCGTTTGATGGACGCAAAGGGCCTACTGTGTCAACTGTAATTGTTTCAAAAGAAGTTGTTGGAGTGTCTGTCATGGTCATTTTTTCTTTTGTGTATTTAGTTACTTTTATTTCATTGCATAATTTGCAGTTATTAATATAATTCTTTACCAAGTTATTCATGTTTTTCCAAACATATCTTTGTTTTAATTTTTTAATGCATCTGGAGATTCCTATATGTCCTCCTAATTCCTCGTCATGATATTTGCTTATTAGACGCTTCATTTCTTTAATATTCTTTATTTCTTTTGGCGGTGTATATACTATAATGGCTGTTGATGTATTTTGTCGTTAACTGTCGTTAACTAGCAGCCAACAAATGTTTGTAGGTGTATGCTACCTGAGTTTAGGGTTTATTTGTCAGCGTCAAGTTTTTTTGTGGTATGCATGGGTAGGTAGAAGTCAGTAATTTTTGTCCTGCTGGATGTTTTGTGTTGGTCCTGTGCGTTAGTTTCTTTCGTAGTACCTAAGTTCGTGCTTTGTTTTTTGTAAACAAGTTTCAATGGCTCAAATATTACGTCCGAGTTGGTGTTCGTCTGTTCGTTTATTATTCTTCCGTCAAATGTTTTCTGTTTGTATATCTCCATGTTTTTCAGTGCGTTTAGGCGCCGACCTTTTTGCTGCACATGCAATACCTTTACGGTTTTCTTAATGTTTGCTGGTGTACATTTGCTGTGGAACATGTGATTTGCAAAGTTAGATTCAGGTGTTGTGGTGGGTTTCCGTGACTTCTTGTTGTAATCCCTTATGTGTTCGCGGAACCTTGTTCTTACTTTACGTCCTGTTTGTCCTATGTAGCTGTATTGGCATTCGCAGGTCAGTTGGTATACGCCTTGGCTGTTTAGTGAGTCCTCTGTATTTGTACTTGTCCGTAGTATTCGTCCTAAGTTGTTTACTGTTTTAAATGCTGTGTGAATGTTGGGTTTTTTGAAAAAATTTGCTAATTTATGTGTCGATTTTCCTGTATAAGTTAATACCGTCCATGTCTTTCCGTCTTTATCCTTATCGCTTCTTTTTGGGGTCCCATTGTTTCTTCTGATTTTGTCTATCAGATCTTTTTTATATCCGTTATTGACCGCTATGTTGTAAATAATGTTTAGCTCTCTCTTGTGTGCTTCTGGTGTTAAAGGTGTTCGTTCTAGTCTGTCAACTAGTTGCTTTAACGCCGAATTTTTGTGCTGCTGAGGGTGGTTCGAAGTGTTATGAATTACCGTGTCTGTGGCTGTTGGTTTTCTGTAAATTTCATAGCCAAGTTTTCCTGTGGTCTTGTCTGCCCTAATTGCCAGATCTAGGTAGTTAATCCTTCCTTCGCTTTCTGTTTCCATTGTAAACTGTATGTTTCCGTGTTGTTTGTTGAGATACTCCAATACTTGTTCTTCGTTGTTGCTGGTTAGAATGCAGATAATGTCATCAACGTATCTCGCGTAAAATGTAACCCCCCAACTCGGTTGTAAGGAAAACTTGGCTATGAAATTTACAGAAAACCAACAGCCACAGACACGGTAATTCATAACACTTCGAACCACCCTCAGCAGCACAAAAATGCGGCGTTAAAGCAACTAGTTGACATACTAGAACGAACACCTTTAACACCAGAAGCACACAAGAGAGAGCTAAACATTATTTACAACATAGCGGTCAATAACGGATATAAAAAAGATCTGATAGACAAAATCAGAAGAAACAATGGGACCCCAAAAAGAAGCGATAAGGATAAAGACGGAAAGACATGGACGGTATTAACTTATACAGGAAAATCGACACATAAATTAGCAAATTTTTTCAAAAAACACAACATTCACACAGCATTTAAAACAGTAAACAACTTAGGACGAATACTACGGACAAGTACAAATACAGAGGACTCACTAAACAGCCAAGGCGTATACCAACTGACCTGCGAATGCCAATACAGCTACATAGGACAAACAGGACGTAAAGTCAGAACAAGGTTCCGCGAACACATAAGGGATTACAACAAGAAGTCACGGAAACCCACCACAACACCTGAATCTAACGTTGCAAATCACATGTTCCACAGCAAATGTACACCAGCAAACATTAAGAAAACCGTAAAGGTATTGCATGTGCAGCAAAAAGGTCGGCGCCTAAACGCACTGGAAAACATGGAGATATATAAACAGAAAACATTTGACGGAAGAATAATAAACGAACAGACGAACACCAACTCGGACGTAATATTTGAGCCATTGAAACTTGTTTACAAAAAACAAAGCACGAACTTAGGTACTACTAAAGAAACTAACGCACAGGACCAACACAAAACATCCAGCAGGACAAAAATTACTGACTTCTACCTACCCATGCATACCACAAAAAAACTTGACGCTGACAAATAAACCCTAAACTCAGGTAGCATACACCTACAAACATTTGTTGGCTGCTAGTTAACGACAGATACCGATACCTACGAAGGACAAAACACAACAAATAGGGACCGTCAGACATAAACTAAACAGAACGAAAAATAACACTGAAGATGGCACAACGCCGAAACCGGCTTGTTTCAAAACCAAATTTGACAAGGATCGACGGAAAATCGTTCCAAAATACATCAACTTTCAACCTTGTCGGAGTAAAAAAACAACAAAAAATAATGGCTGTATTAGTTTTCATTTCTTTTTGTAGCTTATTCCATTTTTCTTTAAATTCTTGCATGCTTATATACTGGAAAATTGTGTCTTCTGCAGAAACTGCTAATTTAGCTATTTCCTGTTGTTCTACGAATAATCCTAGCTTCCTCAGAATCAACGTCATAGTTGATAACGATTTATCGCTATATTCAACAACAATATTTTTCTTTTGTGCTACTACTTATATTGGTCTTTTCATTATACATAATATTCTTTTTGAACTGAAATTGCAATTTCTTTATATGCGTGACGTCAGATAATGACGTTGCTTCCCAAATGTGAAGGTGATCAAGCTTCTCTTGAGTTGCAGCACTAGTTCTTTTTGCAAGTTGTTTTCTTGCTATGCCATTTATATCTTCATTCAGCTTTTTGCTTTCTTTGCCATTTAATTTTTTATTTTCTAATTTTTTACTAACCGCTCTTGTAATTGTAAGCATATCATATGATGTTATCATTTTTCTTAATTCTTTTGATGTAATTTTTATTCTAGATAGTGCGTCTGCATTTGTATTCATCTTCTTGTTGTTGTTTAAAAATTATTTCAAAATCATAATCCATAAGATCTACTCGTATTCTTGTTAACTTTGATGACGGGTTTTTATGTGTGAATAAACTTACTAATGGTCTATGGTCAGTGTATACCATGAATTTTCTACCGAATAGGTAAGGTCTGAAATAATTTATTCCCCAATGAATGGCTAATAACTCCTTTTCTATTATTGGTTTGTTGACTTCATGTTTGTTCAAAGATTTACTCGCATATGCTATTGGAGTGTCTTCTCCAGGCGTCCCTTGAGATAAAACTGCTCCTAAGGCATAGTTTGATGCATCAGTAGTCAAAATAAAAGGTTTGGAGAAATCGGGATATTTCAAAACAGGTGGTGTCATTAGTTTTGACTTTAGATTTTTTCAAGCTATTTCACATTCTTTTGACCATATAAATAGTTTGTTTTTCTTTAATAATTCATTTAGCGGTTTAGCTATTTGCGCAAAATTTTCTATGAAACGTCTATAGTAGTTGCAAAATGCTACAAATCTGCGTACCTCGTCTGCATCTTTAGGACATGGAAAATTAGTTATAGCGTCATACTTATTTGGATCAGTCGTGATACCTTCTGCTGTTATAAGGTGACCTAAATAAACTACTTCTGTTTTTAAGAAGTTACATTTGTCTGGATTTAGTTTTAAATCATATTGTTTCAGTCTTTCGAATACATTTATTAAATTTTCATTATGTTCTTTTAGAGTTGAACCAAAAATTATTACGTCGTCTACATATAAAAATGCAGCTTCTTGGAGTCCACTCAAAGCTATAGTCATCATGCGTTGAAAACTATTAGTCGCAATTTTTAAGCCAAAAGGTAGCCTTTTGAACTGATAATGTCCTTTATTAGTCGAAAAAGCTGTAAGCGGTCTGGATTGCTTATCTAAAGGTATTTGATGGAATGAGCTGGTCATGTCCAAGGTTGAAAAATATTTGGCTTTGCCTAATTTGTCTAACACATCTTCTAGTCTTGTTAATGGGAATTTATCATTTACAATTTTGTTGTTTAGTTGTCTGTAGTCAACTACTAATCTCCATTTAGTTTCATCATTTGTGCTTTTGTTTGGCACAATTAATAATGGTGAGTTATATGGACTGGTTGAATGTTCAACAATGTCCTCTTTAATTAATTTGTCAACTTGTTGGTTAATCTCTTCAACATGTGCATTTGGTAATCTGTAGTTTTTTATATAGACTGGAGTTTTGTCATGTACAGAAATATTCTGTGTATAAAAATTGTTTTTTGTTAAAATATCTCCTTTTAGATGAAATATTTCATTGTATTTGATACAAATATTTATTATGGATTCTTTTGCTTCTGGATCTAGGTTTTCAAAATTTATAGTATTTTTAATAAAATCTATTCGTTTTTTTGAATTAAATTTTGTGTCATATTTCAATATTGAAAATTTTTTTATTGGTTGTATGTGTAAAGGAATATCTTTAATTGTTATGTCACACTCATTTGTATTTATGAACTTTATATGTTTGTGACCTTTCTTTGGAATTATTGTGTTAGCTATAAATATGCCTGGTGTTATTTCACTAGCGCATACTAAACTGTCTTCATTTAAATCAACGTCTACTTCTTTTATAATTTCTGTTCGGGGTGGTAAATGAATACTTGGTAATGTGCTGAGTTTCATGTACATTGGCAAGATTATTTGTTGTTCTTCATACATAATTGTGATTACGAAAGTTTCGTAATCTATTTTACAATTATAATTAGTCAAGAAATCTCTGCCTATAATTCCGTCTGTAGATATGTTAATATTATCAAAAATATAAAATGTATTGAACATACATTAAGTTCATCAGATTGAAGTGAAAGTTTAGTTTTTGAATTTGTTGTTAATAGATTTTCACTAAGTCCATTTATGTTATATTGTTGACAATTTGTTATTATACTGTTGTCGATTGATGCTTTTTTTAAAATATAAATGTCTGCACCTGTGTCTATTAAAAATGCTATTGGTTTTCGTATTGTCTTTGATTTAAGTATAAGGTAATTTGTATCTTTTTGTGCTATACTATACGTATTTAGTTTTTTAGTTATAGCCCCAGCTTCTTTCATCTGGGGACGTCCTAGTTTTCCTGAGAATTATGTCTTTGACTATTAGTATTTGTTCTGTTCTGATCAGAATTTTGTGAACGTCGGTTGTCTCCGTTGTTATTAGAATAATTTCTATTATTGTTATTCATATTTCTGTTGCTGTTATTATAACTTCTATTGTTATTGTTATTGTTATAATTCCTATTGCTGTTATTATAATTTCTGTTATTATTTGTATTATTGGAAACTCGATTGCGATCGTCATGCCTTCTGTTTCCTTTATTATTTCTTGTATTAAATGGTTGACGCGTGTTATTATTATAGTTATTATTGTTATTTCTTGTCCGATATATGTTCGAGTTGTTAGTTGGTACATCCACTTCTTGAGCTGTTTGCAGTGCTTCAGAAAAAGTCTTTGGTCTAGCCGCGAAAACAATTGATTTTAATGGTTCCTTTACACCATTTTTAAAAGCGTTTAATGCCAATTGTTCATTAAGCTTGATAATTATCGATTTAGATTCTGAGCCTTGCTGCGAGATTTGAATTTCATTAAGTGAGGCTGTTATGCTCTCAATTTTCGATGCAAAATTCTGCAATGGAATGTTATTTTGCTTTATCACACTAAGCGTGTTTTGTAGCTTCAGCGGATTTTTATTTAATTTATATAGTTTTTCAAGAGTTTCTTTGAGCTGATCAATAGTGGTTGGCTCTGTTTCTGCTAAAAGGCTGTTTTTTACTTTTTGTGCAATTTTTCCTGCTAATATATATTTTAATAGCATATTCTTTTGTGCATCATTGAGTGTATTTGCATAAAACTCAATGGTGTCTAAAAATTTTGTAAGAAGATAATGTTCTCCTCCGAATTCGGGGATTATCTTTGAGGCAGTTGAAATATCAAAGCTTGCCATTTTGTTCTTTAGAAGTGAATAAATTTTGGAAGTTATATTATGAAATAGCGGATGTATTTCGTCAATTTGATGCTGTTTATTTTGCAATACAATGTCTGCCCAAATCTCTTGTATTTTACTTTTTGTATGTTCAATATATGTATCTGAATATGTCCTAGTTGGATTCTTTTTTAAATTGGATAAAATGTTGTTTAGTTTGTCCATGTACTTATTTTAAGCATGTAATAATATTTATTTTAAGCTGTTATATTAGCTACTGATTAAGAAATCTGCGTTTTTACATAGTTTTTATAAAGAAACGTATATTATTATAATTATTAACATTAGTTATATCAAATATGTGATATTGTGGTCTTCTTTTGCTATTATGTTGTCATTTATGTTGTTATTTATTACTTCTGTTGGTCCCTGCTGTTTCTGCTTTGGGCCGCACATTTTTTTTTGTAAGTTCTTTCAACTTATACAAATGTTTATGCTTAAAGGATGATGATTTCGTTTAGTGAACTTACTACACAATCAGCTTTAACTACTTTAGCAAAGTATATAAATTTCCATTCAGATATCTTCCTATGTCCAATGATTGGGAAATTTCTATCCACATCTGCAAGCGATAGCAACTGACTAGCTTTCTCATCTCTAGTTAAAATGCTCTGTTTCTAACGAAATTTTAAACGTCTCTTATGCTTATTTCCTATGCGGAATCTTTATATAATTTTCATTTCAGAGTTCTTCTCTCTTTTTAACTTATTATGGTCCTAGTCCTTTTCTACAGGAGCTTGGCAGGATCGCCATGTAATATTAGTTAGGAGTATTATTTATGTTGTATTATTAGCGCAACTCGCTTTATATTGTAGGCCACCAGGCCGCTCTTGCGAAAAATAATATGCAAACGGTTAAGTTTGTAAATTACAATTGATTTTATTTTAAAAAATGTTGTTCTAATATACTAATTTCCTCACAGAGGAAACTTATTATTAATTCTTAATTAACCAATGGGAAATCAACACAAAATAACAAATATTTTCTCACGCATTGATTTCACACGGTACTAAATAAAATATGATTAGGGTAAAATGCACTTGGTGTTTTTGTAGTGTTTGTTTTATTTATTGGCCTTCAAATTGCCGAAATGCAATGACAGCAATTTGATGCCAGAATGTATTATGTATTTTTGCTAAGCGGTCAATCACCAAAAGTACTTGTACTTGTTGTGTAATGAGCTCGCTGTTCTGCGCCCATACATTTGGTTTTATGTTTTTTTTTTTTTTTTTTTTTTTTGGGTTGACGCCCGGGGAGAGGTAACTCTCATGAGTACTGCTATGCCGCCATAGCAGCATGCACGACTTGCAGCCTCTAAGCTACACCTACGATACAAGATCGGTCTGCGTTAATATGTCTGTTGGAATTATACCTAATTTACTTGAAAAAATTACTTGTCCTATGTCATTGATATGGCTTTGTAAAAGTGAAATATCATTATTGATTTGATATGTATGTCTCATGAATTCTAATTCGTCCTCTATGGTTTTGATTTTATTTTGAGTTGTTTTCCTAAATATGTTTATATACCTTTGAATCAAAGTTTGTTGTCTGTTTATATGACTAGTAATGTTACTAATTTGGTCTGTTAGGAGTTTATTCACGAGAATTAAATTGTTTACGTGGTCTAATGTATTCTTTTCGTTACTTTGAATTATTTCTAGTGCATCATTTATTTGTTGTTCGTCATCGCTGTCCATAGTACCTGCTATGGAATTTAGTCCCTTTCCTACGATGTTTACTAAACCTCGTTTTGTCTTTGTATGTGGGTGTAAATAGCTTATTTTCGCTTTGAGTAATAAAAAGTTTTTGTTTACCGTATCTAGTATCTGTTTGTCTTCTAAGTTCGTTGCTGCTAAGGCTTCCATATTTTTTGAGATTAATGAAGTTGTTTCGTCGTAAGCTGTTAAGTTTATAAAGTGAAGAACTTTATTGAAGTGACTTATAGTCTTTTGTTCTCCTGTTTTGATAGGGATATATCCATTGTTATTTGCTAAGTCCTGTATGTCGATTTGTTGTGCAAAAATGGTTATCAATGATGAGACCAAGGTAATTATGATTGTCTTCATTTTGGTTATTTTTTGGTGAAATTTTCCTAAGGGTAATAAAAATAAAACAAAAAATTTTACTTTGTTTGATATTATTTTTATGTACTACTCTCCCTGATTGAGTTTTAACGGTAGTGTTATAGTTTTGTGAAACTATTTCCTTCTTATATCTAGATGTCAGTTTATTGCCTAATCTCCTACTGATCTTAAAAAATATTAATTCTCCCGGAGCATATTGCTTCAATTCTTTCCTATTTTTGTTATGGTAAGCAAGATCAATTTTCTGTTTTTCCCTAATTTTATTTGCTATTTCTACCCTATGTTTATCTAATAATTGGGGGTCACTATTGACTCTCCTCCCAAAAAATTATTCTACTGGTTTTTCTCCAGTGGTGGAATGCACAGAGTGGTTGAACTCCTTGACTGATTTTTCCAAAAGCTCGTTGAAAGAATGATGAGTTTTGTCGCATTGGAGACATCGCATTATTTCCTGCAATGTGGAATGAAATCGTCCCACTTGACCGTTGGAGCAGCTTGTGTATGGAGCTGTCCGATGAATTTCAATACCAAATTCGTTTTCCATTATGTAATTTATTGTTTCCGATCTAAACGACTTCTCATTATCCATAACTACGGTTTCTGGTATAAGAGAGAAAAGAATGTCCCTCAACGGTTGTCTTATATCCTCAGTTGCTTTATATTTAATGGGTTTTGCAACTGCGTATTTGGATAATTTGTCTACGTGGTAAAAATTAATTGCTTTCCCGTGTGCAGTATGTCGATGTGTACTATTTGGCCTGGAATTCGGGAATAGGCGTAGCCTGAATTTTCGGTTTTGCCGGATGCCGGTCATATTTGTTTTCCTTGCATGTAATGCAAGTTTTAATTAGTTTCCTAATTTTGCCTGCCATTCCTGGGAAGTAATATTTTCTTAAAATTTGTAATTTATTTTCTTTACGATTTCTATGTGCTCTTTTATGTTCTTTAATGATGATTTCCTGCTGTTGTTGAATATTTGTTATATCCTCTACCTGTATCTGTGAAAATCGTATTTTGTATTTACCAAAACGTATTGGATATAGTTCCAGTATTATTCCCATTACGCTTTCTTCAGCTTTTATACAATTGATTACGGAAGGGTTTACATATTTTTTGAAAATCCGCACCAGATCTTGCTGTGAGTAACTTGGTTCTGTCACGATGTGTCGATGGTAAGTGGGGAATACTATGTAATATTAGTTAGGAGGATTATTTGTGTTGTATTATTAGCGCAACTCGCTTTATATTGTAGGCCACCAGGCCGCTCTTGCGAACAATAATATGCAACCGGTTAAGTTTGTAAATTACCATTGATTTTATTTTAAAAAATGTTGTTCTTATATACTAATTTCCTCACAGAGGAAACTTATTATTAATTCTTAATTAACCAATGGGAAATCAACACAAAATAACAAATATTTTCTCACGCATTGATTTCACACGGTACTAAATAAAATATGATTAGGGTAAAATGCGCTTGGTGTTTTTGTAGTGTTTGTTTTATTTATTGGCCTTCAAATTGCCGAAATGCAATGACAGCAATTTGATGCCAGAATGTATTATGTATTTTTGATAAGCGGTCAATCACCAAAAGTACTTGTACTTGTTGTGTAATGAGCTCGCTGTTCTGCGCCCAGACATTTGGTTTTATGTGACACTTTGCGTGTGGTGCCTTGCGCGCGTGCAGTGTACATTATGCGTGTGTGTGTGTCAGTATGTTTTATTCTGTGCTATGTGCATTGTGTATGTTTGTATGTCTGTATGTTTGTTATATTGTGCGCAATGTGTATTGTGTGTGTGTATCAGTTATGTATGTGCATACTAAATCCTACCCCTTTAGTTAAATGTACAATTGCTGTTGTTTCTTAAAAGTTAGGCAACTGTGCATATTATGTTACAATTTATGTATATTAATATATTATAGTTTACAATTAATTATATGTTTCTAGCTTTAATTATATTGTTGTTGTGTATTTTAACTAATTTATTTTCTATTTGTATAAAGCTATTGACCCCTTCTTGTCTAAAGACTTTGTAAGGGCCTTTAAAAATTTTATCAAATTTTTTCTTATTTCCTACTTTAATATAAACTAAATCATTATTTTTGAAATTACTTATATTATTGTTTGTTTGTTTCTTAATTCTATCAATCTTATTTTGTATTAGAGATTGATGAGCCATATTATGAGCATGTATAAGTTTCAGTTTGAGCTCTGTCAGATAATCATCAATATTGTATAATTTGTTTTTAGATTTAAGTATTTCGCAGGGTAGACTGCTGATTTTTCCAAACACTAGCTCATGTGGAGAATAATTTGTCGTACAGTTTGGCGTTGTGTTGTAGCAGTACACGTAATAGGGTAATAAGTCTTCCCAATTGTCTTCTTTTTGAAGTGCTCGTAGGTAATCATTTAATACTCTATGGTTTCGTTCTAATGCTCCTAATGTCTCATGGTGGAATGGTGCTGAAACCTTCTTGTCTATGCTTAATAGTTTACATATGTTGGTAAGTAAATCGTTTGTAAATTCTGTACCTTTGTCAGTTTTTATGTTTTTAAAACATCCATATTTTAATATGAACCCTTCAACAATTGTTCTTGCTACAGTAACTGCATCTTTACTTTGCATTGGAAATGCTGCTATATACTTTGTGAGTTCAGATTGAAAAGTCAGAATGTATCTGTATCCGTTTGATGGACGCAAAGGGCCTACTGTGTCAACTGTAATTGTTTCAAAAGAAGTTGTTGGAGTGTCTGTCATGGTCATTTTTTCTTTTGTGTATTTAGTTACTTTTATTTCATTGCATAATTTGCAGTTATTAATATAATTCTTTACCAAGTTATTCATGTTTTTCCAAACATATCTTTGTTTTAATTTTTTAATGCATCTGGAGATTCCTATATGTCCTCCTAATTCCTCGTCATGATATTTGCTTATTAGACGCTTCATTTCTTTAATATTCTTTATTTCTTTTGGCGGTGTATATACTATAATGGCTGTTGATGTATTTTGGAACGATTTTCCGTCGATCCTTGTCAAATTTGGTTTTGAAACAAACCGGTTTCGGCGTTGTGCCATCTTCAGTGTTATTTTTCGTTCTGTTTAGTTTATGTCTGGCGGTCTCTATTTATTGTGTTTTGTCCTTCGTAGGTATCGGTATCTGTCGTTAACTAGCAGCCAACAAATGTTTGTAGGTGTATGCTACCTGAGTTTAGGGTTTATTTGTCAGCGTCAAGTTTTTTTGTGGTATGCATGGGTAGGTAGAAGTCAGTAATTTTTGTCCTGCTGGATGTTTTGTGTTGGTCCTGTGCGTTAGTTTCTTTCGTAGTACCTAAGTTCGTGCTTTGTTTTTTGTAAACAAGTTTCAATGGCTCAAATATTACGTCCGAGTTGGTGTTCGTCTGTTCGTTTATTATTCTTCCGTCAAATGTTTTCTGTTTGTATATCTCCATGTTTTTCAGTGCGTTTAGGCGCCGACCTTTTTGCTGCACATGCAATACCTTTACGGTTTTCTTAATGTTTGCTGGTGTACATTTGCTGTGGAACATGTGATTTGCAAAGTTAGATTCAGGTGTTGTGGTGGGTTTCCGTGACTTCTTGTTGTAATCCCTTATGTGTTCGCGGAACCTTGTTCTTACTTTACGTCCTGTTTGTCCTATGTAGCTGTATTGGCATTCGCAGGTCAGTTGGTATACGCCTTGGCTGTTTAGTGAGTCCTCTGTATTTGTACTTGTCCGTAGTATTCGTCCTAAGTTGTTTACTGTTTTAAATGCTGTGTGAATGTTGGGTTTTTTGAAAAAATTTGCTAATTTATGTGTCGATTTTCCTGTATAAGTTAATACCGTCCATGTCTTTCCGTCTTTATCCTTATCGCTTCTTTTTGGGGTCCCATTGTTTCTTCTGATTTTGTCTATCAGATCTTTTTTATATCCGTTATTGACCGCTATGTTGTAAATAATGTTTAGCTCTCTCTTGTGTGCTTCTGGTGTTAAAGGTGTTCGTTCTAGTCTGTCAACTAGTTGCTTTAACGCCGAATTTTTGTGCTGCTGAGGGTGGTTCGAAGTGTTATGAATTACCGTGTCTGTGGCTGTTGGTTTTCTGTAAATTTCATAGCCAAGTTTTCCTGTGGTCTTGTCTGCCCTAATTGCCAGATCTAGGTAGTTAATCCTTCCTTCGCTTTCTGTTTCCATTGTAAACTGTATGTTTCCGTGTTGTTTGTTGAGATACTCCAATACTTGTTCTTCGTTGTTGCTGGTTAGAATGCAGATAATGTCATCAACGTATCTCGCGTAAAATGTAACCCCCCAACTCGGTTGTAAGGAAAACTTGGCTATGAAATTTACAGAAAACCAACAGCCACAGACACGGTAATTCATAACACTTCGAACCACCCTCAGCAGCACAAAAATGCGGCGTTAAAGCAACTAGTTGACATACTAGAACGAACACCTTTAACACCAGAAGCACACAAGAGAGAGCTAAACATTATTTACAACATAGCGGTCAATAACGGATATAAAAAAGATCTGATAGACAAAATCAGAAGAAACAATGGGACCCCAAAAAGAAGCGATAAGGATAAAGACGGAAAGACATGGACGGTATTAACTTATACAGGAAAATCGACACATAAATTAGCAAATTTTTTCAAAAAACACAACATTCACACAGCATTTAAAACAGTAAACAACTTAGGACGAATACTACGGACAAGTACAAATACAGAGGACTCACTAAACAGCCAAGGCGTATACCAACTGACCTGCGAATGCCAATACAGCTACATAGGACAAACAGGACGTAAAGTCAGAACAAGGTTCCGCGAACACATAAGGGATTACAACAAGAAGTCACGGAAACCCACCACAACACCTGAATCTAACTTTGCAAATCACATGTTCCACAGCAAATGTACACCAGCAAACATTAAGAAAACCGTAAAGGTATTGCATGTGCAGCAAAAAGGTCGGCGCCTAAACGCACTGGAAAACATGGAGATATATAAACAGAAAACATTTGACGGAAGAATAATAAACGAACAGACGAACACCAACTCGGACGTAATATTTGAGCCATTGAAACTTGTTTACAAAAAACAAAGCACGAACTTAGGTACTACTAAAGAAACTAACGCACAGGACCAACACAAAACATCCAGCAGGACAAAAATTACTGACTTCTACCTACCCATGCATACCACAAAAAAACTTGACGCTGACAAATAAACCCTAAACTCAGGTAGCATACACCTACAAACATTTGTTGGCTGCTAGTTAACGACAGATACCGATACCTACGAAGGACAAAACACAACAAATAGGGACCGTCAGACATAAACTAAACAGAACGAAAAATAACACTGAAGATGGCACAACGCCGAAACCGGCTTGTTTCAAAACCAAATTTGACAAGGATCGACGGAAAATCGTTCCAAAATACATCAACTTTCAACCTTGTCGGAGTAAAAAAACAACAAAAAATAATGGCTGTATTAGTTTTCATTTCTTTTTGTAGCTTATTCCATTTTTCTTTAAATTCTTGCATGCTTATATACTGGAAAATTGTGTCTTCTGCAGAAACTGCTAATTTAGCTATTTCCTGTTGTTCTACGAATAATCCTAGCTTCCTCAGAATCAACGTCATAGTTGATAACGATTTATCGCTATATTCAACAACAATATTTTTCTTTTGTGCTACTACTTATATTGGTCTTTTCATTATACATAATATTCTTTTTGAACTGAAATTGCAATTTCTTTATATGCGTGACGTCAGATAATGACGTTGCTTCCCAAATGTGAAGGTGATCAAGCTTCTCTTGAGTTGCAGCACTAGTTCTTTTTGCAAGTTGTTTTCTTGCTATGCCATTTATATCTTCATTCAGCTTTTTGCTTTCTTTGCCATTTAATTTTTTATTTTCTAATTTTTTACTAACCGCTCTTGTAATTGTAAGCATATCATATGATGTTATCATTTTTCTTAATTCTTTTGATGTAATTTTTATTCTAGATAGTGCGTCTGCATTTGTATTCATCTTCTTGTTGTTGTTTAAAAATTATTTCAAAATCATAATCCATAAGATCTACTCGTATTCTTGTTAACTTTGATGACGGGTTTTTATGTGTGAATAAACTTACTAATGGTCTATGGTCAGTGTATACCATGAATTTTCTACCGAATAGGTAAGGTCTGAAATAATTTATTCCCCAATGAATGGCTAATAACTCCTTTTCTATTATTGGTTTGTTGACTTCATGTTTGTTCAAAGATTTACTCGCATATGCTATTGGAGTGTCTTCTCCAGGCGTCCCTTGAGATAAAACTGCTCCTAAGGCATAGTTTGATGCATCAGTAGTCAAAATAAAAGGTTTGGAGAAATCGGGATATTTCAAAACAGGTGGTGTCATTAGTTTTGACTTTAGAGTTTTGAAAGCTATTTCACATTCTTTTGACCATATAAATAGTTTGTTTTTCTTTAATAATTCATTTAGCGGTTTAGCTATTTGCGCAAAATTTTCTATGAAACGTCTATAGTAGTTGCAAAATGCTACAAATCTGCGTACCTCGTCTGCATCTTTAGGACATGGAAAATTAGTTATAGCGTCATACTTATTTGGATCAGTCGTGATACCTTCTGCTGTTATAAGGTGACCTAAATAAACTACTTCTGTTTTTAAGAAGTTACATTTGTCTGGATTTAGTTTTAAATCATATTGTTTCAGTCTTTCGAATACATTTATTAAATTTTCATTATGTTCTTTTAGAGTTGAACCAAAAATTATTACGTCGTCTACATATAAAAATGCAGCTTCTTGGAGTCCACTCAAAGCTATAGTCATCATGCGTTGAAAACTATTAGTCGCAATTTTTAAGCCAAAAGGTAGCCTTTTGAACTGATAATGTCCTTTATTAGTCGAAAAAGCTGTAAGCGGTCTGGATTGCTTATCTAAAGGTATTTGATGGAATGAGCTGGTCATGTCCAAGGTTGAAAAATATTTGGCTTTGCCTAATTTGTCTAACACATCTTCTAGTCTTGTTAATGGGAATTTATCATTTACAATTTTGTTGTTTAGTTGTCTGTAGTCAACTACTAATCTCCATTTAGTTTCATCATTTGTGCTTTTGTTTGGCACAATTAATAATGGTGAGTTATATGGACTGGTTGAATGTTCAACAATGTCCTCTTTAATTAATTTGTCAACTTGTTGGTTAATCTCTTCAACATGTGCATTTGGTAATCTGTAGTTTTTTATATAGACTGGAGTTTTGTCATGTACAGAAATATTCTGTGTATAAAAATTGTTTTTTGTTAAAATATCTCCTTTTAGATGAAATATTTCATTGTATTTGATACAAATATTTATTATGGATTCTTTTGCTTCTGGATCTAGGTTTTCAAAATTTATAGTATTTTTAATAAAATCTATTCGTTTTTTTGAATTAAATTTTGTGTCATATTTCAATATTGAAAATTTTTTTATTGGTTGTATGTGTAAAGGAATATCTTTAATTGTTATGTCACACTCATTTGTATTTATGAACTTTATATGTTTGTGACCTTTCTTTGGAATTATTGTGTTAGCTATAAATATGCCTGGTGTTATTTCACTAGCGCATACTAAACTGTCTTCATTTAAATCAACGTCTACTTCTTTTATAATTTCTGTTCGGGGTGGTAAATGAATACTTGGTAATGTGCTGAGTTTCATGTACATTGGCAAGATTATTTGTTGTTCTTCATACATAATTGTGATTACGAAAGTTTCGTAATCTATTTTACAATTATAATTAGTCAAGAAATCTCTGCCTATAATTCCGTCTGTAGATATGTTAATATTATCAAAAATATAAAATGTATTGAACATACATTAAGTTCATCAGATTGAAGTGAAAGTTTAGTTTTTGAATTTGTTGTTAATAGATTTTCACTAAGTCCATTTATGTTATATTGTTGACAATTTGTTATTATACTGTTGTCGATTGATGCTTTTTTTAAAATATAAATGTCTGCACCTGTGTCTATTAAAAATGCTATTGGTTTTCGTATTGTCTTTGATTTAAGTATAAGGTAATTTGTATCTTTTTGTGCTATACTATACGTATTTAGTTTTTTAGTTATAGCCCCAGCTTCTTTCATCTGGGGACGTCCTAGTTTTCCTGAGAATTATGTCTTTGACTATTAGTATTTGTTCTGTTCTGATCAGAATTTTGTGAACGTCGGTTGTCTCCGTTGTTATTAGAATAATTTCTATTATTGTTATTCATATTTCTGTTGCTGTTATTATAACTTCTATTGTTATTGTTATTGTTATAATTCCTATTGCTGTTATTATAATTTCTGTTATTATTTGTATTATTGGAAACTCGATTGCGATCGTCATGCCTTCTGTTTCCTTTATTATTTCTTGTATTAAATGGTTGACGCGTGTTATTATTATAGTTATTATTGTTATTTCTTGTCCGATATATGTTCGAGTTGTTAGTTGGTACATCCACTTCTTGAGCTGTTTGCAGTGCTTCAGAAAAAGTCTTTGGTCTAGCCGCGAAAACAATTGATTTTAATGGTTCCTTTACACCATTTTTAAAAGCGTTTAATGCCAATTGTTCATTAAGCTTGATAATTATCGATTTAGATTCTGAGCCTTGCTGCGAGATTTGAATTTCATTAAGTGAGGCTGTTATGCTCTCAATTTTCGATGCAAAATTCTGCAATGGAATGTTATTTTGCTTTATCACACTAAGCGTGTTTTGTAGCTTCAGCGGATTTTTATTTAATTTATATAGTTTTTCAAGAGTTTCTTTGAGCTGATCAATAGTGGTTGGCTCTGTTTCTGCTAAAAGGCTGTTTTTTACTTTTTGTGCAATTTTTCCTGCTAATATATATTTTAATAGCATATTCTTTTGTGCATCATTGAGTGTATTTGCATAAAACTCAATGGTGTCTAAAAATTTTGTAAGAAGATAATGTTCTCCTCCGAATTCGGGGATTATCTTTGAGGCAGTTGAAATATCAAAGCTTGCCATTTTGTTCTTTAGAAGTGAATAAATTTTGGAAGTTATATTATGAAATAGCGGATGTATTTCGTCAATTTGATGCTGTTTATTTTGCAATACAATGTCTGCCCAAATCTCTTGTATTTTACTTTTTGTATGTTCAATATATGTATCTGAATATGTCCTAGTTGGATTCTTTTTTAAATTGGATAAAATGTTGTTTAGTTTGTCCATGTACTTATTTTAAGCATGTAATAATATTTATTTTAAGCTGTTATATTAGCTACTGATTAAGAAATCTGCGTTTTTACATAGTTTTTATAAAGAAACGTATATTATTATAATTATTAACATTAGTTATATCAAATATGTGATATTGTGGTCTTCTTTTGCTATTATGTTGTCATTTATGTTGTTATTTATTACTTCTGTTGGTCCCTGCTGTTTCTGCTTTGGGCCGCACATTTTTTTTTGTAAGTTCTTTCAACTTATACAAATGTTTATGCTTAAAGGATGATGATTTCGTTTAGTGAACTTACTACACAATCAGCTTTAACTACTTTAGCAAAGTATATAAATTTCCATTCAGATATCTTCCTATGTCCAATGATTGGGAAATTTCTATCCACATCTGCAAGCGATAGCAACTGACTAGCTTTCTCATCTCTAGTTAAAATGCTCTGTTTCTAACGAAATTTTAAACGTCTCTTATGCTTATTTCCTATGCGGAATCTTTATATAATTTTCATTTCAGAGTTCTTCTCTCTTTTTAACTTATTATGGTCCTAGTCCTTTTCTACAGGAGCTTGGCAGGATCGCCATGTAATATTAGTTAGGAGTATTATTTATGTTGTATTATTAGCGCAACTCGCTTTATATTGTAGGCCACCAGGCCGCTCTTGCGAAAAATAATATGCAAACGGTTAAGTTTGTAAATTACAATTGATTTTATTTTAAAAAATGTTGTTCTAATATACTAATTTCCTCACAGAGGAAACTTATTATTAATTCTTAATTAACCAATGGGAAATCAACACAAAATAACAAATATTTTCTCACGCATTGATTTCACACGGTACTAAATAAAATATGATTAGGGTAAAATGCACTTGGTGTTTTTGTAGTGTTTGTTTTATTTATTGGCCTTCAAATTGCCGAAATGCAATGACAGCAATTTGATGCCAGAATGTATTATGTATTTTTGCTAAGCGGTCAATCACCAAAAGTACTTGTACTTGTTGTGTAATGAGCTCGCTGTTCTGCGCCCAGACATTTGGTTTTATGTTTTTTTTTTTTTTTTTTTTTTTTGGGTTGACGCCCGGGGAGAGGTAACTCTCATGAGTACTGCTATGCCGCCATAGCAGCATGCACGACTTGCAGCCTCTAAGCTACACCTACGATACTAAACCCTTTCCACCACGACCATTCTCCCCGCGGAACTGCCAAAAAAGGTATTACCTCACGGGGCTGGTTAGCTTATTTGCTCCTTACGTGTTTCGTTGGCGACGTCTTGCCATCTCTGCGTTTCTCAGGTCTATGTGAATGCGCGTTACATGAGCGCATATTTCATTCCACTTTTCATTTGACTGAAGCATGGAGTCAATGAAGGTTTCCCCGTTCAAAATTGCCCGGATTTGAGGAGCATAGCGTGGGCATTGGAACATAATATGTTCTGCGTCTTCGTCGCTGAGTCTGCATGTTGGGCAGCAAGGGGAGCTATCGTGTCCAAATTTGTTTAAATATTTTCGATACACCCCATGGCCCGAGAGAAACTGTGTTAAATGAAAGTTTGTGTCACCGTGGTTTCTCTCAACCCATTTGCTGATATTTGGTATCAGCTCGTAGGTCCACCTGCCCTTCGGGGAGCTATTCCAACGAGCCTGCCAAATGTTCATTGAGTTTTCCCTTTCTTCTGCCTTTACTACTTTTGGGTTTAATCTTCCATTGCTTTCGGAAAGCTTATCATAAATTCGTTTCATTTCATGGGCCATAATATCTACTGGCATCAGTCCAGCTATGACAAAAGAGGCTTCGTCTGAAATTGTGCGGAAGCCGCAGACTGCTCGTAAGGCGCTTAGCCGATGGACAGTTGTTATCTTTTTCGCGTTGCTTTTTACGATCAGAGCGTCTGCCCAGATTGGGGCCGCATATAGGAGGATTGAGCTAATAACCCTACTATAAAGAACTCGTTTGTTGGGCCTTGGTCCTCCGTTGTTTGACATAATACGCGACAAGCTTGACTGTACTGTCGAGGCTTTCTTTGAAACGAACTCTAAATGGGACTTGAAGCTAAGTCGTGAGTCAATCATTACACCTAGGTATTTGATAGCGTAATGATCTCTGTCCCCACGCGAATATTCAGAAACTCCGCTGTCTTTCTGCTGCTTATCAAAAGTGCCTCGGTCTTGTGGTCGGCCAACGTTAGGTGCATTAAGTTAAGTCACGTTTTGATTTTTAAAACAGCTTCTCCGGCTGCAGCTTAAATTTGATGTAGATATTTTGCCACCACTACTACCGCAACATCGTCTGCGAAAGCCACCACTTTTGTACGTCGAGGCATTTCCAGGCTCAAGACACCATCGTACATAAGGTTCCACAGGAGTGGTCCAAGGACAGATCCTTGTGGGACCCATGCTGTCACGTTATACATCTCCGGCCCATTATCGCTTCTGTACAGAAGCTTGCGGTTCGAAAAATAGCTCGCTATTATTTTTATGATATAGCTTGGAGTGCCTATTCTTATAAGTGTATCTATAATGCATCGCCAGCTTGCGGTATTAAAAGCATTTTTGACGTCTAGTGTTACTATGGCGCAGTATTCCTTTTTCCCGCCAAGCCATCTCTTGCCCTTTATGGCGTCCGATGCAACGTCGACAACGGTCTTAATTGCGTCTATCGTGGAACGGGATTTTCTAAAACCGAACTGGTTCCTCGAGAGAGACCCATTTTCTTCGGCAAACGACGTTAGCCTGTTGCATATAATCCTTTCCAGAACTTTTCCCAGCGTGTCCAGTAAGCAGATCGGACGATAAGACGACGGCTCATCTGGGGGTTTGTTGCCTTTGGGTAATAGCACCAGGGTTTGCTTCTTCCACCTTACTGGGAAATAACCTTCTATAAGGCATGAGTTGAAAGCATGCACAAATATGTCTGGCCGCGCTATAATAGCGGCCTTCAGGGCCTTATTTGGAATGCCGTCGGGCCCTGGAGCTTTGCGGTTTTGAATCTTCCTGCATGCAATTAGCAACTCTTCTTCGGTTACCCTTGGGATTTCACTTTTCTCATAACATGGGAAGACTGATGGTATGTCCTCGTCCCTTTGTGGAAAAAGGGTTGTTATGATATTTCTCAGCATTTCTGGGCACGTAATGCTTGGTGATTTAACGCTTTTGGTTTTTGTTAGCACTACCCTATAAGCAGTGCCTCAGGGATTTATGTCTGCTGCATCGCATATTTTCTTAAAATTGTCCAGTTTGCTATCTTTTATAGCAGCTTTAAGGCTCTTCCTTGACTTTCTAAGAGCATTTAGGTTATCGGAAAACTCTGGCCTCCCTCTGCTTCGCTGCATTTTCCGTCTAGCACTTAGGCATTGTTTTCTTAGTAGTTCTATATCCCTGTTCCACCAATAGCACGGTGCGAATTTCTTATTTGTTGACCTTCTTGGCATTGATGCATCGCAAGCTTCAGTTAGGCCAGAAGCCAAATGACTCACCACCTCTTCTGCTGGTCCTGTAATGGTTGTAAGCTCTTTCACCATATACTTCAGGACATCTTTATCGAGCATCGTTTCCTTCCATTTTGGACCTGTGAGCTTTGGCATTTGCTTGTTTCTTTTCTCCGCTATATCTATTATAATGGCCTGGTGGTCACTGTGGGTGTACTCCTCGCTTACCATTCATTTGATTTTCTGGGCCAGCGAATCGCTTGCAAGGGAAATGTCTATTATCGAGCCAGTACCCATTTTTCTGAAGGTCAGCGCAGAGCCTGTATTCAGAACCGTAACATCGAGCTGGGCGAATGTTTCCAGGAGCATCTCCCCTCTCTTATTCGTTAATCTGCTACCCCATTCCACTGCCCAGGCATTGAAATCGCCCGCAATGATCAACGGAGACTTGCCACGAGCTTCTGAGGCGATATTGAACAATAGCTGCTGGTACTCTGTTACCGAGAGACTTGGCCTTGCATAGCAACTTATAATATGTAGCCCATTTATTTTACAGCACACGAATCCTTCGTCGGCGTTAAGCGTCTCTTGGAATGCGTATGCGCCGCAGAGCCAGATAGCTGTGGATTTTTTAATATCGCTGACCCACGCTCCATAATCTTTGCACTTGTAAGGTTCACTTATGACTGCTATGTCTGCTCTTGCATCTCTGACCGTCTGTGATAGCAGATCTTGTGCGGCTTCGCAGTGGTTCAAATTTATTTGGATGATTCTCATGGGCGTCGGTTCGTTAAAGCCTTCCTGAAAGCTGGACACTTGTAACTTCCAGCTATATGGTCGAGGTTATCCCCATTAGCAGATTTACACAGCACACAGTGTGGGCTGTTTTTACATTCTTTCGCAAAATGACCTTCTACGCCGCACTTTCTGCATTGTTTCGACCTGTCCGCCTTGCTAGAGCAGTTTCTAGACATGTGACCGTACTCGAGGCACTTAAAGCACTTTTGGAGTTGCACGCGCTCTCTTATACGGCAGATGACGCAGCCGATTTTAATTTTGCCAGTCTGGAGAAGTTTCTGGGCTTTCTGAACTGGCAAGCTTAGTGTTGCCGTTTGAGTTCCAGCGTATGCTGCCCGGAGTCCCGTTATGTCTGATACCTCGGTATCTTCCAACCCTGGGAGAGCTGTTATTGCGCTATGAACCTCCTCTTTCGTAGTCACTTCATCGATGTCCCGGCATTCTATTATGATACGTTGCGTGAGCGACTTGACCGCTGCCTCACTGCCTAAGACCGAGCCTACTATAGCCTTTAGGTCCGTAGACTTTTGACAGGATTTGATAAGTTCTATCAGTAGGTCACCCTTTTGCGTACGCCTGATTTTTGACACTGATTCAGCGTAGTCTTTAAACTTGGCGTCATTTTTCACCTTTTTCAAGATGTCTGCGTAGGACATATTCCCTGTTTTTTCGATGACAATTGCATCAGGCCTCGACTTTTTGATCGTATTTGATCTAACAGCTTTTTTGTCATTTTTCTTTTCTCGTTTTTTGACTTCTACCCACTCGTTGGGTTTAATTTGGTGGGCTGCCGATTGAGCAATCCAAGTCTCCTTTCCTTTCGGACTCGCCTTTGGTTGAGTTTTGAGGTTTTTCTTTACCCGTTTGCTTAAGGGCAAGCCATCGGCTTCTGTTCCAGCTTTTCTCCGGGGTGGGTCTGATGGGGGTTTAAACCATGGGGATGTCTGAGTGCTGTTGTCAGAACATACTGCTTTATTTGGGCTGCATCTGAAACCTTCCATCTTGGCTTGGTTGTACATTTGTTTAATGTTGCCGATAGTGTCCCTCATTGGTTGGTGGATAGTCCGGCGTTTACCCTCGTTTTCTCTAAGCATACTTAGCAGCGTGTCTATTTCGTCGCCAAGTTTGCTAAATGCGCTCTTTTCTTTTACAGTTTCCGCGATCGTATGACTCACGACTGAGTTGGTCTCTTTCGGTTTTTGCGAGTCCTCTGAGCCTTGTGTTTCCTGCGAGGGAGTTAGCGGTGGTGAGTGCGCAAGCTTTGCACATCTCTTAAAAGGGTCAATGCCCCTATCAGCGTTTTCTACCCGTATCGTCGTTTTGGGAGAATTTTGAACGGTAGACGCCTCGTTTACATTGCTCATGCTTTTATTTTCGTCCACAGTAACATTGACATTATATGGTTTTATGTGACACTTTGCGTGTGGTGCCTTGCGCGCGTGCAGTGTACATTATGCGTTTTTTTTTTTTTTTTTTTTTTTTTTTTCGGTTACGACCAGGGAGGAGGAATCTTCATAGATACGAACAGCCCGTGCTGCCCGCATGCCCGATTTGCCTCCTGGCACCTACGGACTAAACCCAACCTCCTTCGTACGCTGGGCCTGTGGCACCCCTGCGGGACTATCAATTCCGATATTACTTCGCAGGGCAGGCACTGGACGTTATTCTTCGTCTTCACTCAGCGTGCGTTATATTTCTGCGCGGTTCGCGTATCGCTCGTCTATTCGAAGTCTTTTCATTACTCCCGTGATGGTGTCTACACATTTGTGCCAAATATCTTTATCGGACAGCATAACCTTCAGCAAGCCTTCCGGAGACACTGCTTTTCCCATATAACGTTCTAGATCGTTGCGTTCTGTGTCGAATCTGTGGCAGTCCATAAGTATGTGTTCGGCGCTTTCAATTTTCCCATCGCAGTATCAGCAGAAGGGGTGGTCAACGTGCTTGTATTTATGTAAATATTGTCGGAAGCAGCCATGCCCGGTAAGGAACTGGGTGAGATAGAAATTTGTTTCTCCGTGTTTTCTCTTAATCCACTCGTCTACCCTTGGGATCAATCTCTTTGTCCAACGTCCTTTTGGGGACGAGTCCCACCTTTGTTGCCACTCGTCGATGCTTTGTTGCACCATCTTGCTGCGTTCGTTTGGGCTATGCTTTATTGCTGCCGCCGTTCTTGCAGCTATGTCTACCGGGCATCTTCCAGCCAGCAAATTTGCAGCCTCGTCTGACACAGTCACGAATGCACAGCATACTCTAAGAGATGATAATCTGTGCACCGAGGCTGGTGCTCTCATATATGAGGTTATAGGGGTCGCGCTTGCCCAGATTGGTGCCGCGTACATTAAAATTGATGAGCTGACGCTCGCAAGCAGGGTTCTTTGTTTCTCTTTTGGGCCTCCCATATTTGGCATGAGTCTTGCAAGAGCCATACTGGTCTTCCTTGCCTTCTCACTGGCATATTTCAAGTGTTCCTTAAAGTTCAGTCGTGGATCGAGTACGACACCGAGGTATTTTAAAGTTTGCGCTGACATTACAGTATGTTCTCCTATGCGGATTTGAATCTTTTCCAGCTTTTTTCGACTGGTCATGAGCAATGCCTCTGTCTTGTGATCAGCCAACTCTAGTCCTGCGTTCTGCAGCCAAGTTTTTGCTGACGCTATTGCTTCGCTACACATGCGCGACACGTCCACCAGATGTTTCGCCACTACTACGATCGCTATGTCATCCACATAGCCTATTATAGACACGCCCTCGGGTTTTTCAATTTTAAGGATGCCATCATACATGATGTTCCAAAGGATTGGTCCGAGGACCGAACCCTGCGGCACACCACCTGTGACATGGTACCTTTTTGGGCCTTCATTTGTATCATAAAATAACTCTCTTTCGCTAAAATAGCTTAGGAGTATGCGCGTCAAGTAGTCCGGAACTTTCATCTCTATTAACGCCTTAATTATGTGGTGCCAGTTGGCGGAGTTGAACGCATTTTTTACATCCAGCGTGACAACAGCGCAGTACTGTTTTGTTCCTTCGAACCATCTTTTGCCCTCGAGTGCTCTTCGCGCTATATCGCAGACAGACGCAATGGAGTCGACCGTTGACCGCATTTTTCGGAAGCCGTATTGTTGATTCGAGAGTCCCCTGTCACCCTCCGTGATCTCTTGGAGTCGCGCGCATATAATTGCTTCCAGTATTTTTCCTGCTGTGTCTAACATGCACAAAGGTCTATATGAGGACGGCTCTTCTGGGGGCTTATTACCCTTGGGTAGTAAAACTAGCCGTTGACGCTTCCATTTCTTTGGAAAGGTGCCTTGTTGTATGCACTGCGTGTACAGTTTGCTAAAGGTTTCAGTCTTCTTCTTAATAATATACTTCAGGATGCTATTCGGTATACCGTCCATGCCTGGGGACTTATTGCTTTTGATTTTTGCTGCAGCGGCGAGCACTTCGGTATTTGTTACTGGAGGGATCTCGGTGGGCTCTACTTTTAGCTCTCTTGGTGCGCTACATGCTTCTTGCTGCGGAAAAAGCCCTGAGACAATGCGTTTCATTATACATTATGCGTGTGTGTGTGTCAGTATGTTTCATTCTGTGCTATGTGCATTGTGTATGTTTGTATGTCTGTATGTTTGTTATATTGTGCGCAATGTGTATTGTGTGTGTGTATCAGTTATGTATGTGCATACTAAAACTATCTTGAATTGGTAATTGGGTGTTGCATCCCTATTCAAAAAAATTTGATTCTTAAACACGTTAATCGGCGTTTCGAAACTGTAAATTAAATTGTGTGATGAGCTTTCATCAGAGTTTGTTGCTGTTGATAGCGTATTTAACTGTGTCGTTTGTGGTGGGATTCTTGATAATGCATCGGCCACAATGTTTGCTCTGCCGGGCTTGTACATTAATTTATAGTCATATTCCTCAAGAATTGACTTCCACCTTTTCATTTTACTGTTATTATTCTTATTGCTTAAGGCATAAGTTAAAGGTTGATGGTCCGTTGTAATTTTTACTTTTCCGGATCCATACAAGTAATTTCTGAAAGTATTTAATGCCCATATTATTGCTAAGAGTTCTTTCTCATTAGTAGCATAATGTTCTTCGGCTTTACTTAAAGTTCTCGATATAAAAGCTATCGGTCTATCACTTTGTGATAATACTGCGCCTATGGCGAAGTTTGAAGCATCCGTTGCTAACTCGAATTCCTTGTTGAAATCTGGATAAGCAAGGATAATGTCTTCGGAAATTAAGGAATTCTTAATTTTCCTGAAGGATTCTTGCGCTTCATTATTTAACAAAATCTTTGTATTTTTAGATTTGTGCTTTGATATTCTCCCGTCTTCCCCTCTTAAGAGTGATGTGAGTGGTTTAGCTATTTTTGCATAATCTTTCACAAATTTGCGGTAATAGCCTGACAGTCCTAGGAAGCTGCGGAGTTCTTTTAAATTTTTTTGTTGTGGAAAGCTTGAAATAGCTTCCAATTTTTTTGGATTGGTTTTTATGCCGTCCGGAGTAATAACATACCCTAAAAATTCTGTTTCTTTTTTAAAGAAATTACATTTGTCCAACTGAACCTTCATGTTGGCTTTTTTTAATGTTTCGAAAATTTTTTCTATATCTTCGCAATGCTCCTTTTCGGTTTTGCTAAAGATAATTATATCGTCGATATACACATAGCAGCGTTTGCCGATATGTTCTCTCAGTATATCGTCTAATTTTTAGCCCAAATGGTAAACGTGTAAATTCGTATTTACCATTATTGATGGAAATGCGGGTTTTTCTATGTCCGAATTCCTTAATGGTATTTGGTGAAAACCGCTTTTCAAATCTAATACCGAGAAGTAATTGCTTTCACCCAATTGTGATATTACTTCTGATATTTCAGGAATAGGAGACCTGTCTGAAATTGTAACTGCGTTTCAATTTCCTATAATCAATAATTATTTGGCTAGCAACTTTGGTTGAATACGTGAGTTTTTCGTCTGGGTCAGCGAAAAGCTTGGGGTGCCTTGTTGTTATCTCCTCCACAATGCTTTTCTGTTTAGATGACAGATTTTGTTCATTAATTGTATTAATGCATTGAGTGGGGAGTTGTTTTAGGTGGACCTTGCATCCATTTCCTAATGTCATTCAATTTTCGGCTGTATGTACTACCGCTTTCATGGTTCGAAGAGTATCATTTCCTAATATGCCGTCGAATGATTTTAATGCAGGCATTAAATATAATTTAACTTTGTCTTTGACGTTAAAAAATTGTGCATAGGTATGCTCAATTATTTTAATTTCTCCTGCAATTGATTTCGCATAGAATGGTGTCTCATTCGGTGTGCGTTGTTTTACTAACTCGGGTTTAACATAGTTCTTGCTGGATCCAGTATCCACAAGAAGAGAAAAGAATGTCCCTCAACAGTTGTCTTATATCCTCAGCTGCTTTAGATTTAATGGGTTTTGCAACTGCGTATTTGGATAATTTGTCTACGCGGTCAAAATTAATTGCTTTACCATGTGCAGTATGTCGATGTGTATTTGGCCTGGAATTTTGGAATAGGTGTCGCTTGAATTTTTGGTCTAGCCGGATGCCGGTCATATTTGTTTTCTTTGCATATAATGCAAGTTTTAATTAGTTTCTTAATTTTGCCTGCCATTCCTGGAAAGTAATATTTCCTTAAAATTTGTAATTTAGTTTCTTTACAACTCCTATGTGCTCTGTTATGTTCTTTAATAATGATTTCCTGCTGTTGCTGGATATCTGTTATATCCGCTACTTGTATTTGAGAAAATCTTATTTTAAATTTACCAAAGTGCTTAGGGATACAGTTTCTGTATTTTTCCCATTACGTCCTCTTCAGTTTGTATGCAATTTATTACAGAAGGGTTTAAGTATTTTCATAAAATCTGAGCGAGATTCTCCTGTGAATAACTTGTTTTCGATACGATATTTATTTATTTATTAATCAACAAACAAGTTGCTTACAGACTTTATGATACATTTTAATTGCAAAGGCTTAACGACAGGAGTCGTATGAGTAAATTCTTAAAAGTAGACTTAGAGTAGGTAAAATCAAAATCTAAAGAAGAAGAATAAGCATGAAATTGAGATAGCGTCCTTCTAAGAGGTGCATTCATACCATATACAGTCTTAGCAAACCCGACAAAAAATATATCATTACAGCGAAGTATGTGTGAGGGAACACTAAAATGAATTTTCGTGAGCAAGTATGGACAATCAATTGAGCCGGTACATAAGTCAAAGACAAAACACATCGACAAAAGATCACGCCTAGACTCTAAAGACATGAGGTCTATAAGTAAACACCGAGAGCGATACGACGGAATAGGATCTGCAAACTTAATCGTGCACAAGGCAAAACGCATAAAAGCTTTTTGGACAGACTCCAATCTTTTGATATATACCGCATGAAACGGTCGCCAAACGAATACCGCGTATTCTAACCTGGAACGAACTAGGGACGAGAACAGCATTTTGAGGGTATAGGGATCATAAAACGCAGAACCATTTCGACGAATAAAGGCTAACATTGCAAATGATTTTGAGACAATATAATTTATGTGAGTTGTAAAGTTCAGCTTGGTGTCAAAGTAGACACCAAGGTCTTTAAATTCTCTAATTGTTTTTAGCGGTGAATTTAATATGCTATAAGAAGTTGGAACAATATTTAGAACCTTCGCGAAAGAAGTGTAGTGACATTTACTAATATTGAGCTGCAAATGATTACGCAGACACCAACTATATAAGTTGTTCAACTCATGCTGGAGAATATGGGAATCTCCCGGATTTTTAATTTCGTAGTAAATCTTCAGGTCATCCGCATATAGAAGATAGTTACATTTAGGAAAACATGAGGAAATATCATTGATAAAGAGGATAAATAGTAACGGGCCTAAAACACTACCCTGCGGAACACCAGAAGAGGCAACAAAAGAGTAAGACGATACGTTATCGAGTCGAACGACACAGCTCCTATTATCTAGATATGAAGCTATCCACTTAAGAAATTGAGAGTGAAAGCCTAATACGCGAAGTTTAGTTATCAAAATAGAGTGAGATACCCTATCGAAAGCTTTAGAAAAATCTGTGTAAATTGCATCCATTTGAAAACCTCTTTGAAAGGTCTCCAGACAATCCTCCGTAAAAGCTGCTAGATTAGTTATCGTAGACCTGCCTGGAATAAACCCATGTTAATTAGGACATAGCATATGCTTGACAGCAAAGTAAATTTTTTCCTTAACAACGCATTCAAACAGTTTAGACACAGTTGTTAGCTTGGAAATCGGTCTATAATTCTCAATGTCATTTTTATTACCGTTTTTCAAAATAGGGGTGATAAAAGTTAATTTCCAATCGTCAAGGAAAACCCCAGCTGAAAGTGACAAGTTGAAGATGTGCCTTAAAGGCGTAATTAGAGCAGGACAACTTTTAAAGAGAACAACCGAAAGACCATCAGCATCAGTACCATTGGATGGCTTAAGCTGATTTATGCCAAAAATAACATCATCGTCAGTCAGATTTAATTTCCCGAAGTTCACGGAAGTATCTAAATTTAACATATCATTAGAGATATAATTATTCGCGGTATTATCTGTGATAAAATTGGAAGAAAAAAAATTGGCAAAAAGATTAGCAGCATCAGAGATGGAGTCAGCTGATACCCCTTTAAGATGAACAGACGCAGGTATATTAGAACAGTTTTTTTTTGGTTTTTATGTAACCCCAAAAGGATTTAGGATTACATTTAATATTGCTTTCAACATTACGAATATAATCTCTATACAAAGATTTATTGAGTTTATTGAATTTACCTCTATAAAACACATACTGCTCGCGAAAATTCTTATCGTTAGAAATCTTATGTTTTTTATAAAATTTATTCTTCAAGTTCCTTAGATGTTTGAGCTCTTTCGAGAACCAAGGACGTTTCGAAGTTTTGGAGCTAAACATTGGTATGTGAATCGCACAAGTGTTAAATATTATAGATTTAAAAATATCATAACAGCCAGCTACATCTATATTTTCAAATTGATGAGACCAATTCACCTCAAACAAACTATTTACTTACTTACTTACTTACTTAATTGGCGCATTAACCGCCTAAGCGATTTTGGCCGAGGTCAACAAAGCACGCCAGCTGTCCCTATCTCGTGCTAACTGGCGCCAATTGGAAGTCCCAAGTATAGCCAAGTCTTTTTCCACTTGGTCTTTCCAACGCAGAGGAGGTCTTTCTTTTCCTCTGCTACCACCCGCGGGTACCGCGTCAAAAACCTTCAGGGCTGGAGCTATTTCATCCATTCGAACGACGTGACCTAGCCAGCGGAGCCGCTGATTCTTAATCCGCTGCACTATATCTACGTCATTGTACAGCTCGTACAGCTCATCGTTCCATCGAACGCGGTATTCGCCGTCGCAAAGACGCAAAGGTCCATAAATCTTTCGAAGAATCTTTCTCTCGAACACTCCAAGAGCCCTCTCATCTGATGTTGTCATCGTCCATGCTTCTGCACCATACAATAGGACGGGCATGATAAGAGACTTATAGAGTATGGTTTTTGTCCGTCGAGAGAGGACTTTACTGTGCAATTGCCTACTCAGTCCGAAGTAGCACTTGTTGGCAAGAGAGATTCTCCGTTGGATTTCAAGGCTGACGCTGTTATTGGTGTTAATGCTGGTTCCTAAGTAAACGAAGTTCTCAACTTTTTCAAAGTTATAACTGTCAACAGTGATGTTTGATCCCAGTCGTGAATGTGCCGACTGTCTATTTGATGACAGGAGATACTTCGTCTTGTCCTCGTTCACCTCCAGACCCATTCGCTTCGCTTCTCTATCCAGTTTGGAGAAGGCAGAACTAACTGCGCGGTTGTTAAGGCCGATGATGTCAATGTCATCGGCGTACGCCAGCAGTTGCACACTCTTATAAAAGATGGTACCTGACCGATTAAGTTCTGCGGCTCGAATTATTTTCTCCAGCATCAGGTTAAAGAAATCGCACGACAGAGAGTCACCTTGTCTGAAACCTCGTTTGGTATCAAACGGCTCGGAGAGGTCCTTCCCAATCCTGACGGAGCTGGTGCTGTTGCTCAACGTCATTTTACATAGCCGTATAAGTTTTGCGGGGATACCAAATTCAGACATTGCGGCATAAAGGCAACTTCTTTTCGTGCTGTCGAAGGCGGCTTTGAAGTCGACAAAAAGATGGTGTGTGTCGCTTCTTCTTTCTCGGGTCTTTTCCAAGATCTGGCGTATTGTGAATATCTGGTCGGTGGTGGATTTACCAGGTCTAAAGCCACACTGATAAGGTCCAATCAGTTCGTTGACGGTGGGCTTAAGTCTTTCGCACAATACACTTGACAGAACCTTATACGCGATGTTAAGAAGGCTAATCCCGCGATAATTGGCACAGACTGCAGGATCACCCTTTTTGTGGATTGGGCAGAGCACACTTAAGTTCCAATCAGTAGGCATGCGTTCTTCCGACCATATTCTAGAGATGAGCTCGTGCATGCACTTAACCAGCTCCTCTCCGCCGTACTTAAATAACTCAGCTGGTAACCCTTCAGCCCCGGGGGCTTTGTTGTTCTTCAGCCGTGCTATCGCTTTCCGAATTTCGTCATGGTCGGGTGATGGTACATCACGTCCATCATCATTGATTGGGGTTTCGGGTTCAACATCTTCTCCATCGTTGTTGCAGCTGCTTCCATTAAGCAGTGTGAAGAAGTGCTCCCTCCATAATTTAAGTATGCTGTGGACATCAGTCACCAGGTCGCCGTTTTCATTCTTACAGGAATTCGCCCCGGTCTTAAAACCTTCTGTAAGCCGTCGAACTTTTTGAAAGAATTTTCGGGCGCTTTTCCTGTCGGCCAACATCTCAAGCTCTTCGCACTCACGCATTTCGGCCTCTCTCTTTTTCTCACGAAAAATGCGTCTTGCTTCCTTCTTCAGCTCACGATAACGCTCCCGCACAGCTCGCGTTGCGCCCGATCGCAGTGTGGCCCTGTAGGCAGCGTCTTTACGTTCCGTAGCGGCGCGGCATTCCTCGTCATACCAGTTGTTCTTTCGGGCTCGCTGAAATCCGATGGAATCTTCAGCGGCGGTATGTAGACATCGAGAAATATGGTTCCACTGCTCGGAAATATCGTGCTGTTGATTATTGCTCTCAGAGAGCAGGAGTGCAAGTCGAGTGGCGAAGTGGGTGGCTGTCTGTTGCGATTGCAGCTTTCCGACGTCGAGCTTTCCTTGTGTCCGTTTGCGTGCGCTTTTTGCTGCACAGAGGCGCGTGCGGATCTTAGCTGCCACAAGAAAATGATCCGAGTCGATGTTGGCTCCTCGGATCGTGCGCACATTTAGGACACTGGAAGCATGCCTTCCGTCTATCACAACGTGGTCGATTTGGTTTCGTGTCTTACCATCTGGAGACAGCCACGTAGCTTGGTGAATCTTTTTATGCTGGAACCTGGTACTACAGACTACCATGTTTCGGGCCCCGGCGAAGTCGATCAGTCTCATTCCGTTATCGGACGTTTCGTTGTGGAGACTGAATTTTCCGACTGTAGAACCAAAGATGCCCTCCTTGCCCACCTTGGCATTGAAATCGCCAAGCACGATTTTTATATCGTGGTGGGGGCACCGCTCATACGTGCGACCAAGGAGATCGTAGAAGCAAAAGAACAAACTATTTAAATCAGCAAAATTACAGCGTGAGTAATTAAAAGCAACCGTTTTACTGGTACTTGGCAATTCAAAATATTTAAAAAAGTCAATTTCCAGCACCAGTGGACTATGATGCTGATTCGAAGATGAAATGTAACTAGCTGCATGCGAAAGCTTAAAATTAATATTAGAGCTAACAAATATTAAGTCTAAAATTCGGTTAAGTTCGTTTGGAAAGCCATTTATCTGTGTTAAATCAATGCATAACAAATTATCTATTAAATATAATTCCGAAATACTAGTTACATTTAATTGAGTAAGAAAGTTATTATTATCCATAAAGCTCCAGCAAATATTACCCAAGTTAAAATCACCCAAGACACAAAGTTGGTCGTCACCAATTTGTTCATGAATTGCAACTATGTTGTCAATATGTGCCTTATATATGACATCAGAGCTACCTGGCGGAATATAAGACACGCAGATATACAGCAGTCCACACGCACCGTGCATTTTAACGCAGAGTTGATCCAACAAAGAACTAGCATCTGGTAGCTCATAAAGAGATGCACGAAGATTATTACGTGTAGCAATAAGTACCCCTCCACCCCTACTGACACCAGTTCTAGCGTAATCTCTATCTTTGCGAAAAACGTCAAAGAGAGCTGTATTAAAGAACTCTGCATCAAAGAAATTGCCATTTAACCAAGTCTCTGTTAAGACAAAACAGTCGTAATCCAGTTCCGAGCTAAAAATGTAGACAGATTCAGATTTGGTCCTGAGTCCCGAACAGTTTTGGTAATAAACGCCTATTTTTCGGCCACCAAAAGTGAAAGGGCTTTTTACTCCTTGGGCTGAGGCTGCAGACCTTTTTGAAAAAAATCAAATGGCCGGATAGAGACATTTGAAGGCCAAATATTTGACGTCAGCAATTTATTATAGTGACGTTCTGGAATTCCAAGCTTAAAATTTATGTATTTAATTTCATCCGAATTAGCATTTTTCTTGAGAAGTTTATAGCATAAAATCTCTTTCCTGTTGATAGCTGCATGTTTGGCTACATAATCAATTATGTCATCGGTCTTAACGGAGGGCAAAAACGAAGAAATATGCAGCCATTTGTGACGAAGAACAACTCCAAGCTCAGAGTTCTCACAAGTACCATATACACAAGGCCTACGTTTTTTATGAAGGCCATTTTTCGCCACATCAGACATCTGTGGAATATTCGGCTGCGCATTATTAGTACCATTGTTAGTTATAGTACTTCTCAACTTAACATTATTCGCAACTGTTGCAGCATACGAAGTAGAAGCAGCAACGCAAGCGGGCTGCACAGACGAAGAGCTTGTGTAGGCATATACAGCTGGTAACTCAGCAATACGGGTAGTCGGCGAATTAGCAGAGGTAGCAACAGCAGAATAACCAGTATTACTACCAGATGTTGCTAAAAAACCAGTATTATTACCAGGCGCAGCAGAAACAGAATGCATTACTGAGATATCACCAGTAAGTTCATTATTAGCAGCAATATCTGTAGCGATAGATGGCACAATCGAAGCATGCACGTGTGTATGCGTTTGTGCAATCACACATTCACTGCCAGAACTTAGAGCAGACGAAGTCCCAGACATAGTAGGCGAAGATGCAGCAAAACCGGTATTACTAATAGGAGTAGTTGCAAAACCGGTATTATTACCAGGCGCATTCCCAGCTGGTAGGCTAATAGCAGCAACCATATCATCATTAGATGAGCACAATTTTGTGTGCTTTTGCACTTTAGCTCGCTGAGCAACAACACCTTCACTAGATTTACTTTTAGAACGAGTAACGCGTTTGTTTTCACTTGTACCAGTAGTTGGCAAGTTAAAATCAACAGTCGATGGTATGTAGGAAATACAATTTTGAATTGGTAATTTTGTGTTGTATCCTTATACCAAAAAATTTGGTTTTTAAACGCGTTAATCGGTGTTTCGACACTGTATATTAAGTTATGTGTTGAGCTTTCATTGGAATTTGTTGCTATGGACAAGGAGTTAATTTCGGATTCTCCGTTTGGAATTCTGGACAATGCATCAGCAACGACGTTCTACTTGCCAGGCTTGTAAAGCAACTCGTATGAGTATTCTTCTAATGCTGCCTTCCATCTCTTCATCTTAGAATTATTATTTTTATTGCTTAATGCATAAGTGAGAGGTTGGTGGTCAGTGAATATATGTACCTTTGCTGAACCGTAAAGGTAATTTCTGAATGTGTCTAAAGCCCAAATTATAGCTAGCATCTCTTTTTCATTGGCCGCGTAATGCTCTTCGGCCCTATTTAATGTTCTGGAGATGAATGCTAGAGGTCTTGATTCCTGCGACAGTACCGATCCAATAGCAAAATTGGAAGCATCTGTTAACAATTCAAATGGTTTTTTATAGTCTGGGTACGCAAGGATGACGTCTCTAGAAATGAGAGAGCGTTTTATGCAGTTAAAAGCTTTGACTGCCTCTTCGTTCAAATTTATCTTCACTCTTGAAGACTTGTGCTTTGATATCCTCCCCTCTTCCCCTCTTAAAAGAGATGTCAGGGGTTTTGCTAACTTCGCATAGTCCTTGATAAATTTGCGGTAGTATCCGGACATACCTAAAAAGCTGCGAAGCTCCTTTATGGATTTTGGTTGAGGGAAATTGTCTGCACTTTGGCAGGATTGGTTTTTACTCCAATCGGCGATATAACAAATCCCAAAAATTCAACCTCTTCTTTAAAAAAGTGGCATTTATCCATCTGCACTTTCATATTTGCTTCTTCTAGTGTTTTAAATATCTTTTTTATGTGGTTGAGATGCTCTTCTTCTGTCTTACGAAAAATTATTATATCATCGATATAAACGTAAGAATATTTTCCAATATGTCGTCGAGTGCCCGTTGGAAAATTGAAGGTGCATTTTTCAACCCAAATGGCAAACGTGTAAATTCGTACTTGCCGTTATTTATTGAAAAAGCAGTCTTCTGAATATCAGATTCCTTTAGGGGAATTTGATGAAAACCACTTTTCAAATCCAATACTGAAAAAAATTTATTTTCCCCTAAATTGGTTCTCTATCTGCTGTCGTTACCGAATTCAGCTTACGATAGTCTTTTACCATACGGTATTGTTTATTGCCCTCTGAGTCCGATTTTTTCGGAACAATCCATACTGGTGAATTGTAGGGAGACCTAGACGGTCTTATAATTCCATCCACTAACAAGCTTTTTACTTGCCTCTCAACTTCTGTTTTGAGAGATGTTGGATATGGATAACGCTTTGAGTAAAGAGGGGTATCATTTACCGTCCTTATTTCTCCGACGACTTTTGTCGTATATGTTAATTTCTCATCTGGTTCTGAAAATAAATTTGGACATGTTTGAATCACTTTATTCATGTCAATCTTCTGCTGAGATGACAAGTGCTCGTCCTTTCTTTGTATAACGTTCACTGATTGTGAGGGGAGCTGTTTGAGCTTTATTTTTTTCCCATTTTTAATAATTAAAAAATTCTCACTAGTGTGTACGATGGCTCCTAGATCCCTTAGGGTATCATTTCCTAGGATTCCATCGAAAGTTTTTAATGATGGCATCAAATAAAATCTGATTTCATCATCGAGGTTAAACAACTTTAAATATGTATGTTCCTCGATTTTTATGTCGCCAATCACTAATTTAGCGTGGAATGGTTTTTTGTTCTTTATAATTTGTACCTTGTTTCCCTTCTTTTATTCGGTTTATTCATATAATTAACCCTACGCGAATGCAATGTCTGGTCGACATCCATTGGCTCAGGTCGCGGTTGTGGCTTCGGTGGCCTGGGTGGCGCATTTGCATTTGCAAAGCGTGCATTATTATTTTGCCAATTTGCTTGTCTTGGTTGTGCGTCATGCGCTAACTGGGGGTAAAAATTCTGGGTGCGCGAAGCGTAATTATTTTTTGCTGCTTGCGGTTTTTGATACGATTGCCTTGCGCTGTTGGCATGGTTCGTTCTGGAAATTCTGGTTATCCAGTTTTTGGCAAAGGTGAAGAGCCTGAGGTAAGTCAACAGGTTCCTTCATACCTAGCAACCTTGGTAGGTCACCATTTAACCCTCTTATGAAGGTGTCTAACGCCTTATTCCTGTAGGATTGCGTTAGTATGTGTAGGGATTCATTTCCCATTCCTCCACATCCTAATTTATTTAAAATTGGCGAAAGGTGTTTGTACACCTGCTGATAAAAATCAGAAACTGTATTTGTACCTTGCACCAAAGTTGTCATTTGGTATTCCAAGGTAGATAAGTCGCGCCTATCAGCATAGTGCATTGACAAGCATTTTGTTATGGCTGGCCAATCGAGCGGTGTGTTATAGGATTCTAGAGCTGTGTCGGCTGGTCCGGTAATCTTGTTCCTAATCACACTTAAAATTCCATAATATTTTGGGGAGCCTTTTAATGGCTGATACATATTAAGAATGCGGTCTACGCTTTTCTTCCAGGAATTGAATTATCCTGGCCGCCCAGAGAACTCCTTAAGACACTTTACCACATGGGGTATTTTATCTAATTCACTTAAGTTTCCCCTATTTCCTTCGTCTATTGGTTGGTCAACTGCTGACGCTAGACTGGAGTTAGGGTTTAGAATAGTTTGGACCACATGTGGTCCTTGTTGCCTTAAGACGTTAGCTGCTATTTCTGAAATAAGCGCAGTAAGGTCTTGCATACTTAACTGTGAATTTCCTGAAACCTGTGGTACAGAAGGATTCTGCTCTTATCAAATTGTTGGGGTTCGACATTTTGACAATAATTATGCTGAAAAAATAGAAAAATTCCAAATATCTACTTTTAAGTTTTTAATATGTTTTCCTCAAAAAAAATAAAAAAATAGTTATGTTTTTTTATTTATTAATTTTTTTGTTTCAAATTTTCATCGATCGAAGTAATCTTATGGATTCTTCCTCAATGTTTTCGCTATTGTCATAGTCGAGATGTGTGGCTACTCTATTTTCTCCTATACAATCGAATATAATTTGCATAGCCCTAGCCTTTTCTTCGTTACTAACACCTGTAATTATGAAGGGTTTATGTCTTTTTAACTCACTATCTATGTCCACCTGCTCTATAATTTTGTCCAGTCCGTCGTAATCAAAGTCGGCTGGTAACGCGTCCATTTAATTTTATGGGGTTATTAGTGGGGTATTTAAGAACAATTCCACTATTGTCCGTTGTAAGTGCCTAATTTATGACATCTTGGCTGGGTGGTTGGTTTCGGGTTTTATGGTGGCTATGCGGGTGGTTCTAATGGGTTAGCTTCAAGTGGTTGATTTATGACGGCTGGTCATATGTCAATCGGCTTGGGTGGTATTAACTTACCCTAAGTTAACTTGTACATTGTACGTGTATGTGTCAGTATGTATCATTCTGTGCTATGTGCATTGTGTGTATGTTTGTATGTCTGTATGTATTATCGTTTAGCTTTTTTGTATATCAGTTTGTAATATTGTACGCAATGTGTATTGTGTGTGTGTTAGTATGCAATCATTAAGACACATAGGCTTACAGCTAGCGAAACTGCTACAGGTAATTTTCGCACAAGACGTTGGTTGGTTGGGTGAAACAACAGCGTTTGTACGCTTGCGATAGTCACCAAAGGCACGAAGAGTGCGATTGCGATCGAGTGGCGAGTGAAATTTTATCACAATCGCACCGTTCACACCTGCTTGCGAATGCTTCGTTCGAAAAATATTTTGTATCTGAGGAGCTAAGAAGTCAATCGACAGACAATTTTGGTTGAATATGCTCTTTAGAATTTCGCCTTCTCCATATGGAACGCCAAAAGCGACGGCATCAGCAGCAATATCATTCGAGCTTTGTTTTATGCCCTTCCCTAATTCCGCTTTTAAGCACTCAATTTCATGATCAGACTTTTCCACTCTCTCCTTCAGCACTTATTCAGCAACAGCAGCGGTGAGCGTTGAAATCTCCTCCTCAATCGGTTTGTTTAACTTGTTTTCCACTTCTATAAGTTTGTGAGAGACACTCGATCAGCGGCCGGAACTGTTCAGTCTGCTGCTGCACCCGTTGCTCAACCTCTTAGTTTATTGTACACAGCTGTGAGTGTGATTGCTGCGCCTTCATCAACTTTTGCTGTTTCGCAGTGGGAGAGCCCTTGCTCAGTCGACGCTTTAGTGCTGCGGTAGCGGTAGACATATCAACGAACAACAATACACAAGAACGAGCGGGAAAACAGACAGGGGAATTATGAACAATTTATATATATATAATATAATTTTGGCGCGTACACTATATAGCTCAGTATTTGGCCGAGCTTCTCCTACCATTTGTGGTGTGCGTCTTTATAATATACCACAAATGGAGGGACCTACAGTTTTGTGCCGACTCCGAACGGCAGATGTATTTAATGAGAAGGTTTTTCATGGCAGAAATACACTCGGAGGTTTGCCATTGCCTGCCGAGGGGTGACCGCTATTAGAAAAAACTTTTTCTATTATAAAGATTTTGCTTGCCCTGACTGAGATTCGAACCTCGAACTCACCGGCATATCAAGTTGTAGCACGTATCGCTACCAACTCGACCACAGCGGCCACAAAAAACATATTATGAACAATTTAGTTTTATTTTATTTAGCTTTGCTATTCATTGCTGCACTTTTTGACAGAAATATCCATAAGCAAAATCACAATTTGTAAAGTTAGTTTGAAAATACAAACAACTACTCGAAAATAAAACCAAAACTGCGGAGCAAAATAAAGGACGTTTACTCTAACCAAACGTGTTGTTGCTGAAAATAATACAAGAAATATCATGTCCAAACTAATAGTTTCGCACGCATCTGTTTTCCTCTTCATCATGCGTAAATCATTTTGTTTGCTTTCAATAGTGTTGGTATGCATATTAACCAATTCATGCAAGCAATATTTTCGTACATTCTAGTTTTGTTTCCGTTTCCGTTTCCGTTTCCTTTCCTTTAAATATATAATTTATGTACCTGCTTATTTATTCTTCACATTATCAATAACTTACGTTCACCATTTGCTAGTCCAGCTTGTTTGTTACTTACTTGTTAAATAAACGAAATGTCAAAATTGCAGGGCTGCTTTTTGACTGAAATCGTAATAGATTATGTTATTGGAAAATAACCTTGTGTAAAAGCTGACTCCTTTAGAATATGGCGCTAACTTGACTATGACACACATAAATATAGGGTCGGCAAGAAAGTGGTGATGAGTAACAAATATAATTAAATAAATAAAGTAGTCTGATAAGAAAATGTGGTGGTTTCCGAAATAGTACTATAACTTCTACCATTTAAAGCTGTTGTTGTTTTTTCTTATAAAAGTCTTCCATAAACTGGCCTGGTGCTCAATAAAAAATTGTAAATTGTTTTAACAAAAAAATATTTTTTTATGGAAAACCCATGAATTATACTTTTTCCCAAATAATCGCCTTGGTTTAAAAGTTTAAATTTTTTCATCATAAAAAAATATTTTATAAATTACTTTAAGTAAGAGTAGAGAAACACAATTGCATGCTGGGAAACACTTTAACAAAGCTGGAAAAGCGATTTAACGCGAATAAAGTTCGGATTCATAGGTTTTTCCAAAAAATTATTTTACATTACTTATAAACAATGTTTGGACAAAAGATAATGTTGGGTAGATAACTGAATTAAAGTAAAGAAATGCAAATTTCGATTTCTGAACTTTTTGTAATTTTTTGGTTTTATAGCCATATGTGCCACAAGCCAACCGACTGTAAGCCCCTCAACCAGCTTACAATGTGGAAGACTTGGGAAGAAGTGAAACACCGTCACCGTTTTTTCTCGTGTCTCATTATTGGATATGGAAAACGCAACGGCGCGAACCATGTGCCACCGACATATGGAACAGTTGCGTCACGCGTGAAGCACGTGAAGGCATTTTTACTAGGCATGCCAATCCCTGGATCTCGGCCTTTTTACCTCCCGAATATCTCAGGATAAGTCTATTAAAATCCCGGAATTGCCGAAAACAGTGAATTTTATAGCCATTTATTTGTAAAATTTTGTATCATTCATAAAAACTTCGGTTTCAAGGGTAAACTTGTCTAAATACCACATTCAATAATAAACAAAATTGCACAATGCATCCATACTTTCCACTATTATTTTAATAGCGGACTATAGAAATACGACAAATAACACGGCTTGTTAACTCCCTAAAGGCTTTGTTTTGCCATTGTCATTATAAATGAACTGGAGAATATCCTCCTCGAGTAGATAATGATCCATACTATGAAAGCGATGTTAATAGCACTAACGACGAGGCGATTGAGGTGGATAAGTAGAAAGTCTCACAGATAAATTGCATCAAGTTTTAACGAGCAGATCGCAATTGTCCAATAATCGAAAGGCATAAGATTTATCAGGCTTGTATACATCTATAATACAACGATTACAGACGTGTTACATTTTTGACAAATTAAAAATTACAAATCGAAACTTGGTGAACTCGTTTTCAGATCTCGAAAATCCAGGGATCAATAAATGCCCAAACTTGACATCGCTCATTTGTACACAGACGAATCCAGAGTCCCACAGTTAGTTGCAGTGAAGATGTTGTGGATACTGAGATCCCTAAGCAACTTCGTAGGGAGAGGCACGCTCATGCAGGAAGCATGACATCCGGCGGCACGAGCCATTGTTATGGAATGATGGTGTAAGCAACTGCGAACGTTGCTTGGAACTATTTTCGAAATGGCTCATCCAAGGTCAGCATCTGCATGCCTTCTTCGACGCTAGTGAGCGATGCAATGGTGGCCTACTGGAGGTCAACTTATGCTCTTCGTGAGGTGGGATTCAAGACCGGGGCGAATGCCTGTAAGAATGGCAACGGCGACCAGGTGACTGATGTCCACAGTATACTTAAATTATGGAGGGAGCACTTCTCCACACTGTTTAATGGAAGCAATTGCAACAACCTTGGAGAAGATGTTGAACCCGAATCACCAATCAATGATGATAGACTCGACGGACCATCACCCGAATATGACGAAATTCGGAAAGCGATAGCACGGCTGAAGAACAACAAAGCCCCCGGGGCTGATGGTTTACCAGCTGAGTTATTCAAGTACGGCGGAGAGGAGCTGGTTAAGTGCAGGCACGGGCTCATTTCTATAATATGTTCGGAAGAACGCATGCCTGCTGATTGGAATTTAAGTGTGCTCTGCTTAATCCACAAAAAGGGTGATCCTGCAGTTTGCGTCAATTATCGCGGGATTAGTCTTCTTAACATCGCATATAAGGTTCTGTCGAGTGTATTGTGGGAAAGATTTAAGCCCACCGTCAATGAACTGTTTGGACCTTATCAGTGTGGCTTTAGACCTGGTAAATTTACCACCGACGAGATATTCAAAATACGCCAGATCTTGGAAAAGACCCGAGAAAGAAGGACCATCTTTTTGTCGACTTCAAAGCCGCCTTCGACAGCACGACAAGAAGTTTCCTATATGCCGCAATGTCTGAATTTGGTATCCCGGCGAAACTTATACAGGCACCATTTTTTATTAGAGTGTGCAATTGCTGGCGTACGCCGATGACATTGACATCATCGGTCTTAACAACCGCGCAGTTGGTTCTGCTTTCTCCAAACTGGATAGAGAAGCGAAGCGAATGGGTCTGGAGGTGAACGAAGGCAAGACGAAGTATCTCCTGTCATCAAATAGACAGTCGGCACATGCACGAATGAGATCAAACATCACTGTTGACAGTTATAACTTTGAAAAAGTAGAGAACTTCGTTTAGGTGCCAGCATTAACACCAACAACAGCGTCAGCCTTGACCTCCAACGCATAATCTCTCTTGCCAACAAGTGCTACTTCGGACTGAGTTGGCAATTGCACAGTAAAGTCCCCTCTCGGCGGACAAAAACCATACTCTATAAGTCTCTCATCATGCCCGTCCTATTTAAGGCGCAGAAGCATGGAGTGTTCGAGAGAAAGATTCTTCGAAAGATTTATGGACACTTGCGTCTTTGCGACGGCGAATACCGCGTACGATGGAACGATGAGCTGTACGAGCTGTTCAAGGACGTAGACATAGTGCAGCGGGTTTAGAACCAGTGGCTCCGCTGGCTAGGTCACGTCGTTCGAATGGATGAAATAGCTCCATCCCTGAAGTTTTTTGACGCTGCGCCCGCGACATTGGTGACTACAACGTCTGGAGCGACACGAAAACAGTCATGTTTAGACTTCGCAGCCCTATAAAGCATTTGTGCAGCTCCGGGTCGCCGAGATATGAGTCACAACTGCTACCACAAATTGGATACCTAGCTGCATGTTGGCCCTGCTGTCCTCCATTTTTGCTACGGGAAGAGCGTGCTGGCCAATCATCCTAAGGAAGTTGACAAGAACCTTCGCCCTGCCATTGCAAATTGAAATTTTTTTAAGTTGTAACGTCATTCATAAAACTATTGAGAAATATAGCGTAAGTTCTGAGAATCAGGATGGCTAAACTTTGTTTGTGTCGTCTTGTTACGCGTATAGAAATCTCCTAGAAGTTTCAGCAAATCAAAACCGGTCAGGACCTACCCCGCACTTCTTCGCTGAATTAAATTTCGCCACTGCGCGAACGCATAGGCGCCGCCAACTGACTCTCAATATGCAACGATGTTCAATTATACTGCTCACATTTTCGATAATGCTTAAGCATATTTTCTTTTGTATAAATTTTTGCGTGAGAGTTTCAAGCTATGATAATAATATCCGGATTCAGTAACTTGGTATCATCTCAAGTCTCAAAATGAGCTAGAGATTATTGCTTTTCCTTGCTTTAACTTGGTATCATCTCAAGTCTCAAAATGAGCTAGAGATTATTGCTTTTCCTTGCTTTACCGTTTGTTTCTTTGGCTTTTATTTTAATTTTTTTGTAAACTGTTCACCTGTTTACCAGGTCACTATTTAGAGACATTATTTTGAGACTAGAGGGATTATTTTGAAACTAATGAATCCCAACTGGTCTAAAATTGTGACATTTGTCTCTATTAGAGACTGATACTGCTTACTGAAGTCAGGTATAGTTGTCCTCGTACTCAATTCTCTAAAGTTGTAGCCAGTTAGTTTGGTAAAGATTACTTTATGGGATACTCAGTCGTTTTTCTTTCTAGTTAAAATAAAGGAATCTTGTTAATAAATTTGTTTTTACTCATATTAGATATACTTTATTTTATGCTTTCTCCTTATTTAAACGTCAATAAAAACTTGAATGAACGTCAGCAGGTTAACGGATTTCGTTAATGTAAAAGAACGAGTGCGTACTAGAAATCGAAAGACGACCGTTTTCGAGTAATTCATTTATTACAATTAATTCAAGTATTCCTAACGCTAATACAATGTTGATTTGTGTACTAAAAATGGTAATGGTTGCCAATGTGCAGACCATAGACATGTATTTTCTTACAAATTTCGCCTCAACCCAAATATAGAAATAAAACAAAATCATTCTTAACTTATTCTGAATTACAAGTTAAACAAATTCAATATTTAATAGTTTGCATAAACTGATATGTGTATCTCCAGATAAAGATTTAGTAAATATATGCGCAGCATTCTTCGCTGATGGAACGTACTCAACATCGATTTTATTTTTGATGAATTTCTCGCGTATATAGTGAAACCTTATGTCGATATCTATGCTTAATTCGCTTATGTGCAACAGGGTTTTTGACTGTGAACTGTGCACTTTGCTTATCGGAACATATTTTAGATTCTTCATTGACATACACCGCAAAAACCATTTCTGTAAATAGACTTCGAAGGAAAGATACTTATTTTGCTATCAACCCATTGCACAGAAATATCGCGCAGCCACTAACCGACCTACGGTCTCTGTGGGGTCTGAAGCCCAGTCAGCATCTGAAAAACAAGTTAAGCTTTGATGGTTAGCTTTAGCCTTTAAATATCCTAGAACACGCTTGGCTGCCACAAAATGCTCCTTGTGTGGGTGGCTGTTAAATTGCGCCAGCTTGGTGATAGTGTGTGCTATATCCGGCCGAGAAATAATGGCCAAATACATCAAACCGCCAGTAAGTGATATGTGCTGCTTTGTCAAGTAGCCCGAACATTCTTTACTGCTGCATTTTTCAAGAATGGTGCCATTACTGTACGGTGTCGCAGCACCCTTACAATCTGCCGTGTTCCAACGCCTTAGCAACTCGCCTACATAACGCTCTTTGTGAATTGAAAAATTTCCTTGAAGACCGTCCCGTTCTACTTACATGCCGAGATAATAACGAATCGGACCGCGATCAACAACTCCGACTTTCTCGTTCAACATTTCGATAATCTTTTTCATTGTGCTTTTGGACGAACATGGCCATCGTCCACGTACATATATACTTAATAAGTTAATTTTTCCGTTTTCGCACATAGTGTAAACACAGTGGTCTGCTTTGCATCTTTTAAAACCAATGTCACATAACTCCGTGTTTAATTTACTGTTCTAATACCTTCCAGACTGCTTAAGGCCATGCAAGGATTTTCGAGGTCTGCACACTTTTTCGTGCTGATTATCGACATCGAAAAGAGCTGCTTTTGAGTATGGAGTCATATTCCGCCTGCATAGCATTTCTCCATTGCTCACTTTTCGCAGGCCAAATTCACAACTTCCATCATAAACCATGTACCTTTTTGTTTGTCTACTCTTCGTTTCTTACAACGTCAATAGTTTTTAAATTTTCAGATATTTCTGAATTTTCTGTCTCATTTTTGTTATAATCGATTTCGTTATCATCAATTTGAACGAATTTATTTTCATGTTCTTTTATTAGATCGATTGGAGGATCATTAAGTCTATACCCCTTTATATGATCAGCATAACGTACAAACCGTACTTTTTAGCCTTTGCAATCTACCGCTTCGCAACCAAACACTTTAAAGTGGTTTACACTAGGTTTATACCCTCGAAGGCATTCATAAGGTGTTTTATTTTTTTCAATTTTCGTCGGACACCGATTTCTTATATATGTTGCCGTATTGACCGCTTCAGACCACAATGATTGTGTTACATTTGACGAAACCATCATACAGCGCGCCATCTCGACTAATGTTGTGGTGTTTAAGCCACAGTCGTTTGGTGCACAATGCCTTTGTCTTTTAAGTACTTTTGGAAATCAATACTTGTATATTCGCGCCCGTTTTCACTCCGTAAGCGTAACATATTGCCTAAATGCTCCGAATGTATCAGATTTTTTCTTTAAAAAGTGTATTTCGATAAAGCGGGAAAAATCATCAACAAAGGTGATAAAATAATTTTAGCCTCCTTGCGATGTTGTACCCATAGGCATACAAATGTCTGAGTGAATTATTTCTAAACACTTTGATGATTGGATATTTGTATAACTATCAAAAGCGCTTTTATTGCGCATATGTCACAGTCCATATTCTGAGCGTTATTAATACCTAATCTCCGCACCATATTCTTTTGCGAAAGCGAAAACAAGTCTTTATAGTTCACATGACCGAACCGCCTATGCCATTTTTGGACATTATCATTGATATTTTCTACGACAGATTTCATATTTTCTTTGCTTTTAAGTGTTGTTTTCTTTTGTTTTAATTATTGCTTTATTGCTTTTGAAGTTCACGACATTACCGTTCCTGAGTATTTTACTCACAGCTAAAAGGTTATTTTTTAATTCCGGTACGTATAACACATCAACAAGCGTGATGTAATTAAAACCAGGTTTGAGCTTTATTTTTCCATATGCCTCTGCGTAAACATCTTCCCCAGATGCTAAAAATAGCTTTTGAGTGGATTTGCGTAGAAAAGAAAATAATGTCATAGCGTTGCACATGTGGGATGATGCACCACTATCGAGTATCCAGGCATTCTCACCTTCGAATCAAACAAGCTCAGCACCGTTGGAGCAGCTGCACGTTTGTAATGCGTTCTGATGTGCCCTCTCTTCCCACAACTATAACATTTCACGTCGCTTACATTAGCATTTCTAGTTTTGTTGCTATTAGAGCTGTCTCGTCCAATTCTTACTATCTGTGGTTTATCTATCTTCACAAGTTTTTTGTAGGAATTCAGTTTCAGTAAACCGTTGCCCCCGCCTTTGTTCTTCTTCCAATATCTTCATTTTTAACGATTCCATTTTCGCCAAAGTGTCTCTGCTTTCAATCGCTATTACAAAGCTTTCCAATTCATAAGGTAGACTACGTAGTAACAATATACAGACCAAATCCTCTGGTACAGCAACCCCGATTTCACTCACTAAGATTATCGACGATCGAGCAAAATTCGTTTATTTGAAGGCCAAATTTCTCAGCCACGGTTAGCTTGAATTGCACTAATTTTTCAAACAAATTTACTTTTCTTGCTGGGCCATCAGCGTTGTAAAGATCACGTAGTAGATTCAACACCACTTTTGCTGTTTCACCCCTTTTTTATATGAATCAATTCCGACGGTAACACGCACAGGTATAGCATAGCTAATGCTTTTTGGTCGGCTGTCTTCCATTTCCTTGTTTCCAAATCAGACGTTTTTAATTCAGGAGTTTCCTCAATGACATACCACAAGTCTTGCATTATCAGCAAATTCCGCATCAACAGCGCCCACGTAGAATAATTCTCACCGTTGAGCTTTTTTATATTCGTTAACGACAAACTCATTTTCGCGTGTAAATTTAAACTTTTTAAATTACTACTTAATTGACAAAAGATTTAATATGGACAAGTTTCTAAGTAAAGTTAAAAGCAAAGGATTTTATCGCTCGAAACATACTCCTGCGTTTTACGATTTATACGCACGTCAGTTAATTCCAGTTCCAATGTATGTTATAATAACGTTTACAGATGTTTCCAAAGTTAAAGGGGCACTTTTTACAAACAACAAAGTAAATTTTTTTTAACATAAAGGGAAAATAAAGGAAATGTAAATAACCTTGATCGGCGATTAAGGTAAAAAATAACATAAAAAAACGTAACTAATGAAAGCATGAATAGTAATTAGATGTCAGCGTGCACATAAAATATGTATTAGCCTTGAGCGATAATGTAATAGTCTGTAAGCATTTACGTTCACACAACTATGTAACTAGCTTTAAGCGATAATGTAATAGCAACTATGTAACTAGCCTTAAGCGATAATGTAATATTCGCAAGTAAGTTGGAAAGTGTGTTCACACCCTAATTTTATCCGGTTTGTAAAGAGTGCGGATAATTACCATTTCTAAAGAATAAAGAAACAGAATGGCTGACTTTTGATTGAACCACGAAGCCGAACAGGCGTTTTTTTATTTCAAGTTGTGCGCTTTACATCAGAAGTGGTCCGCGAACCATTCCTTGTTAAATAATTTCCAACAATTAATTAAAAAGTCGTGAGCACGCAAGACTTAGCGAGCTATCAGCAGGGGCACGTGGACTGTGCCCCTTGGATGGTGCATCAGACCGAGGTGGAGCAACGATGAGAAAAACCGCCGTGCCAGAGGACAAAAATGATAGCGAAGATGAAGATAATTCCATCAGCGATGACGATGAAAGACACAACGATGTGAGCAACAGTACAAACAACGGTGCGAATAACGGTGCGAGCCACGAGGTGATCATTGGTGCGAACAACGGAGCGAACAATCTTGCGAGAAATTATGCGAGCAACGGGACGAGCAACGGGTCGAACAGTGGTACGGTCAACAGTGCGGGGGACAAGCGCAATGATGTGCAAAAAGAAGTTTGTGAAGTGCGTAGAGCTGTGAGTGATATGTCATGTGCAGTGAGTGATCAACTTGGCAGACGTCTGGCTAACAGCGCTAGTTTCGAGCGCCAAGAAAGTAACGCTAACGACCCTGCAGCTATGGATGGCCAAGATGATGACATGAAAGTTCGGTTACTAGAAAAGGAGATCGAACTGTTGAAGCTTAAGCTAGCACTGGAGAAAAAAAATGTCGAGCGATACAACTCAAACAGAAATTCCATTCGATGCAGTGAAACAACTGTTGGGAAATTTTGAAGGTACAGGAGACTTCGAAGCTTGGCGGTATCAGTTGCTGCATCTACGTAAAATCGTTAGAGTAGACGACGAAAAATTTAATTTCATCGTGCGGTAAAAAAACTCAAAGGCGCCGCTCTATCCTGGTATAACACCAACAAAATGTATTGCAAAAATTTGGAAGAGCTGCTCGATGAAATGGCTACGGTGTTCGCACAAAACGATAACCTATTGGTTGTACGACGCCGCTTCGAAAAACGAAATTGGATGGCAGACGAATCTTTTGGAAATTACTTTCACGAAAAAATTCTACTTAGCAGCGGCCTTAACCATAGCAGTACAGAGCTGGTAGAGTACCATGTCGACGGGATACTCAACAAACAACTCCAAATAGAGGCGAAGCTACAAAATTTTCAAACAGCTAACGACCTCGTAAAAGCATTTCGCTCCATTGAGTTACCGCCTACAAGAAACTTGCAAACATCAGAGGAAAGACTTCGTTGCTATAATTGTAACAGTTCGGGGCACATCGCAAAGGACTGCAGAAAACCGAAACGGGAGGCCGGCACGTGCTACGCATGCGGAGAACGGGGACACTTCGCTTCCAACTGCAATAAGTATAAGAAAGTAAGCAATAATTTCATAAGTTATTTTGATATGTGTATTTTAGCCGAACCTAATGTTAATATGATTATAGAATGCTTAGTCGACTCTGGGAGCCCTATAAATCTCATTAAAGAATGCCTAGTGCCTAACTATCAAAAGCTCTTTTATTGCGCATATGTCACAGTCCATATTCTGAGCGTTATTAATACCTAATCTCCGCACCATATTCTTTTGCGAAAGCGAAAACAAGTCTTTATAGTTCACATGACCGAACCGCCTATGCCATTTTTGGACATTATCATTGATATTTTCTACGACAGATTTCATATTTTCTTTGCTTTTAAGTGTTGTTTTCTTTTGTTTTAATTATTGCTTTATTGCTTTTGAAGTTCACGACATTACCGTTCCTGAGTATTTTACTCACAGCTAAAAGGTTATTTTTTAATTTCGGTACGTATAACACATCAACAAGCGTGATGTAATTAAAACCAGGTTTGAGCTTTATTTTTCCATATGCCTCTGCGTAAACATCTTCCCCAGATGCTAAAAATAGCTTTTGAGTGGATTTGCGTAGAAAAGAAAATAATGTCATAGCGTTGCACATGTGGGATGATGCACCACTATCGAGTATCCAGGCATTCTCACCTTCGAATCAAACAAGCTCAGCACCGTTGGAGCAGCTGCACGTTTGTAATGCGTTCTGATGTACCCTCTCTTCCCACAACTATAACATTTCACGTCGCTTACATTAGCATTTCTAGTTTTGTTGCTATTAGAGCTGTCTCGTCCAATTCTTACTATCTGTGGTTTATCTATCTTCACAAGTTTTTTGTAGGAATTCAGTTTCAGTAAACCGTTGCCCCCGCCTTTGTTCTTCTTCCAATATCTTCATTTTTAACGATTCCATTTTCGCCAAACTGTCTCTGCTTTCAATCGCTATTACAAAGCTTTCCAATTCATAAGGTAGACTACGTAGTAACAATATACAGACCAAATCCTCTGGTACAGTAACCCCGATTTCACTCACTAAGATTATCGACGATCGAGCAAAATTCGTTTATTTGAAGGCCAAATTTCTCAGCCACGGTTAGCTTGAATTGCACTAATTTTTCAAACAAATTTACTTTTCTTGCTGGGCCATCAGCGTTGTAAAGATCACGTAGTAGATTCAACGCCACTTTTGCTGTTTCACCCCTTTTTTATATGAATCAATTCCGACGGTAACACGCACAGGTATAGCATAGCTAATGCTTTTTGGTCGGCTGTCTTCCATTTCCTTGTTTCCAAATCAGACGTTTTTAATTCGAGAGTTTCCTCAATGACATACCACAAGTCTTGCATTATCAGCAAATTCCGCATCAACAGCGCCCACGTAGAATAATTCTCACCGTTGAGCTTTTTTATATTCGTTAACGACAAACTCATTTTCGCGTGTAAATTTAAACTTTTTAAATTACTACTTAATCGACAAAAGATTTAATATGGACAAGTTTCTAAGTAAAGTTAAAAGCAAAGGATTTTATCGCTCGAAACATACTCCTGCGTTTTACGATTTATACGCACGTCAGTTAATTCCAGTTCCAATGTATGTTATAATAACGTTTACAGATGTTTCCAAAGTTAAAGGGGCACTTTTTACAAACAACAAAGTAAATTTTTTTTAACATAAAGGGAAAATAAAGGAAATGTAAATAACCTTGATCGGCGATTAAGGTAAAAAATAACATAAAAAAACGTAACTAATGAAAGCATGAATAGTAATTAGATGTCAGCGTGCACATAAAATATGTATTAGCCTTGAGCGATAATGTAATAGTCTGTAAGCATTTACGTTCACACAACTATGTAACTAGCTTTAAGCGATAATGTAATAGCAACTATGTAACTAGCCTTAAGCGATAATGTAATATTCGCAAGTAAGTTGGAAAGTGTGTTCACACCCTAATTTTATCCGGTTTGTAAAGAGTGCGGATAATTACCATTTCTAAAGAATAAAGAAACAGAATGGCTGACTTTTGATTGAACCACGAAGCCGAACAGGCGTTTTTTTATTTCAAGTTGTGCGCTTTACATCAGAAGTGGTCCGCGAACCATTCCTTGTTAAATAATTTCCAACAATTAATTAAAAAGTCGTGAGCACGCAAGACTTAGCGAGCTATCAGCAGGGGCACGTGGACTGTGCCCCTTGGATGGTGCATCAGACCGAGGTGGAGCAACGATGAGAAAAACCGCCGTGCCAGAGGACAAAAATGATAGCGAAGATGAAGATAATTCCATCAGCGATGACGATGAAAGACACAACGATGTGAGCAACAGTACAAACAACGGTGCGAATAACGGTGCGAGCCACGAGGTGATCATTGGTGCGAACAACGGAGCGAACAATCTTGCGAGAAATTATGCGAGCAACGGGACGAGCAACGGGTCGAACAGTGGTACGGTCAACAGTGCGGGGGACAAGCGCAATGATGTGCAAAAAGAAGTTTGTGAAGTGCGTAGAGCTGTGAGTGATATGTCATGTGCAGTGAGTGATCAACTTGGCAGACGTCTGGCTAACAGCGCTAGTTTCGAGCGCCAAGAAAGTAACGCTAACGACCCTGCAGCTATGGATGGCCAAGATGATGACATGAAAGTTCGGTTACTAGAAAAGGAGATCGAACTGTTGAAGCTTAAGCTAGCACTGGAGAAAAAAAATGTCGAGCGATACAACTCAAACAGAAATTCCATTCGATGCAGTGAAACAACTGTTGGGAAATTTTGAAGGTACAGGAGACTTCGAAGCTTGGCGGTATCAGTTGCTGCATCTACGTAAAATCGTTAGAGTAGACGACGAAAAATTTAATTTCATCGTGCGGTAAAAAAACTCAAAGGCGCCGCTCTATCCTGGTATAACACCAACAAAATGTATTGCAAAAATTTGGAAGAGCTGCTCGATGAAATGGCTACGGTGTTCGCACAAAACGATAACCTATTGGTTGTACGACGCCGCTTCGAAAAACGAAATTGGATGGCAGACGAATCTTTTGGAAATTACTTTCACGAAAAAATTCTACTTAGCAGCGGCCTTAACCATAGCAGTACAGAGCTGGTAGAGTACCATGTCGACGGGATACTCAACAAACAACTCCAAATAGAGGCGAAGCTACAAAATTTTCAAACAGCTAACGACCTCGTAAAAGCATTTCGCTCCATTGAGTTACCGCCTACAAGAAACTTGCAAACATCAGAGGAAAGACTTCGTTGCTATAATTGTAACAGTTCGGGGCACATCGCAAAGGACTGCAGAAAACCGAAACGGGAGGCCGGCACGTGCTACGCATGCGGAGAACGGGGACACTTCGCTTCCAACTGCAATAAGTATAAGAAAGTAAGCAATAATTTCATAAGTTATTTTGATATGTGTATTTTAGCCGAACCTAATGTTAATATGATTATAGAATGCTTAGTCGACTCTGGGAGCCCTATAAATCTCATTAAAGAATGCCTAGTGCCTAACTATCAAAAGCTCTTTTATTGCGCATATGTCACAGTCCATATTCTGAGCGTTATTAATACCTAATCTCCGCACCATATTCTTTTGCGAAAGCGAAAACAAGTCTTTATAGTTCACATGACCGAACCGCCTATGCCATTTTTGGACATTATCATTGATATTTTCTACGACAGATTTCATATTTTCTTTGCTTTTAAGTGTTGTTTTCTTTTGTTTTAATTATTGCTTTATTGCTTTTGAAGTTCACGACATTACCGTTCCTGAGTATTTTACTCACAGCTAAAAGGTTATTTTTTAATTTCGGTACGTATAACACATCAACAAGCGTGATGTAATTAAAACCAGGTTTGAGCTTTATTTTTCCATATGCCTCTGCGTAAACATCTTCCCCAGATGCTAAAAATAGCTTTTGAGTGGATTTGCGTAGAAAAGAAAATAATGTCATAGCGTTGCACATGTGGGATGATGCACCACTATCGAGTATCCAGGCATTCTCACCTTCGAATCAAACAAGCTCAGCACCGTTGGAGCAGCTGCACGTTTGTAATGCGTTCTGATGTACCCTCTCTTCCCACAACTATAACATTTCACGTCGCTTACATTAGCATTTCTAGTTTTGTTGCTATTAGAGCTGTCTCGTCCAATTCTTACTATCTGTGGTTTATCTATCTTCACAAGTTTTTTGTAGGAATTCAGTTTCAGTAAACCGTTGCCCCCGCCTTTGTTCTTCTTCCAATATCTTCATTTTTAACGATTCCATTTTCGCCAAACTGTCTCTGCTTTCAATCGCTATTACAAAGCTTTCCAATTCATAAGGTAGACTACGTAGTAACAATATACAGACCAAATCCTCTGGTACAGTAACCCCGATTTCACTCACTAAGATTATCGACGATCGAGCAAAATTCGTTTATTTGAAGGCCAAATTTCTCAGCCACGGTTAGCTTGAATTGCACTAATTTTTCAAACAAATTTACTTTTCTTGCTGGGCCATCAGCGTTGTAAAGATCACGTAGTAGATTCAACGCCACTTTTGCTGTTTCACCCCTTTTTTATATGAATCAATTCCGACGGTAACACGCACAGGTATAGCATAGCTAATGCTTTTTGGTCGGCTGTCTTCCATTTCCTTGTTTCCAAATCAGACGTTTTTAATTCGAGAGTTTCCTCAATGACATACCACAAGTCTTGCATTATCAGCAAATTCCGCATCAACAGCGCCCACGTAGAATAATTCTCACCGTTGAGCTTTTTTATATTCGTTAACGACAAACTCATTTTCGCGTGTAAATTTAAACTTTTTAAATTACTACTTAATCGACAAAAGATTTAATATGGACAAGTTTCTAAGTAAAGTTAAAAGCAAAGGATTTTATCGCTCGAAACATACTCCTGCGTTTTACGATTTATACGCACGTCAGTTAATTCCAGTTCCAATGTATGTTATAATAACGTTTACAGATGTTTCCAAAGTTAAAGGGGCACTTTTTACAAACAACAAAGTAAATTTTTTTTAACATAAAGGGAAAATAAAGGAAATGTAAATAACCTTGATCGGCGATTAAGGTAAAAAATAACATAAAAAAACGTAACTAATGAAAGCATGAATAGTAATTAGATGTCAGCGTGCACATAAAATATGTATTAGCCTTGAGCGATAATGTAATAGTCTGTAAGCATTTACGTTCACACAACTATGTAACTAGCTTTAAGCGATAATGTAATAGCAACTATGTAACTAGCCTTAAGCGATAATGTAATATTCGCAAGTAAGTTGGAAAGTGTGTTCACACCCTAATTTTATCCGGTTTGTAAAGAGTGCGGATAATTACCATTTCTAAAGAATAAAGAAACAGAATGGCTGACTTTTGATTGAACCACGAAGCCGAACAGGCGTTTTTTTATTTCAAGTTGTGCGCTTTACATCAGAAGTGGTCCGCGAACCATTCCTTGTTAAATAATTTCCAACAATTAATTAAAAAGTCGTGAGCACGCAAGACTTAGCGAGCTATCAGCAGGGGCACGTGGACTGTGCCCCTTGGATGGTGCATCAGACCGAGGTGGAGCAACGATGAGAAAAACCGCCGTGCCAGAGGACAAAAATGATAGCGAAGATGAAGATAATTCCATCAGCGATGACGATGAAAGACACAACGATGTGAGCAACAGTACAAACAACGGTGCGAATAACGGTGCGAGCCACGAGGTGATCATTGGTGCGAACAACGGAGCGAACAATCTTGCGAGAAATTATGCGAGCAACGGGACGAGCAACGGGTCGAACAGTGGTACGGTCAACAGTGCGGGGGACAAGAGCAATGATGTGCAAAAAGAAGTTTGTGAAGTGCGTAGAGCTGTGAGTGATATGTCATGTGCAGTGAGTGATCAACTTGGCAGACGTCTGGCTAACAGCGCTAGTTTCGAGCGCCAAGAAAGTAACGCTAACGACCCTGCAGCTATGGATGGCCAAGATGATGACATGAAAGTTCGGTTACTAGAAAAGGAGATCGAACTGTTGAAGCTTAAGCTAGCACTGGAGAAAAAAAATGTCGAGCGATACAACTCAAACAGAAATTCCATTCGATGCAGTGAAACAACTGTTGGGAAATTTTGAAGGTACAGGAGACTTCGAAGCTTGGCGGTATCAGTTGCTGCATCTACGTAAAATCGTTAGAGTAGACGACGAAAAATTTAATTTCATCGTGCGGTAAAAAAACTCAAAGGCGCCGCTCTATCCTGGTATAACACCAACAAAATGTATTGCAAAAATTTGGAAGAGCTGCTCGATGAAATGGCTACGGTGTTCGCACAAAACGATAACCTATTGGTTGTACGACGCCGCTTCGAAAAACGAAATTGGATGGCAGACGAATCTTTTGGAAATTACTTTCACGAAAAAATTCTACTTAGCAGCGGCCTTAACCATAGCAGTACAGAGCTGGTAGAGTACCATGTCGACGGGATACCCAACAAACAACTCCAAATAGAGGCGAAGCTACAAAATTTTCAAACAGCTAACGACCTCGTAAAAGCATTTCGCTCCATTGAGTTACCGCCTACAAGAAACTTGCAAACATCAGAGGAAAGACTTCGTTGCTATAATTGTAACAGTTCGGGGCACATCGCAAAGGACTGCAGAAAACCGAAACGGGAGGCCGGCACGTGCTACGCATGCGGAGAACGGGGACACTTCGCTTCCAACTGCAATAAGTATAAGAAAGTAAGCAATAATTTCATAAGTTATTTTGATATGTGTATTTTAGCCGAACCTAATGTTAATATGATTATAGAATGCTTAGTCGACTCTGGGAGCCCTATAAATCTCATTAAAGAATGCCTAGTGCCTAACTATCAAAAGCTCTTTTATTGCGCATATGTCACAGTCCATATTCTGAGCGTTATTAATACCTAATCTCCGCACCATATTCTTTTGCGAAAGCGAAAACAAGTCTTTATAGTTCACATGACCGAACCGCCTATGCCATTTTTGGACATTATCATTGATATTTTCTACGACAGATTTCATATTTTCTTTGCTTTTAAGTGTTGTTTTCTTTTGTTTTAATTATTGCTTTATTGCTTTTGAAGTTCACGACATTACCGTTCCTGAGTATTTTACTCACAGCTAAAAGGTTATTTTTTAATTTCGGTACGTATAACACATCAACAAGCGTGATGTAATTAAAACCAGGTTTGAGCTTTATTTTTCCATATGCCTCTGCGTAAACATCTTCCCCAGATGCTAAAAATAGCTTTTGAGTGGATTTGCGTAGAAAAGAAAATAATGTCATAGCGTTGCACATGTGGGATGATGCACCACTATCGAGTATCCAGGCATTCTCACCTTCGAATCAAACAAGCTCAGCACCGTTGGAGCAGCTGCACGTTTGTAATGCGTTCTGATGTACCCTCTCTTCCCACAACTATAACATTTCACGTCGCTTACATTAGCATTTCTAGTTTTGTTGCTATTAGAGCTGTCTCGTCCAATTCTTACTATCTGTGGTTTATCTATCTTCACAAGTTTTTTGTAGGAATTCAGTTTCAGTAAACCGTTGCCCCCGCCTTTGTTCTTCTTCCAATATCTTCATTTTTAACGATTCCATTTTCGCCAAAGTGTCTCTGCTTTCAATCGCTATTACAAAGCTTTCCAATTCATAAGGTAGACTACGTAGTAACAATATACAGACCAAACCCTCTGGTACAGTAACCCCGATTTCACTCACTAAGATTATCGACGATCGAGCAAAATTCGTTTATTTGAAGGCCAAATTTCTCAGCCACGGTTAGCTTGAATTGCACTAATTTTTCAAACAAATTTACTTTTCTTGCTGGGCCATCAGCGTTGTAAAGATCACGTAGTAGATTCAACGCCACTTTTGCTGTTTCACCCCTTTTTTATATGAATCAATTCCGACGGTAACACGCACAGGTATAGCATAGCTAATGCTTTTTGGTCGGCTGTCTTCCATTTCCTTGTTTCCAAATCAGACGTTTTTAATTCGAGAGTTTCCTCAATGACATACCACAAGTCTTGCATTATCAGCAAATTCCGCATCAACAGCGCCCATGTAGAATAATTCTCACCGTTGAGCTTTTTTATATTCGTTAACAACAAACTCATTTTCGCGTGTAAATTTAAACTTTTTAAATTACTACTTAATCGACTAAAGAGTTAATATGGACAAGTTTCTAAGTAAAGTTAAAAGCAAAGGATTTTATCGCTCGAAACATACTCCTGCGTTTTACGATTTATACGCACGTCAGTTAATTCCAGTTCCAATGTATGTTCTAATAACGTTTACAGATGTTTCCAAAGTTAAAGGGGCACTTTTTACAAACAACAAAGTAAATTTTTTTTAACATAAAGGGAAAATAAAGGAAATGTAAATAACCTTGATCGGCGATTAAGGTAAAAAATAACATAAAAAAACGTAACTAATGAAAGCATGAATAGTAATTAGATGTCAGCGTGCATCGCCTTGAGCGATAATGTAATAGTCTGTAAGCATTTACGTTCACACAACTATGTAACTAGCTTTAAGCGATAATGTAATAGCAACTATGTAACTAGCCTTAAGCGATAATGTAATATTCGTAAGTAAGTTGGAAAGTGTGTTCACACCCTAATTTTATCCGGTTTGTAAAGAGTGCGGATAATTACCATTTCTAAAGAATAAAGAAACAGAATGGCTGACTTTTGATTGAACCACGAAGCCGAACAGACGTTTTTTTATTTCAAGTTGTGCGCTTTACATCAGAAGTGGTCCGCGAACCATTCCTAGTTAAATAATTTCCAACAATTAATTAAAAAGTCGTGAGCACGCAAGACTTAGCGAGCTATCAGCAGGGCCACGTAGACTGTGCCCCTTGGATGGTGCATCAGACCGAGGTGGAGCAACGATGAGAAAAACCGCCGTGCCAGAGGACAAAAATGATAGCGAAGATGAAGATAATTCCATCAGCGATGACGATGAAAGACACAACGATGTGAGCAACAGTACAAACAACGGTGCGAATAACGGTGCGAGCCACGAGGTGATCATTGGTGCGAACAACGGAGCGAACAATGTTGCGAGAAATTATGCGAGCAACGGGTCGAACAGTGGTACGGTCAACAGTGCGGGGGACAAAAGCAATGATGTGCAAAAAGAAGTTTGTGAAGTGCGTAGAGCTGTGAGTGATATGTCATGTGCAGTGAGTGATCAACTTGGCAGACGTCTGGCTAACAGCGCTAGTTTCGAGCGCCAAGAAAGCAACGCTAACGACCCTGCAGCTATGGATGGCCAAGATGATGACATGAAAGTTCGGTTACTAGAAAAGGAGATCGAACTGTTGAAGCTTAAGCTAGCACTGGAGAAAAAAAATGTCGAGCGATACAACTCAAACAGAAATTCCATTCGATGCAGTGAAACAACTGTTGGGAAATTTTGAAGGTACAGGAGACTTCGAAGCTTGGCGTTATCAGTTGCTGCATCTACGTAAAATCGTTAGAGTAGACGACGAAAAATTTAATTTCATCGTGCGGTAAAAAAACTCAAAGGCGCTGCTCTATCCTGGTATAACACCAACAAAATGTATTGCAAAAATTTGGAAGAGCTGCTCGATGAAATGGCTACGGTGTTCGCACAAAACGATAACCTATTGGTTGTACGACGCCGCTTCGAAAAACGAAATTGGATGGCAGACGAATCTTTTGGAAATTACTTTCACGAAAAAATTCTACTTAGCAGCGGCCTTAACCATAGCAGTACAGAGCTGGTAGAGTACCATGTCGACGGGATACCCAACAAACAACTCCAAATAGAGGCGAAGCTACAAAATTTTCAAACAGCTAACGACCTCGTAAAAGCATTTCGCTCCATTGAGTTACCGCCTACAAGAAACTTGCAAACATCAGAGGAAAGACTTCGTTGCTACAATTGTAACAGTTTGGGGCACATCGCAAAGGACTGCAGAAAACCGAAACGGGAGGCCGGCACGTGCTACGCATGCGGAGAACGGGGACACTTCGCTTCCAACTGCAATAAGTATAAGAAAGTAAGCAATAATTTCATAAGTTATTTTGATATGTGTATTTTAGCCGAACCTAATGTTAATATGATTATAGAATGCTTAGTCGACTCTGGGAGCCCTATAAATCTCATTAAATAATGCCTAGTGCCTAACTATCAAAAGCGCTTTTATTGCGCATATGTCACAGTCCATATTCTGAGCGTTATTAATACCTAATCTCCGCACCATATTCTTTTGCGAAAGCGAAAACAAGTCTTTATAGTTCACATGACCGAACCGCCTATGCCATTTTTGGACATTATCATTGATATTTTCTACGACAGATTTCATATTTTCTTTGCTTTTAAGTGTTGTTTTCTTTTGTTTTAATTATTGCTTTATTGCTTTTGAAGTTCACGACATTACCGTTCCTGAGTATTTTACTCACAGCTAAAAGGTTATTTTTTAATTTCGGTACGTATAACACATCAACAAGCGTGATGTAATTAAAACCAGGTTTGAGCTTTATTTTTCCATATGCCTCTGCGTAAACATCTTCCCCAGATGCTAAAAATAGCTTTTGAGTGGATTTGCGTAGAAAAGAAAATAATGTCATAGCGTTGCACATGTGGGATGATGCACCACTATCGAGTATCCAGGCATTCTCACCTTCGAATCAAACAAGCTCAGCACCGTTGGAGCAGCTGCACGTTTGTAATGCGTTCTGATGTGCCCTCTCTTCCCACAACTATAACATTTCACGTCGCTTACATTAGCATTTCTAGTTTTGTTGCTATTCGAGCTGTCTCGTCCAATTCTTACTATCTGTGGTTTATCTATCTTCACAAGTTTTTTGTAGGAACTCAGTTTCAGTAAACCGTTGCCCCGCCTTTGTTCTTCTTCCAATATCTTCATTTTTAACGATTCCATTTTCGCCAAAGTGTCTCGGCTTTCAATCGCTATTACAAAGCTTTCCAATTCATAAGGTAGACTACGTAGTAACAATATACAGACCAAATCCTCTGGTACAGTAACCCCGATTTCACTCGCTAAGATTATCGACGATCGAGCAAAATTCGTTTATTTGAAGGCCAAATTTCTCAGCCACGGTTAGCTTGAATTGCACTAATTTTTCAAACAAATTTACTTTTCTTGCTGGGCCATCAGCGTTGTAAAGATCACGTAGTAGATTCAACGCCACTTTTGCTGTTTCACCCCTTTTTTATATGAATCAATTCCGACGGTAACACGCACAGGTATAGCATAGCTAATGCTTTTTGGTCGGCTGTCTTCCATTTCCTTGTTTCCAAATCAGACGTTTTTAATTCAGGAGTTTCCTCAATGACATACCACAAGTCTTGCATTATCAGCAAATTCCGCATCAACAGCGCCCACGTAGAATAATTCTCACCGTTGAGCTTTTTTATATTCGTTAACGACAAACTCATTTTCACGTGTAAATTTAAACTTTTTAAATTACTACTTAATCGACTAAAGAGTTAATATGGACAAGTTTCTAAGTAAAGTTAAAAGCAAAGGATTTTATCGCTCGAAACATACTCCTGCGTTTTACGATTTATACGCACGTCAGTTAATTCCAGTTCCAATGTATGTTCTAATAACGTTTACAGATGTTTCCAAAGTTAAAGGGGCACTTTTTACAAACAACAAAGTAAATTTTTTTTAACATAAAGGGAAAATAAAGGAAATGTAAATAACCTTGATCGGCGATTAAGGTAAAAAATAACATAAAAAAACGTAACTAATGAAAGCATGAATAGTAATTAGATGTCAGCGTGCATCGCCTTGAGCGATAATGTAATAGTCTGTAAGCATTTACGTTCACACAACTAAGTAACTAGCTTTAAGCGATAATGTAATAGCAACTATGTAACTAGCCTTAAGTGATAATGTAATATTCGCAAGTAAGTTGGAAAGTGTGTTCACACCCTAATTTTATCCGGTTTGTAAAGAGTGCGGATAATTACCATTTCTAAAGAATAAAGAAACAGAATGGCTGACTTTTGATTGAACCACGAAGCCGAACAGACGTTTTTTTATTTCAAGTTGTGCGCTTTACATCAGAAGTGGTCCGCGAACCATTCCTAGTTAAATAATTTCCAACAATTAATTAAAAAGTCGTGAGCACGCAAGACTTAGCGAGCTATCAGCAGGGGCACGTGGACTGTGCCCCTTGGATGGTGCATCAGACCGAGGTGGAGCAACGATGAGAAAAACCGCCGTGCCAGAGGACAAAAATGATAGCGAAGATGAAGATAATTCCATCAGCGATGACGATGAAAGACACAACGATGTGAGCAACAGTACAAACAACGGTGCGAGCCACGAGGTGATCATTGGTGCGAACAACGGAGCGAACAATCTTGCGAGAAATTATGCGAGCAACGGGACGAGCAACGGGTGGAACAGTGGTACGGTCAACAGTGCGGGGGACAAAAGCAATGATGTGCAAAAAGAAGTTTTTGAAGTGCGTAGAGCTGTGAGTGATATGTCATGTGCAGTGAGTGATCAACTTGGCAGACGTCTGGCTAACAGCGCTAGTTTCGAGCGCCAAGAAAGCAACGCTAACGACCCTGCAGCTATGGATGGCCAAGATGATGACATGAAAGTTCGGTTACTAGAAAAGGAGATCGAACTGTTGAAGCTTAAGCTAGCACTGGAGAAAAAAAATGTCGAGCGATACAACTCAAACAGAAATTCCATTCGATGCAGTGAAACAACTGTTGGGAAATTAGAGTAGACGACGAAAAATTTAATTTCATCGTGCGGTAAAAAAACTCAAAGGCGCCGCTCTATCCTGGTATAACACCAACAAAATGTATTGCAAAAATTTGGAAGAGCTGCTCGATGAAATGGCTACGGTGTTCGCACAAAACGATAACCTATTGGTTGTACGACGCCGCTTCGAAAAACGAAATTGGATGGCAGACGAATCTTTTGGAAATTACTTTCACGAAAAAATTCTACTTAGCAGCGGCCTTAACCATAGCAGTACAGAGCTGGTAGAGTACCATGTCGACGGGATACCCAACAAACAACTCCAAATAGAGGCGAAGCTACAAAATTTTCAAACAGCTAACGACCTCGTAAAAGCATTTCGCTCCATTGAGTTACCGCCTACAAGAAACTTGCAAACATCAGAGGAAAGACTTCGTTGCTATAATTGTAACAGTTCGGGGCACATCGCAAAGGACTGCAGAAAACCGAAACGGGAGGCCGGCACGTGCTACGCATGCGGAGAACGGGGACACTTCGCTTCCAACTGCAATAAGTATAAGAAAGTAAGCAATAATTTCATAAGTTATTTTGATATGTGTATTTTAGCCGAACCTAATGTTAATATGATTATAGAATGCTTAGTCGACTCTGGGAGCCCTATAAATCTCATTAAAGAATGCCTAGTGCCTAACTATCAAAAGCTCTTTTATTGCGCATATGTCACAGTCCATATTCTGAGCGTTATTAATACCTAATCTCCGCACCATATTCTTTTGCGAAAGCGAAAACAAGTCTTTATAGTTCACATGACCGAACCGCCTATGCCATTTTTGGACATTATCATTGATATTTTCTACGACAGATTTCATATTTTCTTTGCTTTTAAGTGTTGTTTTCTTTTGTTTTAATTATTGCTTTATTGCTTTTGAAGTTCACGACATTACCGTTCCTGAGTATTTTACTCACAGCTAAAAGGTTATTTTTTAATTTCGGTACGTATAACACATCAACAAGCGTGATGTAATTAAAACCAGGTTTGAGCTTTATTTTTCCATATGCCTCTGCGTAAACATCTTCCCCAGATGCTAAAAATAGCTTTTGAGTGGATTTGCGTAGAAAAGAAAATAATGTCATAGCGTTGCACATGTGGGATGATGCACCACTATCGAGTATCCAGGCATTCTCACCTTCGAATCAAACAAGCTCAGCACCGTTGGAGCAGCTGCACGTTTGTAATGCGTTCTGATGTACCCTCTCTTCCCACAACTATAACATTTCACGTCGCTTACATTAGCATTTCTAGTTTTGTTGCTATTAGAGCTGTCTCGTCCAATTCTTACTATCTGTGGTTTATCTATCTTCACAAGTTTTTTGTAGGAATTCAGTTTCAGTAAACCGTTGCCCCCGCCTTTGTTCTTCTTCCAATATCTTCATTTTTAACGATTCCATTTTCGCCAAAGTGTCTCTGCTTTCAATCGCTATTACAAAGCTTTCCAATTCATAAGGTAGACTACGTAGTAACAATATACAGACCAAATCCTCTGGTACAGTAACCCCGATTTCACTCACTAAGATTATCGACGATCGAGCAAAATTCGTTTATTTGAAGGCCAAATTTCTCAGCCACGGTTAGCTTGAATTGCACTAATTTTTCAAACAAATTTACTTTTCTTGCTGGGCCATCAGCGTTGTAAAGATCACGTAGTAGATTCAACGCCACTTTTGCTGTTTCACCCCTTTTTTATATGAATCAATTCCGACGGTAACATGCACAGGTATAGCATAGCTAATGCTTTTTGGTCGGCTGTCTTCCATTTCCTTGTTTCCAAATCAGACGTTTTTAATTCGAGAGTTTCCTCAATGACATACCACAAGTCTTGCATTATCAGCAAATTCCGCATCAACAGCGCCCACGTAGAATAATTCTCACCGTTGAGCTTTTTTATATTCGTTAACAACAAACTCATTTTCGCGTGTAAATTTAAACTTTTTAAATTACTACTTAATCGACTAAAGAGTTAATATGGACAAGTTTCTAAGTAAAGTTAAAAGCAAAGGATTTTATCGCTCGAAACATACTCCTGCGTTTTACGATTTATACGCACGTCAGTTAATTCCAGTTCCAATGTATGTTCTAATAACGTTTACAGATGTTTCCAAAGTTAAAGGGGCACTTTTTACAAACAACAAAGTAAATTTTTTTTAACATAAAGGGAAAATAAAGGAAATGTAAATAACCTTGATCGGCGATTAAGGTAAAAAATAACATAAAAAAACGTAACTAATGAAAGCATGAATAGTAATTAGATGTCAGCGTGCATCGCCTTGAGCGATAATGTAATAGTCTGTAAGCATTTACGTTCACACAACTATGTAACTAGCTTTAAGCGATAATGTAATAGCAACTATGTAACTAGCCTTAAGCGATAATGTAATATTCGTAAGTAAGTTGGAAAGTGTGTTCACACCCTAATTTTATCCGGTTTGTAAAGAGTGCGGATAATTACCATTTCTAAAGAATAAAGAAACAGAATGGCTGACTTTTGATTGAACCACGAAGCCGAACAGACGTTTTTTTATTTCAAGTTGTGCGCTTTACATCAGAAGTGGTCCGCGAACCATTCCTAGTTAAATAATTTCCAACAATTAATTAAAAAGTCGTGAGCACGCAAGACTTAGCGAGCTATCAGCAGGGCCACGTAGACTGTGCCCCTTGGATGGTGCATCAGACCGAGGTGGAGCAACGATGAGAAAAACCGCCGTGCCAGAGGACAAAAATGATAGCGAAGATGAAGATAATTCCATCAGCGATGACGATGAAAGACACAACGATGTGAGCAACAGTACAAACAACGGTGCGAATAACGGTGCGAGCCACGAGGTGATCATTGGTGCGAACAACGGAGCGAACAATGTTGCGAGAAATTATGCGAGCAACGGGTCGAACAGTGGTACGGTCAACAGTGCGGGGGACAAAAGCAATGATGTGCAAAAAGAAGTTTGTGAAGTGCGTAGAGCTGTGAGTGATATGTCATGTGCAGTGAGTGATCAACTTGGCAGACGTCTGGCTAACAGCGCTAGTTTCGAGCGCCAAGAAAGCAACGCTAACGACCCTGCAGCTATGGATGGCCAAGATGATGACATGAAAGTTCGGTTACTAGAAAAGGAGATCGAACTGTTGAAGCTTAAGCTAGCACTGGAGAAAAAAAATGTCGAGCGATACAACTCAAACAGAAATTCCATTCGATGCAGTGAAACAACTGTTGGGAAATTTTGAAGGTACAGGAGACTTCGAAGCTTGGCGTTATCAGTTGCTGCATCTACGTAAAATCGTTAGAGTAGACGACGAAAAATTTAATTTCATCGTGCGGTAAAAAAACTCAAAGGCGCTGCTCTATCCTGGTATAACACCAACAAAATGTATTGCAAAAATTTGGAAGAGCTGCTCGATGAAATGGCTACGGTGTTCGCACAAAACGATAACCTATTGGTTGTACGACGCCGCTTCGAAAAACGAAATTGGATGGCAGACGAATCTTTTGGAAATTACTTTCACGAAAAAATTCTACTTAGCAGCGGCCTTAACCATAGCAGTACAGAGCTGGTAGAGTACCATGTCGACGGGATACCCAACAAACAACTCCAAATAGAGGCGAAGCTACAAAATTTTCAAACAGCTAACGACCTCGTAAAAGCATTTCGCTCCATTGAGTTACCGCCTACAAGAAACTTGCAAACATCAGAGGAAAGACTTCGTTGCTACAATTGTAACAGTTTGGGGCACATCGCAAAGGACTGCAGAAAACCGAAACGGGAGGCCGGCACGTGCTTCGCATGCGGAGAACGGGGACACTTCGCTTCCAACTGCAATAAGTATAAGAAAGTAAGCAATAATTTCATAAGTTATTTTGATATGTGTATTTTAGCCGAACCTAATGTTAATATGATTATAGAATGCTTAGTCGACTCTGGGAGCCCTATAAATCTCATTAAATAATGCCTAGTGCCTAACTATCAAAAGCGCTTTTATTGCGCATATGTCACAGTCCATATTCTGAGCGTTATTAATACCTAATCTCCGCACCATATTCTTTTGCGAAAGCGAAAACAAGTCTTTATAGTTCACATGACCGAACCGCCTATGCCATTTTTGGACATTATCATTGATATTTTCTACGACAGATTTCATATTTTCTTTGCTTTTAAGTGTTGTTTTCTTTTGTTTTAATTATTGCTTTATTGCTTTTGAAGTTCACGACATTACCGTTCCTGAGTATTTTACTCACAGCTAAAAGGTTATTTTTTAATTTCGGTACGTATAACACATCAACAAGCGTGATGTAATTAAAACCAGGTTTGAGCTTTATTTTTCCATATGCCTCTGCGTAAACATCTTCCCCAGATGCTAAAAATAGCTTTTGAGTGGATTTGCGTAGAAAAGAAAATAATGTCATAGCGTTGCACATGTGGGATGATGCACCACTATCGAGTATCCAGGCATTCTCACCTTCGAATCAAACAAGCTCAGCACCGTTGGAGCAGCTGCACGTTTGTAATGCGTTCTGATGTGCCCTCTCTTCCCACAACTATAACATTTCACGTCGCTTACATTAGCATTTCTAGTTTTGTTGCTATTAGAGCTGTCTCGTCCAATTCTTACTATCTGTGGTTTATCTATCTTCACAAGTTTTTTGTAGGAACTCAGTTTCAGTAAACCGTTGCCCCGCCTTTGTTCTTCTTCCAATATCTTCATTTTTAACGATTCCATTTTCGCCAAAGTGTCTCTGCTTTCAATCGCTATTACAAAGCTTTCCAATTCATAAGGTAGACTACGTAGTAACAATATACAGACCAAATCCTCTGGTACAGTAACCCCGATTTCACTCACTAAGATTATCGACGATCGAGCAAAATTCGTTTATTTGAAGGCCAAATTTCTCAGCCACGGTTAGCTTGAATTGCACTAATTTTTCAAACAAATTTACTTTTCTTGCTGGGCCATCAGCGTTGTAAAGATCACGTAGTAGATTCAACGCCACTTTTGCTGTTTCACCCCTTTTTTATATGAATCAATTCCGACGGTAACACGCACAGGTATAGCATAGCTAATGCTTTTTGGTCGGCTGTCTTCCATTTCCTTGTTTCCAAATCAGACGTTTTTAATTCGAGAGTTTCCTCAATGACATACCACAAGTCTTGCATTATCAGCAAATTCCGCATCAACAGCGCCCATGTAGAATAATTCTCACCGTTGAGCTTTTTTATATTCGTTAACAACAAACTCATTTTCGCGTGTAAATTTAAACTTTTTAAATTACTACTTAATCGACTAAAGAGTTAATATGGACAAGTTTCTAAGTAAAGTTAAAAGCAAAGGATTTTATCGCTCGAAACATACTCCTGCGTTTTACGATTTATACGCACGTCAGTTAATTCCAGTTCCAATGTATGTTCTAATAACGTTTACAGATGTTTCCAAAGTTAAAGGGGCACTTTTTACAAACAACAAAGTAAATTTTTTTTAACATAAAGGGAAAATAAAGGAAATGTAAATAACCTTGATCGGCGATTAAGGTAAAAAATAACATAAAAAAACGTAACTAATGAAAGCATGAATAGTAATTAGATGTCAGCGTGCATCGCCTTGAGCGATAATGTAATAGTCTGTAAGCATTTACGTTCACACAACTATGTAACTAGCTTTAAGCGATAATGTAATAGCAACTATGTAACTAGCCTTAAGTGATAATGTAATATTCGCAAGTAAGTTGGAAAGTGTGTTCACACCCTAATTTTATCCGGTTTGTAAAGAGTGCGGATAATTACCATTTCTAAAGAATAAAGAAACAGAATGGCTGACTTTTGATTGAACCACGAAGCCGAACAGACGTTTTTTTATTTCAAGTTGTGCGCTTTACATCAGAAGTGGTCCGCGAACCATTCCTAGTTAAATAATTTCCAACAATTAATTAAAAAGTCGTGAGCACGCAAGACTTAGCGAGCTATCAGCAGGGGCACGTTGACTGTGCCCCTTGGATGGTGCATCAGACCGAGGTGGAGCAACGATGAGAAAAACCGCCGTGCCAGAGGACAAAAATGATAGCGAAGATGAAGATAATTCCATCAGCGATGACGATGAAAGACACAACGATGTGAGCAACAGTACAAACAACGGTGCGAGCCACGAGGTGATCATTGGTGCGAACAACGGAGCGAACAATCTTGCGAGAAATTATGCGAGCAACGGGACGAGCAACGGGTCGAACAGTGGTACGGTCAACAGTGCGGGGGACAAAAGCAATGATGTGCAAAAAGAAGTTTGTGAAGTGCGTAGAGCTGTGAGTGATATGTCATGTGCAGTGAGTGATCAACTTGGCAGACGTCTGGCTAACAGCGCTAGTTTCGAGCGCCAAGAAAGCAACGCTAACGACCCTGCAGCTATGGATGGCCAAGATGATGACATGAAAGTTCGGTTACTAGAAAAGGAGATCGAACTGTTGAAGCTTAAGCTAGCACTGGAGAAAAAAAATGTCGAGCGATACAACTCAAACAGAAATTCCATTCGATGCAGTGAAACAACTGTTGGGAAATTTTGAAGGTACAGGAGACTTCGAAGCTTGGCGGTATCAGTTGCTGCATCTACGTAAAATCGTTAGAGTAGACGACGAAAAATTTAATTTCATCGTGCGGTAAAAAAACTCAAAGGCGCCGCTCTATCCTGCTATAACACCAACAAAATGTATTGCAAAAATTTGGAAGAGCTGCTCGATGAAATGGCTACGGTGTTCGCACAAAACGATAACCTATTGGTTGTACGACGCCGCTTCGAAAAACGAAATTGGATGGCAGACGAATCTTTTGGAAATTACTTTCACGAAAAAATTCTACTTAGCAGCGGCCTTAACCATAGCAGTTCAGAGCTGGTAGAGTACCATGTCGACGGGATACCCAACAAACAACTCCAAATAGAGGCGAAGCTACAAAATTTTCAAACAGCTAACGACCTCGTAAAAGCATTTCGCTCCATTGAGTTACCGCCTACAAGAAACTTGCAAACATCAGAGGAAAGACTTCGTTGCTACAATTGTAACAGTTCGGGGCACATCGCAAAGGACTGCAGAAAACCGAAACGGGAGGCCGGGACGTGCTACGCATGCGGAGAACGGGGACACTTCGCTTCCAACTGCAATAAGTATAAGAAAGTAAGCAATAATTTCATAAGTTATTTTGATATGTGTATTTTAGCCGAACCTAATGTTAATATGATTATAGAATGCTTAGTCGACTCTGGGAGCCCTATAAATCTCATTAAAGAATGCCTAGTGCCTAACTATCAAAAGCGCTTTTATTGCGCATATGTCACAGTCCATATTCTGAGCGTTATTAATACCTAATCTCCGCACCATATTCTTTTGCGAAAGCGAAAACAAGTCTTTATAGTTCACATGACCGAACCGCCTATGCCATTTTTGGACATTATCATTGATATTTTCTACGACAGATTTCATATTTTCTTTGCTTTTAAGTGTTGTCTTCTTTTGTTTTAATTATTGCTTTATTGCTTTTGAAGTTCACGACATTACCGTTCCTGAGTATTTTACTCACAGCTAAAAGGTTATTTTTTAATTTCGGTACGTATAACACATCAACAAGCGTGATGTAATTAAAACCAGGTTTGAGCTTTATTTTTCCATATGCCTCTGCGTAAACATCTTCCCCAGATGCTAAAAATAGCTTTTGAGTGGATTTGCGTAGAAAAGAAAATAATGTCATAGCGTTGCACATGTGGGATGATGCACCACTATCGAGTATCCAGGCATTCTCACCTTCGAATCAAACAAGCTCAGCACCGTTGGAGCAGCTGCACGTTTGTAATGCGTTCTGATGTGCCCTCTCTTCCCACAACTATAACATTTCACGTCGCTTACATTAGCATTTCTAGTTTTGTTGCTATTAGAGCTGTCTCGTCCAATTCTTACTATCTGTGGTTTATCTATCTTCACAAGTTTTTTGTAGGAATTCAGTTTCAGTAAACCGTTGCCCCCGCCTTTGTTCTTCTTCCAATATCTTCATTTTTAACGATTCCATTTTCGCCAAAGTGTCTCTGCTTTCAATCGCTATTACAAAGCTTTCCAATTCATAAGGTAGACTACGTAGTAACAATATACAGACCAAATCCTCTGGTACAGTAACCCCGATTTCAGTCACTAAGATTATCGACGATCGAGCAAAATTCGTTTATTTGAAGGCCAAATTTCTCAGCCACGGTTAGCTTGAATTGCACTAATTTTTCAAACAAATTTACTTTTCTTGCTGGGCCATCAGCGTTGTAAAGATCACGTAGTAGATTCAACGCCACTTTTGCTGTTTCACCCCTTTTTTATATGAATCAATTCCGACGGTAACACGCACAGGTATAGCATAGCTAATGCTTTTTGGTCGGCTGTCTTCCATTTCCTTGTTTCCAAATCAGACGTTTTTAATTCGAGAGTTTCCTCAATGACATACCACAAGTCTTGCATTATCAGCAAATTCCGCATCAACAGCGCCCACGTAGAATAATTCTCACCGTTGAGCTTTTTTATATTCGTTAACGACAAACTCATTTTCACGTGTAAATTTAAACTTTTTAAATTACTACTTAATCGACTAAAGAGTTAATATGGACAAGTTTCTAAGTAAAGTTAAAAGCAAAGGATTTTATCGCTCGAAACATACTCCTGCGTTTTACGATTTATACGCACGTCAGTTAATTCCAGTTCCAATGTATGTTCTAATAACGTTTACAGATGTTTCCAAAGTTAAAGGGGCACTTTTTACAAACAACAAAGTAAATTTTTTTTAACATAAAGGGAAAATAAAGGAAATGTAAATAACCTTGATCGGCGATTAAGGTAAAAAATAACATAAAAAAACGTAACTAATGAAAGCATGAATAGTAATTAGATGTCAGCGTGCATCGCCTTGAGCGATAATGTAATAGTCTGTAAGCATTTACGTTCACACAACTATCTAACTAGCTTTAAGCGATAATGTAATAGCAACTATGTAACTAGCCTTAAGCGATAATGTAATATTCGCAAGTAAGTTGGAAAGTGTGTTCACACCCTAATTTTATCCGGTTTGTAAAGAGTGCGGATAATTACCATTTCTAAAGAATAAAGAAACAGAATGGCTGACTTTTGATTGAACCACGAAGCCGAACAGACGTTTTTTTATTTCAAGTTGTGCGCTTTACATCAGAAGTGGTCCGCGAACCATTCCTAGTTAAATAATTTCCAACAATTAATTAAAAAGTCGTGAGCACGCAAGACTTAGCGAGCTATCAGCAGGGGCACGTGGACTGTGCCCCTTGGATGGTGCATCAGACCGAGGTGGAGCAACGATGAGAAAAACCGCCGTGCCAGAGGACAAAAATGATAGCGAAGATGAAGATAATTCCATCAGCGATGACGATGAAAGACACAACGATGTGAGCAACAGTACAAACAACGGTGCGAATAACGGTGCGAGCCACGAGGTGATCATTGGTGCGAACAACGGAGCGAACAATGTTGCGAGAAATTATGCGAGCAACGGGTCGAACAGTGGTACGGTCAACAGTGCGGGGGACAAAAGCAATGATGTGCAAAAAGAAGTTTGTGAAGTGCGTAGAGCTGTGAGTGATATGTCATGTGCAGTGAGTGATCAACTTGGCAGACGTCTGGCTAACAGCGCTAGTTTCGAGCGCCAAGAAAGCAACGCTAACGACCCTGCAGCTATGGATGGCCAAGATGATGACATGAAAGTTCGGTTACTAGAAAAGGAGATCGAACTGTTGAAGCTTAAGCTAGCACTGGAGAAAAAAAATGTCGAGCGATACAACTCAAACAGAAATTCCATTCGATGCAGTGAAACAACTGTTGGGAAATTTTGAAGGTACAGGAGACTTCGAAGCTTGGCGGTCTCAGTTTCTGCATCTACGTTAAATCGTTAGAGTAGACGACGAAAAATTTAATTTCATCGTGCGGTAAAAAAACTCAAAGGCGCCGCTCTATCCTGGTATAACACCAACAAAATGTATTGCAAAAATTTGGAAGAGCTGCTCGATGAAATGGCTACGGTGTTCGCACAAAACGATAACATATTGGTTGTACGACGCCGCTTCGAAAAACGAAATTGGATGGCAGACGAATCTTTTGGAAATTACTTTCACGAAAAAATTCTACTTAGCAGCGGCCTTAACCATAGCAGTACAGAGCTGGTAGAGTACCATGTCGACGGGATACCCAACAAACAACTCCAAATAGAGGCGAAGCTACAAAATTTTCAAACAGCTAACGACCTCGTAAAAGCATTTCGCTCCATTGAGTTACCGCCTACAAGAAACTTGCAAACATCAGAGGAAAGACTTCGTTGCTACAATTGTAACAGTTCGGGGCACATCGCAAAGGACTGCAGAAAACCGAAACGGGAGGCCGGCACGTGCTACGCATGCGGAAAATGGGGACACTTCGCTTCCAACTGCAATAAGTATAAGAAAGTAAGCAATAATTTCATAAGTTATTTTGATATGTGTATATTTGCCGAACCTAATGTTAATATGATTATAGAATGCTTAGTCGACTCTGGGAGCCCTATAAATCTCATTAAAGAATGCCTAGTGCCTAAAAAAGTAAAGCTGCAAGAAGTGAATGAATCTTACTTTGGATTAAACATGCCTAAGCTAAAATTTTTTGGAAAAACAAAATTTAATATTAAAGTTTTGAATAAATATGTTTTGATTGAACTTATGGTGGTCCCTAATGAATCGATTGGCTGTTCAGTAGTATTAGGTAGAAATTTTATAAACATAAGCAATGCTAAGTTAAAAATTGTTATGGTAGAATTTATGGATGCTAATCCCGGAATCAATCCCGAAAATTATGGTGCTACGGCCAAAGAAAACAATAATTATGAAAACAAAGAAGTTAACTATGAAAACAAAGAAATGAATGAAGCGATAAGCCAGATTTAGCAATTGAAGCGCATAACGAGAACAAGGTAGAATACACGATAGGAAAGGAAGTTACTGCTGACAATAGAAGACGTTTTGAAGATATGTTGTATAAAGAGTATGTAGATGCAATCATACCAGAAGTACCAAAGAGGCTCCAATCTTAGCAATTTACGACCAAAATGTTATTACCGAACTCCACTGCGATGCAAGCGCCTTAGGATTTGGGGCAATACTATTTCAAAGAAAGAAGGACCAAAAACTACACCCTGTATTTTATTTTTCGAAACGCACAACCGATGTTGAGTCCAGATACCACAGCTTCGAGCTTGAGACTTTGGCAATAATATATGCATTGAAAAGATTTAGGGTATACTTGCAGGGTATTAAGTTTAAAATTGTAACAGACTTAATTCGTTGACTTTAACTCTCAACAAAAAGGATATTAACCCGCGAATTGCAAGGTGGGCCCTGGATCTACAGAACTACGATTACGAGTTAGAGCGCAGGGCAGGTAAAAGAATGCAGCATGTGAATGCACTCAGCAGAGTTAATAATGTTCTGACAATTTTCACAAATACGTTCAAAGAGAACCTAATTATATGCCAAAAGAAAGATGAAAAAATTAAGAACATTAGGGAAAAGCTAGAAAACTCTGAAATTAAACATTTCGAAATGAGAAACGGAGTAATTTATAAGAAGAACAGTGGTAATTTATTTTTTTATGTACCGGAGGCAATGGAAAAACACGTTTTATATAAATATCACGACGAGATGGGTCATGTCGGCGTTGAAAAGGTCGTAGCTACAATAAAAAAGAGCTACTGGTTTCCAAGTGTTAGAAGAAAGGTAGTTGATCACGTTAAAAATTGCTTAAGTGCATAGCGTTCTCTACAAAACACGGGAAAAAAGAGGGACACCTTAATATGATTCCAAAGGGCAACAAGCCGTTTGAAATGTTACATGTTGACCACTACGGTCCCATTCATAGTAGTAGCACGAAATATAAGCACATACGTTAGACTATATGCAGCAAAGACTACACCGTCGAAAGAGGCAATAGCGTCGTTAGAAGATTATTTCCGTGCGTATTGTAGGCCAAAATTTCTGGTGTCAGATAGAAGAACTTGTTTTACCTCTAGTGATTTCGAAGATTTCTTAAAGACAAATAACGTTCAACATGTCAAGATGGCCACAAACTCTCCGCAGGCCAATGGACAAGCTGAAATTGTAAATAAAAGTCTAGGGCCAATGTTAGCAAAAATGATTGATTCAGTAAAGAAAATTTGTTGGCAAAAAGTTTTAGAAGACATAGAATATGCAATTAATAATAAAGTTATAAATCGGTAAACGAACACCCGAGTGTGATGTTGTTCGGAGTCAGACAAAAAGGCAAAGTTTTAGATACACTAAGGAAAAATGTTTTAGAAACAATACAGAAGCCGGACGATAGGTCAATAAGTGAGATAAGATCTCAGGCAGAAATTGTACAGCAGAAACCACAAAGCTATAATAAAAAATACACGGATTCTAAAAGATTACAAGCACGTAAATTTCGAGTAGGATACTTTGTTGCCGTAGGAAACGCCAGCTCCCATGTTGGAGCGTCGAGTAAATTAATACCAAAGTTTAGAGGGCCGTACAGAATATCCAAAATTTTAGAAAATGATCGGTACTTGGTAGAAGATGTTGAGGATTTCCAACAAACACAGATACCGTACAAGGGTACTTGGTCTATTACGAATTTAAAACCTTGGTTCGATAGCGAAACAAAGATTATATAAAAAAAAAAAGAATAGTTCTTGTGTAAATAACGTAGAATCAGGAGATTCTAGTTGTCAGGATGGCCGAGTTGTAAGCATGAATAGTAGTTAGATGTCAGCGTGGACATAAAATATGCATTAGCCTTAAGCGATAATGTTATAGTCTGTAAGCATTTACGTTCACACAACTATGTAACTAGTTTTAAGCGATAATATAATAGCAACTATGTAACTAGCCTTAAGCGATAATGTAATATGCGTAAGTAAGTTGGAAAGTGTGTTCACACCCAAAGTTTATCCGGTTTGTAAAGAGTGCGGATAACGACCATTTCTAAAGAATAAAGAAACAGAATGGCTGACTTTTGATTGAACCACGAAGCCGAACAGACTTTTTTTTTAAGCTGTGCGTTTTACACTAAGAAATTTACAGAATGCCAACGATTGACTGCCCCGTATATACAAAAACTTGAAGCTCATAAGTTTAGTGTTTTATTGTTAAATTGAAAAGAATGACATTTTGAGCCTAGGATAGGACTCCTATTTTTCTTGAAGATTACTGCAAAAGTTTTAAGGAGGACTTGCACGAATGTTCAAATGTTTGTTACCTAATTTAGAAAATACCTCTGCTCGGCTGACTTATGTCCTCCGCAAAGATTGACATCCCCGTCATCCATGAAATGTAAAGAAGCGCAAATTTGGTGTCCAAAAATATAATCAAAGTACCGCCGCTGAAGAATCCATTGGATTTCAGCAAGCCTGAAAGAGCAACTGGTACGATGAGGAATGTCGCGCCGCTTCGGAATGAAAATATCCTGTCAACAGGGCCTTTATGGGAGCTATATAGGGAGTTGAAGGCTGCCAGAAAGTTGAAAAACCTGGGAAATTTTCTATAAGATTGACAACGGCGACCTGGCGACTGACGTCCAGAATATACGTAGGATATTGAGACAGCACTTATCCACGTTACTTAGTGGTGGTAGCAGTAAACACTTTGTAGAAAATGAACAACGGATGACGACTGAATTGACGCACCGTTACCTGATTTTGATGAAATCCGTATATCAATAGCACGGCTTAAGTGCAACAAAGCCCCCGGGGCTGTTGGGTTGCCAGCTGAGCTATTCAAATATGGTGGCGAGGATCTGGTAAAGCTGCAGGGTATGGTCCGACGAATGCATGCCTACTGACTGGAATTTAAGTGCCCTCTTTCCAATCCACAAGAAGGGTGATCCTGCAATTTATCGCGTATCATGTTCTGTCGATCGTGCTGTTTGAGATACGTTCTTAAGCCCACCGTCAATGACTTGTTTGGACCCTTCACTGTGGCTTTAGACCTGGTAAATCTTCCAATGACCAGATATTCACAATACGCCAGATCTTGGAAAAGACCCGAGAAATAAGAATCGACACACACCAAGTGTTTACCACTACTTGCGTTTAGATATGCGCTATTTAAGATGGCTTGTTAATGTGTTTAAATAAAAGACTATTTTAATTAGTGAATTTATAACTCATTTTGTGCATTTTACCCAAATGAGATTTCAAATGAAATACTCTTTTTTTTAAACTGACGAATAGAGACTATACGTAGACAAATTTGCTGTTTTGCCTCAACTATTTCTTCAACTCCTCATTAAAACAAACCAGTGCCCGAATCGCGGCATTCGATATCGACTCGATTTCGATTCGAAATTTAAATTTAAGATCACGTGAAGAAAAACTGTAAATTTTGTTCGATTCGAATCGAGTAGTTCTTCGATCGCAAATGCCGAAATTCCGGCCCAGCAGTTAAACTTAACCCTTAGTGACATTTTAGAAATTTAAACCGTTTTTAACTTGTTAACGACTGTTAAGCAATTGCTCACGTTAAAGAGCATAAATGTTGTTATACCAAAAAGCATTTAATACATATTAAAGAGAATATAGTAAAAGAAAAAGAAATCAGAATCTAAAGATTTTCTGGGGGTTTTGGTGATGTACGCCCCCTCGCTTAACTCTCAATCTGTTAGAGTGCCTCGAGCAAGACCGTTTTCACTTTCGCCATCTTCGGCAACATAAGCGCTTTCACTTTCAGTTGACGTGTATTCAATGCCAACTGAGTCAGAAACATTTTCTTTCATAGATTCCATTAGTATCCCATTTTCTTGCTTTATGTTTAGAAACGTTCAAATGCGTTTCTTTCTCTTCCTTCTTCGAATTAAGAACGTCCCACAAATCTGAATTTTCACTTAAATTCCCATATTTCCAATAAAATTTACATCGGATAATCTCTAGCTTACACGAAACGTAATTTGGTTTATTATATGCGCCCCTCAGGCAAACACTTGTTGCTTAGACTCGAGTGTACTAACATAATGATATCCTTTCAACGATTATCCGGTTGACCTCAGCGACGCTGATTTGATCGTGCAAATATGACGAGCGTGTCTCGTGTAGCAAACCACTCTGCAAAAAATTCGTTTTAAACTTTGAATTTGTATATTTAGTACCATTTACATTACATACATATGTTACTTAGTACAACTTTAATATTCAACCGATATAAATCATGTACAGCTGTGGCAGTTGCCACATATTTTTTACTTTCTCTTCAAAAACATCTTTATTTCGTGCAACCATGAAAATATTTTATCCAACTTTGGGGTCTACATGTTACTTAGATAGAATTCAAAGGCTGTCTAAAACTTCAGGAGCACCCTATTATGTAAAAAGCTCCATAATTCAGTGACCTTATGATTAACACAGTAATGGATGAGAAAGATATAATGAAAAAAAAAATACTCGTTAAAATTATTTATGATCCGAATAAGCTTGCTATAAATTTCTCAAAACAGAACAATACTAGGCTATTGAAGAGAAAGGATATAAAATTATATTGTGATTAAAGACTTTGTCCAATTTTTTTATATTAGATGGAAATTATTTTTCCATATCTTGCGACATATGTATTTCATGCTAACGTTCTTCAAGACATTGACTACAAATTATACCATGACGTCTCATATGATGCCCATTAATTAACTTCTTTTGTATGACTTCTTTTTGAAAGGTGGTTTTATGTAAAATCATTTGTTACATCTAATAATATGATTATTTTATTTAGAGTATTCAGAATATTGTATTTGTGGATATATGATTGTTTTATTTAGAGTATTCAGCATATTGTATTTGTGGATATACATAATTCGACACAACTCAAAAAAGTCACATGATGCGATATTTACTAAATTATTCTGCTTTCAATAATGCAACTAGCCATGGATGAATATTGAGAGAAGCTTGCTCATTGTGATGATCTTCTTTCGTAGTTGATCTCAAATAAGTTTTTAGGCGGCGCGAATTTGAAAACGTTTTTCAGTCGCGAAAGTCGTAACAGGGAAAACAGCTATGATTCTCAGTAATTAAGGAACATTTGAAAAAGCATCGGAATTGCAAATATCCAAAGCTATAAATGAATGCCCGATGTTGAGTTGTTCGATGCAAAAACGCTGAAATTAAGTGAAGGCATTCTGTGTTTCTGAGACGGAAACAAGAAACAGGTTGTTCCCTTCTTAACAATAGCAACAACTTGATGATTCTGCATTTTCAAATCCATAATATCGGCGAACATTTGTTCGAATGAGGAATTGATGCAAGCGATATTTAGCATATCATAAAAACCCGTCATCGGCCATCTGCTGAATTTTCGAAACAGTTCCTGTGTTTCCACAATTGATCAAATTATATTATGGGGACTTCTTTAAAATAGCTTTGATTTCGTCCAATCTAAGGGGTCGAGTACGATTTTATTCTGAAAATTGCCCAATGATTCAACTTAAATAAAACCATTTTCGAAATGGAAATAACCTCATCAATAATTTGGTAAGTAAATAAAAGTCGTAAAAAAAGCACGTGGGTTCGTGCATTCTGGGCAGCGTGAGCAACCCATGTGCGAGATGCGGTAACCAATTCGTGTGGAGGGTCCACTAAAGTCAGCAGCTTCTGTTTACCAGCAGGTGCTGGTGCAAGCGGGCGTCTGTCTTGAAGCAAGAGGCTCGCTATATAAACGATTTCAAAATTTTTAACCTCCAGCAATGGGTTATGGGGATCCACCACGTAAAACAAAAACTCCGATGAAAGGACCCAGGAAGCCTCGAATAAGTACCTCCCCATACGTTGACGACCCCCGCAAACGAAATAAGGACTACGATTTACGGATATGCACCTGGAATGTCCAAACCCTATATAGGAAAAGTGCCTCTATCCAACTGCTGGATGTCCTGCAAAAATATAAGGCTGAAATCACTGCAGGACAGAAGATGCTATGGACGGGGCATGGATGCAAGAAGTATGCATCATGCGCCATCTACCACAGCTGCCTTGCGACGGCACACAAGTTTGGTGTAGGATTTGTGGTTGGGCGGAGACTCCGAGACCTTGTCTCCAAGTTAATCAAAGGCATAACTTCGATTTGGTATTGTTTCATGATAACAAATACCATATTGGTTTGCCAAAGTTAGTGCAGTTTTGTATAGCATTTTCTAGAAATTTGGCTGATTTTGTCTATCTTTCAATGCTTCTGATTTGGGGTTCAGCTTATTGATGGAGCTGAAAATAAGTAAATAACTAAGAGTTCATGTATTGCCCTTAATATTTTTTCACGTAATAAATTCGTATTGGATTTTACGCCATAAATATAAGTTTAATTGATTTTTCTTCTTTATACACAATTGTTTAAAAAATTTGGGGTTTTATTTTTATCACTAAAATGTTTATGGACATATGCGATACCTTTTACTTTGAGTTAAGTACTACTTGCTTTTATTTTTTGAAAGCATATATAAAAAATTCAATTAAATCTGGAATAAAACTAAAAAGGTTAAGTAAGTCTCACTCCTATGACACTTTACTTATTGCGTTTTGCTTATCCAGCTGTTCTACTTGACTATGGAAGAGAAAAATCGTTATATTGTAATCTTCAAGACCAAACGAGTGCGCCAAATTTCAGCCCACCAGCTACTGTTGAAGCAGGCAAAATATTGATTGCAATATTCCAGGGCATAAATACAAGTAAAGGTATTTAAGCACTGATTAAAATGGAGTTTAATAATTATGGGTTGAAAATTGCCTTCCAATTAGAGTTTAACAAAATTGACGATATTATTTATTCTAAGCTTAACATTCCAAAAAGTCGACCATGATGAGCTTGCCATCTTGCTCTCCCTATTTAATTAAATCATTTTTTCATATCTTCTTGAATAATTGATTTTTAAAAATATGGTATTTTCTTTTAATTGTAGTGTGGATAAAATCAGTCATCCTATTCGTGATGGAAAGCTCAGTGATGGAAATAAGGCTAAGCGGTTAACAAAAAATGACCGAACAATTCCAAAATATCGTGAAAATGTTAATGAACTGGTAAGATATACTTGTGTTTCGTTAAAATGATAAATAACTTCTGATGCAATAAGCTGAATTAAAAAAAAATGCTTTTTCTACTTTTATGGCGTAATTTTTCGTAATATTTTCACAATCCGAGATAAAGCGGCTAATTTTAGCTACATTACTATTATGTTGTTAAAATAAATAGGATCAAAGTATCATAAAACCCAGTTTCTTTGTTTCAAACCGCAGCAAATATTAAATTTAACCCAACTTATTCCAATAGATACCGAAAAACGAAGTTTTTTGCATTTTCCAAAACTTCCATCCGATATCGACCATTTTCAATACCAACCTGCAATACGAAAGCATAAAAAAACAAGCAAAAATTGTTGAATAGATGTTTTAAACAAAACCCAGAAAAATCCTTAAAATGTTAATCTAAAAAGAAAGAAAATTGTATTATATCCTTTTCTTAGTAATATTTATCGAATATTCGTTTTTTATGAGTAATTGTTAGTAGATGATTATAATCCTTTTATCTTCAATAATAATTGTCCTATTCTTTTCACCGATAAGTGGTCGAAAGATCTTTTTTATACTGTGCGATTTTTTGTGTTCTTCGATTTGGTTATTTTGCCAATACCTCTTACTAAAAGTCATTTTTTATGCATGATTAACTTATGAGCTGGCTAAAAAGGTATACTTATGCTTTCACATTAATCCATTACAAATAGCAAAAGCGACAAAGTTTTAGCCAAGTGACAAGGCATACTAATACATATATATGAGTGGTGAACATTTATTAATTATAGTTTAAGTTAGAATTATTCTTCTTTGGCCACTGTAAGAACTAGTTTAGTTTTACTAATTATTGTACTTTTTTACACTTTCATAAACGAGGATGAGGGAACCTTGCGGTTGTCGCATTGCTATTGATTTTACTTGCATTGGTCAATATTAAATGACCTGCAATTATATTAGCAGCTAGTCGTGCTGCTAAAGTTCCTGGTCGAATTACATTTCTCGACTATTGGTTTCCCGCTATGAGTATAAAAAGCACTTGGCCCACGCATGCTTTCTGCACCGACAGTGAACAGCGACGCCTAAATCAAGTGCTTAATGAAACCTAGTTTGGTTACCAAAGGCCAAGTCTATTATTTACGGAAACAATGCGGCTAGTCGGCGATACAATGAGAGAATCAGCAGTAAAAAACCTGTGGGCAAATCGTCTACCAGTTTACGCTCAAGCTGCCGCCGCCGCGTGTTCAGGCCCACCTGAGGAGAATCGATTAGCCTACAGGTGAACAGTAGAATGACCGAGCATGGCACCATGGCCGAGATAGCCCAAGCGCTAACTTCAACGAGTGCTGGTATTACCGAAAGTTTGGATCTTACAGCAAGAATTGTAGATCACCCTGCAAACACTACAAACCCAGCAGGAGTGACCGCAGCCCAAACTGTATCGAAGCGGTCAGTGGCGCAAATTCTCCGACGACCGGAAATCTGCTATTTCTTTTTAATCGACTCGGGCGCTGATACAGTCGGTCTAGTAGAAGCGTGATCGCCATAACTTGGAAACTATTTGTCCGATTCGTTTCAAATAAACAAAATTTTACACGTTTATAATATTTATTGTACGCAATACTTTTAATAACATGTATAGTCACCGCCATTCGCTATTATGACCTCACACTTCCGACTCATACTTTGCACTAAGTTCTGAGCAAGTTGCCGAGGCAATCGTTTCCAAATCAGCCGAATTTGTCTTGACAACTGTTTTGCTGTCCATATCGTTTTTCCTCTGAGTGTCTGCTTTACTATTGCCTACACATTTTCTATCGGATTGGCATCAGGCGACTGTGAAGGCCAATCTAACACCTCAACACCATTTTGCTGTTTCCACTCTGCACACATTCGACTGCGATGTTTGGGGTCATTGTCTTCTTGCAAAATCCAAGAGTGTCCTCTTCTCCCGAACATCTTCGCAGCTGATGGTAAAAAAGCTGTTTGATAAATTTTGTTCATCAAAACCGCATTCAAGTTGCTGGTAAACACGAAAAGGCGTCCAAATCCTTTTTCTGAGAAACATCCCCAAACATGGACCTTCGCTGGGTGTTTAACAGTTCGTTGGAGCAATCGATTGTTAGCGGTACACCAAGATCGATTTATGTTACTATTTGCCCAAAATGAAGATTCATTATTCCAATTCCGTTCTGAATTGGCGCAGGCCCAGGCGAGTCTTTTTTCAACGTGTGATGATGAGAGCAACGGTTTTTTAAGAGAGCTGCGGTATTTGACGTCGTTAGCGCCTAAACGTTTTCGAATGGTCTCTACCGATATTTTAACAACACTTTTCTCTACAACTTCTTTAGCTTTACGTATCGATAAGCCCGGCTTCGTCGCAAACAAATCAAGGATCTTCTTGTCCTGCTTTGGTGAGGTCTTCTTTTCAGGGCCCCGCCCAGGCAAATCGTGACATTTTTTACTTCTAAATACCGATTCGTCCACTTCGTTACGAATGACTTCGACTTCTTCATATATTTTGCTGCAGCTAAACGTGACATTTTCGGCCCTCTAGGGTGTAGACAAAGAAATACAGCTTCAAATCGCTTCTCGTACGCGGAACTCATTTTTTAAAACAACGTGCACTTTGTAATAGTTTCACGAAACTGACAGTTTTTGCAATGCGTACTACAAAAATGATGTCGCTACCAAGGTGCATTCAAATTATTTTGATAACGGCACTATGTGCAAATTTTGCCGATCACGCTTCTACTAGACAGACTGTATATCCGTTCTACCACGTCATTATTCCCGTACAACAATGCCGTCCTCTGTGAAGCTCTATGCCGCAAATGTTACGACAACCCCACGTTCGGTCAACGAAGTCTTTACTCATCGCATCCACTAACCAAGAAGAGCATCAAAGCCACTTGCGTTTAGTTTTCGAACGCCTAAGGAAGTTCGGCATAACAGCCCAACCTAATATAAACGCACTGCGCATTTTTTACGTCCCACAATTGGTCACAAACTTCTCAAAACTCACATTTTTCTCAAGAATTCTTAAACCATAAATACAATACAACAACCACAGCAAACTACACCCCATCTACTTCAGCCAAACAAATAGAAACCGACATTACGCACATTGAACTATTATCTTCACTTCACAGCCTGAAAGGAAACACTCCGGGTTACGATCGAATATCCTACCCAATGATCAAAAACGCCTCACATGCAACTAAACACAGAATCACAAATCATTTCAACAACATTCTCAATAGCCACATCCGGCAATCATACAAATCCTAAAACCCAATAAAAAAAAGACAGATATTTCTTCATACCGACCAATTTCCCTTAACCCATGCATCTCAAAAATTTTAGACAAAATTATTGCAAAAAGACTATGGTGGTTTGTAACTGAAAACAACTACATAAACCCTATCAACTAGGATTTAAAAAAAGAAAATCAGTTATAGATTGTCTGATCTATGCAGACCATCTCATAACCGATTCACTCGCAAGAAAAAGCCACACATCTGTCATCTCTCTCGATTTTTCGAAAGCCTTTGATAGAATTGGCGCCCACACTAATATAAACCAACTAAAAGCGTGGAAAACCGGCCCAAAATTAATAAACTATGTAGCTAATTTTATGTCCAACAGAAGAATACTAGTACGCATCGCAGATAATACTTCAGATAAATATCCCCTATTTAATGGGATCCCCCAGGGATCGCCGATTTCTGTTATTCTATTCCTAATAGCCTATAATAGACTTTCTAATCTGATAGCAACTGAAAAAAGAATTAATTTTTCAGCCTGCGTCGACGACTTCCATTTTATCATAAACCTAAACAAACAAAAAAAATTCTACCCGCAATTTAGACGCCTTATTTGAAAACATACAAAATTGGTGCAACTACTCTGGAGCTAAGTTATCACTAGACAAATGCAAACACATGCACATATGTATGTAGGAAACATAACTGCGTGGCGAATATATACTCGAACAACACCATCATTCCAACAGTGCAATCACTTAAAATTTTAGGAATTAACTTCAATAACAAATACAGATGCAACACTCACATCAATGAAACCGCAACTTCACTCTCTAAAAGACTCGACATCATTAAGTGCCTCTCTAGCTCAAAATTCAATTGCAACACACACACACTAATTAATGTAACCAGAGCAATCATTATCTCCAAAATAGACTACGGCCTGTTCTTATTCGGAAACTCACCTAAACCAATACTCAACAAACTAAAAACCAAACTTAACGCAGCCGTACGCACATCGCTTGGAGCCTTTCGAACCACACCAATCAAAAACATGCTTTTGGAATCAAATATATTCACTATAGATAACAAATACGAATTACTTATAACTAAAATCTTCAAAACCTTACTATACTCCTGCAACACACCACTGTCAAAATTAATAAAAAGCTACAAGCGTAAGCGAAAACGTAAAAAAACTCTTCAGTCTGTCCTTGATAGAGCGGTATCTAAATGTACTTCTATCAATGTCCCCTTTAATCCCCTAAAAATGAATAACCCAGATCCCATCTGGAAAATTCCACTAGCCTCGTAAATACATCCCTAAGAATTTATAGCAAATCCAACGCCGCAAACCATATGCAAACAGGAATTTCTTAAAATCAAAAAAAATTTCACAAACTACACATTCATATACACCGACGACTCACTAATAAATAATCTTCCCACTTTCGCTATAACTACCGACTCTACAGTATTCAAATCCGGAATCCTTCCACTCTACAGCACCGTCTTCTCAGCAGAGATTATTGCCATCTTAAAAGCAATCCAAATAGTGAAAAATAAAAAAGGAAAATTCTTTATTTGCTCAGCCTCTCTTTCATCGTTGAACGCAGTTCTAAATATAAACAACCAAGAATACTACCCCAGTATTATCAGATCGCTTTTGATCAAACATAGCCCAAAAATAAAACTGCTGTGGATACCCGGACATTCCGGCATCCTAGGCAATGAGCTAGCAGATCAATTCGCTAAAAAAGCAGCTCGGTCCCCACTTATAACCACACCAAACTTTAATGTAGCTGACATTAACTGTTCATCAAAAACGTATTCCAAAAGGAACACGAAAACCTTCTACCACTGGCCTCAAACTGGTATCAACAAATTTACCAGAAACAACACATAAACTGTAACTACCTAAAATATACACAAAGTTCACTTACTAGATTAGACCAAATAAAAATTATAAGACTCCGACTAGGACACACTAAACTCACTCACTTGCACCTTATAGACACGAACACTCCATCATCATGCCCCACATGTCAACTCAACACTCAATTTTCCATAAAACACATTTTTGAAGATTGCCCAGCTCTATCACACCTAAGAGAACAGGTATTTAAACAAGACACCCCTACCCTCCTCCTTTCAAACCACATCCTGGTAAACATGCAACTAATCCTCAAATTTCTAAAACTATCCAACCTTTATCACCAAATATAAAAACACCACATATACACAACCCACAATAACTACATACGTATATCTACAACATTCACATACCTACCTACACATTTAATATAAGCTCATATAACAACTACATATTCGCTTTAAGAGCATAGCTTAAGACCTCAGATGTCATAGCTATCTTTCTCCTGTTACCTTGGTTTTACAAACTCTGATAACAGCTAATATAAAATAAAATAAAATCAATTTTTTACGTCAGTCGAGAAAGTTTTTTTTGTACCTCAACTAAAATTGTTTTGCGTACATGTGTGACTCAGAGTTCCATAGCTCTCAAATTCATTTGAAAACAATACAATGCTTTACCTTATATTAATAACTGTCGCACTTAAACAACTGTGCATATTTCTTTACAATCACATCACCACGTAATTTTTTTTATCCCGTTACATCGCCTACTTATTGAACATTGTTAGCTATATTTATTTCACATTTCATTCGATAGTAAAATTTTGAGCAGCATGGATGTGAAACGTGAACTTGTTTTAGAACTACATTTGCAAGGCAAGAAAAAAGTGTAGAGCGTTTCCAAAATGTTTCTTCGGTGATGGTATGGGGCGCGATTTGCAAACGTGGCAAGCTTCCACTGCTTTTTATTGATAAAGGTGTCAAAATAAATGCAGAATATTATTTAAATAATGTTCTAATAGAACATTTGAAGCCTCACGCAATGGAGATGTTTGGGAATAGGCCATTCTGTTTTCAGCAAGATTCTGCTCCTGCACACAAAGCGAGAACTGTTCAAAGTTGGTGTCGTGAAAATTTCCCCAATTTCATATCAGCAGAAGAATGGCCTCCATCTTCTCCGGACTTAAACCCTCTGGATTATTGCATATGGGGCTATATGCTTAGCAAACTGGGGAACTTAAGTCACATGACTTTGGATAAATTCAAAAACCATTTGACAAAAATATGGAACGAAATACCTAATGAAGTCGTCCGCGCCGCTTGCGAAAGTTTTCCTAAACGTTTAAAGGAAGTACAAAAAATCAAAGGAGAAAGGATTGGAATTGATGGATAAAATAAATATATATATTATTTGTATTTATAAAAGAATTAATATTTAATTTGAATAAAACTATTAATCCTGTTATTTAACAAAAGAGGTGCGACAGTTATTATTTTACACGCTGTATATAAATTTTTATTAAAACATTATATATAGTCTTAATTTATATGCTACGCTCTAGGTTACTAACTTATTAACAAGTTTAGCAATTTATTTGTTTCCTATTTTCATTGAAACCATAATAATCATAAAAACAATAATCCAAAGTTTTAAACAATGTACAAATTTACACAGAATTTTCATTAAAGTCTTTAGATAATTTTTTGCTAATCCAAATAAAATTGAGCATTCTATATCGAAGAAAATGCGCATCACCCCCAACATTTGGATAAACGTCAAATCGTCAAAGCGTTCAATTTCGGTTGCATGAGTATGAAAATATTTTCACAGTATATTTGCGCCATGCGTTTATATAAAGTTAGGCAGTAACAATCAATCCGGCAAATGTGAAAGAAATAAAGGTTTTGGATCATCTGATAACGCGGTATTCAACCCTTGCCCGAATGAGTTAAAGCGATTTCCAAATTCGAACGACCTATAGTCGCACACCAACTAAAAAAGTTTTTGGCTACAGTAAACTTCTACCGCAAGTTTCAGCCACGTGCAATCACTAATCAAGGAATACTAACCGCAATGATCCCTGGAAATTAGCGAAATGACAAAAAAAGAAATGTAGTGACGTTCAAACGGCCGCTTTCGAAAAATGCAAGTATGACAACTGCAGACGAAAAGTAGATCACGAATGACTATCGCTATTTTGAAAGCGATAAAGCATTATAAATACGTATAGGCTGGAAGGCCGGACACTTCACATACTGACCGACAACAGGCCGCTTATATTTGCGTTTCAACAGAGCAGCAATAAAGTTTCGCCCCACCAACGGCGACAATTATATTGTATAAGCCAGTTTACAAAATAATTCCCCATTCGATTACGACGAAATAGCCAAGGCGCAGAAAAGCGATCGTGAACTTTCGGAATTACTCAAAGGTAACAAAACATCGCTATACTTAAGCTCCTTAAAATTCCAGGTAGCATGAACGTGTTATTGTGCGACGTATGTATCTTCGAAAACTGTATGAAGAATGTTCATGATATGCCGCATCTGGATACAAAAACTACGGTTAAGATGGTAACCATTATATTACTTGCCAGAAATCGAAGGTGAATCGGTACACTTAATCGCCGTTGCAACAATACAAACCGCTTACGCTATGCAAATTACAAAGCAATTATATATAATATTAAGAATCATGATAATGCTTTGATAACTTCTATAACAGGTTTAAAACCCCTTTAATCAAAATCTATTTACATTTTCTCCTACTGATTTTCCAAATGCCGTTGCTATATCAAATGCGTTCAGAATATGTAAATTGTAAACTAAATAATTTAGAAAGTGACTTCCTGCCTGGTTATGGGGATAAATGTAAGGAATAACTTTTTTTTTTTAAATAAAGAAAAATATAATCCCAATGAAAGGTTAAAGAAGTAAATACCAAGTTAACGATAATGTTGATACAATTAAAAATAATTTGGAGGAAAAGTGTCTAAAGCGTCAGCCGATGATAATTCCGGAAAAACAAATAAAAAATATATTGCTGAACAAAAAAGTTCTATAGCCGATCATACTTCCGGTAAAACAAATAAAAAATATATTTTGAAGCATAAAAGTTCCAGCACAGAATAAAAATAAATAAAAATAGTTGAGAGGTAGATAGTTCTGAAACTTTATCCAATAATGCTTGTATATTGGAAATAAATTATTTGATATTTGGAATTGAAAACACAAGTAAAAAGTGTGCCAAAAAATATATATAAACGGCAATAAAAAGACTGAAAATATCAATATTTATTTGTTAAAAGAAGATGTTATTAAAATAATAAAATAATCTCATAAAAATGTGAACATAGTTTTACCTTTAAGAACAAATATTAAGGCGCAAATAAGAACTGAGGGTTATACATCTATATGGTCGAAACAATATCTATATTCAATATATTCTTATAGTTTTGTTAATAATGAAATTGAACGTTCATTAGAAAAAGGGATAATAAAAGTCCTTACAATTCAAACTAAGGGTGGTCATAGACTTTAAAAAATTAAATAAAAAAACCATATCCGATAGGTATCCGATGCCCATCACTTTAGGAATGCTTTTTAATTTAGTCTGCCTTCCTGTTTTTTCAACGATCTATTTGTAGTCTGAATTTTATACCTTTGTTATACGTGCTGATTTTGGAAGGACTATCCTGTACCCAAAATTTTCAATTCCCAATCCGGTACGCAAATGACTCCCAGTCGGCAGCGAATTGTTGCTGCCTCGGATTCCTCAAGAGAGGCTCCGGCTCTGGCCAAATCATCAGCACCCTCTTTACCGTATATATTCCTATAGCCGCAAACCCAAGCAAAAGAGATGTCTATTGACCCAACCGCCAAACTGAACGAACACTTGCAATCATGGACTATCTGGGAATTTGTCTTTGGTGGTGATAGTGCCAAAAGAGCTAGCTGCTCCCCTTTTTTTACCCCTTCGCTAGTATCTTTCAGCCCCGCACCATTTCCAGCACCTTTGCTTTGAAGATACTAGCAAAGTTCTCTAAAGACACCCCATAGAAGGCTTTCTCCAAGCGCTTCTCCACGTTGTGTACTAAGATTTAATTTTTGCAGCGTGGCGTCAAGAGAATTGAAAGTGAACTCCAAATAAAAGTAAATTTAAAAAAGAAATGCTAGAAATTTATTGAATTTTTAATAAGTAATGACGGCCAACTATAAGTCGGATTTTTGACAAGGATAAAAAAAAATTATAGAAAAACCGAAATAAATTTCTTATAAACGAATTGGAAAACTTATATCAAACAATAAAAATATAAAAAATTGGCATTATAGAGTTTTAATAATCAACATTTAAAATAGTAGAAATAAATGACGTGTAAAAAAAAAAATAGGCATAGGCATGTTGTTTAATGTAGAAGCTATCGCTCAATAAGATAAATTTTTTGTATGAACTATAGTGCGTAAGCGGTAAAATTTAAAATTAAATATTGTATTATGATTGCTTGACCCGAAAAACCTTTAGTTACACTTGTTTAATGATAATTTTTTTACAAATGGCGGTTTCTAGACAAACCACGTACTGTAGAGGAGACTTAGGGTTACCCGAAAATTCTAACTTTAGATTTGGATTCAGCAGTCCCAAAAGCTTTAGAAGCCGTTGATGTATAAAGGAACAAATAGTAAGTTAGAAAGTGGATTGGGAAAAAACGGATCCGCTGATAATATTAATTAGCACGAAACAACAATAAACTGTATCTGTATTGTTATTTGTCTTGAGGTGTTCAAAGGTGTCATTCTTAAATAGCCTTATAACTTCGGATTCAATAGCATACTAGCCACATCTAGTAAAGACTGATTAATTTTTCGGCCAACCCGTTCTGCTCAGGAGTTTGGGAAACAATAAGCCTCCTCAAAATGCCATGTTATGCAATATACGAGTATTGATCGAAATTACTATTGCAATACTCACGGCCATTGTTAGACTGTGATCACTTTATTTCCAACCCGACTGTTTTTCAATAAATGTTTGGTACAACTTAAAATCGACAAAAACATTTGACTTTTGACGTAGGAATTATACTTCACACCATCTCGAGCGCAATTCTTCTCTCAAAGGCCCAACGACTTCCGAGTGCACAATCGGAGGCAGCTCTTTTCATGAACAACGAAATGGCAAAGCTGTATTTTACCTTTTCTTCAGATTTGTTGGCTTTTACTGAAGATATCACCTTTACGCCGGTAATGTTCACCAACCAACAACCTATTGTTTCTTAAGATACGTGGTGGATCATATAAGATGGGCAAATTTGTTAAGTCAGCGCAATTTATGTGCCCATTGATTATTTTATAAATATATACAATAGAGAAGTAATCTCTTCTTTCATGTAATGACGGGAGACCCAGCAATTTCCGTTTGCCAATATAGGGAGGAACATAACCCTGCTAGGGCAACTTGCAATTTAGTGAAAATCGTTTGAACTCTATTTTAGTCGACTGCACTTCATAATATGAATTCCATATAACAGATCAATATTCTAGACGACTTCTTACTAAAGCGGTATAAAGTGATTGTAAAGTTTCAGGATCCCTGAATTCTTGAGTATTGCGTATAATAAAGCCTATCATTGAAAAATATTTTGATAGGATGTAATCAATATGTTTTGTAAACGCAAGTTTGGAGTCTAAAATAATGCCCAAATCTTTTATTTCAGTACTTCGCTTTAAGACGCAACCACCTAATTTATAGTCTAAATAGATATCACTACTAGGCTCTCGAGAACGTAACTGCAGAACACTTACCTATGTACATTTAGGATCAAACCATTTCATGTACACCACAAACCAAATTTATCCAGATCAAGCTGAAGAGGATTGCAATCTGAAAGATCACGCACAGCTGAAAAAAGCTTAACATCGTCTGCAAACATTAAGCAGTTTGCAAAATTGAAACAGCTAAGCAAGTCATTTATGAATAGAATAAACAAGAGTGGCCCACCATGTGTGTCCTGTGGAATGCCTGACCATGCATTGACAACCACGCGAGATGTTGTTGGCCCAATTTGCAGAAGAAACTTTGTTTGTGTTAAAAATATCTTTAAAAAATCCAGCGTTTACCACTAATGCCGTGAGTACTCAGGTTGTCTGTTTCACCTTATCGAAGGCTTTGGAAAAGTCTGTATATATTACTTCAAACTGGTCGCAGTTTTCAAAAGATTTAATTATTTTATTAGTTAACAGAGCGAAATTGGAGACGTTGGCCTACCGGGAAAAATCCATGCTGACTATGCATATTATTCTATCCCTATAAGTCTATATCTCAGATATTATTACGATCACCACATCTACATATAAACTGCGGTAATAAAACATATCCGATTAAAATTCTTTTAACCAATACATCTTCTTCCGAAACCGGGAATCCTGTGATGGTGTCAAAGAAGTTGATGTGGTATAGGTGCTAAAAGATCACGTATTTCATAGCATTATGAGAAGTGACGTTTTCACATTCAAGACTTATGGGAAAGCCATTAGTTTCCCCTTCTCGAATCCACAAATTGTCAGAAACTTGACGGGTTTGATTTTAAATTGTTTTCAACTCTGAGCATATATTTTTTATATTAACAGAATTTATATTCCTAAGCTTTTTAAACACTTTAGACTTTTTGTTTTTCAGATGTACAAGCTTAGAGTTAAACCAAGGCGGCTTATTGCGAATTAAAGACCGCTTTATAGGAATAAGACTGGAAATTGCCGAGGACAGTATTTGCTTAAATTTTCCATAAAAAATCATTTGGCATTTTGAATATTTTAGAAACGACCAATCTGTGGAATTTAGTGAATTAATGATACCTGCATAATTTGATCTGGAGTAGTCAAGTTCATATACTGCCTTAGACTCAATAGGATTGAAGTTGTAAAAATGTAATGTTATCAAGATTGCCTTGTGATGAATGCTATTTTTATAGATTGGTGATAATCATTCCTCAGATAATATTTTTAATCGTCTTCTAGAAAAACAATTTCATACGAACCTATCAAGATTGGTGATAAGCAGGTCCCAAAAAAATTAAAATAAAAACAAAAGAAATAAACGTGAAAGCGTGTTGTATTGGATAACACCGTATTATGTTCCCGTATAAAAGTAGTAAATATAACTCTTAGATATAATAAAAGCATTCATTTCACTTTTTATTGCAGCAGCTTGTGCAGCTAAGTCTTTTAATTTCGATTCGAATGCACTCCTTATATATACTAAACCGAGTTTTTGTGCGATCTATACAGAGTCATATGCTCTACACAGCTTTGCAGGAATATTGACGCATTCCATACACAATTAGCTTATATGGCGGTTTGTTTTAAACAATTTGATCTCATATTCAGATATGGATCTCTCACAGCAAGCACGATGAAATTTTCTCTTGCAAAAGCCACTACAAGGCACAATATACCCGTCACTTCTTGCAAATAACTTGTCGCACTTGCCGCAAAATTCTTCCATTATAATATTATTAACGATAAATAGATAGAATATAGCGAGAGCAAAAAAAAAACACGTCTACACTCCACGGAAAATAGAGAATACGCATATTGTCCAAATCGTGCGTCGAGAAGTGCAGCCGTATAAAATACCGCGTATAATTCGTTGACTTCATGGTTCGATTGCATCAGACAATTATAATGTTATACTTCCTTCCCCTTTTAACCGCACTTAAAAAATTTAAAATTGGCTTTAGAAGCATTTTTTTCATTTTTCTTTACGAATCGTTTTAGGCAATTTTCAATAACTACAGCTCCAGAAGTCTGCTTACGCGTCTTACTTTCCTCGACGATTTTTATTTATCCCTAGATTCAGCAACGCATCGAAACTTCTTAATTGGCGCATCAACCGCCTAAGCGATTTTGGCCGAGGTCAACAAAGCACGCCAACTGTCCCTATATCTTGCTAACTGGCGCCAATTGGAAATCCCAAGTATAGCCAAGTTTTTTGCACTTGGTTTTTCAACGCAGAGGAGGTCCTCCTTATCCTTTACCACCACCTGCGGGTACCGCGTCGAAAATCTTCACTGCTGGAGCTATTTTATGTATTCCAACGACATGGCCAGCCTGCGGAGCCGCTGGTTCTTAATCCGCTGCACTATGTCTACGTCCTTGTACAGCTCGTACAGCTCATCTCATGCCGTATTCGCCATCGCAAAGACGCAAAGGTCCATAAATCTTTCGAAGAATCTTTCTCTCGAACACTCGAACAGCCCTCTCATATGATGTTGTCATCGTCCATGCTTTTGCGCCATACATTGGGACGGGCATGATAAGAGACTTATAGAGTGTGGTTTTTGTCCGTCGAGAAAGGACTCTACTGTGCAATTGCTACTCAGTCCGAAGTATTACTTGTTGGCAAGAGATATTCTCCATTGGATTTCAAGGCTGACGCTGTTATATTAGGTTAAATAAATCGCACGACAAAGAGTCACCTTGTCTGAAACCTCGTTTGGTATGGAACGGTTCGGAGAGGTCCTTCCCAACGTCATTTTACATAGCCGTATAAGTTTTGCGAGGTTATCAAATTCAGACATTGCGGCATATAGGCAACTTCTTTTCGTGCTGTCGAAGGCGGCTTTGAAGTCGACAAACATATGGTCTTGTCGATTCTTTTTTCTCGGGTCTTTTATGGCGTAGTGTCAATATCTGGTCGATGGTAGATTTACCAGGTCTAAAGCCACACTGATAAGGTCCAAGAAGTTCAGTGACGGCGGGCTTAAGTGTTTCCCACAATAGCTCTAAAGAACCTTATACGCGAAATTGAGAAGAATAGTCACGCGATAATTCGGGCGCTTTTCCTGTCGGCCAGCATCTCAAGCTCTTCGCACTCACGCATTTCGGCCTGTCTCTTCTTCTCACCAAAAATGCGTCTTGCTTCTTTCTTCAACTCACGATAAAGCACCCGCATAGCTCGCGTTGCGCCCGATCGCAGTTTGGCTCGATAGGCAGCGTCTTTACGTTACGTAGTGGCACGACATTCCTCGTCACACTAGTTGTTTTTCCAGGCCCGCTGACATCTAAAGGAATCTGAAGCGGGGTATGCACGCAGCCAGAAATATGGTTCCACTGTTCGGAAATTCGTTCTGTTGATTATTGCTCTCAGAGAGCAGGAGTGCAAGTCGGGTGGCGAAGTGAGTTGCTGTCTGTTGTGTTTAAGCTTTGCGACGTCGAGTTGTGTCAATTAGTGCGCGCTTTTTGCTGCACAAAGGCGGTGCGGATCTTAGCTGCCAAAAGAAAATGATCCGAGTCGATGTTGGCTGGTCGGATCGTGCGCAGTTTTAGGACACTGGAAGCATGCCTTCCGTCTATCACCAGATGGTCGATTTGTTTCCGTGTCTTACCATCTGCAGACAGCCACGTAGCCTAGTGTATTTTCTTATGCTGCAACCTGGTACTACAGACTACCATGTTTCGAGCCGCGGCAAACTCGATCAGTCTTAATCTGTTATCGGATGATTCGTCGTGGAGAAAGAATTTTCCAACTGTGGAACCAAATATGATATCCTTGCCAACCTTGGCATTGAAATTGCCAAGCACGATTTTTATATCATGGCGGGGGCACCGCTCATACGTGCGGCCAAGGATATCGTAGAAGCGATCTTTGCTCCCATCGTCCTTCTCTTCCGTCGGGGCAAGGGCGCAAATCAGGGAGATGTTTAAGAAAACTCGCCTTGATGCGAATTATGGCGATACGTTCGTCCACCGGAGTGAACGACAGTACTTTACGGCTAAGTCTCTCTCCCATCACAAATCCAACACCGTATATGCGCTCCTTTACATGGCAGCTGTAGTAGATGTCGCAAGGGATTACTGAATCGTTCCCTTGCCCCGTCCATCGCATTTCTTGGATGGCGGTGATATCAGCCTTTGCTCTGCTGAGGACATCAACCAGCCCAGAGGCACCCTCCCAATTAAGCGTCCAGACATTAAAGGTGCATACCCTCAAATCATTGTCCTTAATACGTTTGCCGTGGTCTTCATCAAAAAAGGGGTCTCAACCGAGGCTTTGTTATCCTTTCCTTTGGAAGCTGTTTTTTTTACGTGGCGGGTTTCAAGCCTTACGCTCCAATATGACGACGGAAGCCTATATATTTTCTTTTTTTTTATGGCGTTACAACCATTTGTCGGTATGGGCTGAGACCAAAAAGCTTCGACAGTTCCCTCGAACAGGACTATAAATCTTGCGAAAGCCCCCAAAGCCATCTCATCGCTGTTTAGCATGGTCCATGTTTCTGCGCCATATAAAAGGACAGGCATGCGGAGGGATTTGTAGGCGAGATTTTCATTCGTCGAGAAAGGACTATGCTTTTCAATTGCCGAGCGAGCCCAAAGAATCACCTACTCGTATTCGCAAGTGTTATTCTTCGCTTGATTTCAAGGCTGACGTTATTGGTGGTACTAATGCTGGATCCATGGAATACGAAATCCTTGACTACTTCAGAGTTGTAACTGCCAACAGTAACGTTGGTCCCAATACGCAAGGACTTTTTATTTGTTGCCCCAAGGTACTTTGTTTTGTCCTCGTTCACTGCAAGGCCAACCTCTGTTGATTCATTTTCCAGACTGGAGAATGCTGCACTGACGGAACTGTTGTTTAGGCCAACGATGTCCGCCTATATATTTATGTATATTTACATAGCAGCATAATTGATAATAAATCACCATTTTTTGACACACTCATGCTTTAAAATTTGTATACAGTATCGAAAAATTTAGCAATATGTTCCTTAACATTACCGTCATTATAAAGTTTTTGCAATATCAAAAGTGTTTCCTTGTTTGCCAATTTTAGCCATTCGTTGACATGGCACAAGGTTATCAGGTTATAATTTTTTTCAGCTTTCAACAACAAAATACACAGTAGATTAAAAGACAAAGAATAGTCCAGTTTAATTTTTTGTTGGAATCTAAAAAATATGTAGCCAAATAATCTAATGCGCCGAGTAATTTACTAAAGATATTGAGGCGAAAAGCCTTATGTAATTAAAGAGGCATTGTCGTGCAGGTTCTGCATTTAACTTTCACTCGGATTTGACCACTTAACTAGTCTGATTAAGATAGGCTCAACACGCAATTTCACTCGGAAGTTAAATGCAGAACATACCCGTTAATATCCAGTTTTTTTAATATTTCTGTTGATATTTGTAATCTTTATCTTTATAAAACACCATTGGGTTATGCTATATATGTAGGTTATAAAGTTCTTTGTTAAGCTTTCAGCAAATATATACACAGAAAGTTAAAAAAAAAAACCAAAAAAAAGTGTGTTTCCTGTTGTTGGAACTAAAAAATATATAACCACATAGTCCGATAAGCTGAATGGCGTGAACAACCTAAATATTTTTGTGTAAAATATGCATTGTATTTTTTGTTATGGCGAAAATATTTAACTTTATCGTAAGTTTCGCCTGAAAAAAAATTCACATTTTTTCATTTGCCCGCATTGAATTCGCCTATTGCGAATTTCAGCCGAAATAAATTTCGCTTCGAAAATTTAAAAATTTAAATTACAATTCTGAAATGAGTACTATGTGTAAAGTTATCTACTAATTCAAATTAAATAGTTATTTGACAAAATTTATAAATTTTTCAGATCTTTGAAATTGGACTAGTACAATCGTCTTTTAGTCAGACCCTGTCAGAAGTTGTCAAAATTAACGAGTACATATTTATCCCGCATTGAGTAAAATGGCCTACCTACCGGTTTTAGCCAGTCCAAGTCTATTTCTGCACATATTTAAGTTATGCGGTGTGGTCAAGTTGGTAGCGGAGCGTGCTATGGCTCGATATGCCGGAGAGTGTGAGGTTCGAATCTCAGTCAGGGCAAGCAAAATCTTAATCATAGAAAAAAATTTTTCTAATAGCGGTCACCCTTCGGCAAGCAATGGCAAACTTCCGAGGGTATTTATGCCATGAAAAAGCTTCTCATAAAATACATCTGCCGTTCGGAGTCGGCACAAAGTTGTATGTCCCTCCATTTGTAGTATAATATAAAGACGCAAACCACAAATGGTAGGAGAAGCTCTACCAAACACTGAGCTATATAGAGTAAGCGCCAAATTATTATTATTATTATTATAAGTTATAAATTGTTTACTCCTTTTAATTCGGGCTCATTTTTGATTGCAAAAGTATTCCTGTTTTCATAAGTCAGCTACATTTTCCTTGTTTTCTTTGACAAATCCTTTTGCACTATTCGGATTTTCCTGCATTCTACCTAATAGTATATTTCTTTGAACTTTGTTTATTGGATTTGTTCATACTTCACCAAGAATATCTTTCCATATGTTTTTTTTTTACGAGGAGGAAGCATTGAAAGCCTATACCCCGTCAGTGTGGGACTTTAACCAGCACTAAACCTCCTACTGGTATGTACCGATCCCCCAGGGAACCATCTTCAGGTATTACGTCGGGAGGTGATTTGAGCACTAAGTTCGATCGTACGTTTCGGGTCTATTGTGAACAGTCGTGGGCCGCAGTTTAGTCCCCTCTATACTATATGTATACAAAGACGTCAATGTACTTACATGTACTACAGAACATTACTTATACGTCACCAGCCGGGAATGGTAGAAGTTCAATACGTCCTTCTCTCGCAGGACCAAACGATTTAACGAGGCCAGTTTTACTTCTTACACTCTTCTAGGTGGTTCCAATCCGCGCCGACGCTTTAGAATCTTGAGTCCTTGACTGCACCTCTGAATCTGAAAAATATTACTCTTTAATATTACTCTATAGCTTCTCGTTGCGTAATTTTCCGTCCTAGGTTCCAATCCGCGCTGACGACTGGGAGTGTATGTTTAGGCACCGCTCATGAGCATAGAAAAGCAACGTATAAGCAGTCGGAAAGTCCGATATTCCGATCTGTCCATTTTGTTTGGCCAGACTAGCACTCTAAGAGCACTAATTGACGGTTGGAACGGCCTAGGTTCCTATCCGCTGAGATTGTTAGGATATTTTTTAATAAACTAAGTGCAGTCGTAAAGGCCTAGATTCCGATCTACCACTTACTACCTTGCTTTAGTATAATATGGTACTGCTACGTTGGCGGCTCTGTATCTTGGTCTTTCTGAAATAATGCCATTGGCTAGATTCCATTCCTCTTGACATGTAGTTCACGATTGCTTCCGGCGAATGGTTTTCGGAAATTGCTATTTGCAGTATTGGTCCTTTGGTCGTTGAAGCGTGGGCACATCAAGAATTCATGTTACACACTGTCCACTACTCCGATCTCACAGAAGTCACAGTAAGGGTCAACCTCGTGCTTGATTATGTGGAGATGCGACTTAAAACATCCATGACTGCTTAGGAATAGGATCGTGTAGAAGTCAACTTCGCCGTGGCTTCTTTGAACCCAGCGCTTTAAGTTCGAGCCTTGCTTTTATCTTCTTCACTGCAGCAGTAGATATTTCGGATATCTGGTAAAGTTGTTTGCACGTTATAGCCACCGTAATATCATCGGCGACGCCAATCACCTTCACTTCCTGCGGAGCTGCAGAAGTAGAATAGCGTTATACATAATATTCCACAGTAAGGCGCCAAGGACTGAACCTTGTAGTAGGCCGCCTGTAATTTCTAACTTCTTCCTTCCTTGCTCAGTGTCATACAACAGTATGCTATCTTTGAAGTTACTCTTCATTAGCCGTCGCAAGAAATATGATACCTACTCCTATGCATTATAAGGTGTCCAAAATTTTTACCCAGTTAGCCGAGTTGAAAGCCTTTTTTACGTCGAGTATTTAAATCAAACAGTACTGTTTTGCTCCACCTAGCCATCGGGATCCACTGTTTGCTTGTATCGTATTACTTCTGTTACAGCCTGAATGGTAGAACTTGTCTTCCTGAAATCGTACTGCTCATTGGAGATATCACCTAGTGCCTCAATCCAACCTATTGGATATAATGCGCTCTAACAGTTTACCCGCAGAGTCTGACAGACAAATGGGTCTGTAGCTCGATGGGTCTTCAGAGGGCTTGTCAGGCTTGGGAAGCAGCACAAGCTTATGCTGTTTCCAAATTGATGGAAAACAAATTTCGGCAAAAGATGCGTTGAAGACTGAGACGAACGGCGACATATTATGGCCGATAGCCACTTTTGAGACTTAGTTTGGCACGCATTCGGGTCCAGGCGCTTTTTTACGTTGATCCTTTTTGCGGCTTGTATGACTTCTTCTGTTGTTACCTTTTCAAATAGGTGCAGACTTACATCCTGCACTAGAGAAACAAGCCGTCTTTGTTTGGGAAACTGAGTTTTTACTACTATTTGTAAAAACGATGGGCATGTTGAATCTGCAGCTTTAGTGACTATGAGCTTTTTCATAACAACTTTGTATGCGGTTCCCCAAGGAGTTTCTTTTGCGTCATCGCACAGCTCCAGGAAACATTGACGCTTGGTTTCCTTGATAGCCTTTTTGAGCTAGTTTCGTGCGGACTTATTACATTCTACAAAATTTATCCGTCCTCTTAAACGTTGAAAAGATCCCCTAGCTTGCAAGCAGCTCTTCCTCAAAGCTTCGATGCGATGATTCCACCAGTAGGCGGCATTAGAGTGCTTATGAGACGAGTTTCTCTTCTACGACGAGTCGCAAGCAGCTCTAATGTCTGTCATAAGCTTCTTCGCCATGATTTCTGCCGATACCTTGTACTGTGATGCATGAAATTTAAAGAAGCAAAATATAACGTTCAATTGCTTTACACTACCTTTGGAGTAATTTTTAAGTTGATCGCACCTATGTACATATGTATTTAATATAAAAGAACAAATTGTTTTGTAAGCTCAAAACGTAAAGTGCAAATAAGCACTTTTGTTTCGTTTTTCGCAAATAAATTATTTAGTATGTCATATTGTCGAAATGCATTAATATATCTGAATAATGCTGAAACCATTATCAACAATTATGTATTAGTTTCTGCAATTGAATAACTTTATGTCATATTGTCGAATTGCATTAATATTATTCATTAATGTTAAAACTATAATCAGAAATTATTTTGTATTTAATCCAATGATTTTTAATTATAGTCGTGAGGAATTCTAAAACTTACTAAGCGTGATGTTTATTCCTTATCGCTCTCCGTTTGTAACCAAGTTCCAAGTGCTTGTGTTATCATACATGAAATTGTCCTGGTGTACCACGACAATTTCAATTATAATTGATGACTGGCAAATAGCCTTTCATTCAGTTAATAAATCAACAACATTTTATCATGGTGAATCTCCGGCATAGTTTTTACTACATAAACGGTTTAGCAAACTAGCTGAAACTAAATAGTTTTGTTCCTGGAATGGGCGATATACGAACTACTTCGGGCGAAAACGAAACTGACGATAAGTGTGATTACACAGTGTGACACTCAAAAATACCTGGGAAGTGATGTTATTTTTCTTGTAGGCCTTATCGAGTAGAACGAAAATTCAATTTTGGAATTTGTCAAACACCCCCAAAATCTTTACTTAACCTAAAAAAACGATTTTGCGAGCTTTTGCGCACTTCTTAGCCCATATATTAGCTAATTAACAACCGATTTATAGAACGGTTTAAGGAAGAAGAAACTCAGGCCTTTTGAAATATATAGACGTCTTAATAAAGCTGAAGAAATTTACTTGTTTTTGCACAACAAACTTAAATTTTGCTACCCTTTTTCTTCTTTTTTTGACTTTGGCGATATTTTCACACACTATTTTATAAAAACACAAAATGAGTTTTGATAAGATTCAAAGATCAGCCAAAAAGTGACTGAGTTATTTCACTTTTTATAAGTACGAAATTTTTGCAAAAATTTGCTTCTGTTGTTCCCAACGAAATTATCACTGAATTTTTGAGTTTTTACTCATTTTTGCAGTCTTTATAAATTTCCGTTATAAACTAAAATGTGCGACAAGCGTAATAAGTTTTGCTACATTTGTGGCTTATTTACGGTAACAAGTCATCGGCGTGATTTTAAAAATAATAAAATTTTGTTAATATTTTTATAATTTTATTGAGCTCAAGGCCAGTTTATGGAAGATTTGTTTGTGAAAAAATAACAACAGTTTTTAATGGTTGAAGTTATAGTACTATTTCGGAAATCACCACATTTCCTCATCAGACTTCTTTTTGAGTCATTTGATAGTCAAAGAGTGCGGACGTGTTTTTAGTTCGCTCCGTATACATTAAATATTGTGCTTATTAAACAGAATAAATAATAAATAAAAATAAAAAAAATAAAAATCCACAAACCAAATGAAAAAAGAAGGCGATGAGTCAAACTGATACCCGTGCCCAGAGACAACGCGAGCAAGATGAGCGCCGGCTTTCAGTTCAACGTAACAACGCATATTTTTCGATTCGGTCGCAGAGTGACAGCGAAAGCGGAAAGTCCAACCCACTGGCTACCCTCAAAATCCAAGATCGCTGACTTGTTCACCGAACTTACCAACGACTATTCCTATTGCTTGGAGTGAAGAATGCGCTTCACCTGTGCCGTGCCATATTTCATGTTCAACGGTTACATCAAACTCGGTGAGCAGTTACATATATCCAAATATAGCTACAACAACAACAACTACAGTGGCCTCTGTCACTGGTACCTTCCGTCTGCACAGCGGTGTCAACGGCTTTGCCTGTTATTGCCGATCAAGCACAAATTAGCTTGAGTGTCAACAAATGCAAAGCGAAAGAACTGTTGGAAAACAAAGCAGCTAAAAAAGTGTCGATACAGACTGGAATGGATCGCTATATTACAGTTAAACGAAAACTTAGTCCGCAAAAACCAACGGGTACTAAGCCAAAAATAACCCGCGTAAGCTTAAATCAGCAAGTCAGTATGAATAGATTTGCACTGCTAAGTGAAAATATAGAAGACGTGAGTAACCAAAATTCTAAAGGTGCTACAAAAGTCACTAATGCCAAACCTCCGCCAATATACATAAGAGAAGAGAATTCAAGCGCCCTTGTTAAAAAATTCAGTCAGCTTATCGGTAATAATAACTTTCATATTATCCCACTATCTAAGGGAAATATTCGTGAAATCAAAGTGCAAATATACTCTGAACTGAATTTACGCACAGTGTCCAAACACTTGAATGACACACACACAAAATTCTATACATACCAGCTTAAAAGTGCAAAAGGCTTACAAATTGTAATTAAAGGTATCGAGCCAAGTGTTGAAGCTGTCGAAGTTTTACAAGCGCTTAAAGAACACGGCTTTAACCCAAAAGTTGTAGTAAATATGTTTAATAGAAACAAAATTCCGCAGCCCATGTTTAAAGTTCAGCTTGAGCCTGAAAACAAACCACTGGGGAAAAACGCTGTGCATTAAATTTATAAACTTCAATACCTGTTGCATCGTAAGATAACTGTGGAAGAACCACACAAGAGAAATGGCCCTGTACAATGCACTAACTGCCAGGAGTATGGTCACACCAGGTCTTACTGCACTCTTCGCTCAGTGTGTGTAGCTTGTGGAGAGCTACACGACTCTGCCACCTGCACGTCAAACAAAGAAGACCCAAATGCAAAGAAGTGTGGTAACTGCGGTGGGAACCACACAGCAAACTATAGGGGTTGTCCAGTATATAAGGAGTTGAAAAACCGGATCAACCAACGTGTGGCCTCTGAACGCACTAATAACGTATTGAATACCTTTGTACCCTCCCAGACAAATCCTAGCGTTTTCTTTGCCAAAAAAACCATGCCGCCAATGGCTTTATCAAACACCGTCAATGGCGTCTCATTTGCAAGTGCCGTAAAGTCAGGCCTAGTAAATCCTGCACATACAATAACTGCACCTCAAGTTGCGCCACAAGAACGGGAGCCCCACGCCCAATACGGTAGTCAATCCAATATCGAAGCCATGATAGCATCGATGCAACAAAGCATGATGCATTTTTAAACTTTCATACAAAACACATGCAAGATCTCATGCGAAATCAAAACCCCCTGCTCAAACTGCTTGCTACTCAACAAAAAAAAATAATGACCTCAACTAAAATAGCCCTCTGGAATGCAAACGGCATTCCTCGCCACAAACTAGAGCTGTCAAAATTCCTTAACGACAAGGAAATTGACGTTATGCTCCTTGCTGAAACACACCTAACTAACAAATATAATTTCAATATTTCGGGATATACTTTTTACTGCACGAATCATCCAGATGGAAAGGCGCACGGCGGAACTGGTATTTTAGTCCGAAATCGCATTAAACACCATCCCTGAATTGGAATTGCCAAGAATTATCTGCAAGCAACATCAATATGCCTACAAACAAAGCAAGGACAGATTGCACTGTCCGCGGTTTATTGCCCCCCACGTTTTACGATAACAGAAAAACAATTTATGGATTTCTTCAGTTTGCTGGGAGAGCGCTTCATTGCTGCAGGCGATTATAAAGCGAAGCATCCTCACTGGGGCTCACGCTTGTCCAACCCTAAAGGCAAGCAATTATATAACGCGCTTATATGTAAAATAAACAAACTTGATTACGCTTCTCCTGGAAAGCCCACATATTGGCCTTCAGATCCGCAAAAGCTGCCAGATTTGATTGACTTCGCGGTGACAAGAAAAATTCCTCGTAGTCTTATTAGTACAGAATCAAGTGCAGACCTCTCTTCAGGCCACTCACCTGTACTCTTCACTTTGTGGCACCAGCCGCACGAAAAAGAGTCACTCTACATGCTCACGACAAAAGCTACAAACTGGTTGAAGTATAAAAAATATATCAGTGGGCATATAGAACTCCACCCAAATTTAGATACACCTGACGACATTGAAAACTCCGTAGCAACTCTTGAATCTACAATCAGAGCTGCCGCTAGCATTTCCACTCCAACGCAAGGTTATATGGAAAACAAAAAACATTATTTGACCAATAGAAAAATTGAAATGCTGCTATTAGAAAAGCGACGCCTACGACGGATATGGCAGACTCATAGGTCACCTGCTTCTAAACAACTGCTGAAGGCGGCTACATATGCGCTAACGAGAGCCCTCAAGAGCGAGGAACAGCACGCACAGTACCGGTACATTCAAAAGCTTTCTCCAACTAGCACAAAGTACCCGCTGTGGAAAGCACATAAAAACTTAAGTGGCCCAATGGAGACTGAAATGCCAGTACGGGACAAGAATGGTAATTGGGCTCGGAGTGACGCGGAAAAAGCAAACACCTTTGCTGCTCATCTACAAAATGTTTTCAGACCAAACTCAGCAACCAATGGGTTTACACTACCACCCGTACCCAAAGTGTCGGAATCTGAGCCACTGAAATTTGCACGTGAAGAAATTTCAATAGTAATTAAGAAACAATTGAAACCAAATAAGGCCCCTGGGCACGACTTGATTACTCCAAAAATGATTATTGAGCTACCAAATTGTGCTGTACTTTGCGTCTGTATGTTATTTAATGCAATTACTAAACATTGCTATTTTCCTCAACAATGGAAAAAGTCAACTATTATAATGATACCAAAGCCCGGAAAAGACAAAACACAACCATCCTCCTATAGACCTATCAGCCTGCTACCGTGCATATCGAAATTATTCGAAAGACTTCTTATGCTGCGCATTTACCCACATCTTCAAGCCCACAGCATAATACCATCCCACCAATTTGGCTTCAGGGAGAAACATGGTACGATCGAACAAGTAAATCGCATGACATCTGAAATCCGTACATCGTTTGAAAAGAGGGAATATAGTGCTGCAATATTTCTTGAGGTCGCCCAGGCATTTGATCGAGTATGGCTAGACGGTCTAATGTATAAAATACAAATGTTACTCCCTTAAAGCACCCACAGACTACTTAAGTCCTATCTGTATGATCGAAAGTTCACAGTACGATGTAACACTGCCATCACTGAAGCTCATCTAATAGAAGCTGCAGTACCACAAGGCAGTGTTCTCGGCCCGATGCTCTACGTCTTATACACCTCGGATATTCCAACAAACGGCCGCCTGACAATGTCCACTATTGCCGACGACACTGCGATAATCAGCCGCTCCAAGTGTCCCCTGAAAGCATCTGCGCTCTTAGGTAATCATATGGAAGCTGTGGCCAATTGGCTTGCAAACTGGCGTATAAAGGTTAACGAACAAAAATCTAAGCAAGTAACATTTACACTAAATAAGAAAAATTGTCCGCCCTTGACTTTGAACAACGTTCAAATACCACAAAGCAATAACGTCACATACCTAGGGGTCCACCTGGATAGGCGACTTACTTGGCGCAACCACATAGAGGCTAAACGGACTCGTCTTAAGTTGAAGACCAGGTCTCTACACTGGCTTATTAACTCTCGCTCACCCCTGAGCCTGGAGTATAAAGTGACTATATACAACACGATTCTAAAACCCATTTGGACCTATGGATGTGAGTTATGGGGCAACGCGAGCAGCAGCAACATCGAAATCCTTCATCGTGCGCAATCTAAAATCCTTCGAACAATAACCGGAGCACCATGGTATATCCGAAACGAGAATATCCACCACGACTTGAGAATCCCGGAAGTACGAACTGAAATAGAGCAGCGGAAGGCGAAATATGCATCGAAGCTTTTAGCGCACCCTAATCAGTTAGCAAGAAATCTATTGCATGTAAACAGGAACTCAAGATTACGTAGGGAATGACTTTTCAGCCCAGTCGTAATATTTCTTAGGGCCAGTTAGTAAAAATACTCATCCCGACTATGGGATGTAAATTATGTGATTAGAATAAGATTTGCAAACTTGTTGTTAGGCTCCTTAGTTGAGCAGATTCAATAAATAAAAGTAACAGTTAATAAAAAAAAAAGACTTCTTTTTGATTATTAAATTAAATTATTTTTAATTTAATTTTCATAACCACTTCTCTCAGGCTTTGAACCCGGGAGCTCGGAGTTTTGTTGTAAAAATTTATAACAAGATTTTCGAAAGGTTTGATAGTGTGAGTCACTGGTACGAGCCAGAATTTATTTGTGAATATTGCTGCACAACATTAAAAAAATTTAAAGTTCAACAATCAATTACTTTGCCCTTTTCTGTGCCTAGGACTTGGCATCATCAGGCATATCATAAACAAGACGATTGCTATTGTTGCAAAACAAACGTTTCAGGTCACAATTTTAAATCGCGGAAAAACGTAAAGTATGCGAATGTTGTTACGGTTACAAAACCAAAATACTTAAATGCCGAAGTGCCTACAAAAAGTGAGTCAATGTATGCTGGTGAAACATATTTAGTAGAGGAAGAATTCCTTCCTTGTAAATCAAAATCAACGGAAAGGCATTTGGTTTCAAATTCTGACTTCGCCGATCTCGTGCGTGATTTGCATTTATCGAAACGAGAATCTGAAGTCTTCGGTTCACGACTAAAGCAGTGGAATTTAGTGGAAAAATATTTTCAAATAACATCGGGTAGAAAAAGCGACCGCACTTTGATACTTAGAGAAAGTTTTAAAACTGATGGCAATGACTGTGATCTAGTACATTATGTAAATGTACCCAAATTATTTTCGGCCTTAAATTATAATTATAATGCAGATGAATGGCGACTTTTCATTGATGGATCGTGTAAAAGTATGTACCCTGAAAAAAAAAACATTCGTGTTCCCTTAATGAAGTCTGTAATGTCACCCTTAGGTTTAAAAGCTGTGTTATTACACAATGAAAATCTCTTATCATCAGTTACAATCGCGTATGGGGTTAACAAGAAAGAAACGTATGAAATGATGGAAAAAATTTTACGGTTGATCGACTATGCCACGCATAAAAGGAAAGTCATCGCTGACTTAAAAGTGTTGACAATTTGGTAAAATCTGAGGATGTTATCTTACCACCACTACACTTAAAGCTGGGATACATGAAACAATTTGTAAATAAATTGGATGTTAATAGCGAAGCGTTTCTTCATCTTAAAATTGTCTTCCCAAAATTAAGTGAAGCTAAAATAAAAGCCGGCGTTTATTAATTTGTTTTCATACCTACTTCTTTTTTATTTTTTTTTATAATATGTGTATATAGGTATTTTCATTGGACCTCAAATTCGCAAAACTATGAGCGACGTTACCTTTATGAACAAGTTAAGCTGTGTTGAGAAACGTGCATGGAAGAGTTTTGTAGCGCTATGTGATGATTTCCTTGGGAACAACAGAAGCGACGACTACATCACGGTTATAAACGAATTTTTAAGTGCATATGGTGAAATGGGTTGCAACATGTCGATAAAAACTTTGTCGATACAACTTGTTGGCCCATTTTGTAAAAGAAACATTCATTGAACTCGGTATTAAACGTACTCTTTGAATCTAATCAAAACTCCTTTTGTGTTTTTATAAAATAGTGTGGGAAAATATCGCCAAAGTCAAGAAAAGAAAAAAAAGGGTATCAAAATTTAAGGTTGTTGTGCAAAACCAAGTAAAATTCGTCAGCTTTATTAAGAGGTCTATATATCTTTCAAAAGGTCCGAGTTTTTTCATTCTGAAACCGATCTTAGCATGTTAATTAGCTAAGATATGGGCTAAGAAGTGCGCAAAAGCACGAAAAATCGGTTTTTAAGGTTAAGTCAAGATTTTGGGGGTGTTTGACAAATTCCAAAATTGGATTCTCGTTCTACACGATAAGACCTACAAGGAAAATAAGATCACTTCCCAGGTATTTCGACTTCATTCTTTTTTGTAGCACTGTGTTATTTAACTCTTTACTCAAGATTTACTATGTTATTCTATCCAATTAGAAATCGCACTAATTGAAAAAAGTTCAAATTGTTAAATCTTTGGGTAAAAGATGTAAGCACTAGTAAGCTACTTTACAATTATTTTTTCGTATGTGGCAAAATATTAAGATATTATTTGCAACGCTTCGTCAAACACATTTGCTTTGGGCTTCATAATACTACTCCATATTTTTTGAATTTCATTAATTTTTAATTCTGTATATATTACATTAAATTTCATACAACCTTATTTTCTTTGCTTTCTTACAGGTTTTTCAATCTTCAAACAAATATTCTGGCCTTGATGACGAAGCATCTGACTAAGCGTTAGGCAAAACATATTTTTCTGAAATGAATAAATAAGTAATTATGTTTTGTAACTCAAATTAATAAACATAAATGCATTTCCTTATATGTACATATATATGCTTGTTGTACTAAATACTACTTTGATGCGGTCTGTTAGTTGGCGATTAAAAAATCCGTGATATTAAAATTGTTAGTTTTATGTTTACAGATTAAGAATATACATAAGTATATATATACATATATAAGATAACAACTATAAAGGTTTAAAAAGAACTTAAATCAATGAAATGGTATATTCAGCGGCCAACTTGGTTATTTACGACTTAATGGTCCAGCACGCATATTTACATACACATATACACAGGTGCACTCTAATATTGTTGAAGCTAATATACGCGAAAGGTTGTTCTCATTTTTTACTTTACATATTTACGTAACTATTCCCTTATATTTTAGAGTAAACACTACTTGTAATTATGCTCCTATTTGTTATACATTAATATGAAAATTAATATTATTGACACATATTTGAGTATTTAAAAAAAATTACTTCTTAATTCTAACAAGATGCCGCATATCTGGGAATTTAAAGTTTATACAATATTTAGATTGAAATTAATATTCCGGTTTTTGTTTACAAATCTTTAAATTGGTTTCTTATTTCATTCTATGTGCATCTTACTTACTGGATTGGCGGGTTAATCACCTACGCGATTTTGTTCGGGGTCAACATATTACGCTAGCATTCCCTATCTCTTGCTAATTGGCCCCAATAGAAAATAAGTATATCCAAGTATTTTTTCGCTTAGTGTTTCCACCGCAGAGGTGGTCTTCATTTTCCTCTGCTACCACTAGAGGGTACCGCGTCAAAAACCTTAAGGGCTGGAGCTAAGTATTTCATCCATTTGATCGACGTGATCTAGCCAGCGGAGACGCTAGTTCTTAATACGCTGAACTAAGTCTACGCCCTTGTAAAGCTTGTAGAGCTCATTATTCCATCGCATGCGGTATTCGCCGTCGCAAAGTCGTAAAGGTCCATAAATCTTTCGGAGAATCTTTCTCTCGAACACTTCAAGAGGCCTCTCATCTGATGTTGTCATCGTCCATGCTTCAGTGCCATACAATAGGCTTATGCCCTTATTATGAATGGAGACTAGTGTATATTGGAAAAAGCAGCTGCAGAAGATGGGAGGTGAATCGAGAAAATATCTTAACCGGGTGAAACAGCTAGACTGGTAAAAGTTCTGAAAAAGGACCAATCCGTTAAGCTGGGTTCACTCAAGAGGCCTAATGGCTCTTTCACAGAGACCAGGACTGAGACTTACTCTCTTCTTCTAGAGACTCATTTTCTGGAAATCAGGGGATGGTTGCGCCTTCTTCTAAGCGACCTTCAAAAATATTTTCACAGCGTCGCTCGCTTATATACCACAATCTTAGAGGCTGGTAAATGTCGCTTTATACCAAAGGTTGACAAGGACGACTACGCTAGCCCCAGAAAAACCTATTAGCATGACATCATTCATGCTAAGATTTCTGGAAAGATTAGTAGAGCTGTCTTTGCATCAACATGCCTATCAGCGGGAACATCCTGTGAGACGGCTTTGCAACATCTGGTTCCCAGAATTGGCGAGATCGTTGATAGGAAACAGTTCGCCTTGGACATTTTTGTAGACATTGAGGGTGCTTTTGACAATGCCACATATATGACAGCTAATACGTATCTCGCCTTTGCTATATCACATACTTTATTGACGGAATCTGAGCCACTGAAATTTGCACCTGAAGATATTTCAATAGTAATTAAGAAACAATTGAAACCAAATAAGGCCCCTGGGCACGACTTGATTACTCCAAAAATGATCATTGAGCTACCAAATTGTGCTGTACTTTGCGTCTGTATGTTATTTAATGCAATTACTAAACATTGCTATTTCCCTCAACAATGGAAAAAGTCCACAGCATAATACCATCCCACCAATTTGGCTTCAGGGAGAAACATGGTACGATCGAACAAGTAAATCGCATGACATCTGAAATCCGTACATCGTTTGAAAAGAGGGAATATAGTGCTGCAATATTTCTTGAGGTCGCCCAGGCATTTGATCGAGTATGGCTAGACGGTCTAATGTATAAAATACAAATGTTACTCCCTTAAAGCACCCACAGACTACTTAAGTCCTATCTGTATGATCGAAAGTTCACAGTTCGATGTAACACTGCCATCACTGAAGCTCATCTAATAGAAGCTGGAGTACCACAAGGCAGTGTTCTCGGCCCGATGCTCTACGTCTTATACACCTCGGATATTCCAACAAACGGCCGCCTGACAATGTCCACTTTTGCCGACGACACTGCGATAATCAGCCGCTCCAAGTGTCCCCTGCAAGCATCTGCGCTCTTAGGTAATCATATGGAAGCTGTGGCCAATTGGCTTGCAAACTGGCGTATTAAGGTTAACGAACAAAAATCTAAGCAAGTAACATTTACACTAAATAAGAAAAATTGTCCGCCCTTGACTTTGAACAACGTTCAAATACCACAAAGCAATAATGTCACATACCTAGGGGTCCACCTGGATAGGCGACTTACTTGGCGCAACCACATAGAGGCTAAACGGACTCGTCTTAAGTTGAAGACCAGTTCTCTACACTGGCTTATTAACTCTCGCTCACCCCTGAGCCTGGAGTATAAAGTGACTATATACAACACGGTTCTAAAACCCATTTGGACCTATGGATGTGAGTTATGGGGCAACGCGAGCAGCAGCAACATCGATATCCTTCATCGTGCGCAATCTAAAATCCTTCGAACAATAACCGGAGCACCATGGTATATCCGAAACGAGAATATCCACCACGACTTGAGAATCCCGGAAGTACGAACTGAAATAGAGCAGCGGAAGGCGAAATATGCATCGAAGCTTTTAGCGCACCCTAATCAGTTAGCAAGAAATCTATTGCATGTAAACAGGAACTCAAGATTACGTAGGGAATGACTTTTCAGCCCAGTCGTAATATTTCTTAGGGCCAGTTAATAAAAACACTCATCCCGACTATGGGATGTAAATTATGTGATTAGAATAAGATTTGCAAACTTGTTGTTAGGCTCCTTAGTTGAGCAGATTCAATAAATAAAAGTAACAGTTAATAAAAAAAAAAAAGACTTCTTTTTGATTATTAAATTAAATTATTTTTAATTTAATTTTCATAACCACTTCTCTCAGGCTTTGAACCCGGGAGCTCGGAGTTTTGTTGTAAAAATTTATAACAAGATTTTCGAAAGGTTTGATAGTGTGAGTCACTGGTACGAGCCAGAATTTATTTGTGAATATTGCTGCACAACATTAAAAAAATTTAAAGTTCAACAATCAATTACTTTGCCCTTTTCTGTGCCTAGGACTTGGCATCATCAGGCATATTGTAATGGCAACAAATTACAAGTTGCAACCCTACCTAATAAGATAATTAATTTAGTACTAAGCTTATAAAATACGACCCTACATCTAAGATCTATTACATTTAGTACTAGTTTGTAACTACAGCTAAGTTTAGTATGTAAGTGAAAAAATAAAGAACGCCATTCCTTGGCGCGACTTCAACCCGATAAGTCTTGTTTTTATTTTTATTTAATTTGGCCGTCACCACAACAGCAGTAGCAGCGGCAGCAGCAGTAGCAGACCAGCAACAACACCAGCGAGTGTTAGCGGAGCCCTGGCGCTCCTCATGGCGACTGTGAAAGCGGCTTACAAAATGGCCCCCGGGCAAATGAAGCCACGCCATATAAAAGAGACGACGAAAATGAAAAAATTTAAAGTTTAAATTAAAGCGAAAAAAAAATGCAAAAAAAAAACAAAAAAAAATAAAATTAAATTAAAAATGTTTTAGTGAACTAAAATTTAAATTAAAAAAAAAAAAAAAAAAAAAATTTTTTTCAAATTATTTAATGGTGGTGGCTACTTCAATAAACTAAAATTAAATTACAAAAAAAAATTTTTTTTCAAAATATATAAAAATGAACTTAAATTAAAAAGTGTAAATACCTTTTTACCAAATTTAAATATTTAAAAATGAACTTAAATTAAAAAGCGTAAATAGCTTTTTACCAAATTTAAACGAAAAATTTTTTTTTTTCTAAATATTTAAAAAAAAAAAAAAGAACTTAAATTAAAAAATGTAAATATCTTTTTACAAGGTTTCAACGAAAAAAATTATTTTTTTCCAAATATATGTATGTATGTATGTACATATAAATATTACAAAAAAAAAACAAAAATTTACAAAAAAAATGTTAATTAATTAAATTTAAACAAAAAGAAAACAAGTTTAAAAAAAAATTTTTCTAAAATCAAAAAAATAAAGAAAACCAATGAAATGAACTAAAATTTTTGATTTTTAATTAGCAATTCAAAAAACAACTCGGAACTAAAATTTGATGCCTTTTTAAAGTTAACAAAAAAAAAATGAAAAACCTGAAATTTTTAATTTCAATGAATTACTAAATTCAAAAAATTATTTTGATCCAAAATTACTAAAATGTAATACAAATTAAACGTTTGAACATTAAATACAAAAAGGAAAAAAGAAAACCAAATTTTTATGAAAACCGAAAAGGAAAAACGAAAACCACATTTTTAAATAAACAAAATCTAAAGGAAAAACGAAAACCACATTTTTAAATAAACAAAATCTAAAGGAAAAACGTAAACCACATTTTTAAACAAAAAACCAAATCGAAAGGAAAATCGAAAACCAAATTTTGAACAACAAAAAAACCTTACGTACAGTTCTGCACTTGTTAGCAGCAGCAGAATTCCGCTAGCCAAAGTCATGCCACATAACGGCCATTTTGCCAAGCCGCAACGACAACAACACCAATAGAGGACAACGCAGCGGTCAAGAAGCAACGAGTAGCGGTTTTTGCAGCGTTGGGTATGGCGCACAGTGTGCGGAAAATTATATAACGACACATGTACATATTTTGTATTAAAATTAAATTTTTTCACTTTCGCGTACTACTGTACAATTTGCATTATATAACGTAACTGTTAACTTTTTAAACTACTGTACTTTTGGAAAAATACTTTTATATTATATTCATACATATGTATATACCAATACCTTTTCACTTTTGCGTACAACCGTACAATTTGCATTATATACCGTAACTTTTTAGTTTTTCAACTACTGTACTTTTTACTATACCTTTACATTATATACTACATACATACAGGTATTCTTACTGTTTTTGTATTTTTGCTTACTGTACTTTTCATCTAATCATACGTTTATATTACCTACATAGCCAACCCAATACATGCTTAATTACCTATATACATTTGTGTTACTGTTTTTTCATCGGAATTTCAGCTTTGCATACAGTAGTGTGCAAACACTTACTAATATTTCTTCAAATATTAATTTTTGCAATAATTTAAAAATATTTTCTCAATAAAAACTTTTCGGTGGTGCCTTCCAGTGTTAGTCGTGAGTCAGACTTTAAAACAAATTTTTTTTTCGAAAATACAAATAATTAATTTGCAACCTTAATACAATTTTTGATCTGTGCATTGTCGTACTATGCCTACGTTGAACTTTATAAAATTTTTCACATTAAGTCGAAATTTCAAAATTATTTTTTTTCATAAATTCTGCCATACAGCGTTAGTTAAACTAAAAATTTGCAATACGATATAATAGCACTTAGCAACAATTCAACGTTCAGATAAATAAATTGATTTTTATTAGATTTTTAAAGCTTCATCAAATGTCAGATACTGACACAGGTCAGCCAGATTTTTCAATCAGTGAAGACCTTTTAGGATTCGAATCATTAGCAAATATAAATTTAAATTTGAGTACTGACGATACAAAAATGGCAACTCCGGAACAGAAAAAATCTTTTATTAGCCTTTGTGCATCAATCATTAGGGAAAATTACAACGGTGATCCGCTAGCTCTTGAATCATTTATAGATAAAATTAATTTAATTGAAGATCTCTCAGAAGAAAACCTACAAAGTACATTTATAGCATTTTTAAAATCAAAGCTTGAAGGCAAGGCACGCGAGGCAATTCCAACTGATATTAGTTCCATTGTTCAGATTAAAGACGCGTTACGTAGTAGAATAAAACCGGACAACTCAAAAGTTGTAGCTGGAAAAATTGCAACTTTGACCATTGTAAACAACAATTATACAGAATTTGCCAAACGTGTCGAGGAGCTATCTGATGCACTGCGACGTTCTTTAATCACTGAAGGTATGACACAAGCTAAAGCCCAAGAAATGGCAGTTGAACAAACTGTAAATGTATGCAGGTTAAATACACGTTCTGACTTAGTTAAGTCAATTTTAGCATCGACAACCTTCAATGATTCAAAGGATGTAGTAGCAAAAATGATTGTAGAACAAAATAACCAAGCAAAAGAGAGGCAAGTGTTAGCGTTTCGATCACAAACTAACAGACCAACTAATTTTCGAGGTAATTTCCAAGGACAAAATTTCAATAGGTACAACAATAATGGCAACAACTTTAGGTACAACGATAATAACAACAACTTTAGGTACAACAATAATAACAACAACTTTAGGTACAACAATAATAACAACAACTCTAGGTACAACAATAATGGCAACAACTATAGATACAACGACAACGACAATAATTACAGGTCAAACAACAATGGCAACAATACTAGGTACAATAACAACAGTACTAGGGGTAGCGTAAACAATTTTAACAACAATACGCAAAACAGAAACAACAATACCAACGGAACTAACAATAATAGTGGAAATTTTTCTAATGTGCGGACTTTAAACGCCCTGGCCCCTCAGGCGCGAACACTGGGGGATCAAGAAACGGACATCTAACCGATCTATCTACAACAATAGGCATTTACTGTCTTAACTTAAATTATTCTGACTTTATCCAATTAAACTTTACCGGATGTAACAAATTACGTACGTTTTTAGTCGATACGCAAGCCGACATTTCTTTAATCAAAATTTCAAGTTTAAAAAAACATTTTTCAATCAATACAGACGATGTTATCCGCATTACTGGTGTCACTTCTAATAGTGTTTCTACTTTAGGTAAAATAACCGCAAATTTAAATTTTTCGAACTTTTCTATAAAACATAATTTACACGTGGTGAATGACGATTTTAATATTCCATCTGATGGTATACTGGGTAAAGATTTTTTAAAAACAAACAAGTGTGTTATTAGCTATGCAAACAACCGTATTTCCTTCTGGGTAGGCAATGAAAAAGTCGCGATTCTGATTCTTTCCGGGACAGAAAGCGATAACTGTGTAATACCTCCCAGATGCGAAGTTTTTCGACTCTTTGATTTAGGCAAGCAACCGGAGTCACTCTTCGTAGACTCACAAGAAATTGATAACGGTGTATTTACAGCTAGATGCATTGTTAATACCAGCAACCCAATTATCAAGATTATAAATACCACAGACGAGGTAAAATACGTAAAGAACTGTAATATTCGCACCGATAAACTTTCCAATTATCATGTGTATTCCATAAAAAAGACAACGAAAGACTATAACCGGACAGAAGAACTTAGTAAAATTTTAAAGAAACAAATCCAAAGCAATAACGCAAGCAAATTACTCGACTTATGTCTAGAATATGCAGATATATTCGCTCTGCCTGACGACAAAATGACATTAAATAACTTTTACGAACAAAAATTAAGACTGACAGACACAAACCCCGTTTACATAAAAAATTACAGATTACCATATTCTCAGCGTGAGGAAATAAATAGCCAAGTGAATAAATTGTTAAACAATGACCTTATCGAACCAAGTTACTCAAATTACAACAGTCCTTTAATTATAGTTCCAAAAAAAAACAATGATGGGCGAAAAGCATATCGTATGTGCGTAGATTTTCGTGCAGTTAATAAAAAACTAATTGCAGACAAGTTCCCTTTGGCACGTGTTGATGACATTTTAGATAACCTTGGTCGAGCAAAATATTTTTCGACACTAGACCTGTTCTCTGGATTTCATCAAATCCCCTTGCATACAGATTCACGCGATATAACTTCTTTTAGCACCGAACGTGGAGCATTTAGATGGAAAGTTTTGCCTTTTGGCTTGAATGTAGCACCAAATTCGTTTACACGAATGATGACAATCGCTTTTTCAGGTATTCCGGCTAATGTAGCATTTTTGTACGTCGACGATATCATCGTCATAGGCTGTAGTGAAGCACATCACATTAAAAACCTTTCAAAAGTTTTCGATACATGTCGATCTTTTAACCTAAAACTTAATCCAAATAAGTGCAATTTTCTAAGGCCAGAAGTAACATTTTTAGGCCACAAATGTTCGGCAACGGGTTTGTTGCCAGACGATTCCAAAATTAACGCAATTAAAAAATTTACAAAACCGACTGACAAAGACGCAGTACGACGGTTCGTTGCATTTGCAAATTATTACCGAAGGTTTATACCTAACTTTGCGTCTCTAGCCGCACCCTTGAATCGTTTAAACAGAAAAAAAGTATAATTTATTTGGGACAGTGAGTGCGAGAGAGCTTTCGAATCACTAAAATCAGCGTTAATGTCACCTAAACTGCTACAATATCCAGATTTTTCCAAACAATTTATTATTACAGTTGATGCTTCAAAAACCGGATGTGGCGCTATTCTTAGCCAGGAACAGCAAGGTAGCGATCTGCCTATTTGTTTCGCTTCTAAAGCATTTAATAAAGCAGAACAGAAAAAACCAATTATAGAGTTGGAACTTTTAGCCATTTACTTTGCCATAAAACAATTTCGTCCATACATTTACGGAACTAACTTCCTTGTTAAATCAGATCACAGACCACTAGTTTTTCTTTTCAATATGAAGGATCCATCTTCAAAACTTGCGAGAATTCGACTCGAATTAGCCGAATATAATTTCATTATAGAGTACATTAAAGGTAAATCAAACGTCAGTGCCGACGCACTTTCACGCATTTCCATTGACGAGATTAGGGAATCAACGAAACACGTTCTTGCAGTTAAAACCAGAACTAACTAAGAAACGTAAGACTAAGAAACGTAACGAAACAGAAATACAAAACAGCGACATAGACATTTCAACGCAGACTTTAAACGTTTATGACAAATTTGCATTTAATTTTTCAAAAAAAATACCGCGTATTAGATCAACAATAAATCACGATAAAAATAACAAAATTTCAAATTTACAAATATGTGCACATATAAAACACAAAAAAATCGAGTTGCTTAATGTCGAGGTTGTTAACGAAATAATGAATTTAGATGACTTACTTTCGAGGCTCGAAAACGAAGCCGGCAATCGCAACATTAAACATTTTGAATGGCCAAAAAACGATACATTTTTCAAATATTTTTCTATATCAGAATTAAAAAACAGCGGAAACAAAATTTTAAAGAATTTACAAATTATACTAACAGATCCAGTAGAGACTGTAGACAACGACGATCAGAAACAAAAACTAATGACAATTTACCACACTGACCCGCTTGCAGGAGGACATTGTGGAAACAAAAAACTTTATGCCGAAATACGTACAAAATACTATTGGAAAAACATGACTCGTGACATTTCTAAATTTGTAAAAAGTTGCGAAAAATGTTTATTAAACAAAGTTAAGCCTAAAAATAAAGAAAATCTTGTTCTTACACCAACACCTTGCAAACCATTCGACATTGTAGTTATTGATACAATAGGACCCTTACCTGAGTCGAATAATGGTAATAAGTTCGCACTTACCATTATATGCGATTTAACTAAATATTTAGTAACGATAGCTATTCCAGACAAAAGTGCTAAAACAATTGCATCTGCCATTTTTGAGACTTTCGTGTTAACATATGGTACGATGAATTCTATCAAATCCGATTTAGGTACAGAATTCAAAAACGATATTTTTCAAGAATTAACGAAAATTTTAAAAATCGAACATAATTTTTCAACCGCATACCATCATGAAACCGTTGGTACAATTGAACGGAACCATAGGGTATTTAACGAATATTTGCGTGCGTACTTAGAAGAAACATATTCCGATTGGGACGTATATCTAAAATATTTTACATTTTTGCATAACACAACAACAAACACAGTTTTTGATTACAAATTTACTCCATTCGAATTAGTATTTGGTAGAAAAGTTATTTTGCCAAATGAATTACAAAAAGAGAAAATCGATCCAATATATAACGTTGAAAATTATGCAAAGGAAGTAAAATATAGAATGCAAAAATCACACGTACTCGCAAAAGAACTTATTAACAAACATAAAACGCGAAATAAAAATCTATATGATAAAACCGCGCGTCCTTTATCAGTTAACATAAATGATTTGGTTTTAATTCAAAAAGAACCACGAGATAAACATGCAAACATATACCAAGGCCCGTACGTTATAACAAAAATTGACGGTGTAAACGTAACAATTTTTGATAGAGAGAAAAAGAAAGAAAAGACAGTACACAAAAACCGTATACACAAAATGAATTGAATAAAAATTTTATAGATATGGCTAATGCTATACTTTACTATTGATATATGTTAAAACAAACAAAATTAAACCACACCTGTACAAAACAAAAAGAAAATTCAAAATTTTTTATAATTCTTATATAAAAATTGGCTACAAAAACTTTAATTATATTAAAATCAAAATACAATGAAAATTAAAATATGTATGAAAAAAAAAATATATTCAAAATATAAATTTAAATTTACACTTACCCTAAGAATGGTAATGTAAAACTGAATAAACTTCATCTTTTTAATTTAAGCCTATATAATTCCAAAATACACTTAAACATACAATATAAAAATCTACTTACATTTATATATAATATTATGGCTATTAAAATTAGAATAATTACCTAATTTTAAAATATCTTTTAAAAACTTAACTTATAAGACTAAAATTATTGTTAATTTTAAGTTTATTATTTTCTATTAATTACATATGTGCAGAAGGATATAGCAAGACTGATCACCTTGCTACATCCTTCTTTTTCAAAGGAGGGTGATGTAATGGCAACAAATTACAAGTTGCAACCCTACCTAATGAGATAATTAATTTAGTACTAAGCTTATAAAATACGACCCTACATCTAAGATCTATTACATTTAGTACTAGTTTGTAACTACAGCTAAGTTTAGTATGTAAGTGAAAAAATAAAGAACGCCATTCCTTGGCGCGACTTCAACCCGATAAGTCTTGTTTTTATTTTTATTTAATTTGGCCGTCACCACAACAGCAGTAGCAGCGGCAGCAGCAGTAGCAGACCAGCAACAACACCAGCGAGTGTTAGCGGAGCCCTGGCGCTCCACCACAGCAGTAGCAGTAGTAACAACAGCAACAACACCAGCGAGTGTTAGCGGAGCCCTGGCGCTCCACAATATCATAAACAAGACGATTGCTATTGTTGCAAAACAAACGTTTCAGGTCACAATTTTAAATCGCGGAAAAACGTAAAGTATGCGAATGTTGTTACGGTTACAAAACCAAAATACTTAAATGCCGAATTGCCTACAAAAAGTGAGTCAATGGATGCTGGTGAAACATATTTAGTAGAGGAAGAATTCCTTCCTTGTAAATCAAAATCAACGGAAAGGCATTTGGTTTCAAATTCTGACTTCGCCGATCTCGTGCGTGATTTGCATTTATCGAAACGAGAATCTGAAGTCTTCGGTTCACGACTAAAGCAGTGGAATTTAGTGGAAAAATATTTTCAAATAACATCGGGTAGAAAAAGCGACCGCACTTTGATACTTAGAGAAAGTTTTAAAACTGATGGCAATGACTGTGATCTAGTACATTATGTAAATGTACCCAAATTATTTTCGGCCTTACATTATAATTATAATGCAGATGAATGGCGACTTTTCATTGATGGATCGTGTAAAAGTATGTACCCTGAAAAAAAAAACATTCGTGTTCCCTTAATGAAGTCTGTAATGTCACCCTTAGGTTTAAAAGCTGTGTTATTACACAATGAAAATCTCTTATCATCAGTTACAATCGCGTATGGGGTTAACAAGAAAGAAACGTATGAAATGATGGAAACAATTTTACGGTTGATCGACTATGCCACGCATAAAAGGAAAGTCATCGCTGACTTAAAAGTGTTGACAATTTGGTAAAATCTGAGGACGTTATCTTACCACCACTACACTTAAAGCTGGGATACATGAAACAATTTGTAAAGAAATTGGATGTTAATAGCGAAGCGTTTCTTCATCTTAAAATTGTCTTCCCAAAATTAAGTGAAGCTAAAATAAAAGCCGGTGTTTATTAATTTGCTTTCATACCTACTTCTTTTTTATTTTTTTTATAATATGTGTATATAGGTATTTTCATTGGACCTCAAATTCGCAAAATTATGAGCGACGTTACCTTTATGAACAAGTTAAGCTGTGTTGAGAAACGTGCATGGAAGAGTTTTGTAGCGCTATGTGATAATTTCCTTGGGAACAACAGAAGCGACGACTACATCACGGTTATACACGAATTTTTAAGTGCATATGGTGAAATGGGTTGCAACATGTCGATAAAAACTTTGTCGATACAACTTGTTGGCCGATTTTGTAAAAGAAACATTCGTTGAACTCGGTATTAAACGTACTCTTTGAATCTAATCAAAACTCATTTTGTGTTTTTATAAAATAGTGTGTGAAAATATCGCCAAAGTCAAGAAAAGAAGAAAAAGGGTATCAAAATTTAAGTTTGTTGTGCAAAACCAAGTAAAATTCGTCAGCTTTATTAAGAGGTCTATATATCTTTCAAAAGGTCTGAGTTTTTTCATTCTGAAACCGATCTTAGCATGTTAATTAGCTAAGATATGGGCTAAGAAGCGCGCAAAAGCACGAAAAATCGGTTTTTAAGGTTAAGTCAAGATTTTGGGGGTGTTTGACAAATTCCAAAATTGGATTCTCGTTCTACACGATAAGACCTAAAAGGAAAACAAGATCACTTCCCAGGTATTTCGACTTCATTCTTTTTTGTAGCACTGTGTTATTTAACTCTTTACTCAAGATTTACTATGTTATTATATCCAATTAGAAATCGCACTAATTGAAAAAAGTTCAAATTGTTAAATCTTTGGGTAAAAGATGTAAGCACTAGTAAGCTACTTTACAATTATTTTTTCGTATGTGGCAAAATATTAAGATATTATTTGCAACGCTTCGTCAAACACATTTGCTTTGGGCTTCATAATACTACTCCATATTTTTTGAATTTCATTAATTTTTAGTTCTGTATATATTACATTAAATTTCATACAACCTTATTTTCTTTGCTTTCTTACAGGTTTTTCAATCTTCAAACAAATATTCTGGCCTTGATGACGAAGCATCTGACTAAGCGTTAGGCAAAACATATTTTTCTGAAATGAATAAATAAGTAATTCTGTTTTGTAACTCAAATTAATAAACATAAATGCATTTCCTTATATGTACATATATATGCTTGTTGTACTAAATACTACTTTGATTTTGTTCGGGGTCAACATATTACGCTAGCATTCCCTATCTCTTGCTAATTGACCCCAATAGAAAATAAGTATATCCAAGTATTTTTTCGCTTAGTGTTTCCACCGCAGAGGTGGTCTTCATTTTCCTCTGCTACCACTAGAGGGTACCGCGTCAAAAACCTTAAGGGCTGGAGCTAAGTATTTCATCCATTTGATCGACGTGATCTAGCCAGCGGAGACGCTAGTTCTTAATACGCTGAACTAAGTCTACGCCCTTGTAAAGCTTGTAGAGCTCATTATTCCATCGTATGCCGTATTCGCCGTCGCAAAGTCGTAAAGGTCCATAAATCTTTCGGAGAATCTTTCTCTCGAACACTTCAAGAGCCCTCTCATCTGATGTTGTCATCGTCCATGCTTCAGTGCCATACAATAGGCTTATGCCCTTATTATGAATGGAGACTAGTGTATCATCAGTTACAATCGCGTATGGGGTTAACAAGAAAGAAACGTATGAAATGATGGAAAAAATTTTACGGTTGATCGACTATGCCACGCATAAAAGGAAAGTCATCGCTGACTTAAAAGTGTTGACAATTTGGTAAAATCTGAGGATGTTATCTTACCACCACTACACTTAAAGCTGGGATACATGAAACAATTTGCGAAGCGTTTCTTCATCTTAAAATTGTCTTCCCAAAATTAAGTGAAGCTAAAATAAAAGCCGGTGTTTATTAATTTGTTTTCATACCTACTTCTTTTTTATTTTTTTTATAATATGTGTATATAGGTATTTTCATTGGACCTCAAATTCGCAAAATTATGAGCGACGTTACCTTTATGAACAAGTTAAGCTGTGTTGAGAAACGTGCATGGAAGAGTTTTGTAGCGCTATGTGATAATTTCCTTGGGAACAACAGAAGCGACGACTACATCACGGTTATAAACGAATTTTTAAGTGCATATGGTGAAATGGGTTGCAACATGTCGATAAAAACTTTGTCGATACAACTTGTTGGCCGATTTTGTAAAAGAAACATTCGTTGAACTCGGTATTAAACGTACTCTTTGAATCTAATCAAAACTCATTTTGTGTTTTTATAAAATAGTGTGTGAAAATATCGCCAAAGTCAAGAAAAGAAGAAAAAGGGTATCAAAATTTAAGTTTGTTGTGCAAAACCAAGTAAAATTCGTCAGCTTTATTAAGAGGTCTATATATCTTTCAAAAGGTCTGAGTTTTTTCATTCTGAAACCGATCTTAGCATGTTAATTAGCTAAGATATGGGCTAAGAAGTGCGCAAAAGCACGAAAAATCGGTTTTTAAGGTTAAGTCAAGATTTTGGGGGTGTTTGACAAATTCCAAAATTGGATTCTCGTTCTACACGATAAGACCTACAAGGAAAATAAGATCACTTCCCAGGTATTTCGACTTCATTCTTTTTTGTAGCACTGTGCTATTTAACTCTTTACTCAAGATTTACTATGTTATTCTATCCAATTAGAAATCGCACTAATTGAAAAAAGTTCAAATTGTTAAATCTTTGGCTAAGCTACTTTACAATTATTTTTTCGTATGTGGCAAAATATTAAGATATTATTTGCAACGCTTCGTCAAACACATTTGCTTTGGGCTTCATAATACTACTCCATATTTTTTGAATTTCATTAATTTTTAATTCTGTATATATTACATTAAATTTCATACAACCTTATTTTCTTTGCTTTCTTACAGGTTTTTCAATCTTCAAACAAATATTCTGGCCTTGATGACGAAGCATCTGACTAAGCGTTAGGCAAAACATATTTTTCTGAAATGAATAAATAAGTAATTCTGTTTTGTAACTCAAATTAATAAACATAAATGCATTTCCTTATATGTACATATATATGCTTGTTGTACTAAATACTACTTTGATGCGGTCTGTTAGTTGGCGATTAAAAAATCCGTGATATTAAAATTGTTAGTTTTATGTTTACAGATTAAGAATATACATAAGTATATACATATATACATATATAAGATAACAACTATAAAGGTTTAAAAAGAACTTAAATCAATGAAATGGTATATTCAGCGGCCAACTTGGTTATTTACGACTTAATGGTCCAGCACGCATATTTACATACACATATACACAGGTGCACTCTAATATTGTTGAAGCTAATATACGCGAAAGGTTGTTCTCATTTTTTACTTTACATATTTACGTAACTATTCCCTTATTTTAAGAGTAAACACTACTTGTAATTATGCTCCTATTTGTTATACATTAATATGAAAATTAATATTACTGACACATATTTGAGTATTTAAAAAAAATTACTTCTTAATTCTAACAAGATGCCGCATATCTGGGAATTTAAAGTTTATACAATATTTAGATTGAAATTAATATTCCGGTTTTTGTTTACAAATCTTTAAATTGGTTTCTTATTTCATTCTATGTGCATCTTACTTACTGGATTGGCGGGTTAATCACCTACGCGATTTTGTTCGGGGTCAACATATTACGCTAGCATTCCCTATCTCTTGCTAATTGGCCCCAATAGAAAATAAGTATATCCAAGTATTTTTTCGCTTAGTGTTTCCACCGCAGAGGTGGTCTTCATTTTCCTCTGCTACCACTAGAGGGTACCGCGTCAAAAACCTTAAGGGCTGGAGCTAAGTATTTCATCCATTTGATCGACGTGATCTAGCCAGCGGAGACGCTAGTTCTTAATACGCTGAACTAAGTCCCTTGTAAAGCTTGTAGAGCTCATTATTCCATCGTATGCGGTATTCGCCGTCGCAAAGTCGTAAAGGTCCATAAATCTTTCGGAGAATCTTTCTTTCGAACACTTACTTCAAGAGCCCTCTCCTCTGATGTTGTCATCGTCCATGCTTCAGTGCCATACAATAGGCTTATGCCCTTATTATGAATATAGACTAGTGTATATTGGAAAAAGCAGCTGCAGAAGATGGGAGGTGAATCGAGAAAATATCTTAACCGGGTGAAACAGCTAGACTGGTAAAAGTTCTGAAAAAGAACCAATCCGTTAAGCTGGGTTCACTCAAGAGGCCTAATGGCTCTTTCACAGAGACCAGGACTGAGACTTACTCTCTTCTTCTAGAGACTCATTTTCTGGAAATCAGGTGATGGTTGCGCCTTCTTCTCCCTCGGCAGGGAGGGAATGCGAGAACCACCCCGAGAAGGTATAACTGGTTTGTTGCCAGAACTGTGGCGAGGGAAGATGCCATGAGATATGCTATTGAATCTTTTGACAGTTTCAAATCGCCCGGTCCGGATGGCATCTCACCTATTGTACTAAAAGAAGGTGTCGAGCCCGTGTAAGCGACCTTCAAAAATATTTTCACAGCGTCGCTCGCTTATATACCACAATCTTAGAGGCTGGTAAATGTCGCTTTATACCAAAGGTTGACAAGGACGACTACGCTAGCCCCAGAAGCTACAAACCTATTAGCATGACATCATTCATGCTAAGATTTCTGGAAAGATTAGTAGAGCTGTCTTTGCATCAACATGCCTATCAGGCGGGAACATCCTGTGAGACGGCTTTGCAAAATCTGGTTGCCAGAATTGGCGAGATCGTTGATAGGAAACAGTTCGCCTTGGACATTTTTGTAGACATTGAGGGTGCTTTTGACAATGCCACATATATGACAGCTAATACGTATCTCGCCTTTGCTATATCACATACTTTATTGACGGAATCTGAGCCACTGAAATTTGCACCTGAAGGAATTTCAATAGTAATTAAGAAACAATTGAAACCAAATAAGGCCCCTGGGCACGACTTGATTACTCCAAAAATGATTATTGAGCTACCAAATTGTGCTGTACTTTGCGTCTGTATGTTATTTAATGCAATTACTAAACATTGCTATTTCCCTCAACAATGGAAAAAGTCCACAGCATAATACCATCCCACCAATTTGGCTTCAGGGAGAAACATGGTACGATCGAACAAGTAAATCGCATGACATCTGAAATCCGTACATCGTTTGAAAAGAGGGAATATAGTGCTGCAATATTTCTTGAGGTCGCCCAGGCATTTGATCGAGTATAGCTAGACGGTCTAATGTATAAAATACAAATGTTACTCCCTTAAAGCACCCACAGACTACTTAAGTCCTATCTGTATGAACGAAAGTTCACAGTTCGATGTAACACTGCCATCACTGAAGCTCATCTAATAGAAGCTGGAGTACCACAAGGCAGTGTTCTCGGCCCGATGCTCTACGTCTTATACACCTCGGATATTCCAACAAACGGCCGCCTGACAATGTCCACTTTTGCCGACGACACTGCGATAATCAGCCGCTCCAAGTGTCCCCTGAAAGCATCTGCGCTCTTAGGTAATCATATGGAAGCTGTGGCCAATTGGCTTGCAAACTGGCGTATAAAGGTTAACGAACAAAAATCTAAGCAAGTAACATTTACACTAAATAAGAAAAATTGTCCGCCCTTGACTTTGAACAACGTTCAAATACCACAAAGCAATAATGTCACATACCTAGGGGTCCACCTGGATAGGCGACTTACTTCGCGCAACCACATAGAGGCTAAACGGACTCGTCTTAAGTTGAAGACCAGTTCTCTACACTGGCTTATTAACTCTCGCTCACCCCTGAGCCTGGAGTATAAAGTGACTATATACAACACGGTTCTAAAACCCATTTGGACCTATGGATGTGAGTTATGGGGCAACGCGAGCAGCAGCAACATCGAAATCCTTCATCGTGCGCAATCTAAAATCCTTCGAACAATAACCGGAGCACCATGGTATATCCGAAACGAGAATATCCACCACGACTTGAGAATCCCGGAAGTACGAACTGAAATAGAGCAGCGGAAGGCGAAATATGCATCGAAGCTTTTAGCGCACCCTAATCAGTTAGCAAGAAATCTATTGCATGTAAACAGGAACTCAAGATTACGTAGGGAATGACTTTTCAGCCCAGTCGTAATATTTCTTAGGGCCAGTTAATAAAAATACTCATCCCGACTATGGGATGTAAATTATGTGATTAAAATAAGATTTGCAAACTTGTTGTTAGGCTCCTTAGTTGAGCAGATTCAATAAATAAAAGTAACAGTTAATAAAAAAAAGAAAATACTTCTTTTTGATTATTAAATTAAATTATTTTTAATTTAATTTTCATAACCACTTCTCTCAGGCTTTGAACCCGGGAGCTCGGAGTTTTGTTGTAAAAATTTATAACAAGATTTTCGAAAGGTTTGATAGTGTGAGTCACTGGTACGAGCCAGAATTTATTTGTGAATATTGCTGCACAACATTAAAAAAATTTAAAGTTCAACAATCAATTACTTTGCCCTTTTCTGTGCCTAGGACTTGGCATCATCAGGCATATCATAAACAAGACGATTGCTATTGTTGCAAAACAAACGTTTCAGGTCACAATTTTAAATCGAGGAAAAACGTAAAGTATGCGAATGTTGTTACGGTTACAAAACCAAAATACTTAAATGCCGAAGTGCCTACAAAAAGTGAGTCAATGGATGCTGGTGAAACATATTTAGTAGAGGAAGAATTCCTTCCTTGTAAATCAAAATCAACGGAAAGGCATTTGGTTTCAAATTCTGACTTCGCCGATCTCGTGCGTGATTTGCATTTATCGAAACGAGAATCTGAAGTCTTCGGTTCACGACTAAAGCAGTGGAATTTAGTGGAAAAATATTTTCAAATAACATCGGGTAGAAAAAGCGACCGCACTTTGATACTTAGAGAAAGTTTTAAAACTGATGGCAATGACTGTGATCTAGTACATTATGTAAATGTACCCAAATTATTTTCGGCCTTAAATTATAATTATAATGCAGATGAATGGCGACTTTTCATTGATGGATCGTGTAAAAGTATGTACCCTGAAAAAAAAAAAACATTCGTGTTCCCTTAATGAAGTCTGTAATGTCACCCTTAGGTTTAAAAGCTGTGTTATTAGGGCCAGTTTTTCAGTGCAAGTTGAACTCTGTTTGTCGTTTAAACTAAGTTTAAACTCAGTATGCAGTTCTTCAGTCAACCTTAAACGGAGTTTAAACGGCCGATTGCGCACAGTTAAACTTAGTTTAACTTATCAGCTGCGTGCTGCCTATTTCGTTTTGGTTGCAACAAATTTAATTGAGCACAAGAAAACTAAGTTTAAATTTAAACTGAGTTTAACTAAACTTAGTTTAAACTGAGTTTAAACCAGCACTGAAAAACTGGCCCTAACACAATGAAAATCTCTTATCATCAGTTACAATCGCGTATGGGGTTAACAAGAAAGAAACGTATGAAATGATGGAAAAAATTTTACGGTTGATCGACTATGCCACGCATAAAAGGAAAGTCGTCGCTGACTTAAAAGTGTTGACAATTTGGTAAAATCTGAGGATGTTATCTTACCACCACTACACTTAAAGCTGGGATACATGAAACAATTTGTAAAGAAATTGGATGTTAATAGCGAAGCGTTTCTTCATCTTAAAATTGTCTTCCCAAAATTAAGTGAAGCTAAAATAAAAGCCGGTGTTTATTAATTTGTTTTCATACCTACTTCGTTTTTATTTTTTTTATAATATGTGTATATAGGTATTTTCATTGGACCTCAAATTCGCAAAATTATGAGCGACGTTACCTTTATGAACAAGTTAAGCTGTGTTGAGAAACGTGCATGGAAGAGTTTTGTAGCGCTATGTGATAATTTCCTTGGGAACAACAGAAGCGACGACTACATCACGGTTATAAACGAATTTTTAAGTGCATATGGTGAAATGGGTTGCAACATGTCGATAAAAACTTTGTCGATACAACTTGTTGGCCCATTTTGTAAAAGAAACATTCGTTGAACTCGGTATTAAACGTACTCTTTGAATCTAATCAAAACTCATTTTGTGTTTTTATAAAATAGTGTGTGAAAATATCGCCAAAGTCAAGAAAAGAAGAAAAAGGGTATCAAAATTTAAGTTTGTTGTGCAAAACCAAGTAAAATTCGTCAGCTTTATTAAGAGGTCTATATATCTTTCAAAAGGTCTGAGTTTTTTCATTCTGAAACCGATCTTAGCATGTTAATTAGCTAAGATATGGGCTAAGAAGTGCGCAAAAGCACGAAAAATCGGTTTTTAAGGTTAAGTCAAGATTTTGGGGGTGTTTGACAAATTCCAAAATTGGATTCTCGTTCTACACGATAAGACCTACAAGGAAAATAAGATCACTTCCCAGGTATTTCGACTTCATTCTTTTTTGTAGCACTGTGCTATTTAACTCTTTACTCAAGATTTACTATGTTATTCTATCCAATTAGAAATCGCACTAATTGAAAAAAGTTCAAATTGTTAAATCTTTGGGTAAAAGATGTAAGCACTAGTAAGCTACTTTACAATTATTTTTTCGTATGTGGCAAAATATTAAGATATTATTTGCAACGCTTCGTCAAACACATTTGCTTTGGGCTTCATAATACTACTCCATATTTTTTGAATTATATTAATTTTTAATTCTGTATATATTACATTAAATTTCATACAACCTTATTTTCTTTGCTTTCTTACAGGTTTTTCAATCTTCAAACAAATATTCTGGCCTTGATGACGAAGCATCTGACTAAGCGTTAGGCAAAACATATTTTTCTGAAATGAATAAATAAGTAATTCTGTTTTGTAACTCAAATTAATAAACATAAATGCATTTCCTTATATGTACATATATATGCTTGTTGTACTAAATACTACTTTGATGCGGTCTGTTAGTTGGCGATTAAAAAATCCGTGATATTTATTATTATTATTCAATATTAGGAAAAATATACAAAGTATTATTAAACCTAATCTTATATAAGAGTACGAGCTACTAAGGCCATCGACTCTGATAATAAAGTTAAGATTATAACTTAAACATACATTGCTATATTTTATTTTGTAAGTTACATGCGGCTAGATAATTATAAACTCTTAAAATATTTGCATATGAAGGTGTTTTCAACAATTCTTGATAATTTAAAAAAATATTATGCTTTTGCCTAATATTCGCTAAAACTGAGCATTCGTTGAAGATGTGATCAAGTGAAACCGTATTCGTGCAGAAAGGGCATGACGGTTTTGTGTTACTGGTGAGAAGGTGCTGATGAGTGATTTGTGTGTGTCCAATCCTTAGACGTGTGAATATGGTTGCTTGCGGGCGAGATATGTTACTAGGGTAAACCACTTTGGTACGTGTGGGGTTAATGGTAGTGTATCGGTGGACGTATTGGTTCCAATCTGTGCGTTGTGTCTCATAAATGTGGCGATTCAGCATTGAGGAAAGGTCATTTCGGTCATGTGGCTCGTTTTGGAAAGTCGGTGCTGACTCGAAAAACCGGGCTGCGTTGTCTGCATGTTCATTCCCCGTGATACCAACATGTCCAGGTACCCAGAGCAGTGCGACTTTGTAAGAGTAATTGATGCACAGGTCACGGATTTTTGAAATAAGTGTAGTCGTGTTGCGTATGTTACAAACTGCAGTCAAACAGGAGATGCTGTCGGAGCAGATGACAAACTTGCCTTTATTATGTATGGCGTATTCTAATGCTCTGGAAATGGCGAAAGCTTCCGCCGTAAATACCGATGAATACCAAGGGAGAATTCCGCCTGATATAACTTTTCCGCTCGATTTGGTAACAGCGAAAGATGTATTTGTCGCTTTGGATCCATCTGTATAAATTGCTGTCCAATTACTATCTTCATAGCATTTCATTATTTCCAAAAAATCCGTGTTATTAAAATTGTTAGTTTTATGTTTACAGATTAAGAATATACATAAGTATATATATACATATATAAGATAACAACTATAAAGGTTTAAAAAGAACTTAAATCAATGAAATGGTATATTCAGCGGCCAACTTGGTTATTTACGACTTAATGGTCCAGCACGCATATTTACATACACATATACACAGGTGCACTCTAATATTGTTGAAGCTAATATACGCGAAAGGTTGTTCTCATTTTTTACTTTACATATTTACGTAACTATTCCCTTATTTTTTAGAGTAAACACTACTTGTTATTATGCTCCTATTTGTTATACATTAATATGAAAATTAATATTACTGACACATATTTGAGTATTTAAAAAAAAATACTGCTTAATTCTAACAAGATGCCGCATATCTGGGAATTTAAAGTTTATACAATATTTAGATTGAAATTAATATTCCGGTTTTTGTTTACAAATCTTTAAATTGGTTTCTTATTTCATTCTATGTGCATCTTACTTACTGGATTGGCGGGTTAATCACCTACGCGATTTTGTTCGGGGTCAACATATTACGCTAGCATTCCCTATCTCTTGCTAATTGGCCCCAATAGAAAATAAGTATATCCAAGTATTTTTTCGCTTAGTGTTTCCACCGCAGAGGTGGTCTTCATTTTCCTCTGCTACCACTAGAGGGTACCGCGTCAAAAACCTTAAGGGCTGGAGCTAAGTATTTCATCCATTTGATCGACGTGATCTAGCCAGCGGAGACGCTAGTTCTTAATACGCTGAACTAAGTCTACGCCCTTGTAAAGCTTGTAGAGCTCATTATTCCATCGTATGCGGTATTCGCCGTCGCAAAGTCGTAAAGGTCCATAAATCTTTCGGAGAATCTTTCTCTCGAACACTTCAAGAGCCCTCTCCTCTGATGTTGTCATCGTCCATGCTTCAGTGCCATACAATAGGCTTATGCCCTTATTATGAATGGAGACTAGTGTATATTGGAAAAAGCAGCTGCAGAAGATGGGAGGTGAATCGAGAAAATATCTTAACCGGGTGAAACAGCTAGACTGGTAAAAGTTCTGAAAAAGGACCAATCCGTTAAGCTGGGTTCACTCAAGAGGCCTAATGGCTCTTTCACAGAGACCAGGACTGAGACTTACTCTCTTCTTCTAGAGACTCATTTTCTGGAAATCAGGTGATGGTTGCGCCTTCTTCTCCCTCGGCAGGGAGGGAATGCGAGAACCACCCCGAGAAGGTATAACTGGTTTGTTGCCAGAACTGTGGCGAGGGAAGATGCCATGAGATATGCTATTGAATCTTTTGACAGTTTCAAATCGCCCGGTCCGGATGGCATCTCACCTATTGTACTAAAAGAAGGTGTCGAGCCCGTGTAAGCGACCTTCAAAAATATTTTCACAGCGTCGCTCGCTTATGTACCACAATCTTAGAGGCTGGTAAATGTCGCTTTATACCAAAGGTTGACAAGGACGACTACGCTAGCCCCAGAAGCTACAAACCTATTAGCATGACAACATTCATGCTAAGATTTCTGGAAAGATTAGTAGAGCTGTCTTTGCATCAACATGCCTATCAGGCGGGAACATCCTGTGAGACGGCTTTGCAAAATCTGGAATCTGAGCCACTGAAATTTGCACCTGAAGAAATTTCAATAGTAATTAAGAAACAATTGAAACCAAATAAGGCCCCTGGGCACGACTTGATTACTCCAAAAATGATTATTGAGCTACCAAATTGTGCTGTACTTTGCGTCTGTATGTTATTTAATGCAATTACTAAACATTGCTATTTCCCTCAACAATGGAAAAAGTCCACAGCATAATACCATCCCACCAATTTGGCTTCAGGGAGAAACATGGTACGATCGAACAAGTAAATCGCATGACATCTGAAATCCGTACATCGTTTGAAAAGAGGGAATATAGTGCTGCAATATTTCTTGAGGTCGCCCAGGCATTTGATCGAGTATGGCTAGACGGTCTAATGTATAAAATACAAATGTTACTCCCTTAAAGCACCCACAGACTACTTAAGTCCTATCTGTATGATCGAAAGTTCACAGTTCGATGTAACACTGCCATCACTGAAGCTCATCTAATAGAAGCTGGAGTACCACAAGGCAGTGTTCTCGGCCCGATGCTCTACGTCTTATATACCTCGGATATTCCAACAAACGGCCGCCTGACAATGTCCACTTTTGCCGACGACACTGCGATAATCAGCCGCTCCAAGTGTCCCCTGCAAGCATCTGCGCTCTTAGGTCATCATATGGAAGCTGTGGCCAATTGGCTTGCAAACTGGCGTATAAAGGTTAACGAACAAAAATCTAAGCAAGTAAAATTTACACTAAATAAGAAAAATTGTCCGCCCTTGACTTTGAACAACGTTCAAATACCACAAAGCAATAATGTCACATACCTAGGGGTCCACCTGGATAGGCGACTTACTTGGCGCAACCACATAGAGGCTAAACGGACTCGTCTTAAGTTGAAGACCAGTTCTCTACACTGGCTTATTAACTCTCGCTCACCCCTGAGCCTGGAGTATAAAGTGACTATATACAACACGGTTCTAAAACCCATTTGGACCTATGGATGTGAGTTATGGGGCAACGCGAGCAGCAGCAACATCGATATCCTTCATCGTGCGCAATCTAAAATCCTTCGAACAATAACCGGAGCACCATGGTATATCCGAAATGAGAATATCCACCACGACTTGAGAATCCCGGAAGTACGAACTGAAATAGAGCAGCGGAAGGCGAAATATGCATCGAAGCTTTTAGTGCACCCTAATCAGTTAGCAAGAAATCTATTGCATGTAAACAGGAACTCAAGATTACGTAGGGAATGACTTTTCAGCCCAGTCGTAATATTTCTTAGGGCCAGTTAATAAAAATACTCATCCCGACTATGGGATGTAAATTATGTCATTAGAATAAGATTTGCAAACTTGTTGTTAGGCTCCTTAGTTGAGCAGATTCAATAAATAAAAGTAACAGTTAATAAAAAAAAAAAAGACTTCTTTTTGATTATTAAATTAAATTATTTTTAATTTAATTTTCATAACCACTTCTCTCAGGCTTTGAACCCGGGAGCTCGGAGTTTTGTTGTAAAAATTTATAACAAGATTTTCGAAAGGTTTGATAGTGTGAGTCACTGGTACGAGCCAGAATTTATTTGTGAATATTGCTGCACAACATTAAAAAAATTTAAAGTTCAACAATCAATTACTTTGCCCTTTTCTGTGCCTAGGACTTGGCATCATCAGGCATATCATAAACAAGACGATTGCTATTGTTGCAAAACAAACGTTTCAGGTCACAATTTTAAATCGCGGAAAAACGTAAAGTATGCGAATGTTGTTACGGTTACAAAACCAAAATACTTAAATGCCGAATTGCCTACAAAAAGTGAGTCAATGGATGCTGGTGAAACATATTTAGTAGAGGAAGAATTCCTTCCTTGTAAATCAAAATCAACGGAAAGGCATTTGGTTTCAAATTCTGACTTCGCCGATCGTGCGTGATTTGCATTTATCGAAACGAGAATCTGAAGTCTTCGGTTCACGACTAAAGCAGTGGAATTTAGTGGAAAAATATTTTCAAATAACATCGGGTAGAAAAAGCGACCGCACTTTGATACTTAGAGAAAGTTTTAAAACTGATGGCAATGACTGTGATCTAGTACATTATGTAAATGTACCCAAACTATTTTCGGCCTTAAATTATAATTATAATGCAGATGAATGACGACTTTTCATTGATGGATCGTGTAAAAGTATGTACCCTGAAAAAAAAAAAACATTCGTGTTCCCTTAATGAAGTCTGTAATGTCACCCTTAGGTTTAAAAGCTGTGTTATTACACAATGAAAATCTCGTATCATCAGTTACAATCGCGTATGGGGTTAACAAGAAAGAAACTTATGAAATGATGGAAAAAATTTTACGGTTGATCGACTATGCCACGCATAAAAGGAAAGTCATCGCTGACTTAAAAGTGTTGACAATTTGGTAAAATCTGAGGATGTTATCTTACCACCACTACACTTAAAGCTGGGATACATGAAACAATTTGTAAAGAAATTGGATGTTAATAGCGAAGCGTTTCTTCATCTTAAAATTGTCTTCCCAAAATTAAGTGAAGCTAAAATAAAAGCCGGTGTTTATTAATTTGTTTTCATACCTACTTCTTTTTTATTTTTTTTATAATATGTGTATATAGGTATTTTTATTGGACCTCAAATTCGCAAAATTATGAGCGACGTTACCTTTATGAACAAGTTAAGCTGTGTTGAGAAACGTGCATGGAAGAGTTTTGTAGCGCTATGTGATAATTTCCTTGGGAACAACAGAAGCGACGACTACATCACGGTTATAAACGAATTTTTAAGTGCATATGTGAAATGGGTTGCAACATGTCGATAAAAACTCTGTCGATACAACTTGTTGGCCGATTTTGTAAAAGAAACATTCGTTGAACTCGGTATTAAACGTACTCTTTGAATCTAATCAAAACTCATTTTGTTTTTTTATAAAATAGTGTGTGAAAATATCGCCAAAGTCAAGAAAAGAAGAAAAAGGGTATCAAAATTTAAGTTTGTTGTGCAAAACCAAGTAAAATTCGTCAGCTTTATTAAGAGGTCTATATATCTTTCAAAAGGTCTGAGTTTTTTCATTCTGAAACCGATCTTAGCATGTTAATTAGCTAAGATATGGGCTAAGAAGTGCGCAAAAGCACGAAAAATCGGTTTTTAAGGTTAAGTCAAGATTTTGGGGGTGTTTGACAAATTCCAAAATTGGATTCTCGTTCTACACGATAAGACCTACAAGGAAAATAAGATCACTTCCCAGGTATTTCGACTTCATTCTTTTTTGTAGCACTGTGCTATTTAACTCTTTACTCAAGATTTACTATGTTATTCTATCCAATTAGAAATCGCACTAATTGAAAAAAGTTCAAATTGTTAAATCTTTGGGTAAAAGATGTAAGCACTAGTAAGCTACTTTACAATTATTTTTTCGTATGTGGCAAAATATTAAGATATTATTTGCAACGCTTCGTCAAACACATTTGCTTTGGGCTTCATAATACTACTCCATATTTTTTGAATTTCATTAATTTTCAATTCTGTATATATTACATGAAATTTCATACAACCTTATTTTCTTTGCTTTCTTACAGGTTTTTCAATCTTCAAACAAATATTCTGGCCTTGATGACGAAGCATCTGACTAAGCGTTAGGCAAAACATATTTTTCTGAAATGAATAAATAAGTAATTCTGTTTTGTAACTCAAATTAATAAACATAAATGCATTTCCTTATATGTACATATACATATGCTTGTTGTACTAAATACTACTTTGATGCGGTCTGTTAGTTGGCGATTAAAAAATCCGTGATATTAAAATTGTTAGTTTTATGTTTACAGATTAAGAATATACATAAGTATATATATACATATATAAGATAACAACTATAAAGGCTTAAAAAGAACTTAAATCAATGAAATGGTATATTCAGCGGCCAACTTGGTTATTTACGACTTAATGGTCCAGCACGCATATTTACATACACATATACACAGGTGCACTCTAATATTGTTGAAGCTAATATACGCGAAAGGTTGTTCTCATTTTTTACTTTACATATTTACGTAACTATTCCCTTATATTTTAGAGTAAACACTACTTGTAATTATGCTCCTATTTGTTATACATTAATATGAAAATTAATATTATTGACACATATTTGAGTATTTAAAAAAAATTACTTCTTAATTCTAACAAGATGCCGCATATCTGGGAATTTAAAGTTTATACAATATTTAGATTGAAATTAATATTCCGGTTTTTGTTTACAAATCTTTAAATTGGTTTCTTATTTCATTCTATGTGCATCTTACTTACTGGATTGGCGGGTTAATCAGCTACGCGATTTTGTTCGGGGTCAACATATTACGCTAGCATTCCCTATCTCTTGCTAATTGGCCCCAATAGAAAATAAGTATATCCAAGTATTTTTTCGCTTAGTGTTTCCACCGCAGAGGTGGTCTTCATTTTCCTCTGCTACCACTAGAGGGTACCGCGTCAAAAACCTTAAGGGCTGGAGCTAAGTATTTCATCCATTTGATCGACGTGATCTAGCCAGCGGAGACCCTAGTTCTTAATACGCTGAACTAAGTCTACGCCCTTGTAAAGCTTGTAGAGCTCATTATTCCATCGTATGCGGTATTCGCCGTCGCAAAGTCGTAAAGGTCCATAAATCTTTCGGAGAATCTTTCTCTCGAACACTTCAAGAGCCCTCTCATCTGATGTTGTCATCGTCCATGCTTCAGTGCCATACAATAGGCTTATGCCCTTATTATGAATGGAGACTAGTGTATATTGGAAAAAGCAGCTGCAGAAGATGGGAGGTGAATCGAGAAAATATCTTAACCGGGTGAAACAGCTAGACTGGTAAAAGTTCTGAAAAATGACCAATCCGTTAAGCTGGGTTCACTCAAGAGGCCTAATGGCTCTTTCACAGAGACCAGGACTGAGACTTACTCTCTTCTTCTAGAGACTCATTTTCTGGAAATCAGGTGATGGTTGCGCCTTCTTCTCCCTCGGCAGGGAGGGAATGCGAGAACCACCCCGAGAAGGTATAACTGGTTTGTTGCCAGAACTGTGGCGAGGGAAGATGCCATGAGATATGCTATTGAATCTTTTGACAGTTTCAAATCGCCCGGTCCGGATGGCATCTCACCTATTGTACTAAAAGAAGGTGTCGAGCCCGTGTAAGCGACCTTCAAAAATATTTTCACAGCGTCGCTCACTTATATACCACAATCTTAGAGGCTGGTAAATGTCGCTTTATACCAAAGGTTGACAAGGACGACTACGCTAGCCCCAGAAGCTACAAACCTATTAGCATGACATCATTCATGCTAAGATTTCTGGAAAGATTAGTAGAGCTGTCTTTGCATCAACATGCCTATCAGGCGGGAACATCCTGTGAGACGGCTTTGCAAAATCTGGTTGCCAGAATTGGCGAGATCGTTGATAGGAAACAGTTCGCCTTGGACATTTTTGTAGACATTGAGGGTGCTTTTGACAATGCCACATATATGACAGCTAATACGTATCTCGCCTTTGCTATATCACATACTTTATTGACGGAATCTGAGCCACTGAAATTTGCACCTGAAGAAATTTCAATAGTAATTAAGAAACAATTGAAACCAAATAAGGCCCCAGGGCACGACTTTATTACTCCAAAAATGATTATTGAGCTACCAAATTGTGCTGTACTTTGCGTCTGTATGTTATTTAATGCAATTACTAAACATTGCTATTTCCCTCAACAATGGAAAAAGTCCACAGCATAATACCATCCCACCAATTTGGCTTCAGGGAGAAACATGGTACGATCGAACAAGTAAATCGCATGACATCTGAAATCCGTACATCGTTTGAAAAGAGCGAATATAGTGCTGCAATATTTCTTGAGGTCGCCCAGGCATTTGATCGAGTATGGCTAGACGGTCTAATGTATAAAATACAAATGTTACTCCCTTAAAGCAACCACAGACTACTTAAGTCCTATCTGTATGATCGAAAGTTCACAGTTCGATGTAACACTGCCATCACTGAAGCTCATCTAATAGAAGCTGGAGTACCACAAGGCAGTGTTCTCGGCCCGATGCTCTACGTCTTATACACCTCGGATATTCCAACAAACGGCCGCCTGACAATGTCCACTTTTGCCGACGACACTGCGATAATCAGCCGCTCCAAGTGTCCCCTGCAAGCATCTGCGCTCTTAGGTAATCATATGGAAGCTGTGGCCAATTAGCTTGCCAACTGGCGTATAAAGGTTAACGAACAAAAATCTAAGCAAGTAACATTTACACTAAATAAGAAAAATTGTCCGCCCTTGACTTTGAACAACGTTCAAATACCACAAAGCAATAATGTCACATACCTAGGGGTCCACCTGGATAGGCGACTTACTTGGCGCAACCACATAGAGGCTAAACGGACTCGTCTTAAGTTGAAGACCAGTTCTCTACACTGGCTTATTAACTCTCGCTCACCCCTGAGCCTGGATTATAAAGTGACTATATAAGTAAATCAAACACGGTAAGTATGTGGTTTAATTATTTATTTCCCTTGCTATGCAAGGGCAGCCGATAATGCCGAGCGAGTCAATACAACTGAATTGCGGTGTCTGCACCTGAATACCTAGTTCCCTAACTACCAACACCTCACGTAGACTGCCGCGTGACTCTTTTTAGCTGAGTCGGCGATTCCCACGATTTCGGACTGCTGGCATGCGCTTCCGTTGTTGTGTCTGCGTTACCTGAGCTGCGCATTTTATTTGTTTCAGTTGTTGTTGGTTCATTTGAAGTCGCCTACTATGGTATGTTAACTATTCCCCCGCTAGAAGAGGAGACGTCCACGGATTCCTTAAGAACGCTGTCCAATATTGCGATACTAACATTGCGCTTCCGGCGATTGTTGATTATGTAAGCTAATATGGCAAATACAAAAAAAGCAATTGTAACGGCGTAAGCTATAAGCCATTGAGATGATTGTGCTTCAACAAATCCCCTCAATGATGCAATATGTCGCAGATTCTTTTGGTTTATGTTGTGCAGGTATGGAAGTGACAAGAATGTTGTATGATTTGTTAGGTTCAGAAATTGTGCGGGTACGGCCTCAGGATACAAGCGTACCATCTTCCGCCAGTTCGTGTATGTTGTGCCATTAATGGTTACATTCTCTGTAAACTGTATCACAAATGTTCCATTCAAAATTACTGGTAGGGAATCTTTTTCGCGAACTTCAATCAATTTATCGTTAATAACGACTAGGCCTTCGTCAATTTCCTCCACCGGGTCGATATGGTCAGCTGTAATAGTCTGGCAGGATGCTGGTCGTTGGCTTAACAAGTTTAAAACACAAGAGCTATTTACATTTGATAATTGACAAAATATAGTTGATACTGAGTTTTTACAATTTTCAAGCTGTTGATATTTGTTGTTACATTTTGACACTATACTAGTCTCTATTATAATTGATTTGCTATTTTTTACAACAGGCTTGATTTGGAATTTCTTACAGTTCTGTTTTACTATAGGATATTTAATTACAAAATAAATGTTGTCATAGTCTTGTAAAATTTTCAATTTTGAAACTGTTAGTAAATCGCTTATTGTAATATTTGTAGAGTGCTCGGTGGTTAGTAAATTTTCAACCTCATCGCTATTTAACAACATTGGATTAATTAATTGTATCTTACCCAAAGTAACGGAATACAGGGCTGATTCTATGTCGTCTATCAACGCTCTGTTTCTTGCTGATATCAGATCAAATAGGTGTCCAGTGTCGAGTTCATGTTTTTTTGTGGTACTAATTATTTTATTTACGGTGTCAGTTAGCTGGTTTATTTTAACGTGGAGCTGGCTGTTGATGTAAATCTGTTGCTCATTTGCTTCAATCAAGGATTCTGTCCGGGTTTGGAGCTGGTTGAAGTCGTCGAAATCGGGAGTACCCGCTACGTACTTAAGAGCGGTACCCAAAAAGTTAATGCTACGGGAATGTCGGTGGTGAATTCTTAACGAGTCTAGCAGTCGTAATATGCGGTCGATGTCCAATCGTATTGTTTTCCTAATATGAGACTGTGGAAAGTTCTCAAGAACGTTGTTTGTTTCTTCGGCGATGTTCTCGTAGACGGTTAAATTCAGGTGGTGAATGATATGCTTATATTGGTCATAAATGGCAACATCCCCATCCGATATAGGTATAAAAACTGAGTCAGTATAATTTAAAATTTCCGACCGCGCTACAGCGGCCGCTATCAGGATCAGGAACAGTTTCATGCTATTCTAGATACTTTTCCAGTTCCTCTGGTCCGGCTGGTGGATACGGAGTTGATTGCTGTTTTTACTTGACGATTTTTTCATTTATTTTTTGCCTTCCGCTAAATCTCTTTAATTTAACTGTTCACTTATGCGTCCTTTTTTATTCAAACGCTTTAACTTAATTTTTGTTCGTGTTTACTTTCGGCTATACGGCCTTTTTTACTCAACACTTTAATTTAGTTTTTGTTCGTGTTCACTTTCGGCTATATGGCCTTTTTTACTCAAACACTTTAGTTTTAGTTTTTGCTCGTGTTCACTTTTCGGCTACACGGCCTTTTTTACTCAAACACTTTAATTTTAGTTTTTGTTCGTGTTCACTTTTCGGCTATACGGCCTTTTTTAAACACTTTAATTTTAGACACTGCCCTGGGTCCGGGCACACGGCCACGATACTTTACTATTAAATACGCGTGCCCCACGTAGGGCGCCAGTAAATCAAGCACGGTAAGTCTGTGGTTTAATTATTTATTTCCCTTGCTATGCAAGGGCAGCCGATAATGCCGAGCGAGTCAATACAACTGAATTGCGGTGTCTGCACCTGAATACCTAGTTCCCTAACTACCAACACCTCACGTAGACTGCCGCGTGACTCTTTTTAGCTGAGTCGGCGATTCCCACGATTTCGGACTGCTGGCATGCGCTTCCGTTGTTGTGTCTGCGTTACATGAGCTGCGCATTTTATTTGTTTCAGTTGTTGTTGGTTCATTTGAAGTCGCCTACTATGGTATGTTAACTTATACAACACGGTTCTAAAACCCATTTGGACCCATGGATGTGAGTTATGGGGCAACGCGAGCAGCGGCAACATCGATATCCTTCATCGTGCGCAATCTAAAATCCTTCGAACAATAACCAGAGCACCATGGTATATCCGAAACCAGAATATCCACCACGACTTGAGAATCCCGGAAGTACGAACTGAAATAGAGCAGCGGAAGGCGAAATATGCATCGAAGCTTTCAGCGCACCCTAATCAGTTAGCAAGAAATCTATTGCATGTAAACAGGAACTCAAGATTACGTAGGGAATGACTTTTCAGCCCAGTCGTAATATTTCTTAGGGCCAGTTAATAAAAATACTCATCCCGACTATGGGATGTAAATTATGTGATTAGAATAAGATTTGCAAACTTGTTGTTAGGCTCCTTAGTTGAGCAGATTCAATAAATAAAAGTAACAGTTAATAAAAAAAAAAAAAGACTTCTTTTTGATTATTAAATTAAATTATTTTTAATTTAATTTTCATAACCACTTCTCTCAGGCTTTGAACCCGGGAGCTCGGAGTTTTGTTGTAAAAATTTATAACAAGATTTTCGAAAGGTTTGATAGTGTGAGTCACTGGTACGAGCCAGAATTTATTTGTGAATATTGCTGCACAACATTAAAAAAATTTAAAGTTCAACAATCAATTACTTTGCCCTTTTCTGTGCCTAGGACTTGGCATCATCAGGCATATCATAAACAAGACGATTGCTATTGTTGCAAAACTAACGTTTCAGGTCACAATTTTAAATCGCGGAAAAACGTAAAGTATGCGAATGTTGTTACGGGTACAAAACCAAAATACTTAAATGCCGAAGTGCCTACAAAAAGTGAGTCAATGGATGCTGGTGAAACATATTTAGTAGAGGAAGAATTCCTTCCTTGTAAATCAAAATCAACGGAAAGGCATTTGGTTTCAAATTCTGACTTCGCCGATCTCGTGTGTGATTTGCATTTATCGAAACGAGAATCTGAAGTCTTCGGTTCACGACTAAAGCAGTGGAATTTAGTGGAAAAATATTTTCAAATAACATCGGGTAGAAAAAGCGACCGCACTTTGATACTTAGAGAAAGTTTTAAAACTGATGGCAATGACTGTGATCTAGTACATTATGTAAATGTACCCAAATTATTTTCGGCCTTACATTATAATTATAATGCAGATGAATGACGACTTTTCATTGATGGATCGTGTAAAAGTATGTGCCCTGAAAAAAAAAACATTCGTGTTCCCTTAATGAAGTCTGTAATGTCACCCTTAGATTTAAAAGCTGTGTTATTACACAATGAAAATCTCTTATCATCAGTTACAATCGCGTATGGGGTTAACAAGAAAGAAACGTATGAAATGATGGAAAAAATTTTACGGTTGATCGACTATGCCACGCATAAAAGGAAAGTCATCGCTGACTTAAAAGTGTTGACAATTTGGTAAAATCTGAGGACGTTATCTTACCACCACTACACTTAAAGCTGGGATACATGAAACAATTTGTAAAGAAATTGGATGTTAATAGTGAAGCGTTTCTTCATCTTAAAATTGTCTTCCCAAAATTAAGTGAAGCTAAAATAAAAGCCGGTGTTTATTAATTTGTTTTCATACCTACTTCTTTTTTATTTTTTTTATAATATGTGTATATAGGTATTTTCATTGGACCTCAAATTCGCAAAATTATGAGCGACGTTACCTTTATGAACAAGTTAAGCTGTGTTGAGAAACGTGCATGGAAGAGTTTTGTAGCGCTATGTGATAATTTCCTTGGGAACAACAGAAGCGACGACTACATCACGGTTATAAACGAATTTTTAAGTGCATATGGTGAAATGGGTTGCAACATGTCGATAAAAACTTTGTCGATACAACTTGTTGGCCGATTTTGTAAAAGAAACATTCGTTGAACTCGGTATTAAACGTACTCTTTGAATCTAATCAAAACTCATTTTGTGTTTTTATAAAATAGTGTGTGAAAATATCGCCAAAGTCAAGAAAAGAAGAAAAAGGGTATCAAAATTTAGGTTTGTTGTGCAAAACCAAGTAAAATTCGTCAGCTTTATTAAGAGGTCTATATATCTTTCAAAAGGTCAGAGTTTTTTCATTCTGAAACCGATCTTAGCATGTTAATTAGCTAAGATATGGGCTAAGAAGTGCGCAAAAGCACGAAAAATCGGTTTTTAAGGTTAAGTCAAGATTTTGGGGGTGTTTGACAAATTCCAAAATTGGATTCTCGTTCTACACGATAAGACCTACAAGGAAAATAAGATCACTTCCCAGGTATTTCGACTTCATTCTTTTTTGTAGCACTGTGTTATTTAACTCTTTACTCAAGATTTACTATGTTATTCTATCCAATTAGAAATCGCACTAATTGAAAAAAGTTCAAATTGTTAAATCTTTGGGTAAAAGATGTAAGCACTAGTAAGCTACTTTACAATTATTTTTTCGTATGTGGCAAAATATTAAGATATTATTTGCAACGCTTCGTCAAACACATTTGCTTTGGGCTTCATAATACTACTCCATATTTTTTGAATTTCATTAATTTTTAATTCTGTATATATTACATTAAATTTCATACAACCTTATTTTCTTTGCTTTCTTACAGGTTTTTCAATCTTCAAACAAATATTCTGGCCTTGATGACGAAGCATCTGACTAAGCGTTAGGCAAAACATATTTTTCTGAAATGAATAAATAAGTAATTCTGTTTTGTAACTCAAATTAATAAACATAAATGCATTTCCTTATATGTACATATATATGCTTGTTGTACTAAATACTACTTTGATTTTGTTCGGGGTCAACATATTACGCTAGCATTCCCTATCTCTTGCTAATTGGCCCCAATAGAAAATCAGTATATCCAAGTATTTTTTCGCTTAGTGTTTCCACCGCAGAGGTGGTCTTCATTTTCCTCTGCTACCACTAGAGGGTACCGCGTCAAAAACCTTAAGGGCTGGAGCTAAGTATTTCATCCATTTGATCGACGTGATCTAGCCAGCGGAGACGCTAGTTCTTAATACGCTGAACTAAGTCTACGACCTTGTAAAGCTTGTAGAGCTCATTATTCCATCGTATGCGGTATTCGCCGTCGCAAAGTCGTAAAGGTCCATAAATCTTTCGGAGAATCTTTCTCTCGAACACTTCAAGAGCCCTCTCATCTGATGTTGTCATCGTCCATGCTTCAGTGCCATACAATAGGCTTATGCCCTTATTATGAATGGAGACTAGTGTATATTGGAAAAAGCAGCTGCAGAAGATGGGAGGTGAATCGAGAAAATATCTTAACCGGGTGAAACAGCTAGACTGGTAAAAGTTCTGAAAAAGGACCAATCCGTTAAGCTGGGTTCACTCAAGAGGCCTAATGGCTCTTTCACAGAGACCAGGACTGAGACTTACTCTCTTCTTCTAGAGACTCATTTTCTGGAAATCAGGTGATGGTTGCGCCTTCTTCTCCCTCGGCAGGGAGGGAATGCGAGAACCACCCCGAGAAGGTATAACTGGTTTGTTGCCAGAACTGTGGCGAGGGAAGATGCCATGAGATATGCTATTGAATCTTTTGACAGTTTCAAATCGCCCGGTCTGGATGGCATCTCACCTATTGTACTAAAAGAAGGTGTCGAGCCCGTGTAAGCGACGCTTTATACCAAAGGTTGACAAGGACGACTACGCTAGCCCCAGAAGCTACAAACCTATTAGCATGACATCATTCATGCTAAGATTTCTGGAAAGATTAGTAGAGCTGTCTTTGCATCAACATGCCTATCAGGCGGGAACATCCTGTGAGACGGCTTTGCAAAATCTGGTTACCAGAATTGGCGAGATCGTTGATAGGAAACAGTTCGCCTTGGACATTTTTGTAGACATTGAGGGTGCTTTTGACAATGCCACATATATGACAGCTAATACGTATCTCGCCTTTGCTATATCACATACTTTATTGACGGAATCTGAGCTACTGAAATTTGCACCTGAAGAAATTTCAATAGTAATTAAGAAACAATTGAAACCAAATAAGGCCCCTGGGCACGACTTGATTACTCCAAAAATGATTATTGAGCTACCAAATTGTGCTGTACTTTGCGTCTGTATGTTATTTAATGCAATTACTAAACATTGCTATTTCCCTCAACAATGGAAAAGTCCACAGCATAATACCATCCCACCAATTTGGCTTCAGGGAGAAACATGGTACGATCGAACAAGTAAATCGCATGACATCTGAAATCCGTACATCGTTTGAAAAGAGGGAATATAGTGCTGCAATATTTCTTGAGGTCGCCCAGGCATTTGATCGAGTATGGCTAGACGGTCTAATGTATAAAATACAAATGTTACTCCCTTAAAGCACCCACAGACTACTTAAGTCCTATCTGTATGATCGAAAGTTCACAGTTCGATGTAACACTGCCATCACTGAAGCTCATCTAATAGAAGCTGGAGTACCACAAGACAGTGTTCTCGGCCCGATGCTCTACGTCTTATACACCTCAGATATTCCAACAAACGGCCGCCTGACAATGTCCACTTTTGCCGACGACACTGCGATAATCAGCCGCTCCAAGTGTCCCCTGAAAGCATCTGCGCTCTTAGGTAATCATATGGAAGCTGTGGCCAATTGGCTTGCAAACTGGCGTATGAAGGTTAACGAACAAAAATCTAAGCAAGTAACATTTACACTAAATAAGAAAAATTGTCCGCCCTTGACTTTGAACAACGTTCAAATACCACAAAGCAATAATGTCACATACCTAGGGGTCCACCTGGATAGGCGACTTACTTGGCGCAACCACATAGAGGCTAAACGGACTCGTCTTAAGTTGAAGACCAGGTCTCTACACTGGCTTATTAACTCTCGCTCACCCCTGAGCCTGGAGTATAAAGTGACTATATACAACACGGTTCTAAAACCCATTTGGACCTATGGATGTGAGTTATGGGGCAACGCGAGCAGCAGCAACATCGAAATCCTTCATCGTGCGCAATCTAAAATCCTTCGAACAATAACCGGAGCACCATGGTATATCCGAAACGAGAATATCCATCACGACTTGAGAATCCCGGAAGTACGAACTGAAATAGAGCAGCGGAAGGCGAAATATGCATCGAAGCTTTTAGCGCACCCTAATCAGTTAGCAAGAAATCTATTGCATGTAAACAGGAACTCAAGATTACGTAGGGAATGACTTTTCAGCCCAGTCGTAATATTTCTTAGGGCCAGTTAATAAAAATACTCATCCCGACTATGGGATGTAAATTATGTGATTAGAATAAGATTTGCAAACTTGTTGTTAGGCTCCTTAGTTGAGCAGATTCAATAAATAAAAGTAACAGTTAATAAAAAAAAAAAAGACTTCTTTTTGATTATTAAATTAAATTATTTTTAATTTAATTTTCATAACCACTTCTCTCAGGCTTTGGACCCGGGAGCTCGGAGTTTTGTTGTAAAAATTTATAACAAGATTTTCGAAAGGTTTGATAGTGTGAGTCACTGGTACGAGCCAGAATTTATTTGTGAATATTGCTGCACAACATTAAAAAAATTTAAAGTTCAACAATCAATTACTTTGCCCTTTTCTGTGCCTAGGACTTGGCATCATCAGGCATATCATAAACAAGACGATTGCTATTGTTGCAAAACAAACGTTTCAGGTCACAATTTTAAATCGCGGAAAAACGTAAAGTATGCGAATGTTGTTACGAGTACAAAACCAAAATACTTAAATGCCGAAGTGCCTACAAAAAGTGAGTCAATGGATGCTGGTGAAACATATTTAGTAGAGGAAGAATTCCTTCCTTGTAAATCAAAATCAACGGAAAGGCATTTGGTTTCAAATTCTGACTTCGCCGATCTCGTGCGTGATTTGCATTTATCGAAACGAGAATCTGAAGTCTTCGGTTCACGACTAAAGCAGTGGAATTTAGTGGAAAAATATTTTCAAATAACATCGGGTAGAAAAAGCGACAGCACTTTGATACTTAGAGAAAGTTTTAAAACTGATGGCAATGACTGTGATCTAGTACATTATGTAAATGTACCCAAATTATTTTCGGCCTTACATTATAATTATAATGCAGATGAATGGCGACTTTTCATTGATGGATCGTGTAAAAGTATGTACCCTGAAAAAAAAAACATTCGTGTTCCCTTAATGAAGTCTGTAATGTCACCCTTAGGTTTAAAAGCTGTGTTATTACACAATGAAAATCTCTTATCATCAGTTACAATCGCGTATGGGGTTAACAAGAAAGAAACGTATGAAATGATGGAAAAAATGTTACGGTTGATCGACTATGCCACGCATAAAAGGAAAGTCATCGCTGACTTAAAAGTGTTGACAATTTGGTAAAATCTGAGGACGTTATCTTACCACCACTACACTTAAAGCTGGGATACATGAAACAATTTGTAAAGAAATTGGATGTTAATAGCGAAGCGTTTCTTCATCTTAAAATTGTCTTCCCAAAATTAAGTGAAGCTAAAATAAAAGCCGGTGTTTATTAATTTGTTTTCATACCTACTTCTTTTTTATTTTTTTTATAATATGTGTATATAGGTATTTTCATTGGACCTCAAATTCGCAAAATTATGAGCGACGTTACCTTTATGAACAAGTTAAGCTGTGTTGAGAAACGTGCATGGAAGAGTTTTGTAGCGCTATGTGATAATTTCCTTGGGAACAACAGAAGCGACGACTACATCACGGTTATAAACGAATTTTTAAGTGCATATGGTGAAATGGGTTGCAACATGTCGATAAAAACTTTGTCGATACAACTTGTTGGCCGATTTTGTAAAAGAAACATTCGTTGAACTCGGTATTAAACGTACTCTTTGAATCTAATCAAAACTCATTTTGTGTTTTTATAAAATAGTGTGTGAAAATATCGCCAAAGTCAAGAAAAGAAGAAAAAGGGTATCAAAATTTAGGTTTGTTGTGCAAAACCAAGTAAAATTCGTCAGCTTTATTAAGAGGTCTATATATCTTTCAAAAGGTCTGAGTTTTTTCATTCTGAAACCGATCTTAGCATGTTAATTAGCTAAGATATGGGCTAAGAAGTGCGCAAAAGCACGAAAAATCGGTTTTTAAGGTTAAGTCAAGATTTTGGGGGTGTTTGACAAATTCCAAAATTGGATTCTCGTTCTACACGATAAGACCTACAAGGAAAATAAGATCACTTCCCAGGTATTTCGTCTTCATTCTTTTTTGTAGCACTGTGTTATTTAACTCTTTACTCAAGATTTACTATGTTATTCTATCCAATTAGAAATCGCACTAATTGAAAAAAGTTCAAATTGTTAAATCTTTGGGTAAAAGATGTAAGCACTAGTAAGCTACTTTACAATTATTTTTTCGTATGTGGCAAAATATTATGATATTATTTGCAACGCTTCGTCAAACACATTTGCTTTGGGCTTCATAATACTACTCCATATTTTTTGAATTTCATTAATTTTTAATTCTGTATATATTACATTAAATTTCATACAACCTTATTTTCTTTGCTTTCTTACAGGTTTTTCAATCTTCAAACAAATATTCTGGCCTTGATGACGAAGCATCTGACTAAGCGTTAGGCAAAACATATTTTTCTGAAATGAATAAATAAGTAATTCTGTTTTGTAACTCAAATTAATAAACATAAATGCATTTCCTTATATGTACATATATATGCTTGTTGTACTAAATACTACTTTGATTTTGTTCGGGGTCAACATATTACGCTAGCACTCCCTATCTCTTGCTAATTGGCCCCAATAGAAAATCAGTATATCCAAGTATTTTTTCGCTTAGTGTTTCCACCGCAGAGGTGGTCTTCATTTTCCTCTGCTACCACTAGAGGGTACCGCGTCAAAAACCTTAAGGGCTGGAGCTAAGTATTTCATCCATTTGATCGACGTGATCTAGCCAGCGGAGACGCTAGTTCTTAATACGCTGAACTAAGTCTACGCCCTTATAAAGCTTGTAGAGCTCATTATTCCATCGTATGCGGTATTCGCCGTCGCAAAGTCGTAAAGGTCCATAAATCTTTCGGAAAATCTTTCTCTCGAACACTTCAAAAGCCCTCTCATCTGATGTTGTCATCGTCCATGCTTCAGTGCCATACAATAGGCTTATGCCCTTATTATGAATGGAGACTAGTGTATATTGGAAAAAGCAGCTTCAGAAGATGGGAGGTGAATCGAGAAAATATCTTAACCGGGTGAAACAGCTAGACTGGTAAAAGTTCTGAAAAAGGACCAATCCGTTAAGCTGGGTTCACTCAAGAGGCCTAATGGCTCTTTCACAGAGACCAGGACTGAGACTTACTCTCTTCTTCTAGAGACTCATTTTCTGGAAATCAGGTGATGGTTGCGCCTTCTTCTCCCTCGGCAGGGAGGGAATGCGAGAACCACCCCGAGAAGGTATAACTGGTTTGTTGCCAGAACTGTGGCGAGGGAAGATGCCATGAGATATGCTATTGAATCTTTTGACAGTTTCAAATCGCCCGGTCCGGATGGCATCTCACCTATTGTACTAAAGGAAGGTGTCGAGCCCGTGTAAGCGACCTTCAAAAATATTTTCACAGCGTCGCTCGCTTATATACCACAATCTTAGAGGCTGGTAAATGTCGCTTTATACCAAAGGTTGACAAGGACGACTACGCTAGCCCCAGAAGCTACAAACCTATTAGCATGACATCATTCATGCTAAGATTTCTGGAAAGATTAGTAGAGCTGTCTTTGCATCAACATGCCTATCAGGCGGGAACATCCTGTGAGACGGCTTTGCAAAATCTGGTTGCCAGAATCGGCGAGATCGTTGATAGGAAACAGTTCGCCTTGGACATTTTTGTAGACATTGAGGGTGCTTTTGACAATGCCACATACATGACAGCTAATACGTATCTCGCCTTTGCTATATCACATACTTTATTGACGGAACCTGAGCCACTGAAATTTGCACCTGAAGAAATTTCAATAGTAATTAAGAAACAATTGAAACCAAATAAGGCCCCTGGGCACGACTTGATTACTCCAAAAATGATTATTGAGCTACCAAATTGTGCTGTACTTTGCGTCTGTATGTTATTTAATGCAATTACTAAACATTGCTATTTCCCTCAACAATGGAAAAGTCCACAGCATTATACCATCCCACCAATTTGGCTTCAGGGAGAAATATGGTACGATCGAACAAGTAAATCGCATGACATCTGAAATCCGTACATCGTTTGAAAAGAGGGAATATAGTGCTGAAATATTTCTTGAGGTCGCCCAGGCATTTGATCGAGTATGGCTAGACGGTCTAATGTATAAAATACAAATGTTACTCCCTTAAAGCACCCACAGACTACTTAAGTCCTATCTGTATGATCGAAAGTTCACAGTTCGATGTAACACTGCCATCACTGAAGCTCATCTAATAGAAACTGGAGTACCACAAGGCAGTGTTCTCGGCCCGATGCTCTGCGTCTTATACACCTCGGATATTCCAACAAACGGCCGCCTGACAATGTCCACTTTTGCCGACGACACTGCGATAATCAGCCGCTCCAAGTGTCCCCTGAAAGCATCTGCGCTCTTAGGTAATCATATGGAAGCTGTGGCCAATTGGCTTGCAAACTGGCGTATGAAGGTTAACGAACAAAAATCTAAGCAAGTAACATTTACACTAAATAAGAAAAATTGTCCGCCCTTGACTTTGAACAACGTTCAAATACCACAAAGCAATAATGTCACATACCTAGGGGTCCACCTGGATAGGCGACTTACTTGGCGCAACCACATAGAGGCTAAACGGACTCGTCTTAAGTTGAAGACCAGGTCTCTACACTGGCTTATTAACTCTCGCTCACCCCTGAGCCTGGAGTATAAAGTGACTATATACAACACGGTTCTAAAACCCATTTGGACCTATGGATGTGAGTTATGGGGCAACGCGAGCAGCAGCAACATCGAAATCCTTCATCGTGCGCAATCTAAAATCCTTCGAACAATAACCGGAGCACCATGGTATATCCGAAACGAGAATATCCATCACGACTTGAGAATCCCGGAAGTACGAACTGAAATAGAGCAGCGGAAGGCGAAATATGCATCGAAGCTTTTAGCGCACCCTAATCAGTTAGCAAGAAATCTATTGCATGTAAACAGGAACTCAAGATTACGTAGGGAATGACTTTTCAGCCCAGTCGTAATATTTCTTAGGGCCAGTTAATAAAAATACTCATCCCGACTATGGGATGTAAATTATGTGATTAGAATAAGATTTGCAAACTTGTTGTTAGGCTCCTTAGTTGAGCAGATTCAATAAATAAAAGTAACAGTTAATAAAAAAAAAAAAGACTTCTTTTTGATTATTAAATTAAATTATTTTTAATTTAATTTTCATAACCACTTCTCTCAGGCTTTGGACCCGGGAGCTCGGAGTTTTGTTGTAAAAATTTATAACAAGATTTTCGAAAGGTTTGATAGTGTGAGTCACTGGTACGAGCCAGAATTTATTTGTGAATATTGCTGCACAACATTAAAAAAATTTAAAGTTCAACAATCAATTACTTTGCCCTTTTCTGTGCCTAGGACTTGGCATCATCAGGCATATCATAAACAAGACGATTGCTATTGTTGCAAAACAAACGTTTCAGGTCACAATTTTAAATCGCGGAAAAACGTAAAGTATGCGAATGTTGTTACGAGTACAAAACCAAAATACTTAAATGCCGAAGTGCCTACAAAAAGTGAGTCAATGGATGCTGGTGAAACATATTTAGTAGAGGAAGAATTCCTTCCTTGTAAATCAAAATCAACGGAAAGGCATTTGGTTTCAAATTCTGACTTCGCCGATCTCGTGCGTGATTTGCATTTATCGAAACGAGAATCTGAAGTCTTCGGTTCACGACTAAAGCAGTGGAATTTAGTGGAAAAATATTTTCAAATAACATCGGGTAGAAAAAGCGACCGCACTTTGATACTTAGAGAAAGTTTTAAAACTGATGGCAATGACTGTGATCTAGTACATTATGTAAATGTACCCAAATTATTTTCGGCCTTACATTATAATTATAATGCAGATGAATGGCGACTTTTCATTGATGGATCGTGTAAAAGTATGTACCCTGAAAAAAAAAACATTCGTGTTCCCTTAATGAAGTCTGTAATGTCACCCTTAGGTTTAAAAGCTGTGTTATTACACAATGAAAATCTCTTATCATCAGTTACAATCGCGTATGGGGTTAACAAGAAAGAAACGTATGAAATGATGGAAAAAATTTTACGGTTGATCGACTATGCCACGCATAAAAGGAAAGTCATCGCTGACTTAAAAGTGTTGACAATTTGGTAAAATCTGAGGACGTTATCTTACCACCACTACACTTAAAGCTGGGATACATGAAACAATTTGTAAAGAAATTGGATGTTAATAGCGAAGCGTTTCTTCATCTTAAAATTGTCTTCCCAAAATTAAGTGAAGCTAAAATAAAAGCCGGTGTTTATTAATTTGTTTTCATACCTACTTCTTTTTTATTTTTTTTATAATATGTGTATATAGGTATTTTCATTGGACCTCAAATTCGCAAAATTATGAGCGACGTTACCTTTATGAACAAGTTAAGCTGTGTTGAGAAACGTGCATGGAAGAGTTTTGTAGCGCTATGTGATAATTTCCTTGGGAACAACAGAAGCGACGACTACATCACGGTTATAAACGAATTTTTAAGTGCATATGGTGAAATGGGTTGCAACATGTCGATAAAAACTTTGTCGATACAACTTGTTGGCCGATTTTGTAAAAGAAACATTCGTTGAACTCGGTATTAAACGTACTCTTTGAATCTAATCAAAACTCATTTTGTGTTTTTATAAAATAGTGTGTGAAAATATCGCCAAAGTCAAGAAAAGAAGAAAAAGGGTATCAAAATTTAGGTTTGTTGTGCAAAACCAAGTAAAATTCGTCAGCTTTATTAAGAGGTCTATATATCTTTCAAAAGGTCTGAGTTTTTCATTCTGAAACCGATCTTAGCATGTTAATTAGCTAAGATATGGGCTAAGAAGTGCGCAAAAGCACGAAAAATCGGTTTTTAAGGTTAAGTCAAGATTTTGGGGGTGTTTGACAAATTCCAAAATTGGATTCTCGTTCTACACGATAAGACCTACAAGGAAAATAAGATCACTTCCCAGGTATTTCGTCTTCATTCTTTTTTGTAGCACTGTGTTATTTAACTCTTTACTCAAGATTTACTATGTTATTCTATCCAATTAGAAATCGCACTAATTGAAAAAAGTTCAAATTGTTAAATCTTTGGGTAAAAGATGTAAGCACTAGTAAGCTACTTTACAATTATTTTTTCGTATGTGGCAAAATATTATGATATTATTTGCAACGCTTCGTCAAACACATTTGCTTTGGGCTTCATAATACTACTCCATATTTTTTGAATTTCATTAATTTTTAATTCTGTATATATTACATTAAATTTCATACAACCTTATTTTCTTTGCTTTCTTACAGGTTTTTCAATCTTCAAACAAATATTCTGGCCTTGATGACGAAGCATCTGACTAAGCGTTAGGCAAAACATATTTTTCTGAAATGAATAAATAAGTAATTCTGTTTTGTAACTCAAATTAATAAACATAAATGCATTTCCTTATATGTACATATATATGCTTGTTGTACTAAATACTACTTTGATTTTGTTCGGGGTCAACATATTACGCTAGCATTCCCTATCTCTTGCTAATTGGCCCCAATAGAAAATCAGTATATCCAAGTATTTTTTCGCTTAGTGTTTCCACCGCAGAGGTGGTCTTCATTTTCCTCTGCTACCACTAGAGGGTACCGCGTCAAAAACCTTAAGGGCTGGAGCTAAGTATTTCATCCATTTGATCGACGTGATCTAGCCAGCGGAGACGCTAGTTCTTAATACGCTGAACTAAGTCTACGCCCTTATAAAGCTTGTAGAGCTCATTATTCCATCGTATGCGGTATTCGCCGTCGCAAAGTCGTAAAGGTCCATAAATCTTTCGGAAAATCTTTCTCTCGAACACTTCAAAAGCCCTCTCATCTGATGTTGTCATCGTCCATGCTTCAGTGCCATACAATAGGCTTATGCCCTTATTATGAATGGAGACTAGTGTATATTGGAAAAAGCAGCTTCAGAAGATGGGAGGTGAATCGAGAAAATATCTTAACCGGGTGAAACAGCTAGACTGGTAAAAGTTCTGAAAAAGGACCAATCCGTTAAGCTGGGTTCACTCAAGAGGCCTAATGGCTCTTTCACAGAGACCAGGACTGAGACTTACTCTCTTCTTCTAGAGACTCATTTTCTGGAAATCAGGTGATGGTTGCGCCTTCTTCTCCCTCGGCAGGGAGGGAATGCGAGAACCACCCCGAGAAGGTATAACTGGTTTGTTGCCAGAACTGTGGCGAGGGAAGATGCCATGAGATATGCTATTGAATCTTTTGACAGTTTCAAATCGCCCGGTCCGGATGGCATCTCACCTATTGTACTAAAAGAAGGTGTCGAGCCCGTGTAAGCGACCTTCAAAAATATTTTCACAGCGTCGCTCGCTTATATACCACAATCTTAGAGGCTGGTAAATGTCGCTTTATACCAAAGGTTGACAAGGACGACTACGCTAGCCCCAGAAGCTACAAACCTATTAGCATGACATCATTCATGCTAAGATTTCTGGAAAGATTAGTAGAGCTGTCTTTGCATCAACATGCCTATCAGGCGGGAACATCCTGTGAGACGGCTTTGCAAAATCTGGTTGCCAGAATCGGCGAGATCGTTGATAGGAAACAGTTCGCCTTGGACATTTTTGTAGACATTGAGGGTGCTTTTGACAATGCCACATACATGACAGCTAATACATATCTCGCCTTTGCTATATCACATACTTTATTGACGGAACCTGAGCCACTGAAATTTGCACCTGAAGAAATTTCAATAGTAATTAAGAAACAATTGAAACCAAATAAGGCCCCTGGGCACGACTTGATTACTCCAAAAATGATTATTGAGCTACCAAATTGTGCTGTACTTTGCGTCTGTATGTTATTTAATGCAATTACTAAACATTGCTATTTCCCTCAACAATGGAAAAGTCCACAGCATTATACCATCCCACCAATTTGGCTTCAGGGAGAAATATGGTACGATCGAACAAGTAAATCGCATGACATCTGAAATCCGTACATCGTTTGAAAAGAGGGAATATAGTGCTGCAATATTTCTTGAGGTCGCCCAGGCATTTGATCGAGTATGGCTAGACGGTCTAATGTATAAAATACAAATGTTACTCCCTTAAAGCACCCACAGACTACTTAAGTCCTATCTGTATGATCGAAAGTTCACAGTTCGATGTAACACTGCCATCACTGAAGCTCATCTAATAGAAACTGGAGTACCACAAGGCAGTGTTCTCGGCCCGATGCTCTGCGTCTTATACACCTCGGATATTCCAACAAACGGCCGCCTGACAATGTCCACTTTTGCCGACGACACTGCGATAATCAGCCGCTCCAAGTGTCCCCTGAAAGCATCTGCGCTCTTAGGTAATCATATCGAAGCTGTGGCCAATTGGCTTGCAAACTGGCGTATAAAGGTTAACGAACAAAAATCTAAGCAAGTAACATTTACACTAAATAAGAAAAATTGTCCGCCCTTGACTTTGAACAACGTTCAAATACCACAAAGCAATAATGTCACATACCTAGGGGTCCACCTGGATAGGCGACTTACTTGGCGCAACCACATAGAGGCTAAACGGACTCGTCTTAAGTTGAAGACCAGGTCTCTACACTGGCTTATTAACTCTCGCTCACCCCTGAGCCTGGAGTATAAAGTGACTATATACAACACGGTTCTAAAACCCATTTGGACCTATGGATGTGAGTTATGGGGCAACGCGAGCAGCAGCAACATCGAAATCCTTCATCGTGCGCAATCTAAAATCCTTCGAACAATAACCGGAGCACCATGGTATATCCGAAACGAGAATATCCACCACGACTTGAGAATCCCGGAAGTACGAACTGAAATAGAGCAGCGGAAGGCGAAATATGCATCGAAGCTTTTAGCGCACCCTAATCAGTTAGCAAGAAATCTATTGCATGTAAACAGGAACTCAAGATTACGTAGGGAATGACTTTTCAGCCCAGTCGTAATATTTCTTAGGGCCAGTTAATAAAAATACTCATCCCGACTATGGGATGTAAATTATGTGATTAGAATAAGATTTGCAAACTTGTTGTTAGGCTCCTTAGTTGAGCAGATTCAATAAATAAAAGTAACAGTTAATAAAAAAAAAAGACTTCTTTTTGATTATTAAATTAAATTATTTTTAATTTAATTATCATAACCACTTCTCTCAGGCTTTGAACCCGGGAGCTCGGAGTTTTGTTGTAAAAATTTATAACAAGATTTTCGAAAGGATTGATAGTGTGAGTCACTGGTACGAGCCAGAATTTATTTGTGAATATTGCTGCACAACATTAAAAAAATTTAAAGTTCAACAATCAATTACTTTGCCCTTTTCTGTGCCTAGGACTTGGCATCATCAGGCATATCATAAACAAGACGATTGCTATTGTTGCAAAACAAACGTTTCAGGTCACAATTTTAAATCGCGGAAAAACGTAAAGTATGCGAATGTTGTTACGGTTACAAAACCAAAATACTTAAATGCCGAAGTGCCTACAAAAAGTGAGTCAATGGATGCTGGTAAAACATATTTAGTAGAGGAAGAATTCCTTCCTTGTAAATCAAAATCAACGGAAAGGCATTTGGTTTCAAATTCTGACTTCGCCGATCTCGTGCGTGATTTGCATTTATCGAAACGAGAATCTGAAGTCTTCGGTTCACGACTAAAGCAGTGGAATTTAGTGGAAAAATATTTTCAAATAACATCGGGTAGAAAAAGCGACCGCACTTTGATACTTAGAGAAAGTTTTAAAACTGATGGCAATGACTGTGATCTAGTACATTATGTAAATGTACCCAAATTATTTTCGGCCTTAAATTATAATTATAATGCAGATGAATGGCGACTTTTCATTGATGGATCGTGTAAAAGTATGTACCCTGAAAAAAAAAAACATTCGTGTTCCCTTAATGAAGTCTGTAATGTCACCCTTAGGTTTAAAAGCTGTGTTATTACACAATGAAAATCTCTTATCATCAGTTACAATCGCGTATGGGGTTAACAAGAAAGAAACGTATGAAATGATGGAAAAAATTTTACGGTTGATCGACTATGCCACGCATAAAAGGAAAGTCATCGCTGACTTAAAAGTGTTGACAATTTGGTAAAATCTGAGGATGTTATCTTACCACCACTACACTTAAAGCTGGGATACATGAAACAATTTGTAAAGAAATTGGATGTTAATAGCGAAGCGTTTCTTCATCTTAAAATTGTCTTCCCAAAATTAAGTGAAGCTAAAATAAAAGCCGGTGTTTATTAATTTGTTTTCATACCTACTTCTTTTTTATTTTTTTTATAATATGTGTATATAGGTATTTTCATTGGACCTCAAATTCGCAAAATTATGAGCGACGTTACCTTTATGAACAAGTTAAGCTATGTTGAGAAACGTGCATGGAAGAGTTTTGTAGCGCTATGTGATAATTTCCTTGGGAACAACAGAAGCGACGACTACATCACGGTTATAAACGAATTTTTAAGTGCATATGGTGAAATGGGCTGCAACATGTCGATAAAAACTTTGTCCATACAACTTGTTGGGCGATTTTGTAAAAGAAACATTCGTTGAACTCGGTATTAAACGTACTCTTTGAATCTAATCAAAACTCATTTTGTGTTTTTATAAAATAGTGTGTGAAAATATCGCTAAAGTCAAGAAAAGAAGAAAAAGGGTATCAAAATTTAAGTTTGTTGTGCAAAACCAAGTAAAATTCGTCAGCTTTATTAAGAGGTCTATATATCTTTCAAAAGGTCTGAGTTTTTTCATTCTGAAACCGATCTTAGCATGTTAATTAGCTAAGATATGGGCTAAGAAGTGCGCAAAAGCACGAAAAATCGGTTTTTAAGGTTAAGTCAAGATTTTGGGGGTGTTTGACAAATTCCAAAATTGGATTCTCGTTCTACACGATAAGACCTACAAGGAAATAAGATCACTTCCCAGGTATTTCGACTTCATTCTTTTTTGTAGCACTGTGCTATTTAACTCTTTACTCAAGATTTACTATGTTATTCTATCCAATTAGAAATCGCACTAATTGAAAAAAGTTCAAATTGTTAAATCTTTGGGTAAAAGATGTAAGCACTAGTAAGCTACTTTACAATTATTTTTTCGTATGTGGCAAAATATTAAGATATTATTTGCAACGCTTCGTCAAACACATTTGCTTTGGGCTTCATAATACTACTCCATATTTTTTGAATTTCATTAATTTTTAATTCTGTATATATTACATTAAATTTCATACAACCTTATTTTCTTTGCTTTCTTACAGGTTTTTCAATCTTCAAACAAATATTCTGGCCTTGATCTGACTAAGCGTTAGGCAAAACATATTTTTCTGAAATGAATAAATAAGTAATTCTGTTTTGTAACTCAAATTAATAAACATAAATGCATTTCCTTATATGTACATATATATGCTTGTTGTACTAAATACTACTTTGATGCGGTCTGTTAGTTGGCGATTAAAAAATCCGTAATATTAAAATTGTTAGTTTTATGTTTACAGATTAAGAATATACATAAGTATATATATACATATATAAGATAACAACTATAAAGGTTTAAAAAGAACTTAAATCAATGAAATGGTATATTCAGCGGCCAACTTGGTTATTTACGACTTAATGGTCCAGCACGCATATTTACATACACATATACACAGGTGCACTCTAATATTGTTGAAGCTAATATACGCGAAAGGTTGTTCTCATTTTTTACTTTACATATTTACGTAACTATTCCCTTATATTTTAGAGTAAACACTACTTGTAATTATGCTCCCATTTGTTATACATTAATATGAAAATTAATATTATTGACACATATTTGAGTATTTAAAAAAAATTACTTCTTAATTCTAACAAGATGCCGCATATCTGGGAATTTAAAGTTTATACAATATTTAGATTGAAATTAATATTCTGGTTTTTGTTTACAAATCTTTAAATTGGTTTCTTATTTCATTCTATGTGCATCTTACTTACTGGATTGGCGGGTTAATCACCTACGCGATTTTGTTCGGGGTCAACATATTACGCTAGCATTCCCTATCTCTTGCTAATTGGCCCCAATAGAAAATCAGTATATCCAAGTATTTTTTCGCTTAGTGTTTCCACCGCAGAGGTGGTCTTCATTTTCCTCTGCTACCACTAGAGGGTACCGCGTCAAAAACCTTAAGGGCTGGAGCTAAGTATTTCATCCATTTGATCGACGTGATCTAGCCAGCGGAGACGCTAGTTCTTAATACGCTGAACTAAGTCTACGCCCTTGTAAAGCTTGTAGAGCTCATTATTCCATCGTATGCGGTATTCGCCGTCGCAAAGTCCTAAAGGTACATAAATCTTTCGGAAAATCTTTCTCTCGAACACTTCAAAAGCCCTCTCATCTGATGTTGTCATCGTCCATGCTTCAGTGCCATACAATAGGCTTATGCCCTTATTATGAATGGAGACTAGTGTATATTGGAAAAAGCAGCTGCAGAAGATGGGAGGTGAATCGAGAAAATATCTTAACCGGGTGAAACAGCTAGACTGGTAAAAGTTCTGAAAAAGGACCAATCCGTTAAGCTGGGTTCACTCAAGAGGCCTAATGGCTCTTTCACAGAGACCAGGACTGAGACTTACTCTCTTCTTCTAGAGACTCATTTTCTGGAAATCAGGTGATGGTTGCGCCTTCTTCTCCCTCGGCAGGGAGGGAATGCGAGAACCACCCCGAGAAGGTATAACTGGTTTGTTGCCAGAACTGTGGCGAGGGAAGATACCATGAGATATGCTATTGAATCTTTTGACAGTTTCAAATCGCCCGGTCCGGATGGCATCTCACCTATTGTACTAAAAGAAGGTGTCGAGCCCGTGTAAGCGACCTTCAAAAATATTTTCACAGCGTCGCTCGCTTATATACCACAATCTTAGAGGCTGGTAAATGTCGCTTTATACCAAAGGTTGACAAGGACGACTACGCTAGCCCCAGAAGCTACAAACCTATTAGCATGACATCATTCATGCTAAGATTTCTGGAAAGATTAGTAGAGCTGTCTTTGCATCAACATGCCTATCAGGCGGGAACATCCTGTGAGACGGCTTTGCAAAATCTGGTTGCCAGAATTGGCGAGATCGTTGATAGGAAACAGTTCGCCTTGGACATTTTTGTAGACATTGAGGGTGCTTTTGACAATGCCACATATATGACAGCTAATACGTATCTCGCCTTTGCTATATCACATACTTTATTGACGGAATCTGAACCACTGAAATTTGCACCTGAAGAAATTTCAATAGTAATTAAGAAACAATTGAAACCAAATAAGGCCCCTGGGCACGACTTGATTACTCCAAAAATGATTATTGAGCTACCAAATTGTGCTGTACTTTGCGTCTGTATGTTATTTAATGCAATTACTAAACATTGCTATTTCCCTCAACAATGGAAAAAGTCCACAGCATAATACCATCCCACCAATTTGGCTTCAGGGAGAAACATGGTACGATCGAACAAGTAAATCGCACATCCGTACATCGTTTGAAAAGAGGGAATATAGTATGGCTAGACGGTCTAATGTATAAAATACAAATGTTACTCCCTTAAAGCACCCACAGACTACTTAAGTCCTATCTGTATGATCGAAAGTTCACAGTTCGATGTAACACTGCCATCACTGAAGCTCATCTAATAGAAGCTGGAGAACCACAAGGCAGTGTTCTCGGCCCGATGCTCTACGTCTTATACACCTCGGATATTCCAACAAACGGCCGCCTGACAATGTCCACTTTTGCCGACGACACTGCGATAATAAGCCGCTCCAAGTGTCCCCTGAAAGCATCTGCGCTCTTAGGTAATCATATGGAAGCTGTGGCCAATTGGCTTGCAAACTGGCGTATAAAGGTTAACGAACAAAAATCTAAGTAAGTAACATTTACACTAAATAAGAAAAATTGTCCGCCCTTGACTTTGAACAACGTTCAAATACCACAAAGCAATAATGTCACATACCTAGGGGTCCACCTGGATAGGCGACTTACTTGGCGCAACCACATAGAGGCTAAACGGACTCGTCTTAAGTTGAAGACCAGGTCTCTACACTGGCTTATTAACTCTCGCTTACCCCTGAGCCTGGAGTATAAAGTGACTATATACAACACGGTTCTAAAACCCATTTGGACCTATGGATGTGAGTTATGGGGCAACGCGAGCAGCAGCAACATCGAAATCCTTCATCGTGCGCAATCTAAAATCCTTCGAACAATAACCGGAGCACCATGGTATATCCGAAACGAGAATATCCACCACGACTTGAGAATCCCGGAAGTACGAACTGAAATAGAGCAGCGGAAGGCGAAATATGCATCGAAGCTTTTAGCGCACCCTAATCAGTTAGCAAGAAATCTATTGCATGTAAACAGGAACTCAAGATTACGTAGGGAATGACTTTTCAGCCCAGTCGTAATATTTCTTAGGGCCAGTTAATAAAAATACTCATCCCGACTATGGGATGTAAATTATGTGATTAGAATAAGATTTGCAAACTTGTTGTTAGGCTCCTTAGTTGAGCAGATTCAATAAATAAAAGTAACAGTTAATAAAAAAAAAAGACTTCTTTTTGATTATTAAATTAAATTATTTTTAATTTAATTATCATAACCACTTCTCTCAGGCTTTGAACCCGGGAGCTCGGAGTTTTGTTGTAAAAATTTATAACAAGATTTTCGAAAGGATTGATAGTGTGAGTCACTGGTACGAGCCAGAATTTATTTGTGAATATTGCTGCACAACATTAAAAAAATTTAAAGTTCAACAATCAATTACTTTGCCCTTTTCTGTGCCTAGGACTTGGCATCATCAGGCATATCATAAACAAGACGATTGCTATTGTTGCAAAACAAACGTTTCAGGTCACAATTTTAAATCGCGGAAAAACGTAAAGTATGCGAATGTTGTTACGGTTACAAAACCAAAATACTTAAATGCCGAAGTGCCTACAAAAAGTGAGTCAATGGATGCTGGTAAAACATATTTAGTAGAGGAAGAATTCCTTCCTTGTAAATCAAAATCAACGGAAAGGCATTTGGTTTCAAATTCTGACTTCGCCGATCTCGTGCGTGATTTGCATTTATCGAAACGAGAATCTGAAGTCTTCGGTTCACGACTAAAGCAGTGGAATTTAGTGGAAAAATATTTTCAAATAACATCGGGTAGAAAAAGCGACCGCACTTTGATACTTAGAGAAAGTTTTAAAACTGATGGCAATGACTGTGATCTAGTACATTATGTAAATGTACCCAAATTATTTTCGGCCTTAAATTATAATTATAATGCAGATGAATGGCGACTTTTCATTGATGGATCGTGTAAAAGTATGTACCCTGAAAAAAAAAAACATTCGTGTTCCCTTAATGAAGTCTGTAATGTCACCCTTAGGTTTAAAAGCTGTGTTATTACACAATGAAAATCTCTTATCATCAGTTACAATCGCGTATGGGGTTAACAAGAAAGAAACGTATGAAATGATGGAAAAAATTTTACGGTTGATCGACTATGCCACGCATAAAAGGAAAGTCATCGCTGACTTAAAAGTGTTGACAATTTGGTAAAATCTGAGGATGTTATCTTACCACCACTACACTTAAAGCTGGGATACATGAAACAATTTGTAAAGAAATTGGATGTTAATAGCGAAGCGTTTCTTCATCTTAAAATTGTCTTCCCAAAATTAAGTGAAGCTAAAATAAAAGCCGGTGTTTATTAATTTGTTTTCATACCTACTTCTTTTTTATTTTTTTTATAATATGTGTATATAGGTATTTTCATTGGACCTCAAATTCGCAAAATTATGAGCGACGTTACCTTTATGAACAAGTTAAGCTGTGTTGAGAAACGTGCATGGAAGAGTTTTGTAGCGCTATGTGATAATTTCCTTGGGAACAACAGAAGCGACGACTACATCACGGTTATAAACGAATTTTTAAGTGCATATGGTGAAATGGGTTGCAACATGTCGATAAAAACTTTGTCGATACAACTTGTTGGGCGATTTTGTAAAAGAAACATTCGTTGAACTCGGTATTAAACGTACTCTTTGAATCTAATCAAAACTCATTTTGTGTTTTTATAAAATAGTGTGTGAAAATATCGCCAAAGTCAAGAAAAGAAGAAAAAGGGTATCAAAATTTAAGTTTGTTGTGCAAAACCAAGTAAAATTCGTCAGCTTTATTAAGAGGTCTATATATCTTTCAAAAGGTTTTTTCATTCTGAAACCGATCTTAGCATGTTAATTAGCTAAGATATGGGCTAAGAAGTGCGCAAAAGCACGAAAAATCGGTTTTTACGGTTAAGTCAAGATTTTGGGGGTGTTTGACAAATTCCAAAATTGGATTCTCGTTCTACACGATAAGACCTACAAGGAAAATAAGATCACTTCCCAGGTATTTCGACTTCATTCTTTTTTGTAGCACTGTGCTATTTAACTCTTTACTCAAGATTTACTATGTTATTCTATCCAATTAGAAATCGCACTAATTGAAAAAAGTTCAAATTGTTAAATCTTTGGGTAAAAGATGTAAGCACTAGTAAGCTACTTTACAATTACTTTTGCGTATGTGGCAAAATATTAAGATATTATTTGCAACGCTTCGTCAAACACATTTGCTTTGGGCTTCATAATACTACTCCATATTTTTTGAATTTCATTAATTTTTAATTCTGTATATATTACATTAAATTTCATACAACCTTATTTTCTTTGCTTTCTTACAGGTTTTTTCAATCTTCAAACAAATATTCTGGCCTTGATGACGAAGCATCTGACTAAGCGTTAGGCAAAACATATTTTTCTGAAATGAATAAATAAGTAATTCTGTTTTGTAACTCAAATTAATAAACATAAATGCATTTCCATATATGTACATATATATGCTTGTTGTACTAAATACTACTTTGATGCGGTCTGTTAGTTGGCGATTAAAAAATCCGTGATATTAAAATTGTTAGTTTTATGTTTACAGATTAAGAATATACATAAGTATATATATACATATATAAGATAACAACTATAAAGGTTTAAAAAGAACTTAAATCAATGAAATGGTATATTCAGCGGCCAACTTGGTTATTTACGACTTAATGGTCCAGCACGCATATTTACATACACATATACACAGGTGCACTCTAATATTGTTGAAGCTAATATACGCGAAAGGTTGTTCTCATTTTTTACTTTACATATTTACGTAACTATTCCCTTATATTTTAGAGTAAACACTACTTGTAATTATGCTCCTATTTGTTATACATTAATATGAAAATTAATATTATTGACACATATTTGAGTATTTAAAAAAAATTACTTCTTAATTCTAACAAGATGCCGCATATCTGGGAATTTAAAGTTTATACAATATTTAGATTGAAATTAATATTCTGGTTTTTGTTTACAAATCTTTAAATTGGTTTCTTATTTCATTCTATGTGCATCTTACTTACTGGATTGGCGGGTTAATCACCTACGCGATTTTGTTCGGGGTCAACATATTACGCTAGCATTCCCTATCTCTTGCTTATTGGCCCCAATAGAAAATAAGTATATCCAAGTATTTTTTCGCTTAGTGTTTTCACCGCAGAGGTGGTCTTCATTTTCCTCTGCTACCACTAGAGGGTACCGCGTCAAAAACGTTAAGGGCTGGAGCTAAGTATTTCATCCATTTGATCGACGTGATCTAGCCAGCGGAGACGCTAGTTCTTAATACACTGAACTAAGTCTACGCCCTTGTAAAGCTTGAAGAGCTCATTATTCCATCGTATGCGGTATTCGCCGTCGCAAAGTCGTAAAGGTCCATAAATCTTTCGGAGAATCTTTCTCTCGAACACTTCAAGAGCCCTCTCCTCTGATGTTGTCATCGTCCATGCTTCAGTGCCATACAATAGGCTTATGCCCTTATTATGAATGTATACTAGTGTATATTGGAAAAAGCAGCTGCAGAAGATGGGAGGTGAATCGAGAAAATATCTTAACCGGGTGAAACAGCTAGACTGGTAAAAGTTCTGAAAAAGGACCAATCCGTTAAGCTGGGTTCACTCAAGAGGCCTAATGGCTCTTTCACAGAGACCAGGACTGAGACTTACTCTCTTCTTCTAGAGTCTCATTTTCTGGAAATCAGGTGATGGTTGCGCCTTCTTCTCCCTCGGCAGGGAGGGAATGCGAGAACCACCCCGAGAAGGTATAACTGGTTTGTTGCCAGAACTGTGGCGAGGGAAGATGCCATGAGATATGCTATTGAATCTTTTGACAGTTTCAAATCGCCCGGTCCGGATGGCATCTCACCTATTGTACTAAAAGAAGGTGTCGAGCCCGTGTAAGCGACCTTCAAAAATCTGTCTTAGAGGCTGGTAAATGTCGCTTTATACCAAAGGTTGACAAGGACGACTACGCTAGCGCCAGAAGCTACAAACCTATTAGCATGACATCATTCATGCTAAGATTTCTGGAAAGATTAGTAGAGCTGTCTTTGCATCAACATGCCTATCAGGCGGGAACATCCTGTGAGACGGCTTTGCAAAATCTGGTTGCCAGAATTGGCGAGATCGTTGATAGGAAACAGTTCGCCTTGGACATTTTTGTAGACATTGAGGGTGCTTTTGACAATGCCACATATATGACAGCTAATACGTATCTCGGCTTTGCTATATCACATACTTTATTGACGGAATCTGAGCCACTGAAATTTGCACCTGAAGAAATTTCAATAGTAATTAAGAAACAATTGAAACCAAATAAGGCCCCTGGGCACGACTTGATTACTCCAAAAATGATTATTGAGCTACCAAATTGTGCTGTACTTTGCGTCTGTATGTTATTTAATGCAATTACTAAACATTGCTATTTCCCTCAACAATGGAAAAAGTCCACAGCATAATACCATCCCACCAATTTGGCTTCAGGGAGAAACATGGTACGACCGAACAAGTAAATCGCATGACATCTGAAATCCGTACATCGTTTGAAAAGAGGGAATATAGTGCTGCAATATTTCTTGAGGTCGCCCAGGCATTTGATCGAGTATGGCTAGACGGTCTAATGTATAAAATACAAATGTTACTCCCTTAAACCACCCACAGACTACTTAAGTCCTATCTGTATGATCGAAAGTTCACAGTTCGATGTAACACTGCCATCACTGAAGCTCATCTAATAGAAGCTGGAGTACCACAAGGCAGTGTTCTCGGCCCGATGCTCTACGTCTTATACACCTCGGATATTCCAACAAACGGCCGCCTGACAATGTCCACTTTTGCCGACGACACTGCGATAATCAGCCGCTCCAAATGTCCCCTGCAAGCATCTGCGCTCTTAGGTAATCATATGGAAGCTGTGGCCAATTGGCTTGCAAACTGGCGTATAAAGGTTAACGAACAAAAATCTAAGCAAGTAACATTTACACTAAATAAGAAAAATTGTCCGCCCTTGACATTGAACAACGTTCAAATACCACAAAGCAATAATGTCACATACCTAGGGGTCCACCTGGATAGGCGACTTACTTGGCGCAACCACATAGAGGCTAAACGGACTCCTCTTAAGTTGAAGACCAGTTCTCTACGCTGGCTTATTAACTCTCGCTCACCCCTGAGCCTGGAGTATAAAGTGACTATATACAACACGGTTCTAAAACCCATTTGGACCTATGGATGTGAGTTATGGGGCAACGCGAGCAGCAGCAACATCGATATCCTTCATCGTGCGCAATCTAAAATCCTTCGAACAATAACCGGAGCACCATGGTATATCCGAAACGAGAATATCCACCACGACTTGAGAATCCCGGAAGTACGAACTGAAATAGAGCAGCGGAAGGCGAAATATGCATCGAAGCTTTTAGCGCACCCTAATCAGTTAGCAAGAAATCTATTGCATGTAAACAGGAACTCAAGATTACGTAGGGAATGACTTTTCAGCCCAGTCGTAATATTTCTTAGGGCCAGTTAATAAAAATACTCATCCCGACTATGGGATGTAAATTATGTGATTAGAATAAGATTTGCAAACTTGTTGTTAGGCTCCTTAGTTGAGCCGATTCAATAAATAAAAGTAACAGTTAATAAAAAAAAAAAGACTTCTTTATGATTATTTTTAATTTAATTTTCATAACCACTTCTCTCAGGCTTTGAACCCGGGAGCTCGGAGTTTTGTTGTAAAAATTTATAACAAGATTTTCGAAAGGTTTGATAGTGTGAGTCACTGGTACGAGCCAGAATTTATTTGTGAATATTGCTGCACAACATTAAAAAAATTTAAAGTTCAACAATCAATTACTTTGCACTTTTCTGTGCCTAGGACTTGGCATCATCAGGCATATCATAAACAAGACGATTGCTATTGTTGCAAAACAAACGTTTCAGGTCACAATTTTAAATCGCGGAAAAACGTAAAGTATGCGAATGTTGTTACGGTTACAAAACCAAAATACTTAAATGCCGAATTGCCTACAAAAAGTGAGTCAATGGATGCTGGTGAAACATATTTAGTAGAGGAAGAATTCCTTCCTTGTAAATCAAAATCAACGGAAAGGCATTTGGTTTCAAATTCTGACTTCGCCGATCTCGTGCGTGATTTGCATTTATCGAAACGAGAATCTGAAGTCTTCGGTTCACGACTAAAGCAGTGGAATTTAGTGGAAAAATATTTTCAAATAACATCGGGTAGAAAAAGCGACCGCACTTTGATACTTAGAGAAAGTTTTAAAACTGATGGCAATGACTGTGATCTAGTACATTATGTAAATGTACCCAAATTATTTTCGGCCTTAAATTATAATTATAATGCAGATGAATGGCGACTTTTCATTGATGGATCGTGTAAAAGTATGTACCCTGAAAAAACAAAAAAAAATTTGTGTTCCCTTAATGAAGTCTGTAATGTCACCCTTAGGTTTAAAAGCTGTGTTATTACACAATGAAAATCTCTTATCATCAGTTACAATCGCGTATGGGGTTAACAAGAAAGAAACGTATGAAATGATGGAAAAAATTTTACGGTTGATCGACTATGCCACGCATAAAAGGAAAGTCATCGCTGACTTAAAAGTGTTGACAATTTGGTAAAATCTGAGGATGTTATCTTACCACCACTACACTTAAAGCTGGGATACATGAAACAATTTGTAAAGAAATTGGATGTTAATAGCGAAGCGTTTCTTCATCTTAAAATTGTCTTCCCAAAATTAAGTGAAGCTAAAATAAAAGCCGGTGTTTATTAATTTGTTTTCATACCTACTTCTTTTTTATTTTTTTTATAATATGTGTATATAGGTATTTTCATTGGACCTCAAATTCGCAAAATTATGAGCGACGTTACCTTTATGAACAAGTTAAGCTGTGTTGAGAAACGTGCATGGAAGAGTTTTGTAGCGCTATGTGATAATTTCCTTGAGAACAACAGAAGCGACGACTACATCACGGTTATAAACGAATTTTTAAGTGCATATGGTGAAATGGGTTGCAACATGTCGATAAAAACTTTGTCGATACAACTTGTTGGCCGATTTTGTAAAAGAAACATTCGTTGAACTCGGTATTAAACGTACTCTTTGAATCTAATCAAAACTCATTTTGTGTTTTTATAAAATAGTGTGTGAAAATATCGCCAAAGTCAAGAAAAGAAGAAAAAGGGTATCAAAATTTAAGTTTGTTGTGCAAAACCAAGTAAAATTCGTCAGCTTTATTAAGAGGTCTATATATCTTTCAAAAGGTCCGAGTTTTTTCATTCTGAAACCGATCTTAGCATGTTAATTAGCTAAGATATGGGCTAAGAAGTGCGCAAAAGCACGAAAAATCGGTTTTTAAGGTTAAGTCAAGATTTTGGGGGTGTTTGACAAATTCCAAAATTGGATTCTCGTTCTACACGATAAGACCTACAAGGAAAATAAGATCACTTCCCAGGTATTTCGACTTCATTCTTTTTTGTAGCACTGTGTTATTTAACTCTTTACTCAAGATTTACTATGTTATTCTATCCAATAAGAAATCGCACGTATTGAAAAAAGTTCAAATTGTTAAATCTTTGGGTAAAAGATGTAAGCACTAGTAAGCTACTTTACAATTATTTTTTCGTATGTGGCAAAATATTAAGATATTATTTGCAACGCTTCGTCAAACACATTTGCTTTGGGCTTCATAATACTACTCCATATTTTTTAAATTTCATTAATTTTTAATTCTGTATATATTACATTAAATTTCATACAACCTTATTTTCTTTGCTTTCTTACAGGTTTTTCAATCTTCAAACAAATATTCTGGCCTTGATGACGAAGCATCTGACTAAGCGTTAGGCAAAACATATTTTTCTGAAATGAATAAATAAGTAATTCTGTTTTGTAACTCAAATTAATAAACATAATTGCATTTCCATATATGTACATATATATGCTTGTTGTACTAAATACTACTTTGATGCGGTCTGTTAGTTGGCGATTAAAAAATCCGTGATATTAAAATTGTTAGTTTTATGTTTACAAATTAAGAATATACATAAGTATATATATACATATATAAGATAACAACTATAAAGGTTTAAAAAGAACTTAAATCAATGAAATGGTATATTCAGCGGCCAACTTGGTTATTTACGACTTAATGGTCCAGCACGCATATTTACATACACATATACACAGGTGCACTCTAATATTGTTGAAGCTAATATACGCGAAAGGTTGTTCTCATTTTTTACTTTACATATTTACGTAACTATTCCCTTATATTTTAGAGTAAACACTACTTGTAATTATGCTCCTATTTGTTATACATTAATATGAAAATTAATATTATTGACACATATTTGAGTATTTAAAAAAAATTACTTCTTAATTCTAACAAGATGCCGCATATCTGGGAATTTAAAGTTTATACAATATTTAGATTGAAATTAATATTCCGGTTTTTGTTTACAAATCTTTAAATTGGTTTCTTATTTCATTCTATGTGCATCTTACTTACTGGATTGGCGGGTTAATCACCTACGCGATTTTGTTCGGGGTCAACATATTACGCTAGCATTCCCTATCTCTTGCTAATTAGCCCCAATAGAAAATAAGTATATCCAAGTATTTTTTCGCTTAGTGTTTCCACCGCAGAGGTGGTCTTCATTTTCCTCTGCTACCACTAGAGGGTACCGCGTCAAAACCCTTAAGGGCTGGAGCTAAGTATTTCATCCATTTGATCGACGTGATCTAGCCAGCGGAGACGCTAGTTCTTAATACGCTGAACTAAGTCTACGCCCTTGTAAAGCTTGTAGAGCTCATTATTCCATCGTATGCGGTATTCGCCGTCGCAAAGTCGTAAAGGTCCATAAATCTTTCGGAGAATCTTTCTCTCGAACACTTCAAGAGCCCTCTCATCTGATGTTGTCATCGTCCATGCTTCAGTGCCATACAATAGGCTTATGCCCTTATTATGAATGGAGACTAGTGTATATTGGAAAAAGCAGCTGCAGAAGATGGGAGGTGAATCGAGAAAATATCTTAACCGGGTGAAACAGCTAGACTGGTAGAAGTTCTGAAAAAGGGCCAATCCGTTAAGCTGGGTTCACTCAAGAGGCCTAATGGCTCTTTCACAGAGACCAGGACTGAGACTTACTCTCTTCTTCTAGAGACTCATTTTCTGGAAATCAGGTGATGGTTGCGCCTTCTTCTCCCTCGGCAGGGAGGGAATGCGAGAACCACCCCGAGAAGGTATAACTGGTTTGTTGCCAGAACTGTGGCGAGGGAAGATGCCATGAGATATGCTATTGAATCTTTTGACAGTTTCAAATCGCCCGGTCCGGATGGCATCTCACCTATTGTACTAAAAGAAGGTGTCGAGCCCGTGTAAGCGACCTTCAAAAATATTTTCACAGCGTCGCTCGCTTATATACCACAATCTTAGAGGCTGGTAAATGTCGCTTTATACCAAAGGTTGACAAGGACGACTACGCTAGCCCCAGAAGCTACAAACCTATTAGCATGACATCATTCATGCTAAGATTTCTGGAAAGATTAGTAGAGCTGTCTTTGCATCAACATGCCTATCAGGCGGGAACATCCTGTGAGACGGCTTTGCAAAATCTGGTTGCCAGAATTGGCGAGATCGTTGATAGGAAACAGTTCTCCTTGGACATTTTTGTAGACATTGAGGGTGCTTTTGACAATGCCACATATATGACAGCTAATACGTATCTCGCCTTTGCTATATCACATACTTTATTGACGGAATCTGAGCCACTGAAATTTGCACCTGAAGAAATTTCAATAGTAATTAAGAAACAATTGAAACCAAATAAGGCCCCGGGGCACGACTTGATTACTCCAAAAATGATTATTGAGCTACCAAATTGTGCTGTACTTTGCGTCTGTATGTTATTTAATGCAATTACTAAACATTGCTATTTCCCTCAACAATGGAAAAAGTCCACAGCATAATACCATCCCACCAATTTGGCTTCAGGGAGAAACATGGTACGATCGAACAAGTAAATCGCATGACATCTGAAATCCGTACATCGTTTGAAAAGAGGGAATATAGTGCTGCAATATTTCTTGAGGTCGCCCAGGCATTTGATCGAGTATGGCTAGACGGTCTAATGTATAAAATACAAATGTTACTCCCTTAAACCACCCACAGACTACTTAAGTCCTATCTGTATGATCGAAAGTTCACAGTTCGATGTAACACTGCCATCACTGAAGCTCATCTAATAGAAGCTGGAGTACCACAAGGCAGTGTTCTCGGCCCGATGCTCTACGTCTTATATACCTCGGATATTCCAACAAACGGCCGCCTGACAATGTCCACTTTTGCCGACGACACTGCGATAATCAGCCGCTCCATGTGTCCCCTGAAAGCATCTGCGCTCTTAGGTAATCATATGGAAGCTGTGGCCAATTGGCTTGCAAACTGGCGTATAAAGGTTAACGAACAAAAATATAAGCAAGTAACATTTACACTAAATAAGAAAAATTGTCCGCCCTTGACTTTGAACAACGTTCAAATACCACAAAGCAATAATGTCACATACCTAGGGGTCCACCTGGATAGGCGACTTACTTCGCGCAACCACATAGAGGCTAAACGGACTCGTCTTAAGTTGAAGACCAGTTCTCTACACTGGCTTATTAACTCTCGCTCACCCCTGAGCCTGGAGTATAAAGTGACTATATACAACACGGTTCTAAAACCCATTTGGACCTATGGATGTGAGTTATGGGGCAACGCGAGCAGCAGCAACATCGAAATCCTTCATCGTGCGCAATCTAAAATCCTTCGAACAATAACCGGAGCACCATGGTATATCCGAAACGAGAATATCCACCACGACTTGAGAATCCCGGAAGTACGAACTGAAATAGAGCAGCGGAAGGCGAAATATGCATCGAAGCTTTTAGCGCACCCTAATCAGTTAGCAAGAAATCTATTGCATGTAAACAGGAACTCAAGATTACGTAGGGAATGACTTTTCAGCCCAGTCGTAATATTTCTTAGGGCCAGTTAATAAAAATACTCATCCCGACTATGGGATGTAAATTATGTGATTAGAATAAGATTTGCAAACTTGTTGTTAGGCTCCTTAGTTGAGCAGATTCAATAAATAAAAGTAACAGTTAATAAAAAAAAAAAGACTTCTTTTTGATTATTAAATTAAATTATTTTTAATTTAATTTTCATAACCACTTCTCTCAGGCTTTGAACCCGGGAGCTCGGAGTTTTGTTGTAAAAATTTATAACAAGATTTTCGAAAGGTTTGATAGTGTGAGTCACTGGTACGAGCCAGAATTTATTTGTGAATATTGCTGCACAACATTAAAAAAATTTAAAGTTCAACAATCAATTACTTTGCCCTTTTCTGTGCCTAGGACTTGGCATCATCAGGCATATCATAAACAAGACGATTGCTATTGTTGCAAAACAAACGTTTCAGGTCACAATTTTAAATCGCGGAAAAACGTAAAGTATGCGAATGTTGTTACGGTTACAAAACCAAAATACTTAAATGCCGAAGTGCCTACAAAAAGTGAGTCAATGGATGCTGGTGAAACATATTTAGTAGAGGAAGAATTCCTTCCTTGTAAATCAAAATCAACGGAAAGGCATTTGGTTTCAAATTCTGACTTCGCCGATCTCGTGCGTGATTTGCATTTATCGAAACGAGAATCTGAAGTCTTCGGTTCACGACTAAAGCAGTGGAATTTAGTGGAAAAATATTTTCAAATAACATCGGGTAGAAAAAGCGACCGCACTTTGATACTTAGAGAAAGTTTTAAAACTGATGGCAATGACTGTGATCTAGTACATTATGTAAATGTACCCAAATTATTTTCGGCCTTAAATTATAATTATAATGCAGATGAATGGCGACTTTTCATTGATGGATCGTGTAAAAGTATGTACCCTGAAAAAAAAAAAACATTCGTGTTCCCTTAATGAAGTCTGTAATGTCACCCTTAGGTTTAAAAGCTGTGTTATTACACAATGAAAATCTCTTATCATCAGTTACAATCGCGTATGGGGTTAACAAGAAAGAAACGTATGAAATGATGGAAAAAATTTTACGGTTGATCGACTATGCCACGCATAAAAGGATAGTCATCGCTGACTTAAAAGTGTTGACAATTTGGTAAAATCTGAGGATGTTATCTTACCACCACTACACTTAAAGCTGGGATACATGAAACAATTTGTAAAGAAATTGGATGTTAATAGCGAAGCGTTTCTTCATCTTAAAATTGTCTTCCCAAAATTAAGTGAAGCTAAAATAAAAGCCGGTGTTTATTAATTTGTTTTCATACCTAGTTCTTTTTTATTTTTTTTATAATATGTGTATATAGGTATTTTCATTGGACCTCAAATTCGCAAAATTATGAGCGACGTTACCTTTATGAACAAGTTAAGCTGTGTTGAGAAACGTGCATGGAAGAGTTTTGTAGCGCTATGTGATAATTTCCTTGGGAACAACAGAAGCGCCGACTACATCACGGTTATAAACGAATTTTTAAGTGCATATGGTGAAATGGGTTGCAACATGTCGATAAAAACTTTGTCGATACAACTTGTTGGCCGATTTTGTAAAAGAAACATTCGTTGAACTCGATATTAAACGCACTCTTTGAATCTAATCAAAACTCATTTTGTGTTTTTATAAAATAGTGTGTGAAAATATCGCCAAAGTCAAGAAAAGAAGAAAAAGGGTATCAAAATTTAAGTTTGTTGTGCAAAACCAAGTAAAATTCGTCAGCTTTATTAAGAGGTCTATATATCTTTCAAAAGGTCTGAGTTTTTTCATTCTGAAACGAATCTTAGCATGTTAATTAGCTAAGATATGGGCTAAGAAGTGCGCAAAAGCACGAAAAATCGGTTTTTAAGGTTAAGTCAAGATTTTGGGGGTGTTTGACAAATTCCAAAATTGGATTCTCGTTCTACACGATAAGACCTACAAGGAAAATAAGATCACTTCCCAGGTATTTCGACTTCATTCTTTTTTGTAGCACTGTGTTATTTAACTCTTTACTCAAGATTTACTATGTTATTCTATCCAATTAGAAATCGCACTAATTGAAAAAAGTTCAAATTGTTAAATCTTTGGGTAAAAGATGTAAGCACTAGTAAGCTACTTTACAATTATTTTTTCGTATGTGGCAAAATATTAAGATATTATTTGCAACGCTTCGTCAAACACATTTGCTTTGGGCTTCATAATACTACTCCATATTTTTTGAATTGCATTAATTTTTAATTCTGTATATATTACATTAAATTTCATACAACCTTATTTTCTTTGCTTTCTTACAGGTTTTTCAATCTTCAAACAAATATTCTGGCCTTGATGACGAAGCATCTGACTAAGCGTTAGGCAAAACATATTTTTCTGAAATGAATAAATAAGTAATTCTGTTTTGTAACTCAAATTAATAAACATAAATGCATTTCCATATATGTACATATATATGCTTGTTGTACTAAATACTACTTTGATGCGGTCTGTTAGTTGGCGATTAAAAAATCCGTGATATTAAAATTGTTAGTTTTATGTTTACAGATTAAGAATATACATAAGTATATATATACATATATAAGATAACAACTATAAAGGTTTAAAAAGAACTTAAATCAATGAAATGGTATATTCAGCGGCCAACTTGGTTATTTACGACTTAATGGTCCAGCACGCATATTTACATACACATATACACAGGTGCACTCTAATATTGTTGAAGCTAATATACGCGAAAGGTTGTTCTCATTTTTTACTTTACATATTTACGTAACTATTCCCTTATATTTTAGAGTAAACACTACTTGTAATTATGCTCCTATTTGTTATACATTAATATGAAAATTAATATTATTGACACATATTTGAGTATTTAAAAAAAATTACTTCTTAATTCTAACAAGATGCCGCATATCTGGGAATTTAAAGTTTATACAATATTTAGATTGAAATTAATATTCCGGTTTTTGTTTACAAATCTTTAAATTGGTTTCTTATTTCATTCTATGTGCATCTTACTTACTGGATTGGCGGGTTAATCACCTACGCGATTTTGTTCGGGGTCAACATATTACGCTAGCATTCCCTATCTCTTGCTAATTGGCCCCAATAGAAAATAAGTATATCCAAGTATTTTTTCGCTTAGTGTTTCTACCGCAGAGGTGGTCTTCATTTTCCTCTGCTACCACTAGAGGGTACCGCGTCAAAAACCTTAAGGGCTGGAGCTAAGTATTTCATCCATTTAATCGACGTGATCTAGCCAGCGGAGACGCTAGTTCTTAATACGCTGAACTAAGTCTACGCCCTTGTAAAGCTTGTAGAGCTCATTATTCCATCGTATGCGGTATTCGCCGTCGCAAAGTCGTAAAGGTCCATAAATCTTTCGGAGAATCTTTCTCTCGAACACTTCAAGAGCCCTCTCATCTGATGTTGTCATCGTCCATGCTTCAGTGCCATACAATAGGCTTATGCCCTTATTATGAATGGAGACTAGTGTATATTGGAAAAAGCAGCTGCAGAAGATGGGAGGTGAATCGAGAAAATATCTTAACCGGGTGAAACAGCTAGACTGGTAAAAGTTCTGAAAAAGGACCAATCCGTTAAGCTGGGTTCACTCAAGAGGCCTAATGGCTCTTTCACAGAGACCAGGACTGAGACTTACTCTCTTCTTCTAGAGACTCATTTTCTGGAAATCAGGTGATGGTTGCGCCTTCTTCTCCCTCGGCAGGGAGGGAATGCGAGAACCACCCCGAGAAGGTATAACTGGTTTGTTGCCAGAACTGTGGCGAGGGAAGATGCCATGAGATATGCTATTGAATCTTTTGACAGTTTCAAATCGCCCGGTCCGGATGGCATCTCACCTATTGTACTAAAAGAAGGTGTCGAGCACGTGTAAGCGACCTTCAAAAATATTTTCACAGCGTCGCTCGCTTATATACCACAATCTTAGAGGCTGGTAAATGTCGCTTTATACCAAAGGTTGACAAGGACGACTACGCTAGCCCCAGAAGCTACAAACCTATTAGCATGACATCATTCATGCTAAGATTTCTGGAAAGATTAGTAGAGCTGTCTTGGCATCAACATGCCTATCAGGCGGGAACATCCTGTGAGACGGCTTTGCAAAATCTGGTTGCCAGAATTGGCGAGATCGTTGATAGGAAACAGTTCGCCTTGGGCATTTTTGTAGACATTGAGGGTGCTTTTGACAATGCCACATATATGACAGCTAATACGTATCTCGCCTTTGCTATATCACATACTTTATTGAATTATTCATAAATTTACCTAGTTATGAACTAACCTTACGCTGTTGCTAGTTATTATTTGAATTGTATTCCAAATGATTGAATTGTACTAATTTAAGTTTGCGCAAATAGTTCTACTGTATAACAGTTAGCGAATTTGTGAACTACTGGCATCACCCATTCTGCAGGTTGACAGATGTCAGCTGCACATATTTACATTTTAGTAGTAAGAAGTTTTTGGTAGTTTGGTATAAGTGATTTAACTCGTATTTTCTCGCTTATATATAAATATATATACTTATTTTCCAACTCCCGCCGCTTTGATAAAATAACTGAATATACTTTGTGCGCTACTGTTTTTAACACATTTTGTGAACTGCTTTTGTTACTGAAATTTCGCATTGCTTAATAAAGCTAAATTACATTCAAACGTTTCGAAGTGTTATTTATTTCCACGGGAAATGGTGTGTCGCGAAAAAAAGGTGTCGGTTGTTCAGATCCTCCGTAAGCAGTCGCTTTCATTGCGAATTCAACGCCGCAACCATCGTTTCACCTTGCCATCGTCGATCGCCAGACATCCAACAGCACCGCCGCCATTGTGTTGTGCAGCTATCGCCGTTCCAGCGCCATCATCAGACAGTGGGTCAACCTATCGCCCACAGCCTTTCGCCATCTCCAAGCCACCAATCACCATTTTGTGAAACAGAGGTCCAGAGCCCTATTATTTGGTCCTCCGTCGCCTTAACTCGAGCCAGCGCCAGCATCCCGCCCGCGCACACAAAAAAAAAAGTACCAAAGTACTTTAGCCGTAAGTAGGTATTACATTTTTCTAATAATTTCTCTGAAGTAATATATGTATATAAAAAATTTGCACAGCAATTGTATCATACGTATGTATGTATGAGCATACATAAGTGCGATATTTGTGGCAAATGTTGAGATGAAAAACAGCAGTTTAGTATGTATATATACATAACTGGAATAAAAGTTCAATATATATATTAAATTTTCACGCGAAAATTGCAAAACGGTTCCCTTTATATACTTATGTACGTATAACCAAAATCGCAAGTACATACATATATACTTGCAGTCTCTCTCGCCTCTCAGCAGCAAATACATATGCACATTGACACAAATACTTACATATTTGTTACAAATACAAACCATAAAGCAAAACGATAATTTCGAGACTCAAAAGAAAACGTTTTTAAAGCAAAATTTATTAAAATCACTAAAAATTAACTCTATTGAAACATTTCACAAATATGGGCATTTCCCCAATCCGATATACATATATACGTACCCTTGTATATATTCCAAATAGTGCGGCAAAGTGGTATATATACATACATATCTAAAATAAGAACTCGCCCTAAATAAATACATAAATTTCAATCAATGCGCATATACATACGTACAAAGCGGGCACAATGGAACGATTAGAGATTTGCTACCCTCAAATAAAATTAAATATATTATTTTGAAATTTCGCAGTTTTTTCACAAATAAAATATTTTGCTAATATTTAAGAATTACAAAGGCACCGCGCGAATACTTTTTTTGAAATATAACAAAAAAAAAATATTAAATTTGTATAAATACACATAAATTATTATTGATTAAATAATTTTTATATTTCTCACATATTAAGCTATCTAAGACAATCCACTTGTGGAATTGTATAGTTTTCTTCCGCTGAGGTTCAACGCTTAACGCCCAAATAAGTTCATTTCAGAAACGTACAATTTCATGGACTGACTGAACTCGATTCAGGTCCACTGAAATCCAAGACAACACGGAGTCAGTTTTAAGAATTAAAGACAACGATATAGTTAAGTTTTGGAACCGAGTTCAACATCCTTACGACAATATTGTCGAAGTAGATGAGCAGGACCTCCCCGCAGAATTTAAGCCATCCGCTTACCATAAATGCAGGTTCTTTCTCATAAGTTATGAGAACACGAAAGAATTATTTGTTTATTAGTTTGTCAAGGCAGTTGCACCACGACAATTTCAATTATAATTGTTGACTGGCAAATAGCCTTTCATTCAGTTAATAAATCAACAACATTTTATCATGGTGAATCACCGGAATAGTTTTTACTACATAAACGGTTTAGCAAACTAGCTGAAACTAAATAGTTTTGTTCCTGGAATGGGCCATATACGAACTACTTCGGGCGAAAACGAAACTCACGATAAGTGTGATTACACAGTGTGACACTCAAAAATACCTGGGAAGTGATGTTATTTTTCTTGTAGGCCTTATCGAGTAGAACGAGAATCCAATTTTGGAATTTGTCAAACACCCCCAAAATCTTTACTTAACCTAAAAAAACGAATTTTCGAGCTTTTGCGCACTTCTTAGTCCATATATTAGCTAATTAACAACCGATTTATAGAACGGTTTAAGGAAGAAGAAACTCAGGCCTTTTGAAATATATAGACGTCTTAATAAAGCTGAAGAAATTTACTTGTTTTTGCACAACAAACTTAAATTTTGCTACCCTTTTTCTTCTTTTTTTGACTTTGGCGATATTTTCACACACTATTTTATAAAAACACAAAATGAGTTTTGATAAGATTCAAAGATCAGCCAAAAAGTGACTGAGTTATTTCACTTTTTATAAGTACGAAATTTTTGCAAAAATTTGCTTCTGTTGTTCCTAACGAAATTATCACTTAATTTTTGAGTTTTTACTCATTTTTTCAGTCTTTATAAATTTCCGTTATACTGAAGTGCACGTGTTGTTTATCTTTTGTTGTATTTGTGAATATTGCTGCACAACATTAAAAAAATTTAAAGTTCAATAATCAATTACTTTGCCCTTTTCTGTGCCTATGACTTGGCATCATCAGGCATATCATAAACAAGACGATTGCTATTGTTGCAAAACAAACGTTTCAGGTCACAATTTTAAATCGCGGAAAAACGTAAAGTATGCGAATGTTGTTACGGTTACAAAACCAAAATACTTAAATGCCGAAGTGCCTACAAAAAGTGAGTCAATGGATGCTGGTGAAACATATTTAGTAGAGGAAGAATTCCTTCCTTGTAAATCAAAATCAACGGAAAGGCATTTGGTTTCAAATTCTGACTTCGCCGATCTCGTGCGTGATTTGCATTTATCGAAACGAGAATCTGAAGTCTTCGGTTCACGACTAAAGCAGTGGAATTTAGTGGAAAAATATTTTCAAATAACATCGGGTAGAAAAAGCGACCGCACTTTGATACTTAGAGAAAGTTTTAAAACTGATGGCAATGACTGTGATCTAGTACATTATGTAAATGTACCCAAATTATTTTCGGCCTTAAATTATAATTATAATGCAGATGAATGGCGACTTTTCATTGATGGATCGTGTAAAAGTATGTACCCTGAAAAAACAAAAAAAAATTTGTGTTCCCTTAATGAAGTCTGTAATGTCACCCTTAGGTTTAAAAGCTGTGTTATTACACAATGAAAATCTCTTATCATCAGTTACAATCGCGTATGGGGTTAACAAGAAAGAAACGTATGAAATGATGGAAAAAACTTTACGGTTGATCGACTATGCCACGCATAAAAGGAAAGTCATCGCTGACTTAAAAGTGTTGACAATTTGGTAAAATCTGAGGATGTTATCTTACCACCACTACACTTAAAGCTGGGATACATGAAACAATTTGTAAAGAAATTGGATGTTAATAGCAAAGCGTTTCTTCATCTTAAAACTGTCTTTCCAAAATTAAGTGAAGCTAAAATAAAAGCCGGTGTTTATTAATTTGTTTTCATACCTACTTCTTTTTTATATTTTTTTTATAATATGTGTATATAGGTATTTTCATTGGACCTCAAATTCGCAAAATTATGAGCGACGTTACCTTTATGAACAAGTTAAGCTGTGTTGAGAAACGTGCATGGAAGAGTTTTGTAGCGCTATGTGATAAATTCCTTGGGAACAACAGAAGCGACGACTACATCACGGTTATAAACGAACTTTTAAGTGCATATGGTGAAATGGGTTGCAACATGTCGATAAAAACTTTGTCGATACAACTTGTTGGCCGATTTTGTAAAAGAAACATTCGTTGAACTCGGTATTAAACGTACTCTTTGAATCTAATCAAATCTCATTTTGTGTTTTTATAAAATACATAGTGTGTGAAAATATCGCCAAAGTCAAGAAAAGGAGAAAAAGGGTATCAAAATTTAAGTTTGTTGTGCAAAACCAAGTAAAATTCGTCAGCTTTATTAAGAGGTCTATATATCTTTCAAAAGGTCTGAGTTTTTTCTTTCTAAAACCGATCTTAGCATGTTAATTAGCTAAGATATGGGCTAAGAAGTGCGCAAAAGCACGAAAAATAGGTTTTTAAGGTTAAGTCAAGATTTTGGGGGTGTTTGACAAATTCCAAAATTGGATTCTCGTTCTACACGATAAGACCTACAAGGAAAATAAGATCACTTCCCAGGTATTTCGACTTCATTCTTGTGCTAGCTCACAAAACGGTTTTACAAAAAGGGAAATTTTAACATAGCTAACGCCGAGTTCTGTTAAACATTTGTAGCACTGTGTTATTTAACTCTTTACTCAAGATTTACTATGTTATTCTATCCAATTAGAAATCGCACTAATTGAAAAAAGTTCAAATTGTTAAATCTTTGGGTAAAAGATGTAAGCACTAGTAAGCTACTTTACAATTATTTTTTCGTATGTGGCAAAATATTAAGATATTATTTGCAACGCTTCGTCAAACACATTTGCTTTGGGCTTCATAATACTACTCCATATTTTTTGAATTTCATTAATTTTTAATTCTGTATATATTACATTAAATTTCATACAACCTTATTTTCTTTGCTTTCTTACAGGTTTTTCAATCTTCAAACAAATATTCTGGCCTTGATGACGAAGCATCTGACTAAGCGTTAGGCAAAACATATTTTTCTGAAATGAATAAATAAGTAATTCTGTTTTGTAACTCAAATTAATAAACATAAATACATATCCTTATATGTACATATATATGCTTGTTGTACTAAATACTACTTTGATGCGGTCTGTTAGTTGGCGATTAAAAAATCCGTGATATTAAAATTGGTAGTTTTGTGTTTACAGATTAAGAATATAAGTATATATATATAAGATAAGAACTATAAAGGTTTAAAAAGAACTTAAATCAATGAAATGGTATATTCAGCGGCCAACTTGGTTATTTACGACTTAATGGTCCAGCACGCATATTTACATACACATATACACAGGTGCACTCTAATATTGTTGAAGCAAATATACGCGAAAGGTTGTTCTCATTTTTTACTTTACATATTTACGTAACTATTCCCTTATATTTTAGAGTAAACACTACTTGTAATTATGCTCCTATTTGTTATACATACATTAATATGAAAATTAATATTATTGACACATATTTGAGTATTTAAAAAAAATTACTTCTTAATTCTAACAAGATGCCGCATATCTGGGAATTTAAAGTTTATACAATATTTAGATTGAAATTAATATTCCGGTTTTTGTTTACAAATCTTTAAATTGGTTTCTTATTTCATTCTATGTGAAAAATAAATATGTTACATCTTACTTACTGGATTGGCGGGTTAATTATCTACGCGATTTTGTTCGGGGTCAACATATTACGCTAGCATTCCCTATCTCTTGCTAATTGGCCCCAATAGAAAATAAGTATATCCAAGTATTTTTTCGCTTAGTGTTTCCACCGCAGAGGTGGTCTTCATTTTCCTCTGCTACCACTAGAGGGTACCGCGTCAAAAACCTTAAGGGCTGGAGCTAAGTATTTCATCCATTTGATCGACGTGATCTAGCCAGCGGAGACGCTAGTTCTTAATACGCTGAACTAAGTCTACGCCCTTGTAAAGCTTGTAGAGCTTATTATTCCATCGTATGCGGTATTCGCCGTCGCAAAGTCGTAAAGGTCCATAAATCTTTCGGAGAATCTTTCTCTCGAACACTTCAAGAGCCCTCTCATCTGATGTTGTCATCGTCCATGCTTCAGTGCCATACAATAGGCTTATGCCCTTATTATGAATGGAGACTAGTGTATATTGGAAAAAGCAGCTGCAGAAGATGGGAGGTGAATCGAGAAAATATCTTAACCGGGTGAAACAGCTAGACTGGTAAAAGTTCTGAAAAAGGACCAATCCGTAAAGCTGGGTTCACTCAAGAGACCTAATGGCTCTTTCACAGAGACCAGGACTGAGACTTACTCTTTTCTTCTAGAGACTCATTTTCTGGAAATCAGGTGATGGTTGCGCCTTCTTCTCCCTCGGCAGGGAGGGAATGCGAGAACCACCCCGAGAAGGTATAACTGGTTTGTTGCCAGAACTGTGGCGAGGGAAGATGCCATGAGATATGCTATTGAATCTTTTGACAGTTTCAAATCGCCCGGTCCGGATGGCATCTCACCTATTGTACTAAAAGAAGGTGTCGAGCCCGTGTAAGCGACCTTCAAAAATATTTTCACAGCGTCGCTCGCTTATATACCACAATCTTAGAGGCTGGTAAATGTCGCTTTATACCAAAGGTTGACAAGGACGACTACGCTAGCCCCAGAAGCTACAAACCTATTAGCATGACATTATTCATGCTAAGATTTCTGGAAAGATTAGTAGAGCTGTCTTTGCATCAACATGCCTATCAGGCGGGAACATCCTGTGAGACGGCTTTGCAAAATCTGGTTGCCAGAATTGGCGAGATCGTTGATAGGAAACAGTTCGCCTTGGGCATTTTTGTAGACATTGAGGGTGCTTTTGACAATGCCACATATATGACAGCTAATACGTATCTCGCCTTTGCTATATCACATACTTTATTGAATTATTCATAAATTTACCTAATTATGAACTAACCTTACGCTGTTGCTAGTTATTATTTGAATTGTATTCCAAATGATTGAATTGTACTAATGTAAGTTTGCGGAAATAGTTTTACTGTATAACAGTTAGCGAATTTTTGAACTACTGGCATCACCCATTCTGCAGGTTGACAGATGTCAGCTGCGCATATTAACATTTTAGTAGTAAGAAGTTTTTGGTAGTTTGGTATAAGTGATTTCACTCGTATTTTCTCGCTTATATATAAATATATATACTTATTTTCCAACTCCCGCCGCTTTGATAAAATAACTGAATATACTTTGTGCGCTACTGTTTTTAACACATTTTGTGAACTGCTTTTGTTACTGAAATTTCGCATTGCTTAATAAAGCTAAATTACATTCAAACGTTTCGAAGTGTTATTTATTTCCACGGAAAATGGTGTGTCGCGAAAAAAGGTGTCGGTTGTTCAGATCCTCCGTAAGCAGTCGCTTTCATTGCGAATTCAACGCCGCAACCATCGTTCCACCTTGCCCCTGCGAGGGCGGGCACCTTGGCGTGGTGCAGGGGCTTAGGCGTTTCCCACCAGGAGCTGTGTATGGAGCGGAGTGACGATGCTTAATTGTTTATCTATCTCCATGCCGGCTTCAAGTGGGAGCGCTGACCAAGAACCGCCACCTCCTAATCCAGGGTGTAATGCGACACCGTGCCCATTGGAAGGTTTGCAGCCAGGAGGGCATAAACCGGCTGTATTCACACGGCGCCTCCTCGACACCGGGCCGCATCGAGGAGTAACTAGGCCTTACCGCGCTACGGGGCGCTGGCGTGGTGGACCATCAGAGATCCCCTTCTTAAATTTTTGACCGCTGAGCTTTGCTTAGGCCGAGCTGGCGGTCGTACGAACAAGATGAATACAACAAACAAACAACAACAACAACAACAACAACAACAAAAACAGCAACAGCAAAAGCAGCATAACAGCAACGTTAAGCAAGCGCATAGTGGCAGCAGCGGTGTTCCTACGGCGGGCAGCAGCGCGAACGTGCCTCAGGCGGCAACGAGAAGAGGCAGCTTCATGGAGCGCCTAACAGAGCAGGAGGCTGCCCTATTCATTGAGCATGCAAGAGATGATGATGAGGCACCTAGAACCAGCGCATGCAAGCGCAAGGAAACTGCTCTGAGCGGAGGTAAGGAAAGGTGTGAAGGTGAGTCAACCGGTATGAACCTAACCGCCGGAGTAGATCGGTCGCAAAGCCGACCCGGCACTTTCTGCTCTTCTAATTTCAGAGAGAGCGAAGCGAGAGAGAGCCCTAGCAGACAACGTGCACCCAGCAGGCACCGCCCGGACCGCAACCGGTCTAAAAGCCGGCGTAGGTCCAGGAGTGAGTTGCGCTCGGGTAGCGTTCAGCGGCAGAGATCGCCAGGCAGGCGGGAGAGGTCACGCAGCCGCTCTGGCTCGCGGACATCCCAAGCAGCAGGGTGGCAGCAGCAGAGGAGAAAGCACCGAAGGGCGAGACTACCTCCACTTCCCCCCCGGGGCCAACCGGGGGCCCTCGATGACCGTAACCGCAAGGGGTTGAGCGGGGCCGGGGCGAAGTGGTACATCCGCTATCTTGAGCAGGGGAAAACCCCAGAAGAAGCTCGGGCCATGGCGGGTGTTCGGATGGAGGTCGAAAAAGAAGAGCGAGAGCGCAGGGACCGCAAGCGCACGCGAGAGCCACCCGTGCACGCCACTGAGCGGACGAGCGGGCCAAGCAACAACTCAGGTGTAACCGCGCCTGCTAATAAGCAGAGAAGCGGGGAAACACCCACTGGGTACCAACGACCTGCGCCCGCAGAAATGCGGAGAAGCAGGGAACCTGCATCGAAGCAGCCTATAGCTGAGCCCGCTATTAAGCGCGGCAGTGAGCTGATTACTCCTCCAGAGCAACCATCCAGCAAGAGCCAACGTGAGCAACCGCCACCTCCCGACACGGCGTCAGGTAGTCAGGGGGGTCAGATGGGGGAGGGGCGGCCGCAGGCCTCTCAGCAGTCCAGCTACTCGGCGGCCCTGAGGGGCATCCGGGTGGCTGTGCTGCCGAGAGATTACCCAGCGGCGGCCCTCAACTCAGACGACCTCACAAAGCTACAGGACGCCATTGTGCACGAGGTCTTTAAGGGAGCGTCCTTTCCCTTATCGTTCTACGGGGTGTATTTCCGGTCGGGAATGCTCCTCGTGGACTGTAAGGATGACAGGACGGTAGGTGGGCTAACCGAGAAAGCCGGCGAACTGGAAAGGTGGAAGGGGCCGGTGATGTGCGTGAAGAGGGGGGATCAGATTCCCCTACTGCACAACGTTTCGGTCTTCCTACCGAGAAGTGCCGATGAAACAGCGGAGTACGCGCTTCAGCTGCTGAAGACCCAAAACGAGGGCATTCACTCCTCAGTTTGGAGGGTCATTTCCAGCAGCTCCGAAGACGGCAGGCTGAGGCTAAATTTGGGAATAGACGATGGGTCTTACCTTGCCATCAAAAGGGCAGGCTTCATCCTGCACTACAGGTTCGGCATGGTTGTGGTGAGGCCGTGGAGGAGAGAACCTCCCGGCAACAAAGAGCCTTAAGCCCAGGGTTCCTTGGACTCAAGTGCCAAAGGCGTTGCCGTTCCTCCCGCGACTTTGCCCCCTGCAAACGCGCCAGTGCAAGGCACCCAGTCGTCTGCCCAGCCAAGTCCAAAGGATGCAGCCAAAGACAGCAGCCGGGAATTAAACATTCCCGATTCCGAGGAGCTCCTAGAGGAGCTTGATCTGAGGCGACTCGAGCTGGACGGGGTCAGCGAGGGCGATATACTGCTCTCGGACCTCGAGGAGCCAGTGCTATGAGCAATGCAGCGTTGTCAGTAGCCCAGGTCAACCTCCACCACGCAGTGGCCGCTTCGGCAGTCATCGCAAGGAGGTTTACTACGGACGACCTGGGCATTATACTGATACAAGAGCCGTGGGTCTTCAGGGGCCAGGTAAGAGGCCTGAACCACAGGAGTAACAAGGTAATTTGGGATATCTCCTGTGACAGGCCTAGAGCATGTGTAGTGCTAAAGTACAACATTAAACACTTCTGCATTACAGAGTTTTTAACACAAGACCTGGTGGCGGTGCAGGCGACGGTGATGGTAGGCGAACAGACTACGGACGTCGTCTTCGCTGCTGCATATTGCCCGGGGGACGACACCAACGTGCCTCCCCTTGAAGTACAGCAGCTGGTGGGGCACTGCAGACGCAGAAGGCTTCCGCTAATTCTTAGCTGCGATGCGAACGCCCACAACGTGGAGTGGGGCAGCACAGATACCAACCCCCGCGGTGAGTGCCTCTTAGAGTATATATTAAGCGAGAACTTAGGTATCCACAACGTTGGACATACTCCAACGTTTGTGACCAGAGTACGACAAGAAGTACTGGATGTCACCCTTGGCAACGATTTGGCCAATCCTTTGATTTCGGGGTGGCGGGTCTCATCGGAACCCTCCCTCTCGGATCACAGGATCATCCAATTCGAGCTAAGAGCGAGGACCAAGGTAGAAGCAATCAGACGCAACCCCAGAAGAACAAACTGGGCTTTGTATCATGAGCATTTAGAATCGAACCTAGCAAACATTGAGCGTAACAATAAGAGAACAAGCTGTATGGAGTTAGAAAGCAGGGTCAGTGGTCTGAACGGCGCCATTACGGACGCCTTTCACTCTAGCTGTCCCGAGACGAGGCCGGGAGATAAAACCCAACCTGGCTGGTGGTCTCGGAAGCTCTCGGCGCTCCGCAAAGAAGTGCGAAGGCTTTATAACAGAGCCAGGCGCACGGGACGCTGGGAAGAGTATTCGACATGCCTAACGAAGTACAGCAAAGAAATCAGAAAATCAAAGCGTAGCAGTTTCAGGAAATTCTGTGAGAGCATTAGCTCGACTCCTGCGGCTGCCAGGCTGCATAGAGCCTTAGCAAGGGACAATCCGGGGACTATAATGGCTATCAAAAGGTCCGACGGGTCCTACACTGGTAACGAGAGAGAAAGGGCCCTCGCTCTACTTTCGGCCCACTTCGCTGGTGCTGTCGGAATCCCACCCGCGGCTGGACACTGTGAGTCGCGTCCAAGTTCGGCCGATTGGAAAGTAGCCAGGAGTCTGTTCACGTACAACTCGGTCGGCTGGGCTCTGGACACGTTTGAACAGTTCAAGGCCCCGGGGGTAGACGGCATCAGCCCGGTGCTGCTGAAGCGGGGCGGGAAATTGCTTCTTCCCTACCTCGTAAGAATAATGAGAGATAGCCTAGCGCTGGCACACATTCCAGCGGTATGGCAAAGAGCTAGGGTAGTTTTCATACCGAAAGTGGGCAGAAGGGACATGTCCTCAGCGAAATCTTTCAGGCCGATCAGTCTTACCTCCTTCATGTTGAAGGCTATGGAGAAGGTGATTGACCTGGAAATAAGAGCCAACGTTCTCGGGGATGCACCGTTACATCCGGATCAACATGCCTACAGAGTCGGCCGCTCGACGGAAACGGCTTTGTATGCATTGACCACGGATATTCGGGACGCTTTGGAGAATGGAGAAAAAGTGCTCTGTGCCTTCCTCGACATCGAGGGGGCCTTCGACAACACCTCGCATGCAGTGGTGAACAGAGCCTTGGAGCAAAGGGGAGTGCAGCCCACTATTCGTAACTGGATAAATAGGCTGCTAGAGACCAGAATAGCCGAAGTTGATACTGGCGAAGATACAGTTCAGCTACAGACGACCAAAGGATGCCCACAGGGCGGGGTACTATCCCCGCTTCTGTGGAGCCTAGTGGTGGATGACCTCCTGCATATTCTCACCAGTAATGGAATCCGCTGTCAAGGATACGCGGATGACATAGTGATAATTGCAAGGGGTAAATTCGTGAGCACCCTCTTTGACATAGTGCAAAGAGGACTGAACCTGGCAAAGAAATGGTGCTTGGAGGTAGGACTGAATATCAATCCTGCCAAAACGGCCATAGTTCCCTTTACCAGAAAGAGAAAATTACTAGGTAGTAGAGTTATAGCTCTGGGGGGGGTCGCGGTCGAGGTCACCACGGAAGTGAAATATCTGGGTCTCATCTTAGATTCTAAGCTTCTGTGGAAGGCTCATGTCGATGCTGCCGTCTCCAGGGCTAGGAGAGCATTAATGGTGTGCAGACGACTCGCAGGAAAATCCTGGGGCTGCAGCCCTAGAATACTGCGGTGGATGTACATCATGATAGTGAGACCCATGGTCACCTATGGTGCAGTGGCTTGGGGATCCAGAAGTGCCCTGACCTCGGTTAGGCAATCTATTACCAGGCTACAGCGCTTGGCGGGCGTGTGCATTACCGGAGCGATGCGCACGTGCCCGACAGCTGCGCTGGAGGTGATTCTGGAACTTGAGCCGCTGCACGTCACCATCGACCATGTGGCTAAGCGAACCCTGATGAACTTCTCAAAAGAAGGTTTCGGCAGGGGTAAGTTGATGTCGTCCAAAGCAAGGGACAGACTAGAACCTCAGCTGCCTCTCTTGGGCTTCCCCAGAGATGAGATTCATAAAAAGATAAGGTTTGACAGAAAGTTTGGAGTGGAAATATACAGCAAGGCTACCTGGAGTGCATCCATACTGGACAACCACATCCAGAGAAGCACCCTACAATGGTACACTGATGGCTCCAGGACCTCCGAAGGCATTGGAGCGGGCGTCCATGGTCCCAGATCCAGCATCTCGGTTCCATTGGGGGCCTACCCAAGCATCTTCCAAGCGGAGGTCTTTGCCATCAGTGAATGCGCTGAGATTAACCTGAGAAGAAATTACCGCGGTGAGACCATTCTCATATCAAGCGACAGCCAGGCCGCGCTCAAGGCCCTCTCCTCCTATGAAATAAAATCATCACTGGTAATGGAGTGCTTTGAGAGACTGAATGCCCTGGCGGAGAGAAACCAAATCCAACTCCTCTGGGTACCAGGACATAGAGGGGTTGGTGGCAACGAAGAAGCCGATCGCCTGGCCAGGACAGCAGCCTCAGCTACTCCGGTGGGACCAGAGCCGATCCTGGCTGTAGGTCCCAGCACTGTGAGAGAAATGCTGAGAGATGAGACTAACAGACTGCGAAACCAACAATGGCGCAATATAGCAGGCCTTAGACAGGCAAAGTCTCTCCTTGGGGGATACAATATGAAAAGGCACAGGTTGCTGATGAGCCTCCCCAAGGAGAAACTAAGAATCATGACAGGAATTCTGACGGGTCATTGCAGATTAAGGGGCCACCTACACAAGCTAGGGATTTGGTCAAGCGACCTCTGTCGCTTCTGTGACTTAGAAACAGAAACCCCGCAGCATCTACTCATGGAGTGCGTTGCTGTGGCGCGCAGAAGAGGCACGGCCTTTGGACGGCCGTGGCCGGATGAGCAACACTTACACTCATTACCCCCGACAACCATACTAGGCTTTCTAGAGGTGCTGGGGCTTATCGAAGTACTGTGGTATGAGCCGTAGAGGGCACAATAGACCTATCGGTCGCAGTGCATTCCTCTCATTTATAATCTAATCTAATCTATCGTTCCACCTTGCCATCGTCGATCGCCAGACATCCAACAGCACCGCCGCCATTGTGTTGTGCAGCTATCGCCGTTCCAGCGCCATCATCAGACAGTGGGTCAACCTATCGCCCACAGCCTTTCGCCATCTCCAAGCCACCAATCACCCTTTTGTGAAACAGAGGTCCAGAACCCTATTATTTGGTCCTCCGTCGCCTTAAATCGAGCCAGCGCCAGCATCCCGCCCGCGCACACAAAAAAAAAAGTACCAAACTACTTTAGCCATAAGTAGGTATTACATTTTTCTAATAATTTCCCTGAAGTAATATATAGAAGCCTTATAAATAAATTTGCACAGCAATTGTATCATACGTATGTATGTATGAGCATACATAAGTGCGATATTTGTGGCAAATGTTCAGATGCAAAACAGCAGTTTAGTATATATATTTATATACATAACTGGAATAAAAGTTCAATATATAATATTTTAGAATTTTTATTGAGCTCAAGGCCAGTTTATGGAAGATTTTTTGTGAAAAAACAACAACAGCTTTTAAGGGTTGAAGTTATAGTACTATTTCGGAAATCACCACATTTCCTCATCAGACTGCTTTTTGATTATCAAATTAAATTATTTTTAATTTAATTTTCATAACCACTTCTCTCAGGCTTTGAACCCGGGAGCTCGGAGTTGCAGAGCCAATACGCTACCTATTGTGCTACGCTAGCCGAGTTGGCTGTTGTGTTTATTTCCTCTTCCTTAAACAAACCAACTACAAACAAGAGCAACTGATCTGCCGCTATTTAACTTGTTTGTGTGGTTGTTGTTTGTGTTTTTGTTTGCAAATTCTGTATAATGTGTTTTTTACATTATATTCTAATGCATTTTTAAGGCGTGCTCATCCTTGTATACAATGGTTGTTCATTTTTCTGTTGGCCTAGTAAATGTTAATATTTTAGAATTTTTATTGAGCTCAAGGCCAGTTTATGGAAGATTTTTTGTGAAAAAACAACAACAGCTTTTAATGGTTGAAGTTATAGTACTATTTCGGAAATCACCACATTTCCTCATCAGACTTCTTTTTGATTATCAAATTAAATTATTTTTAATTTAATTTTCATAACCACTTCTCTCAGGCTTTGAACCCGGGAGCTCGGAGTTGCAGAGCCAATACGCTACCTATTGTGCTACGCTAGCCGAGTTGGCTGTTGTGTTTATTTCATCTTCCTTAAACAAACCAACTACAAACAAGAGCAACTGATCTGCCGCTATTTAACTTGTTTGTGTGGTTGTTGTTTCTGTTTTTGTTTGCAAATTCTGTATAATGTGTTTTTTACATTATATTCTAATGCATTTTTAAGGCGTGCTCATCCTTGTATACAATGGTTGTTAATTTTTCTGTTGGCCTAGTAAATGTTAATATTTTAGAATTTTTATTGAGCTCAAGGCCAGTTTATGGAAGATTTTTTGTGAAAAAACAACAACAGCTTTTAATGGTTGAAGTTATAGTACTATTTCGGAAATCACCACATTTCCTCATCAGACTTCTTTTTGATTATCAAATTAAATTATTTTTAATTTAATTTTCATAACCACTTCTCTCAGGCTTTGAACCCGGGAGCTCGGAGTTGCAGAGCCAATACGCTACCTATTGTGCTACGCTAGCCGAGTTGGCTGTTGTGTTTATTTCATCTTCCTTAAACAAACCAACTACAAACAAGAGCAACTGATCTGCCGCTATTTAACTTGTTTGTGTGGTTGTTGTTTGTGTTTTTGTTTGCAAATTCTGTATAATGTGTTTTTTACATTATATTCTAATGCATTTTTAAGGCGTGCTCATCCTTGTATACAATGGTTGTTCATTTTTCTGTTGGCCTAGTAAATGTTAATATTTTAGAATTTTTATTGAGCTCAAGGCCAGTTTATGGAAGATTTTTTGTGAAAAAACAACAACAGCTTTTAATGGTTGAAGTTATAGTACTATTTCGGAAATCACCACATTTCCTCATCAGACTTCTTTTTGATTATCAAATTAAATTATTTTTAATTTAATTTTCATAACCACTTCTCTCAGTAAAAATTCTAAAATATTAACATTTACTAGGCCAACAGAAAAATGAACAACCATAGTTCAATATATATATTAAATTTTCACGCGAAAATTGCAAAACGGTTCCCTTTATATACTTATGTACGTATAACCAAAATCGCAAGTACATATATACTTGCAGTCTCTCTCGCCTCTCAGCAGCAAATACATATGCACATTGACACAAATACTTACATATTTGTTACAAATACAAACCATAAAGCAAAACGATAATTTCGAGACTCAAAAGAAAACGTTTTTAAAGCAAAATTTATTAAAATCACTAAAAATTAACTCTATTGAAACATTTCACAAATATGGGCATTTCCCCAATCCGATATACATATATACGTACCCTTGTATATATTCCAAATAGTGCGGCAAAGTGGTATATATACATACATACATATCTAAAATAAGTACTCGCGCTAAATAAATACATAAATTTCAATCAATGCGCATATACATACGTACAAAGCGGGCACAATGGAACGATTAGAGATTTGCTACCCTCAAATAAAATTAAATACATTATTTTGAAATTTCGCAGTTTTTTCACAAATAAAATATTTTGCTAATATTTAAGAATTACAAAGGCACCGCGCGAATACTTTTTCTGAAATATAACAAAAAAAAAATATTAAATTTGTATAAATACACATAAATTATTATTGATTAAATAATTTTTATATTTCTCACATATTAAGCTATCTAAGACAATCCACTTGTGGAATTGTATAGTTTTCTTCCGCTGAGGTTCAAAGCTTAACGCCCAAATATGTTCATTTCAGAAACGTACAATTTCATGGACTACTGAACTCGATTCAGATCCACTGAAATCCAAGACAACACGGAGTCAGTTTTAAGAATTAAAGACAATGATATAGTTAAGTTTTGGAACCGAGTTCAAGATCCTTACGACACTATTGTCGAAGTAGATGAGCAGGACCTCCCCGAAGAATTTAAGCCATCCGCTAGCCATAAATGCAGGTTCTTTCTCATAAGTTATGAGGACACGAAAGGCCGAATTGGTGACAAACTCAAACTCTTCAAACTAAACGATCCCACGCCTGCTCCCACCGTATCGCAGCCCAAAAACGAATATGGCATTGGCCTAAAGGTGCCACCCTGCGATACAGAAGTTTTTTTGGGGGGTTATGAACAATAGCCGTCTTTCGGTGACATATTCACGGCGATTTACATAAACCATCCAAAACTCTCTCCGGCGCATAAGCTGTACCATCTGAGGTAAAAAACTCTAGGCAAAGCCGGTCAAATAGTCAAACAATTCGCGTTGAGTGACGACAATTTCAATTTAGCTTGGGAAGCCCTTCGTTCTCGATACGAGAATAAGAGAGTACTCGTAGACAACCAAATACGAACTCTAATGAATTTAAAGCCAATAGTAACCGAAAATAGCGAGGAAATACAGATATTGCAATCTCCTGTAAATAACTGCATCCAAATCCTCGCTACTCAGCATGCGTCTACCGAAAGCTGGGACCCAATTTTATTCTACCTCGTAACCTTGAAGCTTCATGAAAACACAGTCTCCCTGTGGAAACAATCACTTAGTTCCAGAAAAGACCTTCCCAACTGGCCTTCAATGAACCAGTTCTTAACTAAACGGTACGAGGTGGTCGAACGAGTTAGTCAATGTTCCTAGATTCACAGCTACCAAATTTTTGGGAACTGGAAGAAGGTCCAAAATCCCATTTAATTACACTCGAAGATGAGATATGTGAAAAGTTGTTTAAATCTACAACCACAAGAACGCATGATGGTGCGGCCTTCAAAACAAGTTTTTCGGACCAAATGGGTTTAGGTCGGTCCCGTACATCAGCTCTTCAACAATTTCTCAGCATGGAGAGAACCTTTTTAAAAAAAGATGATCTCAAACCTCTTTACGACAACGCGTTAGAGGAATATGTCACCCTTAGCCATATGGAGATAACAACTCCATATGAAATCTCGTCTTTAATGCATCTAAAAGGTCAGGGTCCGGTTACTCTCTCAAAGATGTTCTCTGTACCGGACCAACCCTTCAACCTGACCTGATGCTATTAATACTCAAATAACGATGTCGTTTTTAATGGCGATGTCGAAAAAATTACCGTCTTATACTTCTACACGAAAACGACCAAGACTACCAAAGAATTGCATTTCGTTTAGACTTAACTAGTCCCATTCTCGATTACAAATTGAAAACCATAACCTTCGGTGTAAGTTGTGCGCCTTACCTAGCAATACGCACACTGCATCAACTCTCAGAAGACGTTAAAACGTCCCAACGCAGTTTCAATATTAAAAAACGAGACGTATGTAGACGAACTTCTCTCTGGTCGTCACGACACACTCTCGGCACAAGAACCCCTCTCACAAGTAATGAAAGCACTCAAGCCGGCAGGCTCTCCGCTTAAGAAAATAACAGCCAGCTATCTCGAAATTCTCGAAAATATAGATGCGGAGGACTTGCTCGACACCAACTTTCTCGAATTCGAGAAAGCAAGCACAACAAAAACGCTTGGAATTTAATTGAATGCACGTGTAGATACCTTCTCATACACCGTTGATTCCATCCCAGCGTTATCAGCTAGCACGAAGCGACAAACTCTAGCCCCTGTCGCCATACTTTTTGACCCCGCAGGATGACTAACGCCGATAACGATTCAAGCCACAATCCTTTTAAAAGAGCTCTGGCTTGACGGCATTTATTGGGATGACCAGGTAAAATTCCTCCTCCTAGTAAAATGGGTGCAATTTGCATATAATCTCGAAGCAATCTCAAGCATTCAAATCCCTCGATGTGTCAGATACATCCCCGACCAACAGGTCGAATTGCATGGCTTCTGCGACGCCTCCGAAAAGGCGTACTGTGCCACCATCTACCTTCTGACCACGAATGGCACTAATATCTCTTCCCACCTTCTAGTCGCCAAAGACAAAGTCGCGCCGCTTCGAACAGCATGCTTACCACGGCTTGAGTTGGGTGGCGCCCTTCTCCTAGCCAAACTAGTCGCAGAAGTCCAATATCGTCTCAAACTCTCTAAGCGGAAATTGATGTTGTGGTCAGATTCCGAGATCCTTTTAGAATGGCTAGAAAAGCCTCCCCACATGTGGAAAACCTTTGTTTCCAATCGAAACGCGTAGATCATTGATGCCACTTGGGGACATGTTCGCAGTTCGACTTGGCGGCTTCGTCTCTTTGGTGAAATGGCCTGGAATGGCTAGTCAGCCCTCCGGAAGCTTGGCCAAGGTCGTCTCACAGAGACAACAGCCCACCAGAAGTACGCCGAGCCGAAGCTTTCCATACAGCCGAAGACAGTCCCGATATTCGTCGGTTTTCCTCATACTCGCGAGCCGTAAAAGTCGTGACACATGATTTTAGATTTCTTAGTAATCTAAAAAATCGAGTCAATGGCACACCAGTTGCACAAGACGATTATCTAACTTACGTTGATTTCAACGCCACAAAGCAGCGTCTTTTAGCCTGACTCAAGCTCGATATTTTCCTCGAAGCTCGTTCCTCACGCTCGACCCGTTCCTTAATGAGGCTCATTTACTCCGTGTCAACGTCAGACTAGCTCATTCCACGTTGAGTTACAATGAGCGACACCCAATCATAATTCCTGAGAAGTCTCGATCCGCTGTCCTATATATTCGCTTTATACACGAATTACTTCTGCAATCGGATATTTTTGGAAAATGTTCGAATGAAAAACAGCAGTTTAGTATACATATATACATAAATGAAATAATATTTCAATATACATGTTAAATTTTCCCGCGAAAACTGCAAAACGGTTTCCTTTATATACTTATGTTCGTAGTATAACCAAAATCGCAAGTACATATACATATACTTGCTGTCTCTATCGCCTCTCAGCAGCAAAAACATATGCACATTGATACAGATATTAACATATTTGTTACAAATACAAACCGTAAAGCAAAAAAATAATTTCGAGACTCAAAAAAACGGGTTTAAAGCAAAATTTATTAAAATCACTAAAAATTAACTCTATTAAAAAATTTCACAAATATTGGCATTTACCTAATGCGATATACATACATATATACGTACTCTTGTATATATTCCAAATAGTCCGGCAAAGTGGTGTATATACATGCATATATAAAATAATTGCTCGCGCTAAATAAATACATAAATTTAAATCCGTGCGCATATACATACATACAAAGCGGGCACAATGAAACGATTAAATATTTGCTACCCTTAAATAAAAATTAATACATTATTTTGAAATTTCGCAGTTTTTCGTTATTTAAAATACAAGTCTCTCGGAAATGCTTAAAATAAAATCACAAAGAAAATATTTCTCGAATATTTAATAATTAGGGTGCGTTTATGTTGGAGCTGCGATATGGTCGAAGATAGCAGTGACTAGAGCATAGCTAAAAATATACGCTTTGATGTAGTGTTTATGTGGAAACTGCTATAAAAGCGAAAAGAGCTGAGAGAGTACCGACAAGAGCATAGCGTAGAACAACGCTTCGATGTGGTGTTTATGTTTGAAGGTGATTAAAAATTTCCAATTCTGATAAAGAAATGTTCTCGTCTTCAACTTCTTTATATAGTTTATTTAAAAGTGCACAGGAAGCCCGCAAATTTTCTGCAAACCCCATTATAGAGGAATAACAGATATTTGACGTGTTTTATAATTTGTCAAGTTTTCGGAGTATATGCGAATGAATACTGAAACCTGTGATTATGTTTTATTTAAAATTGAAGAAAAGTTAGAAAAAATTGGTACCATTGTCATAACATACCTATTTTGCATGACGAGCGATAGATTGTAACTTTTCACTATCGTTTAACATGTTGAACTATTACAAAAAACATTAATATTATAATTTTTTTTAACTTCATAAAGCAAATTTGCATTTTTTTTGGTTCCATATAGTAGAAGAGTAATTAAATTAAATCTGTGTAAAATTAAAGATTTGTTTAATATTCAAACTCTACTCAAACGCTATTACTATACTATAGTCGTACGTTAATAAATAAAAGCAGTATTAATCAAATTAAAGTTATAAAATAAAAATAAAAAAAAATAAAAACACAAAAAATTGCCAGTGTAACAAGTAAAAAATCTTTGTTAGCAAGCAAAAGTGCGAAAAACTAAAAACATAAGTACAAAGTCCAACCAACGAGGACAGTGAAAATGAGTCATGCTTAGCAAAACCAACGCCGGAATTCACTGCATTCAGTAGGCGAGCGCAACAAATACTTTACCATTGTTGCTCACAACAACGGGACAACGCAGGCTTCGAACAGCACAGCTCTGCCTAATATTACGACATCGCCTGCGAATAACGCAAAAGCAGCCAGCCCAACAGCAGCAAACCACCAATCACAGCCAGCCATCGCGTCATCAGTTAGCACTGCAGCAGCAACGATTACAGCACAAAAAGCAGCAGAGGTACCTATGACAAAGAAAAAGTCGGCAGTGCTGACAGGCATTGATCACTACGTGACGATCAAGCGCAAAGCAAGCCCTTCTAAAAGCTTACAGGGTGCAAAAAAACAATACACCAACAATGGGTAAACACTTTCACCTTTGGGTGAAAATAGATTTTCAATCTTAAGCGTAGACAACGCAAAAGAAAAAACAGCTGCATTGCAAGGTGCAACTAAAGCCGACAGTGCCAAGCCACCACCAATATATTTGCGTGAAAGCAGCTCTAATGCACTTGTCGCTAACATTGCCCGCCTAATTGGTACAAACAATTTTCACATTGTACCCCTTAAAAAAGGAAACATTGACGAAACTAAAATTCAAATATATAACGAGAAAAACTTCCGTGAAGTAGTAAATTTTTTATCCGCTAAAAACAAAAACTACTACTCCTACCAATTAAAAAGCTCTAAGGGCCTAATTGTTGTAATAAAAGGAATTGAAGCCTCAGTAAATTCCGACGGGGAAAAAGGGTTTGCTGTTAAATCAGTTACCAATGTTATAAATAAAAATAGAATACCGCAACCCATGTTCAAAGTAGAACTTATGCCTGATTCTGTTCAACTTAAAAAGAATGAAACTCATCCGATCTACAAACTACAGTATTTGTTACATCGCAAAGTATTATTAGAAGAACCACTAAAAAGAAATGGTCCAGTCCAATGCACTAACTGCCAAGAATTTGGGCATACTAAATCATACTGCACCCTGCGTACTGTATGTGTAGCCTGTGGAGAACTTCACCACTCTTCAGATTGTAATAAGAAGAGGGAAGACATATCCTTAAAAAAATGTAGTAATTGTGGCGGAAATCATACTGAAAACTATAGGGGCTGCCCTGTTTATAAAGACCTAAAATTAAAGCTCGCCCAGGACACTCAAACGAAACGAGGCCAAATCAAAATTATTCACCAAGCGCATAACATTCATACCACAGTATACAGTAATAATACCGCAAGTATTCCTAATATGAAAACAACTTTATCATACGCAAATGTTGTAAAAACTAATACTGTAAACGCTAACCCAAGTATCAATAACAATCAATATTCTAACCCAAGAATACCTATCACTGATAATGCTAACCCAAGCATAACACCCCATAGTGGCTTAGAGGCAATGATATTTAACCTCACACAGTGCATGTCTCAATTCATGTCAACAATGCAAAGTAAGATCCATGACTTAGTTAAAGTGCAAACGCAAATGCTACAATCTTTAATCAATAAGAAATGAGCAAGCTTAAAATATGCATATGGAATGCAAACGGGGTAAACCAATATAAGTTAGATCTCAAAAGATTTCTAACAGAAAACGGTAAAGATATCATGCTTTTATCAGAAACGCATCTTACAAACATGCATAACTTTTATTTACCCGGCTACAAACTTTATAACACAAACCACCCAGACGGTAAAGCTCACGGTGGAATAGCAGTGCTCATAAGAAACAGACTTAAGCATCACTCACTTTAACCATACAGTACGAATTACATGCATGCCACTTCAATATGCTTAAAAAATCGTGGCACTGATCTGAAAATCTCGGCATTATACTGCCCGCCACGCTTCTCAATTACAGACAATCAATTCAAAGAATTCTTCAACACGTTAGGTGATCGCTTCCTGGCAGGTGGAGACTATAACGCCAAACATCCTTACTGGGGTTCACGCCTTGCGAACCCTAAAGGTCGGCAGCTTTATAACACTATCAAGGATAAGCGAAACCATCTTGATTTTGTGTCACCTAGACAGCCAACTTACTGGCCAACAGATGTTAGGAAATTACCTGACTTAATTGATTTTGCGATCACTAAAAACATTTACAGAACTTTAATAACTGCTGAAACCTGTGTTGATCTGTCTTCTGATCACTCACCAGTTATGATCGCACTAGATGAACAGCCATGTAAAATCGAAAACGTCTCCCACTTGACATCACACAAAACAAATTGGCTGAAATACAAAAAGTTTTTAAGTATCCACGTGCACACAAACATTAAAATTAATAATGAGGACGATATTGACGACAATATTAGCGTTCTGAACTCACTGCTTATAACAACTGCTACAGTAGCGACACCTCAGTCATCATCAGACAAAAGTTTCTTTGAAAAACAAACCAACAGGCCAACCGAACGCCTCGTTATAGAAAAACGTAAACTCCGAAGAAAGTGGCAAAATTCAAGATCGCCTGCAGCAAAACTCAAACTCAAAACAGCGGAAAAAATACTAAAACAAGCGCTTAAAATTGAAGATGATCAAAATATAAATATCTTCATTAAAAACCTATCCCCTAATGGACACCAAAAGAGTTCATTGTGGAAACCCCAAAGAAATATCAAGCCACCTGTAAAAACTGACATGCCGCTAAGAAAAGAAAAGGATCCTGGGCTCAAAGTTCAGTGGAAAAGGCTGATTGTTTTGCGCGTCATCTTGAGAAGGTATTTCACCCCAATTCGGCATCAACATCTTATATGCTCCCACTTGAATCCAATAGTAGAAGTATAAGCCCAATTTCTCCGTCAAAATCAGAAATTGAAAAAACAAAACAAACGCTAGACCCAAAAAAATCACCTGGCTACGACCGAATTACTCCAAAAATGTTAATTGAATTACCAAGTACTGCTATCACCTATATATCCATTATTTTTAACTCCATATTAAAACTTGGTTACTTTCCGCAAGTATGGAAAAGCTCACAAATTATTATGATTCAAAGCCCGGCAAAACCCCAACTTTGCCATGATCAAACAGACCAATTAGCTTACTGCCCTGCATCTCGAAGCTTTTTGAAAACATTTTTTTATCTAAAATTAATCCTGTTCTCAAAAACTGTAATATCATACCCACTCACCAATTTGGATTTCGTGAGAAGCATGGTACAATAGAACAAGTTAACCGTATCACGAATGAGATAAGAAAAGCATTTGAACGCAGAGAATATTGTTCCGCAGTTTTTCTGGATGTAGCTCAAGCTTTCGGTAAAGTTTGGCATTAAAGGACTCTTGCATAAAATCAGAAAGTTACTACTACCAAGCTTCCATAGCATTCTAAAATCGCACCTCTCAGGTAGACGGTTTAATGATTAAATAACAGAAGAGTTTCCAATAAAAGCTGGCGTTTCACAGGGCAGCGTCCTTGGTCCAACCCTATACATTATATTCACATCTGACATCCCAACATGTAGTTCGTTGTTAACTTCATCCTTCGCCGATGATACTGCTATAATATGCAGAAATAAGTGCCCAGTAGAAGCATCAAAACTCTTACAAATCCATATGAAAGATATCGAGGAGTGGCTAGAGATCTGGCGTATTAAAGTAAACGAGCAAAAATCGAAACATGTCACTTTTACACTTAAGCCAAAAACGTGTCCACCTATAATTGAACAGTGTTATGATTTCTCAGGACAACAATGTTACGTATCTTGGTATGCACTTAGATAGACGCCTCACTTGGAAAAGACACATCATCGCGAAAAAAATACAAATAAACTTGAAAAGCTCACAATTAAATTGGCTGTTGCACCGAAAGTCTGCATTAAACTTAGACCATAAAATTCTATTATATAAGGCTATTATAAAACCAATATGGACATATGGTATACAGCTCTGGAGCTCTGCCTGTACTAGTAGCGTCGAAATTATTCAAAGGTCTCAATCAAAACTTCTAAGAGTGATAACAGCAGCACCATAGTACATAAAGAATTCAAACATTCACAAAGATCTTGAAATGCCCACAGTCAAAGAAGAAATCAGTAACATTAAAACAAAATACCACGAAAAGTTGCAATCGCACCCGAATCGTCTTGCAAATACTCTAGCAGACACAACTCAAAATACACGCCTGCAAAGAAGAGATCGTCCGACCTTTTGATGGAGACACGCACAGCCAACGGAGCCCTGTTCACGGGCTTTTAAGCAGAAAGCATAAGATTAAGATTTGAAAACTTATTGTTAGGCTTTAACGTTTAAGCGATTCAAAACATTAATATATGTATGTTAAAAAAAAAAAAATATAGCAGACCTTGCAAAAATTTCACTTATTAGCTCCTATGTGTTCATATTTATCAAAACGACTAGAGCAAAAACCGAGCTTAAAACGACTCACTCGTCAACTAGAACACCTTTTCGGATGTTGCGACTCCCAGATAGTGACAATAAGCCAAACAGTCCCATGATGAAACGATCCCATGGCTGCTCCCACCGTATCACAGCCCAAAAACGAATGTGGCATTGGCTTAAACGTGCCACCTTACGATACTGAAGTTTTTTTATGGGGGTTATGAACAATGACCGTCTTTCAGTAACATGTTCACTCTAACTCTAATGAATTTCAAGCCGATAGTAACCAAAAATAGCGAGGAAATACAGAGATTGCTATCCCCTGTAAAAAACTGGCTCTAAATCCTCGCTACCCAACAAGTCTCTACCGAAAGCTTGGACCCAATTTTATTCTACCTCTTAACCTTGAAGCTTCATGAAACAATCACTTAGTTCCAGAAAAGACCTTCCCAACTGGCCTTCAATGAACCAGTTCTTAACTAAACGGTACGAGGTGGTCGAACGAGTTGATCAATGGCGCCCAGCCAAGTCAAAACTAACCGCTTAAAATAATATGAGCCTCTCTGCACAACATCCGTCGAAAAACATATCCAACTTTAGACCACCCACCACACAATACTCTTACAATAGGTCTATGTCCCAGATCCCTTCTCACATGACTGAACAACGAACAATGCACAAATATCCGATGTGCAAAACATCAAATCATTTACTTTGGAGCTGTAATAAGTTCAAAAGGTTACCAGCCGGGGATCGCAGACAGGTTATTAAAAATCATAATATGTGTTTCAATTATCCCTCCCAGTCACATACAATTAAATAGTGTCCGAGGTGCTTTCATTGTCAAGAACGACAGCACAGCCCCAACGGCAAGAAAACCAAACTTCCAAAGAACTACCTCACAATTGGCAACGACAACGTTCACAAATCAAACCACGGAAACTCCACAATCAGTGACCACCAACAGTTAAGAGGAGCTACCCTCGAGGTCACACACAACAAGAGTACAATCATTCTACTCTGAAAATGAAAGCAAAGTCCTTCTACCCACGGCATTAGTGCCAGTAGAACACAGGGGCGAGATATTCAAGCTCAGAGCCCTTATTAATCAGGGCTCGGAAAGAAGCTTTATTTCCTCTAAAGCTCAAAAGAAGCTAGGACTACCATGCCAAAACTCCGATTTCGAAATCTCGTTCATGGGCGGAAGAGTGGTTCAAACATCGAACAAATTATGCTCTCTATTGAGCCACTAAGCCTTTTTAGCAGCTATCAATTTACAAAATGATTTTACGCTTAAGTTAAGCAACTTTATTTGACAAATGATGGTCCACGAATGCTATATACGTACATATGTTCCAATTGCATTAAATGACCGAAGCTAATAATAAAAACTAGCTTATTTAATGCATGAGAATGTACACACGTACGTACATATATATATACCCGCTCGACTAAAATGTACGGTAGTTCATATGCACATACATATTTATTGCTACTTTCCATACGAATGTCAGCATGGTTACTAAGTGAGCGGCCACCACCTTTGTCCATATATATCCCTAGTATGTACATATGCCTAGAGCACAACATGAAAAAGAGACAGCAATTGGGAAAGTTTAAAATACGTAGGGAATGTGAAGATTTAGCACAATTAATTGAAGATAATTAAGTGTGACCAGATACCATTATACTTTGTTTATTCTTATTTAATAAATGTGTTTCGTCCTCCTGCATTGTCCATTGCTGCTCCGAACATCATCCCCTCCGTTGAAAGGCCATGCCTTTCAACAGTATCCCTCACCGGAAGGACGCACAGCTTGTTAACTGCTCGACACGTTATGCCGCTGGATGTTCGTAAACATGCCACTCGTACGATACCGTTTGCTCCAGGAACGACTTTGATTACCCGTGCTAGAGGCCACTTCAGGTGCGGCGAGTTTACTTCATTTATGCACAAGACATCATTGACTTGAATGCTGGCCTGAGGTGTGCGCCACTTTGCCCGTTGTTGGAAAAGAGTTAGATACTCTTGAGTCCACCGCTTCCAAAAGACCTGTTGTATGTATGTTACCCGCTCCCATCGGTCAAGTCGGTGGTAGTTTAGAGCCGTGAGATCCCGTTCAGGAAGAGCTGTCAGCGGACCTCCAACCAAAAAATGCCCTGGCGTTAGCACATCTAAATCCTCTGGACTTTCAGAAAGGGGTACGAGAGGATGGGAGTTAATTATAGCAGATATTTGACATACCAATGGACGCAGTTCATCGAAGCCAAGAAGCGATGAGCCAACGGAGCGATAGAAATGCTGTTTTGCAGTTTTTACAGCCGCTTCCCACAAACCGCCGAAGTACAGAGAGCGGGGTGGGATGAAACGCCAACCGAAGCCATTACTGAGGCAAAAAATGTGGAGTTCGCTGCGGTATTTCTCGCTGAGGACTAAGTTTCTTAGGTCCTTGAGCTCGTTCTTAGCGTCTACAAAGTTCGTTGCATTATCCGACCAGATACAGCTGGGTATGCCACGCGTGGCGGTGGTAACGTTTTAGCGCGTCAATAAATGAGGCTGTTGAGAGGTCTCTCACCAACTCCATCTAAACTGCCTTTGCAGCGAAGCATATGAAAACGCTAACATAACATTTTTGGGGTGCTTTGTTGCGCACCTTACGCTTGTAACAAAATGGACCGCAGCAGTTTACACCGGTGACTAAGAAAGGACGCGCAGCCTGAATGCGCTCTATAGGCAGATCAGCCATTATATGCTCGACGAGTCGTGGTGTCGATTTGCAGCAAATATTTAATGCATTTTTTAAGCGATCGTGCTATTGTTTTCCGACCACCTATGGGACAATACTGCATACCAGTAAAGGCGAGCAAAGCTTGCGGACCTGCATGATGAAGCTTGCGATGAAAATATGTGATTATTGCATTTGTCAGTGGGTGATCCTTTGGAAGAATGCGTGCGTGGCGTGATTCAAAACTAAGCATCGAATGATTCCGAAGTTATCAAGAAATTGTGCTAACGAAACAATGCTGCTCGATGAGGGGATAAATTTAATGGCCTGCAATTCGGCGTACTCTGGCCAAAGTAACGCTCTTTGTACTAAGCGAATTAGCAGTTGGGTTCCCTGGTGTGTATCTGCAGCCGTGAGTTGCGATGTCCTTGACGTTTTTTTAATGTTGACAAATTTTCTGACGTATCTAAAAATGCGTTGCATTTTTCCGAACGAATAGATGTACTTGAAAGAAAGCAAAATGTCATTATGGTTATTTGTGGTGAGCAACACCCCTTGTCGAAATTCTGTAAGTTTTGTTCTAGGCGCGCACATGCGTGGCCAATGATCCTCAGCTTCTTGCAAAAGGTCTTCTTGAGGAGATTCACGCCACAGTATGCATTGGAGCATGTTGTCTGGTGGAGTGACTTGAACACACCTATACATCTTACAGATGTCTCCAGTAAGGGCTATGGGAAAGGTACGAAATCTAATAAGAATATTAAACAGGTTGAATAGTTGGGCCTGCCATGAGTAGGTCCTTTAGCGAAAACACCGATGTAGTGGATGCAGAGCTATCGAAAACCACCCTCAGATTTGTTGTGGTACTGTCATTTTTGATGACGCAATGATGCGGCAGAAAGTACTTGCACTGTTGGGCAACCTCGTTTGAAATTGGTGAGATGTGGTTAAGGTTCCAATATTCCTTTATGAACTTACTGTATTCTATTTTAAGATCAGGGTTACGGAATAATTTTCGTTCAAGACTTTCGAAGCGTTGACGGGCTTGCAAATAAGAGTATCCAACGGATTCCATACTGTGCTTAAAGGGCAGACGTACCGAGTATTCGCCTGATGGCAATCGCCAGTAATTTCCCTGGAAGTGGGTTTCACAATCGAGGTCTTCCTGAGAAGAAGTTTACATCTACAATGCCGGATATTGGAGCAGACGATTTTGTTTTGAGCAACTGCAATTGTTTTGCGAATCGAGTTGTGACGAAGTGTAACTGGGAGCCAGAATCCAAGAGCGCGCGACAGGGCACGAAGGTTTCAGCACGATTTTTTATAAGAACCATGGCAGTAGCTAAGAGCACAGCATCAGAAACAAACAATGTGGCGCTGGGCAAAGCTTATATCGATGCAGTCATGGCATGATTGAAGTTTGGTTGCCGACGACGGGTCGACTTGACTATAAATTAGTTATGCAGCTGAGCGGTCGAAATGCAAGAGCGTGTGGTGTATCGATTGACAGGTGCGGCACGATGAGGTGTTAATTCGGAGAAAAATATGCGAAACGTGGGCAGCGATAATTGCATGTTCGGCAGCTCCACAAAATGCGCCAACATCTGTTGAGCCTTTGTAAGCAACGAGCGATTTGTTTTGATTTGGACGTGGGCCCTTATTAACCTTTGCAACCTGGTAAGTCTGTGTCTGCTTAGCATGCTCAATAATGTCGAGCGTTCGGCATCGCTTCCCCAAAAATACAGCTAATTGATCCCAGGAAGGCGGCTCGCTGATCGGGGAGCTCTCCACCCATTTCGCCTGTGTCGCTTGATGAAGATTCTGGATCACCAATTGTACGAGGATGCAGTCCGCAATTTGTTTATTATATGCAAGTGACTGCATTGCGCGTATGTGTGCTGTGACTGTGTCTGTCAGCTTTCGCAGTTTGGTTACGTTTGAATCTGCCTTGTCTAGCCCAAATATATAAGACGTTTGTTATCGAAACGCTTTTGTAAAAGACCTAACGCAGTCTTATAGTTAGCATCATTTATCTCCAGTGATCATTCGGTGTCGAGCGCAGCGCCTCTCAAACAGTAACGCAGATGTTGACATTTGTCGATTTTTGTAAGGTCGCTATCCCTGTCGATGATTGACGTGAACAGTGAATAGAAATTTGTCCACTCGGTGTATTCGCCACTGAATTTAGGCAGCGTCAGCAGTGTTAGCGCGAACTATTAGCATTCACAATAATTGATTGAACCTCACTGGCGTTCATCCTGAGCGTGGAACAATGTTGCGAAGCATTAAGTTTTCCAATCTTCCGTTGCAGGATAGCTCTAAGGTTGATTAGAGCAGCATCGAATTTACTTGGCAAGTCACTGGCAATGGAGTCGAAGTCCAATTCCTCTAAGTTTGTGTGTGCAACAGAAAAACTTTGCAGCTTGTCCGAGCCCATTTCGTTGGTTAAGCTTTCCAATCTGTTGAATATAGCTTTTGTTTTCAGCCCTAGAAAGGCTACTCGATCTACGTCTTCTCCTGACATGTCGAGTTTTTAAAGTACGGAAAAATCGAGTGATACTATCACGTCGGGATCGACAAATGTTGATCTACTTAGCCTTTTTAGCAGCTATCAATTTACAAAACGATTTTGCGCTTAAGTTAAGCAACTTTATTTGACAAATGATGCTCCACGAATGCTTGAATAAAGTTCGCCTTGAGCAATATATGTACATATGTTCCAATTGCATTGAATGACCGAAGCTAATAATAAAAACTAACTTATTTAATGCATGAGGATGTACACCCGCTCGACTTAAATGTACGGTAGTTCATATGCACTAAATAACCCACTTTGGTCGCCTTTCGCACTCACTTTATTTAAAATTAAAAGGTTTTTACTTTTCTTTCGATTTCTAAATTAAGTAGTTCATTACATTTTATGCTTTTTTTCTTCTTTTGAAATATATATATTTTTTCAATCACTTCTGTTCAATTTCACAAAGTATGTATCTACAAGTATGTATGTACAATAATTACACAGTGATTGCATACAATAAAGTTCGATGGAATTAACTTCTGGGTGTAGTTTGTCAACTGCCCAACCAAATCGATGCCGGTGGCGGGCTGCCGTTGGGATGGGCTGTGCGCCTTCGAGTTCGGGCTACTCCGAAAGCCGAACGGCTTGAACGCAAGGCCGGTTGGTTTCTTACGCGCACGGCCGCCTAATTGTTTAAGCGGCGGCTTACACATCGTCCCCGCCCTGCAGGGATGCGCTCGTCAGTGCCTCCTGCAGCTCTTTCCGGGCGTGGATGGTCTTGCCTAGCACACGGGTGGTGCTTTGTCCCCGATATCTCCGGGTTTGTAGGCCGTCAGCAGTGCGCGCGATAGTGACTTCCTTCTTATGTGGCTGTTAAGGAACCCGTTTGCCCTGCTTCGGGCGTTGCCTGCGCTTTTCGTGGGTTGCGCGCGCAGCTGGTTTGCGCTTCTGTACCCTTGCGCGCTGGTTGGATGGCCATTTGCGGGCTTTTAGGCGCCCAGTACTGGCTGCTGCCATGTGCAACAGCGTGTGGTGCGCAAGCCCGCAAACCTTGCAGCTGCCGGAAGAATCGCATTCACCGGTGGTATGGGTGAGTGCGAGGCAGTTGACGCAATAATCTTGCGACCGGGCTACGGCTGACCGTTGCGGTGGCTTCATTGCCTTGAAGGCTGGACAGGTCCGAATGGCGTGGTAGCGATGGCAGAGTCTGTCTCTGCGGTCGGAGCTAGAGGGCATGCCTTTCGTGTCGCAATTATGGTTTTCGGTCTGAAAGTAGAAGAACAAAAAAAGAAACGAGAAGTACTTGGGGATAGCATTTAAAGCGAGATGTTTAAATCCATAATGGTGGAATGAAGCACAGTTTAACTAAAGGGCGCGTGACAACCCCGTTTTGCGTGCGGATCTCCACGACGCGTACATGGTTATCAGGCCCGTGGTGAACCCTTTCGATTCGTCCCAGTCTCCACTCGGTGGGCGGGAGCGAATCCTCCTTTATCACGACGAGATCGCCTGGTTGAGGATTGTGGTTTGGATTTTTCCACTTATATCTTTTTTGAAGATCTTTGAGATATTCCTCTTTCCATCTATGGCTGAATTGATAGTGAAGCGCTTTGACTTTCTCCCAGCGGTTAAGTAGAGAGAGGTCTTCAGCGTTAGGCTCGGGAATGGCCAATAGCGGTGCACCTCGAATGAAGTGACCTGAAGTAAGCGCTGTAAAGTCAACCGGGTCGTGTGATAGTGCGGACAAAGGTCTCGAGTTGAGAACCGCTTCAATTCGCACCAATATCGTCGTGCATTCTTCAAATGTGAACTTGTGGGATGCAGCGATTTTCTTTAGATGGATTTTAAAGCTTTTTACTGCGGATTCCCACAAGCCTCCCATGTGTGGGGCTCCGGGTGGTATATATTGCCAATTGATGCCTTGAGGAGCATATTTTTGGACAATGTCTGTGGAGCATTCGTTAAGAAATTTAACGAAGTCGCGTTCAGTTGCACATTGAGCGTCAATGAACGTTTTTCCATTGTACTCATCATTTTCGAGGGGAAACCTCGTCTGCCGACGAAGCGAGCAAACGCTGCTCGAAAAGCTTCGGTTGTGAGGTCAGAGCACAAGTCGAGGTGAATTGCCTTTGTGGTGTAATAACTGATCGTTTAAATGAAAAGATCTTTGCCGACTCACGCTTGTATTAACACTGCTATATTTGGCTGATTAATTGAAGGAGGAAGGCAAGTAAAGTGTGAGAAAGTGTGTAGATGCCAGCGTAGAAGCTGCTAGCAAAGCATAAGAAATAAGCTAAGAAATCCACCACATTAAGCACACTACACCTCCCTTTTCCGAAAAGAATGATTTTACAACATTCGTTCCTAAACTAGTTATTTTAGTTTACAAAATGTTTAGTTTCTTAGGCTAAATTGTATCAAGTTGTATTTGTATCTACTATTTTGTAAATTTATTTTGTACATTTAGTTTTGCTAAGTATAAATTTTAAGATAATATATCTGCATATATGTTATTAGTTTAGTATTATGCATATATGTATATATATGTATATATGTATTTATGTGCAAAGAAAATGCGTATGTGTGTGTTTGTCCGTGTATATGTGTTTTTTTTTTTTTTTTTTTTTTTTCTTTGGACGTTGTGTGGCTCGCTACCCTCAAGTGGCCCATCGAAACCAGGATAAGCCTGTTCAGTCTCCACTCCCCGCGGGACCACCGTTAGGTATTACTTCGCGGGGAGGGATGCGTTGAAGATACGCCGCCTTTGCGGTCCTTGCCGTCACTTCTCATTTCACATGACGGGCTTTAAAAATTCGTTGTTTCCGCGTTGATCTTTTCCACTTCTTCTTGCTACTGCCTTTCACGTGCACGCCTCGTACGCTCGCATATCCGCAGCTGCTGCATCACCTGAGCAGCCATGCTACATACGTCTTTCCAAGCTTCTTCACTATTCAGCATTAGTGTCACCATATTCCTCGGACAAGCCTGTGAACCGAGGCTTCTATTAAGTCTGCTTCTAAATACACTGAATCGCGGGCATATAAAAAATGCGTGTTCCGCATCTTCAATAGCGGGTGGTCCGCAGTGGTCGCAGTACGGGTCCTCTTCGTGTCGAAAACGGTGGAGGTAGCTTTTGAAGCATCCGTGGCCGCTCAAGACTTGAGTGAGATAGAAGTCAACCTCTCCGTGTTGCCGCTCAACCCAGTCTTTAATATTATGTATGAGGCGGTGTGTCCATCTACCATTGGATGCTTTTTCCCACCTTGCCTGCCACTGGCATATGCTCCGTTGCCTCAGTGAATTTTTGTCCACACTTCCTGTAGTGCGCAATGGTTCACGAATTGCATATTGCTTATCACACATTTCTTGTGCAATGAGATCGAGTGGGCATAGGCCTGCTATGACTAGCGCTGCGTCTTCCGACACTGTTCTGAATGCTGAACATACTCTTAGCGCACAAAGACGGTAGGTAGCCTTTATCCCCCGAGTATGTGTGCGCGCGCATTTGTGTGTTTGTATTTTATGTCAACCTATAACTAAAAAAAGAATAATATCGTGAAGAATTCAGATTCGGTTTTCATTTTTCAAAGATTCTCAATCTGTTTTTATGCACTACCATTGTCTTTCCGTTGGTTTGTATTGTGCAATTGTTTCTATAATCTATTCCTATTAGTTTATAAGGTGTGCTTACATATAAACTGTCTAATTTATGTCCTGCATTGTTTTGAACTACTACTAAATCTCCTATTTTTAAATTATTTCTATTTAAATTTTTGTCATACTGTGCTTTCTGCCTAATTTTTGCTTCATCTATTGACTTCTTGGCTCTTTGGTGTGCAACTTGAAGTTTATATTTTACTTCTTTATCATAGGCTTCAAAATTGTAAATGGGGTCAATTTTATTGTCTTTACTCAATTCTAGTATGTTTGGTTGTTTAGCAAAAACTAATTCGAATGGACAGTATCCATGAACCGAAGATGGTGTTGTGTTATAACAATATGTAAAATAGTGTATCCACTCATCCCAGTCACTTCGGTTGGTAGATATGTATGAGCGTATATATTCATTAAAAGTTCTGTGGTTCCTTTCGATTGTCCCTAATGTTTGATGGAGATAAGCGGTTGATGTAATTTTATCAATTTTGAGGAGGTCACAAAGTTCTTTCAATACTTGATTTTTATACTCTGTTCCCATGTCGGTAAAAATATTTTTAATTGGGCCGTATATTAAAATAAATCTTTCAAATATATTACGGGCTATGGTTTTTGCAAATTTGTCTTTTACAGGTATTGCTACTACGAATTTCGTTAGGTCACATACTAATGTAATAGCATATTCATTGCCCTTTTCTGATTTAGGAAGAGGGCCAATGGTATCAATAAGGACGACGTCAAATGCTTTGGCCGGGGTTGGAGTAATATACATTGGCTCTTTGATTTTCCGCAAGCTTTTATTTATTTGACATTGCTTACATTTTTTTATATAGTTTCTTATATCAGATGTCATATTTTTCCAATAAATTTTTTTTTTTCGTTTATTTAGTAATCTCGAAACTCCAACATGACCACCAAACAGTGGATCATCATGGAATTTTTCTAACAATGAAATTTTTTCCTGATTATTTTTAATTACTTTAATGGTTGGTGTTATAGCGATTTTTAAGTTCATTAATAATTTATTCCCTTTGTCTTTAAATTCTTGAATTCTTATTGTATTAAATATATTTTCTCCCGATGATAGTTTTAATTTAATGCAATTTTTGTTACCGGCGTCAAATTTTAGCCTTGGGAAGAATTGATCAAGATCAAGTTTCCCATGAATAACAATATTACTTAAATCAATTCTGCTTATGATTTTTCTAGAGAGCTGTAAGTAGCATTGATGAGCTTTAAATCTAAGACATATCCATTTTCTTACTTCGTTAATATTAATCGCCTCATATACTTTTGGAAAATTTGTTTGTTGATCTATCAGTTGTTTTCCTTCTTTATTTAAATTGATTTTTGATTTTGATCTTGTGGTTACTTTAAACATAGTTTTGTTTGTTTTATTTATGTCTTTTATTCGATTGAAGTCAATGCGTGATAAAGCATCGGCTACATAATTTTCTTTCCCCCTGATATACTCGATTTCGAAATCGTACTCCTCTAAATCTAGTCTCATTCTAGTTAACTTGGATGATGGGTTTTTCATCGAAAATAAATACGACAGCGGTCTATGATCAGTTTTAACTAAAAACTTTGTCCCATAGAGATAAGGTCTGGAATAATTAATGGCCCAGTGAATGGCGGATAGCTCTTGCTCTATTACGGATTTATTACTTTCGCCTTTTGTGAATGATCTCGATGCATAGGCGATTGGTAGTTGCTTACCGCCACACTCCTGACTTAATACGGCGCCACATGCATATTTACTCGCGTCAGTAGTTAGGCAAAATTGCTTAATAAAGTTAGGGTACTGTAGAAGTAATGGGCTTAAAAGCGAGTTTTTTAAAAACTTGAATGCATTTTCACATTCCTGTGTCCATAGAAATTGAGCTTTTTTTTTGCATAAATTCGTCAAGTGCCGTGAATAGTCTGCGAAGTTAGGGATAAATCTCCTGTAATAGTTACAAAAAGCTACAAATCTTTTTGCATCCTCGCCATTGCAAGGTCTTGGATAATTTTCGATTAACTGAAATTTACTGTCATCAGACATGATTCCATTTCATGTACATTTATGACCCAAAAATGTCACTTCGTGGCTAAAGAAAGTGCATTTGTCCGGAAGTAATTTAAGGTTGTATTTTCTGCACATTGAGAAGATGTCGTGAAGATTTTTAAGCATATGTGATTCTGAACAACCAATTACGATCAGGTCGTCCATGTATAAAAATGCTTGCTCTGGTGTTAAACCTGCGAAAGCTAAGGACATCATGCGTTGGAAAGAGTTCGGTGCCACTTTTAGACCATAAGGGAGCCTTTTAAAACGAAACGAGCCTTTTTCGGTTGAAAATGACGTTAGGTCTCTTGAGTCCTCTTCGAGTTCAATTTGGTGGAAGCCAGACATAAGATCCAGGCAAGAAAAATATTTAGCTCTTCCCATTTGATCTAGAATATCGTCAATGCGTGGTAATGGGAACTTGTCCGCTACTAACTTTTTATTAATTTGTCTGTAATCAACCACAAGGCGCCATCGTTTTTCCTTCTGTCCTGGCAGAGGCTTTTTAGGTACTAATAAAATTGGACTGTTATACTCTGATATTGACGGTTCGACTATTTTATCTTTTATTAGTTTATCTACCTGTCTGTTAACTTCATCCTTTTGCGTATGCGGAATTCTATAATTTTTAATATATCTTTAAGATGCAATCTTTGTTTATAAAAGTTATTTGCCTTAATTGGATCTGTTTCCAATGCGAATACATCTATGAAGTTAGAGCATAATTGTTTCAAACGTTTTTTTATAAACTCTGGGAATTTGTTAGAGAGTTTTTCCAAAATTTTGTCTTGATCATTTTGTTGCTGCTTGTTTATAACTACTATGTTATAATTTGAAATAGTTTCTGTTAAAATTTTAGGGCTTTGAATAACAATATTTTCGTCTGTAGTATTTATGATTTGAACATATGAGCATTTGCTGGATGCTAGTGTATTTGCTATGAACACACCATTATATATATTTTGATTTGGAATGAATACATCTTCTGATGATTCTACAGAAATTTTTCTAATTACTGTCGACCTCGCTGGTAGAGATAAGGCATTTGAGGGTGGTGTGTCATAGATGCGAATAGCTATATTTTTACAGGCGTTGCCTGGACGTATTGTTAACCAACCTTGGTTTCGCTCATAAGTTAAAACGCAGTTAAAATTTTTTATGAAATCTAAACCCAAGATGCCGTCTGCCGGTATCGGAAAATTTTCATCAACTATCTGAATGTTATGATTTATACGACAGTTTTTTAACAAAAGATCAGCAAAGGAGTTTCCTAAAGATTTAACAACACCTTCTCCTATACCCCTCAATTGTACTTTGGAGCTGGCGTTTATAGAACATTGGTGTTTGATGGAATTTACCTTAAAGATGGAAATATCAGCCCCTGTATCGATGATAAATACGGATTTTTCATTGTTAAATGTTGTGTTTAATGTTACGTAACTGTTGAGGTTTAGATTTAGATTAAATATATGCTGGAGCTTTAGTTGGTTGTATTCAGGGGGGAGTTGAAGTTTTCCGAATTAGTGTCTTGATTAGTGAATCTTACATTTCTTGTTTGAGTATTGTTGTTGCTAAAATTTCTGTGACTGCGATGGCGATATTGCGTATGACCGCGGCCTCGGTCATTAAAATTATGGTATCTCCCATTATTAAAGCTACGCCCTCGGGTTTGGCGATAATAGTTGTTACTACCTCGGTTGACATACCTAGTTTTCTGCCGATTGCGGTTAACATATAAAATAGTGTTTTGTTGACCAGTGGCCTCCGTGCTACTGTTAATGAATTTGCTAATAGCTTCATTCATATTATGAAACTGACCTGCTTCCATTATAACTTTAACTTTATCTAAGTTGCAATTCTTTATCAAGACTTTGACTGCAGTTTGAGTTGAGTACTTACTTGCTAACTCACATTTCAGACCATCTGATATGTAAGCGTCTTCTAACTGTTTTGTCATATCCTCAACCTCTTTTGCGTAAGCAGTTGCAGACTTGTTATTTTGTCGCACATTCATGATTTTGGCTGATATAACTTCCACCGATTCACTTTTAACACAGGTTTTTAATTTTGAAATTATTTCACTTACAGTTGACTCATTACTAATCAAATTTCTAGCAGTTCCCTTTAACTTAGTTTAAATTAGATTAACAGCTATAGCTTCATGAGCTTCTTTAATAGAGGCAACTAGCTCAATGGAGTCTAAAAAACTTTGAAGATTTTCATGTTTGCCATCAAAATCTGAAATAAGTTTAGAGGCTAAGCTCAAGAACTCAATGTTTGATTGTGGCATGTTGTCTATCGCGTCGAGCTGTGAATCTGTATCTGAAATGTCACTGTCACTACTTCCTCTAGTGTCTTGTTCTAACTTCACAGGTGTATCAATATTGAGTGGTATGTGGATGTGAATATTATGCTTTGCAAATATCTTCAAAAGGTTGTCTCTTAATTGGTTAAATTCTTTTGTTAAAATTAATTTTTGATCAGCTGTGATGTTATTGAAACTATAATAAATTATACTTCGTACATTGTTATAGCTTTCTATTAGTACCAACACATGTTTTTGTATTGTATCTTTAGTAATATGTATGTTCTTGTTTCAGCATTTATACGATTTTTTTAAAGTTATCTTTTCAGTATCAATTACGTTTAAAGTTTCTGGCCAATGCGTTTCCATGCGTTTGCAAATAAATGTACGAGTATGTCATGTGTATATGAAATAAGTAGTGGGGTTAATTGAAATTTTAGCTTAGCAATAATTCATGTATAAATTGTATGTATATATAATACATACATACATATGTTAAACATATTGTAAAATGGAGTAAAAAAATATTTTAGCTAGGTTAAGATAGCAAATGTTATTGTAATCTTCAATTTTTATATAGCTTATAACAAATTAGTTTTAATAAAAATAATTTCCTGCTTCGCTCCAATCGTTTCAATTATTAGCGCTTTTCCCGTCACGAACTTCTCTGCATTGATTGTGAGTTTTCTCGACTTCTTTTCTTCACTGATTTACTGAAGATTATGTTTGTCACATCTTGCTGCAGTTACATTTAGAGTCTCTTGCCTGAATATGGTTGTACATATATGCATAAGTATGTATATGCTTAAGTATGTATGCATAAGATAAGTATGTACCCAAAGGTGGTTAGCGATGAGGCTAAAAACCGGTTTTGAGGGCTTTTTTTTTATATATATGTGGGAATGGGGTATCGGCAGGTGGCAACGCTAAGTAGGTGAACGAAGGAACGACATAACGAAGGAATGAACGAAGCTAGCACGAAACTAACGAACGAAAAATACGGATATCCATCATAAATATAGAAGCTATTAGTTTGTTAACGAGTGCGCAACACAGTCGCCAAACTGTCGGTATTGTAGTATTGTATTATTTAAGTGTTTATTGTACTTAATATAAGAACCGGTATTTAAATAAAGTGAACAACGTCCGAAAAGGAAAAGTCTTTCCCTACAATTTGGGGGCTCGTCCGGGAAGTGCGGTAGTAAAAGGCAAAAGGCGTAAGACTTGTGTGTATGTGCGTGCGGGCGAATAAAGTGACTTTGCCAAAAGACAGAGCAGATAACCCGGGGTGCGCGCAAATATACGCATGCGGAATAAGCTGTAGGAAAAATAAAAAACATTTAAATGTGCGCAAAGACAAAAACAGAGAATTGTTTTGAAAAGACACAAAAGTGGGCAAAACGTGATATGCGAAGGGCAACATAACCTACGAGTTTGCGGGTGCTCCAACGAACATTATACCGTTGGACCGGTAAACTAACGTCCTAATAGCTGTAGTTAAACGGTAAAAGCAGCATATGTGCATACTTTTCAATTTTTCATATGTACAGCGCGTATAACAGCGTGTGAAACAGCGGTTCGGCTAGTGCGAAAGTATTGGCGTACTCTTCACGTACTTGTGTGTACATATGTACACATGTCGCCATATACAGCGCAGAGCGGCGCATGACACAGCGGGACTTTTAAAATTTTCATATATACAGCGCGTAGAGTAACGCGCGGGGCAGCGGTTCAGTTGGTCCGATAATATTCGCGTGCTCTTCATCTTCGTGAGAGTAGATACACATACCAACATAGAGTGAGCAGAGCAGCGCGACAAACAGCAGAGTAGAGGCGCACTCCTTGTACGTGTGGGTACATATCGACATATATCGCCCAGAGCAGCAATTTGAACAACGGGTCGGTATATTGAGACAAGTAGCAGCAAATGTACGTACGCATATGGTCTCGCTTGCTAGTTTAGACAGCAGCGTTATCGACAGAGAACAGTCAGCAGCGGCGGCAGTGAAGGCAGCGACTGCAGAGTAGCAGTGACCCAGCATTAAACCAGAGAAGTAGCGGTGCGGAGGTATCGAAAAACGATTTTAAGTAGTTTGGTTAAATTTTCAATTTCTTTTAACTGCAATTTACATTTGTGATATACAAATTATAGTAAGTGAAATTTAGCTTAGGGAACTGAATCTGAGTATAGTGGGTAGGAAAAAAGAAATGCAGATGCGATTGCTGCAACATATGGTTTCGGAAGGGGAAGAAGGAGGCGAGGATGAGTTAGGTAACGATGAATCGACAAATTCAGTTTACGGCGATGCACCGACCGATCAGGTAGATAGGCAAAGAGCAATGTTTACGCTGCGGGATATAGAGGACCTGTGGCGTCATTTAATGGTGACGGCGCCCGTGGAGTGAATCACTGGGTGGAAGAGTTCTAAGATGTGGCCGACACGGTGGGTTGGAACGACTTACAGAAGTATGTGTACGCTAAGCAATTGCTTAAAGACGCTGCTAGGTTGTTCGCTAGGGGTTTAGTAGGTTGCAAAAATTGGAATAGTTTGAAACGTTCCCTGGTGGAAGAGTTTGGTGAAAAGTTATGCGCTTCTGAAGTTCACCGCATTTTGAGAAACAGACGAAAGGAGGCTAAAGAAAGCCTACATGAATATTTGTACGCGCTTATAGAAATAGGAAAACCGATCAATCTCGACGAAGCGAGTATCATAGATTATTTCGTAGAGGGAGTACCAGATACGCGTGCAAGTAAGTCAGGGTTATACCAGGCGAGAAGCCTGAAGGATCTAAAGGAACAAATCCGAGTGTACGAGAAAATAAGGGGTGGACCATCGTCATCAAATAGAGTGTCCATGCCCCAATCAGGGTCAGCAAAAAGTTTTAGTGACAGAGTGCCACAAAAGAAGAGTTGCTTTAAATGCGGCAAAGAAGGTCACTTGGCTAGGGAGTGTCCGGCGTCAGGGTCCAGCAACGTAACGTGCTTTAAATGTAGACAGAGAGGCCACATAGCCGAAGATTGTCAACCGGACAAAGGTTTAAAAACCGAGCGAATAAACGTGTTGGGTAAACATGAGAAGGAAAAAAGGAGAAGTAGCTTAATATTTATTGATGTGGAAATTTATAATTACACTTTTAGTGCGCTTGTAGATACAGGATGCGACTCATGCATTATGAGATACGATATCCTCATGATGATAGGCGACGAAGAGCTTAGTAAGGAGCGGCGACAATTGTATGGCATTGGCAAGGGTCAACTCACGACATTGGGTAGCTTTGAGGCCGAGATCGAAATCGACGAGGTCGTCGTAAAAATTACTTTCCACGTAGTAAGGGAACGCGATCTGCCGTACGTGGCAATAATAGGATGCGATGTTCTCAGGGATGTGGAATTAGTTTTTGAGCAAGGGAAAGTAACGTTCAGGAAACCGAGCAGGCGAGTCATATTGAGTAGTGATGACACCGATGGGAAGGCTAAAGCGACAGAGCCAGTGTCCCAGGGTGGTAGCTCTGGAGATCAGGGGCCAGAGCTGGGCAACGGGTACACGGGGGCGGTGCCGAAATGTAAGGTTGCGAGAAATTTGCAAACTGCTGGGAGCAGTGTAAAGGCGGTGGTTGATACGAACTTATCGAGCCGGGGAGCAGCGGGATTACCAGGGGTAACCCAGGGCGAGGTTTCTAACGAACAGGTCCATCCAGAATGCGAAAGTTATCTGATAAGAGAGTTCAAAGCGTTGTGCGTAGCTGAAATAGAAGAACCGGAGAGAGAGTTGAGGGGTATCGATATATCGCACTTAAAAGGGAATATTGCTAGAGAGGTAGAGCGCTTGGTTGCTGCTTATGTGCCCGGAAAGCCGTCAAGCGTACCGGTGCAGATGAAACTTATTTTGTCTGACGATAAACCCGTGTATCCGCGTCCACGTCGAGTGTCATATGACGACCGACTTTACATCGATAAACAAGTGCAAGCAATGCTTGAAGACGGCATAATACAATGCAGCATGTCTGAGTATGCATCACCGGTGGTGCTGACGAAGAAAAAAGACGGGACGATAGTGAGGGACAACTTTCCTATGACCCTAGTTGACGAGGTGTTAGACAAGTTACAGGGCGCGAGAGTTTTTACAACGCTGGACTTAAAAAACGGATTTTATCACGTACCAATCGAACCTAACTCGAGAAAGTATACGTCTTTCGTCACGAATAGCGGTCAATTCGAATTTTGTTTTGTTCCATTTGGCATAACGAACTCTCCTGCAGTGTTTTGTAGATTTACCCGAGCAGTCTTTCAGGATATGCTAAAGGATGATACCATCATAATTTATATGGACGACATCGTCATTCCCGCCAAGGATGAGAACGAGTCTTTGGAAAAACTGCGAAAAGTGATTAAAAGGGCTGGTGAGCACGGGTTGCGGATCAAGTGGGAGAAATGTCAGTTTGTCAAGAAACAAATTAATTTCTTGGGGTTTATTCTGGAAAACAGTAAAATTCTACCGTCAGCAGAGAAAACAAAAGCCGTTCGAGACTTTCCCATACCGACAAGTAGAAAGGAAATACAGAGGTTTTTAGGATTGACGTCGTTTTTTAGGCGTTTTATTCGGGACCACTCAGTTATTGCAAAACCACTATCAGATTTGCTTAGGATGGACGAACATTTTCAAAGGGGGGTAGATCAGTTGTTAGCTATGGAAGAGTTGAAAAAAGCAATGACAAATGCGCCGGCATTAAAGCTTTTTGACCCGTCAGCGGAAACGGAAGTACATGCGGACGCTTTTAAGCATGGCTTCGGAGCAGTGTTGTTGTAAAAGGACTCAGAAGATCGTGGGTTTCACCCCATTGAATATATGAGCCGCAAAACTACAATTGCTGAAGAAAAGTATAGCGCATTCGAGCTAGAGGTTTTAGCGGTGGTCAAGGCACTGCAGAAATGGCGTATCTACCTGAAAGACAGAAAGTTTAAAATAGTAAGCGATTGCAATGGCTTCGCCATAACAGTGAAGAAAAGAGACGTGCCAGATAGGGTAATGCGGTGGGCTATGCATTTGCAAGAATACGACTACGTGGTCGAACATAGAGCTGGATCACGCATGAGGCACGTATACGCTCTGAGTCGCGTATACTGTTTACTGGCCGAAGATGCACTAACATATAGGCTGAGAGAGGCGCAAGAGCAAGACACTTGGATTAGGGCAGTGAGAAAAATTTTAGAAACAGGAGATTACGAAGAGTTTTTTTTGAAGAACGGGATAGTTTATTTTGACCCAATAAAAGAATTGCTGGTAGTGCCGTCCGTTATGGAGACCAAAATAATAAAGATTGCGCACAATCTAAATCATTTCGCTTGTAAAAAGACGCAGGAGCTAGTAGAGAAAAACTATTATATACTTAACTTGGCCGAAAAGGTAGCGAAGGAGGTGAAAGGATGCGTGGAATGCTTAGTTACAGACGCGAAAAGAGGCAAAAAGGAAGGATTCTTGTCTCCGATAGATAAGGCCTGTGAGCCGTTGGGGACCTACCACATTGATCATGTCGGACCATTAACCGAAACGCGCAAAAAATACAATCACATCTTAGTTATAGTGGACGGGTTTTCGGAGTTTACATGGTTATATCCAACAAAGTATACTGGGGTAGATGAAGTGATGGATAGGTTAGAAAGACAGGCTTCGATATTTGGCAACCCTAAACGCGTTATAACAGATAGAGGCGCAGCGTTCACGTCCAACGTATTCCGAGATTATTGCAATAGGGAAAACATTTAACACTTGCTCATTGCCACAGGGGTACCTCGCGGCAACGGACAAGTGGAGGTCATCCACAAAACGGTCATTCCAATTCTCTCCAAGAAGTGTCAAGGCAACCCCACCCAGTGGTACAACCATGTGGCTAAGGTACAGCAAGTCTTAAATAACACTTCGCCCCGCAGCACGAAAACATCACCCTTTAAAATTCTCACCGGATTAGACATGCGGGTAAATGACTACCCAGATTTGCGACACATTTTACATGACATAGCGATAGAGGAGCTAGATAATGAACGAGATTTAGTACGACAGAGTGCGCAAGACAATATAAGGAAAATACAAAACGAAAACTGTAGAACATTCAACAAGAACAGGAAACAAGAAGTTAGCTATAATGTGGGCGAGTTAGTAGCCATCAAAAAGACACAGTTCGGGGCCGCAATGAAACTCAGGCCAAAATTTTTGGGGCCTTACAGGGTAGCCGTTAAGCTAAACCACGGTAGATATGAGGTGAAGAAGGTTGGCAACCAAGAGGGTCCGGTTAGAACCATAAATATAGCCGAGAACATGAAACCGTGGCGCTAATTATTCAGAGTCGAATAAATTGTCAGGACGGCCGATTGTGGGAATGGGGTATCGGCAGGTGGCAACGCTAAGTAGGTGAACGAAGGAACGACATAACGAAGGAATTAACGAAGCTAGCACGAAACTAACGAACGAAGAATACGGATATCCATCATAAATATAGAATCTATTAGTCTGTTAACGAGTGCGCAACACAGTCGCCAAACTGTCGGTATTGTGGTATTGTAGTATTGTAGTATTTAAGTGTTTATTGTACTTAATATAAGAACCGGTATTTAAATAAAGTGAACAACGTCCGAAAAGGAAAAGTATTTCCCTACATATATTTAATATATGTATGTTTTAATGTTTTATTGATACATTTTAATGCTTAATATTTGGTCTGCTTAACTGGACTAATATGAGGTTATGCTCGATCATGAAAAAGTTCAAGGGCAAATATGAATATTATTTTCCCGTTTCTTAAGAGATACACATTTTGCAATTTAATGTGGTTCAAAACTGATATGAGGTGATTTTGTTGTCTTGCAGTCTTTCAAGGGCAAAGGTTTGTAAGCTTAGTGCTAACTGAAACTATTTTTGTCAAATTTTTTTTTTCAATCTATTTATTTTAAAATGCATATTTTTTTTTGTGTTTTTTATGTTGCACATAGCTCACTCGTTCTGGTGTAACTAGCGTTGAAATTCATATTTTTTTTTTGTAAGTTTTTTTACACATGTACATATGTATGTACAAATTGTCTCTTTTTTTTTTGGTTTTATTTGTTCACGTATCTTTCGATTTCAATTTGAATTACACAATTTTGCATTATACTAAGTGATGAATTTTGAAAAATAGTTTTTGTGTTTTTTTTTTTTTTTTTTTTTTTTTTTTTTTTTTTATTAATTTTGACAGGATCGCCATGTAATAACTGATCGTTTAAATGAAAAGATCTTTGCCGACTCACGCTTGTATTAACACCGCTTTATTTGGCTGATTAATTGAAGAAGGAAGGGCAAGTAAAGTGTGAGAAAGTGTGTAGATGCCAGCGTAGAAGCTGCTAGCAAAGCATAAGAAATAAGCTAAGAAATCCACCACATTAAGCACACTACAGTGGCAAAACATACGAATACTGCTACATAGCCTTTGAGAAGCGTAGTGGATCTTTATACCGACGCTTTAATTTGAAATGGCCCCGCAAAATCTACGCCAGTGGTAGAAAATGGTAATGAGAAATTACAACGCTCAGGGGGCAGAGCGGCCATTATTTGTCTGCGTGTTCGTTGCTTATAAAGAGTGCACACTTTGCATTGGAAAATGCATCGCTTAATTAGAGGTTTTGGCTTTGCTACGTAATACTCTTGCCTTACCATTTGAAGCATCAATCGCATTTCTGCATGAAGAAGCAGCGAATGTAGAAACTCCAAATATAGCTGGCAGAATCTCGATTTTGTTGGAAGAATGATTGGGTGTCTTTCGTTGAATCTCAACGTGGCATGCACCTATCTCCCATTAACCCGTAGTAGACCGTCTTTGTCCATTATCGGATTGAGAACAAGAAGAGGGCTTTTTTTGCTAATGGGTTTTTTATCCTGAAGCGCGTTTTTTTCATTCGGAAAATGACGTAACTGCGCCGTCTCGATAAGACGCGTTTTTGTTTGTTGGAACTCGTCATGGGTCAGATTGGGGTTAATGAGTGTGGTTAACTTCTTAGATTTGTTCCGCGCATTGTTCACGAAGCGGAACATGTACGCAGTCACGCGGAGTGCGCGAGAAAAGGATGAAAACCGGTCGAAAAAATCGACCTCTTCCTCGAGCGCGTGATAGACCTCTATTTTGCGCTTTTCTGGAAGAAATGCGCTGCGCGCTTTTGATTTTGGCCATGAGTCCGGGTTGCAAGAAAGTCAGTTTGGCCCATGCCACCAGAGCGAGAAAATCGCCAAGTCTTGGGGCTTGCAACCGCGGGTGCCGCTGGATTGTCACCACTAGCAACATGGTGCCATGTACCGTTCGGAAGAAACTCTCGGATTTGAGAGGTACGGTTGGATACATAGGTTTTCCATGTGCACGATGGCTTTTCCAGCCAAGCTAGTACAATCTCTGAATCCGACCATAAGAAAGTGTTGCATACTTCTAAGCCGAGTTGTTTTCGAACAACCGCGACTAGTTTTGCAAGTAAGACTGCGCCACAGAGCTCTAGACGTGGCAAGCTTACCGTCTTGATTGGTGCTACTTTGCCTTTTGCAACCAGAAGAGAGGATTTTATTTGGTTGCGAGTATGTACGCGGATGTAGATCGCTGCGCAATACGCTTTTTCCGAGGCGTCACAAAACCCATGGATTTGAGTATCTTGCCTCGGAGAGAAATTAACCCTTCGAGGGATCTCGATTTGGCAGATGGCTGGCGGATTTTCTGCGAACTGTTGCCATTTTGATAATGCTCTGGGCTTTGCACATTCATCCCAATCGACGCCATCTAGCCAAAGTTCTTGAAGCAGAATCTTTGCCTGAATCATCACTGGCGACAGCCATCCTGCCGAGTCAAAAAGTCGTGCGACAGACGACAAAATTTGTCGTTTTGTGATGACATTTTTTGATGACATAGGCAGAATGGTGTAGGAAAACTTGTCTGTAAGCGCGTTCCAGCGAATACCAACAGTTTTGGTTGTGGAAGCGCTCTCAAATTTTAAAAAGTTGGAGTCGAGAAGATCCTCCTTTGAAAACTGTTCTAATATGGGCGGATGATTGGCCGTCAGTTTCTTTAATACGAAACCAGCTGACTTTAGCGCTTTGATCACTTGACTAAGTGATTCGGTGGCGTCGTCAATGTTATGACTTCCTGAGAGGATGTCATCCACATACGTCTGGTTTCTGAGTATTGGCGCCGCCAATGGGAATATCGCTCTCGTATCATCAGCTAATTGATGTAATGTACGGTTAGCGAGATAGGGCGCACAATTAACGCCGAATGTGACGGTTTTGAGATTATAATCGGTGACCGGAGAGTCAGCCGATTTGCGAAATAAAATTCGCTGAAAATGTTTATCGTCCTCGTGGATGAGTATTTGACGAAACATTTTCTCAATATCTCCATTGAACACGAATCTGTGCATGCGTCACTGCAGAATGAGTAGCATGAGATCTGGCTGGAGTGTGGGACCGGTGTGCAGGACGTCATTCAGAGAATTTCCTGATCCGGATGTTTTGGAGGCGTTGAACACCACACGAAGTTTGGTGGTCACCTTATCTGGTTTCACGACTGCATGGTGCGGTAAGTAGAAGGAGAAATGTTTGCCGTCGGATACGATTTCACAAGGCTTGGTGTAGTCCATGTGACCGAGGTCGAGATATTCCTGCAACACATCGTTGTACAGTGTGCTCAAGTCCCCTTTCTTTTGCAGCGATCGCTTCATGCTAAATAATTGCTGGAGTGCAGCAGACCGAGAATGGCCAAGAAAGAGTTTTTTGGGGAAATCTTCTTGAATGGAAGTCGCACAATTTATCGACCGTTTAGAGCACGTGTCGTTGTTGTTGCATACATATTCTCACATGCCCGATCCTGCAGAGATATTTGCGGAGGCTGTGGAATTTCTTCTTCTTCCCAAAACTTTCTCAGTTGTGAACTGAGGTCTGCGTTCGAGCATTCTTCTACTTGTGTCGAGAATGACACAACCTTTTCCGTTATTTGACCACTAAGAATCCAGCCAAATATTGTCTTTTGCATAAGTGTGGTATCGCAAATCTTTTGTATACCTTCCAGTAGGATGTGTGGCAGTTTTGGTCAGCGAACTCAAGGATTTTGAACTGCTGCCAGTGTTCATGGCTAATGGAGAATGCTGGCATATGCCTCGTTAATTGTGGTAACACAATAGCCTGAACTTTTATCCTTTGCTTGGTTTTGGATGCAACCAGTGTAAGAGGACAAAGTTGGGATGAGTTTTGGACGACGTGTCCACCCATGCCAGATATTTCGAAGCTGGAATGTTCGAATGGAAGTTTCAACCGTTTTTGAACTTTAGAGGAAATAAAAGTCCTTTGTGAGCCTTGCTCAATTTAGGCTCTAAGTTGAAACAATTCCCCTTCGTGTTCCACTGCGACCATAGCAGTTGGAAGGAGAATTTTGCTGTCATTGGCTGAATGCAATGATTGTATGTGTGCCTGTTTGGAACAGCACGGCTGCTCGCTGGAATTGGAGCTTGACTGCACTTTTCGAGCGGAAGATGTCGAGGTGGCAGGAGTGTGCTGCGCAGAGGCACCAAAGGTTCTCGGACTAGAGCGGCGAGCTTGTGGCTTTGGATTGACGTGCAACAGTGAGTGATGCCGTTGTTGGCAATGTGTACACGACCACTTGCTCGGGCATTCATTAGTGCTGTGAGAATTAGCAAGACAGTTTTTGCACAACTTGCTTTGGTTTACGAATTGTTTACGGTTCGGAACCGAAATTCGTTTGAATTGTTGGCAGACTCTAATCAGATGCGGAGAGTTGCAGAAGGCGCAGGATAGTTCCCTCGTCGTTTCTGCCACGAAAGCGTTGGTCCTGTTAAAGGGCCTGCTTTGCGAAGCATTTTGATGAGTGACAGGTTTTGTTTTACTTTGGCTTGGATGAAGCAGATTCAATCTTTCGACTACTTCGTATCTTCAAGTAAGGAAGTCATCCATTTGAGATCATGTGGGTAAATCTCTTCGGGAAGAGAGAGATTGTTCCCAAAGTGACAATGTGTTTTCGGGCAGCTTTGATGAGCATATGTATACCAAGATGGGATCCCAGCTGTCTGTCTTAACATCTTGAGAATGAAGAATCGACAGACAGTTATTTATCGAGGTTTGCAGCTTCTGAAGTTGATCACTATTTTCGGTTTGGATAATGGGCAGAGTCATAAGAATCTTGATCTGGTTGTCAACCAGGATACGTTTGTTTTCGTATCGTGACCGTAAAGCTTCCCATGTCAGCTCGAAATTGTCATCGCTAAGCGGATATTGCTTTACAATTGAGCCAGCTTTTCCTTGGGTTTTGTATCGAAGGTGATACAATTTCTGAGCACGGGAGAGCTTCGGGTGGTTGATGTATACCGCTGTGAACATGTCACGAAAAGCGGGCCATTCTTCATAACCACCATAAAATGTCTCCGTGTCACAAGGTGGGACTTGAAGGCAGACGTTTGCCTCCGCCGAGGGGTGTTCCACGCGGGATGGTGGTCTCGGCTCAGCAATTGCTCTCATCAACGTGAGTTGATCAGCAATTCTTGCTTTGGTCTCCTCATATTGTTCAAGGCAAGCATAGTATTTGCCTTCAACAGCATTCTTGAAATTATCCGGAAGAATATCATCTGTTTTTGAAAAAACCATATCATAAACCGATTGAAGCCGTGCCCAACAATCATCTATTGATTTGTCTTTTATCATGAAATACGATTCTGTGTGGTCTTGAATTGGCGCATCACTGAATCGTGCACAGTACCACATGAGACTGTCACTTTCCGCTATAAACTTTTGCGCGGAGCGGTCAAAAGTTTTAGTTTTGGTTTTCACGCTGGCTTCTAGCGCAGCGGTTTTTGACCGTGTCTCAATGTCTGACATTTTTAGTGGACTGTGTCCAAGTGGCATTTGGGATAAGCCGATAAAAAATTACTCGTAAGAAATATGTAACCGATAAAATTGCGTGTGAGTTTTTGGAAAAAAAACCCTTAATCATCAGAAAAATTTGCACTTAGTGCCACAGAGAACCTGGAACTGAGTAAGGATTTGTGGCGGTGTTTGCGTTTTTTTTTTTTGTATGTATTAAACTTGGATGCTTGGAAACCGGACTGCTAAACCAAAATCCGCGAATCGGGATTTTTATTTTATGTAACACAAAAAAGAATGCAAACGTTTTCACTTTTATATACATACGTAGTGGAATTATACGTATGTTTGTTTAAAGATATATATATATATTATATACGTAGTTGAAATATACGTATGTATGTATGTAATTGTATAATATTGAACACCTGAAAGATATTGCTAAATTTCACTTTTTGGTTGCGAAAAATTCCCGAATGGGTTGCCTCTTTGTATCTAAATATTATAATATCTTTTGGAATTTCGGTGTCAATTTACGTTGTTCGCATGCATGTATATGCTAATATCATATGTACGTATGTAGAAATATTTGCACGCATGTAAGCAGACACGTACGTATGTGTGTATGTAGATTACATACGAAGCCAGAGTAATGGCTCAGCTGTGAATATTTATTTATGTTGAAAAGTCGAAGTGTATGTATGTGTGTATGCGGAAGAGTGCAAATATATACACGCAAAAGCCGCTCAACACTGAGGTGAGATGTGGATACTGCACGAAGTGGTTAAAAAAGAGAAGCCAAGATCGGAGAAAGAGCGTTGGCTGAGTGGTGGCTGAATTATTTGAAAAATTATAGCCACTCTCTTCGTTACAAAGTGTTGGGTGCTAAGCGAATATTATCAGATAACGTAATAAGCAAGAGTGAATATATGTGAGTATGTGCGTATATGTAAATGGCATATGGAAAAAAATCCTTTATGTTTTTCGGCACTTTGGCTAAGTTCAACGAGCTTTGCGAACAACGGCAGAAATTGGTAAGTAGGGAAAGTAATTTGCTGATATTTTATTATTTACAGTGGGACAGTAGGCATTTAAAACTGCAACGGAATATTTTTTAAATATGTACCATGCATATATGCGCGTATGTATGTATATGTATATACACATATCTATATATGTATAAATTGGCGGTAAATGAATATATGTATACCGCTTTTTGGGCAAAACGGATTATTTTCCCAAACCTTTTTTTGTATTTTTATTAATAGCGGCAAATTACCGAAATGAAAGTTTCCGCGGTAAGAAAATATCCGCTTTTTATTTACCGCTCTGGTTCGAAAAATTAAGCCTTTTTAACTTATATACATATACATATATGTGCGTACTTGGTTCATGTGGATACATGCATGTATGTACATATGCTCTCGCATGCTGTTGTTGCAGGATTGGAATTTTAGGCTGTTGCTGCTGCAGATGTTGCACTGTCCGAGTTTTATGTGCTGCAAATGCTGCTGCTGTTGCCGTTGATTTTGTTGTTCAGTTTTTGGTTTTGTTTGTAAAACTATAATTAACCCACTTTGGTCGCCTTTCGCTCTCACTTTATTTAAAATTAAAAGGTTCTTGCTTTTCTTTCGATTTCTTAATTAAGTAGTTCATTAAATTTTACGCTTTTTTTGGTTTTTGTAGCACTCGTAACTTTTTGTAATATTTCTGTGGTATTTATGTTTTTATTTTACTTTTTACTTTTTTTTTTTTTTTTTTGTTTTTTTTTTTTTGTCGAACGACCGAGTGTTTTATATTTTTAATATTTCAATAGGGATGTGCCAAGGTTGGCTGCGAAGGACCAATAAATAACCCACTTTGGTCGCCTTTCGCACTCACTTTATTTAAAATTAAAAGGTTTTTACTTTTCTTTCGATTTCTAAATTAAGTAGTTCATTACATTTTACGCGTGCGCGGTTTCCGGGTGTAGTTTGTCAACTGCCCAACCAAATCGATGCCGGTTCGGGCTACTCCGAAAGCCGAACGGCTTGAACGCACGGCCGGTTGGTTTCTTACGCGCACTGCCGCCTAATTGTTTAAGCGGCGCCTTAAACATGCACATACATATTTATTGACGAATGTTCGTATGGTAACTGAGTGAGCGGGCGAAACAGCAATTGGGAATGTTTAAAATACGTATTAAATGTGACGGTTTAGCACAATTGATTGGAGATAATTTAGTGTGACCAGATACCATTATGCTTTGTTTATTCTTATTTAATAAATATGCTTCCTCCTGCTGCATTGTCCGCTGGTGCTCCGAACACTACCAAAATTCCTGCCTATTCTGGAACAACGATTAAAATGGGCTCATCTCAAGCTAGCCGATCCCAACTGCCACTCCCCATCTCAAATTGACTTAGTCATTGGCAGTGACTTCATCCCTCAAATAATTCTCGAAGTCATTGAAAACCTTTCGAAGAATTTGCTACCTCAAAATACTTAAATATTCGTTTGGATTATAAATGGCCAAATTGCCAAATTGCTTCTCAACTCTTAGTAATCTAAAAAATCGAGTCAAAGGCACACCTATGCTGGACTATTACAAAAAACATTAATACTCTAGTTTTTTTTAACTTCATAAAGCAAATTAATATTTTTTAATTGCGGTGGTTTGCATTTTTTTTTGGTTCCATATATCAGACCTTGCAAAAATTTCACTTCTTAGCTCCTATGTGTTCATATTTATCAAAGCGACTAGAGCAAAAACCGAGCTTAAAACTACTCACTCGTCAACTAGAACACCTTTTCGGTTGTTGTGGTGGAACGAAAAATTACACTGAAGATGGCACAACGCCGAAACCGGTTTGTCTCCAAACCAAACTTGACAAGGGATGACGGAAATTCGTTCCAAAATACACCTTTTCGGATGTTGCGACTCCCAGATAGTGACAATAAGCCTTAAAGTGTGAGTGACGAAGAATACGCACAGGGTACTTCCGCTGAGGTTCAACGCTTAACGCGTTCAAGTGCAAAGGCAGCAAAACAAGGAAAGCAATCGGTTGCCCCAAATAAGTTCATTTCAGAAACGTACGATGTCACATCCAAGACAACACGGAGTCGGCTTTAAAAACTAAAGACAATGATATAGATAAGTTTTGGAACCGAGTTCAAGATTCTTTCGACAATATTGTCGAAATAGATGAGCAGGACCTCCCCGAAGAATTTAAGCCATCCGCTTACCATAAATACAGGTTCTTTCTCATAAGTTATGAGAACACGAAAGGCCAAATTGGTGACAAACTCCCAACTCCTCAAACAAAACGATCCCACGGCTGCTCCCACCGTATCGCAGCCCGAAAACGAATGTGGCATTAGCTTAAAGGTGCCACCCTGCGATACCGAAGTTTTTTATGGGAGTTATGAACAATGTCCGTCTTTCAGTAACATGTTCACGGTGGTTTACATAACCCATCGAAAACTCAGGCGCAAAAGCTGTACCATCTCAAGTACAAAACTCTAGGCAAAGCCGGTCAAATTGTCAAACAATTCGCGTTGAGTGAAGACAATTTGAATTTAGCTTGGGAAGCTCTTCGTTCTCGATACGAGAATAAGAGAGTACTCGTAGACAACCAAATACGAACTCTGATGAATTTAAAGCCAATAGTAACCGAAAATAGCGAGGAAATACAGAGATTGCAATCCCCTGTAAATAACTGCATCCAAATCCACGCTACTCAGCATATCTCTACCGAAAGCTGGGACCCAATTTTATTCTACCTCGTAACCTTGAAGATTCATGAAAATACAGTCTCCCTGTGGAAACAATCACTTAGTTCCAGAAAAGACCTTCCCAACTGGCCTTCAATGAACCAGTTCTTAACTAAACGGTACGAGGTGGTCGAACGAGTTGATCAATGGCGCCCAGCCAAGTCAAAACCAACCGCTAAAAAAAATATGAGCCTCTCCACACAACATCCGTCGAATAACACATCTAACTTTCGACCACCCACCCCACAATACTCTTACAATAGGTCTATGTTCCAGATCCGTTCTCACATGACAGAACAGAGAACAACGCACAAATGTCCGATTTGCAAAACATCAACTAATTCACTTTGGAGCTGTAATGGACAATTTCCGAAAAAGTCACTTGCTTCTCAGCTCAGGTAGAACAATTCTTAAACGAGTTCCTAGATTCACAGCTACGAAAGTTTTGGGAACTGGAAGAAGTTCCAAAATCCCATTTAACTACACCCGAAGATGAGATTTGTGAAAAGTTGTTTAAATCTACAACCACAAGAACACATGATGGTGCGGCCTTCAAACCAAGTTTTCCGGACCAAATGGGCTTAGGTCGGTCCCGTACATCAGATCTTCAACAATTTCTCAGCATGGAGAGAACCTTTTTAAAAAAAGATGATCTCAAACCTCTTTACGACAACGTGTTAGAGGAATATGTCACCCTTAGCCATATGGAGATAACAACTCCATATGAAATCTGCTCAGAAGACAAATGTTGGTCGTTCTGTCTCGTCTTTAATGCATCTAAAAGGTCAGGGTCCGGTTACTCTCTCAAAGATGTTCTCTGTACCGGACCAACCCTTCAACCTGACTAGGGCCCTATTCCACAAAACAACTTATCAAAGTCTTTGCGCTCTCTGCAAAGTATTTAGAACATATTTTAGCTTCTATTTCATTTTGAAGGTTAATAAATTAGATAAACAGGCTGCCTGGGAGAAGTTTTAAATAAAGCCCAATCCCTGCAACTGACGTCGGCCCAAAAAACATGGACCTATGCGAGGGACAGTTTGGTTGGGCTCTGGAAGAGTCGAAATTTAGTAAATAAAACAATTTATTGCGTACACACGCAAATAATTATATTTGCTTCATTGGTTTTTGTTCGAATTTGTATTAGTTGTAATACAGTGAACTCGCGATAATATAAACTAATTTTTCCTATTTGCAATTTGATTAAATTTGCGAATGGGATGAAATATTAGTAAAAAAGTCATCTACTTGACACAAAAAGTTTGTTTGTATATAGGGAATCAGTTATATATTTAAACATTCATGCTTTGTCTTATTTTAAATATTAAAAAAAAAGTATTCTTTGTTTTGTCCGTAGTTATTTAAAAATCCATAACAATTAATGTAAACAAATTTGTAAAAACATCGGTTATTCCCCAAAATACAGAAATATGTGGTTAAATTCATAAGCACTTTGTTCATATTTTAACACTTTTACACAAAAATCATATTTTGGAGTAGTCAATGGCAGATTTAGATTGTTCATATTTTTGGGTGTTCATATTATCGCGAGTGCTAATAACTAACTGGAATCATGTATATAACAACACAAATCATTATCATAGACCATACATACATCCGAATGCAATTTAACATTGTTATGATTATTATGTTTGAAAATACACTCAATTCTCTTTTCACACGGTAGATACGTTCCCGAAAAAACCGTGTAAAAAGATAATTGAGTGTGATCAATAATAAAATATAGATTTATCCCTGAATGTAATTTTTTTTTGCAGAGTAAAAGGGATAACGTCCGAAAAAATTTGTCCGCAGGTGGGAAGGACTGCGTTATGGATGAAGGTGACTTGGCCATCCTCGATATTCTGGGATCAGACTCAGCTATGGTAGATGGACCGAATTTACCAGAAAGCTATGGAAATTCAGATCACCTGAGTCTGATTCCATAATATCGATGACAAACGAAACACCTGCAAACCCAACCCTACACATAAGGAAGAGGAAGAACTCTACCAAGTTTCCAAGTGAAACTTTGGATAGAGAAAAAAAAATGTCGACTGAAGCTTCTCCAGGTTGAAGTTTATTACAGGAAACTTTAATGCCTGAAAATGGAGAGGGAGCTCCAACTTCCAGTCTCTGCCATAACAAAGGAAATCGCAGTAGCAGAAACTGCAAGTGTTTCGGAAAGTTAAAAAATTTTTTTTCTTGAGAAGTTTTAAATAAATTTGTTAATTTTTTTTTTCTAAACGAATTGTTCTGTTTTTTCTTTTCTAAATGAATTTGTTATTTTTTTAATTATTATTATTATATAATTTTTGTAAATAAACAATAAGCGAATTTCATAGTTTTGCTTTTATATTATTTATTTTCTGAGATCTTAATCTCAGCCAATAAAAACTGCCCCCAAAAGAAACAACGTTTTTACAGTGGAAAAAGATCACAGCCAAAAAAAATATTATTTCGAAACAATATTTTAATAGTTGGCGTTATGAAAAGTACTGCAGCAGAGAAGTAAGCCTTTCCATTCCACTCAATGGAACGCGCTTTCAGATACCTTCTCATACACCGTTGATTCCATCCCAGCGTTATCCGCCGGCACGAAGCGACAAATTCTCTCCTCTGTCGCGAGACTTTTTGACCCCGCAGGACGGCTAACGCCGATAACGATTAAAGTCGAAGTCCTCTTACAAGAGCTCTGATTGGGATGACCAGGTCAAACCCCTCCGCCTAGCAAAATGGGCGCAATTTGCAAATAATCTCGAAGCAATCTCAAGCATTTAAATCCCTCGATGGGTCAGATACATCCCCGACCAACAGGTCGAATTGCATGGCTTCTGCGACGTCTCCAAAAAGGCGTACTGTGCCACCAGCTACCTTCGGACCACGAATGGCACCAATACCAGCCCACCAGAAGACAGTCCCGACATTTTCGATCGACTCGCGAGCCCTTAAGGTTATGACACATGATTTTAGATTTCTTAGTAATCTAAAAAATCGAGTCAAAGGCACACCAGTTGCACAAGACGACTCAGCAGCAATATGCCTATGCACCCGCTTAACAACAACTCTCACTTGGCGCTTGTTACTGCAGCTATTAATATTATCAAAGCATAAGACCATCTAGCATTGCAGAGCAAAGCCCACTTAGCAACGCATAAGCGGATGGTTGACAACACATGCCTGAGTACGTCTGCTACACCTTTATTTTGCTCATGCGCGTGAACAGCGAAGCGTCCCGTTACGGCATACCTTTATACTTGCTTAGCGACAATTGCCTAGAGAGGTTAAAACAACGCCTACGCAACGCCTATTGATATCCCGCCCAAAACCAGCGGCTAGAAAAACGAATTGAATACGTTCTTATCAGAGATTGCCTAAAATGAAATCGAGTGATATTAGGACAATAAGCCATTATTCATAGAGCAAGTAACATCGCAGTGAAATTATAAATCTTTTCTTAATAAATCGAGTTGTATCGTTATAAACGACAGTGTTTTTCTTTAATTCATATATTCCAAATAGAGCGGCAAAGTGATAAAATAATTGCTCGCGCTAAATAAATACAAAAATTTAAATCCGTGCGCATATACATACATACATACTAAGCGGGCACAGTGGAACGATTAGATATTTGCTACTCTCAAATAAACTTAAATACTTTATTTTGAAATTGCGCAGTTTTTCGTTATTAAAAATACTAGTCTTTAGGAATTGCTTAAAATAAAATCACAAACAAAATATTTTTCGAATATCTAAGAATTACAAAGGCACCGCGCGAATACTTTTTCTGAAAAAAAAACAAAAAAAATATATAATTTTTATAAATATACATATGCACATATATATTCTCGTTCGCAATAATTGATTAAATTGTTTATATTTCTCACATTCAAACTATCTAAGACAATCGACTTGTGGATTGTATAATTTTCAGTGGATTCGCTAAGTAGCTATTCTCATTCTCTCTCTCATATAACTCTTGGGGGTCTTCATGACTTAAAGCCATTGGGATTAAATTCAAACGATACCGATTAAAGCCTTTGCAAAAACCGATTGTTTAACTCGAGCTTTTCGGATGTTGCAACTCCCAGATAGTGACAATAAGCCTAAAAGTGTGAGTGACGAAGAATACGCACAGGGTACTTCCGCTGAGATTCAACGCTTAACGCGTTCAAGTGCAAAGGCCGCGAAACATGCAAAGCAATCGGTTGCCCCAAATAAGTTCATTTCAGAAACGTACAATTTCATGGACTGTGCTCGATGCAGGTCTACTCAAATCCAAGACAACACGGAGTCGGCTTTAAGAATTAAAGACAATAATATAGATAAATTTTGGAACCGAGTTCAACATTCTTACGACGATATGGTCGAACAATTCGCGTTGAGTGACGACAATTTCAATTTGTCTTGAGAAGCCCTTCGTTCTCGATACGAGAATAAGAGAGTATTCGTAGACAAAGCAAATACGAACTCTGATGAATTTAAAGCCAAACGTAACCGAAAATAGCGAGGAAATACAGAGATTGCAATCCTCTGTAAATAGCTGCCTCCAAATCCTCGCTACTCAGAAAGTCTTCCTGAAAATACAGTCTCCCTGTGGAAACAATCACTTAGTTCCAGAAAAGACCTTCCCAACTGGCCTTCAATGAACCAGATCTTAACTAAACGGTACGAGGTGGTCGAACGAGTTGATCAATGGCGCCCAGCCAAGTCAGAACCAACCGCTCAAAATAATATGAGCCTCTCCACACAACATCCATCGAATAACATATCCAACTTTAGACCACCCACCCCACAATACTCTCACAATAGACCTATGTCCCAGATCCCTTCTCACATGACTGAACAACGAACTACGCACAAATATCCGATGTGCAAAACATCAAATCATTTGCTTTGGAGCTGTAATAAGTTCAAAAGGTTACCAGCCGGGGATCGCAGACAGGTTATTCAAATCAACATATGTGTTTCAATTATCCCTCCCAGTCACATACAATTAAATAGTGTCCGAGTTGCTTTCATTGTCAAGAACGACAGCACAGCCCCAACGCCGAGAAAACCAAACTTCCAAAGGACTACCTCACAATTGGCAACGACAACGTTCACAAATCAAACCACGGAAACTCCACAATCAGTGACCACCAACAGTGAAGAGGAGCTATCCTCGAGGTCACACACAACAAGAGTAAAATTATTCTACTCTGAAAATGAAAGCAAAGTCCTTCTACCCCCGGCATAATTGCCAGTAGATCACAGGGGCGAGATATTCAAGCTCAGAGCCCTTATTGATCAGGGCTCGGAAAGAAGTTTAATTTCCTCTAAAGCTCAAAAGAAGCTAGGACTACCATGCCAAAATTCCGATTTCGAAATCTTGTTCATGGGCGGAAGAGTGGTTCAAACATCGAACAAATTATGCTCTCTATTCAGCCACAAAGCCTTTTTAGCAGCTATCAATTTACAAAATGATTTTACGCTTAAATTAAGCAACTTTATTTGACAAATGATGGTCCACGAATGCTCGAATAAAGTTCGCCTTAAACTATATACGTACTTATGTTCCAATTGCATTGAATGACCGAAGCTAATAATAAAAACTAGCTTATTTAATGCATGAGAATGTACACACGTACGTACATATATATACACCCGCTCGACTAAAATGTACGGTAGTTCATATACACATACATATTTATTGCTAATTTTCATACGAATGTCAGCATGGTTACTAAGTGAGCGGGCAACACCTTTGTCCATATATATCCCTAGTATATACATATGCCTAGAGCACAACATGAAAAGGAAATAGCAATTGGGAAAATTTAAAATACTTAGGGAATGTGAAGGTTTAGCACAACTAATTGAAGATAATTTAGTGTGACCAGATACCATTATGCTTCGTTTATTCTTATTTAATAAATGTGTTTCGTCCTGATGCATTGTCCGCTGCTGCTCCGAACATCATGAGGCAAAAAATGTGGAGTTCGCTGCGGTATTTCTCGCTGACGACTCAGTTTCTTAGGTCCTTGAGCTCGTTCTTAGCGCCTGCAAAGTTCGTTGCATTATCCGACCAGATACAGCTGGGTATGCCACGCGTGGCGATGGTAACATTTTAGCGCGTCAATAAATGAGGCTGTTGAGAGGTCTCTCACCAACTCCATCCAAACTGACTTTGCAGCAAAGCATATGAAAACGCTAACATAACATTTTTGGGGTGCTTTGTTGCGCACTTTACGCTTGTAATAAAATGGACCAGTAGTTAACACCGCTGACTAAGAAAGGACGCGCAGCGTAAATGCGCTCTATAGGCAGATCAGCCATTATATGCTCGACGAGTCGTGGTGTCGATTTGCAGCAAATAATGAATTTTTTAGCGATCGAGCTATTGTTTTCCGACCACATATAGGCCAATACTGCATACCAGTAAAGGCGAGCAAAGCTTGCGGACCTGCATGATGAAGCTTGCGATGAAAATATGTGATTATTGCATTTGTCAGTGGGTGATCCTTTGGAAGAATGCGTGGGTGGCGTGATTCAAAACTAAGCATCGAATGATTCCGAAGTTATCAAGAAATTGTGCTAACGAAACAATGCTGCTCGATGAGGGGATAAATTTATTGGCCTGCAATTCGGCGTACTCTGGCCAAAGGTGCGCTCTTTGTACTAAGCGAATTAGCAGTTGGGTTCCCTGGTGTGTATCTGCAGCCGTGAGCTGTGATGACCTTGGCAACTTTTTAATGTTGACGAATTTTCTGACGTATCCAAAAATGCGTTCCATTTTTCCGAACGAATAGATGTACTTCAAAGAAAGCAAAATGTCATTATGATTATTTGTGGTAAGCAACACCCTTTGTCGAAATTCTGCAGCTTCTTGCAAAAGGTCTTCTTGAGGAGATTCACGCCACAGTATGCATTGGAGCATGTTGTCTGGTGGAGTGACTCGAACACACCTATACATCTTACAGATGTCTTTAGTAAGTGCTATGGGAAAGGTACGAAATCTAATAAGAATATTAAACAGGTTGAATAGTTGGGCCTGCCATGAGTAGGTCCTTTAGCGAAAACACCGATGTAGTGGATGCAGAGCTATCGAAAACCACCCTCAGATTTGTTGTGGTACTGTCATTTTTGATGACGCAATGATGCGGCAGAAAGTACTTGCACTGTTGGGCAACCTCGTTTGAAATTGGTGAGATGTGGTTAAGGTTCCAATATTCCTTTATGAACTTACTGTATTCTTTTTTAAGATCAGGGTTACGGAATAATTTTCGTTCAAGACTTTCGAAGCGTTGACGGGCTTGCAAATAAGAGTATCCAACGGATTCCATACTGTGCTTAAAGGGCAGACGTACCGAGTATTCGCCTGATGGCAATCGCCACTAATTTCCCTGGAAGTGGGTTTCACAATCGAGGTCTTCCTGAGAAGAAGTTTACATCTACAATGCCGGATATTGGAGCAGACGATTTTGTTTTGAGCAACTGCAATTGTTTTGCGAATCGAGTTGTGACGAAGTGTAACTGGGAGCCAGAATCCAAGAGCGCGCGACAGGGCACGAAGGTTTCAGCACGATTTTTTATAAGAACCATGGCAGTAGCTAAGAGCACAGCATCAGAAACAAACAATGTGGCGCTGGGCAAAGCTTATATCGATGCAGTCATGGCATGATTGAAGTTTGGTTGCCGACGACGGGTCGACTTGACTATAAATTAGTTATGCAGCTGAGCGGTCGAAATGCAAGAGCGTGTGGTGTATCTATTGACAGGTGCGGCACGATGAGGTGTTAATTCGGAGAAAAATATGCGAAACGTGGGCAGCGATAATTGCATGTTCGGCAGCTCCACAAAATGCGCCAACATCTGTTGAGCCTTTGTAAGCAACGAGCGATTTGTTTTGATTTGGACGTGGGCCCTTATTAACCTTTGCAACCTGGTAAGTCTGTGTCTGCTTAGCATGCTCAATAATGTCGAGCGTTCGGCATCGCTTCCCCAAAAATACAGCTAATTGATCCCAGGAAGGCGGCTCGCTGATCGGGGAGCTCTCCACCCATTTCGCCTGTGTCGCTTGATGAAGATTCTGGATCACCAATTGTACGAGGATGCAGTCCGCAATTTGTTTATTATATGCAAGTGACTGCATTGCGCGTATGTGTGCTGTGACTGTGTCTGTCAGCTTTCGCAGTTTGGTTACGTTTGAATCTGCCTTGTCTAGCCCAAATATATAAGACGTTTGTTATCGAAACGCTTTTGTAAAAGACCTAACGCAGTCTTATAGTTAGCATCATTTATCTCCAGTGATCGTTCGGTGTCGAGCGCAGCGCCTCTCAAACAGTAACGCAGATGTTGACATTTGTCGATTTTGTAAGGTCGCTATCCCTGTCGATGATTGACGTGAACAGTGAATAGAAATTTGTCCACACGGTGTATTCGCCACTGAATTTAGGCAGCGTCAGCAGTGTTAGCGCGAACTATTAGCATTCATTGAACCTCACTGGCGTTCATCCTGAGCGTGGAACAATGTTGCGAAGCATTAAGTTTTCCAATCTTCCGTTGCAGGATAGCTCTAAGGTTGATTAGAGCAGCATCAAATTTACTTGGCAAGTCACTGGCAATGGAGTCGAAGTCCAATTCCTCTAAGTTTGTGTGTGCAACAGAAAAACTTTGCAGCTTGTCCGAGCCCATTTCGTTGGTTAAGCTTTCCAATCTGTTGAATATAGCTTTTGTTTTCAGCCCTAGAAAGGCTACTCGATCTACGTCTTCTCCTGACATGTCGAGTTTTTAAAGTACGGAAAAATCGAGTGATACTATCACGTCGGGATCGACAAATGTTGATCTACTTAGCCTTTTTAGCAGCTATCAATTTACAAAACGATTTTGCGCTTAAGTTAAGCAACTTTATTTGACAAATGATGCTCCACGAATGCTTGAATAAAGTTCGCCTTGAGCAATATATGTACATATGTTCCAATTGCATTGAATGACCGAAGCTAATAATAAAAACTAACTTATTTAATGCATGAGGATGTACACCCGCTCGACTTAAATGTACGGTAGTTCATATGCACTAAATAACCCACTTTGGTCGCCTTTCGCACTCACTTTATTTAAAATTAAAAGGTTTTTACTTTTCTTTCGATTTCTAAATTAAGTAGTTCATTACATTTTATGCTTTTTTTCTTCTTTTGAAATATATATATTTTTTCAATCACTTCTGTTCAATTTCACAAAGTATGTATCTACAAGTATGTATGTACAATAATTACACAGTGATTGCATACAATAAAGTTCGATGGAATTAACTTCTGGGTGTAGTTTGTCAACTGCCCAACCAAATCGATGCCGGTGGCGGGCTGCCGTTGGGATGGGCTGTGCGCCTTCGAGTTCGGGCTACTCCGAAAGCCGAACGGCTTGAACGCAAGACCGGTTGGTTTCTTACGCGCACGGCCGCCTAATTGTTTAAGCGGCGGCTTACACATCGTCCCCGCCCTGCAGGGATGCGCTCGTCAGTGCCTCCTGCAGCTCTTTCCGGGCGCGGATGGTGTTGCCTAGCACACGGGTGGTGCTTTGTCCCCGATATCTCCGGGTTTGTAGGCCGTCAGCAGTGCGCGCGATAGTGGCTTCCTTCTTATGTGGCTGTTGGGGAACCCGTTTGCCCTGCTTGGGGCGTTGCCTGCACTTTTCGTGGGTTGCGCGCGCAGCTGGTTTGCGCTTCTGTACCCTTGCGCGCTGGTTGGATGGCCATTTGCGGGCTTTTAGGCGCCCAGTACTGGCTGCTGCCATGTGCAACAGCGTGTGGTGCGCAAGCCCGCAAACCTTGCAGCTGCCGGAAGAATCGCATTCACCGGTGGTATGGGTGAGTGCGAGGCAGTTGACGCAATAATCTTGCGACCGGGCTACGGCTGACCGTTGCGGTGGCTTCATTGCCTTGAAGGCTGGACAGGTCCGAATGGCGTGGTAGCGATGGCAGAGTCTGTCTCTGCGGTCGGAGCTAGAGGGCATGCCTTTCGTGTCGCAATTATGGTTTTCGGTCTGAAAGTAGAAGAACAAAAAAAGAAACGAGAAGTACTTGGGGATAGCATTTAAAGCGAGATGTTTAAATCCATAATGGTGGAATGAAGCACAGTTTAACTAAAGGGCGCGTGACAACCCCGTTTTGCGTGCGGATCTCCACGACGCGTACATGGCTATCAGGCCCGTGGTGAACCCTTTCGATTCGTCCCAGTCTCCACTCGGTGGGCGGGAGCGAATCCTCCTTTATCACGACGAGATCGCCTGGTTGAGGATTGTGGTTTGGATTTTTCCACTTATATCTTTTTTGAAGATCTTTGAGATATTCCTCTTTCCATCTATGGCTGAATTGATAGTGAAGCGCTTTGACTTTCTCCCAGCGGTTAAATAGAGAGAGGTCTTCAGCGTTAGGCTCGGGAATGGCCAATAGCGGTGCACCTCGAATGAAGTGACCTGAAGTAAGCGCTGTAAAGTCAGCCGGGTCGTGTGATAGTGCGGACAAAGGTCTCGAGTTGAGAACCGCTTCAATTCGCACCAATATCGTCGTGCATTCTTCAAATGTGAACTTGTGGGATGCAGCGATTTTCTTTAGATGGATTTTAAAGCTTTTTACTGCGGATTCCCACAAGCCTCCCATGTGTGGGGCTCCGGGTGGTATATATTGCCAATTGATGCCTTGAGGAGCATATTTTTGGACAATGTCTGTGGAGCATTCGTTAAGAAATTTAACGAAGTCGCGTTCAGTTGCACGTTGAGCGTCAATGAACGTTTTTCCATTGTACTCATCATTTTCGAGGGGAAACCTCGTCTGCCGACGAAGCGAGCAAACGCTGCTCGAAAAGCTTCGGTTGTGAGGTCAGAGCACAAGTCGAGGTGAATTGCCTTTGTGGTGTAATAACTGATCGTTTAAATGAAAAGATCTTTGCCGACTCACGCTTGTATTAACACTGCTTTATTTGGCTGATTAATTGAAGGAGGAAGGCAAGTAAAGTGTGAGAAAGTGTGTAGATGCCAGCGTAGAAGCTGCTAGCAAAGCATAAGAAATAAGCTAAGAAATCCACCACATTAAGCACACTACACCTCCTTTTTCCGAAAAGAATGATTTTACATTTGGATAATTTACAACATTCGTTCCTAAACTAGTTATTTTAGTTTACAAAATTTTTAGTTTCTTAGGCTAAATTGTATCAAGTTGTATTTGTATCTACTATTTTGTAAATTTATTTTGTACATTTAGTTTTGCTAAGTATACATTTTAAGATAATATATCTGCATATATGTTATTAGTTTAGTATTATGCATATATGTATATATATGTATATATGTATTTATGTGCAAAGAAAATGCGTATGTGTGTGTTTGTCCGTGTATATGTGTGTGCGCGCGCATTTGTGTGTTTGTATTTTATGTCAACCTATAACTAAAAAAAGAATAATATCGTGAAGAATTCAGATTCGGTTTTCATTTTTCAAAGATTCTCAATCTGTTTTTATGCACTACCATTGTCTTTCCGTTGGTTTGTATTGTGCAATTGTTTCTATAATCTATTCCTATTAGTTTATAAGGTGTGCTTACATATAAACTGTCTAATTTATGTCCTGCATTGTTTTGAACTACTACTAAATCTCCTATTTTTAAATTATTTCTATTTAAATTTTTGTCATACTGTGCTTTCTGCCTAATTTTTGCTTCATCTATTGACTTCTTGGCTCTTTGGTGTGCAACTTGAAGTTTATATTTTACTTCTTTATCATAGGCTTCAAAATTGTAAATGGGGTCAATTTTATTGTCTTTACTCAATTCTAGTATGTTTGGTTGTTTAGCAAAAACTAATTCGAATGGACAGTATCCATGAACCGAAGATGGTGTTGTGTTATAACAATATGTAAAATAGTGTATCCACTCATCCCAGTCACTTCGGTTGGTAGATATGTATGAGCGTATATATTCATTAAAAGTTCTGTGGTTGCTTTCGATTGTCCCTAATGTTTGATGGAGATAAGCGGTTGATGTAATTTTATCAATTTTGAGGAGGTCACAAAGTTCTTTCAATACTTGATTTTTATACTCTGTTCCCATGTCGGTAAAAATATTTTTAATTGGGCCGTATATTAAAATAAATCTTTCAAATATATTACGGGCTATGGTTTTTGCAAATTTGTCTTTTACAGGTATTGCTACTACGAATTTCGTTAGGTCACATACTAATGTAATAGCATATTCATTGCCCTTTTCTGATTTAGGAAGAGGGCCAATGGTATCAATAAGGACGACGTCAAATGCTTTGGCCGGGGTTGGAGTAATATACATTGGCTCTTTGATTTTCCGCAAGCTTTTATTTATTTGACATTGCTTACATTTTTTTATATAGTTTCTTATATCAGATGTCATATTTTTCCAATAAATTTTTTTTTTCGTTTATTTAGTAATCTCGAAACTCCAACATGACCACCAAACAGTGGATCATCATGGAATTTTTCTAACAATGAAATTTTTTCCTGATTATTTTTAATTACTTTAATGGTTGGTGTTATAGCGATTTTTAAGTTCATTAATAATTTATTCCCTTTGTCTTTAAATTCTTGAATTCTTATTGTATTAAATATATTTTCTCCCGATGATAGTTTTAATTTAATGCAATTTTTGTTACCGGCGTCAAATTTTAGCCTTGGGAAGAATTGATCAAGATCAAGTTTCCCATGAATAACAATATTACTTAAATCAATTCTGCTTATGATTTTTCTAGAGAGCTGTAAGTAGCATTGATGAGCTTTAAATCTAAGACATATCCATTTTCTTACTTCGTTAATATTAATCGCCTCATATACTTTTGGAAAATTTGTTTGTTGATCTATCAGTTGTTTTCCTTCTTTATTTAAATTGATTTTTGATTTTGATCTTGTGGTTACTTTAAACATAGTTTTGTTTGTTTTATTTATGTCTTTTATTCGATTGAAGTCAATGCGTGATAAAGCATCGGCTACATAATTTTCTTTCCCCCTGATATACTCGATTTCGAAATCGTACTCCTCTAAATCTAGTCTCATTCTAGTTAACTTGGATGATGGGTTTTTCATCGAAAATAAATACGACAGCGGTCTATGATCAGTTTTAACTAAAAACTTTGTCCCATAGAGATAAGGTCTGGAATAATTAATGGCCCAGTGAATGGCCGATAGCTCTTGCTCTATTACGGATTTATTACTTTCGCCTTTTGTGAATGATCTCGATGCATAGGCGATTGGTAGTTGCTTACCGCCACACTCCTGACTTAATACGGCGCCACATGCATATTTACGCGCGTCAGTAGTTAGGCAAAATTGCTTACTAAAGTTAGGGTACTGTAGAAGTAATGGGCTTAAAAGCGAGTTTTTTAAAAACTTGAATGCATTTTCACATTCCTGTGTCCATAGAAATTGAGCTTTTTTTTTGCATAAATTCGTCAAGTGCCGTGAATAGTCTGCGAAGTTAGGGATAAATCTCCTGTAATAGTTACAAAAAGCTACAAATCTTTTTGCATCCTCGCCATTGCAAGGTCTTGGATAATTTTCGATTAACTGAAATTTACTGTCATCAGACATGATTCCATTTCATGTACATTTATGACCCAAAAATGTCACTTCGTGGCTAAAGAAAGTGCATTTGTCCGGAAGTAATTTAAGGCTGTATTTTCTGCACATTGAGAAGATGTCGTGAAGATTTTTAAGCATATGTGATTCTGAACAACCAATTACGATCAGGTCGTCCATGTACAAAAATGCTTGCTCTGGTGTTAAACCTGCGAAAGCTAAGGACATCATGCGTTGGAAAGAGTTCGGTGCCACTTTTAGACCATAAGGAAGCCTTTTAAAACGAAACGAGCCTTTTTCGGTTGAAAATGACGTTAGGTCTCTTGAGTCCTCTTCGAGTTCAATTTGGTGGAAGCCAGACATAAGATCCAGGCAAGAAAAATATTTAGCTCTTCCCATTTGATCTAGAATATCGTCAATGCGTGGTAATGGGAACTTGTCCGCTACTAACTTTTTATTAATTTGTCAGTAATCAACCACAAGGCGCCATCGTTTTTCCTTCTGTCCTGGCAGAGGCTTTTTAGGTACTAATAAAATTGATATTGACGGTTCGACTATTTTATCTTTTATTAGTTTATCTACCTGTCTGTTAACTTCATCCTTTTGCGTATGCGGAATTCTATAATTTTTAATATATCTTTAAGATGCAATCTTTGTTTATAAAAGTTATTTGCGTTAATTGGATCTGTTTCCAATGCGAATACATCTATGAAGTTAGAGCATAATTGTTTCAAACGTTTTTTTATAAACTCTGGGAATTTGTTAGAGAGTTTTTCCAAAATTTTGTCTTGATCATTTTGTTGCTGCTTGTTTATAACTACTATGTTATAATTTGAAATATTTTCTGTTAAAATTTTAGGGCTTTGAATAACAATATTTTCGTCTGTAGTATTTATGATTTGAACATATGAGCATTTGCTGGATGCTAGTGTATTTGCTATGAACACACCATTATATATATTTTGATTTGGAATGAATACATCTTCTGATGATTCTACAGAAATTTTTCTAATTACTGTCGACCTCGCTGGTAGAGATAAGGCATTTGAGGGTGGTGTGTCATAGATGCGAATAGCTATATTTTTACAGGCGTTGCCTGGACGTATTGTTAACCAACCTTGGTTTCGCTCATAAGTTAAAACGCAGTTAAAATTTTTTATGAAATCTAAACCCAAGATGCCGTCTGCCGGTATCGGAAAATTTTCATCAACTATCTGAATGTTATGATTTATACGACAGTTTTTTAACAAAAGATCAGCAAAGGAGTTTCCTAAAGATTTAACAACACCTTCTCCTATACCCCTCAATTGTACTTTGGAGCTGGCGTTTATAGAACATTGGTGTTTGATGGAATTTACCTTAAAGATGGAAATATCAGCCCCTGTATCGATGATAAATACGGATTTTTCATTGTTAAATGTTGTGTTTAATGTTACGTAACTGTTGAGGTTTAGATTTAGATTAAATATATGCTGGAGCTTTAGTTGGTTGTATTCAGGGGGGAGTTGAAGTTTTCCGAATTAGTGTCTTGATTAGTGAATCTTACATTTCTTGTTTGAGTATTGTTGTTGCTAAAATTTCTGTGACTGCGATGGCGATATTGCGTATGACCGCGGCCTCGGTCATTAAAATTTGGTATCTCCCATTATTAAAGCTACGCCCTCGGGTTTGGCGATAATAGTTGTTACTACCTCGGTTGACATACCTAGTTTTCTGCCGATTGCGGTTAACATATAAAATAGTGTTTTGTTGACCAGTGGCCTCCGTGCTACTGTTAATGAATTTGCTAATAGCTTCATTCATATTATGAAACTGACCTGCTTCCATTATAACTTTAACTTTATCTAAGTTGCAATTCTTTATCAAGACTTTGACTGCAGTTTGAGTTGAGTACTTACTTGCTAACTCACATTTCAGACCATCTGATATGTAAGCGTCTTCTAACTGTTTTGTCATATCCTCAACCTCTTTTGCGTAAGCAATTGCAGACTTGTTATTTTGTCGCACATTCATGATTTTGGCTGATATAACTTCCACCGATTCACTTTTAACACAGGTTTTTAATTTTGACTTACAGTTGACTCATTACTAATCAAATTTCTAGCAGTTCCCTTTAACTTAGTTTAAATTAGATTAACAGCTATAGCTTCATGAGCTTCTTTAATAGAGGCAACTAGCTCAATGGAGTCTAAAAAACTTTGAAGATTTTCATGTTTGCCATCAAAATCTGAAATAAGTTTAGAGGCTAAGCTCAAGAACTCAATGTTTGATTGTGGCATGTTGTCTATCGCGTCGAGCTGTGAATCTGTATCTGAAATGTCACTGTCACTACTTCCTCTAGTGTCTTGTTCTAACTTCACAGGTGTATCAATATTGAGTGGTATGTGGATGTGAATATTATGCTTTGCAAATATCTTCAAAAGGTTGTCTGTTAATTGGTTAAATTCTTTTGTTAAAATTAATTTTTGATCAGCTGTGATGTTATTGAAACTATAATAAATTATACTTCGTACATTGTTATAGCTTTCTATTAGTACCAACACATGTTTTTGTATTGTATCTTTAGTAATATGTATGTTCTTGTTTCAGCATTAATACGATTTTTTTAAAGTTATCTTTTCAGTATCAATTACGTTTAAAGTTTCTGGCCAATGCGTTTCCATGCGTTTGCAAATAAATGTACGAGTATGTCATGTGTATATGAAATAAGTAGTGGGGTTAATTGAAATATTAGCTTAGCAATAATTCATGTATAAATTGTATGTATATATAATACATACATACATATGTTAAACATATTGTAAAATGGAGTAAAAAAATATTTTAGCTAGGTTAAGATAGCAAATGTTATTGTAATCTTCAATTTTTATATAGCTTATAACAAATTAGTTTTAATAAAAATAATTTCCTGCTTCGCTCCAATCGTTTCAATTATTAGCGCTTTTCCCGTCACGAACTTCTCTGCATTGATTGTGAGTTTTCTCGACTTCTTTTCTTCACTGATTTACTGAAGATTATGTTTGTCACATCTTGCTGCGGTTACATTTAGAGTCTCTTGCCTGAATATGGTTGTACATATATGCATAAGTATGTACATATATGCATAAGTATGTATGCATAAGTATGTATGCATAAGATAAGTATGTACCCAAAGGTGGTTAGCGATGAGGCTAAAAACCGGTTTTGAGGGCTTTTTTTTTATATATATGTGGGAATGGGGTATCGGCAGGTGGCAACGCTAAGTAGGTGAACGAAGGAACGACATAACGAAGGAATGAACGAAGCTAGCACGAAACTAACGAACGAAGAATACGGATATCCATCATAAATATAGAAGCTATTAGTCTGTTAACGAGTGCGCAACACAGTCGCCAAACTGTCGGTATTGTAGAATTGTATTATTTAAGTGTTTATTGTACTTAATATAAGAACCGGTATTTAAATAAAGTGAACAACGTCCGAAAAGGAAAAGTCTTTCCCTACAATTTGGGGGCTCGTCCGGGAAGTGCGGTAGTAAAAGGCAAAAGGCGTAAGACTTGTGTGTATGTGCGTGCGGGCGAATAAAGTGACTTTGCCAAAAGACAGAGCAGACAACCCGGGGTGCGCGCAAATATACGCATGCGGAATAAGCTGTAGGAAAAATAAAAAACATTTAAATGTGCGCAAAGACAAAAACAGAGAATTGTTTTGAAAAGACACAAAAGTGGGCAAAACGTGATATGCGAAGGGCAACATAACCTACGAGTTCGCGGGTGCTCCAACGAACATTATACCGTTGGACCGGTAAACTAACGTCCTAATAGCTGTAGTTAAACGGTAAAAGCAGCATATGTGCATACTTTTCAATTTTTCATATGTACAGCGCGTATAACAGCGTGTGAAACAGCGGTTCGGCTAGTCCGAAAGTATTGGCGTACTCTTCACGTACTTGTGTGTACATATGTACACATGTCGCCATGACACAGCGGGACTTTTAAAATTTTCATATATACAGCGCGTAGAGTAACGCGCGGGGCAGCGGTTCAGTTGGTCCGATAATATTCGCGTGCTCTTCATCTTCGTGAGAGTAGATACACATACCAACACAGAGTGAGCAGAGCAGCGCGACAAACAGCAGAGTAGAGGCGCACTCCTTGTACGTGTGGGTACATATCAACATATATCGCCCAGAGCAGCAATTTGAACAACTGGTCGGTATATTGAGACAAGTAGCAGCAAATGTACGAACGCATATGGTCTTTTATGTACATACGTACCGATATACGACGTAAAGCAGAGCGTCAATACCAACATAGAGTGAGCAGAGCAGCGCGACAAACAGCAGAGTAGAGGCGCACTCCTTGTACGTTTGGGTACACATCAACATATATCGCGCAGAGCAGCAATTTGAACAACGGGTCGGTATATTGAGAGAAGTAGCAGCAAATGTACGTACGCATATGGTCTTTTATGTACATACGTACCGATATACGCCGTAAAGAAGAGCGTCGATGAAGTAGCGAAAGCAAGCGTGTCTCGCTTGCTAGTTTGGACAGCAGCGTTATCGACAGAGAACAGTCAGCAGCGGCGGCAGTGAAGGCAGCGACTGCAGAGTAGCAGTGACCCAGCATTAAACCAGAGAAGTAGCGGTGCGGAGGTATCGAAAAACGATTTTAAGTAGTTTGGTTAAATTTTCAATTTCTTTTAACTGCAATTTACATTTGTGATATACAAATTATAGTAAGTGAAATTTAGCTTAGGGAACTGAATCTGAGTATAGTGGGTAGGAAAAAAGAAATGCAGATGCGATTGCTGCAACATATGGTTTCGGAAGGGGAAGAAGGAGGCGAGGATGAGTTAGGTAACGATGAATCGACAAATTCAGTTTACGGCGATGCACCGACCGATCAGGTAGATAGGCAAAGAGCAATGTTTACGCTGCGGGATATAGAGGACCTGTGGCGTCATTTAATGGTGACGGCGTCCGTGGAGTGAATCACTGGGTGGAAGAGTTCTAAGATGTGGCCGACACGGTGGGTTGGAACGACTTACAGAAGTATGTGTACGCTAAGCAATTGCTTAAAGGCGCTGCTAGGTTGTTCGCTAGGGGTTTAGTAGGTTGCAAAAATTGGAATAGTTTGAAACGTTCCCTGGTGGAAGAGTTTGGTGAAAAGTTATGCGCTTCTGAAGTTCACCGCATTTTGAGAAACAGACGAAAGGAGGCTAAAGAAAGCCTACATGAATATTTGTACGCGCTTATAGAAATAGGAAAACCGATCAATCTCGACGAAGCGAGTATCATAGATTATTTCGTAGAGGGAGTACCAGATACGCGTGCAAGTAAGTCAGGGTTATACCAGGCGAGAAGCCTGAAGGATCTAAAGGAACAAATCCGAGTGTACGAGAAAATAAGGGGTGGACCATCGTCATCAAATAGAGTGTCCATGCCCCAATCAGGGTCAGCAAAACGTAATAATATTTTTCATTGGGCCGTATATTAAAATAAATCTTTCAAATATATTACGGGCTATGGTTTTTGCAAATTTGTCTTTTACAGGTATTGCTACTACGAATTTCGTTAGGTCACATACTAATGTAATAGCATATTCATTGCCCTTTTCTGATTTAGGAAGAGGGCCAATGGTATCAATAAGGACGACGTCAATTGCTTTGGCCGGGGTTGGAGTAATATACATTGGCTCTTTGATTTTCCGCAAGCTTTTATTTATTTGACATTGCTTACATTTTTTTATATAGTTTCTTATATCAGATGTCATATTTTTCCAATAAATTTTTTTTTTTCGTTTATTTAGTAATCTCGAAACTCCAACATGACCACCAAACAGTGGATCATCATGGAATTTTTCTAACAATGAAATTTTTTCCTGATTATTTTTAATTACTTTAATGGTTGGTGTTATAGCGATTTTTAAGTTCATTAATAATTTATTCCCTTTGCCTTTAAATTCTTGAATTCTTATTGTATTAAATATATTTTCTCCCGATGATAGTTTTAATTTAATGCAATTTTTGTTACCGGCGTCAAATTTTAGCCTTGGGAAGAATTGATCAAGATCAAGTTTCCCATGAATAACAATATTACTTAAATCAATTCTGCTTATGATTTTTCTAGAGAGCTGTAAGTAGCATTGATGAGCTTTAAATCTAAGACATATCCATTTTCTTACTTCGTTAATATTAATCGCCTCATATACTTTTGGAAAATTTGTTTGTTGATCTATCAGTTGTTTTCCTTCTTTATTTAAATTGATTTTTGATTTTGATCTTGTGGTTACTTTAAACATAGTTTTGTTTGTTTTATTTATGTCTTTTATTCGATTGAAGTCAATGCGTGATAAAGCATCGGCTACATAATTTTCTTTCCCCCTGATATACTCGATTTCGAAATCGTACTCCTCTAAATCTAGTCTCATTCTAGTTAACTTGGATGATGGGTTTTTCATCGAAAATAAATACGACAGCGGTCTATGATCAGTTTTAACTAAAAACTTTGTCCCATAGAGATAAGGTCTGGAATAATTAATGGCCCAGTGAATGGCGGATAGCTCTTGCTCTATTACGGATTTATTACTTTCGCCTTTTGTGAATGATCTCGATGCATAGGCGATTGGTAGTTGCTTACCGCCACACTCCTGACTTAATACGGCGCCACATGCATATTTACGCGCGTCAGTAGTTAGGCAAAATTGCTTACTAAAGTTAGGGTACTGTAGAAGTAATGGGCTTAAAAGCGAGTTTTTTAAAAACTTGAATGCATTTTCACATTCCTGTGTCCATAGAAATTGAGCTTTTTTTTTGCATAAATTCGTCAAGTGCCGTGAATAGTCTGCGAAGTTAGGGATAAATCTCCTGTAATAGTTACAAAAAGCTACAAATCTTTTTGCATCCTCGCCATTGCAAGGTCTTGGATAATTTTCGATTAACTGAAATTTACTGTCATCAGACATGATTCCATTTCATGTACATTTATGACCCAAAAATGTCACTTCGTGGCTAAAGAAAGTGCATTTGTCCGGAAGTAATTTAAGGTTGTATTTTCTGCACATTGAGAAGATGTCGTGAAGATTTTTAAGCATATGTGATTCTGAACAACCAATTACGATCAGGTCGTCCATGTATAAAAATGCTTGCTCTGGTGTTAAACCTGCGAAAGCTAAGGACATCATGCGTTGGAAAGAGTTCGGTGCCACTTTTAGACCATAAGGGAGCCTTTTAAAACGAAACGAGCCTTTTTCGGTTGAAAATGACGTTAGGTCTCTTGAGTCCTCTTCGAGTTCAATTTGGTGGAAGCCAGACATAAGATCCAGGCAAGAAAAATATTTAGCTCTTCCCATTTGATCTAGAATATCGTCAATGCGTGGTAATGGGAACTTGTCCGCTACTAACTTTTTATTAATTTGTCTGTAATCAACCACAAGGCGCCATCGTTTTTCCTTCTGTCCTGGCAGAGGCTTTTTAGGTACTAATAAAATTGGACTGTTATACTCTGATATTGACGGTTCGACTATTTTATCTTTTATTAGTTTATCTACCTGTCTGTTAACTTCATCCTTTTGCGTATGCGGAATTCTATAATTTTTAATATATCTTTAAGATGCAATCTTTGTTTATAAAAGTTATTTGCGTTAATTGGATCTGTTTCCAATGCGAATACATCTATGAAGTTAGAGCATAATTGTTTCAAACGTTTTTTTATAAACTCTGGGAATTTGTTAGAGAGTTTTTCCAAAATTTTGTCTTGATCATTTTGTTGCTGCTTGTTTATAACTACTATGTTATAATTTGAAATATTTTCTGTTAAAATTTTAGGGCTTTGAATAACAATATTTTCGTCTGTAGTATTTATGATTTGAACATATGAGTATTTGCTGGATGCTAGTGTATTTGCTATGAACACACCATTACATATATTTTGATTTGGAATGAATACATCTTCTGATGATTCTACAGAAATTTTTCTAATTACTGTCGACCTCGCTGGTAGAGATAAGGCATTTGAGGGTGGTGTGTCATAGATGCGAATAGCTATATTTTTACAGGCGTTGCCTGGACGTATTGTTAACCAACCTTGGTTTCGCTCATAAGTTAAAACGCAGTTAAAATTTTTTATGAAATCTAAACCCAAGATGCCGTCTGCCGGTATCGGAAAATTTTCATCAACTATCTGAATGTTATGATTTATACGACAGTTTTTTAACAAAAGATCAGCAAAGGAGTTTCCTAAAGATTTAACAACACCTTCTCCTATACCCCTCAATTGTACTTTGGAGCTGGCGTTTATAGAACATTGGTGTTTGATGGAATTTACCTTAAAGATGGAAATATCAGCCCCTGTATCGATGATAAATACGGATTTTTCATTGTTAAATGTTGTGTTTAATGTTACGTAACTGTTGAGGTTTAGATTTAGATTAAATATATGCTGGAGCTTTAGTTGGTTGTATTCAGGGGGGAGTTGAAGTTTTCCGAATTAGTGTCTTGATTAGTGAATCTTACATTTCTTGTTTGAGTATTGTTGTTGCTAAAATTTCTGTGACTGCGATGGCGATATTGCGTATGACCGCGGCCTCGGTCATTAAAATTATGGTATCTCCCATTATTAAAGCTACGCCCTCGGGTTTGGCGATAATAGTTGTTACTACCTCGGTTGACATACCTAGTTTTCTGCCGATTGCGGTTAACATATAAAATAGTGTTTTGTTGACCAGTGGCCTCCGTGCTACTGTTAATGAATTTGCTAATAGCTTCATTCATATTATGAAACTGACCTGCTTCCATTATAACTTTAACTTTATCTAAGTTGCAATTCTTTATCAAGACTTTGACTGCAGTTTGAGTTGAGTACTTACTTGCTAACTCACATTTCAGACCATCTGATATGTAAGCGTCTTCTAACTGTTTTGTCATATCCTCAACCTCTTTTGCGTAAGCAGTTGCAGACTTGTTATTTTGTCGCACATTCATGATTTTGGCTGATATAACTTCCACCGATTCACTTTTAACACAGGTTTTTAATTTTGAAATTATTTCACTTACAGTTGACTCATTACTAATCAAATTTCTAGCAGTTCCCTTTAACTTAGTTTAAATTAGATTAACAGCTATAGCTTCATGAGCTTCTTCAATAGAGGCAACTAGCTCAATGGAGTCTAAAAAACTTTGAAGATTTTCATGTTTGCCATCAAAATCTGAAATAAGTTTAGAGGCTAAGCTCAAGAACTCAATGTTTGATTGTGGCATGTTGTCTATCGCGTCGAGCTGTGAATCTGTATCTGAAATGTCACTGTCACTACTTCCTCTAGTGTCTTGTTCTAACTTCACAGGTGTATCAATATTGAGTGGTATGTGGATGTGAATATTATGCTTTGCAAATATCTTCAAAAGGTTGTCTCTTAATTGGTTAAATTCTTTTGTTAAAATTAATTTTTGATCAGCTGTGATGTTATTGAAACTATAATAAATTATACTTCGTACATTGTTATAGCTTTCTATTAGTACCAACACATGTTTTTGTATTGTATATTTAGTAATATGTATGTTCTTGTTTCAGCATTTATACGATTTTTTTAAAGTTATCTTTTCAGTATCAATTACGTTTAAAGTTTCTGGCCAATGCGTTTCCATGCGTTTGCAAATAAATGTACGAGTATGTCATGTGTATATGAAATAAGTAGTGGGGTTAATTGAAATTTTAGCTTAGCAATAATTCATGTATAAATTGTACGTATATATAATACATACATACATATGTTAAACATATTGTAAAATGGAGTAAAAAAATATTTTAGCTAGGTTAAGATAGCAAATGTTATTGTAATCTTCAATTTTTATATAGCTTATAACAAATTAGTTTTAATAAAAATAATTTCCTGCTTCGCTCCAATCGTTTCAATTATTAGCGCTTTTCCCGTCACGAACTTCTCTGCATTGATTGTGAGTTTTCTCGACTTCTTTTCTTCACTGATTTACTGAAGATTATGTTTGTCACATCTTGCTGCGGTTACATTTAGAGTCTCTTGCCTGAATATGGTTGTACATATATGCATAAGTATGTATATGCATAAGTATGTATGCATAAGATAAGTATGTTCCCAAAGGTGGTTAGCGATGAGGCTAAAAACCGGTTTTGAGGGCTTTTTTTTTATATATATGTGGGAATGGGGTATCGGCAGGTGGCAACGCTAAGTAGGTGAACGAAGGAACGACATAACGAAGGAATGAACGAAGCTAGCACGAAACTAACGAACGAAAAATACGGATATCCATCATAAATATAGAAGCTATTAGTCTGTTAACGAGTGCGCAACACAGTCGCCAAACTGTCGGTATTGTAGTATTGTATTATTTAAGTGTTTATTGTACTTAATATAAGAACCGGTATTTAAATAAAGTGAACAACGTCCGAAAAGGAAAAGTCTTTCCCTACAATTTGGGGGCTCGTCCGGGAAGTGCGGTAGTAAAAGGCAAAAGGCGTAAGACTTGTGTGTATGTGCGTGCGGGCGAATAAAGTGACTTTGCCAAAAGACAGAGCAGACAACCCGGGGTGCGCGCAAATATACGCATGCGGAATAAGCTGTAGGAAAAATAAAAAACATTTAAATGTGCGCAAAGACAAAAACAGAGAATTGTTTTGAAAAGACACAAAAGTGGGCAAAACGTGATATGCGAAGGGCAACATAACCTACGAGTTTGCGGGTGCTCCAACGAACATTATACCGTTGGACCGGTAAACTAACGTCCTAATAGCTGTAGTTAAACGGTAAAAGCAGCATATGTGCATACTTTTCAATTTTTCATATGTACAGCGCGTATAACAGCGTGTGAAACAGCGGTTCGGCTAGTCCGAAAGTATTGGCGTACTTTTCACGTACTTGTGTGTACATATGTACACATGTCGCCATGACACAGCGGGACTTTTAAAATTTTCATATATACAGCGCGTAGAGTAACGCGCGGGGCAGCGGTTCAGTTGGTCCGATAATATTCGCGTGCTCTTCATCTTCGTGAGAGTAGATACACATACCAACATAGAGTGAGCAGAGCAGCGCGACAAACAGCAGAGTAGAGGCGCACTCCTTGTACGTGTGGGTACATATCGACATATATCGCCCAGAGCAGCAATTTGAACAACGGGTCGGTATATTGAGACAAGTAGCAGCAAATGTACGTACGCATATGGTCTTTTATGTACATACGTACCGATATACGACGTAAAGCAGAGCGTCGATACCAACATAGAGTGAGCAGAGCAGCGCGACAAACAGCAGAGTAGAGGCGCACTCCTTGTACGTTTGGGTACACATCAACATATATCGCGCAGAGCAGCAATTTGAACAACGGGTCGGTATATTGAGAGAAGTAGCAGCAAATGTACGTACGCATATGGTCTTTTATGTACATACGTACCGATATACGCCGTAAAGAAGAGCGTCGATGAAGTAGCGAAAGCAAGCGTGTCTCGCTTGCTAGTTTGGACAGCAGCGTTATCGACAGAGAACAGTCAGCAGCGGCGGCAGTGAAGGCAGCGACTGCAGAGTAGCAGTGACCCAGCATTAAACCAGAGAAGTAGCGGTGCGGAGGTATCGAAAAACGATTTTAAGTAGTTTGGTTAAATTTTCAATTTCTTTTAACTGCAATTTACATTTGTGATATACAAATTATAGTAAGTGAAATTTAGCTTAGGGAACTGAATCTGAGTATAGTGGGTAGGAAAAAAGAAATGCAGATGCGATTGCTGCAACATATGGTTTCGGAAGGGGAAGAAGGAGGCGAGGATGAGTTAGGTAACGATGAATCGACAAATTCAGTTTACGGCGATGCACCGACCGATCAGGTAGATAGGCAAAGAGCAATGTTTACGCTGCGGGATATAGAGGACCTGTGGCGTCATTTAATGGTGACGGCGTCCGTGGAGTGAATCACTGGGTGGAAGAGTTCTAAGATGTGGCCGACACGGTGGGTTGGAACGACTTACAGAAGTATGTGTACGCTAAGCAATTGCTTAAAGGCGCTGCTAGGTTGTTCGCTAGGGGTTTAGTAGGTTGCAAAAATTGGAATAGTTTGAAACGTTCCCTGGTGGAAGAGTTTGGTGAAAAGTTATGCGCTTCTGAAGTTCACCGCATTTTGAGAAACAGACGAAAGGAGGCTAAAGAAAGCCTACATGAATATTTGTACGCGCTTATAGAAATAGGAAAACCGATCAATCTCGACGAAGCGAGTATCATAGATTATTTCGTAGAGGGAGTACCAGATACGCGTGCAAGTAAGTCAGGGTTATACCAGGCGAGAAGCCTGAAGGATCTAAAGGAACAAATCCGAGTGTACGAGAAAATAAGGGGTGGACCATCGTCATCAAATAGAGTGTCCATGCCCCAATCAGGGTCAGCAAAACGTAATAATATTTTTCATTGGGCCGTATATTAAAATAAATCTTTCAAATATATTACGGGCTATGGTTTTTGCAAATTTGTCTTTTACAGGTATTGCTACTACGAATTTCGTTAGGTCACATACTAATGTAATAGCATATTCATTGCCCTTTTCTGATTTAGGAAGAGGGCCAATGGTATCAATAAGGACGACGTCAATTGCTTTGGCCGGGGTTGGAGTAATATACATTGGCTCTTTGATTTTCCGCAAGCTTTTATTTATTTGACATTGCTTACATTTTTTTATATAGTTTCTTATATCAGATGTCATATTTTTCCAATAAATTTTTTTTTTTCGTTTATTTAGTAATCTCGAAACTCCAACATGACCACCAAACAGTGGATCATCATGGAATTTTTCTAACAATGAAATTTTTTCCTGATTATTTTTAATTACTTTAATGGTTGGTGTTATAGCGATTTTTAAGTTCATTAATAATTTATTCCCTTTGTCTTTAAATTCTTGAATTCTTATTGTATTAAATATATTTTCTCCCGATGATAGTTTTAATTTAATGCAATTTTTGTTACCGGCGTCAAATTTTAGCCTTGGGAAGAATTGATCAAGATCAAGTTTCCCATGAATAACAATATTACTTAAATCAATTCTGCTTATGATTTTTCTAGAGAGCTGTAAGTAGCATTGATGAGCTTTAAATCTAAGACATATCCATTTTCTTACTTCGTTAATATTAATCGCCTCATATACTTTTGGAAAATTTGTTTGTTGATCTATCAGTTGTTTTCCTTCTTTATTTAAATTGATTTTTGATTTTGATCTTGTGGTTACTTTAAACATAGTTTTGTTTGTTTTATTTATGTCTTTTATTCGATTGAAGTCAATGCGTGATAAAGCATCGGCTACATAATTTTCTTTCCCCCTGATATACTCGATTTCGAAATCGTACTCCTCTAAATCTAGTCTCATTCTAGTTAACTTGGATGATGGGTTTTTCATCGAAAATAAATACGACAGCGGTCTATGATCAGTTTTAACTAAAAACTTTGTCCCATAGAGATAAGGTCTGGAATAATTAATGGCCCAGTGAATGGCGGATAGCTCTTGCTCTATTACGGATTTATTACTTTCGCCTTTTGTGAATGATCTCGATGCATAGGCGATTGGTAGTTGCTTACCGCCACACTCCTGACTTAATACGGCGCCACATGCATATTTACGCGCGTCAGTAGTTAGGCAAAATTGCTTACTAAAGTTAGGGTACTGTAGAAGTAATGGGCTTAAAAGCGAGTTTTTTAAAAACTTGAATGCATTTTCACATTCCTGTGTCCATAGAAATTGAGCTTTTTTTTTGCATAAATTCGTCAAGTGCCGTGAATAGTCTGCGAAGTTAGGGATAAATCTCCTGTAATAGTTACAAAAAGCTACAAATCTTTTTGCATCCTCGCCATTGCAAGGTCTTGGATAATTTTCGATTAACTGAAATTTACTGTCATCAGACATGATTCCATTTCATGTACATTTATGACCCAAAAATGTCACTTCGTGGCTAAAGAAAGTGCATTTGTCCGGAAGTAATTTAAGGTTGTATTTTCTGCACATTGAGAAGATGTCGTGAAGATTTTTAAGCATATGTGATTCTGAACAACCAATTACGATCAGGTCGTCCATGTATAAAAATGCTTGCTCTGGTGTTAAACCTGCGAAAGCTAAGGACATGCGTTGGAAAGAGTTCGGTGCCACTTTTAGACCATAAGGGAGCCTTTTAAAACGAAACGAGCCTTTTTCGGTTGAAAATGACGTTAGGTCTCTTGAGTCCTCTTCGAGTTCAATTTGGTGGAAGCCAGACATAAGATCCAGGCAAGAAAAATATTTAGCTCTTCCCATTTGATCTAGAATATCGTCAATGCGTGGTAATGGGAACTTGTCCGCTACTAACTTTTTATTAATTTGTCTGTAATCAACCACAAGGCGCCATCGTTTTTCCTTCTGTCCTGGCAGAGGCTTTTTAGGTACTAATAAAATTGGACTGTTATACTCTGATATTGACGGTTCGACTATTTTATCTTTTATTAGTTTATCTACCTGTCTGTTAACTTCATCCTTTTGCGTATGCGGAATTCTATAATTTTTAATATATCTTTAAGATGCAATCTTTGTTTATAAAAGTTATTTGCGTTAATTGGATCTGTTTCCAATGCGAATACATCTATGAAGTTAGAGCATAATTGTTTCAAACGTTTTTTTATAAACTCTGGGAATTTGTTAGAGAGTTTTTCCAAAATTTTGTCTTGATCATTTTGTTGCTGCTTGTTTATAACTACTATGTTATAATTTGAAATATTTTCTGTTAAAATTTTAGGGCTTTGAATAACAATATTTTCGTCTGTAGTATTTATGATTTGAACATATGAGTATTTGCTGGATGCTAGTGTATTTGCTATGAACACACCATTACATATATTTTGATTTGGAATGAATACATCTTCTGATGATTCTACAGAAATTTTTCTAATTACTGTCGACCTCGCTGGTAGAGATAAGGCATTTGAGGGTGGTGTGTCATAGATGCGAATAGCTATATTTTTACAGGCGTTGCCTGGACGTATTGTTAACCAACCTTGGTTTCGCTCATAAGTTAAAACGCAGTTAAAATTTTTTATGAAATCTAAACCCAAGATGCCGTCTGCCGGTATCGGAAAATTTTCATCAACTATCTGAATGTTATGATTTATACGACAGTTTTTTAACAAAAGATCAGCAAAGGAGTTTCCTAAAGATTTAACAACACCTTCTCCTATACCCCTCAATTGTACTTTGGAGCTGGCGTTTATAGAACATTGGTGTTTGATGGAATTTACCTTAAAGATGGAAATATCAGCCCCTGTATTGATGATAAATACGGATTTTTCATTGTTAAATGTTGTGTTTAATGTTACGTAACTGTTGAGGTTTAGATTTAGATTAAATATATGCTGGAGCTTTAGTTGGTTGTATTCAGGGGGGAGTTGAAGTTTTCCGAATTAGTGTCTTGATTAGTGAATCTTACATTTCTTGTTTGAGTATTGTTGTTGCTAAAATTTCTGTGACTGCGATGGCGATATTGCGTATGACCGCGGCCTCGGTCATTAAAATTATGGTATCTCCCATTATTAAAGCTACGCCCTCGGGTTTGGCGATAATAGTTGTTACTACCTCGGTTGACATACCTAGTTTTCTGCCGATTGCGGTTAACATATAAAATAGTGTTTTGTTGACCAGTGGCCTCCGTGCTACTGTTAATGAATTTGCTAATAGCTTCATTCATATTATGAAACTGACCTGCTTCCATTATAACTTTAACTTTATCTAAGTTGCAAGTCTTTATCAAGACTTTGACTGCAGTTTGAGTTGAGTACTTACTTGCTAACTCACATTTCAGACCATCTGATATGTAAGCGTCTTCTAACTGTTTTGTCATATCCTCAACCTCTTTTGCGTAAGCAGTTGCATACTTGTTATTTTGTCGCACATTCATGATTTTGGCTGATATAACTTCCACCGATTCACTTTTAACACAGGTTTTTAATTTTGAAATTATTTCACTTACAGTTGACTCATTACTAATCAAATTTCTAGCAGTTCCCTTTAACTTAGTTTAAATTAGATTAACAGCTATAGCTTCATGAGCTTCTTTAATAGAGGCAACTAGCTCAATGGAGTCTAAAAAACTTTGAAGATTTTCATGTTTGCCATCAAAATCTGAAATAAGTTTAGAGGCTAAGCTCAAGAACTCAATGTTTGATTGTGGCATGTTGTCTATCGCGTCGAGCTGTGAATCTGTATCTGAAATGTCACTGTCACTACTTCCTCTAGTGTCTTGTTCTAACTTCACAGGTGTATCAATATTGAGTGGTATGTGGATGTGAATATTATGCTTTGCAAATATCTTCAAAAGGTTGTCTCTTAATTGGTTAAATTCTTTTGTTAAAATTAATTTTTGATCAGCTGTGATGTTATTGAAACTATAATAAATTATACTTCGTACATTGTTATAGCTTTCTATTAGTACCAACACATGTTTTTGTATTGTATATTTAGTAATATGTATGTTCTTGTTTCAGCATTTATACGATTTTTTTAAAGTTATCTTTTCAGTATCAATTACGTTTAAAGTTTCTGGCCAATGCGTTTCCATGCGTTTGCAAATAAATGTACGAGTATGTCATGTGTATATGAAATAAGTAGTGGGGTTAATTGAAATTTTAGCTTAGCAATAATTCATGTATAAATTGTATGTATATATAATACATACATACATATGTTAAACATATTGTAAAATGGAGTAAAAAAATATTTTAGCTAGGTTAAGATAGCAAATGTTATTGTAATCTTCAATTTTTATATAGCTTATAACAAATTAGTTTTAATAAAAATAATTTCCTGCTTCGCTCCAATCGTTTCAATTATTAGCGCTTTTCCCGTCACGAACTTCTCTGCATTGATTGTGAGTTTTCTCGACTTCTTTTCTTCACTGATTTACTGAAGATTATGTTTGTCACATCTTGCTGCGGTTACATTTAGAGTCTCTTGCCTGAATATGGTTGTACATATATGCATAAGTATGTATATGCATAAGTATGTATGCATAAGATAAGTATGTTCCCAAAGGTGGTTAGCGATGAGGCTAAAAACCGGTTTTGAGGGCTTTTTTTTTATATATATGTGGGAATGGGGTATCGGCAGGTGGCAACGCTAAGTAGGTGAACGAAGGAACGACATAACGAAGGAATGAACGAAGCTAGCACGAAACTAACGAACGAAAAATACGGATATCCATCATAAATATAGAAGCTATTAGTCTGTTAACGAGTGCGCAACACAGTCGCCAAACTGTCGGTATTGTAGTATTGTATTATTTAAGTGTTTATTGTACTTAATATAAGAACCGGTATTTAAATAAAGTGAACAACGTCCGAAAAGGAAAAGTCTTTCCCTACAATTTGGGGGCTCGTCCGGGAAGTGCGGTAGTAAAAGGCAAAAGGCGTAAGACTTGTGTGTATGTGCGTGCGGGCGAATAAAGTGACTTTGCCAAAAGACAGAGCAGACAACCCGGGGTGCGCGCAAATATACGCATGCGGAATAAGCTGTAGGAAAAATAAAAAACATTTAAATGTGCGCAAAGACAAAAACAGAGAATTGTTTTGAAAAGACACAAAAGTGGGCAAAACGTGATATGCGAAGGGCAACATAACCTACGAGTTTGCGGGTGCTCCAACGAACATTATACCGTTGGACCGGTAAACTAACGTCCTAATAGCTGTAGTTAAACGGTAAAAGCAGCATATGTGCATACTTTTCAATTTTTCATATGTACAGCGCGTATAACAGCGTGTGAAACAGCGGTTCGGCTAGTCCGAAAGTATTGGCGTACTCTTCACGTACTTGTGTGTACATATGTACACATGTCGCCATGACACAGCGGGACTTTTAAAATTTTCATATATACAGCGCGTAGAGTAACGCGCGGGGCAGCGGTTCAGTTGGTCCGATAATATTCGCGTGCTCTTCATCTTCGTGAGAGTAGATACACATACCAACATAGAGTGAGCAGAGCAGCGCGACAAACAGCAGAGTAGAGGCGCACTCCTTGTACGTGTGGGTACATATCGACATATATCGCCCAGAGCAGCAATTTGAACAACGGGTCGGTATATTGAGACAAGTAGCAGCAAATGTACGTACGCATATGGTCTTTTATGTACATACGTACCGATATACGACGTAAAGCAGAGCGTCGATACCAACATAGAGTGAGCAGAGCAGCGCGACAAACAGCAGAGTAGAGGCGCACTCCTTGTACGTTTGGGTACACATCAACATATATCGCGCAGAGCAGCAATTTGAACAACGGGTCGGTATATTGAGAGAAGTAGCAGCAAATATACGTACGCATATGGTCTTTTATGTACATACGTACCGATATACGCCGTAAAGCAGAGCGTCGATGAAGTAGCGAAAGCAAGCGTGTCTCGCTTGCTAGTTTGGACAGCAGCGTTATCGACAGAGAACAGTCAGCAGCGGCGGCAGTGAAGGCAGCGACTGCAGAGTAGCAGTGACCCAGCATTAAACCAGAGAAGTAGCGGTGCGGAGGTATCGAAAAACGATTTTAAGTAGTTTGGTTAAATTTTCAATTTCTTTTAACATATGGTTTCGGAAGGGGAAGAAGGAGGCGAGGATGAGTTAGGTAACGATGAATCGACAAATTCAGTTTACGGCGATGCACCGACCGATCAGGTAGATAGGCAAAGAGCAATGTTTACGCTGCGGGATATAGAGGACCTGTGGCGTCATTTAATGGTGACGGCGCCCGTGGAGTGAATCACTGGGTGGAAGAGTTCTAAGATGTGGCCGACACGGTGGGTTGGAACGACTTACAGAAGTATGTGTACGCTAAGCAATTGCTTAAAGACGCTGCTAGGTTGTTCGCTAGGGGTTTAGTAGGTTGCAAAAATTGGAATAGTTTGAAACGTTCCCTGGTGGAAGAGTTTGGTGAAAAGTTATGCGCTTCTGAAGTTCACCGCATTTTGAGAAACAGACGAAAGGAGGCTAAAGAAAGCCTACATGAATATTTGTACGCGCTTATAGAAATAGGAAAACCGATCAATCTCGACGAAGCGAGTATCATAGATTATTTCGTAGAGGGAGTACCAGATACGCGTGCAAGTAAGTCAGGGTTATACCAGGCGAGAAGCCTAAAGGATCTAAAGGAACAAATCCGAGTGTACGAGAAAATAAGGGGTGGACCATCGTCATCAAATAGAGTGTCCATGCCCCAATCAGGGTCAGCAAAAAGTTTTAGTGACAGAGTGCCACAAAAGAAGAGTTGCTTTAAATGCGGCAAAGAAGGTCACTTGGCTAGGGAGTGTCCGGCGTCAGGGTCCAGCAACGTAACGTGCTTTAAATGTAGACAGAGAGGCCACATAGCCAAAGATTGTCAACCGGACAAAGGTTTAAAAACCGAGCGAATAAACGTGTTGGGTAAACATGAGAAGGAAAAAAGGAGAAGTAGCTTAATATTTATTGATGTGGAAATTTATAATTACACTTTTAGTGCGCTTGTAGATACAGGATGCGACTCATGCATTATGAGATACGATACCCTCATGATGATAGGCGACGTAGAGCTTAGTAAGGAGCGGCGACAATTGTATGGCATTGGCAAGGGTCAACTCACGACATTGGGTAGCTTTGAGGCCGAGATCGAAATCGACGAGGTCGTCGTAAAAATTACTTTCCACGTAGTAAGGGAACGCGATCTGCCGTACGTGGCAATAATAGGATGCGATGTTCTCAGGGATGTGGAATTAGTTTTTGAGCAAGGGAAAGTAACGTTCAGGAAACCGAGCAGGCGAGTCATATTGAGTAGTGATGACACCGATGGGAAGGCTAAAGCGACAGAGCCAGTGTCCCAGGGTGGTAGCTCTGGAGATCAGGGGCCAGAGCTGGGCAACGGGTACACGGGGGCGGTGCCGAAATGTAAGGTTGCGAGAAATATGCAAACTGCTGGGAGCAGTGTAAAGGCGGTGGTTGATACGAACTTATCGAGCCGGGGAGCAGCGGGATTACCAGGGGTAACCCAGGGCGAGGTTTCTAACGAACAGGTCCATCCAGAATGCGAAAGTTATCTGATAAGAGAGTTCAAAGCGTTGTGCGTAGCTGAAATAGAAGAACCGGAGAGAGAGTTGAGGAGTATCGATATATCGCACTTAAAAGGGAATATTGCTAGAGAGGTAGAGCGCTTGGTTGCTGCTTATGTGCCCGGAAAGCCGTCAAGCGTACCGGTGCAGATGAAACTTATTTTGTCTGACGATAAACCCGTGTATCCGCGTCCACGTCGAGTGTCATATGACGACCGACTTTACATCGATAAACAAGTGCAAGCAATGCTTGAAGACGGCATAATACAATGCAGCATGTCTGAGTATGCATCACCGGTGGTGCTGACGAAGAAAAAAGACGGGACGATAGTGAGGGACAACTTTCCTATGACCCTAGTTGACGAGGTGTTAGACAAGTTACAGGGCGCGAGAGTTTTTACAACGCTGGACTTAAAAAACGGATTTTATCACGTACCAATCGAACCTAACTCGAGAAAGTATACGTCTTTCGTCACGAATAGCGGTCAATTCGAATTTTGTTTTGTTCCATTTGGCATAACGAACTCTCCTGCAGTGTTTTGTAGATTTATCCGAGCAGTCTTTCAGGATATGCTAAAGGATGATACCATCATAATTTATATGGACGACATCGTCATTCCCGCCAAGGATGAGAACGAGTCTTTGGAAAAACTGCGAAAAGTGATTAAAAGGGCTGGTGAGCACGGGTTGCGGATCAAGAGAAATGTCAGTTTGTCAAGAAACAAATTAATTTCTTGGGGTTTATTCTGGAAAACAGTAAAATTCTACCGTCAGCAGAGAAAACAAAAGCCGTTCGAGACTTTCCCATACCGACAAGTAGAAAGGAAATACAGAGGTTTTTAGGATTGACGTCGTTTTTTAGGCGTTTTATTCGGGACCACTCAGTTATTGCAAAACCACTATCGGATTTGCTTAGGATGGACGAACATTTTCAAATGGGGGTAGATCAGTTGTTAGCTATGGAAGAGTTGAAAAAAGCAATGACAAATGCGCCGGCATTAAAGCTTTTTGACCCGTCAGCGGAAACGGAAGTACATGCGGACGCTTTTAAGCATGGCTTCGGAGCAGTGTTGTTGTAAAAGGACTCAGAAGATCGTGGGTTTCACCCCATTGAATATATGAGCCGCAAAACTACAATTGCTGAAGAAAAGTATAGCGCATTCGAGCTAGAGGTTTTAGCGGTGGTCAAGGCACTGCAGAAATGGCGTATCTACCTGAAAGACAGAAAGTTTAAAACAGTAAGCGATTGCAATGGCTTCGCCATAACAGTGAAGAAAAGAGACGTGCCAGATAGGGTAAAGCGGTGGGCTATGCATTTGCAAGAATACGACTACGTGGTCGAACATAGAGCTGGATCACGCATGAGGCACGTATACGCTCTGAGTCGCGTATACTGTTTACTGGCCGAAGATGCACTAACATATAGGCTGAGAGAGGCGCAAGAGCAAGACACTTGGATTAGGGCAGTGAGAAAAATTTTAGAAACAGGAGATTACGAAGAGTTTTTTTTGAAGAACGGGATAGTTTATTTTGACCCAATAAAAGAATTGCTGGTAGTGCCGTCCGTTATGGAGACCGAAATAATAAAGATTGCGCACAATCTAAATCATTTCGCTTGTAAAAAGACGCAGGAGCTAGTAGAGAAAAACTATTATATACTTAACTTGGCCGAAAAGGTAGCGAAGGAGGTGAAAGGATGCGTGGAATGCTTAGTTATAGACGCGAAAAGAGGCAAAAAGGAAGGATTCTTGTCTCCGATAGATAAGGCCTGTGAGCCGTTGGGGACCTACCACATTGATCATGTCGGACCATTAACCGAAACGCGCAAAAAATACAATCACATCTTAGCTATAGTGGACGGGTTTTCGAAGTTTACATGGTTATATCCAACAAAGTCTACTGGGGTAGATGAAGTGATGGATAGGTTAGAAAGACAGGCTTCGATATTTGGCAACCCTAAACGCGTTATAACAGATAGAGGCGCAGCGTTCACGTCCAACGTATTCCGAGATTATTGCAATAGGGAAAACATTCAACACTTGCTCATTGCCACAGGGGTACCTCGCGGCAACGGACAAGTGGAGCGCATCCACAAAACGGTCATTCCAATTCTCTCCAAGAAGTGTCAAGGCAACCCCACCCAGTGGTACAACCATGTGGCTAAGGTACAGCAAGTCTTAAATAACACTTCGCCCCGCAGCACGAAAACATCACCCTTTAAAATTCTCACCGGATTAGACATGCGGGTAAATGACTACCCAGATTTGCGACAAATTTTAAATGACATAGCGATAGAGGAGCTAGATAATGAACGAGATTTAGTACGACAGAGTGCTCAAGACAATATAAGGAAAATACAAAACGAAAACTGTAGAACATTCAACAAGAACAGGAAACAAGAAGTTAGCTATAATGTGGGCGAGTTAGTAGCCATCAAAAAGACATAGTGCGGGGCCGCAATGAAACTCAGGCCAAAATTTTTGGGGCCATACAGGGTAGCCGTTAAGCTAAACCACGGTAGATACGAGGTGAAGAAGGTTGGCAACCAAGAGGGTCCGGTTAGAACCATAACTATAGCCGAGAACATGAAACCGTGGCGCTAGTTATTCAGAGTCGAATAAATTGTCAGGACGGCCGATTGTGGGAATGGGGTATCGGCAGGTGGCAACGCTAAGTAGGTGAACGAAGGAACGACATAACGAAGGAATCAACGAAGCTAGCATGAAACTAACGAACGAAGAATACGGATATCCATCATAAATATAGAATCTATTAGTCTGTTAACGAGTGCGTAACACAGTCGCCAAACTGTCGGTGTTGTAGTATTGTATTTAAGTGTTTATTGTACTTGTATTTAAGTGTTTATTGTACTTAATATAAGAACCGGTATTTAAATAAAGTGAACAACGTCCGAAAAGGAAAAGTCTTTCCCTACATATATTTAATATATGTATGTTTTAATGTTTTATTGATACATTTTAATGCTTAATATTTGGTCTGCTTAACTGGACTAATATGAGGTTATGCTCGATCATGAAAAAGTTCAAGGGCAAATATGAATATTATTTTCCCGTTTCTTAAGAGATACACATTTTGCAATTTAATGTGGTTCAAAACTGATATGAGGTGATTTTGTTGTCTTGCAGTCTTTCAAGGGCAAAGGTTTGTAAGCTTAGTGCTCGTCGAAACTATTTTTGGCAAATTTTTTTTTTCAATCTATTTATTTTAAAATGCATATTTTTTTTTGTGTTTTTTATGTTGCACATAGCTCACTCGTTCTGGTGTTACTAGCGTTGAAATTCATATTTTTTTTGTAAGTTTTTTTACACATGTACATATAAAAATTGTCTCTTTTTTTTTTGGTTTTATTTGTTCACGTATCTTTCGATTTCAATTTGAATTACACAATTTTGCATTATACTAAGTGATGAATTTTGAAAAATAGTTTTTTTTTTTTTTTTTTTTTTTTTTTTTTTTTTTTATTAATTTTGACAGGATCGCCATGTAATAACTGATCGTTTAAATGAAAAGATCTTTGCCGACTCACACTGGTATTAACACCGCTTTATTTGGCTGATTAATTGAAGAAGGAAGGGCAAGTAAAGTGTGAGAAAGTGTGTAGATGCCAGCGTAGAAGCTGCTAGCAAAGCATAAGAAATAAGCTAAGAAATCCACCACATTAAGCACACTACAGTGGCAAAACATACGAATACTGCTACATAGCCTTTGAGAAGCGTAGTGGATCTTAATACCGACGCTTTAATTTGAAATGGCCCCGCAAAATCTACGCCAGTGGTAGAAAATGGTAATGAGAAATTACAACGCTCAGGGGGCAGAGCGGCCATTATTTGTCTGCGTGTTCGTTGCTTATAAAGAGTGCACACTTTGCATTGGAAAATGCATCGCTTAATTAGAGGTTTTGGCTTTGCTACGTAATACTCTTGCCTTACCATTTGAAGCATCAATCGCATTTCTGCATGAAGCAGCAGCGAATGTAGAAACTCCAAATATAGCTGGCAGAATCTCGATTTTGTTGGAAGAATGATTGGGTGTCTTTCGTTGAATCTCAACGTGGCATGCACCTATCTGCCATTAACCCGTAGTAGACCGTCTTTGTCCATTATCGGATTGAGAACAAGAAGAGGGCTTTTTTTGCTAATGGGTTTTTTATCCTGAAGCGCGTTTTTTTCATTCGGAAAATGACGTAACTGCGCCGTCTCGATAAGACGCGTTTTTGTTTGTTGGAACTCGTCATGGGTCAGATTGGGGTTAGTGAGTGTGGTTAACTTCTTAGATTTGTTCCGCGCATTGTTCACGAAGCGGAACATGTACGCAGTCACGCGGAGTGCGCGAGAAAAGGATGAAAACCGGTCGAAAAAATCGACCTCTTCCTCGAGCGCGTGATAGACCTCTATTTTGCGCTTTTCTGGAGGAGATGCGCTGCGCGCTTTTGATTTTGGCCATGAGTCCGGGTTGCAAGAAAGTCAGTTTGGCCCATGCCACCAGAGCGAGAAAATCGCCAAGTCTTGGGGCTTGCAACCGCGGGTGCCGAGATCCGCTGGATTGTCACCACTAGCAACATGGTGCCATGTGCCGTTCGGAAGAAACTCTCGGATTTGAGAGATACGGTTGGATACATAGGTTTTCCATGTGCACGATGGCTTTTCCAGCCAAGCTAGTACAATCTCTGAATCCGACCATAAGAAAGTGTTGCATACTTCTAAGCCGAGTTGTTTTCGAACAACCGCGACTAGTTTTGCAAGTAAGACTGCGCCACAGAGCTCTAGACGTGGCAAGCTTACCGTCTTGATTGGTGCTACTTTGCCTTTTGCAACCAGAAGAGAGGATTTTATTTGGTTGCGAGTATGTACGCGGATGTAGATCGCTGCGCAATACGCTTTTTCCGAGGCGTCACAAAACCCATGGATTTGAGTTTCTTGCCTCGGAGAGAAATTAACCCTTCGAGGGATCTCGATTTGGCAGATGGCTGGCGGATTTTCTGCGAACTGTTGCCATTTTGATAATGCTCTGGGCTTTGCACATTCATCCCAATCGACGCCATCTAGCCAAAGTTCTTGAAGCAGAATCTTTGCCTGAATCATCACTGGCGACAGCCATCCTGCCGAGTCAAAAAGTCGTGCGACAGACGACAAAATTTGTCGTTTTGTGATGGCATTTTTTGGTGACATAGGCAGAATGGTGTAGGAAAACTTGTCTGTAAGCGCGTTCCAGCGAATACCAGCAGTTTTGGTTGTGGAAGCGCTTTCAAATTTTAAAAAGTTGGAGTCGAGAAGATCCTCCTTTGAAAACTGTTCTAATATGGGCGGATGATTGGCCGTCAGTTTCTTTAATATGAAACCAGCTGACTTTAGCGCTTTGATCACTTGACTAAGTGATTCGGTGGCGTCGTCAATGTTATGACTTCCTGAGAGGATGTCATCCACATACGTCTGGTTTCTGAGTATTGGCGCCGCCAATGGGAATATCGCTCTCGTATCATCAGCTAATTGATGTAATGTACGGTTAGCGAGATAGGGCGCACAATTAACGCCGAATGTGACGGTTTTGAGATTATAATCGGTGACCGGAGAGTCAGCCGATTTGCGAAATAAAATTCGCTGAAAATGTTTATCGTCCTCGTGGATGAGTATTTGACGATACATTTTCTCAATATCTCCATTGAACACGAATCTGTGCATGCGTCACTGCAGAATGAGTAGCATGAGATCTGGCTGGAGTGTGGGACCGGTGTGCAGGACGTCATTCAGGGACTTTCCTGATCCGGATGTTTTGGAGGCGTTGAACACCACACGAAGTTTGGTGGTCACCTTATCTGGTTTCACGACTGCATGGTGCGGTAAGTAGAAGGAGAAATGTTTGCCGTCGGATACGATTTCACAAGGCTTGGTGTAGTCCATGTGACCGAGGTCGAGATATTCCTGCAACACATCGTTGTACAGTGTGCTCAAGTCCCCTTTCTTTTGCAGCGATCGCTTCATGCTAAATAATTGCTGGAGGGCAGCAGACCGAGAATGGCCAAGAAAGAGTTTTTTGGGGAAATCTTCTTGAATGGAAGTCGCACAATTTATCGACCGTTTAGAGCACGTGTCGTTGTTGTTGCATACATATTCTCACATGCCCGATCCTGCAGAGATATTTGCGGAGGCTGTGGAATTTCTTCTTCTTCCCAAAACTTTCTCAGTTGTGAACTGAGGTCTGCGTTCGAGCATTCTTCTACTTGTGTCGAGAATGACACAACCTTTTCCGTTATTTGACCACTAAGAATCCAGCCAAATATTGTCTTTTGCGTAAGTGTGGTATCGCAAATCTTTTGTATACCTTCCAGCAGGATGTGTGGCAATTTTGGTCAGCGAGCTCAAGGATTTTGAACTGCTACCAGTGTTCATGGCTAATGGAGAATGCTGGCATATGCCTCGTTAATTGTGGTAACACAATAGCCTGAACTTTTATCCTTTGCTTGGTTTTGGATGCAACCAGTGTAAGAGGACAAAGTTGGGATGAGTTTTGGACGACGTGTCCACCCATGCCAGATATTTCGAAGCTGGAATGTTCGAATGGAAGTTTCAACCGTTTTTGAACTTTAGAGGAAATAAAAGTCCTTTGTGAGCCTTGCTCAATTTAGGCTCTAAGTTGAAACAATTCCCCTTCGTGTTCCACTGCGACCATAGCAGTCGGAAGGAGAATTTTGCTGTCATTGGCTGAATGCAATGATTGTATGTGCGCCTGTTTGGAACAGCACGGCTGCTCGCTGGAATTGGAGCTTGACTGCACTTTTCGAGCGGAAGATGTCGAGGTGGCAGGAGTGTGCTGCGCAGAGGCACCAAAGGTTCTCGGACTAGAGCGGCGAGCTTGTGGCTTTGGATTGACGTGCAACAGTGAGTGATGCCGTTGTTGGCAATGTGTACACGACCACTTGCTCGGGCATTCATTAGTGCTGTGAGAATTAGCAAGACAGTTTTTGCACAACTTGCTTTGGTTTACGAATTGTTTACGGTTCGGAACCGAAATTCGTTTGAATTGTTGGCAGACTCTAATCAGATGCGGAGAGTTGCAGAAGGCGCAGGATAGTTCCCTCGTCGTTTCTGCCACGAAAGCGTTGGTCCTGTTAAAGGGCCTGCTTTGCGAAGCATTTTGATGAGTGACAGGTTTTGTTTTACTTTGGCTTGGATGAAGCAGATTCAATCTTTCGACTACTTCGTATCTTCAAGTAAGGAAGTCATCCATTTGAGACCATGTGGGTAAATCTCTTCGGGAAGAGAGAGATTGTTCCCAAAGTGACAATGTGTTTTCGGGCAGCTTTGATGAGCACATGTATACCAAGATGGGATCCCAGCTGTCTGTCTTAACATCTTGAGAATGAAGAATCGACAGACAGTTGTTTATCGAGGTTTGCAGCTTCTGAAGTTGATCACTATTTTCGGTTTGGATAATGGGCAGAGTCATAAGAATCTTGATCTAGTTGTCAACCAGGATACGTTTGTTTTCGTATCGTGACCGTAAAGCTTCCCATGTCAGCTCGAAATTGTCATCGCTAAGCGGATATTGCTTTACAATTGAGCCAGCTTTTCCTTTGGTTTTGTATCGAAGGGGATACAATTTCTGAGCACGGGAGAGCTTCGGGTGGTTGATGTATACCGCTGTGAACATGTGACGAAAAGCGGGCATTCTTCATAACCACCATAAAATGTCTCCGTGTCACAAGGTGGGACTTGAAGGCAGACGTTTGCCTCCGCCGAGGGGTGTTCCACGCGGGATGGTGGTCTCGGCTCAGCAATTGCTCTCATCAACGTGAGTTGATCAGCAATTCTTGCTTTGGTCTCCTCATATTGTTCAAGGCAAGCATTTGCCTTCAACAGCATTCTTGAAATTATCTGGAAGAATATCATCTGTTTTTGAAAAAACCATATCATAAACCGATTGAAGCCGTGCCCAACAATCATCTATTGATTTGTCTTTTATCATGAGATACGATTCTGTGTGGTCTTGAATTGGCGCATCACTGAATCGTGCACAGTACCTCATGAGACTGTCACTTTCCGCTGAGGGGTGTTCCACGCGGGATGGTGGTCTCGGCTCAGCAATTGCTCTCATCAACGTGAGTTGATCAGCAATTCTTGCTTTGGTCTCCTCATATTGTTCAAGGCAAGCATAGTATTTGCCTTCAACAGCATTCTTGAAATTATCCGGAAGAATATCATCTGTTTTTGAAAAAACCATATCATAAACCGATTGAAGCCGTGCCCAACAATCATCTATTGATTTGTCTTTTATCATGAGATACGATTCTGTGTGGTCTTGAATTGGCGCATCACTGAATCGTGCACAGTACCACATGAGACTGTCACTTTCCGCTGAGTGGTGTTCCACGCGGGATGGTGGTCTCGGCTCAGCAATTGCTCTCATCAACGTGAGTTGATCAGCAATTCTTGCTTTGGTCTCCTCATATTGTTCAAGGCAAGCATAGTATTTGCCTTCAACAGCATTCTTGAAATTATCCGGAAGAATATCATCTGTTTTTGAAAAAACCATATCATAAACCGATTGAAGCCGTGCCCAACAATCATCTATTGATTTGTCTTTTATCATGAAATACGATTCTGTGTGGTCTTGAATTGGCGCATCACTGAATCGTGCACAGTACCTCATGAGACTGTCACTTTCCGCTATAAACTTTTGCGCGGAGCGGTCAAAAGTTTTAGTTTTGGTTTTCACGCTCAATGTCTGACATTTTTAGTGGACTGTGTCCAAGTGGCATTTGGGATAAGCCGATAAAAAATTACTCGTAAGAAATATGTAACCGATAAAATTGCGTGTGAGTTTTTGGAAAAAAAACCCTTAATCATCAGAAAAATTTGCACTTAGTGCCACAGAGAACCTGGAACTGAGTAAGGATTTGTGGCGGTGTTTGCGTTTTTTTTTTTTGTATGTATTAAACTTGGATGCTTGGAAACCGGACTGCTAAACCAAAATCCGCGAATCGGGATTTTTATTTTATGTAACACAAAAAAGAATGCAAACGTTTTCACTTTTATATACATACGTAGTGGAAATATACGTATGTTTGTTTAAAGATATATATATATATTATATACGTAGTTGAAATATACGTATGTATGTATGTAATTATATAATTGTATAATATTGAACACCTGAAAGATATTGCTAAATTTCACTTTTTGGTTGCTAAAAATTCCCGAATGGGTTGCCTCTTTGTATCTAAATATTATAATATCTTTTGGAATTTCGGTGTCAATTTACGTTGTTCGCATGCATGTACATATATGCTAATATCATATGTACGTATGTAGAAATATTTGCACGCATGTAAGCAAACACGTACGTATGTGTGTATGTAGATTACATACGAAGCCAGAGTAATGGCTCAGCTGTGAATATTTATTTATGTTGAAAAGTCGAAGTGTATGTATGTGTGTATGCGGAAGAGTGCAAATATATACACGCAAAAGCCGCTCAACACTGAGGTGAGATGTGGATACTGCACGAAGTGGTTAAAAAAGAGAAGCCAAGATCGGAGAAAGAGCGTTGGCTGAGTGGTGGCTGAATTATTTGAAAAATTATAGCCACTCTCTTCGTTACAAATTGTTGGGTGCTAAGCGAATATTAGCAGATAACGTAATAAGCAAGAGTGAATATATGTGAGTATGTGCGTATATGTTAATGGCATATGGAAAAAAATCCTTTATGTTTTTCGGCACTTTGGCTAAGTTCAACGACCTTTGCGAACAACGGCAGAAATTGGTAAGTAGGGAAAGTAATTTGCTGATATTTTATTATTTACAGTGGGACAGTAGGCATTTAAAACTGCAACGGAATATTTTTTAAATATGTACCATGCATATATGCGCGTATGTATGTATATGTATATACATATGTATATCTATATACATATGTATAAATTGGCGGTAAATAAATATATACATATGTAAACCGCTTTTGGGCATTTGGGATAAGCCGATAAAAAATTACTCGTAAGAAATATGTAACCGATAAAATTGCGTGTGAGTTTTTGGAAAAAAAACCCTTAATCATCAGAAAAATTTGCACTTAGTGCCACAGAGAACCTGGAACTGAGTAAGGATTTGTGGCGGTGTTTGCGTTTTTTTTTTTTGTATGTATTAAACTTGGATGCTTGGAAACCGGACTGCTAAACCAAAATCCGCGAATCGGGATTTTTATTTTATGTAACACAAAAAAGAATGCAAACGTTTTCACTTTTATATACATACGTAGTGGAATTATACGTATGTTTGTTTAAAGATATATATATATATTATATACGTAGTTGAAATATACGTATGTATGTATGTAATTGTATAATATTGAACACCTGAAAGATATTGCTAAATTTCACTTTTTGGTTGCGAAAAATTCCCGAATGGGTTGCCTCTTTGTATCTAAATATTATAATATCTTTTGGAATTTCGGTGTCAATTTACGTTGTTCGCATGCATGTATATGCTAATATCATATGTACGTATGTAGAAATATTTGCACGCATGTAAGCAGACACGTACGTATGTGTGTATGTAGATTACATACGAAGCCAGAGTAATGGCTCAGCTGTGAATATTTATTTATGTTGAAAAGTCGAAGTGTATGTATGTGTGTATGCGGAAGAGTGCAAATATATACACGCAAAAGCCGCTCAACACTGAGGTGAGATGTGGATACTGCACGAAGTGGTTAAAAAAGAGAAGCCAAGATCGGAGAAAGAGCGTTGGCTGAGTGGTGGCTGAATTATTTGAAAAATTATAGCCACTCTCTTCGTTACAAAGTGTTGGGTGCTAAGCGAATATTATCAGATAACGTAATAAGCAAGAGTGAATATATGTGAGTATGTGCGTATATGTAAATGGCATATGGAAAAAAATGCCCTTATGTTTTTCGGCACTTTGGCTAAGTTCAACGAGCTTTGCGAACAACGGCAGAAATTGGTAAGTAGGGAAAGTAATTTGCTGATATTTTATTATTTACAGTGGGACAGTAGGCATTTAAAACTGCAACGGAATATTTTTTAAATATGTACCATGCATATATGCGCGTATGTATGTATATGTATATACACATATCTATATATGTATAAATTGGCGGTAAATGAATATATGTATACCGCTTTTTGGGCAAAACGGATTATTTTCCCAAACCTTTTTTTGTATTTTTATTAATAGCGGCAAATTACCGAAATGAAAGTTTCCGCGGTAAGAAAATATCCGCTTTTTATTTACCGCTCTGGTTCGAAAAATTAAGCCTTTTTAACTTATATACATATACATATATGTGCGTACTTGGTTCATGTGGATACATGCATGTATGTACATATGCTCTCGCATGCAGTTTTCTTTTTTTGAAAACAATATGACCTTCAGGAAAATGAAGGATGTTTTGAATTTTTTATGGAAATTAAAAAATGTGCCTACTTACAACTTTTTACTTTCCTTTTTTATTAGTTTTTGTTTGCGATCCTGTGGCCTGCCCACACTGCTGTTGTTGCAGGATTGGAATTTTAGGCTGTTGCTGCTGCAGATGTTGCACCGTCCGAGTTTTATGTGCTGCAAATGCTGCTGCTGTTGCCGTTGATTTTGTTGTTCAGTTTTTGGTTTTGTTTGTAAAACTATAATTAACCCACTTTGGTCGCCTTTCGCTCTCACTTTATTTAAAATTAAAAGGTTCTTGCTTTTCTTTCGATTTCTTAATTAAGTAGTTCATTAAATTTTACGCTTTTTTTGGTTTTTGTAGCACTCGTAACTTTTTGTAATATTTCTGTGGTATTTATGTTTTTATTTTACACAATACTTTTTTTTTTTTGTTTTTTTTTTTTTTTTGTCGGACGACCGAGTGTTTTATATTTTTAATATTTCAATAGGGATGTGCCAAGGTTGGCTGCGAAGGACCAATAAATAACCCACTTTGGTCGCCTTTCGCACTCACTTTATTTAAAATTAAAAGGTTTTTACTTTTCTTTCGATTTCTAAATTAAGTAGTTCATTACATTTTACGCTTTTTTTTTCTTTTGAAATATATATATTTTTTCAATCACTTCTGTTCAATTTCACAAAGTATGTGTCTACAAGTATGTATGTACAATAATTACACAGTGATTGCATACAAGAAAGATCGATGGAATTAACTTCTGGCGCGTGCGCGGTTTCCGGGTGTAGTTTGTCAACTGCCCAACCAAATCGATGCCGGTTCGGGCTACTCCGAAAGCCGAACGGCTGGAACGCACGGCCGGTTGGTTTCTTACGCGCACTGCCGCCTAATTGTTTAAGCGGCGCCTTAAACATGCACATACATATTTATTAACGAATGTTCGTATGGTAACTGAGTGAGCGGGCGAAACAGCAATTGGGAATGTTTAAAATACGTAGTAAATGTGACGGTTTAGCACAATTGATTGGAGATAATTTAGTGTGACCAGATACCATTATGCTTTGTTTATTCTTATTTAATAAATATGCTTCCTCCTGCTGCATTGTCCGCTGGTGCTCCGAACACTACCAAAATTCCTGCCTATTCTGGAACAACGATTAAAATGGGCTCATCTCAAGCTAGCCGATCCCAACTGCCACTCCCCATCTCAAATTGACTTAGTCATTGGCAGTGACTTCATCCCTCAAATAATTCTCGAAGTCATTGAAAACCTTTCGAAGAATTTGCTACCTCAAAATACGTAAATATTCGTTTGGATTATAAGTGGCCAAATTGCCAAATTGCTTCTCAACTCTTAGTAATCTAAAAAATCGAGTCAAAGGCACACCTATGCTGGACTATAAAAAAAACATTAATACTCTAATTTTTTTTAACTTCATAAAGCAAATTAAAATTTTTTAATTGCGGTGGTTTGCATTTTTTTTTGGTCCCATATATCAGACCTTGCAAAAATTTCACTTCTTAGCTCCTATGTGTTCATATTTATCAAAGCGACTAGAGCAAAAACCGAGCTTAAAACTACTCACTCGTCAACTAGAACACCTTTCCGGATGTTGCGACTCCCAGATAGTGACAATAAGCCTTAAAGTGTGAGTGACGAAGAATACGCACAGGGTACTTCCGCTGAGGTTCAACGCTTAACGCGCTCAAGTGCAAAGGCAGCAAAACAAGGAAAGCAATCGGTTGCCCCAAATAAGTTCATTTCAGAAACGTACAATGTCACATCCAAGACAACACGGAGTCGGCTTTAAAAACTAAAGACAATGATATAGATAAGTTTTGGAACCGAGTTCAAGATTCTTTCGACAATATTGTCGAAATAGATGAGCAGGACCTCCCCGAAGAATTTAAGCCATCCGCTTACCATAAATACAGGTTCTTTCTCATAAGTTATGAGAACACGAAAGGCCAAATTGGTGACAAACTCCCAACTCCTCAAACAAAACGATCCCACGGCTGCTCCCACCGTATCGCAGCCCGAAAACGAATGTGGCATTGGCTTAAAGGTGCCACCCTGCGATACTGAAGTTTTTTATGGGGGTTATGAACAATGTCCGTCTTTCAGTAACATGTTCACGGTGGTTTACATAACCCATCCAAAACTCAGGCGCAAAAGCTGTACCATCTCAAGTACAAAACTCTAGGCAAAGCCGGTCAAATTGTCAAACAATTCGCGTTGAGTGAAGACAATTTCAATTTAGCTTGGGAAGCTCTTCGTTCTCGATACGAGAATAAGAGAGTACTCGTAGACAACCAAATACGAACTCTGATGAATTTAAAGCCAATAGTAACCGAAAATAGCGAGGAAATACAGAGATTGCAATCCCCTGTAAATAACTGCATCCAAATCCACGCTACTCAGCATATCTCTACCGAAAGCTGGACCCCAATTTTATTCTACCTCGTAACCTTGAAGATTCATGAAAATACAGTCTCCCTGTGGAAACAATCACTTAGTTCCAGAAAAGACCTTCCCAACTGGCCTTCAATGAACCAGTTCTTAACTAAACGGTACGAAGTGGTCGAACGAGTTGATCAATGGCGCCCAGCCAAGTCAAAACCAACCGCTTAAAATAATATGAGCCTCTCCACACAACATCCGTCGAATAACACATCTAACTTTCGACCACCCACCCCACAATACTCTTACAATAGGTCTATGTCCCAGATCCGTTCTCACATGACAGAACAGAGAACAACGCACAAATGTCCGATTTGCAAAACATCAACTAATTCACTTTGGAGCTGTAATGGACAATTTCCGAAAAAATCACTTGCTTCTCAGCTCAGGTAGAACAATTCTTAAACGAGTTCCTAGATTCACAGCTACGAAAGTTTTGGGAACTGGAAGAAGTTCCAAAATCCCATTTAACTACACCCGAAGATGAGGTTTGTGAAAAGTTGTTTAAATCTACAACCACAAGAACACATGATGGTGCGGCCTTCAAACCAAGTTTTCCGGACCAAATGGGCTTAGGTCGGTCCCGTACATCAGATCTTCAACAATTTCTCAGCATGGAGAGAACCTTTTTAAAAAAAGATGATCTCAAACCTCTTTACGACAACGTGTTAGAGGAATATGTCACCCTTAGCCATATGGAGATAACAACTCCATATGAAATCTGCTCAGAAGACAAATGTTGGTCGTTCTGTCTCGTCTTTAATGCATCTAAAAGGTCAGGGTCCGGTTACCCTCTCAAAGATGTTCTCTGTACCGGACCAACCCTTCAACCTGACTAGGGCCCTATTCCACAAAACAACTTATCAAAGTCTTTGCGCTCTCTGCAAAGTATTTAGAACATATTTTAGCTTCTATTTCATTTTGAAGGTTAATAAATTAGATAAACAGGCTGCCTGGGAGAAGTTTTAAATAAAGCCCAATCCCTGCAACTGACGTCGGCCCAAAAAACATGGACCTATGCGAGGGACAGTTTGGTTGGGCTCTGGAAGAGTCGAAATTTAGTAAATAAAACAATTTATTGCGTACACACGCAAATAATTATATTTCCTTCATTGGTTTTTGTTCGAATTTGTATTAGTTGTAATACAGTGAACTCGCGATAATATAAACTAATTTTTCGTATTTGCAATTTGATTAAATTTGCGAATGGGATGAAATATTAGTAAAAAAGTCATCTACTTGACACAAACAGTTTGTTTGTATATAGGGAATCAGTTATATATTTAAACATTCATGCTTTGTCTTATTTTAAATATTAAAAAAAAAGTATTCTTTGTTTTGTCCGTAGTTATTTAAAAATCCATAACAATTAATGTAAACAAATTTGTAAAAACATCGGTTATTCCCCAAAATACAGAAATATGTGGTTAAATTCATAAGCACTTTGTTCATATTTTAACACTTTTACACAAAAATCATATTTTGGAGTAGTCAATGGCAGATTTAGATTGTTCATATTTTTGGGTGTTCATATTATCGCGAGTGCTAATAACTAACTGGAATCATGTATATAACAACACAAATCATTATCATAGACCATACATACATCCGAACGCAATTTAACATTGTTATGATTATTATGTTTGAAAATACACTCAATTCTCTTTTCACACGGTAGATACGTTCCTGAAAAAACCGTGTAAAAAGATAATTGAGTGTGATCAATAATAAAATATAGATTTATCCCTGAATGTAATTTTTTTTTGCAGAGTAAAAGGGATAACGTCCGAAAAAATTTGTCCGCAGGTGGGAAGGACTGCGTTATGGATGAAGGTGACTTGGCCATCCTCGATATTCTGGGATCAGACTCAGCTATGGTAGATGGACCGAATTTACCAGAAAGCTATGGAAATTCAGATCACCTAAGTCTGATTCCATAATATCGATGACAAAGGAAACACCTGCAAACCCAACCCTACACATAAGGAAGAGGAAGAACTCTACCAAGTTTCCAAGTGAAACTTTGGATAGAGAAAAAAAATGTCGACTGGAGCTTCTCCAGGTTGAAGTTTATTACAGGAAACTTTAATGCCTAAAAATGGAGAGGGAGCTCCAACTTCCAGTCTCTGCCATAACAAAGGAAATCGCAGTAGCAGAAACTGCAAGTGTTTCGGAAAGTTAAAAAAATTTTTTTCTTGAGAAGTTTTAAATAAATTTGTTAATTTTTTTTTTTTTAACGAATTGTTCTTTTTTTCTTTTCTAAATGAATTTGTTATTTTTTTAATTATTATTATTATATAATTTTTGTAAATAAACAATAAGCGAATTTCATAGTTTTGCTTTTATATTATTTATTTTCTGAGATCTTAATCTCAGCCAATAAAAACTGCCCTCAAAAGAAACAACGTTTTTACAGTGGAAAAAGATCACAGCCAAAAAAAATTTTATTTCGAAACAATGTTTTAATAGTTGGCGTTATGAAAAGTACTGCAGCAGAGAAGTAAGCCTTTCCATTCCACTCAATGGAACGCGCTTTCAGATACCTTCTCATACACCGTTGATTCCATCCCAGCGTTATCCGCCGGCACGAAGCGACAAATTCTCTCCTCTGTCGCGAGACTTTTTGACCCCGCAGGACGGCTAACGCCGATAACGATTAAAGTCGAAGTCCTCTTACAAGAGCTCTGATTGGGATGACCAGATCAAACCCCTCCGCCTAGCAAAATGGGCGCAATTTGCAAATAATCTCGAAGCAATCTCAAGCATTTAAATCCCTCGATGGGTCAGATACATCCCCGACCAACAGGTCGAATTGCATGGCTTCTGCGACGTCTCCAAAAAGGCGTACTGTGCCACCAGCTACCTTCGGACCACGAATGGCACTAACACCAGCCCACCAGAAGACAGTCCCGACATTTTCGATCGACTCGCGAGCCCTTAAGGTTATGACACATGATTTTAGATTTCTTAGTAATCTAAAAAATCGAGTCAAAGGCACACCAGTTGCACAAGACGACTCAGCAGCAATATGCCTATGCACCCGCTTAACAACAACTCTCACTTGGCGCTTGTTACTGCAGCTATTAATATTATCAAAGCATAAGACCATCTAGCATTGCAGAGCAAAGCCCACTTAGCAACGCATAAGCGGATGGTTGACAACACATGCCTGAGTACGTCTGCTACACCTTTATTTTGCTCATGCGCGTGAACAGCGAAGCGTCCCGTTACGGCATACCTTTATACTTGCTTAGCGACAATTGCCTAGAGAGGTTAAAACAACGCCTACGCAACGCCTATTGATATCCCGCCCAAAACCAGCGGCTAGAAAAACGAATTGAATACGTTCTTATCAGAGATTGCCTAAAATGAAATCGAGTGATATTAGGACAATAAGCCATTATTCATAGAGCAAGTAACATCGCAGTGAAATTATAAACCTTTTCTTAATAAATCGAGTTGTATCGTTATAAACGACAGTGTTTTTCTTTAATTCATATATTCCAAATAGAGCGGCAAAGTGATAAAATAATTGCTCGCGCTAAATAAATACAAAAATTTAAATCCGTGCGCATATACATACATACATACTAAGCGGGCACAGTGGAACGATTAGATATTTGCTACTCTCAAATAAACTTAAATACTTTATTTTGAAATTGCGCAGTTTTTCGTTATTAAAAATACTAGTCTTTAGGAATTGCTTAAAATAAAATCACAAACAAAATATTTTTCGAATATCTAAGAATTACAAAGGCACCGCGCGAATACTTTTTCTGAAAAAAAACCAAAAAAATATAAAATTTTTATAAATACACATATGCACATATATATTCTCGTTCGCAATAATTGATTAAATTGTTTATATTTCTCACATTCAAACTATCTAAGACAATCGACTTGTGGATTGTATAATTTTCAGTGGATTCTCTAAGTAGCTATTCTCATTCTCTCTCTCATATAACTCTTGGGGGTCTTCATGACTTAAAGCCATTGGGATTAAATTCAAACGATACCGATTAAAGCCTTTGCAAAAACCGATTGTTTAACTCGAGCTTTTCGGATGTTGCAACTCCCAGATAGTGACAATAAGCCTAAAAGTGTGAGTGACGAAGAATACGCACAGGGTACTTCCGCTGAGATTCAACGCTTAACGCGTTCAAGTGCAAAGGCCGCGAAACATGCAAAGCAATCGGTTGCCCCAAATAAGTTCATTTCAGAAACGTACAATTTCATGGACTGTGCTCGATGCAGGTCTACTCAAATCCAAGACAACACGGAGTCGGCTTTAAGAATTAAAGACAATAATATAGATAAATTTTGGAACCGAGTTTAACATTCTTACGACGATATGGTCGAACAATTCGCGTTGAGTGACGACAATTTCAATTTGGCTTAAGAAGCCCTTCGTTCTCGATACGAGAATAAGAGAGTACTCGTAGACAAAGCAAATACGAACTCTGATGAATTTAAATCCAAACGTAACCGAAAATAGCGAGGAAATACAGAGATTGCAATCCTCTGTAAATAGCTGCCTCCAAATCCTTGCTACCCAGAAAGTCTTCCTGAAAATACAGTCTCCCTGTGGAAACAATCACTTAGTCCAGAAAAGACCTTCCCAACTGGCCGTCAATGAACCAGATCTTAACTAAACGGTACGAGGTGGTCGAACGAGTTGATCAATGGCGCCCAGCCAAGTCAGAACCAACCGCTCAAATAATATGAGCCTCTCCACACAACATCCATCGAATAACATATCCAACTTTAGACCACCCACCCCACAATACTCTCACAATAGACCTATGTCCCAGATCCCTTCTCACATGACTGAACAACGAACTACGCACAAATATCCGATGTGCAAAACATCAAATCATTTGCTTTGGAGCTGTAATAAGTTCAAAAGGTTACCAGCCGGGGATCGCAGACAGGTTATTCAAATCATACTATGTGTTTCAATTATCCCTCCCAGTCACATACAATTAAATAGTGTCCGAGTTGCTTTCATTGTCAAGAACGACAGCACAGCCCCAACGCCGAGAAAACCAAACTTCCCAAGGACTACCTCACAATTGGCAACGACAACGTTCACAAATCAAACCACGGAAACTCCACAATCAGTGACCACCAACAGTGAAGAGGAGCTATCCTCGAGGTCACACACAACAAGAGTAAAATTATTCTACTCTGAAAATGAAAGCAAAGTCCTTCTACCCACGGCATAAGTGCCAGTAGATCACAGGGGCGAGATATTCAAGCTCAGAGCCCTTATTGATCAGGGCTCGGAAAGAAGTTTAATTTCCTCTAAAGCTCAAAAGAAGCTAGGACTACCATGCCAAAACTCCGATTTCGAAATCTTGTTCATGGGCGGAAGAGTGGTTCAAACATCGAACAAATTATGCTCTCTATTCAGCCACAAAGCCTTTTTAGCAGCTATCAATTTACAAAATGATTTTACGCTTAAATTAAGCAACTTTATTTGACAAATGATGGTCCACGAATGCTCGAATAAAACTCGCCTTAAACTATATACGTACTTATGTTCCAATTGCATTGAATGACAGAAGCTAATAATAAAAACTAGCTTATTTAATGCATGAGAATGTACACACGTACGTACATATATATACACCCGCTCGACTAAAATGTACGGTAGTTCATATACACATACATATTTATTGCTAATTTTCATACGAATGTCAGCATGGTTACTAAGTGAGCGGGCAACACCTTTGTCCATATATATCCCTAGTATGTACATATGCCTAGAGCACAACATGAAAAGGAAATAGCAATTGGGAAAATTTAAAATACTTAGGGAATGTGAAGGTTTAGCACAACTAATTGAAGATAATTTAGTGTGACCAGATACCATTATGCTTCGTTTATTCTTATTTAATAAATGTGTTTCGTCCTGATGCATTGTCCGCTGCTGCTCCGAACATCATACCCCCCGTTGAAAAGCCAGGCCTTTCAACAGTATCCCTCACCGGAAGGACGCACAGCTTGTTAACTGCTCAACACGTTATGCCGCTGGATGTTCGTAAAGTGCAGAGAGCGGGGTGGGATGAAACGCCAACCGAAGCCATTACTGAGGCAAAAAATGTGGAGTTCGCTGCGGTATTTCTCGCTGACGACTCAGTTTCTTAGGTCCTTGAGCTCATTCTTAGCGCCTGCAAAGTTCGTTGCATTATCCGACCAGATACAGCTGGGTATGCCACGCGTGGCGATGGTAACATTTTAGCGCGTCAATAAATGAGGCTGTTGAGAGGTCTTTCACCTACTCCATCCAAACTGACTTTGCAGCGAAGCATATGAAAACGCTAACATAACATTTTTGGGGTGCTTTGTTGCACACTTTACGCTTGTAATAAAATGGACCAGTAGTTAACACCGCTGACTAAGAAAGGACGCGCAGCGTAAATGCGCTCTATAGGCAGATCAGCCATTATATGCTCGACGAGTCGTGGTATCGATTTGCAGCAAATAATGAATTTTTTAGCGATCGAGCTATTGTTTTCCGACCACATATAGGCCAATACTGCATACCAGTAAAGGCGAGCAAAGCTTGCGGACCTGCATGATGAAGCTTGCGATGAAAATATGTGATTATTGCATTTGTCAGTGGGTGATCCTTTGGAAGAATGCGTGGGTGGCGTGATTCAAAACTAAGCATCGAATGATTCCGAAGTTATCAAGAAATTGTGCTAACGAAACAATGCTGCTCGATGAGGGGATACATTTATTGGCCTGCAATTCGGCGTACTCTGGCCAAAGGTGCGCTCTTTGTACTAAGCGAATTAGCAGTTGGGTTCCCTGGTGTGTATCTGCAGCCGTGAGCTGTGATGACCTTGGCAACTTTTTAATGTTGACGAATTTTCTGACGTATCCAAAAATGCGTTCCATTTTTCCGAACGAATAGATGTACTTCAAAGAAAGCAAAATGTCATTATGATTATTTGTGGTAAGCAACACCCTTTGTCGAAATTCTGCAGCTTCTTGCAAAAGGTCTTCTTGAGGAGATTCACGCCACAGTATGCATTGGAGCATGTTGTCTGGTGGAGTGACTCGAACACACCTATACATCTTACAGATGTCTCCAGTAAGGGCTATGGGAAAGGTACGAAATCTAATAAGAATATTAAACAGGTTGAATAGTTGGGCCTGCCGTGAGTAGGTCCTTTAGCGAAAACACCGATGTAGTGGATGCAGAGCTATCGAAAACCACCCTCAGATTTGTTGTGGTACTGTCATTTTTGATGACGCAATGATGCGGCAGAAAGTACTTGCACTGTTGGGCAACCTCGTTTGAAATTGGTGAGATGTGGTTAAGGTTCCAATATTCCTTTATGAACTTACTGTATTCTATTTTAAGATCAGGGTTACGGAATAATTTTCGTTCAAGACTTTCGAAGCGTTGACGGGCTTGCAAATAAGAGTATCCAACGGATTCCATACTGTGCTTAAAGGGCAGACGTACCGAGTATTCGCCTGATGGCAATCGCCAGTAATTTCCCTGGAAGTGGGTTTTACAATCGAGGTCTTCCTGAGAGGTCTTGGAGATCGGCTAGAAGATGTGCTCGATCTCCCAAAATTTTCGTACTAAATAATCTAGCCGAGTGTTGGCCATGTTGTCACTGGAGGATTTCTGTCTCAGAACAAATGACGATAGTTTTGGGGCTTGTCAATCGAAAAACAGTCCTGCCCCGATTAGCAGATCAATACGCCTCGGTAAGTTGAAACCAGGGTCAGCTAGTTGTATATTCACGGAGCAGGCAGGCTGATTGTCAGTGATTGTTTGCACAACGGCGGTTAATTCGGAGAAAAATATGCGAAACGTGGGCAGCGATAATTGCATGCTCGCCAGCTCCACAAAATGCGCCAACATCTGTTGAGCCTTTGTAAGCAACGGACGATTTTTGTTCATTAGATGCAAGTGACTGCATTGCGCGTATATGTGCTGTGACTTTGTCTGTCAGCTTTCGCAGTTTGGTTACGTTTACATCTGCATTGTCTAGCCCAAATATCTCCCTTACGTGTACCTGAAATATAAGACGTTTGTTATCGAAACGCTTTTGTAAAATACCTAAAGCAGCCTTAGAGTTAGCACCGTTTATCTCCAGTGATCGTACGGTGTCGAGCGCAGCGCCGCTCAAACAGGAACGCAGATATTGAAATTTGTTTTTGTTTTCAGCCCTAGAAAGGCTACTTGATCTACGTCTTCTCCTGACATGGCGAGGTTTTAAAGTACCGAAAAATCGCGTGATACTATCACGTCGGGGTCACCAAATTTTGAGCTACTTAGCCTTTTTAGCAGCTATCAATTTACAAAACGATTTTGCGCTTAAGTTAAGCAACTTTATTTGACAAATGATGCTCCACGAATGCTTGAATAATGTTCGCCTTGAACAATATATGTACATATGTTCCAATTGCATTGAATGACCGATGCTAATAATAAAAACTAGCTTATTTAATGCATGAGAATGTACACACGTACGTACATACTATTTACACGGCCGCGTATACGGAATATACGCAACAGTGTAAAGTTTTATTGAAAAAAGAAAATGAACAATGGATTTGGTGTTAGCGGGTAATTCCTTTTATTCAGCTTAAAAACGTTATAAATCGAAATAATCGGTGATTAGGTGATGCCGTGCTGGCTGCTGTATGACCTGTGGCTCTCGTCTTCGGAAAAGAAGTGAAGTGTCGGCATTTGTTTAAAACGCCGTTAAACCGCCAAACAGTGCCCTTTCGTTAACTTTCCAATTAACTCAGTGCACCGTTTGGCGGCAAGTACCGGCATTCCGAAAGGTGAAAGGACTGTGTGTGTATGTGTGTGCGTGTGTGTATATGGGTTTTTTTTTTTTTTTCGGTTACGACCAGGGAGGAGGAATCTTCAAAGATACGAGCAGCCCGTGCTGCCCGCATGCCCGATTTGCCTCCAGGCACCTACGGACTAAACCCAACCTCCTTCGTACGCTGGGCCTGTGGCACCCCTGCGGGACTATCAATTCCGATATTACTTCGCAGGGCAGGCACTGGACGTTATTCTTCGTCTTCACTCAGCGTGCGTTATAATTCTGCGCGGTTCGCGTTTCGCTCGTCTATTCGAAGTCTTTTCATTATTCCCGTGATGGTGTTAACACATTTGTGCCAAATATCCTTATCGGACAGCATAGCCTCCAGCAAGCCTTCGGCGGACAAGGCTTTTCCCGTATAACGTTCTAGATAGTTGCGTTCTGTGTCGAATCTGTGGCAGTCCATAAGTATGTGTTCTGCGCTTTCAATTTTCCCATCGCAATGAAGGCAGAAGGGGTGATCAACGTGCTTGTTTTTATATAAATCTTGTCGGAAGCAGCCATGCCCGGTAAGGAACTGGGTAAGGTAGGAGTTTGTTTCTCCGTGTTTTCTCTTAATCCTCGATCAATCTCTTTGTCCAACGTCCTTTTGGGGACGAGTCCCACCTTTGTTGCCACTCGTCGGTGCTTTGTTGCAGGATCTTGTTGCGTTCACTTGGGCTATGCTTTATTGCTGCCGCCGTTCTTGCAGCTATGTCTACCGGGCATCTTCCAGCCAGCAAATTTGCAGCCTCGTCTGACACAGTCACGAATGCACAGCATACTCTAAGAGAAGATAATCTGTGCACCGAGGCTGGTGCTCTCATATATGAGGTTATAGGGGTCGCGCTTGCCCAGATTGGTGCCGCGTACATTAAAATTGATGAGCTGACGCTCGCAAGCAGGGTTCTTTGTTTCTCTTTTGGGCCTCCCATATTTGGCATGAGTCTTGCAAGAGCCATACTGGTCTTCCTTGCCTTCTCGCTGGCATATTTCAGGTGTTCCCTAAAGTTGAGTCGTGGATCGAGTACGACACCGAGGTATTTTAAAGTTGGCGCTGACGCTAAAATGTGTTCTCCTACGCGGATTTGTCAAGTAGTCTGGGATTTTCATCTCTATCAACGCCTTTATTATGTAGTTCCAGTTGGCGGAGTTGAATGCATTTTTTACATCCAGCGTGACTACAGCGCAGTACTGTTTAGTTCCTTCGAACCATCTTTTGCCCTCCAGTGCTTTACGCGCTATATCGCATACAGACGCAATGGAATCGACAGTTGACCGCATTTTTCGGAAGCCGTATTGTTTATTTAAAACCCCGTCGTCACTTTCCGTAATCTCTTGGAGTCGGGCGCTTATTATTGCTTCAAATAGTTTCCCTGCAGTGTCCAGCATGCACAGAGGCCTGTATGAAGAAGGCTCTTCTGGGGGCTTGTTGCCTTTGGGTAGCAGAACTAGCCGTTGCCGCTTCCATTTCTTTGGAAAGATACCTTCTTGAATGCATTTCGTGTATAGATTGCTGAAGGTTTCAGTCTTCTTCTTAACTACATATTTAAGAATGCTATTTGGGATTCCATCCATACCTGGGGACTTGTTGGTTTTAATTCTAGCTGCAGCAGCGAGCTCTTCATTATTTGTTACCGGAGGGATCTCGGCGGTTTCTACTACTAGCTCCCTCGGTACACTGCATGCTTCTTGCTGTGGGAAAAGGCCTGAGACGATCCGCTTCATTGTGAGTGGGCATACTGGCGGTTTGGCGTTGCACCCTTTCAGTTTTTCAGGACGATATTGTATCCGCTACCCCAAGAATTGTCGTCGACGTCTTTTACTAGCTCTGCGAAGGCCTCGCGCCTGCTCTTTTGGATTGCTTTTCGTAGTTTTATTCGGCTGTGCTTGTATGCAGATTGGAGGTGTTGATACTGGGGATTTTTTCTTGCCCTCTTAGCTCCGTTATTTCGTTTGTCCACCAGTACGCTGGTGTTCTTCGGTTACCACGCTTTTTTCGTGGCATTGATGCATCGCAGATGTCAGTGATCAGCTTTACTAGCGCATTAGCACATGTGTTGGGGCTTCCAGAGCTTCCAACAAGTGTGTCTGGTACGAGTTCTGTCATGTATTCCAACATGCTGTTATCTAAAATTTTTGTTTTCCATTCAATGCTTTGCACTTTCGACGTTCTCCTTTTATTCGCGGAGTTTCGAGGCGGGTGGATGGTTAAGTAGATGGCAAAGTGGTCGCTGCATGTAAACTCCTCTGAGACGTCCCATGTTATTTTATTGAATATCGCAGAGCTGCAGAATGTCAGGTCGATGATCGAACCCGCATTTCCCTTTTGGTAGGTATTTTTCTTTCCTTTGTTGAGCAGCACGATGTTAAGACTAGAAAAGGCTTCAAGCAGCGCCTGGCCCCGTGGGGTTGTTTTTGGACTGCCCCATTCTACTACCCACGAATTGAAGTCTCCAGATATTACGAGTGGTGCTTTTCCCGCAGCATCGGTTACCAGAGGGCTCAGCATGTTTTTATAACTTTCTACTGGCTCGCTTGGAGGCGCGTAGCAGCTGTAGAAGTGAATTCCACCAATTTTTGTGTAGATGAAGCCCTTATGTTGACTATTACCTCTGATTTCGATGGGGTTGGCCCCGCATGCCCAGATTGCAGCTTTTTTTCTTTTGTCTTGCAGCCAATTTCCTTCCACTGAGGGTTCTTTGTACTGCTCGCTGATGAGTGCAATATCGATCTTTTGCTCGTAGATTACCTGCTTTAGAAGGTCTTGTGCCGCCATGCAGTGGTTTAAATTAATTTGTATACACTTAATCATTATTTTAGTTGTTTTACCGCTTTTTTATATTCAGGGCACCTGAAACTTCCAGTAGTGTGGTCTTGTGCGTCACCAGTCGTTGTCTTGCAAATGGCGCATTTGGGTGCTGCTTTGCATTGCTTGGCCAAGTGTCCTTTCTCTCCGCAGCGTAGGCATGTGCCGCTGCGATCTTCTGTGGACTTACAATGCCTGGATAAATGTCCAAAGTCAAGGCATCGATAGCATCTGATGGGGCTGATAAGTTCCCGAATTCGGCAGTTGACCCAGCCTACGCGGATTCTTCCCGCCTCCACCAGAATTTTTGAGTCTCTGGCTGCCAAACTTACGATCGCTGTTTGCGTGCCATTCCTTGACGACTTTATAGTCTTTATTGAAACGGGTTTCCCGTGGTTTACCTCTGGGAACTGTTTATTTATGGCGCTGGCAACGTCTTCTTCCGTTGTGGCTACATCCAGGTCACGAACCTCTACGCTCAATGCATGACTCAGAATCTTCACATTTACGGCGTCCTTGAGCACAGCTGTCGCTCGTTCTTTGAACATATTTGCCATCTTGCCGGTCTTGTCGCGGAGTTGAACAAGCAAGTCACCTCTTGCTGTTGTTGTGATCTTGTTAACACTTTCACCCAGTTCTTTCATTTCGGTGGCTGCGTCATTTGCCTGTTTTTATATCCGCATATGTCATTTCGCTCGTTTTCGAGATTATAACCGCGTCTGGCCTGGTCGATTTCTTTGCAGCCTTACTTAGCTTTTTCACGTTTTTAACCAGCGTCCATTTGTTAGATTTTATCTCGGATTTATTGACTTCTTTGCCTGCATTCTTTGTTACCGAGGCATTTTCATTTGGATCTCCTCGCTTGTTACCTGCCGGTTTCCGCTTTTTGTCCTCTTGTTCGGTTTGGACATGTTGTTCCCTTGTGATTTTGTTACCGGAACTGCGTTCATTAGGCTTGGCCGCTGCCTTGCTATGCAGTTTGGCGATTTCTGCAACCAAATCTCGCATGGGCTGATGGATCGTTCTTCTACCACCACCCATCATACTTAAGAGCAGATTTATTTTTTCCCCCAACTCGTTCATTGGGTTTTTTGCCTCAATGGCGCCGTTTTCGGGGTTTTTTTCGACGCGGCTAATGTCCGGTGGGGAGGAGTGTGAGCGCGAATTTTCAGCTGTCTTTTCAGCGCTTAGTGACACCTCACGACCCCTCGCGGGCCGCGTGGCACGATTTTGATCTCCTTGGGCGAAATTAGGAATATCGGTTCTACCGTTTCCTTCGCTATATTTCCCGTTGGCATTTAACTCTGGACAGCATCGTTGTTCCGCTTCGCCATTTTCTCCCTTGTCTGGTTCCTGGTACATTAACCTAGGACGCTTTGCAAAAGGGTTCATTAAAGACCCTTCACCGGTAGAAGGACCAGCGGCTTCCCTGATATTTCGCCCTTGTAGGGGCCATCTGGTGACACTCATAGTGTTTGGCTCTTGTTGCAGTTGTTTTATTTGTTTTTATTTTATTTATAATATTGTTATTATGTTTTTTATTTTTTTATTTTTATTTTTTATATTATTATTATTTAAATTATTTTTTTTTATTTTTTTTTTTTGATCACTGCAAATATGTGTTTTAGCTGTCTCGTTTCGCAGAGTTTTTTCGCGAATTTATCTGAAATATGAGAAAAAAAGAAGAAAAACGAATACAAAAAAGAAGAAAAATGGCTTTGGATTTCCACGTATTTTGTAGTTTTCCTGTCGTAATCACTGTCACCAGCACACGTGAAGCTCAAGAGGGATCACCAGGCACTTTCCAGGTAAGTCAAATGGTGGAACCCCACTTAAGGCTTTCTTTTCACTACAATTTTCTTTTATTTTAGCAGCGATTGAAAATTCCGCGCGAAGATTGCAACTTGAGATGTGTGTACTTTGTGTGTATGTGTCTATATGGGTGAGAGTGTGTGTATGTGTGTGAGTGTGCGCATGCAAATCACTTACTAAGGTTGCGCGCCCGGTTTGTCGGTCGAAGGAGAGTGGCGATGATATTTAGCCCGGAAGCCTAAACATACCGGCCCCTTGCTGTCAGCAAAATTACAGGAAGATGCGCAACGCGCCACCACGCTCACGTGCGGGAATATAATTCTGTGAAATAAACTTACAAAATACGATAAGGACGTGGTTATATATGAATTTCAGTGCTGTTAAAATGAGTTACAATTAAGTAATATATACATACATATAGTATATAATGTGTTTTCCTTCTAACTGAATCTTTTGGATTATAATATTATTTTCCCTTTAAATATAATAGTAGTTCATTTGCTTACAAAAAATTATTATTTATTGGATCAATGTTGGTATCTGTACAAAGGTTATTGTACGAAAAAAATGCTCAACGTTGGTGAGCACCGGAGACCATCAGACCGAATCGCGCCCCAGGGTCAGTCTCACGGGTGTGGACTGGAAGAAATGCGAGTCCGCAAGCCGCATTAGCCTAAATGGGATCGCCACTTTAGGGTCCAAGTTTTCCCGCGGAACGATGCGGCTATAGTATTCTGCGATGGTCGCCTGAGTCATAACTCGTTCAGCTACGCCATGTACGCACAGGGATCGACCAGCGCGCGAACCAGATGGAGGCTACCTCCTGCTTCTATTTTTGCCACCACGGTTGGTGCCACGGCTTCAAAAAACCTCGTTAGGGGGAAGGGTTGGCGCCGGTGAGCCGCCCGGTCCGAAAGCTGGCTGGATGGCCGAGTCTCCCCAGTATAGCCTCACGAGGGACTATTGCGTCTTTGCGCGTTGTTCGACGTAGTGGTCGGAAAGGACGTGTTCCCGAGCCGCCCATACGATGATTTTTTTCGCGCGTTGGCAGTCGGAAAGGACGTGTTTCCGAGCCGCCCTCAGTGTGGCGCTCACGACGCTGAGCAGTCGGTCTGAATGGACGTGATCCAGAGCCGCGCTATCTTGACGGTCGGAAAGGAAGGGTTTCCGAGCCGCCCGCGTGCCTCTCATGCTGCAATTTCGGACGTAATCCTTGTGGTATGGCTCTTTGAGTAGCCATTGGCTGCGCTGCTTCCTCGGCTCCTTCCTATTTCAGCCTCTCCGCCTCGTCCACTTGCTGTGCCCAAGACATCGTCTGCTCGGTGAGGCCGATTGACAAGACCTCGTCCATTTCGAGCTGCGTTGCGGAGCTTGGTGGTCGGCGAGCATCTTCGTCGTCGAGATGCAGAGTGATGAGGTGCTTTTCTTGGCATCTGAAGCACCGTCCCGAGCTGCCGCATATCTCCAGGCGGTGAAAGGGGGACAAGCAATTAGCGCAGTACCGGTGGATAAGGACCGTGGTTCTTGTCGCAGAGTCGACATGCGATTTCGAATCGCTGACCACGGTTTTCCTGCTTGCTGCGCGTTACGGTAAAGCCGCCCATTTTTCTGAAAAAAAAGTACATTATTGGTATCTAAATCTAACTGTATTGTCGTTATTGGGTGGCGAGTAGTGATTGATATGCTCCTAAAACTCTCCCTTGCAATTCGTTAAGACGTTGCAATGGAATGCCAAGACTCATAGAGAGCTGGGTACTGCAATGCGAAACCTCGTCAGTGTGAGCTTCTTGTAAGGTTTTGCCTAGCCTGAGGTGAATGTCTTCAGGGTTGAATTTTGTCAATGGCCCTTTTAAAGCCAGAGGGTCGGACAAATTTTCATGCTAGATTTCTAGGCTGCTGCAAATTGCCGGCGCGCTATGTAAACATGCGGAATTTGTGCTATTGGGTGTGCTGAGGGTGCCCATTCTTGAGGTACTACGAGTAAATCGGTTTGTCAACATTTATTTATTTATCTTGTGTCGGAAATACACAGATAAGGTATGGCAACGCTGTGTGAGTGGTTTTCACCACCCACCCTTAACCAGTGTCCTAACTAGTTAGCGGTCATTCGGTACATCAACACACAGCTCGCGGTTGGATACGGACCGAGAAGGGAGGATCCAAGATTGTAAGTAGTAATTTACCTATTGCATGTTCATTTTATTTTATTTTATTCGATTATTATTATTTTTTTATTTTTTTTTTTATTTTTTATTTTTTTTTTTTTTCAGGAGTCGATTGGGAGATTCGAAGTGCACCCCGGTAAAGGAACGCGTGACCATGCGCGTAATTATTGATACCCGGGCCATTTGGGGCGCGCCGGGTGGAGGTCCAGCGACGGTGTGACCACGCGACCCGACCCCTCGGTTTTTGTCCCAGGAGTCGATTGGGTGACTCGAATCCCATCCCGATAACACCACGCACGACCTTGCGTGTACTTTTTGATACCCGGGGCCTTGGAAATCCAGCGACAGGGCGATCACGCGGTCCACCGTGGATAACTGAAGTTGGGACTGGTATATCCCGATACTCGCAAATACCTTATTTCCTTTATTGTATAAATAAATGAATTAATCAGATTCATTATTTTCTGTGGTGGTGAAGTGGTGACTTTTGTCTGTCACCATAGCCTGCAACCCGAAAAATTTACGATATTAGCCGTTTTGGGTTCTGTACTTGGCTAAGCTGGGTCCTTACCACTTTATACAGGCATTATATTTTGATTAAATTATTCTACTGTGGCTGGTGCGTCAGAATTTATTTTAATTTCACCTAGATATTTGTATCTTGAAATGAGGAATCTTTCTGCTTTGATGTTGGCAAAAAAGAGGGTGGAACATACAAAAAGTTGAATAAATTTGAAAGTTTTTTACTACGTTAAATAGTGGCAACACTGTATGTGCTTATTTAACACACCATGGTCTGCCATTTTCTTGAATTGACTCAGCTGTCATTCAGCAAAATTAGAACCATCACGAGGCAGCGTAAAACGGTTTTTCTTCCGCAATAATTGGTAATATGCCATAATTTAACGGTATAGTATGAAGCAATTTGGATTATTTAGTGTATATTTTGCTAATTACTTTATTCTCCTATTTAAAGCATCTTCTAGACTACAAGCCACCAGATTGCCAGCAGAACCGACTGTGTACAAAATACGTGTTTGTTCGTCATATTGAAAGTTCCAAACAACAGCGCCAAATTGAATTCGCGATTTAAACACCAACTCAGCATTCGTTTTCCAGATGCAAATATACGAGTCTTCTGCTACAGTAATGGCAATTGATTGGTTCTCGTAATGTACAATTTTTCCTTTGAATACTCGCGCCACATGACCGTAACCGCTTGCTATTGCACTGATTTTTAATTGCGATTTCACTTTCCAAAAACGGATTGATCGATCATCGGACGTTGTAGTAAGAAAACCAAATGCGTCATCAAAGTCAATGGAAAATATAACACTATTATGTGCGGGTAGTTTTCGGCTTAACTCTACTTCATATTTAACGCAATCACTGTTTTGTGAAATACTTCCTCCTCCAGCTGCTGATGTTGCTGCTTTTGTTAAGATACGTGAAATGCAATTAAACCTTCAAGTTGGTTTTATAATGGATAATGTGCAATGGGTACGCGATTTGAGTAAATACTTTCAAAGTATACGCAGCACGATTGTTTATGTGCGCGACCCAAAGTATACTCCATTTCCGGATGGAGTAAAACTTTATAAAGGCGATACATTGGTGATAGAAGGCGAACAATTGAATCTAGCTGCAGACGAATATGACGTCAATGTTACAATTGGAACATCACAGTGTAATATTACCAGCTTAGCCCTAAACCAATTAGTTTGCGTTCCTCCAGAAAAGCAACATGCTCCAACAGATGAAAATGGCGTAGAACAGTTTAACTACTTGCCATTAGTTGTTGTTAAAGTCGGTAAAAATTTGCGCTTTGTTATGGGTCACTTAAAATATGATCTACTCAAGCCATACTCGATTCCAAACGCGCTAGTAGGCATCGTTATTACTGTAATCATCGCATTTGTTGCTTTGTTTGTGATCCTAATTATCTACAGACGCAAATCTACGCAAGCAGAACGTGAATACAAGCGCATACAAATCCAAATGATTACATAAGAAAGCAATGTACGTTCAGAATGCAAACAAGCTTTTGCGGAGTTACAAACCGACATGAGTGATTTGACCGCAGATTTAGAGAGCAGCGGGATACCCACCCTCGACCACGTCAATTACATTATGAAGTGTTCTTTCCAGGGGTTTCCGATCATCCAATTTTGGTAGCACCAAAGCTACGAATGAATACTCTACACACACCTTACGATACTGCTATGCTTCAATTTGAACAGCTAATAAGTAACAAATATTTTGTATTAACTTTTATTGAAACCTTGGAATCTCAAAAAACCTTTAATATTCACGATAAAGTTAATGTTGCCGCGCTCTTAATGATAGTTTTAATGAACAAAATGGAATATGCGACGGAAATTTTAAAATGCTTATTGTTACGTTTAGTAGATAAGTCAGTAATGGGGAAGCATCCACATTTAATGTTACGACGAACAGAAAGTGTTGTAGAAAAAATGCTTACAAATTACATGGCAATTTGCATGTATGATTACTTAAAGGAATATGCTGGTTCGAGCCTATTTCTTCTTTTCAAAGCAATTAAGCATCAAATCGAAAAAGGCCTCGTAGACGCCGTAACACACGAAGCTCGATATTCGCTGTCAGAAGAACGCCTTCTGCACGAGCAAATTCCGCATTCGGTTATAGTACTACACATTTTTCAAGATGACCTCGATCAAAAGGTGCAATGCAAAGTTCTTGATTGGGATACCATTTCGCAAGTGAAATCAAAAATATTTGATTCGCTTTTTAAAAATACTCCGTTTTCTTGCCGTCCATCAATTCATGAAGTTGATTTGGAGTGGCGCCATTGCCGTGGTGGCCATCTTCCATTGCAGGATGAAGATTTAACTACAAAAACGATAAATGGGTGGAAACGTCTCAATACACTTGCACATTATGGTGTCAAGAAATCAGCTGTAATGTCACTCATAGCAAGACAAGGTGATGGATATAACATGCATTACAGTAAACAAAAGCCGCCGTATCATAATTTCTATTACATAAATAACTCACAAGCTCACATTATTATTAATAACGACATCGAAAATGGGCTGCAACAGCCGAGAGTGTATCACCTGGTAAAACCAGTAGTGCCCGATCATTATATGAATATAAAAAATGCTGTAATTTCCGGTGGAAACGTAACTACTTCCGCCTGTAGTGCAACTACTGAACGTGTAAACAAAACTATACCTGAAGTTTATTTAACAAGATTATTGGCAGCGAAAGGGACTCCGTTTGCGATGTTTGTTTTCACAATAGCAAACGATTCTGTGCGGATAATAATTCTTATCGCAGCCGCCTTCTTTTGGTTACTGTCACTTTTAGCATCAGCCTTTCTGTGGTTTGCTATAGTACCATTGAGAGATTACTTATGGTTTGGTGTAACATTTTCAGTCCTCTTTCAAGAAGGATTTCGCTATATTATCTATCGCATTTTGAGAAGAACAGAACAAGGACTTCAAGCAGTGGCTGAAAATCCCAGCATTATCGAAAATAAGCACATTCTCGCTTATGTTTCAGGACTTGGATTTGGCATCATATCCGGTATGTTTGCATTGGTAAATGTGCTGGCAGATTTGTCGGGACCTGGTACAATGGGTCTCAAAGGTGGCTCAGAACTTTTTCTAACAACTTCGGCGACACAAGCACTCGCTATCACACTGTTGCACACTTTTTGGAGTGTTATATTTTTCAACGCTTTTGATTCTAGTAACTACTTCCATATAGTATATGTTGTTGGTACTCATCTTTTCGTTTCGTTAATCACGTTGCTGAACGTACATGAGTTATATGTAGCTACATTGTTACCCACCTACATTATAATGTTGGCGTCAGCGGCACTCGCATTTAAAGTAGCTGGTGGAAGCAAATCATCGCTAGTTCGCTTTATAAAATGTCAATGAAACAGAAATAAACCTAGATACTTACACCTATTACACTAATATATTCACACATTCGTGGGATTGACTAATTCCTTGCAATCAATTATTTTATAGTGGGATTAGATAATGCAAAATCTGTTAAGACCAAACTGCTTCAGTAATTAAAAAACCTTCTACTCAAACGGTATAGTATGTAGTAATTTGTATTATTTAATGTATATTTTACTAATTATGAATCAGTTTATCTAAAAAACCCAACCGTAAGTCATTTAATTATGCCTATGCTCTTTTATATTCGACGATTTTTCTTTCTTTTATATGCATTCCCTTCTGTTTAAAAGAAATGCTCGATTTCATTCATATGTATGCAAATCCTTGGATCACAACATATTTATTTTGTGAATAATTAGAGCTGACTGAATGATAACCCCTAAAATCATCGATTTTTTCTTCTCTCCCCTTATGAAAATGCCCAAGTATGTAATGACTTTTCCACAAGCCTCTTCGCATCAATAAAAAGAAAAAGGTTTGAAGTATCAAGGCATAAAGGAAAAACTCTTTTCAAATGAATGAATAAAAGCCCCCTTTTTTTTTTTAATCATAAAAAAAGACGTGCCTCCGTTTATATCGCCAAACGATATTTCAATTCAGCACGACTTGTTATTTGGCAAATATTAGAAAGTCATAGCGTAGATGTTCTGACGCAAGTTCGTGATTTGGTGCTGCAAGCATCGTTCAATCCTGCTTCGAGAAAAACTATTCAAGGTTGCTTAGAGGGTAACCAAAAACGTCGAGGGACGCATCATGGTTTTCTTGGTGGTGATGTTATGATAGAATAACTTAAATAAATATCTTGTGTTTACTCACGTTGATTCCTTAAATATTTCCTTACTGTTTAGATGCCCTCATATAGGTTTTATTAATTTTCGATTGAAAGACAGGTTAGCAGGGGAAACTGATAACTGTCTAGTGAGGTCCATATTAGGGGTCTATTGTAATTCTCGTGTTACGTCGCGCTTTGCCCTATGGTTAGGGTTTGTATAACAAATTGGGTGAAGGATCTGACGATGGTCGGTTTTATGTCACCAGATCGACCCGAGGTTGACCGAGCGAAGAAACATCAAAAAACTTTTTTTTTCAATATTGATTCAAACCCTTTCCTATAGTTATCGTTGGGTTTGCTTGTGGTTTGTTGGGAAGAGAAATGAGGGTTTAGGCATATTGAGTAGACGTTGATTTTTCTGTTCTGGTTTCACTGCCGTATGGTAGCAGGACCAATTTTGCGATGGGTCTTGTAATCTCCTCCTTTTCTGTCACAACATCCGCCACTCTGACCTGTTTATCGGAACCTGGGTATAATTTTGTGACTCGTCCCAGTCTCCATTCATTAGGTGGAAGGTTCTCTTCCTTAATCACGACAAGATCTCCTGATTGCAGGTTACTTTGTGGATGTTTCAATTTGATGCGCTTTTGCATCTCATTCAGGTATTCCGACTTCCATCTTCTACAAAATAATTGATGGAGGGCATTGAGCTTTTCCCATCGATTTATTGCAGAGGCCGGGTTTTTGTGGGTGTCAGGCTCGGGTGGACCCAATAGATGTCCCCTCCACTAAAAAGTGACCTGGACTGGGACTTATTGGGCGTGAGTTGAGGCACGATTCAACTCGGCATAGGAGAGTCATAAACTCTTCTAATGTATATTTTGTATTCGAGGCGATTTTCTTGAAATGATTTTTAAAGGTTTTCACCCCGGTTTCCCACAATCTGCCCATGTGTGAAGCTGCAGCCGGTATGAAATGCCATGAAATCAATTGGTGCAAATACTTGGATAAGGTGCTACTACGTGCTTCAGCCATAAAGGCTTTGGCTTCGGATCGTAAAGATCGAGAAGCTCCGACAAAGTTAGTGCCATTGTCGGAATAAACGTTTTGCGGACAACCTCGTCTCGCAGTAAAACGGGCAAATGCAGCCAAAAAGAACGCGTTACTGAGGTCGGTGGTAGCTTCGAGGTGTATGGCTTTGCTGGTGAAACATACAAATAAGCAGACATACCCTTTTGAAATTCGACATCCTTTACCGCGATAGCTCTTAATATCAAAGGGTCCTGCGAAGTCTACACCGCTATTTGTGAAGGCCCGGGAAAAGGTGGTGCGTTCCTGGGGTAAGATGCCCATAATTTGCGTTTGAGGGCGTTTTTTATGAATGGTGCATACCTTACAATGATGAATGATAGATCGGATCATATTCTTTACCCGTGAAATCCAATACTGTGTTCGGATTATGCGTAGCATGAGCTGATTTTCTCCATGAAGGGAAATTCGATGGATAAACTGAGCTATGAGTCGGGACAACTTGCAGTCATACGGTAATATGATGGGGTGTCGTTCATTATACGCCAAGTCTAACGAAGCACTTAAACGGCCTCCTTATTATATCAGCTGAATCGATGAAAGGGTTGAGTGGCAAAATTTCACTTTTCGCTCCAATCGACTTATCTTATTGCTTGAAATGAAGATTTTGTTTTGAGTATGTTCTTTGAAAGAATCTCAGAATGTATGAGATAACTCGCAAAGCCCTAGGGAGATCTGAAAATCGGTCGAGAAGAATGTTAATGTTGTTTGCATGTGCAGCAACCGTGTGAACTTGTATCCTTTTTTCCTCAATGACTGTGTTATAAATCTCTTCTGTGCTGGCTATTGGGAATTGTCTTCTCGCAGCCAAGAAGGTCCCTGCCACCACAATGCATTGTCGATCAGTTCGCTAGCTAATAATCCTCTGCTTGCTAAATCGGCAGGATTCGATGCATAATCCACATGACGCCAGGTTTTGTTTCCAACCTTTTCTATTATTTTTGTTATTGGGTGTGCCACAATAGTTGACCACGAGCAGGGTGGTTTCCGAATCCATGCCAGCACAATTATTGAGTCAGTCCAAAGATTGATCTTTAAATGGCTAATGTTGAGATTATCGGTGACCGCTTCGACGATGTCCGCTAATAGGACTGCACCACACAGTTCTAACCTGGGAAAGGATATTGTTTTTACTGGGGCTACTCTTGTTTTTGCCTTGAGTAAGTTGACGAACACTTTTTTGGCAGTCTTAACCCGTAAGTAAATAGTTGCTCCATATGCCTTTTCTGACGCATCGCTAAACCCATGTATCTCGGCCTCTTCCGTTGGTGCGAATTGTACCCATCTTGGTATGCGGATGCTGTTAATTTCTGTATAATCACGCCTAAATGCTAGCCATCGATCCAAAGTGGTTGACGATACTTCTTCATCCCAGCCTGTTTTTTCCAACCATATATTTTGCATGATAATTTTTGCAATAATGATTATGGGTGCGAGCCAACCTAGAGGGTCGAAAAGTTTGGCAATAGCGGAAAGTATTGTTCTTTTTGTAATTTTGTTCTGATCCTCTATTGGATTAGCGTTGAAATAGAAATAATCTGCATGGGCGTTCCATCTAATGCCAACTGCCTTCTTCGTGCTTGTATCCTCAAACTCCACGAAATCTCCGGTCAGCAGGTGTTCCTTAGGTACGCCTTGTTATATTTCGCTACAGTTTGCGGTCCATTTCCTTATTGGGAACCCAGCCGATTGTAGTACGTGCGTTATCTCGTCTCTCGCTGTTATGGCAGCATCTATACTGTGTTCACCGGCGAGAACGTCATCGACGTACATACATCGCTTAAGAATGGTCGATGCTCGTGGGTGGGATGTTTCCACGTCGTCAGCCAATTGATGTAATGTCCTTATGGCCAGGAATGGGGCGCAGTTGATACCAAAGGTCACGGTTTTTAATTTGTGTAAACTGATTGGTTCCTGAGGATTGTTTCTGAAAACTATGCGTTGATATTTTACTTGGTTTTTGTTTATTAGAATTTGCCGATACATTTTCTCGATATCGCTATTGAAAACGTACTTAAACAGCCTCCAGCGTAGGATCAGTATGGTAAGATCGGCTTGTAAGCCGCTAACTGCTTATCCACTGAAACTTCGTTGAAAAAGGAGACGATATTGGTGGAAGAACTCGTAGTTTCTGCATTGCCGGTAATTTTCCAACCAAACACGGTTTCTTCGGCAATAAGTGTACTAAGCACATTTTTCCTTAAGCCATTTAGGATAACTTGGGGATAAACGTCTCCGCCAAGGATAAGATCAACTGGTTCGTTGACGAAGAACCTCTTATCCGCCAATACCAAGTAATGAATGAACACTCAGAACCCGAATCAATGAGTGCCCTAGCACAAAAATTTTTGCCATTTTGAAATATGTTGACACGTGCCGTACCTAGTAGCACTCCCACATTTGTGTTTGCGTAGCAAGAGTTAACGTTTTTCACAGCTTTTTCATTACTATTCGCAGATTCTCGTCTCCACTGTGGAAGGTATGTCATCTTGGGGGTTCGGAGTTCCCCTCTGAGCTGTTGCTTTTGCATCTTGACACCGTGTGTCTAAATGATAAGCAATTCAAGCAACCATTATTGCTCTTGGCATACTCTATTTTTTGAGTTCTGGTTAGTTGTCGGAATCTTTGACAATTTCGAAATTTGTGGTCATTACTTTGACAAATTTTACATCAGTGTTGCTTCACGTTCGTTGGATAAGCGCCCAATCTTTTTGGGAGAATGTCAGTGTTTTGCCGCAGGCTTTGTGGTTTAGGTGCCTGTGAAATTTTACTGGCTCTCAAGCCTGACACTGTTTCCAACGTCTGAAAACGATTTGAGAGGAATCGATCCATATCCTCCCATTTGGATATTTCGGTTTTGTTTTCAATGGATTGTTCCCATAGTGACAGAGTGCATTCTGGCAGTTTTGTTGAGCACAAGTATGTAATGATTGCATCCCAATTGGAGATGTCAATTTGATGACATTGAAGTGATGAGATGCAATTATTTATATCGCGCTGCAACTTTCTGATAGAGCTACCGCATTCACTCTCAACTGACTTTAAGCTAAAGAGAAGCTTTAGCTGGGTGTTGACTAGTATACGTTTGTTTTCGTATCTGTCACTGAGGTTTTTTCAGGCTGTTGAAAAACCTTCGTTTGTCAATGGGCACCTTTGCACAATTTCTTTCGCTTCCCCTTGGGTTTTTTTGTTGAGATGAAATAATTTTTCAACCGGGGTAAGACGTTTGTTTATTATGTATATAGCCGTGAACATATCTCGGAAGAAGGAAGGCCATGAGAGATAATCTCCCCTAAAGACGTCTGTATCGCATGGAGGCAAATGAATATTGTGCTCGCGAACCGGTTTGTATTCATTGGTAAATTTTTCGGAAAGTTCGGCCATGGTAGTCTGGCAGCGAACAAAACTGTAATAACTCATTTTATATTTTTTCTTTATTGCTATGAGGTCTTTTGAAGATAGCTGCATTGAGCCAACGAGTTCATCATAAGCTACTTTAGTTTTTCCCCATAAAGCTTTGAGTTCTTCTTGCTCAATTGCAATAGAGTGTTTTGTATGTTCAGCTGCGTCAGCGATGTTGTAGTCAGTTTCGAATTCTGCTACTGAGTCTGCCAAACGAATGAAAGTGTCCATTTTTCGCGTTTCTGTTGCTATGACAGTAGTTGAAAAAGCTTTCTAGAAAATGTTTATTGTCTCTATCGAAATCTCTGCCAAAAAATAGTAGCCTAGTCACGCCAGGCAAAAAACACAAACGCCTCTTTAATAAATCACAACTTGGTTTTATGTATGCAAGAATGTGCATATAAAATGTAATAGTATATTTATTAATTCAATTGTATATACAATATATATTGTTAATATGTATTACTCTCTCTAGTTCACTCGCCACCCAACGACCGGTTATTTCAAGTGTATAAAGTAAAATTTTATAGACGTGTATATGGAATATACCAAAAAAAACAATATTTGCCCGGCCGCGTATACGGAATATACGCAACAGTGTAAAGGTTTATTTTAATCTCACAATGTCTCAAACTTAAAGTTTTTTTTTTTTTTTTTTTTTTTTTCGTTGACAATGCAATAAGTGATTGTGTCGCCGCAAGTTTGAAGAAGAAGAAGCAGTGATAAAGTGATTTAGACAATTCAACCGCTTCACGTAACAATTAATAAGAGCAAGATAAATTTTTTGATATCAAATTAAAATGACGTGCACTTGGAAAGTGATTAGATTCTTTTAAAATCGATCATTTGATAGAATCAGCAATGAAGATGCTTAAAACAACAACACAGTGCGCGGAGTGATAAATAATATTTGTGAACGTGTATCTATTGCAGACCGGTAATTTGTGAAAATTGTTTTGTAATGTCTTACACAAAATCAATGTTCGAGCGTAAATGCTTTCCAAACTAAACAATATTATGTGTGAAATGCGGATTTATTGTGGAACAAAAAGAAAATTAATTAATATTAATGTGCGCGCCTCAAAATGTGTCTTCACTGAACATTCTTCTTCACTCCTGCATTCGCGGTTAAATACTAGTTTTCTTTAATGATTTTATTAAGATTGGTTTAAACAAAAAACGGAGTAGCACTGAAATTCAAACTACGTACTTGTGCTTATAAAAATCTGAAATGATTGCAGAGCTGATTTGTTTAATATTTGTTTCTCTGTCCGGTGCGGATGCAAGTGTTGTGATGTGCTGGGGACTCGTTTGTCTTAAGCTTCTAGCTTCGATATGGCTACCAAGTGCTGGACTAATCTCTTCTCCACCCCACGGAACTGCCGTCAGGCATTACATCATGGGGGGGAAAGGCGGTTAGTCGCCGCTGCTACGCCGAAGTCTTTCGAGGGTTCTCAACCTCTTCAATGCTTCTGCTATTGCATCACTAGCTGTCTTCCATTTTACACTGCTTTGTAGCATAGACGCTACGAGCGATTCGGGTGTACAAATTACCCCGGTTATGTTACGAATTTTCCGTGAGATGTCATCAAATCGCGTGCACTCGAAGAATACGTGGTGGACGCTTTCTGTTGCGTCTCCTCTACAGTAATCGCACTTCGGGTCCGATTCGTGTTTGAAGCGGTAGAGATATGCTTTAAAGCACCCGTGTCCCGTCAGGAACTGTGCTAAGTAGAAGTCTACTTCGCCGTGCTTTCTGGTCAACCAGCTTTTTAAATCTGTAATACAGCGGTATGTCCAGCGACCCTTTTTTGCGTTACTCCATCTGTTCTGCCAGGTATGCGTGCTGGCCTCTCTTGCAAGGGATCGCTCCATTTTGTTGTCCGCAATGATTGCCACTTCGTTCAGTAGTATATCGATAGGATACATCCCCGCGATTACTAGTGCTGCTTCGTCGGAAACCGTTTTAAAAGCGCAGCACACGCGGAGCGCGCATAGGCGGTATGTTGCCTTTATGCCACGCATGTACGATGCGTACTTTGATGCCGAGTGCAAGACTGGAGCGCCGTATAATATTTGACTCTTTACTGTGCCTGCAATTAATTGACGTCGTCGTTGCTTTGGACCGCATGCATTTAGCATTATCCGCGATAGTGCTGTTACTATGGCTGATGCTCTTTCGTTGACGTATTCGAGGTGCGACTTGAACGATAGCCTTCTATCTATCATTATTCCCAGGTACTTAACTGCTGGCAGTGTTGTTATATCGTGGTCGCCAACTTTTATTGTGACTGACTCCACCTTTTTACTGCTGGATATGAGCACTGACTCTGTTTTCTGCTCCACCAGTTTAAGTCCATTTTGCGCCAGCCACGACTGAACTAATGCTATAGCTCCATTCGTGGTGTCGCAAATTTCGCTCAGGTGTTTACCCGTAGTAATCAAGGCGATGTCGTCTGCGAATCCGGTTATTTGTGCCTCGTTTGGCAGTTTTATACGCAGGACCCCGTCGTACATGACGTTCCAGAGTAATGGTCCGAGTACGGAACCTTGGGGAATACCGCCTGTGACTTTCAAGTTTCTCGCGCCCGGTGATGTTGCGTACTCCAAAACGCGTCCTTCAAAATAGCTGCGCATGGTTTCTCGTAAGTAGCTGGATATTCCAGTACGGTCCAGCGCATCTAGAGTTTTAGCCCAGTTGGCTGTGTTGAAGGCATTTTTAACATCAAGAGTCACCATTATGCAGTATTTTTTAGATCCCTCTAGCCATCGAGTACCACTAATCGCCTCTTGTGCTATTTTCGTAGCCAAGTTTACGGCGTCGACAGTGGATCTTCCTTTTTCCTGCAGAGTCGAGCAAGCATATTGGTCTATAGCTAGATGGCTCCGTGAGGGGTTTACCTGGTTTGGGCAAAAGTACCAGCGTTTGTCGCTTCCATATCGATGGGAACGTTGCCTCCGCCACGCAGGTATTAAATATATATATACTACTGTTGATGTCACGTGGGTAAAGGCCAGTTTTAGGCCAGGAACTCCGTCAGGACCCGGAGACTTTTTGTCGTCGAGTCTCTTTAGTGCTTGAATAACTTCTTCAGCGGTAACCTTGCGGAAAACGTGCTCTCTAGTTTTTGGGGTAGATGAGACCAGCGTTCTTTGCTCTGGAAAAAGTGTGTTCACTGTTTGTCTTAGGAATTGTGGACATGTTGGAATATAGTCTTTAACATGCTGAACTTAAGTCATAAAATAATTGCTTATTCTGTAATTTTTCATTTATGAAGTTTACACGCTGTGTAATTTGTCGTATTTCCAAGTTCGCTATTGAAATAACAGTGGATGGTGTGAATACGCTGTGCTATTTCGGTTATTATTGTGATAAAGCAATTAATAATAATATTAATTTGGTGCTTACACTATATAGCTCAGTGTTTGGCCCAGCTTCTCCTACCATTCATGGAAGAAAAACCTTTGGAGGTTTGCCACTGCCTTCCGATGGGTGACCGCTATTAGAAAAAAAAACTTTTCTATGATTAACATTTCACTTGCCCTGACTGAGGTTCGAATCTTGAACTCATCGGCATATCGAGTTATAGCTCGCACCGCTACCCACTCGACCACAGTAGCAACTATATTCAAGCAATTAATGAGCAATAAATCGCTTATAAAAACTTGAGCGGCCGGTTTTGTTAAAATTTGTATATTTTTATATACATTTTTTTTTACTTCGGTTCAAACAAAAATAAACCTGAAGTGAAGATAAACAGAAACAGATGATCGAATGAAACACTCAATTAACACACTAATGCACGAATTCAGAAATTTGGTATAATCTCAAGCCTCAAAATGAGCTAGAGATTATTATTACCTTTCCTCGGTTTTTTTCTTTTGTTTTTATTTTAAGTTTTGCCAACCTGCTCATCATCAGGTCACAATTTGGAGACTTTATTTTGAGACAAGAGGCTTTATTTTGAAACTAATGAATGTCAACTGGTCTAAAATTGTGACTTTTGTCTCTATTAGGGACTGAGATTGCTTACTGAATTCGGGAATAAGTATTAATTTCAGATTTGTATTGAAATAAGAAAATTTTACATCGACAGCAAATTTTTACATTAAATGAAACGACGCGATACGTAAATTTTTGAAGCAACCAAGTCCGACTAGGTACGGATGTACGGAAAGCGAGAATTTGTTCGCTGATTGGTTGTTGCTGTTGATTCTTCGCCTTGGCGGTTACACGTATAAAAACAATTTTACGAGGTTGTGCTTGTTTGCACACTCCCGTTAGGTTTTAGTGCGTTTATTCTTTCCATATTTTCTATTTTTGTCAGTTACAATTCAAGTGTTCTAAGTGCCGGTGTAACAATTTAAATATGAACGACGCAGAGTTATTAGATTTGCTATTTCAATTGAAAGGTGAAATGTTTTTCGATTTCTTCAAAGGTGAGTAGGTTTTTTTTTTCAGGGGCGTTGTGGTAGCGCACTACCCTCAAGTGGCCCTTTGAAACCAGGATAAACCTGTTTTTTTCGTCGAATTCTCCACCCTACGGAACACCCGTCAAGCATTACATCATGGGGGGGAAAGGCGGTTTGTCGCCATTTTTCACTGCTTTGTAGCATAGACGCTACGAGCGATTCTGGTGAACAAATTACCCCGGTTATGTTGCGAATTCGCCGTGCTTTTTGGTCAACCAGCTTTTTAAATCTGGAATACAGCGGTAAGTCCAGCGACCTTTTGTTGCGTTACTCCATTTGTTCTACCAGGTATGCATACTGGCCTCTCTTGCCAGGGATCGCTCCATATTGTTATCCGCAATGATTGCCGCTTCGTTCACCAGTATATCGATAGGATACATCTCAGCGATTACTAGTGCTGCTTCGTCGGGAACCGTTTTAAAAGCGCAGCACACGCGGAGCGCGCATAGGCGGTATGTTGCCTTTATGCCGCGCAAATACGATGTGCACTTTGATGCCGAGTGCCAGACTGGAGCGCCGTATAATATTTGGCTCTTTACTGTGCCTGCATTTAATTGGCGTCGTCGTTGCTTTAGACCGCGTGCATTTAGCATTATCCACGATAGTGCTGTTACTGTGGCTGATGCTCTTTCGTTGACGAATTCGAGGTGCGATTTAAACGATAGCCTCCCATCTATCATTATTCCCAGGTAATTAACTGCTGGCAGTGTTGTTATATCGTGGTCGCCAACTTTCATTGTGACTGACTCCACCTTTTTCCTGCTGGTAAGGGTCCGAGTACGGAACCTTGTGGAACACCGCCTGTGACTTTCAAGTTTCTCGCGCCCGCTGATGTTGCGTACTCCAAAACGCGTCCTTCAAAATAGCTGCGCATGGTTTCTCGTAAGTAGGTCCAGCGCATCCAGAGTTTTAGCCCAGTTGGCTGTGTTGAAGGCATTTTTAACATCAAGAGTCACCATTATGCAGTATTTTTTAGATCCCTCAAGCCATCGAGTACCACTAATCGCCTCTTGTGCTATTTTCGTAGCCAAGTTTACGGCGCCGACAGTGGATATTCCTTTTCTCAACCCGAACTGGGTTTCAGATAAACCGTTTGCGGCTTGAACTTCGCTTTCAAGGCGGTTGTATGTTATACGCTCTAGGATTTTACCTGCAGAGTCGAGCAAGCATATTGGCCTGTAGCTAGATGGCTCCGTAAGGGGTTTACCTGGTTTGGGCAAAAGTACCAGCCTTTGTTTCTTCCATATCGTGGGTAAAGGCCAGTTTAAGCACCTTATTTGGAACTCCGTCGGGACCCGGAGACTTTTTGTCGTTGAGTCTCTTTAGTGCTTGAATAACTTCTTCAGCGGTAACCTTGCGGAAAACGTGCTCTCTAGTTTTTGGGGTAGATGAGACCAGCCTTCTTTGCTCTGGAAAAAGTGTGTTCACTGTTTGTCTTAGGAATTGTGGACATGTTGGAATATAGTCTTTAACTTCTTTTAATTTCTTTGTCACAATTTTGTATGCTGTTGCCCATGGATTATTCTCAACTTCATCACAGAGTTCAAAGAAGCATTGACGCTTGCTTTCTTTAATTGCAATCTTCAGTGCGCGCTTCGCTAATCTGTACATTTCTCTGAAGTCTGTGAAGTGTGGTCTTCCTTTTGCTTTTTGGAAACGTCTTTTGGACTTGATATACTCTTCTCTAAGGTTTTCTATGTCATCGTTCTACCAATAAACTGGAGAGTGTTGCTTGGTGGCAGACTTGCGAGACATCGACGCATTGCATGCTGTTCGAATATTATTCATAAATTTTATGCACTTGTTGTTCGCACACCCCGTGTATTCTGTAGTTTGTAGCATTTCTTTGAACACCTCTTGGTCGAGGGTGCTGATTTTACACCCTTGGCGCTTACGTCGTGTTTTCGTTTAACAGGTTCGCTACTGTTTAATTTTATATCGCATATAATAGCCGAGTGATCGCTTTGAGTGTAGCACGCGCTTATACTCCATTTGGACCGCGTGTAAAGGTTGGAGCTTACGAGTGTGATGTCTATGACGGAGCCGAAGCCATTTCTCGAAAAGGTGTGTTCAGCGCCGGTGTTCAGTGGCGCCACATCTAAGCAGGCAAATGCTTCCAACATCGCTCTTCCCTTTGGAGCCCCACTCTGTGGCCCAGGCATTAAAGTCGCCTGCAATTATGAACCGCTGTTTTGTTATGGCATCTATGGGTATTTTTATAGGGGTACTTGGCGGAATGTAACAGCTGTATATATAAATATCGTCTATTTTACCGCGTATGAAACCTCTTCCACTCAGTACATTTCCTATATATGCGGGATTTTGTCCACAATACCATATTGCGGCTTTCCCACCGATGTCCTGAGTCCAATTGACCGACTTTCTCTTGTAAGGCTCGCTCAGTAGTGCTATGTCGACCTTTAAGTCGAGAACTGTTTGCGACAGTGGTTAAGATTTAGCTGCAATAATCTCATAGTGGTTTTAATTTTTGAATCGCTTCTTTATATACTGGACATTTAATGCCACCACTAAAGTGGTCAGTGCGTATTTCTCGTCTCTTTTCGCACAATAAACATTTTGGGGGATTTGTGCACGTCCTCGCTACATGGCCGTCTTCTCCGCATTTAAAGCCTGCACTTTTATAATTTATTTAGCTGGAGCAGTTCTTTGCTATGTGGCCGAAGTTGAGGCATTTAAAGCAGCGTTTAGGCTGCATTGTTGCGCGAATGCGGCATACAACCCCAGCCAATCCGGACTTTGCCGTTTGCTAAGAGCGTTCTCGTTATTTCAGTGGGCAGAGAAGCCGTTGCTGTCTGCGTTCCACCGTATGCTTTCCGCATTGATTTGATGCCCGAGGGCTCTACATTGAAGCTAGGAAGCTGTGAGTTTAGCGCCAGGCACACCTCCTTGATGGTGGTTATTTCGTCCATATCGTGTATTTCCACGACGGACTCTTCCCTGAGGCATTTCACTTCTGCTTTTCCTGCGAGAACTTGCCCCACCGCTACTCTTAATTTCGCTGTGTTCTCATCGGATTGCTTAGCAAGTTGAAAAAGGAGATCACCGTTCGCAGTTTTCCGGATTTTGCGAACCATCGTGTTCATTCCTCTCAGGGATTCTTCTCAGCCTTCAAAATGTCCGCGTATGACCATTCGCCCGTAGTTTTCACGATGAGGGCATCTGGCCGTACTGGCTTGGGTTTTTGGCGCTTCCATTTTGTAACAGTTTGCCACGGTTCGCTTTCAACTATTGTTCTAGCTCCTCCAGCGACCGGCTTTTCAGCACCAACGACATTGTTTGTTGTGTTTATAAAAACCCCTTTTTTCTTTTTAGCTGGGCCCTGTGGACGAGATGATTCACTTGCAGCTTGTTCGCGAGACCTTTTTGCAGCGCCATGTGCAGTTTTCCTTAACGAAAGAGTTGTCTGCGATTGCTTTGCATCCTTTACGCTTGTGTTTGCTTCTTTTCTTTCATCTGCGATTTGCTCGTAAGAGATTGCAATCGCCTTCACCAAATCTATAAAAGGATCTTGGGCGATTCCTTCAGCAAATTGCAGACTGGTGGTTGGCGGAGATTTCTCCATTGCTCTGTTTTTGAAGCGGAGACTTGTTGCATCCGAGATACCTTGCATTTATCGACGACACCAACCTTCTTGCAGTATGGACACGCACCCGTACCGAGGAAAATAAGGGTAGTTCACAATTGTGCGGAATAAGAACAGCTGATTTAGAACAGCTGATTTGTGGGTCTTAAAATTCGCGGGAGCGCGATAGTATTTGGCGCTCATACTGGCATGTATTTTTATACAAATTTAGAAAACCTCTTACGCTTGCAGAAGGCGCTAAAAGGGAAAGCACGACAGCAGGTAGAATCATTGCTAATCCACCCGAATAACGTAGATGCCGCAATGAATGCTCTTGAGTTTCACTTTGGCCGACCGGAGTTATTAATTCGTAGTCAAATAGCAAAAGCCCGATCAATTCCTGCAGTAACCGGAAAACGAACAACTGAAATACTCAACCTCAGTGCTATTGTGCCTAATTTAACAGCGTTCCTGGAAAACTCCGGGGCCATACCGCATCTGAACAACCCGACTCTTCAAGCTGCCGGTGAACAAGAGAGAAGAATGGTATCGCCATATATTTAATTTACAAAATGCCTTATCCCAAATAAACAGGCTAACAACAAAACGAAAACTTCATCAAAGCCAGTTATGACTGCCATCAACGTAGAAAAAATGAGTTCAATGTGTAAACAAAATCACCAGCTGTATCAATGTCAAAAGTTTAAAGATATCGATTACCCTAGTCGGTGGAATTTTGTAAAAATAAATCGATAATGCTTTTTTTGTTTGGAGTCCGGACATAATATACAAAAATAACCGATTACTTCATAAGGGGAATGAAGATGCAAAAGGCAACACTGTCATTGAGAGCACGGCCGTTGCCACAGTCAGTGGCTATCAAACCGTGCAACAAAACTCTGCGAAGCAACATAAACAGTGCAACCATACACTGTGGAAGTATTTGCCAGTCAAACTAAAGGTCCGAGAGGGGAAATAATGTCATCGCTTTCATTGATGAAGGAGCGAAAATATTACTACTAGAAGAGCAAGTAGCAAACGCAATCGGGTTGAAAGGCAAAACCGACATGTTGCGCTTGAAATGGATCGGCAACCACAGAACGAGCGAACATTCGCAGCAGACATCATGCGAAATTGCTGGCGACTTCGAAGCAGCAGTATTTTATCACATGAGTGGTGTGCGCACAACGAAACAGCTGTATCTGCCGCAGCAAACGTTGAGGCTGCGCGAGTTCACGCAACAGCATGCAGAGCTACAAGATATTTGCATTAGTGATTACAACAAAGCTATGCCGCAGATTCTTATTGGAATGCCGCATTCGAACTTGACACGAACAATGAAAGCTATGAACTTTGATGATGGTTTTGCAGTCCACAATACTAATTTGGGTTGGACTGTGTTTGAATCGAACGAAGAATGTGCTAGCGACAGCACTGTTTGTCATGTAGATATAGAGATGTGTAAGGCGTTCAAAGCGAGCAAACAAATAGCAGAATACTTTGCTGGCGAGAACTTTGAAATAAAACAATTGCCAATAATAATATCTGACGCAGATAAAAGGGCACACAAATTACTAGAAGAGACTACTAGATTCAGATCCGGTAGATATGAAACTGGCCTACTGTTGCGTCGTGAATAGGTTGAATTTCCTGAAAGTTTTCGTATGGCAGTGAAACGTCTCGAACAAGTTGAAGCAAAAATGGGGACTCTGAGTATGCAGAATGGTACAACAACAAAATTAAAGAATATGTAGAAAAGGGCTACGCGAGGCAAATTACGTCGCTCGAAGCAAGTTTCAAAGACCAACGTACGTGGTATTTGCCACATTTTGCGACATGCAATATTAACAAAGGTAATAAGCGTAGATTAGTTTTCGATGCAACAGCGAAATTACACGACATGAGTTTGAATAGTGCACTCATGAAAGGGCCAGACGAATATCAGCCGTAGCCGCTTGTGTCAATACTGTTTAAGTTCCGACAGGGTCGAGTCGGAGTATGTGGAGACATCCGTGAGATGTTCCACCGAATATTCATTCGTCAAGATGATGTGAACTCGCAGCGTTTCCTCTGGAGAGCGGGAGATAGAATGAAGCAGCCTGACGTGTACGTGATGTGCGCGATGATTTTCGGATCAGCTAGTTCTCCGTGCTCAGCGCAATTCGTCAAGAATTTACATGCACAATAAATTCGAGATTGCTCGCCGAGGGCAGTAGACGCTATAGTCAATCGACACTATGTCGACGACTATATGGACAGTTTTCGAACCGTCGAAGAGGGTACCAACGTAACAAAACAGGTGATAGATATTTACGGCAGTGCAGGTTTTGAACTAAGAGGAATCATATTAAATTCAAGCGAGCTTATAGCAGCAGTAGCCATTAATGCGCAACCGCTATTACCGATACTTTACGATCCGTGTCGAAGTGAATTCGCATCCGAGAAGGTGCTCGATATGCACTGGAACCCTAGAAAAGATTACTTCTTTTTTAAGTTACTTTTCGCTAAAGTGTCAACACCAGCCCTCGACGGTACTAGAAGGCCGACAAAAAGCGAAATATTGAACATCTTGATGTCGATTTTTGATCCGCTCGAGTTTCTTTGCAATGTTGTGTTGCATGCTAAAATACTAATGCAAAGACTGTGGCAACGTAGCATAGATTGGCACGAGCCAATTCCTCATGACATTTACGATAAATGGTTAGACTGGTACAGAGGTTTGAAATTTATTGAACGTTTCCAGATGCCAAGGTGTTACAACCCGAAATTTCTCGAGCCAGATGCAGACGTGGAACTACACGTATTTGTGGATGCGAGCGAACTCGTATTCGCGGCTGTAGCATTCTGGCGAATCACCCATAAGGGGTATACGGCGGTGTCGTTTGTCGCTGGAAGATCACGATGTAGTCCGCTGAAACCGAGTTCCATTCCAAGGATGGAACTCCAATCAGCCGTACTAGGAGTGCGATTGAAAGAAGCAGTCATCAACAGTCACAATGACAAGCCAAGTTCAGTGGCGTTCTGGTCCGATTCGAAAACAGTTGTTCACTGGGTAAGGTCAGAGACAAACTGTTTGTAGCCCATCGGATAACTGAAATACTGCAAGCATCTGACGCATCTCAGTGGAGGTGGGTACAATCCTGCCGACGACACTACTCGTATTAAGGCGTTCAACATGAATGGTAAGTGGTTGAATGGTCCACCCTTTTTAAAGTTAAGTAAAGATGAATGGCCCGTCATGCTCGACGACCTAACGCAAGACAGATGCGAGGATGAAATGCGTTCTAAGCAGCTGTACTCAATTTACAAAGTTGAAGAGTCTATACAATATAACAACTATTCAAATTACTACAAATTTCTCAAAGTCATGAGCTGGGTTCAGCACGCTGTCAGAAGATTTCGTGAAAGAAGCTATGTCGTTCCAAAATCGTTAAACGTGTCCGATATAAAAGCCGCTGAGGCACTTGTTTGCAGATTAGTACAAGAGGTAGAATTCTTTAACGAAATAAAGGCCTTACAAAGCGGGATGCCGGTAAATAAATCTAGCCCGCTCTACAAATTGAACCCTATTTTAGACGCTGACGGAATGTGTTCCAACGGCTACGAAAAGACCTATAATTTTGTCAAAGGGCCATGCTCTTTCACGACTTATTGTAAGACATTTTCACGAATTACACTATCACCATAATTTTAAGACAACGATCTGCACAATACGCTAAAAATTTTGGATCCCGAATGTACGCCGGCTGCTCAGGTCAGTCGTGGTAGATTTCCAATTATGTAAGAACCTTTCAGCCATCCCGGAAACGCCACTAATGGGACAATTGTCAGTCGACAGGCTCACTCCGTTCGTGCGACCGTTTTCCTACACAGGCGTCGATTACTTTGGGCCTGTTTTCGTTGCAATAGGGCGTCGGCAAGAGAAACGATGGGTCGCAATCTTCACGTACCTCACCTGGAGTTGTCTAGAGATCTTTCGACAGACGCTACTATTATCGTTTTTAAAAATTTTGTTAATCGAAGAGGCGTGCCGGTTCGAATCAGAAGTGATAGAGGCACAAACTTCGTCGGTGCCACCAAAGAAGAATGGCTGTACGTCGAGAAAGGCATATCAACCGAATGTCGAGGCGTTGAGTGGATTTTTAACACTCCAGCGAATCCCTCCGCGGGCGGCGTATGGCAAAGGATGGTACGCACCGTAAAGAAAGTTTTGTCTCTCACTTTAAAGGAACGTGCACCACAGATTGAGACGTTACAGAGTATTTTAGTCGAGGCGAAGAACTTGGTGAATTCGCGTCCGTTAACCCACCTTCCGATTGAGAGCACCGATGCAGTAAGCGTAAGTGAAGACGCCTTCCGGAAACCTACGTCGACCAGCATCAAAAATAGCAGTTCTGGACGTTAGTGGTGATTCTCTCGATCCCAACCCGAATCACGGGGGGCAGAATGTTACTGTTTAAGCCTTAAGAAAAATGTGTCTCCATTATAATTAATTCTCTAGTATTAGAAAGCCTGAAAATACGAAATATGCGTATATTAAATTGCAACCGTGCCCTGAACATGTAAACGTCGTTGATTTGGCCGAACTTAATTGAATATCGCCGTTCGCCATTTCAGAGACGTACGAGGACACGAATAAGTAAGACATTTAACTTGCTCTCGAATATTTCTTTAATTAATTTCACTTACAGATATTAAAACCCTACCTCGCACAAAACCAACAATTTGTATAAAACCATTAAGCATATTAATTTACAATAAAGAGCGTTCTTAATATATTCGTGTTTCTTTTAATTCAAAATACGTCGTTAGCCGCCCCCTCGTACGAAACTCTAAAGTTGCTACTGCGTCAGCAACAAACGCAGATGTTCACATTTGTCGATTTTTGTAAGGTCGCTGTCCCTGTCGATGATTGACGTGAACAGTGAATAGAAATTTGTCCACTCGGTGTATTCGCCACTGAATTTAGGCAGCGCCAGCAGTGGTAAGCGCGAACTATTAGCATTCACAATAATTGATTGAACCGCACTGGCGTTCATCCTGAGCGTGGAACAATGTTGCGAAGCACTACGTTTTCCAATCTTCCGTTGCAGAATAGCTCTAAGGTTGATTAGAGCAGCATCGAATTTACTTGGCAAGTCACTGGCAATGGAGTCGAAGTCCAATTCTTCTAAGTTTGTGTGGGCGACAGAAAAACTAGATTTCAATTCGCCTAGAGAATCTAGCATCGCCGAAAGACTGTACTCGTCTATACTTTGCAGCTTGTCCGAGCCCATTTCGTTGGTTAAGCTTACCAATCTGTTGAATATAGCTTTTGTTTGCAGCCCTAGAGAGGCTACTCGTTCTACGTCTTCTCCTGGCATGGCTAGGTTTTAAAGTACCGAAAAATCGCCGGGGTCACCAAATGTTGAGCTACTTAGCCTTTTTAGCAGATATCAATTTACAAAACGGTTTTGCGCTTAAGTTAAGCAACTTTATTTCACAAATGATGGTCCACGAATGCTTGAATAAAGTTCGCCTTGAACTATATATGTACATACGTTCCAATTGCATTGAATGACCGAAGCTAATAATAAAAACTTGCTTATTTAATGCATGATAATGTACACACGTACGTACATACATATATACCTGCTCGACTTAAATGTACGGTAGTTCATATGCACATACATATTTATTGACGAATGTCCGCATGGTTACTAAGTGAGCGGGCGACACCTTTGGGCATATATATCCCTAGTATGTACATATGCCTAGTACATACTCATCTACATATGTCTAGAGCACAACATGAAAAGGAAACAGCAATTGGGAAAGTTTAAAATACGTAGTGAATGTGAAGATTTAGCACAATTGATTGAAGATAATTTAGTGTGACCAGATACCATTATGCTTTGTGTATTCTTATTTAATAAATGTGGTTCCTCCTGCTGCATTTTCCGCTGGTGCTCCGAACACTACCAAAATTACAGCCTCTTCTGGAATAACGATTAAAATGGGCTCATCTCAAGCTAGCCGATCCCAACTGCCACTCCCCATCTCAAATTGACTTAGTCATTGGCAGTGACTTCATCCCTCAAATAATTCTCGAAGTCATTGAAAAACTTGAAAACGAAGAATTTGCTACCTCAAAATACGATATTCGTTTGGATAATAAGTGACCAAATTCCCGAAAAAGTTACTTGCTTCTCAACTCAGGTAGAACAATTCTCAAATGAGTTCCTAGATTCACAGCTTCGAAAGTTTTAGGAACTGGAAGAAATTCAAAAATCCCATTTAATTACTCCCGAAGATAAGGTTTGTGAAAAGTTGTTTAAATCTACAACCACAAGAACACATGATGGCCGCTATGTGGTGCGGCTTCCTTTCAAACCAAGTTTTCCGGACCAAATCAGCTTAGCTTAGTCCCGTACATCAGCTTTCCAACAAGTCCTCTTACAAGAGCTCTGGCTTGACGGCATTTATTGGGATGATCAGGTCAAATCCCTCCGCCTAGTAAAATGGGTGCAATTTGCAATTAATCTCGAAGCAATCTCAAGCATCCAAATCCCTCGATGGGTCAGATACATCCCCGACCAACAGGTCAAATTGCATGGCTACTGCGACGCTTCCGAAAATGCGTACTGTGCCACCATCTACCTTCTGACCAAGAATGGCACTAATATCTCTTCCCACCTACTAGTCGCCAAAGGCAAAGTCGCGCCATTTCGAACAACGAACTTACCACAGCTTAAGTTGGGTGGCGCCCATCTCCTAGCCAAACTGGTCGCAGAAGTTCAATCTCATCTCGATCTCTCTAAGCGGAAATTGATGTAGTGGTCAGATTTCGAGATCCTTTTAGCATGGCTAGAAAAGCCTCCCCACATGTGGAAAACCATTGTTTCCAATCGAAACGCGTAGATCATTGATGCCACTTGGGGACATGTTCGCAGTCAAGACAATCCCGCTGAGATGAGCGCTAAAGGCTGCAAGCCTCTCGACTTAGCAGCTTAGTCTCTTTGGTGGAATGGCCCGGAAGCTTGGCCAAAGTCGTCTAACCCAGACAACAGCCCACCAGAAGTACGCCGAACCGAAGCTTTCCATGCAGCCGAAAAGAGTCCGACATTCTCGATCGGGTTTCCTCACACTCGCGAGCCGTAAACGTCACAAAGCAGCGTCTTTTAGCCTGACTCAAGCTCGATATTTTCCTCTTGAAAGAACCAAGTTGTCCAACGCGTTCCCTATCGAAGCTCGTCACTCACGCTCAACCCGTTCCTTAATGAGGCTCATTTACTCCGTGTCAACGTAAGACTAGCTCATTCCACGTTCAGTTACAATGAGCGACACCCAATCATAATTCCTGAGAAGTCTCGATTTGCTATCCTGTATATTCGCTTTATACACGAATTACTTCTGCAATCGGATATTTGTGGAAAATGTTCAAATGAAAAACAGCAGTTTAGTATATACTTCTGCAATCGGATAGTTGTTGAATATATATATAAATAACTGAAATAAAATTTCAATATGCATATTAAATTTTCCCGCGAAAACTGCAAAACTGTTCCCTTCATATACTTATGTACGTATAACCAAAATCCCAAGTACATACATATATACTTTCAGTTTCTCTCGCCTCTCAGCAGCATATACATAAGCACATTGACACAGATATTTACATATTTGTTAGAAATACAAACCGTAAAGCAAAACGATACTTTCGAGACTCAAAAACACTTATTAAAATCACTACAAATTAACTCTATTGAAAAATTTCACTAATATTGGCATTTCCCCAATCCGATATACATGTAAGATGGTGAACTTGTCTCAATGCAGCATGCCGGTGGCATGCTCGGCTGCGAAGAGAGGACGAGGCAGTTGTTGATCAGAAGCCGTGCGTTAAAGTAGAAGTCGTCCACAATACATTTTCATTTTGATATATTTTCTTTTATATTCAAATATCTCTAAAATACTTAATTTAATAAATACTTAATTGAATAAATGCAACAATAACAATATCTGGTATAGTTAAACTATTCTACATTTGGGGGCTCAACCTGTGGTACCCGTTTTAAAATTGTGAAAAAGACATAATTCTAAAGGCGTCGCGAGTGGCACGGTTTCGCAGTCGCAGCGGTTTATTTTTGCATGTAGAGAGCGGTTGTTTGTGTGCAGTCGCGATCGAGTTGAAAACTTCTGCAAAAGCGTTGTGAGGGACATTCTACGAACGATTGGTGAGAGCGCGTACAGCCGATTTTGTAAGTTGCAGTCGTCAGTAGCAGTTGGCAGAGTAGCAGTTATACGTCGTTGGAGTTGGCATTCATCGTCGCAGTTGTCGGCAAATGCGCAGTCGTCAGTACCAGTTGGCAGAGTAGCAGTTATACGTCGTTAAAGTTGGCAGTCATCGTGGCAGCTGTCGAAGTTTCGCAGTCGTTGGTGGTGGTTTGGTTTTTTTTCTTTGCAGTCGTTAGCAGCAGAGCAGTCACCGTTGGAATGATGAGAAAAACAAAACGTACACCAGCAAAAAGAGAAGAACGAAATCCAGAGCAGGAACAAAGTGAGAATGAAATCGAACTAGTAGCAGCAATGTCTACGAAGGGTGAGTTAGTAAACGTTGAAAGTAACGCCAGTAGTAACGGAATGGAAGTGAAAATTCAGCAGTTGCTGCAGCTGCTCACGCTGAAGATTCAAGTTGACGAAGAGAGAGATAATAGAGTAAAAATATCTACGGACAATTTTGAGAAGGTGATCGGCGAATACGATGGCCGCTCGGTTCCTATTGTTAAGTGGTTTCAAATATTCGAAGCAAAAGCTGTCGCATATGGCTGTTAAACCAAACAAAGATATGTGCAAGCGAGGGGAAAAATGTGCGGCGCAGCGAAATTGTTTTTATAAGCAGAGAATGTTTGCAATTACGTTGATTTGAAGCATGCTCTGATTAAAGAGTTTAGCTCCAATTGGAATAGCGCAGAATTTCATCAGCAGTTGCGCGAACGGAAGAAGAAGCAGAACGAAACTTTTCATGAGTACATGCTAGAGATGAAAAAGCTTGCAAGCATTGGCAGCGTTGAAGAAGCAGCAGTATTGTGCTATATTGTTGACGGGCTAACCATAAAGAGTGAATACAAATATACTATGTATCGCAGCAAAACGTATGCAGATTTTAGAGAAGAGTTGTCTGTGTATGAGCGTTTACACATTAACGAGAAAAGAGATGGTAGTCCACGAAAACAAAATACGTTTAATAAAGAGCAGGTCGTTCAAAGTAAGAGAAAATAATATTGTTTTAATTGTGGTTCAAAAGACCACAAACATGAAGATTGCAAAGCTGACACTAAATGCTTTAAATGCAACGAAAATGGCCACATTTCGCGAAATTGTAAGAATAAAGTAGAGAAAGTTAATCTTGTAATTGATCGCAGTCGCATTAAGCAAATTTTGGTAAACGATAAGATTGTAAAGGGCTAAGTCGACACAGAGTCCAACGTCACGCTTGTTAAAGAAAGTGTTGCAAGAACACTCGATAAAATTACCATAAATCCAAGTACATCTGTATTACGTGGGTTAGGTAACACAACAACAAAGCCGGTTGGTGTGTTTGCAGGTCGATGCGCTGCATACCCAGCAGCAATTTGTAGTAATACCAGACAGTAAAATGGGGTGCGATGTTATTCTGGGATATGAATTTCGACTAATTGCGGATGGAGATGGCTACAAATTCGTAAGTTTAGAGGGTAAACAAACAGTTTTGGATGGCTACGCTGCAGATGTATATAATATTTTCGAGGCTCCAAACATAACAGCTCCGCCACAATTTCGTAAAGAATTGAAGATATTATAAACGCAAGTTATCATTCAAAAGAGGTAGCGACAGAGCAGTGTCCCATAATGCTAAAGATTATACCCGATGGTACAGTCAAACCTTTTCGCCAGTCGCCAAGTCGACTTTCAGCAGATGAAGCCGTAGTGGTTAAGAACCAGGTAGACGAGTGGATCAGCCAAGGGGTTGTACGCAAATCCACTTCAAACGTAGCAAGTCGAGTTGTGGTCGTTCGCAAAAAAGATAACACGGAAAGAATATGCATCGACTACAGGAAGCTTAATAATATGGTGTTGGATGATTGTTTTCCGGTGCCTTTGATCGAAGATGTGTTGGAGAAGCTTCAAGGGGCCAAGGTATTTACAATAATGGACCTGGAGAACGGGTTTTTTCATGTCCCAGTGGAGGAAGAAAGTAGGGCGTATACAGCTTTCGTCACTAGAGAGGGTTTGTTCGAATTTAATAAGGCGCCATTCGGTTTCAAGAACTCTCCAGCCGCGTTTATTAGATTTGTCAACCACATATGCCAGGAGCTAATAAACGATAATGTTATGCAGTTATATATGGACGATATCGTCGTTTCGTCACAACTTCTGAAGAGTGCATGCAGAAGACAGAGAAGGTTATAAGAAAAGCTGCACAGTATGGACTCAAAGTCAAATGGAAGAAGTGTAGTTTTCTTCACTCGCGAATACATTTTCTTGGGCATGTCATCGAAAACAACAAAGTCTGGCCTGGCAAAGAGAAGACAGTAGCTGTCAGTCGTTTTCCTATTCCGTCGAATGTAAAAGCAGTACAAGCATTCCTTGGTCTTACGGGATTTTTCAGGAAATTTATTCCGCGGTATGCGCAGGTAGCGCGACCGTTAACAAACCTATTGAAAAAAGACATGGAATTTCACATGGATCCAGCAGAATCAGATGCAGTAAATAAGCTGAAAGACCATCTAACAACACACCGATGCATCGAAGGAAGGCTTTGGTGCTGTGTTGCTTCAGGAGTTTGACGGCAGGCTCCATCCCGTGTATCTTTGGACTAAGAAGACATCAGAAGGAAAATCTAAAAACATAGCCACGTTCTGGAGGTTAAAGCAGCGTATTTGGCACTCAAGATATTTCGCCACTACCTGCTCGGGGTCGGGTTTAAGTTGGTTACGGACTGCATCGCGTTCAAACAAACTACGACAAAGCAAATTGTACCACGAGAAGTCGCTCAGTGGGTATTGTACTTGCAGGATTTTGGTTTCGACATAAAGCATCGTGCGGGTGATAAGATAACGCACGTCGACTATCTCAGCCGTTATCCGCAGTCGGTATTAGTAGCCACAACAGAAGTATCAAAGTGATTAAAGAAAGCATAGCAGAAGGCTGAGCACATAAAGACGATTATTGAAGTACTTAAAGAGCGTCCGTATGAAAATTACATGTTGAAGGGCCGCATGGTGTTTAAGTCAGTTGAGGGTAATGAGTTGCTGGTGGTTCCGAAACTGATGGAATGAGAGATTATAAAGGAAGCGCACGATTTAGGGCAATTCTCAGTAGCCAAGACTATGCATTCGGTACAGCACAAGAGGGCTACTTGTATTGCATCGATAAGGGTGACACGCCGCTGCACACGTTGCCCATTGACCACTTGGGGCCAATGGATGCAACAATAAAGTGTTACAAGTATATCTTGGCATTGGTTTACGGGTTCACCAAATTTGTGTGTTTGTTCCCAACAAAATCTACTGGACATGAAGAAGTAATGAAGAAGTTGAACGAGTGGTCCAACATATTTGGATTTCCAAAGCGAATTGTAAGCGACCGAGGTACTGCTTTTACGGCAAAAGGATTTCCTCAACGAGCATAAAGTCGAACAGGTCTAGTCAACAACGGGGGTGGCCAGAGGCAACGGCCAGATTGAACGCGTGAATCGCTCAATTTTGGCGGTAATCGCGAAGCTGTCAGCAGATGAACCAACTTTGTGGTACAAGTTTGTGCCGCAAGTTCAGAAAGCAATTAATGCGCACGTGCACGCATCTACGAAGTTGTCGCCATTCGAAATCCTGTTTGGCACAAAGATGTTTAGTCAAGCAGAGGATCGTCTACTGGAACTAATTGAAAACGAGATTGTTACACGATACAACGAAAATCGTCAGACGTTGCGTGAAGAAGCACAGTGCAATATAATGCAAGCGCAGAAGTTCTACAAGCGTAATTTTAACAAGAAAAGGCGAGGAAAACACATTTATAATATGGGCGACCTCGTCGCCATAAAGAGAACGCAGTTTGTCGCCGGTCATAAATTAGCCAGCAAGTTTTTGGGTCCGTACGAAGTCACGAAGGTCAAAGCGAATGCCCGCTAAAAGGTAAAGAAAGAATCACGCGTCGAAGGTCCGAGCGCTACTATGAGTAGTTGCGACAACATGAAGTTGTGGCGATTTGTCGAACAAAATGAAGAGCTCTTGTCATTTGGGACAGATGACGAAGATCAAGAGGGCCGAATGTAAGCTGGTGAACTTGTCTCAATGCAGCATGCCGGTGGCATGCTCGGCTGCGAAGAGAGGACGAGTCAGTCAATGATCAGAAGCCGTGCGTTAAAGTAGAAGTCGTCCACAATACATTTTCATTTTGATATATTTTCTTTTATATTCAAATATCTCTAAAATACCTAATTTAATAAATACTTAATTGAATAAATGCAACAATAACCGAGCTATCTTTATGACAAGCTTATTTTTCCTAAGTCAGTTCGAATTAATGACTTGATAGTACCGAGTTATAATTATCTATCATCCACACGGCTATTCTTTGTCAATGCCATTCGTCTGTACGTCCAATGCTTATTCGCAGTAGTCTGAATAAAAGCAACTTCAAGAATGTCTTATATATGTACTTTCGTTAAAATAAAATAAATATATGTATTGTATTATTATGAGTTTCGCTATCTAATTCCTACTTTCTGCTCAAAATGTAATCCACTGCGTCATTTATAATTTTCTGTAGTATATTTTTAAAACCTTAGCTTTAATAACTATTATACCTTTATTTATTTATTATTCTAACTTTACGTATGATTTGTTGTACTATAAGAGATCATAGATCTTATTGTACTAATTTTTGGCAATAAATGAAATGAAAATGAAATGAAATGAAAATGAAAATCTGGTATAGTTAAACTATTCTACATACATATAAACGTACCCTTTTATAAGTTAAGATAACAGAGGCGCATAATTAAAGTTGCTTTCCAATATTTTAAGAATGATAAGTTTTAAGCAACGAACGATTTGTTTTGATTTCTACTTGCGCCCTTATTAACCTTTGCCACCTAGTAAGTCTGTGTCTGCTTAGCATGCTCAATAATGTCGAGCGTTCGGCATCGCTTCCCCAAAAATACAGCTAATTGATCCCAGGAAGGCAGCTCGCTGATCGGGGAGTTCTCCTCCCATTTCACCAATTGTACGAGGATGCAGTCCGCAATTTGTTCATTAGATGCAAGTGAATGCATTGCGTGTTTGTGTGCTGTGACGGTGTCTGTCAGCTTTCGCAGTTTGGTTGCGTTTGAATCTGCCTTGTCTAGCCCAAATATCTCCCTTACGTGTTATCGAAACGCTTTTGTAAAAGACCTAACGCAGTCTTAGAGTTAGCATCGTTTATCTCCAGTGATCGTGCGGTGCCGAGCGCAGCGCCGCTCAAACAGGAACGCAGATGTTGAAATTTGTCGATTTTTGTATGGCCGCTGTCCCCGTCGATGATTGACGTGAACAGTGAATAGAAATATGTCCATTCGGTGTATTCGCCACTGAATTTAGGCAGCGTCAGCAGTGGTAAGCGCGAACTATTAGCATTCACAATAATTGATTGAACCGCACTGGCGTTCATCCTGAGCGTGGAACAATGTTGCGAAGCATTACGTTTTCCAATCTTTCGTTCCAGGATTGGTCCAATGGAGTCGAAGTCCAATTCCTCTAAGTTTGTGTGTGCGACAATAAACTAGATTTTAATTCGCCTAGAGAATCTAGCATTGCCGAAAGACTGTACTCGTCCATAATTTGCACCTTGTCCGAGCCCATTTCGTTGGTTAAGCTTTCCAATCTGTTGAATATAGCTTTTGTTTTCAGCCCTAGAAAGGCTACTCAATCTACGTCTTCTCCTAACATGTCGAGGTTTTAAAGTAGCAAAAAATCGCGTGATACTATTACGTCGGGGTCACCAAATGTTGAGCTACTTAGCCTTTTTAGCAACTTTGTTTGACAAATGATGGTCCACGAATGCTTGAATAAAGTTCGCCTTGAACAATATATGTACATATGTTCCAATTGCATTGAATGACTGAAGGTAATAACAAAAACTAGCTTATTTAATGCATGACTTAAATGTACGGTAGTTTATATGCACATATGTACATATTTATTGACGAATGTCCGCATGGTTACTAAGTGAGCGGGCGACACCTTTGGGCATATATATCCCTAGAATGTACGTATGCCTAGTGCATACTCATCTACATATGTCTAGAGCACAACATGAAAAGGAAACAGCAATTGGGAATGTTTAAAATACGTAGTAAATGTGAAGATTTAGCACAATTGATTGCAGATAATTTAGTGTGGCCAGATACCATTATGCTTTGTTTATTCTTATTTAATAAATGTGGTTCCTCTTGCTGCATTGTCCGCTGGTGCTCCGAACACTACCAAATTTCCAGCCTATTCTGGAACAACGATTAAAATGGGCTCATCTCAAGCTAGCCGATCCCAACTGCCACTCCCCATCTTAAATTGACTAAGTCATTGGCAGTGACCTCATCCCTCAAATAATTCTCGAAGTCATTGAAAACCTTTCGAAGAAATACGATATTCGTTTGGATTATAAGTGGCCAAATTCCCAAATTGCTTCTCAACTCTTAGTAATCTAAAAAATCGAGTCAAAGGCACACCAGTTGCATAAGACGATTCTCTAACTCACGTTGATTTCAACGTCACATAGCAGCGTCTCATAGCCTGACTCAAGCTCGATATTTTCCTCTTGAACGAACCAAGTAGCCCAACGCGGTCCCTATCGGCAAACGAAGCTCGTTACTCACGCTCAACCCGTTCCTTAATAAGGCTAATTCACTCCGTGTCAACGTACGACTAGTTCATTCCACGTTGAGTTACAATGAGCGACACCCAATCATAATTTTTTATTTATTTATTTATTTATTAAGTCTAAAAAATACACGATTTCTTACAGACTATATAAGGCTAAGGGAATACAATTAGTTATACACAATAAGATTTATCTAAATAATTCATTTAATGATAATTTGAAATTTTGCCTAGTTAACGAAAAATCAAAAGCGAGAGAATTTGAGACTTGATTAAATTCTTTCAAAGTTCTAAATAAAGGGGCAAAAGACGCATAAACAGTCCTAACACACTCTAAGAAGAACAAATCATTCCTACGCAAGTTTCTTTGAGGAATATGGAAATAAATGATCTCTAAGAGAACTGGAGAGTCGATTACTCCACGTACAACATCAAAAACAAAGCAGATTGAAAGTATACTGCTCCTACTTTCTAAAGATTTTAAGTTTATCAATGTACATCTTGAACTATACGATGGAATCGGATCAGAGAAATGTATCGATCTAAGAGCAAAACGAAGAAACTTCTTCTGGATGGTTTCTAGTCTATTAATGTGACAACGGTGATATGGCCTCCAAATAAATACTGCATATTCTAACTTAGATCGCACAAGCGAAGTAAATAGTACCTTTAAAGTGTATGGGCACGTAAAATCAGAACCGAAACGTCGAATGAAAGCAAAGGTAGAATAAGACTTGGCGATGATGTTATTTAAGTGATTGAGAAACGTAAATTTCGAATCAAAAATTACTCCTAAGTCAGAGATTTCATTCACAGTAGTAAGTCGCGAGTTGTTAATGAAATATGAGGTAGAAATAACTTCCCTAGACTTTGAAAACGACATATGAGAGCATTTCTTAATGTTTAAATGAAGTTGATTCCTATCACACCATGCCTTAACATTATTAAGATCCAACTGGAGCTTAAGAGAATCCGAAAGGCTTGAAATTGTATTAAAAATTTTTAAATCATCTGCATACAGGAGGAAATTAGGGAAGTGAAAACATTCGGAAATATCGTTAATAAAAATTATAAAGAGCAACGGGCCCAAAATACTGCCCTGCAGAACACCGGACGTAGCTATTAAAGAACGCGAAGAGTTGTCGTCCACAACAACTACACATTTACGACGAGAGAGATACGACTTAACCCATTTTAAGAAAACGGAATGAAACCCAAAACTAAACAGTTTAGATACTAAAATTGAGTGACTAACTCTATCAAAGGCCTTGGAAAAATCCGTATAGACAGTATCTACTTGAAGTCTATTATTGAAAGCAGACGTACAAATTCGGAAAAAACTGCAAGATTAGTGACAGTTGATCTACCAGCCATGAAGCCATGCTGGTTATTAGAAATACAGCGCTTTACTGCGAAACACAATTTCTGTTTGATGATATATTCAAATAATTTTGATGTTGTAGAAAGTTTCTAAATCGGCCTATAATTAGCAATATCACATTTATTACCGATTCTAAATATAGGTGTGATACTTGTAACCTTCCAAGCATCTATGAATTCACCGCAATCTAAAGATTTATTAAAAATTAGCAAAAGTGGATAAGCCATGGCGGAGCAGTTCTTGAATAGATGAGATGAGAACCCATCAACATCAACTAGCCAGGAGCTTTTGATGTTCTGAATGCCTTCACAAACATCACCAATGGTTAGCGATAGAGACCCGAAATTAATAGCAGAATTGGCGTTAGAAGTGTCACCTATTAACGCTTCAGACCCATGATTAAAATTTGAACTTAAAAATTTAGCAAAAAGATCGGCAGCGTCTTGAGTCGTGGAGGCATATTCTCCATTATAAAATACCTCCGAGGGAATACTAGAACAGGACTTTTTGTTGTGGTCGTTCGCAAAAAAGATAACACGGAAAGAATATGCATCGACTACAGGAAGCTTAATAATATGGTGTTGGATGATTGTTTTCCGGTGCCTTTGATCGAAGATGTGTTGGAGAAGCTTCAAGGGGCCAAGGTATTTACAATAATGGACCTGGAGAACGGGTTTTTTCATGTCCCAGTGGAGGAAGAAAGTAGGGCGTATACAGCTTTCGTCACTAGAGAGGGTTTGTTCGAATTTAATAAGGCGCCATTCGGTTTCAAGAACTCTCCAGCCGCGTTTATTAGATTTGTCAACCACATATGCCAGGAGCTAATAAACGATAATGTTATGCAGTTATATATGGACGATATCGTCGTTTCGTCACAACTTCTGAAGAGTGCATGCAGAAGACAGAGAAGGTTATAAGAAAAGCTGCACAGTATGGACTCAAAGTCAAATGGAAGAAGTGTAGTTTTCTTCACTCGCGAATACATTTTCTTGGGCATGTCATCGAAAACAACAAAGTCTGGCCTGGCAAAGAGAAGACAGTAGCTGTCAGTCGTTTTCCTACTCCGTCGAATGTAAAAGCAGTACAAGCATTCCTTGGTCTTACGGGATTTTTCAGGAAATTTATTCCGCGGTATGCGCAGGTAGCGCGACCGTTAACAAACCTATTGAAAAAAGACATGGAATTTCACATGGATCCAGCAGAATCAGATGCAGTAAATAAGCTGAAAGACCATCTAACAACACACCGATGCATCGAAGGAAGGCTTTGGTGCTGTGTTGCTTCAGGAGTTTGACGGCAGGCTCCATCCCGTGTATCTTTGGACTAAGAAGACATCAGAAGGAAAATCTAAAAACATAGCCACGTTCTGGAGGTTAAAGCAGCGTATTTGGCACTCAAGATATTTCGCCACTACCTGCTCGGGGTCGGGTTTAAGTTGGTTACGGACTGCATCGCGTTCAAACAAACTACGACAAAGCAAATTGTACCACGAGAAGTCGCTCAGTGGGTATTGTACTTGCAGGATTTTGGTTTCGACATAAAGCATCGTGCGGGTGATAAGATGACGCACGTCGACTATCTCAGCCGTTATCCGCAGTCGGTATTAGTAGCCACAACAGAAGTATCAAAGTGATTAAAGAAAGCATAGCAGAAGGCTGAGCACATAAAGACGATTATTGAAGTACTTAAAGAGCGTCCGTATGAAAATTACATGTTGAAGGGCCGCATGGTGTTTAAGTCAGTTGAGGGTAATGAGTTGCTGGTGGTTCCGAAACTGATGGAATGAGAGATTATAAAGGAAGCGCACGATTTAGGGCAATTCTCAGTAGCCAAGACTATGCATTCGGTACAGCACAAGAGGGCTACTTGTATTGCATCGATAAGGGTGACACGCCGCTGCACACGTTGCCCATTGACCACTTGGGGCCAACGGATGCAACAATAAAGTGTTACAAGTATATCTTGGCATTGGTTTACGGGTTCACCAAATTTTTGTGTTTGTTCCCAACAAAATCTACTGGACATGAAGAAGTAATGAAGAAGTTGAACGAGTGGTCCAACATATTTGGATTTCCAAAGCGAATTGTAAGCGACCGAGGTACTGCTTTTACGGCAAAAGGACTGGTAGATTTCCTCAACGAGCATAAAGTCGAACAGGTCTAGTCAACAACGGGGGTGGCCAGAGGCAACGGCCAGATTGAACGCGTGAATCGCTCAATTTTGGCGGTAATCGCGAAGCTGTCAGCAGATGAACCAACTTTGTGGTACAAGTTTGTGCCGCAAGTTCAGAAAGCAATTAATGCGCACGTGCACGCATCTACGAAGTTGTCGCCATTCGAAATCCTGTTTGGCACAAAGATGTTTAGTCAAGCAGAGGATCGTCTACTGGAACTAATTGAAAACGAGATTGTTACACGATACAACGAAAATCGTCAGACGTTGCGTGAAGAAGCACAGTGCAATATAATGCAAGCGCAGAAGTTCTACAAGCGTAATTTTAACAAGAAAAGGCGAGGAAAACACATTTATAATATGGGCGACCTCGTCGCCATAAAGAGAACGCAGTTTGTCGCCGGTCATAAATTAGCCAGCAAGTTTTTGGGTCCGTACGAAGTCACGAAGGTCAAAGCGAATGCCCGCTAAAAGGTAAAGAAAGAATCACGCGTCGAAGGTCCGAGCGCTACTATGAGTAGTTGCGACAACATGAAGTTGTGGCGATTTGTCGAACAAAATGAAGAGCTCTTGTCATTTGGGACAGATGACGAAGATCAAGAGGGCCGAATGTAAGCTGGTGAACTTGTCTCAATGCAGCATGCCGGTGGCATGCTCGGCTGCGAAGAGAGGACGAGTCAGTCAATGATCAGAAGCCGTGCGTTAAAGTAGAAGTCGTCCACAATACATTTTCATTTTGATATATTTTCTTTTATATTCAAATATCTCTAAAATACCTAATTTAATAAATACTTAATTGAATAAATGCAACAATAACCGAGCTATCTTTATGACAAGCTTATTTTTCCTAAGTCAGTTCGAATTAATGACTTGATAGTACCGAGTTATAATTATCTATCATCCACACGGCTATTCTTTGTCAATGCCATTCGTCTGTACGTCCAATGCTTATTCGCAGTAGTCTGAATAAAAGCAACTTCAAGAATGTCTTATATATGTACTTTCGTTAAAATAAAATAAATATATGTATTGTATTATTATGAGTTTCGCTATCTAATTCCTACTTTCTGCTCAAAATGTAATCCACTGCGTCATTTATAATTTTCTGTAGTATATTTTTAAAACCTTAGCTTTAATAACTATTATACCTTTATTTATTTATTATTCTAACTTTACGTATGATTTGTTGTACTATAAGAGATCATAGATCTTATTGTACTAATTTTTGGCAATAAATGAAATGAAAATGAAATGAAATGAAAATGAAAATCTGGTATAGTTAAACTATTCTACATACATATAAACGTACCCTTTTATAAGTTAAGATAACAGAGGCGCATAATTAAAGTTGCTTTCCAATATTTTAAGAATGATAAGTTTTAAGCAACGAACGATTTGTTTTGATTTCTACTTGCGCCCTTATTAACCTTTGCCACCTAGTAAGTCTGTGTCTGCTTAGCATGCTCAATAATGTCGAGCGTTCGGCATCGCTTCCCCAAAAATACAGCTAATTGATCCCAGGAAGGCAGCTCGCTGATCGGGGAGTTCTCCTCCCATTTCACCAATTGTACGAGGATGCAGTCCGCAATTTGTTCATTAGATGCAAGTGAATGCATTGCGTGTTTGTGTGCTGTGACGGTGTCTGTCAGCTTTCGCAGTTTGGTTGCGTTTGAATCTGCCTTGTCTAGCCCAAATATCTCCCTTACGTGTTATCGAAACGCCTTTGTAAAAGACCTAACGCAGTCTTAGAGTTAGCATCGTTTATCTCCAGTGATCGTGCGGTGCCGAGCGCAGCGCCGCTCAAACAGGAACGCAGATGTTGAAATTTGTCGATTTTTGTATGGCCGCTGTCCCCGTCGATGATTGACGTGAACAGTGAATAGAAATATGTCCATTCGGTGTATTCGCCACTGAATTTAGGCAGCGTCAGCAGTGGTAAGCGCGAACTATTAGCATTCACAATAATTGATTGAACCGCACTGGCGTTCATCCTGAGCGTGGAACAATGTTGCGAAGCATTACGTTTTCCAATCTTTCGTTCCAGGATTGGTCCAATGGAGTCGAAGTCCAATTCCTCTAAGTTTGTGTGTGCGACAATAAACTAGATTTTAATTCGCCTAGAGAATCTAGCATTGCCGAAAGACTGTACTCGTCCATAATTTGCACCTTGTCCGAGCCCATTTCGTTGGTTAAGCTTTCCAATCTGTTGAATATAGCTTTTGTTTTCAGCCCTAGAAAGGCTACTCAATCTACGTCTTCTCCTAACATGTCGAGGTTTTAAAGTAGCAAAAAATCGCGTGATACTATCACGTCGGGGTCACCAAATGTTGAGCTACTTAGCCTTTTTAGCAACTTTGTTTGACAAATGATGGTCCACGAATGCTTGAATAAAGTTCGCCTTGAACAATATATGTACATATGTTCCAATTGCATTGAATGACTGAAGGTAATAACAAAAACTAGCTTATTTAATGCATGACTTAAATGTACGGTAGTTTATATGCACATATGTACATATTTATTGACGAATGTCCGCATGGTTACTAAGTGAGCGGGCGACACCTTTGGGCATATATATCCCTAGAATGTACGTATGCCTAGTGCATACTCATCTACATATGTCTAGAGCACAACATGAAAAGGAAACAGCAATTGGGAATGTTTAAAATACGTAGTAAATGTGAAGATTTAGCACAATTGATTGCAGATAATTTAGTGTGGCCAGATACCATTATGCTTTGTTTATTCTTATTTAATAAATGTGGTTCCTCTTGCTGCATTGTCCGCTGGTGCTCCGAACACTACCAAATTTCCAGCCTATTCTGGAACAACGATTAAAATGGGCTCATCTCAAGCTAGCCGATCCCAACTGCCACTCCCCATCTTAAATTGACTAAGTCATTGGCAGTGACCTCATCCCTCAAATAATTCTCGAAGTCATTGAAAACCTTTCGAAGAAATACGATATTCGTTTGGATTATAAGTGGCCAAATTCCCAAATTGCTTCTCAACTCTTAGTAATCTAAAAAATCGAGTCAAAGGCACACCAGTTGCATAAGACGATTCTCTAACTCACGTTGATTTCAACGTCACATAGCAGCGTCTCATAGCCTGACTCAAGCTCGATATTTTCCTCTTGAACGAACCAAGTAGCCCAACGCGGTCCCTATCGGCAAACGAAGCTCGTTACTCACGCTCAACCCGTTCCTTAATAAGGCTAATTCACTCCGTGTCAACGTACGACTAGTTCATTCCACGTTGAGTTACAATGAGCGACACCCAATCATAATTTTTTATTTATTTATTTATTTATTAAGTCTAAAAAATACACGATTTCTTACAGACTATATAAGGCTAGGGGAATACAATTAGTTATACACAATAAGATTTATCTAAATAATTCATTTAATGATAATTTGAAATTTTGCCTAGTTAACGAAAAATCAAAAGCGAGAGAATTTGAGACTTGATTAAATTCTTTCAAAGTTCTAAATAAAGGGGCAAAAGACGCATAAACAGTCCTAACACACTCTAAGAAGAACAAATCATTCCTACGCAAGTTTCTTTGAGGAATATGGAAATAAATGATCTCTAAGAGAACTGGAGAGTCGTTTACTCCACGTACAACATCAAAAACAAAGCAGATTGAAAGTATACTGCTCCTACTTTCTAAAGATTTTAAGTTTATCAATGTACATCTTGAACTATACGATGGAATCGGATCAGAGAAATGTATCGATCTAAGAGCAAAACGAAGAAACTTCTTCTGGATGGTTTCTAGTCTATTAATGTGACAACGGTGATATGGCCTCCAAATAAATACTGCATATTCTAACTTAGATCGCACAAGCGAAGTAAATAGTACCTTTAAAGTGTATGGGCACGTAAAATCAGAACCGAAACGTCGAATGAAAGCAAAGGTAGAATAAGACTTGGCGATGATGTTATTTAAGTGATTGAGAAACGTAAATTTCGAATCAAAAATTACTCCTAAGTCAGAGATTTCATTCACAGTAGTAAGTCGCGAGTTGTTAATGAAATATGAGGTAGAAATAACTTCCCTAGACTTTGAAAACGACATATGAGAGCATTTCTTAATGTTTAAATGAAGTTGATTCCTATCACACCATGCCTTAACATTATTAAGATCCAACTGGAGCTTAAGAGAATCCGAAAGGCTTGAAATTGTATTAAAAATTTTTAAATCATCTGCATACAGGAGGAAATTAGGGAAGTGAAAACATTCGGAAATATCGTTAATAAAAATTATAAAGAGCAACGGGCCCAAAATACTGCCCTGCAGAACACCGGACGTAGCTATTAAAGAACGCGAAGAGTTGTCGTCCACAACAACTACACATTTACGACGAGAGAGATACGACTTAACCCATTTTAAGAAAACGGAATGAAACCCAAAACTAAACAGTTTAGATACTAAAATTGAGTGACTAACTCTATCAAAGGCCTTGGAAAAATCCGTATAGACAGTATCTACTTGAAGTCTATTATTGAAAGCAGACGTACAAATTCGGAAAAAACTGCAAGATTAGTGACAGTTGATCTACCAGCCATGAAGCCATGCTGGTTATTAGAAATACAGCGCTTTACTGCGAAACACAATTTCTGTTTGATGATATATTCAAATAATTTTGATGTTGTAGAAAGTTTCTAAATCGGCCTATAATTAGCAATATCACATTTATTACCGATTCTAAATATAGGTGTGATACTTGTAACCTTCCAAGCATCTATGAATTCACCGCAATCTAAAGATTTATTAAAAATTAGCAAAAGTGGATAAGCCATGGCCGAGCAGTTCTTGAATAGATGAGATGAGAACCCATCAACATCAACTAGCCAGGAGCTTTTGATGTTCTGAATGCCTTCACAAACATCACCAATGGTTAGCGATAGAGACCCGAAATTAATAGCAGAATTGGCGTTAGAAGTGTCACCTATTAACGCTTCAGACCCATGATTAAAATTTGAACTTAAAAATTAAGCAAAAAGATCGGCAGCGTCTTGAGTCGTGGAGGCATATTCTCCATTATAAAATACCTCCGAGGGAATACTAGAACAGGACTTTTTGGATTTAACATAGCGCCAAAATGCCTTTGGATTTGATTTGATTTCAATTTCGAACTTACGAACATAGTTTTGCTGAAGCGTTTTACTTAAGGACTTAAACTTTTTTGAGTAATGGAGATATTTGTATTTATATACTAAGGCCCTTGATACTTTAAACTTTTTAAAAAATGTATTTCTCAAATTCTTAAGCTTTTTTAATCTTTTTGTATGCCATGGAATTTTGTAGTGTTTCTTGTTATCACGGGGCACATATTTATCGCAAATTTCATAAATCTTTGATTTAAAAATGTCAAAACAATCCGAAACCTTAATTCCAGCAAAAATCGAAACCCAATCTATCATAGAAATTGCATTATCTACACTGTGGAAATTACAACTTCTAAAACAAAAATTATTAGATTTATTATCGCCCCAAGTACTTTTAAAACTGTATGATTCTAGATTTATAATAAGCGGTATGTGATGATAGCCAGAACTCGATAAAGGATCAAGACATTCACTAAGTGAAAAGTGCAGGTTATCATTAATTAAAATAAGATCGAGAATGCTAGAGAGCTTGTTTACAAAACTATTAACTTGAATAATATTTAAACTTAAAAAGCTATCCACTAAGTACAACTCCGGAAAGTTATTAATGTTATTTGGAGTTAAACCATAATTGTTGCCATGTGACCATTCAATATTAGGTAAGTTGAAGTCACCAAGAATACAAAAACTGTTATTAAGATGATTAGAGACGAGATCAGTTATATTGTCCACATGCGCTTTGTAAAGACTATCTGGACTGGACGGAGGAAGGTAAGAAGCACAGATGTAGATATTTGTGTTACCATACACCAAGACGCAAAGTTGGTCCAAAAGTAATTACTAAACGCACGAATGATGAGCATAGTCGCCTCTGAATAGCTATTAAAACTCCACCACCTCTTGAAAATCCAGTTTTACTTGCATCACGGTCTTTTCGATAAACATTAAAAAGATTGGGATCAAAATATTCATTATCATTAAATTCCGCATTCAACCACGACTCAATAAGTACAAAGACGTCGTAGTCCAGGTGAGCACTCATATTAAAAGTGCCCTGGACTAAGTTCGGAGTCCAGATACATTTTGAAAGTATATTTTAAACGACTTGTTAAGAGGTGTATCCGTTACGGAGTCGGTTACGGTTTTGGTAGTATAGCACCTTCGTTCTGAAAAAACTTAAACGGACGCACAGTAACATCAGCAGGCCAAATCGCAGAATTCAAGAGAGTCTCAAAATATATCGACGGTACTCCTATCTTGAAGTTGATTCGCTTTAAAGTTTTTACAGTAACGTCTTTTTTTACGAGCATATAACAAGATATAAAATTACGATCAATAGACGCATGTTTGGGAACGTATCTGACAACATTGTCAGTGGTGACCGAGTTTTTAAACGACGATAGATGCAGCTATTTTATCCTATGTGCAACTTCAAGTTCACTACTTGTATTACATCCAACAATACTCTTCGATTTCTTACTGTGGCGTTTGTCACCAAGAGCTTTGGGAGAAGTAGTATTATTAGACACAGAAAATGTAGATGAGCCAGCAACATTAGCCATAAGTCAAAGGCATAAAAGCATTAACATTAGCAGTAGCACCAACAGCCGACGTAGCAGGAAAGGAGGCAGCAGGAGAGACATTGTTCAATCGGCTTCATCCGCACAGCCGTGACAATGGTATCTTTATCATTTAGCATAGCGGCAGGTAGGCTATCAGTAACATGAGATCGATCAGTATCAGCAGAGCAAGAGTAAACAGTAGCAGCATCAGCAGAACGAGAGCAGTTAGTCGCAATATTAGCGGGAGCAGCAATATGTGATAATGCAGTCGTCGCAGCAGTGGGTGAGCGCATGGTAGTTTTATGCTTTGTTATTATGTTTGCACTTTGCTTTTTCTTATGACAAACATAAGCAGTAACACACGCACGCAGGTCATTTACCTCAGCCGTAAGCAGCGCAAGGGTCGAGAGATCTCTTTCGATTGATTGAGATGCATCGTTTTCAAGTCACGTAACTCGTCACTTTTTGCTATCAGCAACTGTTTATCTGCCTGTACGTACGCGCATATTCAGATTTGAGAGCAGACATTTCTACAAAAACAGTTTTTAGCGAAATTGCTGAACTCTCAATATTAGCATTGTCTGTTTCACCAAACTTTTGCGTTACTGCAGTCATATGCAAGTCTTGCCGGGTTGACACATTTGCACTCGCACTAGTTGAAGTAGTCTTCGTTGCATTATTAGGAACTTCACTCACTATCTCACAAATTGAGGGAGGAGGGGAGCGAATAGACCTTCGGCGAATAGCCGCACAATTTTTACAAACAAACTTGTTATTAGAGCTGAGCACATACTCTAAATCAGCTGCAGAGACACTAGCACAGTTCAAATGAAATAGCTCATTGCTTTCAGCACATTGCACTTTGGCTTGGTTGCGATCAACCTTTTGCCCACATAAAAAAGGCATTTTGCATGTATTCGAACTTTTAACTTTAATAGAGTCACTATCTCGAGCACATCAAATTGTTTATTCAATTTCTGTTTATAACAAGTATAAATTCTGCTTATCAAACACCAATATCGCGGAGCGCAAATAAAACACGTCCGTGTTAGTCCGCTGACTGGTATCCTGAGTAGTCTCGATTCGCTGTCCTGTATATTCGCTTTATACACGAATTACTTCTGCAATCGGATATTTGTGGAAAATGTTCGAATGAAAAACAGCAGTTTAGTATATATATATATACATAACTGAAATAAAATTCCAATATACATATTAAATTTTCCCGCGAAAACTGCAAAACGGTTCCCTTAATATACTTATGTACGTATAACCAAAATCGCAAGTAAATATATACTTGCAGTCTCGCTCGCCTTTCAGCAGCAAATACATATGCACATTGACACAGGTATTTACATATTTGTTACAAATACAAACCGTTAAGCAAAACGATAATTTCGAGACTCAAAAAAATTTATTAAAATCACTAAAAATTAACTCTATCGAAAAATTTCACAAATATTGGCATTTCCCCAATCCGATATACATATAAACGTACCCTTGTCTAAGTTAAGATAACAGAGGCGCATAATTAAAGTTACTTTCCAATATTTTAAGAATGATAAATTTCAAGCAACGAACGATTTGTTTTGAGTTGTACTTGCGCCCTTATTAACCTTTGCCACCTGGTATGTATGTGTCTGCATAGCATGTTCAATAATGTCGAGCGTTCGGCATCGCTTCCCCAAAAATACAGCTAATTGATCCCAGGAAGGCTGCTAGCTGATCAGGGAGCTCTCCTCCCATATCGCCAATTGTACGAGGATTCTGTCCGCAATTTATTCATTAGATGCAAGTGCCTGCATTGCGCGTATGTGTGCTGTGACTGTGTCTGGTTAAATGAGCACTTCCGCTCCATCGCCAACCGACGCCGGCAGATGGCACAACACCTACCGCATACACATCTACACAAACACACCTCCGTTTACATTTGACACATGATTTCACCACCTACACACATACACCAGTACACAATTGTAAACATAAACAAACCACTGTCACTCTATACCACACACACATACATGTACAAGAATATTAATCTTTCGTTTGTGAGCCCGTGCGGACGTACCCCCCTTCAAGTTGACCTTCGCAAAATAAATTTTTATAACGTTTTAAAAAACTGGTGTTTTAATTTAAAGGTGAAAGTTGTGCGGATACAGTAAGTTTTTATATACATACATATATACAAAAGGTGAAAAGAACTCGTGTTCATGGTCCTTCTTCGCAAAAAGAAAGGCACCTGTGGAAACTAAAAATATATACAAATTAACAAATTCGGGCGCGTATCAATAAACAGTTATTAAAAAAAAAAAAAAAAAAAAAAATCTTAAACATTATAATCGGGCGCGAAAAACAAAATTCAAAAATTTCTTAAAATAATAAACAAAGTTAAAATCAACAATTTCAACGAACTACAATAGCCAAGACAAGGACTAACAGGATTGCTGCAAACAGCGAGGAACACAAAAAAATATTTGGACACTACAGGAAGTTGAACAAAACAAAATTATACCAAAAAATACAGCCTCCCTATTTCCCCCGGAGCCACAGTGAGTTGTATCGTTTCCTTTTTTATGTACATGCATATTGAAAGTTGCTGATAAACTTTCCCCCGCTCTTAACCGTATTTTGAAAAAAAAATTTATAGAAGTATATTTTTTAAAAAACAACTAGACAACGGTGATCTAAATCTTATATATGTATGTACATGCAATTTAGTGGCACAATAAAATATAATATTTATTAAAATAGGAAACATACAACACTCGCATACGAGTATATGTACATATAACCCCACAAAAGTACAAAAGCACATATGTACATACAAAATTTCTCTAGCTTATTTTCGTGTTCTTAAACACACACAAAAAAAAAAAAAACAAAAAACCCAAATAAAAAATTCAAGTACTAACTTGCAATATTTTCCCGGCAATACCCCTTCTGTTTGTGTATCAAGCAAAAGCAGGATTGCATACAAAAAATAAGCAAAAGAGAAAACAACACCCAATATATGTGTAACTGGCGGTAAAAAGTTAAAAAATACATTTATATTTACATATTTACAAATATTTGCATTATATACACAACAACATATTACATACAGTTCAAATATTAGCAAAATTAGGCACCAACTATAGTTCCTTGCCTCCCGTCATAGCCAGAGTGATTAGAAAACAAGTGTACAAACACACAATAGCTTCATACAATAAACATACCCACAAACATATATTAGTACGGTCATCGCATACTCACTGTCCATTTAACCGGCGAAAAAGTTCGATAACCCCAACAGCATTAAATATATGTATATACATAAGTACACACAATTCGTATCAGCTGAATTTCAATTGCTAATTTCCCATTATCCCGTCCTTCGTTATTGCACGCACGTATGTATATACATACATATACATACATACTAAACATTGTAATCCGCCTACGTCTAACACTGCAAGCATTAACGCACACACGCACTTAAAACAAATAGACTCAGTGCAGCTATTAGCACTGCAGTATTAAAGCACGTACATATCGCAAACTAACATTAGTGCGGGTCTAAATTAACAAAAAAAAAAAAAAATTTTTTTTGTTTTTCCTTAAATATCGCTGGTTCAACATAAACACTTTAAAACGCAAAAATAATATTTATAACAATAACAACAACAAAAATTATATTGAAATTACAAAAGAAACAAGTATTCTAATTGCGGTTATTAAGAGTAATACGTACATACATAGCCCAGTAAATATACATATCTATTTTAAATATAATTCAACTAAAATTTACGGAGTTTAAATTTTTCATTCAAACAAAACCAATATCAAAATCCTTCTTACATTTACATGCAATCAGAAAATCCCTCATCGAAACAACAAAAAGTCAAACCACCCCAATTATTAGAAATACCAAAAATGGTTGATGACGAAAAACCCCAAGGCACACCTGCAGAAGCTACACGCTCAAGACAGGGTGCAAAAACAAAAAAAAATAAAGAAAATTCAGCCGCAAGATTTATTTCCGACAGTGACAGTATTATAAGATACTGCACTAGATTCTCTTCAGCCCCAATAGAAGATAACTCAGAATCAGTCCTGGAAATAAAGAATAGTACTCTTGATAACTTTTGGGCACGCCTTCAAGCGGCGTATGATATAATTGTCGAAACGGATGATTCCGATTTGCCCGACAACTTTAAATCTTCAGCTTTCGCCAAATTCGAAAACTGTCTTGACCAGTATGAAGAGACAAAAGCTATGATTTCAGATCAGCTTAAATTATTAAAACCAATTGCACCTACTCCACCCCCGCGAGTAGAGCTGCCCCCAACCCCTATACATGAAGCAAGTTCAGGCATTTACCTCAAAGTGCCAGCATGTGATACAGAAATATTTCATGGAGGTTATGAACAATGGCCGTCCTTCCGGGACATGTTTACGGCCGTGTACATAAACCATCCAAAATTATCCCAGGCGCAAAAATTGTACCACCTCAGGTACAAAACAAAAGGTCAAGCAGGCGCTATAGTAAAACAATTCGCATTAAATAATGACAACTTTAACCTGGCTTGGTCGGCACTAAAAGAAAGATACGAAAATGAAAGAGTACTAGTTGACAATCAAGTAACGATTTTAATGAACTTGCCAAAGATTCAAAGAGAAACAAGCGAAGAATATATAAAATTACAGTCCACTGTCACAAACTGTCTATCAGTGTTAGCAACACAAAATATTCCCACAGATAACTGGGACCCAATTCTGGTCAATGTTTGCGCTGCAGCATTGCCAGAGAAATCGTTACTTTTATGGGAGCAATCACTCTCATCCCGCAAAAGATGCCCGACGTGGCAGCAAATGAAAGATTTTCTCACTACCCAGTACGAAATAGCAGAGAGGGTAGATAAAAAAGCGCCAAAAATTAAAAACACACAAAACGATCTACATAGAAGCTTCACAAAACCCCAAGCCAGTAATTACAATTCTTATAACAAAAGCTTCAATAGATCGCAATCATATGTCTCAGATCAAAAGAAATTTGCGTCATGCGAATTGTGTAAAGGAGGTCACCCTTTAAGATCTTGCGAGAGATTTAAAAACTTGTCAATAAATGAAAGAAATAATTTTATTCGAAATTCCAAATTATGCACTAATTGTTTTTCACATTCCCACATGCTAAAAGACTGTGAGAGCAAATTTAATTGCGTATATTGCCACAAAAGGCACCACTCGATGCTCCACTTAACCAATTTTTCCTACACATCCCAAAATGGTCCAAATGTGAAAAGAGCAACAGGGCTAGTAGCAATATCAAGTCCTGAGAACCTTGAAACTAGAAATCCCGAAAATACTGAACAACCATGCTGTTCAAAATCAGCAAATATACAAGCTTTTCATTCAGCAAATGAAAGCAAAATTCTTTTACCCACAGCACTCATCTCCATCGAACACCGAGGAGAACTGTTTAAGCTCCGAGCCTTAATTGATCAAGGCTCACAACGATCCTTTATTGCATCAAAAGCTCAAAATCGCCTCAAACTGCCAATGAAAAACTCAAACTTTTAAATATCGGGTATGGGTGGAAGAGTTATCCAAAACTCAAATAAAATTTGTTTACTAACCCTAATATCACCCAAAGCGGACATAAGAATACAGGCTCAAGCCATAGTTCTGCCGCAACTCACAAACATGCTTCCAAGTTACGAAGTAAATAAAAGACATTGGGAAAAATACTCCCACCTCACGTTAGCTGATCCCAATTGTCACACCCCATCTCAAATCGATTTCCTAATTGGCAGTGATTTAATACCACAAATTATTGTCGAAGGTATTGAAAAAATTTCAAACACTCTATTAGCCCAGAAAACCATATTTGGATGGATTCTAAGTGGCCAAGTCCCAGAAAAAATTTGCGCGTTTACTACTCGTGTTGAAGATATTTCAAATGAAGATTTAAATACACAATTAAAAAAATTCTGGGAGATAGAAGAACTCCCCCCAACTACTCAAATCAAACCAGAAGATCGGACTTGCGAAGACTTCTATAACGCCACGACAACTCGAAACAAAGATGGTCGTTATATCGTTCGGTTACCATTTAAACCAGATCATCCAGACACTCTCGCCTTAGGCCACTCCCGGTCCTCAGCTATCCAACAATTTTTAAGTATGGAAAAAAATCTCATGAAAAAAGGCGAGCTTAAATCACAATACGATGTTGTCTTGGAAGAATGCATTGATCTCAATCATATGGAAGAAACCACTTCTTATGAAAAAATTCATAAAGGTAAATACCTCTCATTTTACCTCCCCCATCACGCGGTATTAAGACCTGATAAATTAACCACAAAGTTACGAGTAGTATTCAATGCCTCGAAATGCACAAGTTCAGGCAACTCTCTAAATGACGTTCTCTATACAGGGCCAACATTACAACCCGATCTCATGCTGTTAATAACCAAATTGGCGCATGTTCAAATATGTGTTCAATGGCGATGTAGAGAAAATGTACAGGCAAATCCTATTACACAAGGATGACCAAGATTTCCAGAGAATAGTCTTCCGCAAGTCAAGTGATAGTCCCATCCGCGACTACAAATTAAAAACAGTAACATTCGGAATAAATTGCGCACCCTATTTAGCCATTCGAACACTTCACGAATTGGCAAAAGATACCGAAAAATCCCAACCTCTGGCAACCACAGTATTAAAACAACATACTTACGTGGACGATATTCTGTCAGGAAGCCATAGTTAATCGATAGCTTGTGAATCACTAAACCAAGTGATTGAATCATTGAATTCAGCAGGCTTTTCCCTAAAAAAGATCACCTCAAATCACCCCGATATTTTGAAAAATATTAAAAAAGAGGACTTGTTAGACACTGACTTCCTTAAATTCGAAAAGGCAAGTACAACAAAAACGCTGGGCATACAATGGAATGCGATAGCAGATGAATTCTCGTACACTCTCGAGTCAATATCTGCGTTATCCGCCATAACCAAGCGACAAATTCTCTCCTCGGTGGCAAAACTTTTCGACCCCGCAGGATGGCTCTCGCCAATAATGATACAAGCAAAAATCCTCATACAAGAACTATGGTTAGACGGTACCGATTGGGACGAACAAGTCAAACCTCTACGTTTGATAAAATGGCATCAATTCGCCAATAATTTACCCACAATCTCAGAGATACGAATTCCAAGATGGATAAACTTCTCACCCCATCACAATGTCGAATTACACGGCTTTTGTGACGCTTCAGAAAAGGCATATTGTGCTGCAATCTACGTGCGCACTGAATACAATAATAAAGTATCATCCCGTCTCTTAGTGGCAAAAGGCAAAGTCGCCCCCTTAAAGACTCTAAGCCTACCCCGCCTCGAACTATGTGGCGCAGTTCTATTAGCAAAATTAATTGCACTCGTCCAATCACACCTCAAATTAAATGACCGAAAACTATATCTCTGGTCAGACTCAGAGATTGTATTAGCGTGGTTGGAAAAACCCCCATATACCTGGAAGACATATGTTTCCAACCGAATCTCTCAAATACTCGACTTAGTTGGTCCAGCCACTTGGCGACACGTCGCCAGTGGTGATAACCCCGCCGATCTCGGCACACGAGGATGCAGACCTCTACTGCTCACCACCTCCTCTCTTTGGTGGAACGGTCCAACCTGGCTTACAGAATCCCCCGAATTCTGGCCAAAGTCCCCTTCACACAATATTATACCCCCAGAAAGTCGAAAAATTGAAAATTTTCACATCACACAAGATGATGCTGATATACTGGAACGATTCTCTTCATTCTCTCGGGCACAAAGAGTAGTAGCCTATATGTTCCAGTTTATACAAAGACTTAAAAATAAGGTCAAGAGAATACCCAATTCTCATTTACCCCAACTCCAGCATTCCGACATCAACAAGGCAAAGGTAAGCCTAATCTCGTATACTCAAACACGATATTTTAGCCGTGAAAGATCACAGTTACTTAACTCTAAGCCGATTGATAAAAGGAGTTCACTGCTAGTACTGAACCCATACCTAGACTCAACCGGGTTGATTCGTGCCGATGGACGACTGGTAAATTCTAGTCTTACATATAACGAACGGCACCCCATAATAATCCCCGAAAAATCCCCGTTTGCCAAATTATTTATAAACTTTCTTCACGAGCTTATGCTACACGCTGAGCATCGCCTGATGCAACAAATGATCCGACAGGAATTTTATATTCCGCGCCTCAAGCCCCAAATTAAGAAGTGCATTTTCATGTGCAAAGTATGCACCATACATAAACAAAAAATGCGGAACCAGATCATGGCAGCTTTACCACCTGAACGCTGCAATTTCGCTCCACCCTTTACAGTCACAGGTGTTGACTTTGCTGGGCCTTTCCAGATAAAGGCCTCTATGTTAAGGTCCTCAACCTACACTAAAGGGTACGTGGCCGTCTTTGTGTGTTTTACCACAAAAGCGGTACACCTTGAGCTATGTTCAGATCTGACCACGGCGGCTTTTCTCGCGGCATTTGCTCGCTTTGTCGGCAGGCGAGGCTACCCTTCTAAAATGATGAGCGATAACGGTAAAACGTTTATCGGAGCTAAACGAGCCACAGAAAGGAAATTTATCAAATTCATAGATGAGGTCTCCCCTGAAATCATCAAAAAATATGCAACCCAAGGCATTGATTGGCAATTTATTCCACCAAGCGCTCCACACATGGGCGGATTATGGGAATCAGCAGTGAAAAGCTTTAAAATCCATTTCAAAAAAACCGCAGGCAGTCATAAGTTCAACTTCGAGGAGTTTGTAACATTGCTTACTCGAATTGAAGCTGTCCTCAATTCACGGCCACTCTCAGCTCTCTCACAAGATCCATCAGATCTAACAGCCCTAACCCCTGGGCATTTTCTAAGAGGAGCCCCAATCCTCGCAATACCCGAACCGAGCACAGACTCACTAAGTTTAGTGAACCGATGGGAAAAAATTAAAATCCTCCATCACGAATTCGGCCGCAGATGGAAAGAAGACTACCTCAAAGATCTTCAAAAGCGATATCGTTGGAAAACTAGCCAAACGGAACCAAAAATCGGAGATTGCGTCATTATAAAAGACGAATGTCTTCCACCCACAGAATGGCGACTCGGACGAATAGAAAAATTACACCGCGGGCCTGATGGCCATGTCCGAATCGTTGATCTCCGCACACAATCGGGAAAACTAACTCGACCTCTTGTAAAACTGTGCTTTCTTCCCGCCGCTGAAGAATTGACCGCAAACCCCGCACATTAATAAAATTGAGCCGTAAACTCGTAAAACAATAAACCAAACTCGCACTTTACGTACATATACTTAATCCAATAATCGTATATCAAACTAATACGAACACAAGACCCAAATCAAATGCACCACTGCTGCACTCACTTATTACATAACATGTAACCCCGTATATACATACATAAAAAATACCTCCTTTTTTCCACAGAAATCAATGGAGTACGACATGAACGAGATCGCCGAAGCTATCGAGCAAGTCGACCGCACGTCACCTACACAATCCCGTGCCCCAACTCGTCAACCTCGCTCTGCAGTCGTCAGAGTTCCGGCAGTTCCAGTAGCCGCACCCCGCACCAGCGTGCGCCGATCATCGGCAACCCCAGCGCCAGGAAACCCGCCGGCAACTATCACAACCTCAAGTGGAGTTGAGGCGAACGGCCACGAACAGCGCCGTTTGAGATGCGGCCTGGGCGCTCAACGGCACTTCCTGCGTCACTGCCCCATATTTAGGGGCATGCCACCTCTACAGCGGCAGCAAGTAGCCCGGGCCCAAGGGCATTGCCTAAATTGCATGGCGCTCACGCACACGACGCAAGAGTGCACGTCGCAAAGTTTGTGCCAAATATGCCACAGACCGCATCACACCCTCTTTCATCGCCTACCCAGGCGCACCGAGGTCAGCGCACCAAATCGTCGGCGTCCAACGCAGCCACCACATCGACGCCAACAGCAGCCACCGCTACATCCACCGCCAGCAGCGACCAGACGAAGGCAGACCGCCTGGACCCAACCAGCAATAAGCAGCCGTCGTCAGCGTTCTACAGGCCTAAGCGACGTGGTAGAGGTGTTGCAACAACTGCAGCGCTTACTAGGCTAAGTATACGCCTAGGGGGGCCGGGATGGTTAAATGAGCACTTCCGCTCCATCGCCAACCGACGCCGGCAGATGGCACAACACCTACCGCATACACATCTACACAAACACACCTCCGTTTACATTTGACACATGATTTCACCACCTACACACATACACCAGTACACAATTGTAAACATAAACAAACCACTGTCACTCTATACCACACACACATACATGTACAAGAATATTAATCTTTCGTTTGTGAGCCCGTGCGGACGTACCCCCCTTCAAGTTGACCTTCGCAAAATAAATTTTTATAACGTTTTAAAAAACTGGTGTTTTAATTTAAAGGTGAAAGTTGTGCGGATACAGTAAGTTTTTATATACATACATATATACAAAAGGTGAAAAGAACTCGTGTTCAGTGTCTGTCAGCTTTCGCAGTTTGGTTACGTTTGAATCTGCCTTGTCTAGCCCAAATATCTCCCTTACGTGTGCCTGAAATATAAGACGTTTGTTATCGAAACGCTTTTGTAAAAGACCTTACGCAGTCTTAGAGTTAGCATCGTTTATCTCCAGTGATCGTGCGGTGTCGAGCGCAGCGCCGCTCAAACAGGACACAGATGTTAAAATATGTCGATTTTTGTATGGCCGCTGTCCCTGTCGATGATTGACGTAAACAGTGAATAGAAATTTGTGCACTCGGTGTATTCGCCACTGAATTTAGGCAGCGTCAGCAGTGGTAAGCGCGAACTATTAGCATTCACAATAATTGATTGAACCTCACTGGCGTTCATCCTGAGCGTGGAAATACGTTGCGTAGCATTACGTTTTCCAATCTTCCGTTGCAGGATAGCTCTAAGGTTGATCAGATCAGTATCGATTTTACTTGGCACGCCACTGGCAATGGAGTCGGAGTCCAATTCCTCTAAGTTTTTGTGTGCGACAAAAAACTAGATTTCAATTCGCCTAGAGAATCCAGCATTGCCGAAAGACTGTACTTGTCCATAATTTGCAGCTTGTCCGAGCCCATTTCGTTGGTTAAGCTTTCCAATCTGTTGAATATAGCTTTTGTTTTAGAAAAGCTACTCGATCTACGTCTTCTTCTGACATGTCGAGGTTTTGAAGTACCGAAAAATCTCGTGATACGTCGGGGTCACCAAATGTTGAGCTACTTAGCCTTTTTAGCAACTTTGTTTGACAAATGATGGTCCACGAATGTTTGAATAAAGTTCGCTTTGAACTATATATGTGCATATGTTCCAATTGCATTGAATGACCGAAGCTAATAATAAAAAGTAGCTTATTTAATGCATGAGAATGTACACACGTACTAACATACATATATACCCGCTCGACTTAAATGTACGGTAGTTCTTATGCACATACATATTTATTGACAAATGTCCGCATGGTTACTAAGTGCGCGGGCGACACCTTTGGGCATATATATCCCTATTATGTACATATGCCTAGTACATACTCATCTACATATGTCTAGAGCACAACATGAAAAGGAAACAGCAATTGGGAAAGTTTAAAATCCGTAGTGAATATGAAGATTTAGCACAATTGATTGAAGATAATTTAGTGTGACCAGATAACATTATGCTTTGTGTATTCTTATTTAATAAATGTGGTTCCTCCTGCTGCATTCTCCGCTGGTGCTCCGAACACTACCCAAATTCCAGCCTATGCTGGAACAACTCCCCATCTCAAATTGACTTAGTCATTGGCAGTGACCTCATCCCTCAAATAATTCTCGAAGTCATTGAAAAACTTTCGAAGAATTTGTTACCTCAAAATACGATATTCGTTTGGATTATAAGAGGCCAGATTCCCGAAAAAGTTACTTGCTTCTCAACTCAGGTAGAACAATTCTCAAATGAGTTCCTAGATTCACAGCTTCGAAAGTTTTAGGAACTGGAAGAAATTCAAAAATCCCATTTAATTATTCCGAAGATGGGATTTGTGAAAAGTTGTTTAAATCTACAACCACAAGAACACATGATGGCCGCTATGTGGTGCGGCTTCCTTTTAAACCAAGTTTTCCGGACCAAATCAGCTTAGCTCTGTCCCGTACATCAGCTTTCTAACAATTTCTCAGCATAGAGAAAAACCTTTTTAAAAAAAGATGATCTCAAACCTCTTTACGATAACGTATTAGAAGAATGTGTCACCCTTAGCCATATGGAGATAACAATTCCATTTGAAATATGCTCAGAATACAAATGTTGGTCGTTCTATCTCCCTCACCACGCAGTGATAAAATCCGAAAAGAAAACGATATAATTAAGAGTCGTATTTAATGTATCTAAAAGGTCAGGGTCCGGTTACTCTCTCAACAATGTTTTCTATACCAGGCCAACCCTTCAACCTGTGCTGATGCTATTAATACTCGCTGATGCTGTGCTGATGCTATTAATACTGGCGAACGTATAAGTTCGTTTATATGAAGAATACGCAAACGTCAAGCTGTGTGGTTGTGTTTACTTTGCTCTCTTAAAAATATTGTTATAAAACAATTTTAATATCAAATTAATCAAAAGAAATTTCATTAAATTGTGATTAAATCAATTTTGTGCACTTCAAGCTAAGTATAAAGTGATTTGGTGCAATATTCATTTAATAATCTTTAACTTATAAAAAATCTCATTTAAATCTTTGTTGTGTTGTGTGCCGAGTCATAATTTTTCTTGTAGTACAGTTGTTGTTGCCAATTGTTTTGTTTTTGCATTTGCGGCTGTTGCTGTTTGTGCGCGCACTCTTCTTTGTTACTCCTTTTAGCTTTCACAGCTGTTTGCGTGATTTGTTAAGTGTCAATAAAACTGTGTATCCCAAACTGTTCTAACTGCCTTACCGATATACTATACTTCTATACTGCTTTTTTTGCTAAACTGCTTTTTTTGCTAAACTGCTTACCACTGTTAGATCCTTTCTTCTGCTAGTCCTATAAATTGTAATTTTAATTCTAATTAATTTTCTCCTAAATAATATACCATGTCTTGTAATTATCCTAACTGCCAAGTTAAGAGTGGGTCTGAACGCTTTGTGTCTTGCTGGCTTTGCGATGGGCTTGCCCACATGAAGTGTGCTGGTTTGACAGGTAGAGTGTTAGATTTGATTGATGATGGTAAGGGTGTCCGCTGGTCTTGTCTGAAATGTAGGTCAACTGAAGTTGATCTTTTTAAATTTTTTAGGCAGTGTAGGAACGGTTTCTCTGAGATTGGTAAGGAGCTAAATGTTCTTACCGAAAAATTCAAACACTACGAAAACGTATTTAATTCTTTTAAATGCTTAGAGAATACGAGTATTCCTATTAGCCGTAATAGTAAACGGAAACGTATTGAGAGTCCGTCTGACGAAGCTGAGCCAAATCCCATTCCGACGACAATTATTTCTTCTCCCTCAGGGGAGTTGATTAGTTTCTCCTCGCCTTGTCCTCAGGCTGTTGAACCTTCTACATCAAAAGCTGCTGCACAGAGATCAGTTCAAAAGGAAAGCAGCGAAAGCAAAAATTCTGCTGGGGTTTCTGTGGCGCCTGCTAGGGGGCTGGTTGTGGTTCCTCAGAGAAAATCTATTTTTATATCAAGATTTTCCAGTGATACCACAGTTGAGGATATCAAGTTTCACATTTCATCTAAGGTTAAGACTGATGACATAACTATCAGGAAATTTAACTTTAATTACAAGAGAAACATTTCTTCATTTAAAATCGATGTAACTTCCGAAAACTTTAATATACTTTTAAATAGCTCTTTTTGGCCGACTGGGGCTTTTGTTCGCGAATTCGAGTTTAAACCCAACATAAATAATAAAAACTTAGCAAAAATCTCTAATCCTAATCCGGAGTCAAAAAACTGATAAAAACTAAACTTGATATATATTACCAAAATGTTAGAGGCTTGAATACAAAACTAACTGACTTGCTTTTGAAGAGTTATCACTGTAATTTTAACATTATAGCTTTTACTGAAACTTGGCTTAAACCTCACGTTTTTGATTCGGAGATTCTTTGCAGTGAATATCATATTTACAGAAATGATCGAGAGTGCAGGATCGGTGGAGGTGTTCTTTTTGCTGTCCATTCTTCATTACCATCTGAAGTGGTTAACGTCCCTATCATTGAGTCTACTGAATTTAAGTGCATACGAGTGCAATTAAGCAAGTCTTATATTTATTTAGCCCTCTGCTATATACCTCCTCAGTCTGACTTGTCGGTATATAGTGATCATATTTCTTTACTTGGGATTGTGGACTCAATGCTTAGGCCTCCCGACTCATTGATTGTGTTGGGTGATTTTAATCTCCCAAACATTTCTTGGAATATGATTGATGGTCATATCGTACCTTCCATTAACAACGCCTTTCTGGAGGGGATGACTGAACTTTGTCTGAACCAGGTTAATACCCTACAAAACAAGTTGGGGAGGGTCTTGGATTTGGTTTTTGTTGACAACATGTACAGGGCCTCCTTAAATCGATGTGATCCATTGGTTTTGCCTGAGGATGTATATCATCCTGCAATTGAATTGTCATACGAGATCATAGACGGAGAGCGGGTTTCTGGATCGGAAGCTTTTAATTCTAATGACAGCTTCGATTTTAGAAAAGCTAATTTTAAAAAATTAAACTATGACTTATCTAAAATAACTTGGCCTTACTACAATGGCGATATTGAGCGTAATGTTTTGGACTTCAACAATACTTTATACAACTTATTTCTTAAACATGTACCTAAAGGTTCTTGTATTCGTGATGAATCAGCCCCTTTATGGTTCACTAAAGACTTGAGAACTTTAAAAAATAAAAAATCGCGTTCTTTTAAAATATATAAAAGTACTGGTCGTCATGTGGATTATCTTAATTATTCAGTCTTGCGACATAAATATCTAGAATTAAATAAAAACTGTTATGAAAAATACTTGAATAAAATGAAAATGAACATTATCCACGACCCGAAAGCTTTCTATGGTTTCGTTAATTCTAAGCGCAGAGTAAATGCATTCCCTTCCGCAATGAAATATCAAAGTACTGTGTCATGTGATAACGAGATTATTGCCAATCTATTTGCCCAGTTCTTTAAATCTAACTACACCACTCAATTTAAATATAACTGTATTTCCTATCCATAAAAGCTGAGCCCCAATAACTCTATTAATATTCCAGTCATATCATCAGATGATGTTTTTCATTATTTAATATCTTTAAAAGAATCATTCAAGTACGGCCCTGATATGATCCCGACATGTTTCCTAAAAAAATGTGCAAAGCACCTGTACCTGCCATTATCGAACTTGTTTAATTTGTCCCTCCAGCAAGGAGTTTTTCCGTCAATATGGAAACAGTCTTACATAATCCCCCTTCATAAATCTGGAAGCAGGTCTTCTATTGAAAACTATCGTGGTATAGCTAAACTCTCTTCTATCCCGAAGTTGTTTGAAGCTATTGTTACCAATCAAATGACTTATCCGATTTCCTCAATAATAGCAAATTGCCAACATGGCTTCTGTAAGGGCAAATCGACCATTACAAATTTACTTGAATTTACCACCCATGTTTCAAATGGGTTTAGGGAATGCATTGATACTGATGTTATATATACTGATTTTAGTAAAGCATTTGACAAAGTATGTCACTCTTTACTCATCCGTAAACTAGATCTGCTTGGTTTTCAACCTGGTATCCTCTGTTGGATGTCTTCTTATCTCTCCGGTAGGACGCAAAAGGTAGTTTTTAAAAATTTTCATTCTGGGATCATCGATGTTTCCTCGGGAGTTCCTCAGGGCAGCCACCTCGGACCGATTCTGTTCCTGCTATTCATAAACGACATTTCTACAGTAGTAAAGTATTCTAAAATATTGATGTACGCGGATGATGTTAAACTTTTTAAGACTTATGCCTCGGCTGAAGAAAGATCCTTGCTACAGCAAGATTTTGACAGCATAGTCAATTGATTCAGTATTAACTATATGCCGCTTAACCTTAACAAATGTAAATTCATGTGCTTTTCTCGACGAACCATTCAGCCGGCCTCCTACAAAATAAATAACTACGTCCTAGAACATGTAAACAGTTTTGTTGACCTGGGTGTTGGTATGGATTGTAAACTCAATTTTAATTTTCATATTAGTTCCACAGTTAATAAAGCAAGGGGTGTACTGGCTTTTGTAAAGCGTTGGTCAAAGGAATTCCGCGACCCGTATATAACTAAAACACTTTTTACTTCATTAGTAAGACCAATACTGGAGTATGGTTCCATAGTTTGGAATCCTCGTTATCAGGTCCACTCAGACCAACTAGAGTCAATACAAAAACAATTCTTACTTTTTGCTTTGAGAAATCTTCGATGGGATTCGCCATACAATCTTCCCCCTTACACTAGTCGTTTAAAACTTATTAATCTTCCTACTCTTTCGAGTCGCAGAGAAATGTTAGGTATAATATTTCTCGTAAAATTAGTCAATGGATGGATCTCAAGTCCATTTCTTCTAGAGCAAATTAATTTTAATGTACCCTCCCGTGCAACGAGAAACTTTAAACCACTTTTCTTGAAACTATGCAGAACTAACTTTGAGTTGAATGAACCGTTTCGGGGTTTATGCCAAGACTTTAACAATCATTCCAGCACCTTTGATGTATCGGACTCACTTTTTATAATTAAAAGAACTATTCTATCCTCTCTTAATAACAGCTAACGATCCAATTTTCTTACTTTGCATTTCTCTAACTTTGTATTCGGCTGATGAATTCTTATTCTGTAGCTGAGCAGCTTGGGATCTCGACGCTTAACAAACTTTCTTCTGTCACGACTCGGCACCTAAGATTTGTATATTTAAAAAACATCCGTACGTTATGCGGATTGAGCCCCTCGTGCCGGTTGGGCGGGAAAGTGGGTTTCCGTTGGGTTATAATAATAATAATAATGGCTATGTCGAAAAAATTTATTGTCATATACTTCTACACGAAAACGACCAAGACTACCTAAGAATTGCATTTCGTTCAGACTTAACTAGTCCCATTCTCGATTACAAATTGAAAGCCGTAACATTCGGTGTAAATTGTGCGCCTTACCTCGCAATACGCACACTGCACCAACTCTCAGAAAACGTTAAAACGTCACATCCCAAGGCGGTTTCATTCTGTCTGGTCGTCACGACACACTCTCGGCACAAGAACCCCTCTCAAAAGTAATGAAAGCACTCAAGTCCGCAGGCTCTCCGCTTAAGAAAATAACAGCCAACTATCCCGAAATTCTGAAAATTATACATGCAGAGGACATGCTCGACACCAACTTTCTCAAATTCGAGAAAGCAAGCCAAAAGTAAACGCTCGGCTAGCACGAAGCGACAAACTCTCTTCTTTGTCGCGAGACTTTTTGACCAAGCAGGATGACTAACGCTGATAACGATTTAAGCCAAAAGCCTCTTACAAGAGCCCTGGCTTGACGGCATTTATTGGGATGACCAGGTCAAACCCCTCCGCCTAGTAAAATGGGTGCAATTTGCAAATAATCTCGAATCAATCTCAAGCATTCAAATCCCTCGATGGGTTAGATACATCCCCGATCAACAGGTCGAATTGCACGGCTTCTGCGACGCCTCTGAAAATGCGTACTGTAACACCATCTACCTTCTGACCACGAATGGCACTAATATCTATTCCCACCTTCTAGTCGCCAAAGGCAAAGTCGCGCCGCTTCGAACAACAAACTTACCACGGCTTGAGTTTGGTGCCGCCCAACTCCTCGCCAAACTAGTCGCAGAAGTTCAATCTCATCTCGATCTCTCTAAGCGGAAATTGATGTTGTGGTCAGATTCAGAGATCCTTTAAGCCTGGCAATAAAAGCCTCCCCACATGTGGAAAACCTTTGTTTCCAATCGAAACGCGTAGATCATTGATGCCACTTGGGGACATGTTCGCAGTCAAGACAATCCCGCTGAGATGGGCGCTAGAGGCTGCCATCCTCTCGACTTGGCGGCTTCGTCTCTTTGGTGGAATGGCCCGGAATGGCTAGTCAGCCCTCCGGAAGCTTGGCCAAGGTCGTCTCACCGAGACAACAGCCAACCAGAAGTACGCCAAGCCGAAGCTTTCCATGCAGCCGAAGCCAGTCCCGACATTCTCGATCGGGTTTCCTCACACTCGCGAGCCGTAAAGGTCATGACACCTGATTTTAGATTTTTTAGTAATCTATGAAATCGAGTCAAAGGCACACCAGTTGCACAAGACGATTCTCTAACTCACGTTGATTTCAACGTCACAAAGCAGCGTCTCATAGCCTGACTCAAGCTCGATATTTTCCTCTTGAAAGAACCAAGTTGTTCAACGCGGTCCCTATCGGCAAACGAAGCTCGTTACTCACACTCAACCCGTTCCTTAATGAGGCTTATTTACTCCGTGTCAACGTAAGACTAGCTCATTCCACTTTGAGTTACAATGAGCGACACCCAATCATAATTCGTGAGAAGTCTCGTTTCGCTGTCCTGTATATTCGCTTTATACACGAGTTACTTCTGCAATCGGATAGTTGTTGCATATATATATACATAACTGAAATTAAATTTCAATATACATATTAAATTTTCCCGCGAAAACTGCAAAAACGGTTCCCTTTATATACTTATGTACGTATAACCAAAATCGCACGTACATATAAGTTAGCACAATAAACAAATTGCTGCATTGCATAAAGTCAATAAACAAGAAAGTCTGCACTTTTTGTAAAATAAGAACAACAACAACGACTCACATTTCGCAAGCACCAACTTCAACCGGAAGCCGTGCCGACGCAATGTGAATCCGCTGTGAACCAAAACTGCATTGCCTAAAGTTGCATTATCAGCATAATTCACCTTAATGCGAGGAATTAAGCAATAGGTAGTTCAAAGCAAAGTAAATAAGCCACACCAAGTTGCAGTGCCTAAAACTGCAACGTTAGCAGTCAATATGTAATTCCAAATTCGAATTCCAACAACAATTGAGTTCCCCAATTTTTGCCTCTACTTATAATTAAGTACATAGTTATGTAGTTGTAGTAGTAACTGTAGCAAGTAAGCAAAATTTGTATAAAAGGGAAATGGCAATAAAATTTATAAGTTCATTCTACCACTCAACCTCGGCTTTTCTAATTGTTCCGGTGGCGCGGCGGTAATTGGCGCCTGAAAGTGAAAGAGCGCACGTAGTGAAACAGTGAAGTTAAAAGGGAAGATCCTTATTAAACTGAGAAAAAATTAAAATCAGTTGAAGTTAAAGGGAAGATCCTTGATAAACATTTTGAACTGAAAAAATAAGTAAAGGAAGATCCTTAATAAACATTTTAAACTGAGAAAAAATTAAAATCAGTTGAAGTTAAAAGGAAGATCCTTGATAAACATTTTGAACTGAAAGAAATAAGTGAAGGAAGATCCTTAATAAACATTTTGAACTGAGGAAAAATAAAATCAGTGAAGGAAGATCCTTAATAATCATCATTTAAAATCAGTGAAATCCTGAATAAAACATTTTCAACTAAAACTAACTCAGTCAGAAAAAAAGGAGATATTCCCTACCCACTGAAGATACTAAAAGTGCGTACCCGGCAAAACCTGACTAAAACGGATAACCATATCCGTTAAAATCACCACGATAAAAACAACCGAACTCGACCGCCACCAAGGAAACCGCAAGGCAGTAACGTAACCCGCCCCCCAGTAGAGGCATAAAAACTTCAAAAAGGACGCAGCGGACCGTTCCCTTAAAGGATGAGGGAATTGAACTTCATTTTATTGTAAGAAAATATCTAATTAAATAATTCTTTATTTAAGTTATTGTATTGCATACCACAAAGAAAAAAGTAATATTTTTTTTTTCCTTTTTATCAAAATTTTTGAAATCCAAATAATTACTAATAAAAAATATATTTTAAAATTGCGTGGAACTCAAATAGGAAATTTTTTTTCGAAATGGAAATGCAGGAGGCAATAACTCAACTAACCGGTGCAGTAAATGCACAAATCGAACAAATGAAAGTAATGAACAGTAGGATTACTCAACTAGAGGCCAGGGTTAGTCCACACAATGAGAGTAATATTCAGGAAACCCCTATCCGCTTAACGGAAACAGATTTACATGAAATCAGTAGGTTGCCCGACAGCGTAAAAAACCTTCAGACATTCGAAGGCGACCCTGTCCAATATATGTCCTGGATTCATAGCGTTGAATCCATATTGCAGGACTATGAGGTAGTCAGAAATAAACCGATATACAGAGCTATCCTACGGCATATAAGGCAAAAGGTCAGAGGTCCTGCGGACACCGCCTTGATTTCCTATAACATTTTTCATGATGACTGGGGACAAATAAAGACGTGCTTGTCTCTGCATTACGCAGATAAGCGAGATCTTAGAACACTCGAGCACAAGTTAGATTCCTTGTCACAGAAGAACTATAGCATAGAGCAATTCTATGCCAGGGTCAACCACCAATTGTCCCTTATCATAAATAAAATTAAAGGCCAGAACTATTCAATGGAAGCAAGTGCTGCACTTGTGGAAACCTATAGGAATAGGGCCCTAGACATATTTATAAGAGGTGTAAATGGTGAGTTGTCTAGGATGCTTATGATCCAACGACCAAGTAACCTACCGGAAGCATACGCTTCCTGCCTCGAAATTCAAAACCTTAATTTCAGGAACTATTCAATCTACCCAAAAAATACAGGTAGCTCGAATCAAGCGCAAAAAACCCAACTAAAACCTAAGCAAACAATTGCACCTAGGGAGTTAAACTCTGTTGAAAAGAACCAAATTTACAATGGGAACGTTCAGAGGCCAGCGCAGCCTCCATCCAGACCAACCCAACCCAAACCTCCGGTTCCGATGGAGGTAGATCCCTTGAAACATTCTCGGAAGATCAATTACATGAATCGACCAGAGAATACGCCTGCTGTAAGGCCAGCCAGCAATTCTTCAAATATCCCTAGGAAAAACCCAAAATTATTTAACGTTCAAACAGAGGACCAGGAATCCACAGAAGGTGGAGAGAGCGAGGAAATAAATTTTATGACAGACGCCTATCTAGAACTCACCTTAAAAAATGGTGATATTTTAAAGTTCCTCATAGACACAGGAGCTAATAAAAACTTTGTGTGCGAAAAAATTTCAAAAAATCCCAGTAAACTTAAATATCCTTTTAAAGTCCAATCAGCTGCGGGTCAAGTAGAAATAACCCATAAATTACGTGGACCATTTTTTAAAAGTATAGGTATCAAAAATAATTTTGATTTCTTTATATTACCCAATTTAAAATCCTTCGATGGTATCATTGGTGATGATACCCTCAAAGAATTAGGAGCAATAAAAAACAGGAAAAATGACACCTTAACACTCGAAGATGTGGTTCTGCCACTAAAACAAAAGATGTATAAACAGGTAAATAACATTCAAGAAACCCTTTGCCAATATGAGGTTGAGGAAATGATAAACAAATATTCGGAACTCTTCGATCCTGTCTCCGATAGTGGGACAATCGACACACCCGTATTAGCGGAAATAAGGACAACCAGTGAAGAACCGATCTATACAAAATCATATCCTTACCCAACCAACCTTCGGGGTGAGGTAGAAAGACAGATAACAGAACTTTTAAACTATGGCGTAATAAGGCCATCAAAAAGCCCGTACAACTCCCCATTGTGGATTGTACCAAAAAAATCAGGTCCTTCAGGAGAAAAGAAGTACAGAATTGTTATCGATTTTAAACGTTTGAATACAATAACGATACCTGACTCTTACCAAATACCTGATATAAACAACACTCTTGCAAGCTTAGGCGAATGTAAGTATTTTACGACGCTCGACCTTACATCCGGATTCCACCAAATCAGGATGAAGGAAAGGGACATAGAAAAAACAGCCTTTTCAACGGCCAATGGTAAATACGAATTTACTAGGTTGCCGTTTGGCCTTAAAAATGCCCCTTCCATTTTTCAGAGAATGATAAATGACGTTCTCAAACCCATCATAGGGAAATCCTGTTACGTATATATCGATGATATTATAATAATGGGGAAAACAAAAGAAGAACATCTTAAGAATATTGAAGATGTATTCGCTCTCTTATATAAAAGGTTAATCTGGAAAAGTCTAAATTTTTCAGGACGAAAGTGGAATTTTTAGGCCATATCGTCACAGGAAAAGGCATTTTGCCAGACCCTGAAAAAATATCCGCTATTAAAAATATCCCTGCACCCGCTAACCTTAAGGAATTAAAAAGCTTTCTAGGTTTGGCGTCATACTATAGGAGATTTATAAAAGACTTTGCGAAACTTGCCAAGCCACTTACAAACTTAACTAGAGGCGAAAATGCGCAAATAAAAGCAGGTCAATCCAAAAAAATAAAAATTTCGCTAACAGAAGAAAGCTTAAAATCTTTTAACGACATAAAAACCTTACTTATGTCCTCTGAAATTCTGGCCTTCCCAGATTTCAATAAATCCTTTATTTTGACAACGGACGCTTCCAACACTGCAATTGGAGCAGTCCTTTCACAGGGCGAAATCGGTAAAGATAGACCCATAACTTACATATCTAGATCACTCAACAAAACCGAGGAAAACTACTCAACAATTGAGAAAGAAATGCTCGCCATAGTATGGTCCCTTGATAAATTAAGAACCTACTTATATGGAGCTAAGGACAATAAGAATTCTCACTGACCACCAGCCATTGACGTTTGCATTAAGTAACAATAATAATAATGCCAAACTCAAAAGGTGGAAAGCAAGGATAGAAGAATACAATTATAAACTTATTTACAAACCGGGAAAAACGAATGTAGTCGCCGACGCATTATCACGGTTACCAATAGAAATTAATACGTTAACATCTTCGGATGACAATTCACAACATAGTGCTGAGGAGGATAGCTCAAAGCTCATTCCTCACTGTGAAGCACCGCTAAACGTATTCAAAAATCAGATTATATTCCAAGAGGGGAAGGAAGAAATATCTCACGAGGAGCCGCACCCAAGGTACCACAGACACCGCATTAAAAGCGAAAGCTACGATAAGGAAAAATTAGTAAGAATCTTAAAAAGCGTTCTTAACCCAAATATAATCAATGGAATAAAAATTCCAGAAAAATATATTTCGCTATTACAGCAAGTTTATCAAGAATATTTCTCACAATTCCGTATCAGGATCACGCAGGAAGTTGTTACCGATATCCCCGATGAAGAAGTTAAATTTAAAATTATTGAACAAGAACACAAACGAGCTCATCGGAACGATAGAGAAAACAAAGACCAGATACTTGAGAAATACTACTTTCCGCAAATGACTAAACTTATTAAAAAGTATACTAAGTCATGCGAAATTTGTGTATGTAATAAGTACGACCGACATCCACAAAAGCCCAAGTTACAGGCAACACCCATACCTTCGTACCCGACAGAAATTTTGCATATCGACATTATGGAAATGTCCGGTGAAAAATTTATTACGTGTATTGACAAATTCTCCAAATTTGTAAAATTTTTCAAAATTAAAAATAAATCGGTACTGCATATTAGGGATAAACTAATAAAGCTTCTTCATTATTTCACTGTACCAAAGACCTTGGTCATGGACAATGAAGGCAGCTTTATAAGCCCAATAACATGAAACTATCTGGAAGGATTAGGGATTGAGATCTATTTAGCGCCACCTCAGAAGAGTGAAGTTAATGGTGCAATAGGCTGCCATCCTCTCGACTTGGCGGCTTCGTCTCTTTGGTGGAATGGCCCGGAATGGCTAGTCAGCCCTCCGGAAGCTTGGCCAAGGTCGTCTCACCGAGACAACAGCCAACCAGAAGTACGCCAAGCCGAAGCTTTCCATGCAGCCGAAGCCAGTCCCGACATTCTCGATCGGGTTTCCTCACACTCGCGAGCCGTAAAGGTCATGACACATGATTTTAGATTTTTTAGTAATCTATGAAATCGAGTCAAAGGCACACCAGTTGCACAAGACGATTCTCTAACTCACGTTGATTTCAACGTCACAAAGCAGCGTCTCATAGCCTGACTCAAGCTCGATATTTTCCTCTTGAAAGAACCAAGTTGTCCAACGCGGTCCCTATCGGCAAACGAAGCTCGTTACTCACACTCAACCCGTTCCTTAATGAGGCTTATTTACTCCGTGTCAACGTAAGACTAGCTCATTCCACTTTGAGTTAAACAAATTGCTGCATTGCATAAAGTCAATAAACAAGAAAGTCTGCACTTTTTGTAAAATAAGAACAACAACAACGACTCACATTTCGCAAGCACCAACTTCAACCGGAAGCCGTGCCGACGCAATGTGAATCCGCTGTGAACCAAAACTGCATTGCCTAAAGTTGCATTATCAGCATAATTCACCTTAATGCGAGGAATTAAGCAATAGGTAGTTCAAAGCAAAGTAAATAAGCCACACCAAGTTGCAGTGCCTAAAACTGCAACGTTAGCAGTCAATATGTAATTCCAAATTCGAATTCCAACAACAATTGAGTTCCCCAATTTTTGCCTTTACTTATAATTAAGTACATAGTTATGTAGTTGTAGTAGTAACTGTAGCAAGTAAGCAAAATTTGTATAAAAGGGAAATGACAATAAAATTTATAAGTTCATTCTACCACTCAACCTCGGCTTTTCTAATTGTTCCGGTGGCGCGGCGGTAATTGGCGCCTGAAAGTGAAAGAGCGCACGTAGTGAAACAGTGAAGTTAAAAGGGAAGATCCTTATTAAACTGAGAAAAAATTAAAATCAGTTGAAGTTAAAGGGAAGATCCTTGATAAACATTTTGAACTGAAAAAATAAGTAAAGGAAGATCCTTAATAAACATTTTAAACTGAGAAAAAATTAAAATCAGTTGAAGTTAAAAGGAAGATCCTTGATAAACATTTTGAACTGAAAGAAATAAGTGAAGGAAGATCCTTAATAAACATTTTGAACTGAGGAAAAATAAAATCAGTGAAGGAAGATCCTTAATAATCATCATTTAAAATCAGTGAAATCCTGAATAAAACATTTTCAACTAAAACTAACTCAGTCAGAAAAAAAGGAGATATTCCCTACCCACTGAAAGATACTAAAAGTGCGTACCCGGCAAAACCTGACTAAAACGGATAACCATATCCGTTAAAATCACCACGATAAAAACAACCGAACTCGACCGCCACCAAGGAAACCGCAAGGCAGTAACGTAACCCGCCCCCCAGTAGAGGCATAAAAACTTCAAAAAGGACGCAGCGGACCGTTCCCTTAAAGGATGAGGGAATTGAACTTCATTTTATTGTAAGAAAATATCTAATTAAATAATTCTTTATTTAAGTTATTGTATTTTTATCAAAATTTTTGAAATCCAAATAATTACTAATAAAAAATATATTTTAAAATTGCGTGGAACTCAAATAGGAAATTTTTTTTCGAAATGGAAATGCAGGAGGCAATAACTCAACTAACCGGTGCAGTAAATGCACAAATCGAACAAATGAAAGTAATGAACAGTAGGATTACTCAACTAGAGGCCAGGGTTAGTCCACACAATGAGAGTAATATTCAGGAAACCCCTACACGCTTAACGGAAACAGATTTACATGAAATCAGTAGGTTGCCCGACAGCGTAAAAAACCTTCAGACATTCGAAGGCGACCCTGTCCAATATATGTCCTGGATTCATAGCGTTGAATCCATATTGCAGGACTATGAGGTAGTCAGAAATAAACCGATATACAGAGCTATCCTACGGCATATAAGGCAAAAGGTCAGAGGTCCTGCGGACACCGCCTTGATTTCCTATAACATTTTTCATGATGACTGGGGACAAATAAAGACGTGCTTGTCTCTGCATTACGCAGATAAGCGAGATCTTAGAACACTCGAGCACAAGTTAGATTCCTTGTCACAGAAGAACTATAGCATAGAGCAATTCTATGCCAGGGTCAACCACCAATTGTCCCTTATCATAAATAAAATTAAAGGCCAGAACTATTCAATGGAAGCAAGTGCTGCACTTGTGGAAACCTATAGGAATAGGGCCCTAGACATATTTATAAGAGGTGTAAACGGTGAGTTGTCTAGGATGCTTATGATCCAACGACCAAGTAACCTACCGGAAGCATACGCTTCCTGCCTCGAAATTCAAAACCTTAATTTCAGGAACTATTCAATATACCCAAAAAATACAGGTAGCTCGAATCAAGCGCAAAAAACCCAACTAAAACCTAAGCAAACAATTGCACCTAGGGAGTTAAACTCTGTTGAAAAGAACCAAATTTACAATGGGAACGTTCAGAGGCCAGCGCAGCCTCCATCCAGACCAACCCAACCCAAACCTCCGGTTCCGATGGAGGTAGATCCCTTGAAACATTCTCGGAAAATCAATTACATGAATCGACCAGAGAATACGCCTGCTGTAAGGCCAGCCAGCAATTCTTCAAATATCCCTAGGAAAAACCCAAAATTATTTAACGTTCAAACAGAGGACCAGGAATCCACAGAAGGTGGAGAGAGCGAGGAAATAAATTTTATGACAGACGCCTATCTAGAACTCACCTTAAAAAATGGTGATATTTTAAAGTTCCTCATAGACACAGGAGCTAATAAAAACTTTGTGTGCGAAAAAATTTCAAAAAATCCCAGTAAACTTAAATATCCTTTTAAAGTCCAATCAGCTGCGGGTCAAGTAGAAATAACCCATAAATTACGTGGACCATTTTTTAAAAGTATAGGTATCAAAAATAATTTTGATTTCTTTATATTACCCAATTTAAAATCCTTCGATGGTATCATTGGTGATGATACCCTCAAAGAATTAGGAGCAATAAAAAACAGGAAAAATGACACCTTAACACTCGAAGATGTGGTTCTGCCACTAAAACAAAAGATGTATAAACAGGTAAATAACATTCAAGAAACCCTTTGCCAATATGAGGTTGAGGAAATGATAAACAAATATTCGGAACTCTTCGATCCAGTCTCCGATAGTGGGACAATCGACACACCCGTATTAGCGGAAATAAGGACAACCAGTGAAGAACCGATCTATACAAAATCATATCCTTACCCAACCAACCTTCGGGGTGAGGTAGAAAGACAGATAACAGAACTTTTAAACTATGGCGTAATAAGGCCATCAAAAAGCCCGTACAACTCCCCATTGTGGATTGTACCAAAAAAATCAGGTCCTTCAGGAGAAAAGAAGTACAGAATTGTTATCGATTTTAAACGTCTGAATACAATAACGATACCTGACTCTTACCCAATACCTGATATAAACAACACTCTTGCAAGCTTAGGCGAATGTAAGTATTTTACGACGCTCGACCTTACATCCGGATTCCACCAAATCAGGATGAAGGAAAGGGACATAGAAAAAACAGCCTTTTCAACGGCCAATGGTAAATACGAATTTACTAGGTTGCCGTTTGGCCTTAAAAATGCCCCTTCCATTTTTCAGAGAATGATAAATGACGTTCTCAAACCCATCATAGGGAAATCCTGTTACGTATATATCGATGATATTATAATAATGGGGAAAACAAAAGAAGAACATCTTAAGAATATTGAAGATGTATTCGCTCTCTTATATAAAAGGTTAATCTGGAAAAGTCTAAATTTTTCAGGACGAAAGTGGAATTTTTAGGCCATATCGTCACAGGAAAAGGCATTTTGCCAGACCCTGAAAAAATATCCGCTATTAAAAATATCCCTGCACCCGCTAACCTTAAGGAATTAAAAAGCTTTCTAGGTTTGGCGTCATACTATAGGAGATTTATAAAAGACTTTGCGAAACTTGCCAAGCCACTTACAAACTTAACTAGAGGCGAAAATGCGCAAATAAAAGCAGGTCAATCCAAAAAAATAAAAATTTCGCTAACAGAAGAAAGCTTCCTTTATTTTGACAACGGACGCTTCCAACACTGCAATTGGAGCAGTCCTTTCACAGGGCGAAATCGGTAAAGATAGACCCATAACTTACATATCTAGATCACTCAACAAAACCGAGGAAAACTACTCAACAATTGAGAAAGAAATGCTCGCCATAGTATGGTCCCTTGATAAATTAAGAACCTACTTATATGGAGCTAAGGACAATAAGAATTCTCACTGACCACCAGCCATTGACGTTTGCATTAAGTAACAATAATAATAATGCCAAACTCAAAAGGTGGAAAGCAAGGATAGAAGAATACAATTATAAACTTATTTACAAACCGGGAAAAACGAATGTAGTCGCCGACGCATTATCACGGTTACCAATAGAAATTAATACGTTAACATCTTCGGATGACAATTCACAACATAGTGCTGAGGAGGATAGCTCAAAGCTCATTCCTCACTGTGAAGCACCGCTAAACGTATTCAAAAATCAGATTATATTCCAAGAGGGGAAGGAAGAAATATCTCACGAGGAGCCGCACCCAAGGTACCACAGACACCGCATTAAAAGCGAAAGCTACGTTAAGGAAAAATTAGTAAGAATCTTAAAAAGCGTTCTTAACCCAAATATAATCAATGGAATAAAAATTCCAGAAAAATATATTTCGCTATTACAGCAAGTTTATCAAGAATATTTCTCACAATTCCGTATCAGGATCACGCAGGAAGTTGTTACCGATATCCCCGATGAAGAAGTTAAATTTAAAATTATTGAACAAGAACACAAACGAGCTCATCGGAACGATAGAGAAAACAAAGACCAGATACTTGAGAAATACTACTTTCCGCAAATGACTAAACTTATTAAAAAGTATACTAAGTCATGCGAAATTTGTGGATGTAATAAGTACGACCGACATCCACAAAAGCCCAAGTTACAGGCAACACCCATACCTTCGTACCCGACAGTAATTTTGCATATCGACATTATGGAAATGTCCGGTGAAAAATTTATTACGTGTATTGACAAATTCTCCAAATTTGTAAAATTTTTCAAAATTAAAAATAAATCGGTACTGCATATTAGGGATAAACTAATAAAGCTTCTTCATTATTTCACTGTACCAAAGACCTTGGTCATGGACAATGAAGGCAGCTTTATAAGCCCAATAACATGAAACTATCTGGAAGGATTAGGGATTGAGATCTATTTAGCGCCACCTCAGAAGAGTGAAGTTAATGGTGCAATAGAACGAGTGCATTCCACTATTATCGAAATGACCAGATGCCTGCAAGCAGAATACCCTGATTACTCTATCAAGGAAATTATCAACATTGCAGTTGACAGATACAATAACACAATACATTCAGTTACAAAAAGAATGGCTAGTCAGCCCTCCGGAAGCTTGGCCAAGGTCGTCTCACCGAGACAACAGCCAACCAGAAGTACGCCAAGCCGAAGCTTTCCATGCAGCCGAAGCCAGTCCCGACATTCTCGATCGGGTTTACTCACACTCGCGAGCCGTAAAGGTCATGACACATGATTTTAGATTTTTTAGTAATCTATGAAATCGATATAAAATTACGATCAATAGACGCATGTTTGGAAACGTATCTGACAACATTGTCAGTGGTGACCGAGTTTTTAAACGACGATAGATGCAGCTATTTTATCCTATGTGCAACTTCAAGTTCACTACTTGTATTACATCCAACAATACTCTTCGATTTCTTACTGGGGCGTTTGTCACCAAGAGCTTTGGGAGAAGTAGTATTATTAGACACAGAAAATGTAGATGAGCCAGCAACATTAGCCATAAGTCAAAGGCATAAAAGCATTAACATTAGCAGTAGCACCAACAGCCGACGTAACAGGAAAGGAGGCAGCAGGAGAGACATTGTTCAATCGGCTTCATCCGCACAGCCGTGACAATGGTATCTTTATCATTTAGCATAGCGGCAGGTAGGCTATCAGTAACATGAGATCGATCAGTATCAGCAGAGCAAGAGTAAACAGTAGCAGCATCAGCAGAACGAGAGCAGTTAGTCGCAATATTAGCGGGAGCAGCAATATGTGATAATGCAGTCGTCGCAGCAGTGGGTGAGCGCATGGTAGTTTTATGCTTTGTTATTATGTTTGCACTTTGCTTTTTCTTATGACAAACATAAGCAGTAACACACGCACGCAGGTCATTTACCTCAGCCGTAAGCAGCGCAAGGGCCGAGAGATCTCTTTCGATTGATTGAGATGCATCGTTTTCAAGTCACGTAACTCGTCACTTTTTGCTATCAGCAACTGTTTATCTGCCTGTACGTACGCGCATATTCAGATTTGAGAGCAGACATTTCTACAAAAACAGTTTTTAGCGAAATTGCTGAACTCTCAATATTAGCATTGTCTGTTTCACCAAACTTTTGCGTTACTGCAGTCATATGCAAGTCTTGCCGGGTTGACACATTTGCACTCGCACTAGTTGAAGTAGTCTTCGTTGCATTATTAGGAACTTCACTCACTATCTCACAAATTGAGGGAGGAGGGGAGCGAATAGACCTTCGGCGAATAGCCGCACAATTTTTACAAAAAAACTTGTTATTAGAGCTGAGCACATACTCTAAATCAGCTGCAGAGACACTAGCACAGTTCAAATGAAATAGCTCATTGCTTTCAGCACATTGCACTTTGGCTTGGTTGCGATCAACCTTTTGCCCACATAAAAAAGGCATTTTGCATGTATTCGAACTTTTAACTTTAATAGAGTCACTATCTCGAGCACATCAAATTGTTTATTCAATTTCTGTTTATAACAAGTATAAATTCTGCTTATCAAACACCAATATCGCGGAGCGCAAATAAAACACGTCCGTGTTAGTCCGCTGACTGGTATCCTGAGTAGTCTCGATTCGCTGTCCTGTATATTCGCTTTATACACGAATTACTTCTGCAATCGGATATTTGTGGAAAATGTTCGAATGAAAAACAGCAGTTTAGTATATATATATATACATAACTGAAATAAAATTCCAATATACATATTAAATTTTCCCGCGAAAACTGCAAAACGGTTCCCTTAATATACTTATGTACGTATAACCAAAATCGCAAGTAAATATATACTTGCAGTCTCGCTCGCCTTTCAGCAGCAAATACATATGCACATTGACACAGGTATTTACATATTTGTTACAAATACAAACCGTTAAGCAAAACGATAATTTCGAGACTCAAAAAAATTTATTAAAATCACTAAAAATTAACTCTATCGAAAAATTTCACAAATATTGGCATTTCCCCAATCCGATATACATATAAACGTACCCTTGTCTAAGTTAAGATAACAGAGGCGCATAATTAAAGTTACTTTCCAATATTTTAAGAATGATAAATTTCAAGCAACGAACGATTTGTTTTGAGTTGTACTTGCGCCCTTATTAACCTTTGCCACCTGGTATGTGTGTGTCTGCATAGCATGTTCAATAATGTCGAGCGTTCGGCATCGCTTCCCCAAAAATACAGCTAATTGATCCCAGGAAGGCTGCTAGCTGATCAGGGAGCTCTCCTCCCATATCGCCAATTGTACGAGGATTCTGTCCGCAATTTATTCATTAGATGCAAGTGCCTGCATTGCGCGTATGTGTGCTGTGACTGTGTCTGTCAGCTTTCGCAGTTTGGTTACGTTTGAATCTGCCTTGTCTAGCCCAAATATCTCCCTTACGTGTGCCTGAAATATAAGACGTTTGTTATCGAAACGCTTTTGTAAAAGACCTTACGCAGTCTTAGAGTTAGCATCGTTTATCTCCAGTGATCGTGCGGTGTCGAGCGCAGCGCCGCTCAAACAGGACACAGATGTTAAAATATGTCGATTTTTGTATGGCCGCTGTCCCTGTCGATGATTGACGTAAACAGTGAATAGAAATTTGTCCACTCGGTGTATTCGCCACTGAATTTAGGCAGCGTCAGCAGTGGTAAGCGCGAACTATTAGCATTCACAATAATTGATTGAACCTCACTGGCGTTCATCCTGAGCGTGGAAATATGTTGCGTAGCATTACGTTTTCCAATCTTCCGTTGCAGGATAGCTCTAAGGTTGATCAGATCAGTATCGATTTTACTTGGCACGCCACTGGCAATGGAGTCAAAGTCCAATTCCTCTAAGTTTTTGTGTGCGACAAAAAACTAGATTTTAATTCGCCTAGAGAATCCAGCATTGCCGAAAGACTGTACTTGTCCATAATTTGCAGCTTGTCCGAGCCCATTTCGTTGGTTAAGCTTTCCAATCTGTTGAATATAGCTTTTGTTTTAGAAAAGCTACTCGATCTACGTCTTCTTCTGACATGTCGAGGTTTTGAAGTACCGAAAAATCTCGTGATACGTCGGGGTCACCAAATGTTGAGCTACTTAGCCTTTTTAGCAACTTTGTTTGACAAATGATGGTCCACGAATGTTTGAATAAAGTTCGCTTTGAACTATATATGTGCATATGTTCCAATTGCATTGAATGACCGAAGCTAATAATAAAAAGTAGCTTATTTAATGCATGAGAATGTACACACGTACTAACATACATATATACACACACACACACACACTTTTGTGAGAGGACGTGTTTTTGTGTAAGCTCTCAAAAAGTGATTAAATTTTGGTGATATTTGTGGTAATAAATTTATAATTTCCACCAAAAGTGCAGTGAAAAAGTGCGTCTACGTGGAGGCTGCAAGTCCCACTTCTGGAGGTAGAGGACTTTTTACTGTAAGTGTTTATTTTCCAGTTTTCTTTCAGGCGAGATTTGTTTTTTCAAAGTAGCAAACGAAGAAAAAACAAAAGGCTGAATCGCGCCAAATCGGGCTGAAAACAGCTGAGCGAGTGGAGTAAGTTCAGAAAAGTGGTCCAATAAGCCAAGCTTTATTGAAACATCCTGTGCCTAATAAAGCCGAGCTTAAATAGCGGAGACACACACCCCCTACCGGCGTTGTTCTTAAATCACGGTAGGTGGCGCTGAGATCGCCACACAGTGGGCAGAAGCAACTAAATTAGAAGTAAAAGTAGTTGAATACGTTTATAAATATATAAATAATTATCTAATTATAATTATTAAAAATAATAATAATTACTAAATAAATAATAAAATAAATAATAAATAAATAGCATATAAAATAGCAATAAATATAACGAGTTACAGTAAATTAAAGTTAAATTAAATAAATAGTAAGCAATTTAATAGGAAATCGATAAAAATTAATTAATAATCAATTAATAAATAAATTAAAAGAAATAATAGCAAAAATTATTAAAAAATAGAAGCTTGCTTAAAATTAAAATGAGTGTCTCCCGGTCGCCCCCGGCAGGGCGAAATAATAAGGGAGTTTCGGGACCCCAAATAACCGGGAGTGAGTCATCCGAAGTAGGAACGACTCTCAACGTTTTTGGAAAGCGTCCTAGGTTGATGAGTTCGCCTCCAGAGATTTGTCCGGTGCCCAAAAATGTTTGTCTGACTCAAACAGATTATCAGCCATCAGCATGGGTTACCCTCGGAGCAAAGATTCGCGAGCTTGTTGACATGCTGGAGGATGGAAAAAGAAGATCCATCCATCAGCCCATGCGCGATGTTATAGGCGAACTCTCTGCTTTGTTTGAGAAAGCGAAACCCCCAACTCCGAAAGAAAAAACAAATACCGGGAGCCAAACAACCACGGTAAACCACTCTATTCGGCGATCTCAAAGGGGAGTCACAGACGCGTCATCACAGCCAAGCGTTCAACCCAGCAAGAATATGGAAGGAGAGGAGAGGGCAGATTGGCAAACCGTAGAAAGGAGGAAGAAGCCAAAACCTAAGCACCCACGGCCAGATGCTTTAATAATAAAGGATCGTGGGGGAAGGTCTTACGCAGACATTTTGCGGGCTGTCAGGAACGAGCCAAAGCTGAAACACGTAGGAGAGATGGTAACAAAAATAAGGAAAACCACCAATGGGGACTTACTCATTCAGCTGGAGAAACCAACAGACTCGCACACTTCCGAGGTACAGCGAGCTGTCGAAGAAGCGCTTGGCGAAAGCATCTCTGTCCAGACTCTCACCTCGCAAATTGCGTTAGAGGTTAAAGACCTGGACGAAGTATCAACGAAAGAAGAGATTTGCGCCGCTTTTGAAAAAGAGTTCGAGGGGATAAAGTTTAAAGAATACGCAGTAAAATCTATGCGAAAGGCATACAGTGGTACGAAGACAGCGACTATACTTCTCCCAGCTGCAGCCGCAAATAGAGTAATAGCAGCAGGAAAAATACGTATAGGATGGGTGGTTTGCCGAATTCGGCAAAAAACACAGCCGATGCAATGCTTTAAATGCTTAGAGTTTGGACACGTAGCACGAAACTGCAGATCTCCACACGATATGAAGGGATCGTGTTTCAACTGTGGTGACTCAAGTCATATGGCCCGTGATTGCAAGAAAGAGCTGAGGTGTGCCATTTGCACGAGGAAAAACTTGGCAGATTTGAAGCACAGAACAGGTGGAAGAGAATGCCCTTGTTATGTACAGGCAGTACAGGCAGTACAAAAGACACGTAAAGAATGAAGGTTTGCCAACTAAATCTAAACCACTGTAAGGCGGCACAGGAATTGCTGCAGCAGTCGGTATTAGAACTGAATATCGACGTAGCTCTACTGAGTGAACCATACAAAGTGGTCGACTGTCAACTATGGGCCAAGGCCAGCGCAGGGCGATCAGCGGTATGGAGTTGTGCCAAAAAACCACTACCATTAGAAAAACTGAAATCGGAAGTAGGCTTCGTCTGCGTGAAAATTGCTGGCATCATACTGTACAGTTGCTACATACCACCTAGCTTCAACCTCGAGGAGTTTGAAACAATATTAGATAACTTGGTCACCGATGCTAGAACTAGAACGCCGGTTGTAATCGCAGGTGACTTCAATGCATGGGCCCAAGCATGGGGAAGCCGTAAAACAAATCCCAAAGGCAGAGCGCTCCTGACAGCTCTTTCGACCCTAGAAGTGGTGCTATTAAATTCGGGAAGTAAAGCTACATTCAAAAAAGACGGAAGTGAGTCTATAATAGACTTAACATTCATAACTAGTAGACTATCCCGAAATGTCCATTGGGAGGTTAGTGACGACTATACTCACAGCGATCACCAAGCAATTATCTTCACTATAAACGAACCAAAGCAAACAGGGTCTTGCACCGAAAGGAGAACAGTGGGCTGGAAAATCGACTCTCTAGATGAAGAAGCGCTAAAAGTTATGATGTCTGAAGTTACCCTAACACAAGGAGCTACGAATATGGCCAACAAGCTCATGACCACCATAGCAAACGCCTGTGATGCTTCAATGAGGAGAAGAGGAAGAAACCCATCGAGCAGACGTCCCTCAGTATACTGGTGGAATTCCCAGATAGCAGATGTTCGTCAACAATGCAATAGAGCAAGGCGCGACTACCAAAGGGCCAGAAAAACGGCCAATTATTTGGAACAACAAATACACTACAGGGCCAAGCGAAAGGAATTAAAGCAAACCATTAAAGCGAGCAAGAAGAAGTGTTTTCTCCAGCTTTGCGACAGTGCCGAACAAAATCCTTGGGGTATGGCATACAAAGTGGTTACTAAAAAGCTACAGGCATCTGTCCAGCCGCAGCTCACAAGCGCCGACCAACTGGGTATAATAGTAAGCAAACTGTTTCCAGGCCAAAAAGCATTCAGTAGGGAGATCCTCTCCCATGCTGAATGCAAATTCCCCCAGATCACCGCTGGAGAGGTGCTGCTTGCGGTTGATGAATTTAAAGACAGAAAGGCCCCAGGCCCTGACGCAATTCCGAATAAAGTTCTTAAACTAGCAGTGAAAGCGAATACTGAGGTTTTCGTTCACACGTTTAACGAATGCTTTACAGAGGGCGTATTTCCGAAAATATGGAAACCCCAGCGGCTCGTTCTACTACCAAAGGCGGGAAAATCTCCTGGGGATCCCTCTGCATATCGACCAATATGTATGCTTAATACAACACGGAAGCTTCTGGAACGCATAATTACCAATAGAGTTACAGAAGCAATGGAGGCGAATGGAGGACTCTCCGAAACACAATTGGGATTTAGAAAAGGGCGGTCCACAGTTGATGCAGCCAATTTCATAAAAAGAATAGCAGAAGATGCGATTAGCGGTGAGAGATGGAGATGGGGCTCAAAAGAATATTGTTTAATAATTACGCTCGACGTGAAAAACGCATTTAACACCGCAAGCTGGCGGAAAATAACAGAGGCGCTAATAACTTTCGATATTCCAGCATATCTCAGAAGAATCCTAAACAATTACTTGTCGGACAGACTTCTACTCTACGACACCGATGAAGGCAGAAAGAAATATAAGATTTCAGGCGGAGTTCCACAAGGCTCAGTGCTGGGTCCAACGCTATGGAACATAATGTATGATGGCATATTGAAACTACATCTACCAAAAGGGGCGAAAATAGTTGGTTTTGCTGATGACATAGCCATTGTGGTCGTAGCTAAGCACATAAAAGACATTGAAGAGAGTGCAAACAACTCGATCACTAGTGTTCAAAACTGGCTCCTCGATGCAGGTCTAGAGCTTGCACAGCAAAAAACCGAGACAGTGCTAATTAGCAGCAGGAAGATCCGAGAAGTGGCGAAAATAAACGTATGTGGCCATGAAATAGAATCAGCCCCAGATCTGAAATACCTCGGAATCATACTGGATGCTAGATTAACATTCAAGCGGCATATTGAATATGCAGTCGGAAAAGCGGAAAAAGTCGCAGTAGCGCTTTCGAGACTGATGCTTAACGTCGGAGGTCCAAAGCAACAGCGAAGGCATTTATACGCCAATATAGTCAGAAGTGTCCTGCTATACGGGTTTCAAATCTGGGGTGAAGCCTTTAAGAAGACGTCATACGCACGCGAAGCGAAGTCTTTATACCGGCTCTGCGCGGTTAAGGTATGCTGCGCTTACCCAACTACATCGGAAGATGCTGCGTTGGTTATTGCTGGCCTATGTTCAATAGATATCCTGGCGACGCAGACGTTGGCAAGATCTGTAAACAAGGCGAATCGCCAAGCAGAAATCAAGATCTGCTGGCAACAGTGGCAATGCCGTTGGGACCAGACAGATAAAGGTCGCTGGACACACCGTCTCATACCATCAATAGAAAAATGGTTAAGCCGGAAACATGGAGAAGTAAACTTCCAGTTAACCCAAATGCTTACGGGGCATGGCTGTTTTAAATCTTACTTTTATAGATTTAAAATCGATGATGACCCTTACTGCACTCTCTGCGAAGAGGACGATATCCAAGATGCTGAACATTGCTTTTTTGCCTGCACATATTTTGAAGATGAACGAAACTGCCTAAACGTACAGGTAGGGCGGCTGACAAAAGTAGAGAATTTGATCGATATAATGCTCGAATCGATCGAAAACTGGTCTGCCGTCTGCAACATGGCAAATATGGTAATATCGAAACTACGTCAGGCGGAACGACTCCGCAGAAATACATAATCTTTTAATGTCGGTTGACGGCAACAAACTTCACACCGAATCGGCGGCTCGGAACCTAGTCCGTTCCGACTGCCTGCACTAATAAAAAAAAAAAAATAAAAATAAAAAATGTAAGCAGTTTGGCTCTTTGGCCCTAAGCACAGCTTCCAACGAACAGCCCAAAGCGGTTACACACGGCCGGGTAGCCCGGAATCTCGTCCGTTCCGGCTACCAAGAAAGGTTAGTGCTCAATAAACTACTTTTGAGAAATTTATATATATATGTATGTTAAATCCTCAGCTATAAAATATTGTGTTTTTTCCAATAGTTAATACAAAGCAGAAAAAATCGAATTAAGTAAGTAGACGGCTCGGAATCCAGTCCGTTCCGACCGTTGCAGAATAGTTGGAAACCATAAATTTTGAAAAACCAGACGAGAAGAAGTAAAGAGAGTAACAGAGCGGCTCGGAACCCAGTTCGTTCCGACCGGCGGGCAAGGTAATCTAAAATCGTAAATTATATTAAAATCAATAGTTTATATAATAGGAGAAATACCATGTTGAGCGGCTTGGAACCTCGTTCGTTCCAACCGGCAGTCAAGCAAAAAAAAAAAAAAAAAAAAAAAAAAAAAAAAAAAAAAAAATGCTTGGAAATGAAACGGGGCAATTTAAACCCCCACGAAGATGTAACAAACAACAGTACAGAGGGCGGTACAAACAGACTTCACGTACGTAGAGCGTAAGCTCAAGCCATCTCCCGACGAAATACCTGACGGTAGTACCGGGGGAAATGGTACTCAGACAGTAGGAGGTTTAGTTAGGGTTAAAGTCCCACACTGACAAACCGGTGACGGTTAGGCTTTCGATGCTTCCTCCTCGTAAAAAAAAAAAAAAAAAAAAAATATACCCGCTCGACTTAAATGTACGGTAGTTCTTATGCACATACATATTTATTGACGAATGTCCGCATGGTTACTAAGTGCGCGGGCGACACCTTTGGGCATATATATCCCTATTATGTACATATGCCTAGTACATACTCATCTACATATGTCTAGAGCACAACATGAAAAGGAAACAGCAATTGGGAAAGTTTAAAATCCGTAGTGAATATGAAGATTTAGCACAATTGATTGAAGATAATTTAGTGTGACCAGATAACATTATGCTTTGTGTATTCTTATTTAATAAATGTGGTTCCTCCTGCTGCATTCTCCGCTGGTGCTCCGAACACTACCCAAATTCCAGCCTATGCTGGAACAACGATTAAAATGGGCTCATCTCAAGCTAGCCGATCCCAACTGCCACTCCCCATCTCAAATTGACTTAGTCATTGGCAGTGACCTCATCCCTCAAATAATTCTCGAAGTCATTGAAAAACTTTCGAAGAATTTGTTACCTCAAAATACGATATTCGTTTGGATTATAAGAGGCCAGATTCCCGAAAAAGTTACTTGCTTCTCAACTCAGGTAGAACAATTCTCAAATGAGTTCCTAGATTCACAGCTTCGAAAGTTTTAGGAACTGGAAGAAATTCAAAAATCCCATTTAATTATTCCGAAGATGGGATTTGTGAAAAGTTGTTTAAATCTACAACCACAAGAACACATGATGGCCGCTATGTGGTGCGGCTTCCTTTTAAACCAAGTTTTCCGGACCAAATCAGCTTAGCTCTGTCCCGTACATCAGCTTTCTAACAATTTCTCAGCATAGAGAAAAACCTTTTTAAAAAAAGATGATCTCAAACCTCTTTACGATAACGTATTAGAAGAATGTGTCACCCTTAGCCATATGGAGATAACAATTCCATTTGAAATATGCTCAGAATACAAATGTTGGTCGTTCTATCTCCCTCACCACGCAGTGATAAAATCCGAAAAGAAAGCGATATAATTAAGAGTCGTATTTAATGTATCTAAAAGGTCAGGGTCCGGTTACTCTCTCAACAATCTTTTCTATACCAGGCCAACCCTTCAACCTGTGCTGATGCTATTAATACTCGCTGATGCTGTGCTGATGCTATTAATACTGGCGAACGTATAAGTTCGTTTATAATGGCTATGTCGAAAAAATTTATTGTCATATACTTCTACACGAAAACGACCAAGACTACCTAAGAATTGCATTTCGTTCAGACTTAACTAGTCCCATTCTCGATTACAAATTGAAAGCCGTAACATTCGGTGTAAATTGTGCGCCTTACCTCGCAATACGCACACTGCACCAACTCTCAGAAGACGTTAAAACGTCACATCCCAAGGCGGTTTCATTCTGTCTGGTCGTCACGACACACTCTCGGCACAAGAACCCCTCTCAAAAGTAATGAAAGCACTCAAGTCCGCAGGCTCTCCGCTTAAGAAAATAACAGCCAACTATCCCGAAATTCTGAAAATTATAGATGCAGAGGACTTGCTCGACACCAACTTTCTCAAATTCGAGAAAGCAAGCCAAAAGTAAACGCTCGGCTAGCACGAAGCGACAAACTCTCTTCTTTGTCGCGAGACTTTTTGACCAAGCAGGATGACTAACGCTGATAACGATTTAAGCCAAAAGCCTCTTACAAGAGCTCTGGCTTGACGGCATTTATTGGGATGACCAGGTCAAACCCCTCCGCCTAGTAAAATGGGTGCGATTTGCAAATAATCTCGAATCAATCTCAAGCATTCAAATCCCTCGATGGGTTAGATACATCCCCGATCAACAGGTCGAATTGCACGGCTTCTGCGACGCCTCTGAAAATGCGTACTGTAACACCATCTACCTTCTGACCACGAATGGCACTAATATCTATTCCCACCTTCTAGTCGCCAAAGGCAAAGTCGCGCCGCTTCGAACAACAAACTTACCACGGCTTGAGTTTGGTGCCGCCCAACTCCTCGCCAAACTAGTCGCAGAAGTTCAATCTCATCTCGATCTCTCTAAGCGGAAATTGATGTTGTGGTCAGATTCAGAGATCCTTTAAGCCTGGCAATAAAAGCCTCCCCACATGTGGAAAACCTTTGTTTCCAATCGAAACGCGTAGATCATTGATGCCACTTGGGGACATGTTCGCAGTCAAGACAATCCCGCTGAGATGGGCGCTAGAGGCTGCCATCCTCTCGACTTGGCGGCTTCGTCTCTTTGGTGGAATGGCCCGGAATGGCTAGTCAGCCCTCCTGAAGCTTGGCCAAGGTCGTCTCACCGAGACAACAGCCAAACAGAAGTACGCCAAGCCGAAGCTTTCCATGCAGCCGAAGCCAGTCCCGACATTCTCGATCGGGTTTCCTCACACTCGCGAGCCGTAAAGGTCATGACACATGATTTTAGATTTTTTAGTAATCTATGAAATCGAGTCAAAGGCACACCAGTTGCACAAAACGATTCTCTAACTCACGTTGATTTCAACGTCACAAAGCAGCGTCTCATAGCCTGACTCAAGCTCGATATTTTCCTCTTGAAAGAACCAAGTTGTCCAACGCGGTCCCTATCGGCAAACGAAGCTCGTTACTCACACTCAACCCGTTCCTTAATGAGGCTTATTTACTCCGTGTCAACGTAAGACTAGCTCATTCCACTTTGAGTTACAATGAGCGACACCCAATCATAATTCGTGAGAAGTCTCGTTTCGCTGTCCTGTATATTCGCTTTATACACGAGTTACTTCTGCAATCGGATAGTTGTTGCATATATATATACATAACTGAAATTAAATTTCAATATACATATTAAATTTTCCCGCGAAAACTGCAAAACGGTTCCCTTTATATACTTATGTACGTATAACCAAAATCGCACGTACATATAAGTTAGCACAATAAACAAATTGCTGCATTGCATAAAGTCAATAAACAATAAAGTCTGCACTTTTTGTAAAATAAGAACAACAACAACGACTCACATTTCGCAAGCACCAACTTCAACCAGAAGCCGTGCCGACGCAATGTGAATCCGCTGTGAACCAAAACTGCATTGCCTAAAGTTGCATTATCAGCATAATTCACCTTAATGCGAGGAATTAAGCAATAGGTAGTTCAAAGCAAAGTAAATAAGCCACACCAAGTTGCAGTGCCTAAAACTGCAACGTTAGCAGTCAATATGTAATTCCAAATTCGAATTCCAACAACAATTGAGTTCCCCAATTTTTGCCTTTACTTATAATTAAGTACATAGTTATGTAGTTGTAGTAGTAACTGTAGCAAGTAAGCAAAATTTTTATAAAAGGGAAATGACAATAAAATTTATAAGTTCATTCTACCACTCAACCTCGGCTTTTCTAATTGTTCCGGTGGCGCGGCGGTAATTGGCGCCTGAAAGTGAAAGAGCGCACGTAGTGAAACAGTGAAGTTAAAAGGGAAGATCCTTATTAAACTGAGAAAAAATTAAAATCAGTTGAAGTTAAAGGGAAGATCCTTGATAAACATTTTGAACTGAAAAAATAAGTAAAGGAAGATCCTTAATAAACATTTTAAACTGAGAAAAAATTAAAATCAGTTGAAGTTAAAACGAAGATCCTTGATAAACATTTTGAACTGAAAGAAATAAGTGAAGGAAGATCCTTAATAAACATTTTGAACTGAGGAAAAATAAAATCAGTGAAGGAAGATCCTTAATAATCATCATTTAAAATCAGTGAAATCCTGAATAAAACATTTTCAACTAAAACTAACTCAGTCAGAAAAAAAGGAGATATTCCCTACCCACTGAAAGATACTAAAAGTGCGTACCCGGCAAAACCTGACTAAAACGGATAACCATATCCGTTAAAATCACCACGATAAAAACAACCGAACTCGACCGCCACCAAGGAAACCGCAAGGCAGTAACGTAACCCGCCCCCCAGTAGAGGCATAAAAACTTCAAAAAGGACGCAGCGGACCGTTCCCTTAAAGGATGAGGGCATTGAACTTCATTTTATTGTAAGAAAATATCTAATTAAATAATTCTTTATTTAAGTTATTGTCTTGCATACCACAAAGAAAAAAGTAATATTTTTTTTTTCCTTTTTATCAAAATTTTTGAAATCCAAATAATTACTAATAAAAAATATATTTTAAAATTGCGTGGAACTCAAATAGGAAATTTTTTTTCGAAATGGAAATGCAGGAGGCAATAACTCAACTAACCGGTGCAGTAAATGCACAAATCGAACAAATGAAAGTAATGAACAGTAGGATTACTCAACTAGAGGCCAGGGTTAGTCCACACAATGAGAGTAATATTCAGGAAACCCCTATCCGCTTAACGGAAACAGATTTACATGAAATCAGTAGGTTGCCCGACAGCGTAAAAAACCTTCAGACATTCGAAGGCGACCCTGTCCAATATATGTCCTGGATTCATAGCGTTGAATCCATATTGCAGGACTATGAGGTAGTCAGAAATAAACCGATATACAGAGCTATCCTACGGCATATAAGGCAAAAGGTCAGAGGTCCTGCGGACACCGCCTTGATTTCCTATAACATTTTTCATGATGACTGGGGACAAATAAAGACGTGCTTGTCTCTGCATTACGCAGATAAGCGAGATCTTAGAACACTCGAGCACGAGTTAGATTCCTTGTCACAGAAGAACTATAGCATAGAGCAATTCTATGCCAGGGTCAACCACCAATTGTCCCTTATCATAAATAAAATTAAAGGCCAGAACTATTCAATGGAAGCAAGTGCTGCACTTGTGGAAACCTATAGGAATAGGGCCCTAGACATATTTATAAGAGGTGTAAACGGTGAGTTGTCTAGGATGCTTATGATCCAACGACCAAGTAACCTACCGGAAGCATACGCTTCCTGCCTCGAAATTCAAAACCTTAATTTCAGGAACTATTCAATCTACCCAAAAAATACAGGTAGCTCGAATCAAGCGCAAAAAACCCAACTAAAACCTAAGCAAACAATTGCACCTAGGGAGTTAAACTCTGTTGAAAAGAACCAAATTTACAATGGGAACGTTCAGAGGCCAGCGCAGCCTCCATCCAGACCAACCCAACCCAAACCTCCGGTTCCGATGGAGGTAGATCCCTTGAAACATTCTCGGAAAATCAATTACATGAATCGACCAGAGAATACGCCTGCTGTAAGGCCAGCCAGCAATTCTTCAAATATCCCTAGGAAAAACCCAAAATTATTTAACGTTCAAACAGAGGACCAGGAATCCACAGAAGGTGGAGAGAGCGAGGAAATAAATTTTATGACAGACGCCTATCTAGAACTCACCTTAAAAAATGGTGATATTTTAAAGTTCCTCATAGACACAGGAGCTAATAAAAACTTTGTGTGCGAAAAAATTTCAAAAAATCCCAGTAAACTTAAATGTCCTTTTAAAGTCCAATCAGCTGTTGGTCAAGTAGAAATAACCCATAAATTACGTGGACCATTTTTTAAAAGTATAGGTATCAAAAATAATTTTGATTTCTTTATATTAACCAATTTAAAATCCTTCGATGGTATCATTGGTGATGATACCCTCAAAGAATTAGGAGCAATAAAAAACAGGAAAAATGACACCTTAACACTCGAAGATGTGGTTCTGCCACTAAAACAAAAGATGTCTAAACAGGTAAATAACATTCAAGAAACCCTTTGCCAATATGAGGTTGAGGAAATGATAAACAAATATTCGGAACTCTTCGATCCAGTCTCCGATAGTGGGACAATCGACACACCCGTATTAGCGGAAATAAGGGCAACCAGTGAAGAACCGATCTATACAAAATCATATCCTTACCCAACCAACCTTCGGGGTGAGGTAGAAAGACAGATAACAGAACTTTTAAACTATGGCGTAATAAGGCCATCAAAAAGCCCGTACAACTCCCCATTGTGGATTGTACCAAAAAAATCAGGTCCTTCAGGAGAAAAGAAGTACAGAATTGTTATCGATTTTAAACGTCTGAATACAATAACGATACCTGACTCTTACCCAATACCTGATATAAACAACACTCTTGCAAGCTTAGGCGAATGTAAGTATTTTACGACGCTCGACCTTACATCCGGATTCCACCAAATCAGGATGAAGGAAAGGGACATAGAAAAAACAGCCTTTTCAACGGCCAATGGTAAATACGAATTTACTAGGTTGCCGTTTGGCCTTAAAAATGCCCCTTCCATTTTTCAGAGAATGATAAATGACGTTCTCAAACCCATCATAGGGAAATCCTGTTACGTATATATCGATGATATTATAATAATGGGGAAAACAAAAGAAGAACATCTTAAGAATATTGAAGATGTATTCGCTCTCTTATATAAAAGGTTAATCTGGAAAAGTCTAAATTTTTCAGGACGAAAGTGGAATTTTTAGGCCATATCGTCACAGGAAAAGGCATTTTGCCAGACCCTGAAAAAATATCCGCTATTAAAAATATCCCTGCACCCGCTAACCTTAAGGAATTAAAAAGCTTTCTAGGTTTGGCGTCATACTATAGGAGATTTATAAAAGACTTTGCGAAACTTGCCAAGCCACTTACAAACTTAACTAGAGGCGAAAATGCGCAAATAAAAGCAGGTCAATCCAAAAAAATAAAAATTTCGCTAACAGAAGAAAGCTTAAAATCTTTTAACGACATAAAAACCTTACTTATGTCCTCTGAAATTCTGGCCTTCCCAGATTTCAATAAATCCTTTATTTTGACAACGGACGCTTCCAACACTGCAATTGGAGCAGTCCTTTCACAGGGCGAAATCGGTAAAGATAGACCCATAACTTACATATCTAGATCACTCAACAAAACCGAGGAAAACGACTCAACAATTGAGAAAGAAATGCTCGCCATAGTATGGTCCCTTGATAAATTAAGAACCTACTTATATGGAGCTAAGGACAATAAGAATTCTCACTGACCACCAGCCATTGACGTTTGCATTAAGTAACAATAATAATAATGCCAAACTCAAAAGGTGGAAAGCAAGGATAGAAGAATACAATTATAAACTTATTTACAAACCGGGAAAAACGAATGTAGTCGCCGACGCATTATCACGGTTACCAATAGAAATTAATACGTTAACATCTTCGGATGACAATTCACAACATAGTGCTGAGGAGGATAGCTCAAAGCTCATTCCTCACTGTGAAGCACCGCTAAACGTATTCAAAAATCAGATTATATTCCAAGAGGGGAAGGAAGAAATATCTCACGAGGAGCCGCACCCAAGGTACCACAGACACCGCATTAAAAGCGAAAGCTACGATAAGGAAAAATTAGTAAGAATCTTAAAAAGCGTTCTTAACCCAAATATAATCAATGGAATAAAAATTCCAGAAAAATATATTTCGCTATTACAGCAAGTTTATCAATAATATTTCTCACAATTCCGTATCAGGATCACGCAGGAAGTTGTTACCGATATCCCCGATGAAGAAGTTAAATTTAAAATTATTGAACAAGAACACAAACGAGCTCATCGGAACGATAGAGAAAACAAAGACCAGATACTTGAGAAATACTACTTTCCGCAAATGACTAAACTTATTAAAAAGTATACTAAGTCATGCGAAATTTGTGGATGTAATAAGTACGACCGACATCCACAAAAGCCCAAGTTACAGGCAACACCCATACCTTCGTACCCGACAGAAATTTTGCATATCGACATTATGGAAATGTCCGGTGAAAAATTTATTACGTGTATTGACAAATTCTCCAAATTTGTAAAATTTTTCAAAATTAAAAATAAATCGGTACTGCATATTAGGGATAAACTAATAAAGCTTCTTCATTATTTCACTGTACCAAAGACCTTGGTCATGGACAATGAAGGCAGCTTTATAAGCCCAATAACATGAAACTATCTGGAAGGATTAGGGATTGAGATCTATTTAGCGCCACCTCAGAAGAGTGAAGTTAATGGTGCAATAGAACGAGTGCATTCCACTATTATCGAAATGACCAGATGCCTGCAAGCAGAATACCCTGATTACTCTATCAAGGAAATTATCAACATTGCAGTTGACAGACACAATACATTCAGTTACAAAAAGAATGGCTAGTCAGCCCTCCGGAAGCTTGGCCAAGGTCGTCTCACCGACACAACAGCCAACCAGAAGTACGCCAAGCCGAAGCTTTCCATGCAGCCGAAGCCAGTCCCGACATTCTCGATCGGGTTTCCTCACACTCGCGAGCCGTAAAGGTCATGACACATGATTTTAGATTTTTTAGTAATCTATGAAATCGAGTCAAAGGCACACCAGTTGCACAAGACGATTCTCTAACTCACGTTGATTTCAACGTCACAAAGCAGCGTCTCATAGCCTGACTCAAGCTCGATATTTTCCTCTTGAAAGAACCAAGTTGTCCAACGCGGTCCCTATCGGCAAACGAAGCTCGTTACTCACACTCAACCCGTTCCTTAATGAGGCTTATTTACTCCGTGTCAACGTAAGACTAGCTCATTCCACTTTGAGTTACAATGAGCGACACCCAATCATAATTCGTGAGAAGTCTCGTTTCGCTGTCCTGTATATTCGCTTTATACACGAGTTACTTCTGCAATCGGATAGTTGTTGAATATATATATATAACTGAAATAAAATTTCAATATACATATTAAATTTTCCCGCGAAAACTGCAAAACGGTTCCCTTTATATACTTATGTACGTATAACCAAAATCGCACGTACATATAAGTTAGCACAATAAACAAATTGCAGCATTGCATAAAGTCAATAAACAATAAAGTCTGCACTTTTTGTAAAATAAGAACAACAACAACGACTCACATTTCGCAAGCACCAACTTCAACCGGAAGCCGTGCCGACGCAATGTGAATCCGCTGTGAACCAAAACTGCATTGCCTAAAGTTGCATTATCAGCATAATTCACCTTAATGCGAGGAATTAAGCAATAGGTAGTTCAAAGCAAAGTAAATAAGCCACACCAAGTTGCAGTGCCTAAAACTGCAACGTTGGCAGTCAATATGTAATTCCAAATTCGAATTCCAACAACAATTGAGTTCCCCAATTTTTGCATTTACTTATAATTAAGTACATAGTTATGTAGTTGTAGTAGTAACTGTAGCAAGTAAGCAAAATTTGTATAAAAGGGAAATGACAATAAAATTTATAAGTTCATTCTACCACTCAACCTCGGCTTTTCTAATTGTTCCGGTGGCGCGGCGGTAATTGGCGCCCGAAAGTGAAAGAGCGCACGTAGTGAAACAGTGAAGTTAAAAGGGAAGATCCTTATTAAACTGAGAAAAAATTAAAATCAGTTGAAGTTAAAGGGAAGATCCTTGATAAACATTTTGAACTGAAAAAATAAGTAAAGGAAGATCCTTAATAAACATTTTAAACTGAGAAAAAATTAAAATCAGTTGAAGTTAAAAGGAAGATCCTTGATAAACATTTTGAACTGAAAGAAATAAGTGAAGGAAGACCCTTAATAAACATTTTGAACTGAGGAAAAATAAAATCAGTGAAGGAAGATCCTTAATAATCATCATTTAAAATCAGTGAAATCCTAAATAAAACATTTTCAACTAAAACAAACTCAGTGAGAAAAAAGGAGATATTCCCTACCCACTGAAAGATACTAAAAGTGCGTACCCGGCAAAACCTGACTAAAACGGATAACCATATCCGTTAAAATCACCACGATAAAAACAACCGAACTCGACCGCCACCAAGGAAACCGCAAGGCAGTAACGTAACCTGCCCCCCAGTAGAGGCATAAAAACTTCAAAAAGGACGCAGCGGACCGTTCCCTTAAAGGATGAGGGAATTGAACTTCATTTTATTGTAAGAAAATATCTAATTAAATAATTCTTTATTTAAGTTATTGTATTGCATACCACAAAGAAAAAAGTAATATTTTTTTTTTCCTTTTTATCAAAATTTTTGAAATCCAAATAATTACTAATAAAAAATATATTTTAAAATTGCGTGGAACTCAAATAGGAAATTTTTTTTCGAAATGGAAATGCAGGAGGCAATAACTCAACTAACCGGTGCAGTAAATGCACAAATCGAACAAATGAAAGTAATGAACAGTAGGATTACTCAACTAGAGTCCAGGGTTAGTCCACACAATGAGAGTAATATTCAGGAATCAGTAGGTTGCCCGACAGCGTAAAAAACCTTCAGACATTCGAAGGCGACCCTGTCCAATATATGTCCTGGATTCATAGCGTTGAATCCATATTGCAGGACTATGAGGTAGTCAGAAATAAACCGATATACAGAGCTATCCTACGGCATATAAGGCAAAAGGTCAGAGGTCCTGCGGACACCGCCTTGATTTCCTATAACATTTTTCATGATGACTGGGGACAAATAAAGACGTGCTTGTCTCTGCATTACGCAGATAAGCGAGATCTTAGAACACTCGAGCACGAGTTAGATTCCTTGTCACAGAAGAACTATAGCATAGAGCAATTCTATGCCAGGGTCAACCACCAATTGTCCCTTATCATAAATAAAATTAAAGGCCAGAACTATTCAATGGAAGCAAGTGCTGCACTTGTGGAAACCTATAGGAATAGGGCCCTAGACATATTTATAAGAGGTGTAAACGGTGAGTTGTCTAGGATGCTTATGATCCAACGACCAAGTAACCTACCGGAAGCATACGCTTCCTGCCTCGAAATTCAAAACCTTAATTTCAGGAACTATTCAATCTACCCAAAAAATACAGGTAGCTCGAATCAAGCGCAAAAAACCCAACTAAAATCTAAGCAAACAATTGCACCTAGGGAGTTAAACTCTGTTGAAAAGAACCAAATTTACAATGGGAACGTTCAGAGGCCAGCGCAGCCTCCATCCAGACCAACCCAACCCAAACCTTCGGTTCCGATGGAGGTAGATCCCTCGATACATTCCCGGAAAATCAATTACATGAATCGACCAGAGAATACGCCTGCTGTAAGGCCAGCCAGCAATTCTTCAAATATCCCTAGGAAAAACCCAAAATTATTTATCGTTCAAACAGAGGACCAGGAATCCACAGAAGGTGGAGAGAGCGAGGAAATAAATTTTATGACAGACGCCTATCTAGTTTACCCTACCTAGAGCTCACCTTAAAAAATGGTGATATTTTAAAGTTCCTCATAGACACAGGAGCTAATAAAAACTTTGTGTGCGAAAAAATTTCAAAAAATCCCAGTAAACTTAAATGTCCTTTTAAAGTCCAACCAGCTGCGGGTCAAGTAGAAATAACCCATAAATTACGTGGACCATTTTTTAAAAGTTTAGGTATCAAAAATAATTTTGATTTCTTTATATTACCCAATTTAAAATCCTTCGATGGTATCATTGGTGATGATACCCTCAAAGAATTAGGAGCAATAATAAACAGGAAAAATGACACCTTAACACTCGAAGATGTGGTTCTGCCACTAAAACAAAAGATGTCTAAACAGGTAAATAACATTCAAGAAACCCTTTGCCAACATGAGGTTGAGGAAATGATAAACAAATATTCGGAACTCTTCGATCCAGTCTCCGATAGTGAGACAATCGACACACCCGTATTAGCGGAAATAAGGACAACCAGTGAAGAACCGATTTATACAAAATCATATCCTTACCCAACCAACCTTCGGGGTGAGGTAGAAAGACAGATAACAGAACTTTTAAACTATGGTGTAATAAGGCCATCAAAAAGCCCGTACAACTCCCCATTGTGGATTGTACCAAAAAAATCAGGTCCTTCAGGAGAAAAGAAGTACAGAATTGTTATCGATTTTAAACGTCTGAATACAATAACGATACCTGACTCTTACCCAATACCTGATATAAACAACACTCTTGCAAGCTTAGGCGAATGTAAGTATTTTACGACGCTCGACCTTACATCCGGATTCCACCAAATCAGGATGAAGGAAAGGGACATAGAAAAAACAGCCTTTTCAACGGCCAATGGTAAATACGAATTTACTAGGTTGCCGTTTGGCCTTAAAAATGCCCCTTCCATTTTTCAGAGAATGATAAATGACGTTCTCAAACCCATCATAGGGAAATCCTGTTACGTATATATCGATGATATTATAATAATGGGGAAAACAAAAGAAGAACATCTTAAGAATATTGAAGATGTATTCGCTCTCTTATATAAAAGGTTAATCTGGAAAAGTCTAAATTTTTCAGGACGAAAGTGGAATTTTTAGGCCATATCGTCACAGGAAAAGGCATTTTGCCAGACCCTGAAAAAATATCCGCTATTAAAAATATCCCTGCACCCGCTAACCTTAAGGAATTAAAAAGCTTTCTAGGTTTGGCGTCATACTATAGGAGATTTATAAAAGACTTTGCGAAACTTGCCAAGCCACTTACAAACTTAACTAGAGGCGAAAATGCGCAAATAAAAGCAGGTCAATCCAAAAAAATAAAAATTTCGCTAACAGAAGAAAGCTTAAAATCTTTTAACGACATAAAAACCTTACTTATGTCCTCTGAAATTCTGGCCTTCCCAGATTTCAATAAATCCTTTATTTTGACAACGGACGCTTCCAACACTGCAATTGGAGCAGTCCTTTCACAGGGCGAAATCGGTAAAGATAGACCCATAACTTACATATCTAGATCACTCAACAAAACCGAGGAAAACTACTCAACAATTGAGAAAGAAATGCTCGCCATAGTATGGTCCCTTGATAAATTAAGAACCTACTTATATGGAGCTAAGGACAATAAGAATTCTCACTGACCACCAGCCATTGACGTTTGCATTAAGTAACAATAATAATAATGCCAAACTCAAAAGGTGGAAAGCAAGGATAGAAGAATACAATTATAAACTTATTTACAAACCGGGAAAAACGAATGTAGTCGCCGACGCATTATCACGGTTACCAATAGAAATTAATACGTTAACATCTTCGGATGACAATTCACAACATAGTGCTGAGGAGGATAGCTCAAACCTCATTCCTCACTGTGAAGCACCGCTAAACGTATTCAAAAATCAGATTATATTCCAAGAGGGGAAGGAAGAAATATCTCACGAGGAGCCGCACCCAAGGTACCACAGACACCGCATTAAAAGCGAAAGCTACGATAAGGAAAAATTAGTAAGAATCTTAAAAAGCGTTCTTAACCCAAATATAATCAATGGAATAAAAATTCCAGAAAAATATATTTCGCTATTACAGCAAGTTTATCAAGAATATTTCTCACAATTCCGTATCAGGATCACGCAGGAAGTTGTTACCGATATCCCCGATGAAGAAGTTAAATTTAAAATTATTGAACAAGAACACAAACGAGCTCATCGGAACGATAGAGAAAACAAAGACCAGATACTTGAGAAATACTACTTTCCGCAAATGACTAAACTTATTAAAAAGTATACTAAGTCATGCGAAATTTGTGGATGTAATAAGTACGACCGACATCCACAAAAGCCCAAGTTACAGGCAACACCCATACCTTCGTACCCGACAGAAATTTTGCATATCGACATTATGGAAATGTCCGGTGAAAAATTTATTACGTGTATTGACAAATTCTCCAAATTTGTAAAATTTTTCAAAATTAAAAATAAATCGGTACTGCATATTAGGGATAAACTAATAAAGCTTCTTCATTATTTCACTGTACCAAAGACCTTGGTCATGGACAATGAAGGCAGCTTTATAAGCCCAATAACATGAAACTATCTGGAAGGATTAGGGATTGAGATCTATTTAGCGCCACCTCAGAAGAGTGAAGTTAATGGTGCAATAGAACGAGTGCATTCCACTATTATCGAAATGACCAGATGCCTGCAAGCAGAATACCCTGATTACTCTATCAAAGAAATTATCAACATTGCAGTTGACAGACACAATACATTCAGTTACAAAAAGAATGGCTAGTCAGCCCTCCGGAAGCTTGGCCAAGGTCGTCTCACCGAGACAACAGCCAACCAGAAGTACGCCAAGCCGAAGCTTTCCATGCAGCCGAAGCCAGTCCCGACATTCTCGATCGGGTTTCCTCACACTCGCGAGCCGTAAAGGTCATGACACATGATTTTAGATTTTTTAGTAATCTATGAAATCGAGTCAAAGGCACACCAGTTGCACAAGACGATTCTCTAACTCACGTTGATTTCAACGTCACAAAGCAGCGTCTCATAGCCTGACTCAAGCTCGATATTTTCCTCTTGAAAGAACCAAGTTGTTCAACGCGGTCCCTATCGGCAAACGAAGCTCGTTACTCACACTCAACCCGTTCCTTAATGAGGCTTATTTACTCCGTGTCAACGTAAGACTAGCTCATTCCACTTTGAGTTACAATGAGCGACACCCAATCATAATTCGTGAGAAGTCTCGTTTCGCTGTCCTGTATATTCGCTTTATACACGAGTTACTTCTGCAATCGGATAGTTGTTGAATATATATATATAACTGAAATAAAATTTCAATATACATATTAAATTTTCCCGCGAAAACTGCAAAACGGTTCCCTTTATATACTTATGTACGTATAACCAAAATCGCACGTACATATAAGTTAGCACAATAAACAAATTGCAGCATTGCATAAAGTCAATAAACAATAAAGTCTGCACTTTTTGTAAAATAAGAACAACAACAACGACTCACATTTCGCAAGCACCAACTTCAACCGGAAGCCGTGCCGACGCAATGTGAATCCGCTGTGAACCAAAACTGCATTGCCTAAAGTTGCATTATCAGCATAATTCACCTTAATGCGAGGAATTAAGCAATAGGTAGTTCAAAGCAAAGTAAATAAGCCACACCAAGTTGCAGTGCCTAAAACTGCAACGTTGGCAGTCAATATGTAATTCCAAATTCGAATTCCAACAACAATTGAGTTCCCCAATTTTTGCATTTACTTATAATTAAGTACATAGTTATGTAGTTGTAGTAGTAACTGTAGCAAGTAAGCAAAATTTGTATAAAAGGGAAATGACAATAAAATTTATAAGTTCATTCTACCACTCAACCTCGGCTTTTCTAATTGTTCCGGTGGCGCGGCGGTAATTGGCGCCCGAAAGTGAAAGAGCGCACGTAGTGAAACAGTGAAGTTAAAAGGGAAGATCCTTATTAAACTGAGAAAAAATTAAAATCAGTTGAAGTTAAAGGGAAGATCCTTGATAAACATTTTGAACTGAAAAAATAAGTAAAGGAAGATCCTTAATAAACATTTTAAACTGAGAAAAAATTAAAATCAGTTGAAGTTAAAAGGAAGATCCTTGATAAACATTTTGAACTGAAAGAAATAAGTGAAGGAAGATCCTTAATAAACATTTTGAACTGAGGAAAAATAAAATCAGTGAAGGAAGATCCTTAATAATCATCATTTAAAATCAGTGAAATCCTAAATAAAACATTTTCAACTAAAACAAACTCAGTGAGAAAAAAAGGAGATATTCCCTACCCACTGAAAGATACTAAAAGTGCGTACCCGGCAAAACCTGACTAAAACGGATAACCATATCCGTTAAAATCACCACGATAAAAACAACCGAACTCGACCGCCACCAAGGAAACCGCAAGGCAGTAACGTAACCTGCCCCCCAGTAGAGGCATAAAAACTTCAAAAAGGACGCAGCGGACCGTTCCCTTAAAGGATGAGGGAATTGAACTTCATTTTATTGTAAGAAAATATCTAATTAAATAATTCTTTATTTAAGTTATTGTATTGCATACCACAAAGAAAAAAGTAATATTTTTTTTTCCTTTTTATCAAAATTTTTGAAATCCAAATAATTACTAATAAAAAATATATTTTAAAATTGCGTGGAACTCAAATAGGAAATTTTTTTTCGAAATGGAAATGCAGGAGGCAATAACTCAACTAACCGGTGCAGTAAATGCACAAATCGAACAAATGAAAGTAATGAACAGTAGGATTACTCAACTAGAGTCCAGGGTTAGTCCACACAATGAGAGTAATATTCAGGAAACCCCTATCCGCTTAACGGAAACAGATTTACATGAAATCAGTAGGTTGCCCGACAGCGTAAAAAACCTTCAGACATTCGAAGGCGACCCTGTCCAATATATGTCCTGGATTCATAGCGTTGAATCCATATTGCAGGACTATGAGGTAGTCAGAAATAAACCGATATACAGAGCTATCCTACGGCATATAAGGCAAAAGGTCAGAGGTCCTGCGGACACCGCCTTGATTTCCTATAACATTTTTCATGATGACTGGGGACAAATAAAGACGTGCTTGTCTCTGCATTACGCAGATAAGCGAGATCTTAGAACACTCGAGCACGAGTTAGATTCCTTGTCACAGAAGAACTATAGCATAGAGCAATTCTATGCCAGGGTCAACCACCAATTGTCCCTTATCATAAATAAAATTAAAGGCCAGAACTATTCAATGGAAGCAAGTGCTGCACTTGTGGAAACCTATAGGAATAGGGCCCTAGACATATTTATAAGAGGTGTAAACGGTGAGTTGTCTAGGATGCTTATGATCCAACGACCAAGTAACCTACCGGAAGCATACGCTTCCTGCCTCGAAATTCAAAACCTTAATTTCAGGAACTATTCAATCTACCCAAAAAATACAGGTAGCTCGAATCAAGCGCAAAAAACCCAACTAAAATCTAAGCAAACAATTGCACCTAGGGAGTTAAACTCTGTTGAAAAGAACCAAATTTACAATGGGAACGTTCAGAGGCCAGCGCAGCCTCCATCCAGACCAACCCAACCCAAACCTTCGGTTCCGATGGAGGTAGATCCCTCGATACATTCCCGGAAAATCAATTACATGAATCGACCAGAGAATACGCCTGCTGTAAGGCCAGCCAGCAATTCTTCAAATATCCCTAGGAAAAACCCAAAATTATTTATCGTTCAAACAGAGGACCAGGAATCCACAGAAGGTGGAGAGAGCGAGGAAATAAATTTTATGACAGACGCCTATCTAGTTTACCCTACCTAGAGCTCAGCTTAAAAAATGGTGATATTTTAAAGTTCCTCATAGACACAGGAGCTAATAAAAACTTTGTGTGCGAAAAAATTTCAAAAAATCCCAGTAAACTTAAATGTCCTTTTAAAGTCCAACCAGCTGCGGGTCAAGTAGAAATAACCCATAAATTACGTGGACCATTTTTTAAAAGTATAGGTATCAAAAATAATTTTGATTTCTTTATATTACCCAATTTAAAATCCTTCGATGGTATCATTGGTGATGATACCCTCAAAGAATTAGGAGCAATAATAAACAGGAAAAATGACACCTTAACACTCGAAGATGTGGTTCTGCCACTAAAACAAAAGATGTCTAAACAGGTAAATAACATTCAAGAAACCCTTTGCCAACATGAGGTTGAGGAAATGATAAACAAATATTCGGAACTCTTCGATCCAGTCTCCGATAGTGGGACAATCGACACACCCGTATTAGCGGAAATAAGGACAACCAGTGAAGAACCGATTTATACAAAATCATATCCTTACCCAACCAACCTTCGGGGTGAGGTAGAAAGACAGATAACAGAACTTTTAAACTATGGTGTAATAAGGCCATCAAAAAGCCCGTACAACTCCCCATTGTGGATTGTACCAAAAAAATCAGGTCCTTCAGGAGAAAAGAAGTACAGAATTGTTATCGATTTTAAACGTCTGAATACAATAACGATACCTGACTCTTACCCAATACCTGATATAAACAACACTCTTGCAAGCTTAGGCGAATGTAAGTATTTTACGACGCTCGACCTTACATCCGGATTCCACCAAATCAGGATGAAGGAAAGGGACATAGAAAAAACAGCCTTTTCAACGGCCAATGGTAAATACGAATTTACTAGGTTGCCGTTTGGCCTTAAAAATGTCCCTTCCATTTTTCAGAGAATGATAAATGACGTTCTCAAACCCATCATAGGGAAATCCTGTTACGTATATATCGATGATATTATAATAATGGGGAAAACAAAAGAAGAACATCTTAAGAATATTGAAGATGTATTCGCTCTCTTATATAAAAGGTTAATCTGGAAAAGTCTAAATTTTTCAGGACGAAAGTGGAATTTTTAGGCCATATCGTCACAGGAAAAGGCATTTTGCCAGACCCTGAAAAAATATCCGCTATTAAAAATATCCCTGCACCCGCTAACCTTAAGGAATTAAAGAGCTTTCTAGGTTTGGCGTCATACTATAGGAGATTTATAAAAGACTTTGCGAAACTTGCCAAGCCACTTACAAACTTAACTAGAGGCGAAAATGCGCAAATAAAAGCAAGTCAATCCAAAAAAATAAAAATTTCGCTAACAGAAGAAAGCTTAAAATCTTTTAACGACATAAAAACCTTACTTATGTCCTCTGAAATTCTGGCCTTCCCAGATTTCAATAAATCCTTTATTTTGACAACGGACGCTTCCAACACTGCAATTGGAGCAGTCCTTTCCCAGGGCGAAATCGGTAAAGATAGACCCATAACTTACATATCCAGATCACTCAACAAAACCGAGGAAAACTACTCAACAATTGAGAAAGAAATGCTCGCCATAGTATGGTCCCTTGATTAATTAAGCACCTACTTATATGGAGCTAAGGAAATAAGAATTCTCACTGACCACCAGCCATTGACGTTTGCATTAAGTAACAGTAATAATAATGCCAAACTCAAAAGGTGGAAAGCAAGGATAGAAGAATACAATTATAAACTTATTTACAAACCGGGAAAAACGAATGTAGTCGCCGACGCATTATCACGGTTACCAATAGAAATTAATACGTTAACATCTTCGGATGACAATTCACAACATAGTGCTGAGGAGAATAGCTCAATGCTCATTCCTCACTGTGAAGCACCGCTAAACGTATTCAAAAATCAGATTATATTCCAAGAGGGGAAGGAAGAAATTTCTCACGAGGAGCCGCACCCAAGGTACCACAGACACCGCATTAAAAGCGGAAGCTACGATAAGGAAAAATTAGTAAGAATCTTAAAAAGCGTTCTTAACCCAAATATAATCAATGGAATAAAAATTCCAGAAAAATGTATTTCGCTATTACAGCAAGTTTATCAAGAATATTTCTCACAATTCCGTATCAGGATCAAGCAGGAAGTTGTTACCGATATCCCCGATAAAGAAGTTAAATTTAAAATTATTGAACAAGAACACAAACGAGCTCATCGGAACGATAGAGAAAACAAAGACCAGATACTTGAGAAATACTACTTTCCGCAAATGACTAAACTTATTAAAAAGTATACTAAGTCATGCGAAATTTGTGGATGTAATAAGTACGACCGACATCCACAAAAGCCCAAGTTACAGGCAACACCCATACCTTCGTACCCGACAGAAATTTTGCATATCGACATTATGGAAATGTCCGGTGAAAAATTTATTACGTGTATTGACAAATTCTCCAAATTTGTAAAATTTTTCAAAATTAAAAATAAATCGGTACTGCATATTAGGGATAAACTAATAAAGCTTCTTCATTATTTCACTGTACCATGGACAATGAAGGCAGCTTTATAAGCCCAATAACATTAAACTATCTGGAAGGATTAGGGATTGAGATCTATTTAGCGCCACCTCAAAAGAGTGAAGTTAATGGTGCAATAGAACGAGTGCATTCCACTATTATCGAAATGACCAGATGCCTGCAAGCAGAATACCCTGATTACTCTATCAAGGAAATTATCAACATTGCAGTTGACAGATACAATAACACAATACATTCAGTTACAAAAAGAATGGCTAGTCAGCCCTCCGGAAGCTTGGCCAAGGTCGTCTCACCGAGACAACAGCCAACCAGAAGTACGCCAAGCCGAAGCTTTCCATGCAGCCGAAGCCAGTCCCGACATTCTCGATCGGGTTTCCTCACACTCGCGAGCCGTAAAGGTCATGACACATGATTTTAGATTTTTTAGTAATCTATGAAATCGAGTCAAAGACACACCAGTTGCACAAGACGATTATCTAACTCACGTTGATTTCAACGTCACAAAGCAGCGTCTCATAGCCTGACTCAAGCTCGATATTTTCCTCTTGAAAGAACCAAGTTGTCCAACGCGGTCCCTATCGGCAAACGAAGCTCGTTACTCACACTCAACCCGTTCCTTAATGAGGCTTATTTACTCCGTGTCAACGTAAGACTAGCTCATTCCACTTTGAGTTACAATGAGCGACACCCAATCATAATTCGTGAGAAATCTCGTTTCGCTGTCCTGTATATTCGCTTTATACACGAGTTACTTCTGCAATCGGATAGTTGTAGAATATATATATACATAGCTGAAATAAAATTTCAATATACATATTAAATTTTCCCGCGAAAACTGCAAAACGGTTTCCTTTATATACTTATGTACGTATAACCAAAATCGCACGTACATATATACTTGCAGTCTTCTCGCCTCTCAGCAGCAAATACATACGCACATTGACACAGATATTTACATATTTGTTACAAATACAAACCGTAAAGCAAAACGATAATTTCGAGAATCAAAAAAAAAAAAACTTTTTTAAAGCAAAATTTATTAAAACCACTAAAAGTTAACTCTGTTGAAAAACTTCACAAATATTGGCATTTCCCCAATCCGATATACATATAAACGTACCCTTGTATAAGTTAAGATAACAGAGGCGCATAATTAAAGTTGCTTTCCAATATTTTAAGAATGATACGCTTTAAGCAACGAACGATTTGTTTTGATTTGTACTTGCGCCCTTATTAAGCTTTGCCACCTAGTAAGTCTGTGTCAGCTCGCTGATCGGGGAGCTCTCCTCCCATTTCGCCTGTGTCGCTTGATCACGATTCTGGATCACCAATTGTACGAGGACGCAGTCCGCAATTTGTTCATTAGATGCAGTTTGGTTACGTTTGAATCTGCCTTGTCTACCTTAAATATATATGTGTCTGAAATATAAAACGTTTTTTATCGAAACGCTTTTGTAAATGACCTAACGCAGTCGTATAGTTAGCATCGCTTATCTCCAGTGATCGTACGGTGTCGAGCGCAGCGCCGCTCAAACGGAAACGCAGATGTTGACATTTGTCGATTTTTGTAAGGTCGCTGTCCCTGTCGATGATTGACGTGAACAGTGAATAGAAATTTGTCCACTCGGTGTATTCGCCACTGAATTTAGGCAGCGTCAGCAGTGGTAAGCCCGAAACTATTAACATTCACAACAATTGATTGAACCTCACTGGCGTTCATCCTGAGCGTGGAACAATGTTGCGAAGCATTAAGTTTTCCAATCTTCTGTTGCAGGATAGCTCTAAGGTTGATTAGAGCAGCATCAAATTTACTTGGCAAGTCACTGGCAATGGAGTCGAAGTCCAATTCCTCTAAGTTTGTGTGTGCAACAGAAAAACTTTGCAGCTTATCGGAGCCCATTTCGTTGGTTAAGCTTTCCAATCTGTTGAATATAACTTTTGTTTTCCCTAGAAAGGCTACTCGATCTACGTCTTCTCCTGGCATGGCGAGGTTTTAAAGTACCGAAAAATCGCGTGATACTATCACGTCGGGTTCACAAAATGTTGAGCTACTTAGCCTTTTTAGCAGCTATCAATTTACAAAACGATTTTGCGCTTAAGTTAAGCAACTTTATTTGACATATGATGGTCCACGAATGCTCGAATAAATTTCGCCTTGAACTATATATGTACATATGTTCCAATTGCATTGAATGACCGAAGCTAATAATAAAAACTAGCTTATTTAATGCATGAGAATGTACACACGTACTAACATACATATATACCCGCTCGACTTAAATGTACGGTAGTTCATATATAATAATAATAAATATAAGATAATATAAAGATATATACATTAGGGTGAATATTAAATGTATGGAGTATTTTTTTTTTCTTTATTGTTTTGGTCTCAGTGTTTTTTTGTGTGTAGTTTTATTTAAAAAAAATTCTAGTAAAATTTCAAGGTCGTAGGAAGAGGATTAGGGGGCGCGTCGGGCCCCCAAAGTTACACAAAATACGTTTTTTCACGCAAATTCTTACTTTGACTGCTTGTAACTTTCTCTGTGTTTTTTTTTTTAAACATTACTGGCGAAAGATGTTCATTAATATGTCTACAATAACATCTGTCAATAACATTTTTGTCTAATGTTAATATTTAATGAAAAAAACTTAAATATAGGAGAAAAAGTACGCCTCAATGTCGATTTATTATACTTAAATAAAACTACTTATGTATATGATTTCTCTTTTTATTAATATTGTTTAAAGCACTTGAGACAATGTCTTTTTATTACAGTCCGGAAACCGATGGCGGTAATCGCTAACAATTTTTAAAACAAATTGTTTTTGGCGTTCATTTTTGGTAAATAGTTTATTATACTCTTCCATCAATTTAACCCCCCTTTCGGCAGTGTCATTTGTAACATTTAATTTTTTCATCAGTTCAGCCGCTTTACAATAAGATTGGTCCTGCTCCCATTTGTCTGGGTTTAATTTAAAAAAATCAGTATTTATTTGAAATCTTTCAAATAATGCTTTTGTTTCGGCAGAGACGAACTGTTCAATTCCGTCATGGAATATTTCAACGATTTCTCTATCATTTATTGTAGCTCGCTTTGTGTTTTGCTCTTGTTCAAAATCATTTTCCAAAGCCGCCACCATTTTTTGTTTTGAAAAAAGGGATACGTTGCTGTCAAAAAATGCAAGACCAACCGCCTCAGGGCTTAAATACCACAAGTGGTTCCTGAACTTTTTAAGAGCAACATAAGATATAGCAGCATCAATTTTTTTGAAGTTTTCAAGTTTTTGTAAAAATAAAAAATCTTGATATGGCGCTTTAATGGCCAAAGGAGCAGAAAACCACGCTTCGACATAGACTTCAGCAATAAAAACACAAATTTGACGAAGCCCATTTAATTCAGTTGCTGAAAGCTGAAACTCGTTACGGAATAAAAATATTTTTAGACAGTAAAACGCTTTTGCCATCCACCTTGCATGGTGAACAGCTCCTGGCGATCGAAACATTAGGCTGTTTGGATGTGTCTTTTCTGGTTTTTGACCCAGGAAGAGCAAAGTGAGTTCCAAGAATTCTTTATAGTCTTCCCTGTGTTGTTTTTCTTCCAAGATATTATTTACTGCACCGATAATGCGAACAGCAGACTCTTTCATGTACGTCTTGACAGTTGGATCGTTGATGCCATACTCATAGATTTTAGCATCAATCTTAGCCCAAGCATTTTTAAATTTCTCAAACATTTTAACGTTTGGACTTCCATAACAGCTTATTTTTTCTTCGAAAACGCATCTTAAAACAATCTCGTATATATGATGACGGCATGGTTACCATAAAAGTTGTCTTTGTAAATTATTTTCAATTAACGTACAGGTACCATTGAAACGCCCAGTATTGACCGCTGTTGTATCAAACACTAAAGCTTTGATGTGATTTTGCAGACCATATTTATAAATAGCATCGCATACAGCGGATGCCTGTTCTTTTCCAGTACCGGAATCAAGTGCAGGTATTTCAAGAAGCTGTTCAACTTTACCGCTCGATATTATTATAGGCAACCTATCAGCTTTATCATTTCCCGTCAGCGCCGGCAAAAGTTTACCATCCCAATGAAGGCAGATAGCGTCGAGCTCATTTAATTTTAATTTATTTTTTAATGCTGAAAGTCTTTCTTCACGGATTTGTTCCCTTTCCTGGTGTACAGACGTTCGGTTTAAAATATAATCTTCAACATTATTACCCAGAGCTTCAACGACTGCGCTTATTAGATGAACCGCATGTCTGTCACTGATTTTACAGACATCGAGTGCGGCCGCCAGTTTTGGTGTTAGTATTTTATTTGTTCCCCTACATTTTTTGGCTGGAGGTTGACTACAACGTGGGTCACATTCCATATCTGGAAAACTGTTATCATTCTCTGAAGATTCAGATGACAGCAACTCTGCAGTTTCATCTAATAAAAACGACTTAATTTAAAGAAAATAAAAAATAAACAATAACATACAACGAACCAATTAACGCAATTTCACGATTATTCCGCTCCACTTGTTGTAATAAATTGTTGTTGCGTTCTTCAAGTCGGCACTCTCGGCGTACTTCTTCGTAATCGATACCATACATAAAGCCTGGGCGCCCCGTTTTTCGTTGACTTATCAAGAATTCAATATCTTCTTGATTCGACATTATTTTTAATGCACTTGCATGCGCCACGTCAAAAAGCATATCCAATTTTTCTTTCCACGTGTTTACTTTGCTCTTATGAAAATTAGAAGTCTTCTTTGAATCTTTTTGAAAGCTTTGCCATTCTTTATACAATTTCTCTACATTTGTAATGCAGTGTTGTTTATCCTTGACCGGAATGCGGGCTTTTTCCCAGAACACGAATAGTTCTTTTACAACTAAATCTGAACTTTCCCGTAAATTTTTTTTTACTACACGTAAATTGAAAAACAAAACTTTCAACACTTCTATATTGGAGGGTAGTTTACTTCCCGTTAATGAGTTGGTACAATAACCAATTAAATATATGCGTTCACGTAAATTTCTAGCAGACATTTTCGACTTTTCACATTCAAATATTCACTTCGAATGATTTTTTTGCAAATTTAATGCTATTAAAAAATGTTTGCGGCTGCTGCATATAACTGTAAAATAAGAATCTATTTTCCGAGAAACATTGGTGCTGATTTTTTGTCGGTAGCTTACGCAAGCATTGAGAATAATATTGTTGAGGTTGTAACGGGAATATTCTCGGTCACAATTGTCAATATTATAGATCGCTTCAGCATACAGGCAAAAAAAATTTGAAGCAAACTTTTAAAGACAATTCTTACACTTGAAAACAAAAGTAAACAAAAAAAGTCTGAAGTTCGGACTAGCGAGGTCTTACTGTATATAATTGTTGAAGCTACTCTTACGTAAATCATAAGGAATTTTCTATATGAATCTTTAATTAAATAAATCTGAACAAAATCCAAAATTAGAATCATATAAGTAATTTTATTTAAGTATAATAAATCGACATTGAGGCGTACTTTTTCTCCTATATTTAAGTTTTTTTCATTAAATATTAACATTAGACAAAAATGTTATTGACAGATGTTATTGTAGACATATTAATGAACATCTTTCGCCAGTAATGTTTAAAAAAAAAAAACACAGAGAAAGTTACAAGCAGTCAAAGTAAGAATTTGCGTGAAAAAACGTATTTTGTGTAACTTTGGGGGGCCGACGCGCCCCCTAATCCTCTTCCTACGACCTTGAAATTTTACTAGAATTTTTTTTAAATAAAACTACACACAAAAAAATACTGAGACCAAAGAAAATATCACTTTCGAAATTAACTGTCACCCTAATATACATACAATATATAATAATAATACATACATACATATTTATTAACGAATGTCCGCATGGTTACTAAGTGAGCGGGCGACACCTTTGGACATATACTATATCCCTATTATGTACATATGCCTAGTACATACTCATCTACATACAAAGAAGTTCAGAAATCCCATTTAATTATTCCGAAGATGAGATTTGTGAAAAGTTGTTTAAATCTACAACCACAAGAACACATGATGGCCGCTATGTGGTGCGGCTTCCTTTTAAACCAAGTTTTCCGGACCAAATCAGCTTAGCTCTGTCCCGTACATCAGCTTTCTAACAATTTCTCAGCATAGAGAAAAACCTTTTTAAAAAAAGATGATCTCAAAACTCTTTAAGACAACGTATTAGAGGAATATGTCACCCTTAGCCATATGGAGATAACAATTCCATTTGAAATATGCTCAGAAGACAAATGTTGGTCGTTCTATCTCCCTCACCATGCTGTGATAAAATCCGAAAAGAAAACGACAAAAGCAAGAGCCGTCTTTAATGTATCTAAAAGGTCAGGGTCCGATGTTCTCTATACCGGGCCAACCATTCAACCTGCAAGCATAGCAAAAAGAGTATATAGGAGAGTATATAAAAGATATGTGTGTATGTAAATACAATGAATATAATTTACCTACGAAATGCTCCGTCTTGCACGAACTGTCGCTTGATGAGATAGAGAAAAGGCTATATCAGTTCGAACGGAGTCTTGGCTTAAATACTTATTTATGTTCGAAAAGAAACCACCGGCTTTCATCCAGTAAAACTGTATCTTTGTAGCTAACAGTTGTGGAGGAAAACGATCAGTGGTTCCCAACAATTGAATTGAAGGCTTTTGGCTTCAACATTGCCGCCAGCCGGATACAAATATAATTCATTAATTTGTTGTACATTATAAATTTATTCTTAATTCAATATTTAATGCCATGCGTGTAAAAATAATATTGTTGAGCTTTAATATCAGTAATTCAATAATCCAAAAATTCATTATAAATATCGTATATATGTATATATATCTATAAATACGTAAATAGTAAAGTAAGATCTTTGAAGGGATCGTGGTGCCTTAGAAGGAGTATGGGCCAAAGAGGACCCATCCAAAAATAGTATTCTGGGCAGTAGGGTACCCAGGATACGTTATTATTTCACTACGCATAATTTTGTGGTACAAATCGCCGCCAAAAACTTAAGCAACCGCGGAAGATGTACAGAAACTGGGATCGGCCAGTTCTATGTTGCAAAATTTTTCCTTAACAGTCGCATTCAAATGTCGTGCAGGAGTTTTTAACCCGATCTCTGGTATAACTTTCGTTGCAAATGAAAATCGAATGCACGGGTCACTCAAGGCGCTGATGTTCAGCTCACACATCTTGAGAGTGAGAAGTGTGTGTTTTTCTTAGGTGGCGTTTGTCTCCGTAACGCTGATGGCAAAGCCGATGGTGATGTGGGTGGTGAGGAAGTAACCGCCATTAATTCCATAGTGTCAACTGAAAAGGTAAAATAATTTGATTTTCATGCGGCTGAGTAATTCGGCAAAACAACCAGCTTGACTATGGGACGCTTTACCATTCCCCTTTGTGTGCGAATATCTGCTACGCGGATTCGTTTATCGTTACCATAATAAATCTTAGTAACCCTGCCCAATCGCCATTCATTAGGAGGAAGGTTCTCATGTCTTGCTACTACTAAATCATCAACCGCTAAATCCCCTTGAGGGAATTTCCACTTGTAGCGTTTGTGAAGCTCCTTTAAATACCCCTCCTTCCACCTAAAGGAGTGTTGCTGGCTCAAAGCTTTTACCTTTTGCCATCGATTAATTAACGACATTGGATTACTTTCTATAGAAGGTTCAACAGGCGAGAGGATAGGGCCACCAGTAAGAAAATGACCAGGCGTGAGTGCAGCGTAGTCCGCAACAAGTTAGAATTTGGTGAGATGGGCCTCGAATTAAGGCAGCCTTCAATGCGACACAGTAGTGTTTAGAATTTCTCAAATGTAAATTTATACGATGCAGCAACACGACGAAAGTGGAATTTAAAGCTCTTAACTCCCGCCTCCCATAATCCACCCATATGAGGAGCGCCCGCTGGAATAAAGTTCCACGAGACTTCTTGAAGGCTGTACAAAGAACATAGAGATTCCTGCGACATTACAAGGAATTTTTTGAAGTCTTTCTTCAAAACTGTCGAGGCGCCTACAAAATTCGATCCATTATCTGACAATAGCTTCTTTGGACATCTTCTTCTAGGGACAAATCTGGAAAATGTGCCAAGAAAAGTTTCTTTGGACAAATCGCTAGTCGCTTCAAGATGAATTGCTTTTGTAGAAAAGCATATCAAAATGCAGACATACCCGTTGGTTATTTTACAAGCTCTGCCAATGAAGCTTTTGATATCGAAAGGCCCAGCGAAATCGATTCCCGTCGTTTCAAACGGCCTGGAGAGGAATGTCCGCTCTTCAGGCAGAGCGGCCATAATTTGTGAATGCTCTTTCTTTCTTTGAATCAAGCATATCTTACAATTATGAATTATAGAAATAATATGATTTTTACCCCTTGGAATCCAATATTGTTGCCGAATGAGGCGGAAAACCAATTGATTGCCTCCGTGAAGAGATATTCGGTGTACAAACGTGATAAGCAACCTTGACAATGCACAACTATATGGTAGTAGAATACGGTCTCTTTCATTATAAGACAAAACACAGCAATTTTCCAGACGACATTTCACTCGGATAACACTCTGACTGTCCAGAAAAGATTTCAGTGTGAGAAAATGATGCTCTTCGTTCCAATTGAAGTTTTTGCTGTTAAGTTCCTATGTTCTTCCGGGAAATATATAAGCTGCGCCAAAATTATCAGACGAATGCGAATCTTTGAGATTTCTTCTCCAGAAATAGATAACGAGGGGTATGAATAAAATCTACAAGTGTTTTTGTTTGTCCTGTGATAGAAGCAAAAAACGTATGCTAGAACACGTAAAGCTCGAGGGAAAGATGAAAATCTTTCCAAAAGATCTTCAACCTTCTACACTGTAGAAGTGAAAGTGTCACTTCATCAACCAACGATGGCCAAAAAACTGCGTCTTTCTGCAACCAAGACGGGCCATACCACCATAACCTATTAGAGCATAAATCCTGTGGATGCATCCCTCGAGTGCCCAAATCTGCAGGATTTTCTTTTGAGTCCACATGGCTCCAGCGTGTAAACCCGACTGCTTCTTGAATCTTTGCTACACGGTTAGCTACGAAGGTGGTCCAGAAACATGGCCGTTTCCTCAGCCATGAAATAACAATTGTTGAATCTGTCCAACAAAAGATCTTTTCAACTTTGCAAGGAAGTTCATCTAGCAAAGCTTTAAGCATTTCTGCTAGCAAAACCGCAACCACATAGCTCTAATCGAGGAAGTGAAACCGTTTTAATTGGAGCAACTTTTGTTTTGGCTAAAAGAAGATGACAAGATGCTAATTCCTGGCTTTCAACCCTCAAATATATCACCCCCGCATATGCCTTTTCCGACGCGCCACAAAAGGCATGCATTTGAGTTTGACCTGTGTATTCCACCCATCGCGGGATCTCAATGCTTTCTATAAACCTATAGTTTTCGACAAAATCTTTCCACGTGGAAAGTGTTTGCAAATGTAAGGGCTTGTCCCAGGGCGTACCATCTGCCCAATTCTGTTGCATAATAATTTTTGTAACAACCACAATTGGTGCGAGCCAACCAGCTGGGTTAAAAAGTTTTTCTATGGTTGATAAGACTTCCCTTTTGGTAAAGTTTTCTTTAAAGGTAATACTATGCACATTAAAATAAAATCTGTCTCTCCTAGCATTCCACTTTATCCCTAGTGCTTTGGTGTTACTATTTTCATCCAGAGTCAAAAAATCTTCTTCTACTAGATGATCCGTTGGGATACCAATCAGAACTTCCTTTGTGTTTGCAGACCATTTCCGCAATGAAAAACCTGCACTTCCTAAGACATCACTAAGCTCATCACGGGTTTGTACAGCTGTTAAAAGATCGTGGAATCCTGCAAGAACATCATCTACATACATAGAATTTCTAAGTATTTGAGCTGCTAATGGATGCGTATCTTGCGAATCTTCATCCAACTGAAGAAGTGTCCTAATCGCTAAATATGGAGCGCAGTTGACTCCAAAGGTTACCGTTTTTAGTTAAAAATCTTTAATATCGCTACTTGGATTATCTCGGAAGAGAATCCTTTGATATGGTCTATGAGCGGGATCTACCAAAATTTTACGGTACATTTTTTGAATGTCGCTATTAAATACGAACCTATACATTCGGCAGCGTATAAGCAGAAGGGTTAAGTCTGCTTGAAGCAATGGATCTGTGTGCAGAATGTCGTTAAGACAGACTCCATTCGAGGAATTGTTCGAAGCATTGAATACTACCCTTAACTTCTTGGAAGCGCTTCTGGTTTTAAAACTGCATGGTGTTGAAGATAAAAGTATTTACGAAAATGCTCAAATTGTGGAGGTTCTACAATCTCCATATGATTCAAGTCCAGGTACTCTTTGACAACATTGTCGCAGTCATTTTTCAGCGAAGGGGTTTTCACTTACCTGGTTTCGTTTCGAATATATTGTCGAAATTTAATTTGACGAGACGCACCTAACTTTAAATCTACTGGATATGTATTTTTAAATGGCAATGATACCACATATCGCCCCTCCGAATTACGAGTAGTTGTTTTGACATACAACTCTTCACAAAATGAACTCTCTGCTGGTTGAAACTTCTTTTCTGGGATTTTCCCTAACACCCAGAACTTGCGCAATTGACTTTCCAAAGAAATATCCTCTCCCATTGAGACTTTGGAAGCAAAGCAAGAGGCGTGTGCAGTGGGAGATGCGCCAGTGACAATCCACCCGAATACGCTCTCTTGGGATAGAAGGTTGTTATACAAACCGCGCTTCACTCCATCTAACATTACTTTAGGGTATAAATCCCCTCCAATCAAAACATCTACTGGACTGCTTTGATACAACTTTGAGTCTGCTAAGGGTATCTTCAGCAGCTGTTCTAAAATTTATCCATTTAAGGACGTTGACGGCAAGTTTCCAGTAATTTGTGGTAGCACAAATGCAGAAGCTTCTATTAATAGGTTAGGATCACGTGGTGACCCTATTATAAACGAACATAATTTAGAATAATTGTTTGCCATTGCATTTGTTTTTGAACAAGGCAGTTTTAACATTTTTCGAAGGCGTTCCGAAATAAACGAGGCCTCGGAGGCCGAATCAATCAACACACGAGCAAGGTAGGTAGAGCCCAAGTGGCAAATATTAATCATGGCGGTTCCAAGCAGAGCTAACGACAAATTGGTGGTCGTTCAATTTGACATTGAGCATCTAGCAGAAACAGTGGACTGTATATTAGCATGGAAAGCTTTAGAAGCACTTCCTTGATTTGATACCTCCTTATTTGAATGCGGAAAAGTTCTTTGTGGTTGGTATCAAGAAATCGACGAAGATGAACCTTTCACATCCACTATTGACTCGAGTGTCCAATACCGCTGAGTAAGGAAGATATCCATTTGGCTCCAGTTGGCTATAGCTGTTTTATCCAGTAATGTCTGCTCCCACAAACCAAGAGTTGTTTCCGGAAGCCGGTTAGAACATAAATATATAAGAATTGCATCCCAGTTGGAGACATCTATATCATACATCTCTAGTGCCGATAGACATGCGTTAATGCTTCGTTGCAAATCTTTTAATGCTTGTGTACTTTCAGTCCGAATGACTGGAAGTGAAAATAGCCACTTTAGCTGGCTATTTACCAAGACGCGTTTATTCTCATATGCTGTCTTCAAATTGGACTAAGCCATGTCAAAACCTTGATTCGTTAGTGGGGCTTTATTAACGATATCTCGCGCTTCACCACTTGTTTTTTGAATTAATTGGTAAAGTTTTTCTACACTACTCAGACGTGAGTTATTTATGTAAATCGCTGTAAAATGATCCCGAAAGGATGGCCATGAAATATAACCACCCCGAAAAATATCGGTGTCGCACGGTGGCAGATGTAAATTATTTGAAATTCCGGCTACTTGGACAGGGGAGGAAGGAGATGTTTGTTCTGTATTTAGACTACTCATTTGCGTGAATTCGCTTATACGAGTAGAGCACGAAAGATAGTCCTTAAAAGTCGCAGAATGTTTAGCCTTTACGGCTTCTACTTCATCTTCATTTTTTGCAAGCATTTCTCATATGCCTCTTTCGTTTTGCCCCAAACCTCTCCTAGCTCAGATTTCAAAATATTTAAGGATATTTTCGAATGCTCACTCAAAATTGATTCGTTAAATCCAGTATTCAAATCGACAACTTGATCAGAACACCGAGTAAACCAATTAAGGATCGCCATTTTAATGTAGAAAAAGGTGAAGAAATTTAAAACAAGTTGCACAAAGAGCAAGATGCGCGCCTCCAAATAATAAAAAAACACTTAAAAAGATATAAATTGTATCTGTTAAAGGATCTCCCTTACAAATTTCCTACTGTGTCTTGTGCTTGTATCTTACAATGCATGTATGTAATAGAGGGCTGCATGAGTACATTCATATCTTCTGTTAGCCGAATGACACGAATGTGAATGCGGTGCTCATTCAACTCACGCACTCATGCTTATGATTTAAGGGATGTACAAATTTTTCTCTTCGCTACGCTCATTTATAATCATCGATCATTCATGCATTCACGGCCTGTCCGGAAATTGTACGAATGAGACGAATGTGGCGGACGTTGTGCAGGGAGACACCACCAAAGGCACATACATACATATGTAAGGCTCAGCTAGCGATGGCTGTTATTATGTGTGTACGTAACAACGCTTAGCATATGCGTTGTTTTCGCTTATGCTTACTACTTTGTTATTAAAGCTGAAGGATAACTGATTAAAAAATTATATTAACTGATGTTAATTATACAATATTATTATTTAAGACTTAAATAATATTGATGTGAATAAAATATTTGTGGACATTTGACTTCATTAAATTATCCAAATAATTCTCAAAGAAAATTTGAATATTTAAATATTTTCTGAGTTGTTTTTTTTTGATATTATTACTTTTCCACAATTCAATGTACATGCAAGAGTAGTTAAATGCTTTATTTTCGAGATATAGTAAGTAGAAAGCTCGCAAAATTAATGCATTATAATGGTTTTTTTTGGAATAAATTCGAAATGTCTTATGTACATATGAATATGTTTTATAATACCATTGATACTATAGTGCACTTCCATTCTCAAAAATCAGAACCAGAAACTTTATAATTTTTTTTTTCAAAGGTATACAGAATATGATATAGGATCACAATTTCAGGAATAGATTATATGTATGCGTGTATGTACATACATACATACATACATACATACATACATACATATTGTTCACAAGCGCAGACGCACACTCTATGCATACGTACAATGTAGCAAATGGCCTGGCACTCAGTAAGTAGGCTGCATATACATACATACATACATGTACATACATGCATATTTACGGATGTGATGAAGCTGGCGAATATTTAAAAAAGGCCTTTACTACTATACATTATACCCACGCAAAAATAGACAATTGTACGTACGTATGTATATAAATACGTATATAATTATGTATGCACTTCAGCGTCAAAAACAGGTTACAATTGTATGCAATACTTACAATGTTTTTTAACACAAATCCTTTCCGTTAATTCTTTATAAAATAATATTGCATTCTTTAACTAGAACAATATCAATTTCAAAACTAATACAGAGTGCACACATTTTCCAAATATCAAAGTTTTCCATCCAAAATTTCTAACGTTTTAATGAGAAATTGAAAAATTGATAGTCTTAAGAAATTATGTATGTATATAAAAAGCATTGTGAAAATTTTTTTCTAAATTTATTTCTATTTACATTTGCGCCTACTAATGAACATATTTTCATACAAATGTGCATTGACTTTATTATAAGTGTATGCATTTATTTTATAGTTACTTATTAATTTCAGTAAAACTCAATGTAGATTATGCATATATGTACGTAAATATGAAGAGACATGTATTTATTGAATTTTTTCTATTAAATTGCTTTCATAATGTAGCCGCTACCATTTGCAAAAATTGGCGCCGTCATAAAATCTTTCAGTCGAATGTTGTCTCATACAGCCGGATGTGGTCTCATACACCCGAATGCGCATGACTAGTTGTGCAACATATTTGGCTCTCTTTGTACAACGAATGTGTCTTTTTCTGAATGCGACTGAGCGCAGTATTCTCAGCTATATGCAAACTCATTCAGTCATCGCGCTTGCTGTGAGCAGAATGCGTAGAATGTTGCGCTAACGTGTGAATGTGTTAAAACGGCCAATGACTACATTCATGCAGACGTCTAGTATGTAAGTATCTTCATCCACCACTTTTTTTTTTTTTTAACTTTTTTTATTTATTGGATCTCTCTTTTCTAAAAAGAATAAGAATAAGTTTTACAAATCTTAGCCTAAACACATTAGTTATTAATTAACTATTTACTATGGCCCTAAAAACTCAAAGCTGGGCTGCTAGGTCGTTGCGCTGGAGACGGGTACGGCTGCTTAATCGTAAAAGCGATCTGGCAAGTTGATTTGGGTGCGCGGATAACTTGGTCTGATATTTTGCTCTCTGTTGCTCTAATTCATCTTTTACAGGATTTATATTTAGATCTATTTGGATGTACCATGGGGCCCCAGTAATGGTTCTAAGGATCTTTGATTGCGCTCTCTGTATAACATCAACGTTGCTCCTGCAAGCTCCCCAAAGCTCGGAACCATATTTCCAAATTGGTTTTAAGACTGAGTTGTATAGCAGAACTTTATATTCCAGGAAAAGGGGAGAACGGGCATTTATTAGCCAATGCAGATTACTGGCTTTTATTTTCAGTTGGGTTTTTTTAGCTTCGATGTGCCTGCGCCAGGTGAGGCGCCTGTCAAGGTGGACGCCAAGGTATGTAACTTCAACATTTGCCTTTTCTTTGTCGCTACTAGCCCAGGTTCCAGTGTTTGTTCTTAACGGCGTGTCAGCTTATACTGGTGTACTTTAGCTGGGATATGCCTTCCAGAGTGGAAACTTGCTATTGGTGGGTGAAAGTCCTCTGATATAGCTGTATTGAAGTTGTTCTCTCTAAATTTTTAGGGTTTTGGAGAGTCTACTGGTAGCTGCCCTGAAGCGTTCCCTAGTGGCAGGCGATCTGTATGTTTGCCAGTCTCTCCGTAGTCGACGCTTCTCGTGTACGAGTTCTTCAATGTGCCTATTTGGCTGAATGTTACTGGATATTGATGGTACTGTAGATTTCGGTGTAGAAAGTTTAGCGGCAGAGTGAATTATATAGTTCAGCGCATCAACTGAGGTTTCAATGTCAGCTTCACCGTCGATTTTTGGGCTGAGATCAATATGAGTGCTTATGTATTTTTTGTACTTAAGCTAGTCTGTTTTACTTGATGTTAAAGAGTGTGGGCGTTCCAGGAACTGCGGCTGATCTAGGATGTAAAGAAGGACTGGAGAGTGGTCAGAAGACAAGTCCTCTGGAGATTCAATTCGCGTAAGATCACGCGTCACTTTTCTTGTGACTGCAAAGTCGATTAGGTCGGGTTGTTTTCTTGGATCTGTGGGCCAGTACATAGGCTTTCCAGGTGAAATGAAACTAAGCTTGTTCGAGGGTGTAATAATTGCGTTGTACAATTGTCTTCCTTTGGGATTAATGAGGCGAGAGCCCCAGTGGGTATGTTTGGCATTGAAATCGCCTGCTGCTATGAAACGATTGCTTAGAGTATTAAAAAATTCCAAGAATTCTTTTTCAGAAATTGAGAAGCGAGGAGGGCAGTAGATGGATAATATGTTGAGATCGCCGCCAGTTGTTGTAACACGTACTGATTAGGTCTGTAGGTAGTTTGTAGCAAACGCCTTCAGAGGATGATGCTTAATTCGGCGCTTAATTAGAATGCCAGTGCCTCCATGGGCCTTGCCATCTGGATGGTTTGTTGGGTAGAAAATGTAACCCTTGAGTTGAAAATAATTTTTGTTGGTTAAGTGTGTTTCGGATACTAGCAAAACATCGATCTCGCGATCGTTCAAGCACTTTGAAAGCTCGTCTTTGTGCTGTGAAATGCCATTAGCATTCCAGAAGCATATTTTTAGTGTAGCCATTTATGTTGATTTTTGGATGACTAAAAGTTCCATAGTCGATTTTGGTTGCGCATTAGCTCCTGCATGTTATTTTGCATGGATACCATTAAGTTTACCAGTGTGGACAGTATTGCCTCAATTCCACTTGGATTTTGACTAGGGTTTTGTACGCATGTTTGTTGTGTGCTTGATTCAGGTACATTTTGTTGGTTTCGTGGGATGTTTGGCCATTTTAAGGCATTTGCAAACGTAACTCCTGGCGTCGTTGTGGATGAGGTTCTTGGTTGAGAGGGCGTGTATGCCTGCGACATTAGTGGTACCTGAGAAGTGTGGATTAGAGCCTTACGCTGATTCAAACAGACTTTTAACTCCTTATAAACGGGACAGCCCCTATAGTTAGCAGTGTGGTTTTCTCCGCAGTTGTTACATTTCTTGGTGGCTGGATCGGATTTGTTTGCCAGACATGCCGCAGAATAGTGAAGGTCACCACATCCAACGCAGACTGGACGCAGAGTACAATACGTTTTTGTATGTCTATATTCCTGACAGTTTGTATACTGAACAGGGCTATTTCGTTTGTGTGGCTCCTCGACAGTAATTTTACGATGTAAGAAATACTGCAACTTATAGATGGGATGAACAGGGTTTTTATTAATGGGAGTACTGTTCGGTGTCAGTTCGACTTTGAACATAGGTTGAGGGATTTTGTCTCTGTTGAGTATATTCACAACAGACTTAATATCAAAGCCGTTTTCCTGAGACCATCAAATACTTCGTGTTCAGAGACGGTTGATTCAATTCCTTTAATAACTACTTGAATACCTTTTCTGCTTTTCAGCTGGTATGTATAGTAGTTAGTTGATGCATTGTCTAGGAATTTTAAGACCTTACGATAGTTCTCCTCATTACTGACTTGTAGTTTAGTCTCGCTTATATTTCCCTTTTTATAGCTACGACGCAAAACGTATTAGAGCCAATACTTTTTGTCAGATTTTTTACTAATTCGGCGCAGTTCTGTTCCCTTATGTAAATTGTTGGTGGCTTCGCAGTTTTACGCTTTTGGGTTTGTTTTTCATTCTCTTCTAGGGCTCCAAGTATGGCAAATCTGTTTTCAGAAGCCACTTGGGTATTGCCCTCCGTTATTAGCTTAGCTATTTTGGGAATGTTCGCATTTTTTGTTTTCTGTGGGCTTAGCTTTCGCTTAGTTTGTACATACCTGTCGATTCCAGTCTGTATTAATGTTTTGCTGGCGGTAGCAGTTAGATGAGCACTGCTGGCGTTTGCAGTTTTGTCTTGCACTTGCGATTACTTGAGGCTTGGTTGAATTGTTATGTCACATTAAATTGTGCTGACAATATCGGTCGCTGTGCCACTGTTGATGTTGTTGTTGTTGTTGACGACACCGTTGTGGTGAGTGAGGTCACTGTACTTGTTGGTGCGAAAACCGACATTGTGTCGTTTGGCTGGAGAAATGTAGCGATGACGCGCACTGAGCGATCCACGATTGTGTTGGGGGAGAGCACGATATCGCGGGCGATAGCGAACGAGCTCTTTCCGTATCACCTAATAATTTTTTTGTCTCCGAAGAAACAATGTACTTCAGCCCGCATTACTTCTTTTTATTGTGGAAAGGCGACGTTCGTCTTGCTGTTATTGTTGTTGCGCGCGGATTTGACTTGTGGTTTTACCTGAGGCACTGTTAATGTTATTAAGTATTTTGTTTTTTCATTTACGGTTTTTTTTTTGCTCACACAATAGAAATATTGCTGTGCAATTATACACTGGAATTAGCGTCTTTTCGCTCTATCGTTTAGTATATTTGTGCTTATTGAATCACGATTTGGGCACAATTTAATTTAGTGCGACGGAGAGAAGCGACAAAAACACGTCCGAACAGCTCCGTAGCTTATTGTATGGGATTCATCATCAACTTCTTCGGGCACTTTTTAAACTATTTACGTGAATACATATAAGTTTTAAACGATACAACCACTTGTCTAATTAAAAAATTAACGTATGTATGTATGGCCGCTGTGCTCGAGTTGGTAGCGGTGCGTGCTATAACTTGATATGCCGGTGAGTTCGAGGTTCGAATCTCAGCCAGGGCAAGCAAAATCTTAATAATAGAAAAAGTTTTTTCTAATAGCGGTCACCCCTCGGCAGGCATTGGCAAACCTCCGAGGGTATTTCTGCCATGAAAAAGCTTCTCATTAAATACATCTGCCGTTCGGAGTCGGCACAAAACAGTAGGTCCCTCCATTTGTGGTATAATATAAAGACGCACACCACAAATGGTAGGAGAAGCTAGGCCAAACACTGAGCTATATAGTGTACGCGCCAAAATTATATTATATTATATGTATGTATGTACGTGTGAACCAACAAAAACGAAAATGCAAATAAACAAGCGATGAATTGTACCATACGTATGTATGTATATTTACCCGCCTATGATGCGAAACGTATGTATGTACCATGCATAAACCAATGTGTATAAAAAACAATATACATATCTACTTATACTGAGAATACCTATATGCACATATGTATGTTTGTCTGTACTCGCGTATGCTATCAAGCAAGTGTCAAAAAACGACGAAGAGAAAGAAAAAGGAAAAATGCAATGCAGACCGTAACTGTTAAATATTAGAGACACTTGAACATACATATGTACGTATGCACTTCTATATATTTGTACATATAAATGTATGTATATACATTTATACGCTTAATATTTAGCATACTTACATATGTATATGTATGTGTATACAAGTGTATACCAAGTAACAAGGTTAAAGACAGACACTTACGGTATTAAATACTGGTTTCTGATTTGGTAAACTCCGAAAGCTCTTTAAGCATCCACATGTGCATGTAGATGCAACCATATCAAAAAGAGTATACAGGAGAGTATATAAAAAGTATGTGTGTATGTAAATACAATGAAGATAATTTACCTACGAAATGCTTCGTCTTGCACGAACTCCCGCTTGATGAGATAGAGAAAAAGCTATATCACTTCGAACGGAATCTTGGCTTAAACACTTATTTATGTTCGAAAAGAAACCACCGGCTTTCATCCAGTAAAACTGTAACTTTGTAGCGAACAGCTGTGGAGGAAAACGATCAGTGGTTCCCAACAATTGAATTAAAGGCTTTTGGCTTCAACAAAAACGTCACGTCCCAAGGCAGTTTCATTCTGTCTGGTCGTCACGACACATTCTCGGCACAAGAACCCCTTTAACAAGTAATGAAAGCACTCAAGTCGGCAGGCTCTCCGCTTAAGAAAATAACAGTTAACTATCCCGAAATTCTCAAAAATATAGATGCGGAGGACTTGCTCGACACCAACTTTCTCGAATTCGAGAAAGCAAGCACAACGAAAACGCTCGGAATTCAATGGAACGCGCTTGTAGATACCTTCTCATACACCGTTGATTCCATCCCAGCGTTTTGAGCTAGCACGAAGCGACAAACTCTCTCCTCTGTCGCAAGACTTTCTGACTCCGCAGGACGACTAACGCCGATACCGATTTAAGCCAAAGTCCTCTTACAAGAGCTCTGGCTAGTAAAATGGGCGCAATTTGTAAATAATCACGAATCAATCTCAAGCATTCAAATACCTCGCTGGGTGATATACATCCCCGACCAATAGGTCGAATTGCATTGCTTCTGGGACGCCTCCGAAAAGGCGTACTGTGCCAACATCTACCTTCTGACCACGAATGGCACTCATATCTCTTCCCACCTTATAGTCGCCAAAGGCAAGGTCGCGCTGCTTCGAACAACGAGCTTAACACGGCCTGGGTTGGCTGGCGCGCTTCTCCTAGCCAAACTAGTCGCAAAAGTTTAATCGCATCTCGATCTCTCTAAGCGGAAATTGATGTTGTGGTCAGATTCCGAGATCCTTTTAGCCTGGCTAGGAAAGCCTTCCCACGTGTGGAAAACCTTTTTTTCCAATCGAAACGTATAGATAATTGATGCCACTTGGGGACATGTTCGCAGTCAAGACAATCCCGCTGAGATGGGCGCTAGAGGCTGCAAGCCTCTCGACTTGGTGGCTTCGTCTCTTTAATGGGATGGCCCGAAATGGCTAGTCAGCCCTCCGGAAGCTTGGCCAAAGTCGTTTCACCCAGACAACAGCCCACCAGAAGAACGCCGAGCCGAAGCTTTCCATGCAGCCGAAGACAGTCCCGACATTCTCGATTGGTTTTCCTCATACTCGCAAGCCGTAAATGTCATGACACATGATTTTAGATTTCTTAGAAATCTAAAAAATCAAGTCAAAGGCACACCAGTTGCATAAGACGATTCTCTAACTCACGTTGATTTCAACGCCACAAAACAGCATATCATAGCCTGACTCAAGCTCGATATTTTCCTCTTGAAAGAACCTAGTTGTCCAAAGCGGTCCCTATCGGCAAACGAAGCTCGTTACTCACGCTCAACCCGTTCCTTAATGAGGCTAATTTACTCCATGTCAACGTCAGACTAGCCCATTCCACATTGAGTTACAATGAGCGACACCCAATCATCAATCATAATTCCTGAGAAGTCTCGATTGGCTGTCCTGTATATTCGCTTTATACACGAATTACTTCTGCAATCGGATATTTGTGGAAAATGTTTGAATGAAAAACAGCAGTTTAGTATATACATAACTGATATATATACATAACTGAAATAAAATTTCAATATACATATTAAATTTTCCCGCGAAAACTGCAAAACGGTTCCCTTTATATACTTATGTACGTATAACCAAAATCGCAAGTACATATATACTGCTTTGTCTAGCCCAAATATCCCATTTACGGGTGCCTGAAATATAAGACGTTTGTAATCGAAACGCTTTTGTAAAATACTTAACGCAGTCTTATAGTTAGCATCGTTTATCTCCAGTGATCGTACGGTGTCGAGCGCAGCGCCGCTCAAACAGGAACGTAGATGTTCAAATTTGTCGATTTTTGTAAGGTCGCTGTCCCTTTCGATGACTGACGTGAACATTGATTAGAAATTTGTCCACTCGGTGTATTCGCCACTTAATTTAGGCAGCGTCAGCAGTGGTAAGTGCGAACTATTAGCATTCACAATAATTGATTGAACCTCACTCGCGGTCATCCTGAGCGTGGAACAATGTTGCGAAGCACTACGTTTTCCAATCTTCTGTTGCAGGATAGCTCTAAGGTTGATTAGAGCAGCATTGCAGCGGGCGACATCATTGGGCATATATATCCCTAGTATGTACATATGCCTAGTACATACATATGTCTAGTACATGCTCATCTACATATGTCTAGAGCACAACATGAAAAGGAAACAGCAATTGGGAAAGTTTCAAATACGTAGTAAATGTAAAGATTTAGCACAAGTTATTGAAGATAATTTAGTGTGACTAGATGCCATTATGCTTTGTTTATTTTTTTTTTAATAAATGTGGTTCTCCTGCTTCATTGCCCGCTGGTGCTCCGAACACTACCAAAATTCCAGCCTATTCGGGAACAACGATTAAAATGGGCTCATCTCAAGTTAGCCGATCCCAACTGCCACTCCCCATCTCAAATTGACTTAGTCATTGGCAGTGACCTCATCCCTCAAATAATTCTCGAAGTCATTGAAAAACTTTCGAAGAAATACGATATTCGTTTGGATTATAAGTGGCCAAATTCCCAAATTGCTTCTCAACTCTTAGTAATCTAAAAAATCGAATCAAAGGCACACCAGTTGTATAAGACGATTCTCTAACTCACGTTGATTTCAACGTCACAAAGCAGCGTCTCATAGCCTGACTCAAGCTCGATATTTTCCTCTTGAAAGAACCAAGTTGCCCAACGCGGTCCCTATCGGCAAACGAAGCTCGTTACTCATGCTCAACCCGTTCCTTAATAAGGCTAATTCACTCCGTGTCAACGTACGACTAGCTCATTCCACGTTGAGTTACAATGAGCGACACCCAATCATAATTTTTTATTTATTTATTTATTTATTAAGTCTAAAAAATACACGATTTCTTACAGACTATATAAGACTAGGGGAATACAAATAGTTATACACAATAAGATTTATCTAAATAATTCATTTAATGATAATTTGAAATTTTGCCTAGTTAACGAAAAATCAAAAGCGAGAGAATTTGAGACTTGATTAAATTCTTTCAAAGTTCTAAATAAAGGGGCAAAAGACGCATAAACAGTCCTAACACACTCTAAGAAGAACAAATCATTCCTACGCAAGTTTATTTGAGGAATATGGAAATAAATGCTCTCTAAGAGAACTGGAGAGTCGATTACTCCCCGTACAACATGTATACTGCTCCTACTTTCTAAAGATTTTAAGTTTATCAATGCACATCTTGAACTATACGATGGAATCGGATCAGAGAAATGTATCGATCTAAGAGCAAAACGAAGAAACTTCTTCTGGATGGTTTCTAGTCTATTAATGTGACAACGGTGATATGGCCTCCAAATAAATACTGCATATTCTAACTTAGATCGCACAAGCGAAGTAAATAGTACCTTTAAAGTGTATGGGCACGTAAAATCAGAACCGAAACGTCGAATGAAAGCAAAGGTAGAATAAGACTTGGCGATGATGTTATTTAAGTGATTGAGCAACGGGCCAAAAATACTGCCCTGAAGAACACCGGACGTAGCTATTAAAGAACGCGAAGAGTTGTCGTCCACAACAACTACACATTTACGACGAGAGAGATACGACTTAACCCATTTTAAGAAAACGGAATGAAACCCAAAACTAAACAGTTTAGATACTAAAATTGAGTGACTAACTCTATCAAAGGCCTTGGAAAAATCCGTATAGACAGTATCTACTTGAAGTCTATTATTGAAAGCAGACGTACAAATTCGGAAAAAATGCAAGATTAGTGACAGTTGATCTACCAGCCATGAAGCCATGCTGGTTATTAGAAATACAGCGCTTTACTGCGAAACACAATTTCTGTTTGATGATATATTCAAATAATTTTGATGTTGTAGAAAGTTTCTAAATCGGCCTATAATTAGCAATATCACATTTATTACCGATTCTAAATATAGGTGTGATACTTGTAACCTTCCAAGCATCTATGAATTCACCGCAGTCTAAAGATTTATTAAAAATTAGCAAAAGTGGATAAGCCATGGCCGAGCAGTTCTTGAATAGATGAGATGAGAACCCATCAACATCAACTAGCCAGGAGCTTTTGATGTTCTGAATGCCTTCACAAACATCACCAATGGTTAGCGATAGAGACCCGAAATTAATAGCAGAATTGGCGTTAGAAGTGTCACCTATTAACGCTTCAGACCCATGATTAAAATTTGAACTTAAAAATTTAGCAAAAAGATCGGCAGCGTCTTGAGTCGTGAAGGCATATTCTCCATTATAAAATACCTCCGAGGGAATACTAGAACAGGACTTTTTGGATTTAACATAGCGCCAAAATGCCTTTGGATTTGATTTGATTTCAATTTCGAACTTACGAACATAGTTTTGCTGAAGCGTTTTACTTAAGGACTTAAACTTTTTTGAGTAATGGAGATATTTGTATTTATATACTAAGGCCCTTGATACTTTAAACTTTTTAAAAAATTTATTTCTCAATTTCTTAAGCTTTTTTAATCTTTTTGTATGCCATGGAATTTTGTAGTGTTTCTTGTTATCACGGGGCACATATTTATCGCAAATTTCATAAATCTTTGATTTAAAAATGTCAAAACAATCCGAAACCTTAATTCCAGCAAAAATCGAAACCCAATCTATCATAGAAATTGCATTATCTACAATGTGGAAATTACAACTTCTAAAACAAAAATTATTAGATTTATTATCGCCCCAAGTACTTTTAAAACTGTATGATTCTAGATTTATAATAAGCGGTATGTGATGATAGCCAGAACTCGATAAAGGATCAAGACATTCACTAAGTGAAAAGTGCAGGTTATCATTAATAAAAATAAGATCGAGAATCCTAGAGAGCTTGTTTACAAAACTATTAACTTGAATAAGATTTAAACTTAAAAAGCTATCCACTAAGTACAACTCCGGAAAGTTATTAATGTTATTTGGAGTTAAACCATAATTGTTGCCATGTGACCATTCAATATTAGGTAAGTTGAAGTCACCAAGAATACAAAAACTGTTATTAAGATGATTAGAGACGATATCAGTTATATTGTCCACATGCGCTTTGTAAAGACTATCTGGACTGGACGGAGGAAGGTAAGAAGCACAGATGTAGATATTTGTGTTACCATACACCAAGACGCAAAGTTGGTCCAAAAGTAATTACTAAACGCACGAATGATGAGCGTAGTCGCCTCTGAACAGCTATTAAAACTCCACCACCTCTTGAAAATCCAGTTTTACTTGCATCACGGTCTTTTCGATAAACATTAAAAAGATTGGGATCAAAATATTCATTATCATTAAATTCCGCATTCAACCACGACTCAATAAGTACAAAGACGTCGTAGTCCAGGTGAGCACTCATATTAAAAGTGCCCTGGACTAAGTTCGGAGTCCAGATACATTTTGAAAGTATATTCTAAGCGACTTGTTAAGAGGTGTATCCGTTACGGAGTCGGTTACGGTTTTGGTAGTATAGCACCTTCGTTCTGAAAAAACTTAAACGGACGCACAGTAACATCAGCAGGCCAAATCGCAGAATTCAAGAGAGTCTCAAAATATATCGACGGTACTCCTATCTTGAAGTTGATTCGCTTTAAAGTTTTTACAGTAACGTCTTTTTTTACGAGCATATAACAAGATATAAAATTACGATCAATAGACGCATGTTTGGAAACGTATCTGACAACATTGTCAGTGGTGACCGAGTTTTTAAACGACGATAGATGCAGCTATTTTATCCTATGTGCAGCTTCAAGTTCACTACTTGTATTACATCCAACAATACTCTTCGATTTCTTACTGGGGCGATTGTCACCAAGAGCTTTGGGAGAAGTAGTATTATTAGACACAGAAAATGTAGATGAGCCAGCAACATTAGCCATAAGTCAAAGGCATAAAAGCATTAACATTAGCAGTAGCACCAACAGCCGACGTAACAGGAAAGGAGGCAGTAGGAGAGACATTGTTCAATCGGCTTCATCCGCACAGCCGTGACAATGGTATCTTTATCATTTAGCATAGCGGCAGGTAGGCTATCAGTAACATGAGATCGATCAGTATCAGCAGAGCAAGAGTAAACAGTAGCAGCATCAGCAGAACGAGAGCAGTTAGTCGCAATATTAGCGGGAGCAGCAATATGTGATAATGCAGTCGTCGCAGCAGTGGGTGAGCGCATGGTAGTTTTATGCTTTGTTATTATGTTTGCACTTTGCTTTTTCTTATGACAAACACAAGCAGTAACACACGCACGCAGGTCATTTACCTCAGCCGTAAGCAGCGCAAGGGCCGAGAGATCTCTTTCGATTGATTGAGATGCATCGTTTTCAAGTCACGTAACTCGTCACTTTTTGCTATCAGCAACTGTTTATCTGCCTGTACGTACGCGCATATTCAGATTTGAGAGCAGACATTTCTACAAAAACAGTTTTTAGCGAAATTGCTGAACTCTCAATATTAGCATTGTCTGTTTCACCAAACTTTTGCGTTACTGCAGTCATATGCAAGTCTTGCCGGGTTGACACATTTGCACTCGCACTAGTTGAAGTAGTTTTCGTTGCATTATTAGGAACTTCACTCACTATCTCACAAATTGAGGGAGGAGGGGAGCGAATAGCCGCACAATTTTTACAAAAAAACTTGTTATTAGAGCTGAGCACATACTCTAAATCAGCTGCAGAGACACTAGCACACTTCAAATGAAATAGCTCATTGCATTCCGCACATTGCACTTTGGCTTGGTTGCGATCAACTTTTTGCCCACATAAACAAGGCATTTTGCATGTATTCGAACTTTTAACTTTAATAGAGTCACTATCTCGAGCACATGAAATTGTTTATTCAATTTCTGTTTATAACAAGTATAAATTCTGCTTATCGAACACCAATATCGCGGAGCGGAAATAAAACACGTCCGTGTTAGTCCGCTGACTGGTATCCTGAGTAGTCTCGATTCGCTTTATACACGAATTACTTCTGCAATCGGATATTTGTGGAAAATGTTCGAATGAAAAACAGCAGTTTAGTATATATATATATATATGTACATAACTGAAATAAAATTCCAATATACATATTAAATTTTCCCGCGAAAACTGCAAAACGGTTCCCTTAATATACTTATGTACGTATAACCAAAATCGCAAGTAAATATATACTCGCAGTCTCGCTCGCCTTTCAGCAGCAAATACATATGCACATTGACACAGATATTTACATATTTGTTACAAATACAAACCGTAAAGCAAAACGATAATTTCGAGACTCCAAAAAAAAAGGTTTTAAAGCAAAATTTCTTAAAATCACTAAAAATAACTTTATTGAAAAATTTCACAAATATTGGCATTTTCCCAATCCGATATACATACATATAAACGTACCCTTGTATAAGTTAAGATAACAGAGACGCATAATTAAAGTTGCTTTCCAATATTTTAAGAATGATACGCTTTAAGCAACGAACGATTTGTTTTGATTTGTACTTGCGCCCTTATTAACCTTTGCCACCTGGTAAGTCTGTGTCTGCATGTGCAATAATGTCGAGCGTTCGGCATCGCTTCCCCAAAAATACAGCTAATTGATCCCAGGAAGGCAGCTAGCTGATCAGGGAGCTCTCCTCCCATTTCGCCAATTGTACGAGGATGCAGTCCGCAATTTATTCATTAGATGCAAGTGACTGCATTGCGCGTATGTGTGCTGTGACTGTGTCTGTCAGCTTTCGCAGTTTGGTTACGTTTGAATCTGCCTTGTCTAGCCCAAATATCTCCCTTACGTGTGCCTGAAATATAAGACGTTTGTTATCGAAACGCTTTTGTAAAAGACCTAACGCAGTCTTAGAGTTAGCATCGTTTATCTCCAGTGATCGTGCGGTGTCGAGCGCAGCGCCGCTCAAACAGGACACAGATGTTAAAATATGTCGATTTTTGAATGGCCGCTGTCTCTGTCGATGATTGACGTAAACAGTGAATAGAAATTTGTCCACTCGGTGTACTCGCCACTGAATTTAGGCAGCGTCAGCAGTGGTAACCGCGAACTATTAGCATTCACAATAATTGATTGAACCTCACTGGCGTTCATCCTGAGCGTGGAAATATGTTGCGTAGCATTACGTTTTCCAATCTTTCGTTGCAGGATAGCTCTAAGGTTGATCAGATCTGTATCGATTTTACTTGGCACGCCACTGGCAATGGAGTCGGAGTCCAATTCCTCTAAGTTTTTGTGTGCGACAAAAAACTAGATTTCAATTCGCCTAAAGAATCTAGCATTGCCGAAAGGCTGTACTCGTCCATAATATGCAGCTTGTCCGAGCCAATTTCGTTGGTTAAGCTTTCCAATCTGTTGAATATAGCTTTTGTTTTAGAAAAGCTACTCGATCTACGTCTTCTCCTGACATGTCGAGGTTTTAAAGTACCGAAAAATCGCGTGATACGTCGGGGTCACCAAATGTTGAGCTACTTAGCCTTTTTAGCAACTTTGTTTGACAAATGATGGTCCACGAATGTTTGAATAAAGTTCGCTTTGAACTATATATGTACATATGTTCCAATTGCATTGAATGACCGAAGCTAATAATAAAAACTAGCTTATTTAATGCATGAGAATGTACACACGTACTAACATACATATATACCCGCTCGACTTAAATGTACGGTAGTTCATATGCACATACATATTTATTGACGAATGTCCGCATGGTTACTAAGTGCGCGGGCGACACCTTTGGGCATATATATCCCTATTATGTACATATGCCTAGTACATACTCATCTACATATGTCTAGAGCACAACATGAAAAGGAAACAGCAATTGGGAAAGTTAAAAATACGTAGTGAATGTGAAGATTTAGCACAATTGATTGAAGATAATTTAGTGTGACCAGATACCATTATGCTTTGTGTATTCTTATTTAATAAATGTGGTTCCACCTGCTGCATTCTCCGCTGGTGCTCCGAACACCACCCAAATTCCAGCCTATGCTGGAACAACGATTAAAATGGGCTCATCTGAAGCTAGCCGATCCCAACTGCCACTCCCCATCTCAAATTGACTTAGTCATTGGCAGTGACCTCATCCCTCAAATAATTCTCGAAGTCATTGAAAAACTTTCGAAGAATTTGCTACCTCAAAATACGATATTCGTTTGGATTATAAGTTGCCAGATTCCCGAAAAAGTTACTTGCTTCTCAACTCAGGTAGAACAATTCTCAAATGAGTTCCTAGATTCACAGCTTCGAAAGTTTTAGGAACTGGAAGAAGTTCAAAAATCCCATTTAATTATTCCGAAGATGTGATTTGTGAAAAGTTGTTTAAATCTACAACCACAATAACTCATGATGGTGCGGCCTTCAAAACAAGTTTTCCGGACCATATCGGCTTAGGTCGGTCCCGTAAATGAGCTCTTCAACAATTTCTCAGCATGAAGAGAACCTTTTTAAAAAAAGATTATCTCAAACCTCTTTACGACAACGTGGTAGAGGAATATGTCACCCTTAGCCATATGGAGATAAAAACTCCATATGAAATCTGCTCAGAAGACAAATTTTTGTCGTTCTGTCTCGTCTTTAATGCATCTAAAAGGTCACGGTCCGGTTACTCTCTCAAAGATGTTCTCTGTACCGGACCAACCCTTCAACCTGACCTGATGCTATTAATACTCAAACGGCGATGTCGTTTTTAATGGCGATGTCGAAAAAATGTTTCGTCAAATACTTCTACACGATAACGACCTAGACTACCAAAGAATTGTATTTCGTTCAGACTTAAGTAGTCCCATTCTCGATTACAAATTGAAAACCGTAACCTTCGGTGTAAATTGCGCACCTTACCACGCAATACGCACACTGCACTAACTCTCAGAAGACGTTAAAACGTCACATCCCAAGGCGGTTTCATTCTGTCTGGTCGTCACGACACACTCTCGGCACAAGAATTCCTCTCACTAGTAATGAAAGCTCTCAAGTCGGCAGGCTCTCCGCCTAAGAAAATAACAGCCAACTATCCCGAAATTCCCAAAAATAAAGATGCGGAGAACTTGCTCGACACCAACTTTCTCGAATTCAAGCTTACCACGGCTTGAGTTGGGTGGCGCCCGTCTCCTAGCCTAACTAGTCGCAGAAGTTCAATCTCATCTCGATCTCTCTAAGCGGAAATTGATGTTGTGGTCAGATTCCGAGATCTTTTTAGTCTGGCTAGAAAAGCCTTCCCACATGTGGAAAACCTTTTTTTCCAATCGAAACGCGTAGATCATTGATGCCACTTTGGGGACATGTTCGCAATCAAGACAATCCCGCTGAGATGTGCGCTAGAGGCTGCAAGCCTCTCGACTTGGTGGCTTCGTCTCTTTAATGGGATGGCCCGAAATGGTTAATCAGCCCTCCGGAAGCTTGGCCAAAGTTGTCTCACAGAGACATCAGCCCACCAGAAGTACGCTGAGTTGAAGCTTTCCATGCAGCCGAAGAGTAAAGCGAAGAATACGCTGAAAAAATAAAATATATTGAATGCTTGGGTTAAAGCAGATCTGGTATCAATATGTAATGTGCTAGGTATAAACCATCATGGTGAGCAGTTAGAAGATAAAATTTTTAGAAACTTGCAAACAGGAGATTTGTTGCTACATAGCGTGGGCGAGCAGAATACGACGGTCAACGAATCGGATGACGAAACAGACGACAAAATATATAAAGAAGATAGAAGCATAAACAGCACAGCGGGTACAGGCCACCTAGCCACAGCAAAAACGCAAGCGCAAAGCAAAACAGCACAGCGCAACATCAACAGTAACTTCGGCAACGAACGCGGTAGCAGCGGAGTGATAATCGGAGAAAGAGATGATGTGATGCCTTCACACTTCAGTTATCGCGACGTGGAAGAGAGCTTTCGTAATTTCGACGGCGCAAGCTCTATTTCTATTGAAGCGTGGATGGAAGAGTACGAAGAGCAAGCAGAGCTAATGCGATGGAATGATTTTCACGTTTTCTCGATGGGTTTTCCCCATACTCGCGAGCCCAAAAGGTCATGACATATGTTTTTAGATTTCTTAGTAATCTGAAAAATCGAGTCAAAGGCACACCAGTTGCACAAGACGTTTCTCTGACTCACTTTGATTTCATCGTCACAAAGCAGCGTCTCATAGCCTTGACTCACGCTCGATACTTTCCTCTTGAAAGGACCAAGATGTCCAACGCGGTCCCTATCGGCAAACGAAGCTCGTTACTCACGCTCAACCCGTTACTTGATAAGGCTCATTTACTCCGTGTCAACGTAAGACTAGCTAATTCCACGTTGAGTTACTATGAGCGACACCCTATCACAATTCCTTAGAAGTCTCGATTCGCTGTCCTGTATATTCGCTTTATACACGAATTACTGCTGCATGCGGAGTCGCATCTCATGCAGCAAGTTATAAGGCAATTATTTTATATGCCCCGGCTCAAACCGCTCATCAAAAAGTGCATTTTTCAATGTAAACATTGCACTGTCCATAAGCAACAAATTCATTTGCAAATAATGGCAGCCTTGCCCCCAGAGCGGTGCACGTACGCTCCGCCCTTTACCACCACCGGTGTGGAAAAGCGCACGCTCAAATGTACCGCGCAGAGACTTAGCGCGCCTAGCGACGCAACGATGGTTAAGCGCTTTTCACCGATTAAACTCTTTAATCTTTATGGTCTATACATATATGGCATCTAATACGTATCTCGCCTTAGCTATATCACATCCTATATTGAATTATTCATGAATTGAGCTAGTTATGACCTTACCTTACGCTTTTGCTCGGTACTATTTGAATTGTATTCCAAATGATTGAACTGTATTAATCCTTAGTTCTATTGTATAACAGTTAGCGAATTTGTGAGCTATTGGCATCACCCATTCTGCAGGTTGACAGATGTCAGCTGCACATACATATTTAGATTTTAGTAGTTAGAAGTTTTTGAAAGTTTGGTACAATTGATTCTACAGGTTTTTTCTCTTTTATATATACATATATATTCTTATTTTCCAACTCGCGCCGCTTTGATAAAATAACTGAATATACTTTGTGCGCTACTGTTTTTAACACATTTTGTGAGCTGCCTTTGTTACTGAAATTTTGCATTGCTTAATAAAGCTAAATTACATTCAGACGTTTCGAAGTGTTATTTATTTCCACGGGAAAGGTGTGTCGCGAAAAAAGGTGTCAGTTGTTCAGATCCTCCGGTAGCAGTCGCTTTCATTGCGAATTCAACGCCGCAACCATCGTTCCACCTTGCCATCGTCGATCGCCAGACATCCAACAGCACCGCCGCCATTGTGTTGTGCAGCTATCGCCGTTCCAGCGCTATGATCAGACAGTGGGTCGACTTATCGCCCACAGCCTTTCGCCATCTCCAAGCCACCAATCACCCTTTTGTGAAACAGAGGTCCAGAGCCCTATTATTTGGTCCTCCGTTGCCTTAACTCGAGCCAGCGCCAGCATCCCGCCCGTGCACCAAAAAAACCACTTACATAAGTACCAAAGTACTTCAGCCGTAAGTAGGCATTACAGTTTTCTAAAAATTTCCCTGAAGTAATATATAGAAGCCTTATAAATAGATTTGCACAGCAATTGTATCATACGTATGTATGTATGAGCATACATAAGTGCGATATTTGTGGAAAATGTTCAGATGAAAAACAGCAGTTTATTATATATATATACATAACTGGAATAAAAGTTCAATATATATATTAAATTTTCACGCGAAAACTGCAAAACGGTTCCCTTTATATACTTATGTACGTATAACCAAAATCGCGAGTACATATATACTTGCAGTCTCTCTCGCCTCTCAATACATATGCACATTGATACAAATATTTACATATTTGTTACAAATACAAACCGTAAAGCAAAATTTATTAAAATCACTAAAAATTAACTCTATTGAAAAATTTCACAAATATGGGCATTTCCCCAATCCGATATACATATATACGTACCCTTGTATATATTCCAAATAGTGCGGCAAAGTGGTATATATACATACATATCTAAAATAAGTGCTCGCGCTAAATGAATACATAAATTTAAATCCATGCGCATATATATACGTACAAAGCGGGCACAATGGAACGATTAGAGATTTGCTACCCTCAAATAAAATTAAATACATTATTTTGAAATTTCGCAGTTTTCTCACAAATAAAATATTTCGCAAATAATTAAGAATTACTAAGGCACCGCGCGAATGCTTTTTCTGAAATATAAAAAAAAAATATTAAATTTTTATAAATACACATAAATTATTATTGATTAAATGATTTTTGTATTTCTCACATATCAAGCTATCTATGACAATCCACTTGTGGAATTATATTATTTTTTTCCGCTGAGGTTCAACGCTAAACGCGTTCAAGTGCAAAGGCCGCAGAAACGAACAATTTCATGGACTACTGTACTCGATTTAGGTCCACTCAAATCCAAGACAACACGGAGTCGGCTTTAAGAACTAAAGACAATGATATAGATAAGTTTTGGAACCGAGTTCAAGATCCTTACGACAATATTTTATTTAAGCCGTCCGCTTACCATAAATACAGGTTCTTTCTTATAAGTTATGAGGACACAAAAGGCCGAATTGGTGACCAACTCCAACTACTCAAACTAAACGATCCCACGCCTGCTCCAACCGTATCGCAGGCATTGGCTTAAAGGTGCCACTGAAGTTTTTTATGGGGGTTATGAACAATAGCCGTCTTTCTGTAACATGTTCACGGCGGGTTACATAAACCATCCAAAACTCTCTCAGGCGCAAAAGCTGTACCATCTCAGGTACAAAACTCTAGGCAAAGCCAGTCAAATTGTCAAACAATTCGCGTTGAGTGACGATAATTTCAATTTAGCTTGGGAAGCCCTTCGTTATTGATACGAGAATAAGAGAGTACTCGTAGACAACCAAATACGAACTCTGATGAGTTTAAAGCCGATAGTAACCGAAAATAGCGAGGAAATACAGAGATTGCAATCCCCTGTAAATAACTGCCTCCAAATCCTCGCTACCCAGCAAGTCTCTACCGAAAGCTGGGACCCAATTTTATTCTACCTCGTAACCTTGAAGCTTCATGAAAACACAGTCTCCCTGCGGAAATAATCACTTAGTTCCAGAAAAGACCTTCCCAAACAGGCCTTAACTAGTCTTAACTAGACTTAACTAGTCCCATTCTCGATTAAAAATTGAGAACCGTAACCTTCGGTGTAAATTGTGCACCTTACCTCGCAATACGCACACTGCACTAACTCTCAGAAGACGTTAAAACGTCACATCCTAAGGCGGCTTCATTCTGGGTCGTCTTTAATGCATCTAAAAGGTCACGGTCCGGTTACTCTCTCAAAGATGTTCTCTGTACCGGACCAACCCTTCAACCTGACCTGATGCTATTAATACTCAAACGGCGATGTCGTTTCCAATGGCGATGTCGAAAAATGTTTCGTCAAATACTTCTACACGATAACGACCTAGACTACCAAAGAATTTATTTCGTTCAGACTTAAGTAGTAAATTGCGCACCTTACCTCGCAATACGCACACTGCACTAACTCTCAGAAGACGTTAAAACGTCACATCCCAAGGCTGTTTCATTCTGTCTGGTCGTCACGACACACTCTCGGCACAAGAACTCCTATCACAAGTAATGAAAGCTTTTAAGTCGGCAGGCTCTCCGCCTAAGAAAATAACAGCCAACTATCCCGAAATTCTCAAAAATATAGATGCGGAGAACTTGCTCGACACCAACTTTCTCGAATTCAAGCTTACCGCTTGAGTTGGGTGGCGCCCTTCTCCTAGCCAAACTAGTCGCAGAAGTTCAATCCCATCTCGATCTCTCTAAGCGGAAATTGCTGTTGTGGTCAGATTCCGAGAGCTTTTTAGTCTGGCTAGAAAAGCCTTCCTACATATGGAAAATCATTGATGCCACTTGGGGACATGTTCGCAGTCAAGACAATCCCGCTGAAATTTCGCATTGCTTAATAAAGCTAAATTACAGCATCCATCAGCACCGCCGCGACTGTCTTGTGCAGCTATCACCGTTCCAGCGACATCATCAGACAGTGGGTCGACCTATCGCCCACAGCCTGCCGCCATCTCCAGACCACCAGTCAACCTTCTGTGAAACAGAGTTCCAGAGCCCTATCACTTGTGTTATTTATTTATTTATTTATTTATCTACCGGACAAATGCCCTCACAGATAAGAGAAAAACAAAAAGAAATCATAACAAACTATACAAAATTTTATCAAAACACTTACATGTACATATATGTCGAATCAATAGTAATGAAATAACACAATATTTAAAAAGAAAGTGATTACAAATATATACTTAAAACGTTCTCTACATGAATAAAAATCGACACAATTGCAGACAGAATTACACAATGAAATGGACCTGTGAATGGGCTCATTGTTAGCAAACTTTGTTTTACACATATGAACGTAGAAAATGTATTTCTCTCTAAGATGCCTTTCCGGCGCATAAAAAGGTAGAAGCGAAAGTAGATCTGGCGAATCAACTTTGTTATCACATATATCTTTGATGAAGAGAATAGCACAAATTTTTCTCCGATTTGCAAGGGATTGTAAGTTCAAGATTTTACACCTCAGTTCATAAGATGGCATAGATTCAGAAGAAAACATGCGCCGAAGGGCGAATTTGGTAAACCTCCTCTGAACTCTTTCTATTCTGTCCGAATGTGTGAGAAAATCGAAGTCCCAAACGATGCACGCGTATTCTAAAATAGATCTCACCAAAGATGTGTATAGACTTTTAAGCGTAAGCGGATCTAAAAAGTCCTTAGAGTTTCGCTTGAGAAAGCCAAGTTTAGAGTTTGCTGCACAGACAATATATTCTCTGTGAAAGTCGAAATTAAGTTTCGTGTCTAAGTAGACCCCTAAATCCTTGACGGTGGTTTTACGGCTAAAAGTATCGCAGTGGTTAAAAGTGTATTTATTCATTAAAGAGAGCTTTTTCCGAGAAAATGAAATAATGTTACACTTTGAGAAGTTCAGAGAAAGACCGTTGCAAGTACACCACTCTATCATAGATAGAATATCTTGCTAGGCGGAGAAGGATGGATGACCTCATGCCCTCACACTTAAGGGAGTCACAAGTCAGACCTATTCCGAAGTGAAGTATCTAGGAGTAATTCTGGATGCAAAACTGCAAAAATGTCGAGGAAATCTCACGTCGAGCACAAGACCTCTACAGCATTGGCAGCCTTCTGGCAGTGTAAGCAGGTCTTCGGGAAAAGGTGGGGTCTATCACCAAAGGTTATCCTCTGGATATATACCTCTATGATCAGACCCATAATCAGCTAAGTTGCAGTGGTATGGTGGAGCAGACTCTGAATTTATAGCGTGGGGGACCTGCTTGCTAAACTTCAGAGAGCAAACGCCATGTGCTGTACAGGGGCATTCTCTACAACACCTGGCTCTGCTCTTAATGCATTGCTGCACTTACCGTCACTTTGTATATTCATACGTAGAGAGGCCTTAACAGCCACCTGCAGACTTAAAAGAAACGGATATTCGCATAAAACGGAGTAAGACTAGGCGGAAATTGCTGGCGGTAGAGATATGAACATTTGCGTATTTTTAATGCCACAAGATAAAACGCCACCGTTTCCTTTGCTGATGAGACTCTATAACGTTGAGTTCCCTGAGGCTAAATGCTGGTTCAATACCGACACTGAGCCCGGTCTTACACGATGTCGCAGTCTTTACTGATGGTTCCAAAACTTACTCTGGGCCAGGATCTGGAGTTTTTATAGAAGAATCCCCATACGCTTCACTTTTCCCTTGGGGAATATGCCTCGGTCTTCCAGACCGATGTATTTGCAATTCTCAAGGCCATGGACTACATGGTAGAAAATAGGTGGAGGGGGAGGAGTATACGTGTCTGCAGTGACAGCCAAGCTGCACTCAAGGCATTGTCAAGCCCTCTAACTACTTTCAAACTAGTTCGGCAATGCAAGTCTATGTTAGAAAACATAATGAACTTGCTTTACTCTGGGTGCCTGGTCACTCGGGAGTACCTGGTAATGAGACATCTGACCATTTAGCCAGAATTAGTTCGGATCAGGTGTTTTTCGGCCCGCAACCAGCTATAGCACGTCCACCTTCGGCCATCGATGCCAACATCAGAATAAAAGTGGACTAAGTGCCTCTATTGCATAAAACTAAGTTATTAGTTAGGAGGTGGTTAAAACTCACCTCGACTGTTGATGTCGCTGCTTCTCCACTGCAAATGGTGGGCGTTAGCATCGTATCCGATGAGTATTAAACTTGCTGTGTCGTCGCTCACTAGCATGCGGAGTTGACCTCAGCCTGCGTAATGGGCTCATCAGCTTCGTACGCCATGTACGTGGAGGCCATCAGCAAAGACTTCCCTCCAATCGCAAACAGCGTTGTCCTCATGTCTCCATCACTATAATAGTAGTAGCTAATAGCCCACCACACCTAGACCACCCCTCGCTTTTCCTGTCGGCCGGCATTTCAAGTACTTCGCCCTCACGCATTTCGGTCTCTCTCTTCTTCTCAGGAAAAAGCGTCCCGCTTCCTGCAGTGTGGCTCTATAGACAGCATCTTGCCGTTCCTTGGCAGCGCGACATTTCTTGGCGTACTATTTGTTTTTTCGGGCTCGCTGAAAACCAATGGATTGTTCGGCGGCGGTACGTAAAGAGCAAGAGTTTTCATTCCAATGCTCTGAAATATCGCTGTGTTGATTAGTGCTCTTAGAGAAAAGGAGTGCGAGTCGAGTAGCGTACGCACTGTGCTGTCTATTGTGATTGCAGCTTTCCGACGTCAAGCTTTCCTTGTGTCCAATTCCGCGCGACTTCGACACATAGGGGCGCATGCGAATATTGCCTGCGCAAAATAATCAATGTTGGCTCCTCGGATCGTACGTTCTTCTAGGACACTGGAAGCGTTCCTGCCGTCTATCAAAACAAGGTCAATTTGGTCTCGTGTTTTACCATTTGGGGACAGCCACTTATCCTGATGTATATTCCTATGCTGGAACCTGGTACTACAGACTACCACGTTTCGGGCCTCGGCGAGGTCGATCAGTCTCAATCCGTTATTAGACGTTTCGTCGTGGAGACTGAAATTTCCGACTGTGGAACCAAAGGTGTAATACAAGGAAGTATATTAGGGCCGTTGCTCTTCGTTTTATTCATCAATGATATTACCGAGTGTTTTTCATTTAGCAGATATTTGTTATTTGCAGATGACTTGAAAATATTTGCAGTAGTAAATAGTGCAACCGATGTGACAAACCTCCAAGCTGATTTGGATAATTTGTCTCTTTGGTGTCAACACTCACATCTCTCTCTTTATATTAAAAAATGTTTTCATATGACTTTTGCTAAAGCTCGTTACATCAGGCACACATCTTACTCTATTTCGAATACAATACTCAAGGCTGTTGGCGAAATCAAAGATCTTGGAGTTATATTTGATTCAAATTTCTCTTTTAATAATCACATCAATTTTATAATATCTAACGCCTTCTCAGTTTTAGGCTTTGTACGCCGGCACAGTACAAATTTTACTGACCCATATACTCTAAAACTACTTTTTTCGTCTTATGTTAGATCTCGACTGGAATATGCAGTGTTTATTTGGAGACCTTTTTCACAGTTTTTGATAGATAGACTTGAACGTGTGCAAAAGATTTTTTTAAAATTTGCTCTATTGAAATTTTCGGATACCTTACCTTTTTACAATTCGCGTTTACTTCTTATAAGACTCAAATCGCTCGAGAAGAGAAAGACAGTTCTTTCACTTTCTTTTGTGTATGGCATAATTAATGGCACTGTTGATTGTCCGTCTTTGCTCCAAAGTATTAATTTCCTTGTGCCATTTAGGACTTTACGTAATTTCAATCCATTCTATCCGGATAAACTCAAAACCAATTATGCAAGAAATGCCCCTTTGTCGCGTGCACTTTGCGAATTCAACGAGATCTCGAATTCTGTCTTCCTCGCTTTTTCTTTACGTTAAGTTGAGTTTCTCTCATTATTATATTCTGCCTTATGAAATTTGGTATTGTTAATTTATTTTCTGGTATCGTTAAGTTGTAGCTCTAAGTAGTCAGTAAGAACTTTGTTCATTGACTTATAAAAAAAAAAAAAGATTCCCTCCTTGCCCACCTTGGCATTAAAATCGTGTAGTAAGATTTTTATATCGTGTTGGGCCATCGTTCGAACGTGCGCTTCAGGAGTTCGTAGAAGCGATCTTTGGTCCCATCGTCCTTCTCTTCTGTCGGATCATGGGCGCAAATTAGGAACATGTTGAAGAATCTCTCGCCTTTATGCGGATTGTGGTGAGACGATCGTCCACCGGAGTGAATGACAGTACTTTACGGCGAAGTCTCTCTCGCACCACAAATCCGACACCAAATTTGCGCTCCTTTACATGGCAGCTGTAGTATACGTCGCAAGGGTGTTTTCCTCCCTTGCTACGTCCTTCGCATTTCTTAGATATCGGTGATGTCAGCCTTCGCTCTGCCGAGGACATCTACCAGCCGGGCAGAGGCACCTTCCCAATTAAGGGTTCGGACATTCCAGATGCATGCCCTCAAATCATTTTCCTTAATACGTTTGCAGTGGTCATCATCTAAAAAGGAGGATCCTATCCGAGGCATTGCTAATCTTTTGGAGGTGTGTTTTAACATGGCGGGTCCCAAGCCCTGCGCACAACCATATTTTGGGGCAGTCGAAATTTTCACATTTATATAGCGACCGGCTTGGTCCAAGACAGACGCCCGCTCGCAGCCGCACCTACTCGTGAACAGACGCTGTAAACCCTGATGAGCCCTTGAACCGAATATGTCGGAGTGGCCTCACCAGGTTTGCCATCCGTTTGGAAGCTACCCAGAGGACACTTGGGTAAAATCACCCGGAAGTCGGCAGCTGCTTGAACCGCATGAAAACAGAAAGTTTCCCCACTTTCGTGGACTTCTGCACACGGAACCATACTCCACTACCTGTCAGCAATTTCTGGACTTCCACGGCCGGGAGATAATATGCCGTGTAAAACGATTAGAAAGTAAAAAAAAGAAGAGGAGTGGGCAAGAGCCGTAACATCAAACAGATGACTGCGGATATTAAAAACAGCGCGTCGGACTACAGGCCGGTAGGTGCCGCTCAAACTGATCTCTCTGGAACCTGGTACTACAGACTACCATGTTTCGGGCCTCGGCGAAGTCGATTATTCTCAATCCGTTATCAGACGTTTCATCATGAAGACTGAGTTTTCCGACTGTGGAACCAAAGACTCCCTCCTTGCCCACCTTGGCATTAAAATCGCCTAGCACGATTTTTATATCGTGTTGGGCCATCGTTCGAACGTGCGCTTCAGGAGTTCGTAGAAGCGATCTTTGGTCCCATCGTCCTTCTCTTCTGTCGGATCATGGGCGCAAATTAGGAACATGTTGAAGAATCTCGCCTGTATGCGGATTGTGGTGAGACGATCGTCCACCGTAGTGAAAGACAGTACTTTACGGCGAAGTCTCTCTCCCACCACAAACCCGACAACAAATTTGCGCTCCTTTACATGGCAGCTGTAGTATACGTCGCAAGGGCGTTTTCCTCCCTTGCCACGTCCTTCGCATTTCTTAGATATCGGTGATGTCAGCCTTCGCTCTGCCGAGGACATCTACCAGCCGGGCAGAAGCACCTTCCCAAAAAAGGGTTCGGACATTCCAGATGCATGCCCTCAAATCATTTTCCTTAATACGTTTGCAGTGGTCGTCATCTAAAAAGGAGGATCCTATCCGAGGCATTGCTAATCTTTTTGAGGTGTGTTTTAACATGGCGGGTCCTAAAACAGACGCCCGCTCGCAGCCGCACCTGGCCTTACCAGGTTTGCCATCCGTTTGGGAGCTACCAAGAGGACACTTGGGTGAGATCACCCGGAAGTCGTCAGCTGCTTTATCCGCATTCAAAATAATCGCCCTGGACACTCCCAGGTGAATGGCAATCAGAAACTTTCCTCACATTCGTGAACTTCTGCACACGGAACCATACTCCACTACCTGCAAGCAAAACAGCGCGTCGGACTACAGGCCGGTAGGTGCGGTTCAAACTGATCTATCTTCCGTTCTATTATGTTTTGTTATGTACTTGTCTTGTATTTTTGTTGTGCACATATTGCGCCAGGGAGCTGAGACACAAGCCCTTTTCAACAACAGTCGGTTCTACGTTACCGAAGTGACTCGGATTTCATCCGACCAAGGACTGTTGTTTCGGCGACCTAACCACACTTAGGCTTCCGGACACCCCAAATCTTATCTCCTCTTGGGTGCAATACCTAGCATCAGGTTTGCTACTCATATTTCTGGCCAGGGCGGGCGTCGAGACTAACCCTGGCCCAGAAACCTATTTCTGCTGCTGCTGCCAGAGAAGGCTCCATCCGAATGCCACTTCGGTGAGGTGTAATTCGTGCAACGGATAGTGCCATCTTAAGGTCTGCTCAGGCCTTAAGAAAACCAGAGAGTGGTCCACATCCAACACCTAACCTCCCCACCCCCCTCGCTCCACCACACGTGGCGCCAACCAGCAACTACTGGTTGCCCCCACCATCTGTTGTGTATGCCGGGCCAGAGTGCACCGGAATGCCTGCTCGGTCAGGTGTAAGGCCTGCCAGGGCTGGTGCCATTTCCGGGCGTGCTCTGGCCTACGCACCACAAGGGACTGGTCTGAGAGCTTTACCGCTTCCTGCTGCCGCAACAACCCCCCGCAAGTGTCGCTCACGACACCGCCCACTACAACCGTTGGGCCCCCACAACCACGGCGGGATGCGCAGCCGGGACGGGCCGGCCCTCGGATCCAGTCCCTCACCCCCCTCAACACGACAACATTACCGAGACAGACGAGACTCCTACAGTTCAACTGCAACGGACTCTCGAGCAAGATCTCGGAGATGGATGCCTTCATGGCTCGGCACGTGCAGTTAAAAGCTGCGGCTACAACGTGCTTCGCAGAGATCGCGAGCGAGATAATGGTGGAGGCCTAGACTTCATTCTACACAGTATCGTGCAGTATCGTCTCATTGATGTAGACATCGACTCAGTGGTGAAAACCGTTTGGTAGTTGGAGACTTCAACGCGCATCACAATCTTTGGTTCTCAAGCATATCAAACGATCGTAGGGGAAATATTTTGGCAGAGCAGATAGACGATTCGACATTCTGCACCATGAACGACGAAGCACCAACCAATAGCTAGCGCTGGTCTGATAAATAGCATAACGTGGCGACCTATGCTATCGCTTGAATCCGACCACCTACCCATAGTCATCTCGATTGACAGACCTGCCAACTATGTTGCCTTGGACCGCCACACCTATGTCAACTTCAAAAAAGCTGACTGGGAGCGGTTCGAGGATTCCATTGAAGACGCCTTCAGTGCTCTTTCAACTCCAACCGACGTTCGCGTTGGCGAGCGCGAGTTCCGCAGGGTGGTGAAGTCCGCTGCAGCCCGCTTCATTCCGGCAGGTAGGATCCCTGTGATCCGTCCTGACTTCCCGGGTGAGGCGATGTCTCTGGCGGATGAACGCGACCACCTTCGGCAGGCGGACCCCGGTTATCCCCGTATTAGGCATCTAAACGGGGAGATCCAACGCCTGGTTAACGGACATTAGCGGAACAAGTGGAGGGAGCACCTGAAGTCCTGCAACCTCGGTGCAGGAGTGGGCAAATTATGGTCGACCGTGAGGTCCCTGTCCAACCCGACGAGGCGTGATGATCGAACAGAAATCTCCTTTGAGACCACACCTCGTCGGACCCGAAGCGATGCGCGAACTATTTTAGTCGACAATTTACAATGAATCCTTCGGCCGACAGGACCAAACGGTCAGTCACCAGAAGGCTGCGCAAGTCAACACCAAGCACACCAATTGTCCTCTCTACCACTGAGGTGAAGGAAGCCATAGGGAAGGCGAAAGCCTCCAAATCCATTGGCCCAGACGGGTTAAGCATGTTGATGCTGAAAAAATTGGACACCGCGGGAGTAGCATATCTCACCAAGGTCCTCAATCTGTCTTTAAGCACCCTGGTCATTCCGGATATCTGGAAGACCAGTAGGGTGATACCACTGCTGAAACCAGGGAAACCGGCCGGCCAAGGCGAGTCCTATCGGCCGATCTCCCTGCTTTCTCCAGTGGTCAAGACACTTGAGGCCCTGCTGCTCCCGCATTTCAATCACCACTTCAGCCCGGCGAAGCCTCAACACGGCTTCCGGAAAGTGCATAGCACTACAACGGCACTTAACGCTATAAACACTCAGGTTAATCGTGGTCTCAACGGCAACCGCCCCTGTGAGAGAACCGTCCTCGTGGCTTTGGACTTCTCGAAGGCCTTCGACATAGTCAGCCACTCCATCCTGCTGAAGGGCGTGGAGGCCTCACCTCTCCCAGCGGCGTTGAGGCGATGGACCACGAACTACCTGTGTGGTCGTCAAGCGTCGTTATGCTACCGTGACTCAGTGTCAAAAGCGAGTAGAATTAAGCAGGGGCTACCACAGGGTGGCATCCTAACCCCCCTATTATTCAACTTATACATCTCGCGACTCCCTTCCCCGCCAGAGGGAGTCACACTGGTCTCGTATGCCGACGACTACACGATAATGGCTACCGGCAATGGAATTGATGGCTTGTGCTCTAAAGTGGCGGGATGTCTTCTGATGACGCCTGTGGATCACCTCTTCCATGAGGCTAACGTGCTTCCAGTGCAGGAGCACAATGTGATGCTCACAAAACAGTTTCTACAGGGGTGCCACCGTCCGGGGCATCCCAATAGAGACCTGCTCGCGCTGGAGCCGACACCCAGGCACATCAGGGGACATCTCTCACACCTGACGGACGAGGTCCAGACATACGTACGCCTACCGCTGGACCCAATGACGTAGCGACAGGCTCTAGACAGCATTCACAGGGAGTCGGTGTCCAAATACATCGACACCCGCCCTGTGAGTGCAGTCCTGGGAGTCCAACCACCATCCATAGCAGCTGAGGAGCTTCAGCTGCCTCGTGAGACCCGCGTCGCTCTGGCTCAACTCAGATCTGGATATTGTAGTAGGTTAAACTCCTACCTATCCAGGATCAACCCCGACACCCCCAACACTTGCCCAGCATGTGGAGAGTCTCCGCACGACACCAATCACCTATTCACATGCCCGGCCAAACCTACTCAACTAACACCCCTCTCCTTATGGTCCGACCCTGTTGAAACGGCTCGTTTCCTGGACCTTTCGTTAGTTGAGCTTGACGATAATGATTGAGGGAGCCCGCCAGCCTAGTGGGGTGTAGCTAGCCGCTACAACAACAACAACAACAACAAGCCCTCTCAGCACTTGACCGCTTCGTTCTTATTGGGACATGTGTGTGTGCGCTCGTGTGTGCGACGTACCATTGCTAGCAAACCTCCCAATGTATTGTGTATCGCGAGAGAACTACCCTATGACTGTTTTAATTTTAATAATGAATTTGCTTTTTGTTCTATTTTGATTTTAATTACGACCGCAGAAAATTACAATCCCTATTTTTTTCTACTTCTTAAACATTAACTTATTTTAATTTAATTGTTGATTCAATTGTGTTAGCCATTATTATATAAATTATATATAGATTTTTAATGAGCTCAAGGCCGGAAAAATAAAACAATTGAATAATATGTAAATTATTTTATTTATTCGTCAATATTTCGACTTCAGTCTGAAGTCATCATCAGGACTGCAAAAAACAACAGAAGGCGTTCGCTATGTACAAACTAAAACAATAATAAACACAACTTACACTGTCGGCTGCGCCTGGTAGACTGACATGTGATATGCAAAAAACTTAATTTATAGTATACATATACTCAACAAAAATTGAAGATGAGCGAAACATAAACCAAAATTGTAAACAATAAAAGAACAGTAATTGTATACAAAAATATGTAGGAACAACAACACGTGAAAATGTAAACAAGTTAAAATACAGTAATTGTAAACAAAAAATTATTTTAGGAACAACAACACGTGAGAATGTAAATGAATACAGTACAGTAATTGTAAACAAAAATAAACAAACAACAATGCAAGGGACGATTTTGGAATCGGAACAGCTGTTGGACTTTGTCCTCATATGCCTTGAATATTTGCTGTTTCTTAATATTAAGTTGCGGTAGACATGTGCACAATTGTCGGTGTCCGTTTTAAAATTCATCCTCATATTATTAGGGGTGTTCACAATGTGCATCATTTCCAATGTGAATCTTTTGTAGTAATTTTTCTCCTCCTCTAAAATAATGACGCTTTCAAAATTCGGATGATGTCCAGTATCTTTACAATGTGTTGTTGATGCTGTTTTGTTATCAGAAGAGTTGTGCCTTAATTTAATATTCGATTTGTGAGCGGATATCCTTGTCTTTAATTTTGATTTCGTTGTCCCAACATATACTTTCTCGCATAAGAATGACCCGTCGCCATTACATGGAATCCTATATACCACATTCGATTTTTCCTGTCTCGGGATTTTATCTTTCATATTGTTGAACATATTTCTCAAAGTATTGTAATTTACATATTATTCAATTGTTTTATTTTTCCGGCCTTGAGCTCATAAAAAATCTATATATATTTTAATTTAATTTAATTTTAATAAAACTAGCTCAAATGTAATTTTATTTGTTTTTTTTTTTCTTTTATTTATTTTGATTGAAATTTAATTAGAATTTGTTTCGCAGCTTTAATAAAATTCCATCTATTTTGAAAGTAAGCTCCCAGACACGGTGTTACGCGTGTATGTATGCGCATATGTATACGGGGATTGTTTTTAGTTTTAATTCCGAAATAACCCAATTTATTTTTATATATGTATTATATGTAAATTTATATTCAAATATGTTTTTCAGTTTTGACTTAACTGAATTTTCCCGTAAATTGTTCAATTATTTTATTGCGTTGATTTGTTTTGATTGCTGAGCGCGCACACAAGGCTCTGCGCACGGACGCATGAAAATCGGTTTAAAAGCATAGAAGCCCCACAAATGATGTACGCGCTATCCATCAAGTGGCCCATATGAATCTCCTGTGAAGTCACCTGCCGGCCTGATGGCGTTGTTCGCGTATTCTCAGATCTGTTATTATATTTTGCAGATGTTTTTCACTGTAATCCCAACTGCTTTATCGTTATTCATCTGGGATGTCAGATTTTCTGGCCTTGGCTCTACCTTCATAACGATTCTTAATTTCTCCCGCTCAAACGAAAACGAAGGACGAGAAAATAAAATGTTTTCTGCGGTCTCCGGCACCATTTCACACTAGACACCAACCATTGCATTATCATGACCATATATATATAAATACTCTCTGAAACAGCCGTGCCTACTTAGCACCTGGGTCATATAAAATTACATTTCGCCAAGCGATCTGCCTAGCCAAGCTTCGATACTCGGGATGAGTCGGAAAGTCCAGCGCCCATTTGGCGACATGTCCCAACGTTGTTGCCATTGTGTAAGACTTTTACGGAGTTCGGCCGCTGTTTCGGGTATTGAGAGGGCAATGCCTTTGATAGGTAAGCAGGATTTCATTATCCAGCAGATCGGCAGACATTATGCCAGCAATCACACAGGTTGCCTCTAATGAAACCGTGCGGAAAGTGCTTTTTGTCTGACCTTAGTTAGTAACTACCTCCGGTTTTGACCAGATAGCTAGATTACTATGGACCGTTGTTGTCTTTTGTGTCACAGTTTCGATATGTAGTTTAAATGAAAGCCTGGCATCTATCATAACATATATATACCGTCCTGCAGGCAAAGTTTTGAATACATGCCCATTAAAGTCTAGATGTGTCTTTTCCTTTTTCTTCATGCTTATTATAACCACACCTTAGGTTTTCTCAGTTGCCAACTGCAGCTTTTTGTCTTTGAGCAGCCATCAATTAATAAAGCCGTGTCTATCGTGGCCAATTTAATGTGTTCAATGTCCTTAGCTAAAATACTGACCACAATATTATCTGCGTATCCGACTACCTTCACTTCTTTTAGAACAGGTGGACGTAGTACTACATCACTGAGGCTTGGGGAACTCCGCTGCTGACATCATATCTATTTTTACCTAAATCAGTATTATAAAACAAAACTCTGTCGGTAAGATAACTATCTACTATATTTATAAGATATGGTGGGGTATATATTGCCTTTAACGCCTCAATTATTTGCGACCACTTTAATGAGTTAAACGCGTTTTCAATGTCTAAGGTCACTACTGCACATATTCCTTTGAACTGTTTTCCGCTATTTGTGTGCATTGAGTGTGGATCGTCCCTTTCGACAAAAATTTACGAGTGTCGATGTGCTTCAATAAACGATCGCAGATCGCACGTTCTAGTTATTTGCCTAACGAGTCTATCATAACAAGTGATTTATAAGAACCAAGATCCCCTGACGGCTTATTGCGCTTGGAAAGCAGCACTAGTTTCTGCCTTTTCCACCTCTTCGGGAAAACGCCATGTCGCAGGCATCCGTTGATAACAAGTAAAAAGACCATCGGGGAACCAGCCCCTGAAGCCCTGATGGCAATGTTGTGCCCAACGACTTGCTGCTCTTTTGCCGTTTATTTGCAGCTTGAATTTCATCTGGTATAACAGGTGGACAATTTATCAAGTAATTTTTATTCAATGCCTTATTTCAAGTCTATATTTTTAAAAAAGCACTTCGACTCTTTGCCTGAGCAGAATGGGACATGCATTGGCTGATTTGAACTTTCCATAACAATTTTGTAAGCGCCACCCCAAGGATACTCGTCAATTTCACTACAAATCTCTTTGAAACAAAATTTTTTTGCTTTCCTTTATTGCATTTGGTATGTTTGCGAGTGTGTCCATATGAACGTGCAGTCCAGTAGAAACCACGAACAGCTACCCAGCAGGAATCGGTTCCAAATAAAACTAAATGTAAATAATAAAAAATCGCATTGGTTTTTCATGCTGAAACCGAGCCCAGTAAATTAGGAATCGGTCAGAGGGGTATCGACCCATTTAAGATAAGTGCAAGGCTTGGGAAACTCACCCGTGCAAACTTTTACGGAGAACGCTATTCTCTGAGAACTCTTAGACAGCATCTGTAGAAGGGTACTCCAAAACGCCCCGCGTGATTGCTTATGAGGCAGTGGCCTGTTAGAGACTCATCGCCAATAACTTGGGATATATCACAGTTTTACCGTTTTACGGTAAAAAGACTACACGACCGTGTACGGTCCCATCTGAGCGAAGTCAGCCTAGAGACTCTACAAGTCGTAGTTTGTGTCCGTCTGTCATTTGTACGACCTTTACTGGAAAGAATCTGCTTGGTTGTTTCTTCCCTCGCAAGTTCATCCGCTAAACAGTTGCCCTCAATGTCCCCGTGGCCTGGAACCCAAATAAGATTAAGTCTGTTCTGATTAGCCATCGCCTGCAGAGTTCGGCGGCCGTTCAGTATAATCTTTGATCTAATAGTAGCTGAGCTCACAGCTTTTACTTCCTCTTGGCTATCACTAAGTATAAAGATATCCTTGCATTTTAAAGTGGTTTTTAGATCCTGTGATAAGACCCCTTCTCCCTTCTGCCATTAAACTTCGAACCATCTGAGTGCCTACGCAAGCTAGACTCCCATTGACATGTCTCTCTTAAACTAAGCGAAGCAAGAGCCGCCACTTGCTGGCCGACAAAGTTAAGTGCCAGAAGGTCACGAAAGACATTCAAGGCGTCATTTGGTGTTTTTCGGAACGCTTCGCTAGTGCAGATCATACTGGCTCTCTGCAGTTTGCTAAGTAGATAAAGATTAGCAGCTCTGCTCAAGGCAGTTCACCATATGATAGCTTCGTAGAGGATGATGGGTCTTACCACCGCTGTATAGATCCAGCGGCATACGTTTAGATTCAGACCCCATCTTTTCCCAATGGCCCTTTTACAAGAGAATAGGGCCACTGAAGCCTTCTGATATCGCTGGATAATATTATTCCTCCAGCTTAGTTTCATGTCTAGTATGACGCGAAGGAACTTGGCTTCCTTCTTTAGATCCAGACGGATTCCATTTAATTCCGGCGTAATTACCTCCGGAACCTCATATTTCCTAGTAAAAATTATCACCTTCAATTTTTCTGAGTTGCCGCTGAGACCACACCGCGTTGACTAGTTCCCCATATCCCGGAGTGTCCCTTGCATCAAATCAAGGTCTGTGAGAAATGGCCCATATATGTTAAGGCGATGTCATCTGCATATGCGACAACTCTGGCAGCCCCCCATTCCATCTCTCGCAGCAGAGAATTAACGGTCATATTCCAGAGAAGGGGTGAAAGCACACCACCTTGCAGCGTTCCGCGAGACACCTGTCTCTAAACACGACTTGCACCGACTTCTGCTGTAATCTTCCTGCCCTACAGCATTTGCTCTATAAATCAACCAAGGGGTGTGTTACACCAAGTCCCCTTAAGTCCTCTATTATGACCTCTGGACTAATGTTATTAAAAGCACCGTAATATCAAGAAAATCTACAATACAGAATTCCTTGAAACTAAAAAACTTCGATATAGTTAACTAGGGAATGTTATGCAGTGTCCGTGTACCCTCAAGGTATGCATGTTGATTATTAGAAAATAGCCTTTTGCCGATTGTAAAAGAGAGAAAGGTATTTGTTAGCCTTAAGTTATATTTTCTTTTGAGATAGGGAGATTAACGATGGCGCCCGAAGAGGAGCATTAAACTTCCTTTGTTTTTTAATTTTTAGGAAAGTATGGTCGAGAAGTAGTTCTAACGTTTCTTTTTCCATTGCTGTCCAGAAGACATCCTGTCTCTGTAGAAACCAGTCGGGATTGTTGTGCCCGACAAGATGTTTCGTAGTCTGTTAAAACTCATCTCGACTGTTGATGTCGGTGCTTCCCCACTGCAAATGGTGGGCGTTACATCGCAACCGATGAGTACTAAACTCGCTGTGTCATCGCTCACTAGCCTGCGAAGCTAACCTCAGCCTGCGGAGGGGGATCCTCAGCTTCGTACGCCATGTACGTGGAGGCCATCAGCAAAGACATCCCGCTAATCTCAAGCAGCGTTGTCGTCATGTATCCATCACTATAATTGTCTAAAAGAAAAATGTTAAATATTTCTTTGCCATTGCACAGGTTCTTATAAATATTACCTTTACCACGCTCAACAAGTAGCTAATAGCCAACCGCACCTAGAAATGATGGGTATTCTGCTCCAAGGGCTACAGGACGATCACGGGAAGCCCTGGGGTCGCCCCTGGAGCATACCCGTAGTTACTCGCTATGCGGCGAAGGGGTGCCTTAGGCGAATGCGTAGAGGGGAAGACGAATTGGTTTTGTTTTTTATTAACTTTATTGGCCTTTCCATTCTAATTGTGTCCCCACTTGAAGCCGCTATCCTCACTCGATGTTGTAGTCGCTATAGGATCCCATGGTTATCTATGATAAAGGGGATGAGGAAAGTCATACAAGGGTTGGCACCTACCCTTATGAGGTAGGGTGCTCAGAGCCAGATCCAGCGCAAAAACTGGAGGGTCGCCTCAGCCGTTACCTACAACAACCATCTAAATGATGACGAGATCGGAACGTACTTCGAGGCTTGCCAGGGTTTTAACGAGACGGAGGCAACCACGGCATTAATCTGAAAACCATTTCTGCAGCGTTTAAACCCATCACATCTAAAGATCAGCCGTCGCGTTGCACTTCACTACATCTTTAATAACTATTTGAAACATTACACAGAGAAATTTTGGAAAACAAATTAAAAAAGATATTGAACTGAATTGGTTTAATACTTATCTATCCGAAAGGATTCAAAGAATCGAGGATGCATATTAAGTTTTAAAATGTAGAGATAGGGGTTCAATCCAAGGTGATATTATCTTCATTATTTATAGAAATGATATCGAAAGTGTTTTAAAACACTGCAAGGTTGTAATGTACGCTGATAATACTCTAATATATCCAGAAGGAGAAACAACAACTGAAAGTGAAAGCAAGACAATATATGACATTCAGCAGCAGAACAGAAAACGAAAATGATGGAAATAAATATGAGTAGTGAAATTGAATTGAAAATAAATAAGATTAGTATTAAGAAGGTGGACAAAATTAAATATTTAGGTATCATAATGAAATTCAATGAACAAAATAAATATGTTCAATTAAGGCAAACCCTAATATCATCAGCATAACTCATTTGGTGAGTGACATCACATAAAACACTCATCATTTATTACTCATAATCATATTTAATATTTATGCATTGGCACCCAACATATTTACATACATGAAAACGTACACTGCGTGCATGCGCTTGTTTATTTACTTATTGTTTATCAATACATTATTACTACTTATATGTGCTTGCATTTGTATAGTTAATGTTTATACTGCCGCTAAACCAGATGATATGAGAACATCGTTTGTTGGCTCTGCCGTTAAATCAGGCCACCACCCAAACAATTATTGTTGAGTATGCACATATGTACATATGTACCGAAGTACAAATACCATGTATTTAAGGAAAAGTGTTAAATAGAATTATTCATTTCTTATGTAGAGTTGCAATAAAGAAGATATTGTAATCAAACTTCGTTGTGTCCTTGATTTACCTTTTGGATAATTTTTATAATACTGTTCCTACATGTTGTAATTAAAAACAACTCAATAAACTACAAAAACTGCAAAACAAAGGAATGAGATGTATATTAAAAAGTAGTTATACACCCTCGTTAAAATTATGCATGAGATGCTGAAATGGTTGAATATTCCACAAAGACTTCAACTCAATACGCTGTTGTTGGTATACAAAATTAAGAACAACAATGCCAGAAACCTAAACGATTTTAGGATAATATTTCAGAGTACCAGCGGAGCCCAGAGCTCAATTTTCTACAAGCGATTTCAATGTTTTAACGCCTTGCTAGAATATATAAAAAATTATTACAATCACCCTTATCGTGAGTTCCGCCCGGAAAAAAATCCGCCCGAAATTTTTTCATTCGCCCGAATTGAATCCGCCTATTGTAAGTTTCGCCCGGAATAAATTTCGCTTCGAAAAATTCGAACATGGAAATTGCAACTCTGAAATTTGTTTACTTGTTTAATGAAAGTGTACAATAATCAAATAGACAAAGTAAATAGTAATTTTGCAAAATGTATTCCATTGCAATGAGAATTTTATGCGAAGATGAAGAAAACTCGCTTTAACGAGCAGGAAGCACTGGAAATGCCAGAGACTTTGTAAGAAATTATGGGTGAACATTCATGCAACTATTAATAAAATTATAATTCTTTCAGGTTTTTGAAATATTACACAGTCAATAAAGATGCGTTTAAGTATTTACTGGGATTGTGAAATTGGGCTAGCGCAATCGTCTTCTAGTCACGTTCTCTCTGAAGTTTTGCTTTTCCTGCATTCTACTCAAAAGTATCTCACTTTGAACTTTATTGATTGTTTTACTCCTGGAATTATAGATTGCATATGTAAAAATTTGCTATTAATAATTGTTATATATCTTATATAAAAACAGATGCAACTTACATTTGGAATCCGTGTATATTGTTCGCCTCTCAAAAAATTGTGAAAAAATTCAATTGAAATGGCTACTTTTTTCGCCCGGAATGAGTGCTGCCGATAAGGCGAAACAATGTTCGAAAGCGGAAAATTTCCGCCCGAAACTCATAATAAGCGAACAGTGAAAAGTGAACTATTTCGGGCGAAAACGAAACTCACGATAAGGGTGAATATAAAAATATTTAAAATAAATTGAATAGAATACGTTTAAAACGAATAATGAGCCAAAACACTGTCCAAACACTATTGTATATAATTGGATAATTTAATATTTACTGTGACCTCGAATGAAATTGTCAAATATTAAAAATATTTATTAGGCCAACAGAAAAATATCTAACATTTATTTACTTTGTTATAGAAATAAAATTTAAATGTAAATAGTTATGAAAATACTAAGAAATTAACTTACTTACCTGCATTATTTTATTTAATTTTTTTTTTTTAAATGAGCTAAAGGCAAATTTTTGTTGGAAAAAATAGAGAAAAAACAACAACACCAAAGCGGTAGAAGTTATAGTACTATTTCGGAAATCACCACATTCCTCATGAGACTTATTTCTTCACGGCTTCCGCGGGAGTCGAACCTGAGCTGTTGTTATTTTCTCCTTTTCCTTTACAACTCACTACAATCAAGTGCGACTGTTCCGTCGCTATTTCAACTTGACTGTGTAGTTGTTGTTTGTACAAATTTTGTATATTTATATTTGTTTGTTAGGCAGGCTCAACCTTATTGTTAATTTTTGTTGTTTTCGACCTGTTTAATTTCATTATTTTTTATTTTTTTATTTTTTTTTTTATTTTTAAATGAGCTAAAGGCCAATTTTTGTTGGAGAAATTAGAGAAAAAACAACAACACCAAAGCGGTAGAAGTTATAGTACTATTTCGGAAATCACCACATTCCCTCATCAGACTTCTTTCTTCACGGCTTAAGCGGGAGTCGAACCTGCGCCACCACGCAACACTTAAGCCAGCGTCTCAACAGGCTGAGCTAAGCTTACGCTGTGTGACCTGTTGTTATTTTCTCCTTTTCCTTTACAACTCACTACAATCAAGTGCGACTGTTCCGCCGCTATTTCAACTTGACTGTGTATTTATTGTTTGTACAAATTTTGTATATTTATATTTGTTTGTTAGGCAGGCTCAACCTTATTGTTAATTTTTGTTGTTTTCGACCTGTTTAATTTCATTTAAAAATTTTTTTTTTTAAATGTGCTAAAGGCCAATTTTTGTTGGAAAAATTAGAGAAAAAACAACAACACCAAAGCGGTAGTTACATTTTTCAGTATATGGTCAAAGAGTTTAAAGCCATTACAGGCATGTAGTTATGAACTTTTATTTTTATTTTTTAAGAATTTAATTTTTTGAATATTCTCATATATGAATGTTATATATGAATGAAATATTTATTGAAGTATAATTCCAAAATTTTCTTTTTGATTTAATATAACAAAAATTACTTAAATCTAAAATTTTTTCAACAAACAAAGTTAAATTGAACAAAGTACCATAACATATAATAATACAAAATAAGAAAATGATAAACCCTACAATACTCCCCCTTCGAGAGAATTACTATTATATATACTAAAAGTAACTGGTTTCTTGTTTGATATTCTGCTATTAACTAATCAAATTATTGTTTCTGGTATTTGTGTTGCTGCAGTTATTGCTGGTTTCAGTCTGTTTATCGGAATCGTCTTAATATCATTACCAACTTCAAGTTTCAAATATTTTTTGTCTTTTTCCACCACTTTGTAAGGTCCTTCCTAAGGTTGTTGTTATGATCGTTTATTAATGACACGCACAAACACAAATTTACAAGTCTTTAAATCCTTTGGCACATATATACTAGTGTCAGAAAAATTCTGATTATGATTTAAATTTTTTATTTTTTTTTTAATTGTTTTATTTTGCAATCTGTCAGTAATCAGACAATAAGCAAAAGATATAATATATAAGAAAACATAACTTAGCTCAATAACTTCCAAAGAAGCTAGTAAGTAATATACAATACTAAATAAGAGTAAGGGATAACGGAAGTTAGTTATTCAAATGTTTACATAACAATAATTAAATAACAGAAAGTATAATGTTTTAAAAGTGCAAGTCTAATACATGTTTTCTCTTTAACCTAAATATTTCACTACTTTCGTCTGGTAGCGTTATGGCTAGTACTATTTACATAGTTAGTGCTAAATTTTTTAATTTCTTCTTTAATAGTGGGCATACCAAGATCTGCATGAATGCATTTGTTTGTAACAAACCATGGAGCGTTTGTTATCATTCTAAGCACTTTGTTTTGAAAGCGTTGTAAGATCTCTAAATTTGAGTTGCTCGTTGTACCCCAAAGGTGCACCCCATACGTCCAGACTGGTTTTATTATGGTTTTATATAGTAATAACTTATTTTCTAGCCTAAGTTCTGACTGAATTCCTAGTAGCCAGTACATTATATTAACCTTCATGTCAACTTGTTTTCTTTGAGCTTTGACATGATCCTTCCATGTCAATCGTTTATCCATATGCATTCCTAGATAATTTACGCAATTTGTTTGTGGTATATTTTTATTATACAATTTTACCTCTGGGCATACACCTTTTCTTAACGTAATTATACTCGTAATGTGCTGACATATTTCAATATTGACCACGATTTTCTATTTATCTAACCATAGTTCCAGGGCATTAATCTGTTGTTGAATGGTAATAGACACACGATTTGGACATTCATCTGTTACAATTATTGCAGTATCATCTGCATATGTTGCTATGGTTATATTATTTAATTGTGGGATATCGGAGGTGTATAAAGTATAGGATACCGGACGAAACACACTTCCTTGTGGTACACCTGCTCTTATATTGAATATGTTCGTTTTAATATCGCCGAGCTTCACATAAAAAGTTTTATAATTTAATTATGATTTTAGAATTAAATAGTATGGCATTGGTAGTAGTGTTTTTATCTTGAAAAGTAGGCCTGTGTGCCACACTTTATCGAATACCTTTTTAATGTCTAAGAATACACCAGAGCAATATGGTTTGCATCTGATATAACTGGTGAGGTGGGATTATATTTTTTTTGTTAATAATTGGTAACACTCTATCTAAAAATATTCGTTCACAGTCATCGACGAGCTTTCGCGCTGAATAGACGTCTGTTTTTCGCTTACGGAGTTGTTTTGATTTCTTTCCGCTAATTTCGGTGTGACCGCTTTTTGAGTACTCTTACTCTTATTTTCTTCTATTCACGTCTATTCGTATTTCTGCGCCCACGTACAGTTTTCGATTACGTGAACTTCTATAAAAAGTGCACGATGGCCCCAGGGCCACCAAACATCAGAGCAAATCGATTTGCATTACTAGATACTGGACCTAAAAAAAAGATACACAAAACTGAATCAAGTGCTCTTCAAATCGATTTCCCCTTCCTCCCTGAAATTAAAATTGTTGACCCAAAATTTATCGTGATCGAATCCACAGATTCGTCGAAGCCTATCTCTACTTACGCATGTTTTGCCATACATCGAGGTATTAAGCAAATAAGTAGTGAAGTACATTCGATTTCTACACTTCGCGATGGAAAACTTTTACTCCTGTAAAAAATAATAAAATCGGCGAAAAATATTTAAAAGTGAAACAAATAGAAAATGTGTGTTATATTTCAGTCAAGCTGCACGAATCACTCAACAACGTGAAAGGCACTGTGTTTTCCACTTTTCTTAACAATGTAGGAGAGGAAGAAATTGTTAAAGAATTGTGCTCTCAGGGAGTTGTAGAGGCCCACAAATTTAAAAAAATTACCGATGGGAAGCTTCACCCTTCGGGAGTTGTGTTGCTGACTTTTAATTTATACAATCTGCCCAGCAAAATTGATATTGCCTGGTGTAAGGTATATATTCCGCTCCCCATGCGCTGCAAGTCTTGCCAACTTCTTGGACACACCAAAAATAATTGTAAACGCTCCCCTCTTTGTGGGAATTGTTCTCTCCCCCCTCATTCCCCATCCGATTGCGAACGCACATTTCGCGCTAACTGTTCCCAACCATACCCCTCCTCTTCCAAAGACTGTACAAAGTTCCTTTAAGCCAAATAAATAATAAAAATAAAAACCATAAGCAAATGCTCAATGGGAGAAGCTATAAAAAAACACAAACAACAACATAGTATAACAAGCTCGCCCAGTAACTCCTATGCTGGCATATCATCGAGCTTAAACCAAAGCACGATCAATTCAACAGCAACATCAGCTACAACAAATTATAAAAATTAACTATTCTGACTCCCCTATGATTGAATGCAATACAACAGTAACAACCAACAAAAATATTGCTTCAACTCAAAATGTTAACAATTACAACTTCTCTTCTAACTCTCTGACTTTCAATATACCACGTACACCCACTTATCTAAACGAAACAGAAACTAACTACAACAGCAATCAACCTTCTCCAACAATTTCACCTCTTTCTTCTCCACAATTCCAATCACTCTACCAACCTCTCCCATCTCTCTCCCAAATACTAGCACGTCAGATAACGATACTCGATAACTTAAATAACTCCTACATACACATGAATACATTATCACATCTGCTTTTCTCTCGATCAAGTTTTATGACGTTTAAAATTGTCCAGTGGAATATAAACGGTTAATTCAACAACTATCACGAACTGCAATTGCTAATCAAAGAGAAAAATCCAGATGTAATATGTGTTCAAGAGACACACATCTCTTTAACATTTAACAACAATCTCTTTTTTCCGAAACAGTTTATTGGCTACTTTTTTAACCTACCGAGCATCTAAACTAACAAGCAAGGTGTTCGCATACTAATTAAAATAACTATTCCACATGAAGGTATTGATGTAGGTTAGGTTAGGTTAGGTGGTAGCCCCAAGAATGGGGCTCACTTAGACTAGATTTAAAGTCCATTGTGGTACCACTGGTATAATTATACCCTATTTTATTTTAACCTGAACTGAGACGATACCCACCATAAGATGCATATATATATTAAAAGAAGCGCCGGGAGCTCGCAATGAAGGTGCGCAACATACTTATGTTTACCCCACAGAGCCTCTCTGGATCATCGACAAAGTACGATCCCAGGAGCTTAAATCTGAGCCTTGCGAAGGCAGGGCAGCTGAGAAGGTAGTGTTGAGAAGATTCCACCTCATCATCCTCCATGCAGCTGCCGCACCTCGGGTTCGAGACAATGCCCAGCCTTACAGCGTGAATTCCCATTGCGCAGTGCCCGGTCAGTACACCGATCAAAGCCGAGAGCAGTGGCCTGGTTGTGCTAAGTAACTACGCAGACCGCCCGCGGTCCAGCACCGGCCAAAAGGACCTTGCAACTTTGCAAGTCGGTGTTTCCGCCCAGCGTTTGCCGAGCCGACCGAAGGCCCATTTTTCCAGGAGCAGACCGCAAGTGGAAAGGGCAATCCCAATGCCCTTCCTCAACGGAGCGATATCCTCTGTTGTACCCTATCTGGCCAGCTCATCAGCGCGGCAGTTTCCGGCTATGTCACTGTGTCCTGGGACCCAGATTAGCCGGATGTGGAAATCCTCTGACGCGGCCGAAAGGGAGGTCAAGCATTCGCCGACCAATTTTGACCTCACCGTCAGCGATCCCAGGGCTCTAATAGCGGCTTGGCTGTCGGAGTAGATGTTCACCGCCTTCTGAGGTATGGTTCTACCACCCAGGCGGTCCACCGCTTCTTTGATTGCAGCTACTTCTGCTTGAAAAACACTGCAAAAATTTCGTAACCTGAACTTACTACTGAGCGATAGTTCCTCCCAGAAAACACCCCCCCCAACTCTACCCTCCAGTTTCGATCCATCCGAGAACAGGTTCACTGCGCCTTTACACCAGAGGTCATCTCCCTTCCACTCCTCCCTTGATGGGATGTGTGTGGTGAAGGACCCTCTAGGGGCAATCTTCGGCGCGCACAGATCTACGCCCTCCGGGATGAACTCGAATTGTCTTAGGATCGCAGAGTGCCCATTCACCTGGGTTAGAGAAAACCCGGCACGCCGCAACCTGATGGCAGAGCAAGCGGCGGCGACTTTACCCGCCAAGTCCACGGGGATGATGCCAAGCATCACGTTTAGAGCCAGTGTTGGGGTGGTGCGTAGTGCCCCACTAATGCCAATGAAGGCGCTTCTCTGCACCCGTTCTAAGATCTTAGCTAGAGTAGATCTGTCTAGTGCGTTCCACCAAATGAAGACTCCATATAACATAATTGGTTTTATGACTGTTTCATACAGCCAGAGGACCACTTTTGGAGAGAGACCCCATCTTTTTCCGATGGCTCCCCTACAGCAGTATAACGCGACCGACGCCTTCTTGACCCTATCCTCGATGTTCGGCCTCCAGTTCAGCTTTCTGTCCAGAATAACCCCAAAATACCTGACTCTGTCAGAAAGCACAAGAGGAGTGCCAGCGATGGAGGGTAATTGTGCATCCGGGACCCTATGCTTCCTTGTGAACAAGACCAGCTCCGTCTTGTTGGAATTTATAGCTAACCCACAGCTTGTGGACCACTTTGTCACCAGATTAAGGTAACCTTGCATGAGGTCATACAGCGTAGTTGGGAACTTTCCTCTTACTATAAGCGCCACGTCATCCGCGTAGGCAACAGCCCCACATCCTCTCCCCTCCAGCTTTTCCAGGACCTCGTTAATAACGACTATCCGAAAAAGGGAGAGAGAACCTCTCCTTGTGGAGTGCTCCTGCTCACCTTTTGATGAGCCGACGCACTCCCCCATTCCGCCACGACAGTTTGTCGCAAAGCATGTTGGAGATAAACCTAATTAAATTGGACTCGACCCCGAGCCGACCTAGGGCCAGCATAACCGCGTTCGGGAGAACATTGTTAAAAGCTCCTTCAATGTCAATAAACGCTCCCACTGCATACTCTTTATGCTCGAAGGACTCTTCGATTATTTTAACTGTGGAGTGCAAAGCAGACTCCACAGATCTACCTTTCATATAGGCATGTTGAGAGAGGCTTAATTTCTCGCGTGGAATTCTATTTCTGATGTATAGGTCTATCAGTCTCTCGAGGGTCTTCAGGAGGAAAGACGAGAGGCTGATTAGCCTGAAGTCCTTGGGGGACACGTGAGAGCTCTTCCCCGCCTTGGGAATAAAGGTCACCCTCACCCGCCTCCAAGCCCTTGGGACATACCCCCTATCCACGCAGTTCGCATAGATGGGGGCAAGCCACTGACATGAGACATCTTTCGCCCTCTGTAGTTGCGCGGGTATAATACCATCCGGTCCCGGCGACTTGAAGGGTTTAAAAGAGTCCAGGGCCCAGAGTAGGCGGCGTCCCCCCAGTAGTTCACTAGAGGGGACCGAGATGCCACCGATATCCATGTCGGTTGCTATATTCGGAGCGGGGTTCTCAGGAAAGTGGACTCCCAGAAGCAGCCTGAGAGATTCCTCACTACTAGTCGCCCATTCTCCCGATTCAGCTCTCAGGTATCCCATTGGGACAGGATTGCTAGATATGATGCGTTTAAAACGCGAAGCCTCATGGCAACCTTCCACGGTCTCGCAGAAGTTTCTCCATGATGTGCGTTTAGACTTCCTAATTTCGTATTTATATATTGAGAGGCTAGCTTTGTAGAGTTCCCAGTGCTGCTGGAGGTTACTCTTTTAGCCTTATTGAAGAGACGTCTACTCGCTGTCCGAAGTTCAGACAGCTCCGCTGTCCACCAGCTCGGTTTTACCCTTCGTGAACATCTGCTCAAGGGGCACGAGCATTTAATTGCATCTTTGCATGCTGAGGTAAATTTCTCTACCATATCATCGATGGAACGTACCGAAAGGTCTGAGCTCCCAACCGGGGGTTCAGTCAGGTTTTCCTGCAGTTTCTTGCAGTATATATCCCACCTAGTTCTCTTTAGATTCCTAAAGGGTTTGTTTTTGGGACAATCCTCGTTCAAGGTGAATTCAATATACCTATGGTCTGAATAGGAATGAGTCCCTAGAACTCTCCAGTCAGATATAAGTGGTATTAAGGAAGGAGAGGCCAGGAGAGACCGCAGTTATAAAAGTAGGCTCAAAGCCTCTGTTGCAGATAGCTAAATTCTCGGTAACAATAAAATCAAAAAGTGACTCAACTCTTTTGTTTATGTCCGAGCTTCCCCAGCACGTGTGCCATGAGTTCGCATCAGATCCAATGATGATATCGACATCTCGCCGTTTCGCCCCGGCAGTAGGGTTGGTGGTGGTTCCAGCACGTCATCGTACACCATGTATGCCGATATAAGCCAGATTTTACCAGCGCCGCCCTCCAGGCTTACTGTGACAATATCATTATTGCTGAAATTGGCAAAATAAATGCTTTTAGTTCCTTTCTTACGAGCATGCAAGATCTAGGTTTACATACTTGCTTCTGCATAATCAGGTTATAGTTTGGCGTCCTGATACCAGAGATTCCGCTACTACTCAGCCACGGCTCTTGAATCAGGACTATATCAGCTCCACCTTGCTCCAGGTGGATTTTTAGGTTTGCGGAGGCCGCTTTAGAGCGCTGGAAGTTTATTTGTAGGATCTTCATCCAGTAATTCCTCCATCCACGCCAACCCGGCACCCTCGTCAACCGCGGACAGTAACCTATCTTCCTCTGCACTGTAAAAAAGGCGTCCGATGCTAATTTCCGAACCCACCGAAAAGGAAACATCACCAGCGCTTTCCGCCTCTGACATCTCAGATTCCACCTCCATACTCATGGAGTCAGCTTTCGAAGGCTCTTCCGCCCCACGCACCACTGGAAGTCCGGGTTCGTCCCTCCCGCCATCGGAATGGTAGACCTTTAGGACCACCTTTTCGAAGCCGTAGTTGACAGCCCTCTGGCACTCGGAGAGGGGAGCGAGCGACTCCGCATTCAGCAGTAACACTGCCTGCCTATTCAGGTCCTTAGACCGCTCCACTTTGACCACCTTCCAGTTGTGCGCCGGGAGGTGCGGGTTACAATATCGGAGAAGTTCCTCCATTTCCTCTGGTGAAGAAGGCCTTGCTGGTAGCCAAACCCGCGCTCGCGGACGTGAGGGTTCACGCCTCCCGCTTGGCACCCTTCCAGACCTCCCCACCAGAGCCACTGCAGCCTTATATACGTTCGCCGACCGCTCGTCGGCACAAACTATTCGTTTGTGGATGCCATGGTGCCACCCGGCATCTTCACATTTTGGAGGAGGCCCAGGGTTTCCTCTGACCACTTTCATGAAGACCGTGGTGATGGCCGCGGCCACCCGAGTCCAGTTTTCCTTGGGGATGGCTCCATCCTCCTTACTTTTGTTGATTACTCCAAGAGTTATCGACCCCGCCCGTTTAGCAATTTCGCTGAAAGAAAACGGGGGCCACCCGTCTTGGGCCTTTTCCCCGCAGGGTTTTCCCCTTCTAGAGACCTTTGTCTCTTTGGTGGCTCGTTGGAAGAAGGTGCGCCCGCAGCCTTGACTTCCGCTAGTTTATCCTCCGCCTTATCTTCGCGCAGCATGCTGCGAGCACACTCAAACGTCTGAGCATGCTTTTCGGAAAGCTGCTTTGCGTCCTGCCCCCCGTAGCGACTGACAATTTTAGCCGCTAATCGTCGGTCGGAATGCGCCTTTCGCCTATCAGACCGCCTCGATACAGCCTTCTCTATGCTGGGCTTGGACACCCCTTTGCTAGTGCTAGCTGCTTCAGCCTGTGCCCTATTAGATTGAGCCGTGGACGGTTTCGTCTTCGACTCCCCACCCCTTATCCTTCGGTTTGTTGTAGCCGCGGCCGATTTCGGCGCAGCAGCCCTGTCCCTCAGTTTCTGCCTAGAGTCAATGGGGAGGTTCGGTCTCGACCCTCCAACCCCCGCATCAGGAGTCCTACTGCCGGGCATGCTGATCTCACTGGAGATGAAGCCCGCAGCCTTAGACGATTCCGCCTCGCCGGCAGTAGATTCTGCTACCTGCCCAGAGGAGCCAGCGTTGGTGCTCGATTTCGGATCACCTCTATCGCCCGAAGAAAAAATTTGTTTATTAAGTTTGTTGGAGTTTGTGTTCATTCTATATGGGTCCCCACTCAGAGCCACTATCCGCACCCCGATGTGTAGTCGCCTATGAAGGTCCCATGGTTGTCCCCAAGGGGGCCATGGCGAGGGTTGACGCGTGCCCTTATGGGGTCACTCGTTCAGAGCCGACCGGCGCAAAGCGGGAGCATAGCTCAACCAACACCTACACCACCAACCTAACGGTGACGGGGAGCGGAACGTACTCTGAGGCCTGCCAGGGTTTTAACGGGACGGGGGCAGTTGCGACATTAGCCCACCAGCCATTTCTGCAGAGTGTCACCTCTACATACTCAGGTGGCAGAATACCGCAACCACCAGCGCCGAGATCAACAGATCCAAAACATATAAACTAAGAAAGTCCAGAGGAAAAGCCAGGGGTCGTTACCGTTCAGGTGTGGCCGTGTAGGCCGCAGGTCATTTAGCGTTACCCAGGATGCACCGCGAGGAGGCGACCCACCTTACATCCCAGTTATTGATGTAACTTCCACATTGTCAACCATAGCACTAAAACTGAAACTCAATCCGTCTTTCTGTATTCTAAACACATAAATTCCTCCTCAGCAAGCATTCAATGAATCCGAATTAAGCAACTTATTTCATCAACTCCCTGCACCTATTTTGTGGACAGGCGATTTCAATGGTTGGAATCTTCTGTGGGATCCAATAAATCAAATACAAGAGGTTTGATTATTAAAAATTTCATAATGAATAACCAGCAGGCATTACTTAATAATGGGGCCCCCATCCACTTATCAACCCAGTCAACCTTCACTAACGTGGACCTATCCATATCTTCTCCCCAACTTTCTCCACGAATCGACTGAAAAATTTCATCTGATCTCAAGGGCAGCGACCATTTCCCAATTTTCATCACTATTCAAATCAACCTTCTTCCTGTAAAATATAACCACCGTTCCATATTTAAAACGGGTTTTGCAAAATGGGATACATTCCAATCAGAAATATTGAAAAATATAAAAGACTCGCCAATTGACAATGTCAACCAAGAAACTGCCACTCTTACTAAAATGATACGCTCTGCAGCAAATATATCGATACCCCAAAGCAAAAGACAGTTTTCCAAAAATGTCCCCATTTGGTGGAACAAGGAGCACCAAAACCTTCGCGCCCAGAAAATTCAATGTTGGAAAATATTCAAAAGTTCCATATCCGACACAAACCTAATCAACTACAAAATGGCCAACGCGCCTTTTAAAAGAGCGGTTAAGGATGCAAAGAGGAAAAGTTTTGAACTGATCTTTTTATATCAGCACTTTGCGTAGAAAACAAAATCACTTTCTGCGAATTAGAATCGGCACTTCAACATGCTAAAGTTAAAACACCTGGCTTCGATCGCATATCCTACCATATGCTCTCAAATTTACCGCAAAGCGGAAAACATAAACTTCTATCCCTCTCCTTCTTTGCTGGTCGCCTTGCCGCGGCGAAGGGGCTTAAATGCCGTTCTGAGAGTTCCCCGCTGGGAGCTTTCAGACCGGGATGAACTAAGAGGAAAGCTTCATATTCCTTGCAGCCATGTAGGGGCAGAGAAAACCTTTCTCCCTACGGGTCTGGGAGGAATGTGGCGATAGCCGCATCAGCACCACCCTAAGCTAAGGTGTTGAGGTACCCGTGCCGAGAGATGAATGGTCAGCGGGTGGATATCGAATAGCTGGCCTCGAACGGTCCCCTCCGATGCCCGGGCAAGGTCGAAGTGTACAAGCGCCTTCTCTATGCATGCCGGCTCTGCGGACGAGTGACTAACCCTTTCCGTGCCTACTCGTGGGACCAACAATGAACAATGAAAACAACTATAAAAATCCAACACAAACATCAACTGACGAAACAACGACGACGACAACGGCAACGAACAACGGACAAACGACAGCAACGACCCTCCCTTATCGGAATCCGGGATGCATCATCACGGAGTCCGATGAGGACACCCTGCTCGCCTCCAGTCAGGAGACGATAAAAAGTGCATCAGGCGTTACCACCCAAAGTAAGCCAAATGCACAAGCCAAGATCACACCCGAAAACGCTACCACCCAAAGTAGCCCTCCATATGAAAAAACATCTACTTCGAAAGCTGCCGGACCTACCATTCACAGTACACCGGTGGCCGGAGAAGAGGATGACACTGCCAAAAAGGGTGGTGTAAGAAAGAAACGGAAAAAGTTGCTCAACCAAATTCGTAAAAGTAGATACCAAAGGGCGGTATATATGATGGACAAACTGTCCAACACTGGTACCGCCTCCGGTTCTATTGAGTCGAAGAAGATTGAGCACTATAAGCAGGTGATAGAGAAATACGAGAACTTCTTGAAAGAGAAGACATATATTCCTTCGTGCACACCCAGCCAGCCTAAGAATACGGGATCTCAGAAGAGATACCGTTCAACGAACGAAAGCGGCAATGGGAATGACGCGAAGAAGCCTAAAAAGGCGACCCCTGCGCGCTCAGACAAATCCCATCGCAACTATGCCGAGGTAGCCAAAGATGGCCTGCAGGTAGCAATCGTCGACGATAACTCGAAGTCGCCGGCGGCGATTCAGCAGCACTGGGTGGAGATTGACGTCAAATTGTCGAGCCTCGTCATGGATCACGTACTCGACAATCCGGCGGGTCCCCACCCGGAGTTTGACTCCTCCGAAACCTTCCGGGATTACAGGGTGATCAGGTGCGCAAATCAAGCTTCCTTGGACTTCCTTGCCGGATGCGTCACTAAAATAAGTGGTGCATTCGTCGGCCTTAAGCTAAGGCTGATTCCGGCCGGAGAGGTCCCCAGGAGGTCACGTGCGCGTATCTGGTTACCCCCATTGGAGGAGCCGGGCGAGAAGCTGCTACGCTGCCTAAAGATTCAAAACGGGCACATACCAGCAATTTCGGATTGGTAACTTATTAAAGTTGAGCAGCCGAATAAGGCAAGCCGTCCCCTACTCTTGGCCATCTGCGAGGAATCGCTGGAGGCCCTCGCCAAAGCGGACAACAAAATCCGCTTTGGGATCCGTATGGCCAAGATGAAGATCTTTCGAGGCGACAAGGCTCCTGACAAAGACGACACTGAAGAGGTCGACGACGCAAGCCAGTTGCTGCGAGACGTCGCAATCACGGATGATGACCCCGGGCAAGATAAAATGCGTGCAGATTAATCTGCAGCACTCTAAATGTGCGACAGATAATCTGTCAATATTGCTCGGTGGGGAAAACATCGATGTCGGCCTCATCCAGGAACCGTGGGTAAAAGACCTGCAGATTCTAGGCCTAACCAGCAGAACACATAACCTCCTCTATAGTACTAACACAGGTAAACCCAGGGCGTGTATTCTAATCAAAAAAGATTTAAATGCATTTCTCTGTTCATATTACAGCACAGCAGATTTAACAGTGGTGAAGATAGAGTCCGGGAAGCATCGGAACCTACATCTGGTGTCTGCCTACATGGCACATGACGAACTGAAGCGCTTCATCGCACAAAACCAAAACCAGACGAACACCATAATAGGAAGCGACGCTAACGCGCGCAGCACTATATGGGGCAGCTCCGAAACAAACGAAAGAGGTGAGTCTCTCCTCCACTTTATACTAAATACCAATCTCTGTATTTCTAACAAGGGCAGGAAACCTACCTTCATTTTTCCCCGTTCAGAAAGGTTCTCGGGATGGGAAGAGGTGTTGGATATAACGCTATCGTCAGATGGTGTAATCGTAGATGACTGGAGGGTGTCAGACAAAGCATCGATGTCAGATCACTGTTTGATACTCTTCAGCATACGCGGTGAATCCTGCACCCCATCTCTATTTCGGAACCCTCGAAGAACGAATTGGGCTAAATTCAATAATATCACGTCGAAAAGTTTAGGAAGCGGTAAAATCAAAAAGATTATAACGGCAAGCGAACTAGGCGAAACAGTTGATAGGATGGAGAAATCTATCGAAATAGCCTTTAAGAAGTCCACCCCTTTTAGTACCCGTAAGGAAAAATCTCCACCTTGGTGGTCTGGAGAACTTAGGGAACTCAGGGCTAAAGTCAGGAAAACATTCAACGATAGCTACAGGTCAAAAGTATGGCAGTCATTGAAACAATACAAGAAAGCAGTAAGGAAAGCCAAGTCAGAACCCTGGCGGTCATTCTGCTCATCTGTAGAAACATGCAGGGAGTCCGCCAGACTGAGCAAAATTCTGTCAAAAGAGCACTCAAATCCAAGCTTTCTCAGGAAGCACGATGGTGTGGACAGATAATGCCAGGGATTCATTGGAAGCCCTTACTAACACCCACTTCCCGGGGTGCGGCCAGAGACCAACGATATGGACTCAAACCAATCTTCTGGAACCCTCCGAGGTGGAACTGGAAACTGTTATAAAAAATTTTCAACCCTACAAATCCCCCGGTCCAGATGGGATCTTACCAATAATGCTGCAAAAGCTTGGGGAACCCATGATCATATGGCTGGACCAGGTCTTTAAAGCCAGCATTCGACTATCACATGTTCCACAAAGCTGGAAAAGAGTCAAAGTTGTTTTCATTCCGAAGACAGGTAGAAGAACCCATGATGAAGCAAGAGACTTTAGGCCAATAAGTCTAACATCTTTTCTGCTTAAAGCACTAGAGAGATTGCTGGACATACATATCAGATCCATCATACAAGGATCAAAGCTATCGACAGCCCAACATGCGTATATTAAGGGCAGGTCAACAGAAACTGCTCTACACGAAGTGGTAGGCACCATAGAAAAATCAATCAACTTCAAAGAATTTACTCTAGCTGCCTTCCTAGATATAGAGGGGGCTTTTAACAATATAAAGGTCGAGTCAATCACTCAATCACTAACGAAACTCCTCTGACTCTATCCTCTGAAGCAAAGTACTTGGGTATCACATTGGACCCGAAACTTAGCTGGAAGAGAAACGTTGAGAGGCGTGTTGAGAAAGCATACATAGCCTATTACTCCAGCAAACGAATCATTAGTAAAAACTGAGGATTAAAACCAAAGCTTGTCCTGTGGTTGTACACGGCCGTCATAAGGCCGATACTTACCTACGGAGTACTGGTGTGGTGGCCAGCACTAGACAGGCAATATAATATCAAGAAGCTAAGCAGCATACAACGTGCAGCTTGCGCGAGTGTAACACTCCGCCTTATCTTCGCGCAGCATGCTGCGAGCCCACTCAAGCGTCTGAGCATGCTTTTCGGAAAGCTGCTTTGCGTCCTGCCCCCCGTAGCGACTGACAATTTTAGCCGCTAATCGTCGGTCGGAATGCGCCTTTCGCCTATCAGACCGCCCCGGGCTTGGACACCCCTTTGCTAGTGCTAGCTGCTTCAGCCTGTGCCCTATTAGATTGAGCCGTGGACGGTTTCGTCTTCGACTCCCCACCCCTTATCCTTCGGTTTGTTGTAGCCGCGGCCGATTTCGGCGCAGCAGCCCTGTCCCTCAGTTTCTGCCTAGAATCAATGGGGAGGTTCGGTCTCGACCCTCCAACCCCCGCATCAGGAGTCCTACTGCCGGGCATGCTGATCTCACTGGAGATGAAGCCCGCAGCCTTAGACGATTCCGCCTCGCCGGCAGTAGATTCTGCTACCTGCCCAGAGGAGCCAGCGTTGGTGCTCGATTTCGGATCACCTCTACCGCCCGAAGAAAAAATTTGTTTATTAAGTTCGTTGGAGTTTGTGTTCATTCTATATGGGTCCCCACTCAGAGCCGCTATCCGCACCCCGATGTGTAGTCGCCTATGAAGGTCCCATGGTTGTCCCCGAGGGGGCCATGGCGAGGGTTGACGCGTGCCCTTATGGGGTCACGCGTTCAGAGCCGACCGGCGCAAAGCGGGAGCGTAGCTCAACCAACACCTACACCACCAACCTAACGGTGACGGGGAGTGGAACGTACTCTGAGGCCTGCCAGGGTCTTAACGGGACGGGGGCAGTTGCGACATTAGCCCACCAGCCATTTCTGCAGAGTGTCACCTCTACATACTCAGGTGGCAGAATACCGCAACGACCAGCGCCGAGATCAACAGAACCAAAACATATAAACTAAGAAAGTCCAGAGGAAAAGCCAGGGGTCGTTACCGTTCAGGTGTGGCCGTGTAGGCCGCAGGTCATTTAGCGTTACCCAGGATGCACCGCGAGGAGGCGACCCACCTTACATCCCAGTTATTGATGTAACTTCCACATTGTCAACCATAGCACTAAAACTGAAACTCAATCCGTCTTTCTGTATTGTAAACTCATAAATTCCTCCTCAGCAAGCATTCAATGAATCCTAATTAAGCAACTTATTTCATCAACTCCCTGCACCTATTTTGTGGACAGGCGATTTCAATGGTTGGAATCTTCTGTGGGATCCAATAAATCAAATGCTAGAGGTTTGATTATTAAAAATTTCATAATGAATAACCAGCTGGCATTACTTAATAATGGGGCCCCCATCCACTTATCAACCCAGTCAACCTTCACTAACGTGGACCTATCCATATCTTCTCCCCAACTTTCTCCACGAATCGACTGGAAAATTTCATCTGATCTCAAGGGCAGCGACCATTTCGCAAATTTCATCACTATTCAAATCAACCTTCTTCCTGTAAAATATAACCACCGTTCCATATTTAAAACGGGTTTTGCAAAATGGGATACATTCCAATCAGAAATATTAAAAAATATAAAAGACTCGCCAATTGACAATGTCAACCAAGAAACTGCCACTCTTACTAAAATGATACGCTCTGCAGCAAATATATCGATACCCCAAAGCAAAAGACAGTTTTCCAAAAATGTCCCCATTTGGTGGAACAAGGAGCACCAAAACCTTCGCGCCCAGAAAATTCAATGTTGGAAAATATTCAAAAATTCCATATCCGACACAAACCTAATCAACTACAAAATGGCCAACGCGCCTTTTAAAAGAGCGGTTAAGGATGCAAAGAGGAAAAGTTTTTAACTGATCTTTTTATATCAGCACTTTACGTAGAAAACAAAATCACTTTCTGCGAATTAGAATCGGCACTTCAACATGCTAAAGTTAAAACACCTGGCTTCGATCGCATATCCTACCATATGCTCTCAAATTTACCGCAAAGCGGAAAACATAAACTTCTATCCCTCTACAATAACATCTTCGATAAAGGTTTTTACCCACATCCCTGGCGAATAGCAACGGTCATACCAATTCTCAAACCAAATAAGCCTGCCAACTCGTCTTCCTCTTATAGACCCATCTCTTTGCTATCATGCCTTAATAAAACTTGTGAAAAAATAATTGCAAAAAGATTAATTTGGTTCGTAGCAAAAAACAATTACATTAAGCATTATCAAACCGCCTTCAAAAGCAAGCACAGCACTATCGACTCACTTATTCAACTTCAGCACTTTGTTTCTGACACTGTTTCCGCTAAAAACCACGCCACAATCCTTTCTACTGATTTCGAAAAGGCCTTTGATCGTGTAGGAGTCCACGCAGTCCTGAGCCAACCGGCAGCTTGGAAGGTTGGTCCAAAAGCTTTTACGATAGTAAAGGCTTTTATGACTCACCGTGAGTTTCGGGTTCGCGTTAATAATATTTTCTCCGGGTTAAGTCCGCTTAAAAATGGTATACCTCAAGGCTCGCCGTTATCGGTGGTCTTATTTATTATTGCATTTGACAAACTAACCGACATCTGCCTTAATATTAAGAACATCAAACTAACAATTTACGCTGACGACGCTGTTATACAAGGTGGCGCAAAAGTAATCCTCCTATCAGAAAATGCTATAAATTTTGCGATTGGCCTCTAACATCAATTCTGTTTTGACATTTGTGTAGTAAACACATGCGAAATACACGTTAATTAACAATGTTACGCTACACTGCTCCAGAACGCGGAATATTGCTGACTATTTATTTGACCAATAATCGGTCGGTGACTTTGGCACAACGTGAATTTCGTCGCAGAGTTCCTGGCCGCCAACGCCTACTAATGAAACACTGCGACGTTTAGCCGCTCGCCTCGAATAGACTGGCACAACACGAGATGCTGCCTGGCGTGGCAGACCCCGGAGTAGCCGTTCTGCAGAGAATATTGCTGCTGTAGCCGAGGATGTCATGGAAGCGCCGTCGACATCGACCAGACGACGTGCCACGCAAATGAGCGAATTTTGGTACAAGATTTGAAGATGTTTCCGTACAAAGTCCAGACGGTGTATCAGCTGTTAGCTGCTGACCGCCAATCGCGTCTAACATACGCTCAAGCCATCCTTAATCACCACCAAGAGGAAGATGATTTTTCATCAAAAATAATCATGAGTGATGAGGCCCATTTCCATCTTACGGGATACGTAAATAAGCAAAATTTACGCTTCTGTGGTCGAGTTGGTAGCGGTGCGTGCAATGGCAAACCTCCGAGGGTATTTCTGCCATGAAAAAGCTTCTCATTAAATACATCTGCCGTTCGGAGTCGGCACAAAACTGTAGGTCCCTCCATTTGGGGTAGACGCACACCACAAATGGTAGGATAAACTCGGCCAAACACTGAGCTATATAGTGTATGCGCCAAAATTATATTATTATTATATTATATCCCACGAAGAGCCATTGCACCCGCTCAAAGTCACTGTATGGTGTGCTGTTTTCGCTGGAGGAGTCATCGGACCTTTTTTCTTCGAAGACGTCGCGGGCCAAACGGTTACTGTGAATCCTCGATGTTCGGCCTCCAGTTCAGCTTTCTGTCCAGAATAACCCCCAAATACCTGACTCTGTCAGAAAGCACAAGAGGAGTGCCAGCGATGGAGGGTAATTGTGCATCCGGGACCCTATGCTTCCTTGTGAACAAGACCAGCTCCGTCTTGTGGGAATTTATAGCTAACCCACAGCTTGTGGACCACTTTGTCACCAGATTAAGGTAACCTTGCATGAGGTCATACAGCGTAGTTAGGAACTTTCCTCTCACTATAAGCGACACGTCATCCGCGTAGGCAACAGCCCCACATCCTCTCCCCTCCAGCTTTTCCAGGACCTCGTTAATAACGACTATCCGAAAAAGGGAGAGAGAACCCCTCCTTGTCTAGTGCCCCTGCTCACCTTTTGATGAGCCGACGCACTCCCCCATTCCGCCACGACAGTTCTGTCGCAAAGCATGTTGGAGATAAACCTAATTAAATTGAACTCGACCCCGAGCCGACCTAGGGCCAGCATAACCGCGATCGGGAGAACATTGTTAAAAGCTCCTTCAATGTCAATAAACGCTCCCACTGCATACTCTTTATGCTCCAAGGACTCTTCGATTATTTTAACTGTGGAGTGCAAAGCAGACTCCACAGATCTACCTTTCATATAGGCATGTTGAGAGAGGCTTAATTTCTCGCGTGGAATTCTATTTCTGATATATAGGTCTATCAGTCTCTCGAGGGTCTTCAGGAGGAAAGACGAGAGGCTGATTGGCCTGAAGTCCTTGGGGGACACGTGAGAGCTCTTCCCCGCCTTGGGAATAAAAGTCACCCTCACCCGCCTCCAAGCCCTAGGGACATACCCCCTATCCACGCAGTTCGCATAGATGGGGGCAAGCCACTGACATGAGACATCTTTCGCCCTCTGTAGTTGCGCGGGTATAATACCATCCGGTCCCGGCGACTTGAAGGGTTTAAAAGAGTCCAGGGCCCAGAGCAGGCGGCGTCCCCCCAGTAGTTCACTAGAGGGGACCGAGATGTTACCGATATCCATGTCGGTTGCTATATTCGGAGCGGGGTCCTCAGTATAGTGGACTCCCAGAAGCAGCCTGAGAGATTCCTCACTACTAGTCGCCCTTCTCCCGATTCAGCTCTCAGGTATCCCATTGGGACAGGATTGCTAGATATGATGCGTCTAAAACGCGAAGCCTCATGGCAACCTTCCACGGTCTCGCAGAAGTTTCTCCATGATGTGCGTTTAGACTTCCTAATTTCGTATTTATAAATTGAGAGGCTAGCTTTGCAGAGTTCCCAGTGCTGCTGGAGGTTACTCTTTTAGCCTTATTGAAGAGACGTCTACTCGCTGTCCGAAGTTCAGACAGCTCCGCTGTCCACCAGCTCGGTTTTACCCTTCGTGAACCTCTGCTCAAGGGGCACGAGCTTTTAATTGCATCATTGCATGCTGAGGTAAATTTCTCTACCATATCATCGATGGAACGTACCGAAAGGTTTGAGCTCCCAACCGGGGGTTCAGTCAGCTTTTCCTGCAGTTTCTTGCAGTATATATCCCACCTAGTTCTCTTTAGATTCCTAAAGGGTTTGTTTTTGGGACAATCCTCGTTCAAGGTGAATTCAATATACCTATGGTCTGAATAGGAATGAGTCTCTAGAACACTCCAGTCAGATATAAGTGGTATTAAGGAAGGAGAGGCCAGGGTGATGTCTAGTACCTCACGCCTGACCGCAGTTATAAAAGTAGGCTCAAAGCCTCTGTTGCAGATATCTAAATTCTCGCTAACAATAAAATCAAAAAGTGACTCACCTCATTTTTTTATGTCCGAGCTTCCTCAGCACGTGTGCCATGAGTTCGCATCAGATCCAATGATGATAGCGACATCTCGCCGTTTCGCCTCGGCAGTGACCTCCCGAAGTAGGGTTGGTGGTGGTTCCAGCACGTCATCGTGCGCCATGTATGCCGATATAAGCCAGAGTTTACCAGCGCCACCCTCCAGGCTTACTGTGACAATATCATTATTGCTGAAATTGGGCAAAATAAATGCTTTTAGTTCCTGTCTTACGAGCATGCAAGATCTAGGTTTACATACTTGCTTCTGCATAATAAGGTTATACTTTGGCGTCCTGATACCAGAGATTCCGCTACTACTCAGCCACGGCTCTTGAATCAGGACTATATCAGCTCCACCTTGCTCCAGGTAGATTTTTAGGTTTGCGGAGGCCGCTTTAGAGCGCTGGAGGTTTATTTGTAGGATCTTCATCCAGTAATTCCTCCATCCACGCCAACTCGGCACCCTCGTCAACCGCGGACAGTAACCTGTCTTTCTCTGCACTGTCAAAAAGGCGTCCGATGCTAATTTCCGAACCCACCGAAAAGGAAACATCACCAGCGCTTTCCGCCTCTGACATCTCAGATTCCACCTCCATACTCATGGAGTCAGCTTTCGAAGGCTCTTCCGCCCCACGCACCACTGGAAGTCCGAGGTCGTCCCTCCGCCATCGGAATGGTAGACCTTTAGGACCACCTTTTCGAAGCCGTAGTTGACAACCCCCTGGCACTCGGAGAGGGGAGCGAGCGACTCCGCTTTCAGCAGTAACACTGCCTGCCTATTCAGGTCCTTAGACCGCTCCACTTTGACCACCTTCCAGTTGTGCGCCGGGAGGTGCGGGTTACAATATCGGAGAAGTTCCTCCATTTCCTCTGGTGAAGAAGGCCTTGCTGGTAGCCAGACCCGCGCGCGCGGACGTGAGGGTTCACGCCTCTAGCTTGGCACCCTTCCAGACCTCCCCCACCAGAGCCACTGCAGCCTTATATACGTTCGCCGACCGCTCGTCGGCACAAACTATTCGTTTGTGGATGCCATGGTGCCACCCGGCATCTTCACCTTTTGGAGGAGGCCCAGGGTTTCCTCTGACCGCTTTCATGAAGACCGTGGTGATGGCCGCGGCCACCCGCCTACAGTTTTCCTTGGGGATGGCTCCATCCTTCTTACTTTTGTCGATTACTCCAAGAGTTATCGACACCGCCCGTTTAGCGATTTCGCTGAAAGAAAAGGGGGGGCCACCCGTCTTGGGCCTTTTCCCCGCAGGGTTTTCCCCTTCTAGAGACCTTTGTCTCTTTGGTGGCTGGTTGGAAGAAGGTGCGCCCGCAGCCTTGACTTCCGCTAGTTTATCCTCCGCCTTATCTTGGCGCAGCATGCTGCGAGCTCACTCAAGCGTCTGAGCATGCTTTTCGGAAAGCTGCTTTGCGTCCTGCCCCCCGTAGCGACTGACAATTTTAGCCGCTAATCGTCGGTCGGAATGCGCCTTTCGCCTATCAGACCGCCCCGATACAGCCTTCTCTATGCTGGGCTTGGACACCCCTTTGTTAGTGCTAGCTGCTTCAGCCTGTGCCCTATTAGATTGAGCCGTGGACGGTTTCGTCTTCGACTCCCCACCCCTTATCCTTCGGTTTGTTGTAGCCGCGGCCGATTTCGGCGCAGCAGCCCTGTCCCTCAGTTTCTGCCTAGAGTCAATGGGGAGGTTCGGTCTCGACCCTCCAACCCCCGCATCAGGAGTCCTACTGCCGGGCATGCTGATCTCACTGGAGATGAAACCCGCAGCCTTAGACGATTCCGCCTCGCTGGCAGTAGATTCTGCTACCTGCCCAGAGGAGCCAGCGTTGGTGCTCGATTTCGGATCACCTCTACCGCCCGAAGAAAAAATTTGTTTATTAAGTTTGTTGGAGTTTGTGTTCATTCTATATGGGTCCCCACTCAGAGCCGCTATCCGCACCCCGATGTGTAGTCGCCTATGAAGGTCCCATGGTTGTCCCCGAGGGGCCATGGCGAGGGTTGACGCGTCCCCTTATGGGGTCACGCGTTCAGAGCCGACCGGCGCAAAGCGGGAGCGTAGCTCAACCAACACCTACACCACCAACCTAACGGTGACGGGGAGCGGAACGTACTCTGAGGCCTGCCAGGGTTTTAACGGGACGGGGGCAGTTGCGACATTAGCCCACCAGCCATTTCTGCAGAGTGTCACCTCTACATACTCAGGTGGCAGAATACCGCAACGACCAGCGCCGAGATCAACAGAACCAAAACATATAAACTAAGAAAGTCCAGAGGAAAAGCCAGGGGTCGTTACCGTTCAGGTGTGGCCGTGTAGGCCGCAGGTCATTTAGCGTTACCCAGGATGCACCGCGAGGAGGCGACCCACCTTACATCCCAGTTATTGATGTAACTTCCACATTGTCAACCGTAGCACTAAAACTGAAACTCAATCCGTCTTTCTGTATTGTAAACACATAAATTCCTCCTCAGCAGGCATTCAATGAATCCGAATTAAGCAACTTATTTCATCAACTCCCTGCACCTATTTTGTGGACAGGCGATTTCAATGGTTGGAATCCTCTGTGGGATCCAATAAATCAAATGCTAGAGGTTTGATTATTAAAAATTTCATAATGAATAACCAGCTGGCATTACTTAATAATAAGGCCCCCATCCTCTTATCAACCCAGTCAACCTTCACTTACGTGGACCTATCCATATCTTCTCCCCAACTTTCTCCACGAATCGACTGGAAAATTTCATCTGATCTCAAGGGCAGCGACCATTTCCCAATTTTCATCACTATTCAAATCAACCTCCTTCCTGTAAAATATAACCACCGTTCCATATTTAAAACGGGTTTTGCAAAATGGGATACATTCCAATCAGAAATATTAAAAAATATAAAAGACTCGCCAATTGACAATGTCAACCAAGAAACTGCCACTCTTACTAAAATGATACGCTCTGCAGCAAATATATCGATACCCCAAAGCAAAAGACAGTTTTCCAAAAATGTCCCCATTTGGTGGAACAAGGAGCACCAAAACCTTCGCGCCCAGAAAATTCAATGTTGGAAAATATTCAAAAGTTCCATATCCGACACAAACCTTATCAACTACAAAATGGCCAACGCGCCTATTAAAAGAGCGGTTAAGGATGCAAAGAGGAAAAGTTTTGAACTGATCTTTTTATATCAGCACTTTACGTAGAAAACAAAATCACTTTCTGCGAATTAGAATCGGCACTTCAACATGCTAAAGTTAAAACACCTGGCTTCGATCGCATATCCTACCATATGCTCTCAAATTTACCGCAAAGCGGAAAACATAAACTTCTATCCCTCTACAATAACATCTTCGATAAAGGTTTTTACCCACATCCCTGGCGAATAGCAACGGTCATACCAATTCTCAAACCAAATAAGCCTGCCAACTCGTCTTCCTGTTATAGACCCATCTCTTTGCTATCATGCCTTAGTAAAACTTGTGAAAAAATTATTGCAAAAAGATTAATTTGGTTCGTAGCAAAAAACAATTACATTAAGCATTATCAAACCGCCTTCAAAAGCAAGCACAGCACTATCGACTTACTTATTCAACTTCAGCACTTTGTTTCTGACACTGTTTCCGCTAAAAACCACGCCACAATCCTTTCTACTGATTTCGAAAAGGCCTTTGATCGTGTAGGAGTCCACGCAGTCCTGAGCCAACCGGCAGCTTGGAAGGTTGGTCCAAAAGCTTTTACGATAGTAAAGGCTTTTATGACTCACCGTGAGTTTCGGGTTCGCGTTAATAATATTTTCTCCGGGTTAAGTCCGCTTAAAAATGGTATACCTCAAGGCTCGCCGTTATCGGTGGTCTTATTTATTATTGCATTTGACAAACTAACCGACATCTGCCTTAATATTAAGAACATCAAACTAACAATTTACGCTGACGACGCTGTTATACAAGGTGGCGCAAAAGTAATCCTCCTATCAGAAAATGTTATAAATTTTGCGATTGGCCTCTAACATCAGTTCTGTTTTGACATTTGTGTAGTAAACACATGCGAAATACACGTTAATAAACAATGTTACGCTACACTGCTCCAGAACGCGGAATATTGCTGACTATTTATTTGACCAATAATCGGTCGGTGACTTTGGCACAACGTGAATTTCGTCACAGATTTCCTGGCCGTCCAACGCCTACTGGTGAAACACTGCGACGTTTAGCCACTCGCCTCGAATAGACTGGCACAACACGAGATGCTGCCTGGCGTGGCAGACCCCGGAGTAGCAGTTCTGCAGATAATATTGCTGCTGTAGCCGAGGATGTCATGGAAGCGCCGTCGATATCGACCAGACGACGTGCCACGCAAATGAGCGAATTTTGGTACAAGATTTGAAGATGTTTCCGTACAAAGTCCACACGGTGTATCAGCTGTTAGCTGCTGACCGCCAATCGCGTCTAACATACGCTCAAGCCATCCTTAATCACCCCCAAGAGGAAGATGATTTTTCATCAAAAATAATCATGAGTGATGAGGCCCATTTCCATCTTAGCGGGTACGTAAATAAGCAAAATTTACGCTTCTGTGGTCGAGTTGGTAGCGGTGCGTGCAATGGCAAACCTCCGAGGGTATTTCTGCCATGAAAAAGCTTCTCATTAAATACATCTGCCGTTCGGAGTCGGCACAAAACTGTAGGTCCCTCCATTTGGGGTAGACGCACACCACAAATGGTAGGATAAACTCGGCCAAACACTGAGCTATATAGTGTACGCGCCAAAATTATATTATTATTATATTATATCCCACGAAGAGCCATTGCACCCGCTCAAAGTCACTGTATGGTGTGCTGTTTTCGCTGGAGGAGTCATCGGACCTTTTTTCTTCGAAGACGTCGCGGGCCAAACGGTTACTGTGAATCCTCGATGTTCGGCCTCCAGTTCAGCTTTCTGTCTAGAATAACCCCCAAATACCTGACTCTGTCAGAAAGTACAAGAGGATTGCCAGCGATGGAGGGTAATTGTGCATCCGGGACCCTATGCTTCCTTGTGAACAAGACCAGCTCCGTCTTGTGGGAATTTATAGCTAACCCACAGCTTGTGGACCACTTTGTCACCAGATTAAGGTAACCTTGCATGAGGTCATACAGCGTAGTTAGGAACTTTCCTCTCACTATAAGCGACACGTCATCCGCGTAGGCAACAGCCCCACATCCTGTCCCCTCCAGCTTTTCCAGGACCTCGTTAATAACGACTATCCGAAAAAGGGAGAGAGAACCCCTCTTTGTGGAGTGCCCCTGCTCACCTTTTGATGAGCCGACGCACTCCCCCATTCCGCCACGACAGTTCTGTCGCAAAGCATGTTGGAGATAAACCTAATTAAATTGAACTCGACCCCGAGCCGACCTAGGGCCAGCATAACCGCGATCGGGAGAACATTGTTAAAAGCTCCTTCAATGTCAATAAACGCTCCCACTGCATACTCTTTATGCTCGAAGGACTCTTCGATTATTTTAACTGTGGAGTGCAAAGCAGACTCCACAGATCTACCTTTCATATAGGCATGTTGAGAGAGGCTTAATTTCTCGCGTGGAATTCTATTTCTGATGTATAGGTCTATCAGTCTCTCGAGGGTCTTCAGGAGGAAAGACGAGAGGCTGATTGGCCTGAAGTCCTTGGGGGACACGTGAGAGCTCTTCCCCGCCTTGGGAATAAAAGTCACCCTCACCCGCCTCCAAGCCCTAGGGACATACCCCCTATCCACGCAGTTCGCATAGATGGGGGCAAGCCACTGACATGAGACATCTTTCGCCCTCTGTAGTTGCGCGGGTATAATACCATCCGGTCCCGGCGACTTGAAGGGTTTAAAAGAGTCCAGGGCCCAGAGCAGGCGGCGTCCCCCCAGTAGTTCACTAGAGGGGACCGAGATGCCACCGATATCCATGTCGGTTGCTATATTCGGAGCGGGGTTCTCAGTATAGTGGACTCCCAGAAGCAGCCTGAGAGATTCCTCACTACTAGTCGCCCATTCTCCCGATTCAGCTCTCAGGTATCCCATTGGGACAGGATTGCTAGATATGATGCGTCTAAAACGCGAAGCCTCATGGCAACCTTCCACGGTCTCGCAGAAGTTTCTCCATGATGTGCGTTTAGACTTCCTAATTTCGTATTTATCAATTGAGAGGCTAGCTTTGTAGAGTTCCCAGTGCTGCTGGAGGTTACTCTTTTAGCCTTATTGAAGAGACGTCTACTCGCTGTCCGAAGTTCAGACAGCTCCGCTGTCCACCAGCTCGGTTTTACCCTTCGTGAACCTCGGCTCAAGGGGCACGAGCTTTCAATTGCATCATTGCATGCTGAGGTAAATTTCTCTACCATATCATCGATGGAACGTACCGAAAGGTCTGAGCTCCCAACCGGGGGTTCAGTCAGGTTTTCCTGCAGATTCTTGCAGTACATATCCCACCTAGTTCTCTTTAGATTCCTAAAGGGTTTGTTTTTGGGACAATCCTCGTTCAAGGTGAATTCAATATACCTATGGTCTGAATAGGAATGAGTCTCTAGAACACTCCAGTCAGATATAAGTGGTATTAAGGAAGGAGAGGCCAGGGTGATGTCTAGTACCTCACGCCTGACCGCAGTTATAAAAGTAGGCTCAAAGCCTCTGTTGCAGATAGCTAAATTCTCGCTAACAATAAAATCAAAAAGTGACTCACCTCTTTTGTTTATGTCCGAGCTTCCCCAGCAAGTGTGCCATGAGTTCGCATCAGATCCAATGATGATAGCGACATCTCGCCGTTTCGCCTCGGCAGTGACCTCCCGAAGTAGGGTTGGTGGTGGTTCCAGCACGTCATCGTGCGCCATGTATGCCGATATAAGCCAGAGTTTACCAGCGCCGCCCTCCAGGCTTACTGTGACAATATCATTATTGCTGAAATTGGGCAAAATAAATGCTTTTAGTTCCTTTCTAACGAGCATGCAAGATCTAGGTTTACATACTTGCTTCTGCATAATAAGGTTATAGTTTGGCGTCCTGATACCAGAGATTCCGCTACTACTCAGCCACGGCTCTTGAATCAGGACTATATCAGCTCCACCTTGCTCCAGGTGGATTTTTAAGTTTGCGGAGGCCGCTTTAGAGCGCTGGAGGTTTATTTGTAGGATCTTCATCCAGTAATTCCTCCATCCACGCCAACTCGGCACCCTCGTCAACCGCGGACAGTAACCTGTCTTCCTCTGCACTGTCAAAAAGGCGTCCGATGCTAATTTCCGAACCCACCGAAAAGGAAACATCACCAGCGCTTTCCGCCTCTGATATCTCAGATTCCACCTCCATACTCATGGAGTCAGCTTTCGAAGGCTCTTCCGCCCCACGCACCACTGGAAGTCCGAGGTCGTCCCTCCGCCATCGGAATGGTAGACCTTTAGGGCCACCTTTTCGAAGCCGTAGTTGGCAACCCCCTGGCACTCGGAGAGGGGAGCGAGCGACTCCGCATTCAGCAGTAACACTGCCTGCCTATTCAGGTCCTTAGACCGCTCCACTTTGACCACCTTCCAGTTGTGCGCCGGGAGGTGCGGGTTACAATATCGGAGAAGTTCCTCCATTTCCTCTGGTGAAGAAGGCCTTGCTGGTAGCCAGACCCGCGCGCGCGGACGTAAGGGTTCACGCCTCCAGCCTGGCACCCTTCCAGACCTCCCCCACCAGAGCCACTGCAGCCTTATATACGTTCGCCGACCGCTCGTCGGCACAAACTATTCGTTTTCCTTGGGGATGGCTCCATCCTTCTTACATTTGTCGATTACTCCAAGAGTTATCGACACCGCCCGTTTAGCGATTTCGCTGAAAAAAAGGGGGGGCCACCCGTCTTGGGCCTTTTCCCCGCAGGGTTTTCCCCTTCTAGAGACCTTTGTCTTTTTGGTGGCTGGTTGGAAGAAGGTGCGCCCGCAGCCTTGACTTCCGCTAGTTCATGCTGCGAGCCCACTCAAGCGTCTGAGCATGCTTTTCGGAAAGCTGCTTTGCGTCCTGCCCCCCGTAGCGACTGACAATTTTAGCCGCTAATCGTCGGTCGGAATGCGCCTTTCGCCTATCAGACCGCCCCGATACAGCCTTCTCTATGCTGGGCTTGGACACCCCTTTGCTAGTGCTAGCTGCTTCAGCCTGTGCCCTATTAGATTGAGCCGCGGACGGTTTCGTCCTCGACTCCGCACCCCTTATCCTTCGGTTTGTTGTAGCCGCGGCTGATTTCGGCGCAGCAGCCCTGTCCCCCAGTTTCTGCCTAGAGTTAATGGGGAGGTTCAGTCTCGACCCTCCAACCCCCGCATCAGGAGTCCTACTGCCGGGCATGCTGATCTCACAGGAGATGAAGCCCGCAGTCTTAGACGATTCCGCCTCGCCGGCAGTGGATTCTGTTACCTGCCCAGAGGAGCCAGCGTTGGTGCTCGATTTCGGATCACCTCTACCGCCCGAAGAAAAAATTTGTTTATTAAGTTTGTTGGAGTTTGTGTTCATTCTATATGGGTCCCCACTCAGAGCCGCTATCCGCACCCCGATGTGTAGTCGCCTATGAAGGTCCCATGGTTGTCCCCGAGGGGGCCATGGCGAGGGTTGACGCGTGCCCTTATGGGGTCACGCGTTCAGAGCCGACCGGCGCAAAGCGGGAGCGTAGCTCAACCAACACCTACACCACCAACCTAACGGTGACGGGGAGCGGAACGTACTCTGAGGCCTGCCAGGGTTTTAACGGGACGGGGGCAGTTGCGACATTAGCCCACCAGCCATTTCTGCAGAGTGTCACCTCTACATACTCAGGTGGCAGAATACCGCAACCACCAGCGCCGAGATCAAAGGAAGCAAAACACATAAACTAAGAAAGTCCAGAGGAAAAGCCAGGGGTCGTTACCATTCAGGTGTGGCCGTGTAGGCCGCAGGTCATTTAGCGTTACCCAGGATGCACCGCGAGGAGGCGACCCACCTTACATCCCAGTTATTGATGTAACTTCCACATTGTCAACCATAGCACTAAAACTGAAACTCAATCCGTCTTTCTGTATTGTAAACACATAAATTCCTCCTCAGCAAGCATTCAATGAATCCGAATTAAGCAACTTATTTCATCAACTCCCTGCACCCTTTTTTGTGGACAGGCGATTTCAATGGTTGGAATCCTCTGTGGGATCCAATAAATCAAATGCTAGAGGTTTGATTATTAAAAATTTCATAATGAATAACCAGCTGGCATTACTTAATAATAAGGCCCCCATCCTCTTATCACCCAGTCAACCTTCACTTACGTGGACCTATCCATATCTTCTCCCCAACTTTCTCCACGAATCGACTGGAAAATTTCATCTGATCTCAAGGGCAGCGACCATTTCCCAATTTTCATCACTATTCAAATCAACGTTCTTCCTGTAAAATATAACCACCGTTCCATATTTAAAACGGGTTTTGCAAAATGGGATACATTCCAATCAGAAATATTAAAAAATATAAAAGACTCGCCAATTGACAATGTCAACCAAGAAACTGCCACTCTTACTAAAATGATACGCTCTGCAGCAAATATATCGATACCCCAAAGCAAAAGAAAGTTTTCCAAAAATGTCCCCATTTGGTGGAACAAGGAGCACCAAAACCTTCGCGCCCAGAAAATTCAATGTTGGAAAATATTCAAAAATTCCATATCCGACACAAACCTAATCAACTACAAAATGGCCAACGCGCCTTTTAAAAGTGCGGTTAAGGATGCAAAGAGGAAAAGTTTTGAACTGATCTTTTTATATCAGCACTTTACGTAGAAAACAAAATCACTTTCTGCGAATTAGAATCGGCACTTCAACATGCTAAAGTTAAAACACCTGGCTTCGATCGCATATCCTACCATATGCTCTCAAATTTACCGCAAAGCGGAAAACATAAACTTCTATCCCTCTACAATAACATCTTCGATAAAGGTTTTTACCCACATCCCTGGCGAATAGCAACGGTCATACCAATTCTCAAACCAAATAAGCCTGCCAACTCGTCTTCCTCTTATAGACCCATCTCTTTGCTAACATGCCTTAGTAAAACTTGTGAAAAAATTATTGCAAAAAGATTAATTTGGTTCGTAGCAAAAAACAATTACATTAAGCATTATCAAACCGCCTTCAAAAGCAAGCACAGCACTATCGACTCACTTATTCAACTTCAGCACTTTGTTTCTGACACTGTTTCCGCTAAAAACCACGCCACAATCCTTTCTACTGATTTCGAAAAGGCCTTTGATCGTGTAGGAGTCCACGCAGTCCTGAGCCAACCGGCAGCTTGGAAGGTTGGTCCAAAAGCTTTTACGATAGTAAAGGCTTTTATGACTCACCGTGAGTTTCGGGTTCGCGTTAATAATATTTTCTCCGGGTTAAGTCCGCTTAAAAATGGTATACCTCAAGGCTCGCCGTTATCGGTGGTCTTATTTATTATTGCATTTGACAAACTAACCGACATCTGCCTTAATATTAAGAACATCAAACTAACAATTTACGCTGACGACGCTGTTATACAAGGTGGCGCAAAAGTAATCCTCCTATCAGAAAATGTTATAAATTTTGCGATTGGCCTCTAACATCAGTTCTGTTTTGACATTTGTGTAGTAAACACATGCGAAATACACGTTAATAAACAATGTTACGCTACACTGCTCCAGAACGCGGAATATTGCTGACTATTTATTTGACCAATAATCGGTCGGTGACTTTGGCACAACGTGAATTTCGTCGCAGATTTCCTGGCCGTCCAACGCCTACTGGTGAAACACTGCGACGCTTAGCCGCTCGCCTCGAATAGACTGGCACAACACGAGATGCTGCCAGTCGTGGCAGACCCCGGAGTAGCCGTTCTGCAGAGAATATTGCTGCTGTAGCCGAGGATGTCATGGAAGCGCCGTCGACATCGACCAGACGACGTGCCACGCAAATGAGCGAATTTTGGTACAAGATTTGAAGATGTTTCCGTAAAAAGTCCAGACGGTGTATCAGCTGTTAGCTGCTGACCGCCAATCGCGTCTAACATACGCTCAAGCCATCCTTAATCACCACCAAGAGGAAGATGATTTTTCATCAAAAATAATCATGAGTGATGAGGCCCATTTCCCTCTTAGCGGGTACGTAAATAAGCAAAATTTACGCTTCTGTGGTCGAGTTGGTAGCGGTGCGTGCAATGGCAAACCTCCGAGGGTATTTCTGCCATGAAAAAGCTTCTCATTAAATACATCTGCCGTTCGGAGTCGGCACAAAACTGTAGGTCCCTCCATTTGGGGTAGACGCACACCACAAATGGTAGGATAAACTCGGCCAAACACTGAGCTATATAGTGTACGCGCCAAAATTATATTATTATTATATTATATCCCACGAAGAGCCATTGCACCCGCTCAAAGTCACTGTATGGTGTGCTGTTTTCGCTGGAGGAGTCATCGGACCTTTTTTCTTCGAAGACGTCGCGGGCCAAACGGTTACTGTGAATCCTCGATGTTCGGCCTCCAGTTCAGCTTTCTGTCTAGAATAACCCCCAAATACCTGACTCTGTCAGAAAGTACAAGAGGATTGCCAGCGATGGAGGGTAATTGTGCATCCGGGACCCTATGCTTCCTTGTGAACAAGACCAGCTCCGTCTTGTGGGAATTTATAGCTAACCCACAGCTTGTGGACCACTTTGTCACCAGATTAAGGTAACCTTGCATGAGGTCATACAGCGTAGTTAGGAACTTTCCTCTCACTATAAGCGACACGTCATCCGCGTAGGCAACAGCCCCACATCCTCTCCCCTCCAGCTTTTCCAGGACCTCGTTAATAACGACTATCCGAAAAAGGGAGAGAGAACCCCTCTTTGTGGAGTGCCCCTGCTCACCTTTTGATGAGCCGACGCACTCCCCCATTCCGCCACGACAGTTCTGTCGCAAAGCATGTTGGAGATAAACCTAATTAAATTGAACTCGACCCCGAGCCGACCTAGGGCCAGCATAACCGCGATCGGGAGAACATTGTTAAAAGCTCCTTCAATGTCAATAAACGCTCCCACTGCATACTCTTTATGCTCGAAGGACTCTTCGATTATTTTAACTGTGGAGTGCAAAGCAGACTCCACAGATCTACCTTTCATATAGGCATGTTGAGAGAGGCTTAATTTCTCGCGTGGAATTCTATTTCTGATGTATAGGTCTATCAGTCTCTCGAGGGTCTTCAGGAGGAAAGACGAGAGGCTGATTGGCCTGAAGTCCTTGGGGGACACGTGAGAGCTCTTCCCCGCCTTGGGAATAAAAGTCACCCTCACCCGCCTCCAAGCCCTAGGGACATACCCCCTATCCACGCAGTTCGCATAGATGGGGGCAAGCCACTGACATGAGACATCTTTCGCCCTCTGTAGTTGCGCGGGTATAATACCATCCGGTCCCGGCGACTTGAAGGGTTTAAAAGAGTCCAGGGCCCAGAGCAGGCGGCGTCCCCCCAGTAGTTCACTAGAGGGGACCGAGATGCCACCGATATCCATGTCGGTTGCTATATTCGGAGCGGGGTTCTCAGTATAGTGGACTCCCAGAAGCAGCCTGAGAGATTTCTCACTACTAGTCGCCCATTTTCCCGATTCAGCTCTCAGGTATCCCATTGGGACAGGATTGCTAGATATGATGCGTCTAAAACGCGAAGCCTCATGGCAACCTTCCACGGTCTCGCAGAAGTTTCTCCATGATGTGCGTTTAGACTTCCTAATTTCGTATTTATCAATTGAGAGGCTAGCTTTGTAGAGTTCCCAGTGCTGCTGGAGGTTACTCTTTTAGCCTTATTGAAGAGACGTCTACTCGCTGTCCGAAGTTCAGACAGCTCCGCTGTCCACCAGCTCGGTTTTACCCTTCGTGAACCTCGGCTCAAGGGGCACGAGCTTTCAATTGCATCATTGCATGCTGAGGTAAATTTCTCTACCATATCATCGATGGAACGTACCGAAAGGTCTGAGCTCCCAACCGGGGGTTCAGTCAGGTTTTCCTGCAGTTTCTTGCAGTACATATCCCACCTAGTTCTCTTTAGATTCCTAAAGGGTTTGTTTTTGGGACAATCCTCGTTCAAGGTGAGTTCAATATACCTATGGTCTGAATAGGAATGAGTCTCTAGAACTCTCCAGTCAGATATAAGTGGTATTAAGGAAGGAGAGGCCAGGGTGATGTCTAGTACCTCACGCCTGACCGCAGTTATAAAAGTAGGCTCAAAGCCTCTGTTGCAGATAGCTAAATTCTCGCTAACAATAAAATCAAAAAGTGACTCACCTCTTTTGTTTATGTCCGAGCTTCCCCAGCAAGTGTGCCATGAGTTCGCATCAGATCCAATGATGATAGCGACATCTCGCCGTTTCGCCTCGGCAGTGACCTCCCGAAGTAGGGTTGGTGGTGGTTCCAGCACGTCATCGTGCGCCATGTATGCCGATATAAGCCAGAGTTTACCAGCGCCGCCCTCCAGGCTTACTGTGACAATATCATTATTGCTGAAATTGGGCAAAATAAATGCTTTTAGTTCCTTTCTAACGAGCATGCAAGATCTAGGTTTACATACTTGCTTCTGCATAATAAGGTTATAGTTTGGCGTCCTGATACCAGAGATTCCGCTACTACTCAGCCACGGCTCTTGAATCAGGACTATATCAGCTCCACCTTGCTCCAGGTGGATTTTTAAGTTTGCGGAGGCCGCTTTAGAGCGCTGGAGGTTTATTTGTAGGATCTTCATCCAGTAATTCCTCCATCCACGCCAACTCGGCACCCTCGTCAACCGCGGACAGTAACCTGTCTTCCTCTGCACTGTCAAAAAGGCGTCCGATGCTAATTTCCGAACCCACCGAAAAGGAAACATCACCAGCGCTTTCCGCCTCTGTTATCTCAGATTCCACCTCCATACTCATGGAGTCAGCTTTCGAAGGCTCTTCCGCCCCACGCACCACTGGAAGTCCGAGGTCGTCCCTCCGCCATCGGAATGGTAGACCTTTAGGACCACCTTTTCGAAGCCGTAGTTTACAACCCCCTGGCACTCGGAGAGGGGAGCGAGCGACTCCGCATTCAGCAGTAACACTGCCTGCCTATTCAGGTCCTTAGACCGCTCCACTTTGACCACCTTCCAGTTGTGCGCCGGGAGGTGCGGGTTACAATATCGGAGAAGTTCCTCCATTTCCTCTGGTGAAGAAGGCCTTGCTGGTAGCCAGACCCGCGCACGCGGACGTGAGGGTTCACGCCTCCAGCCTGGCACCCTTCCAGACCTCCCCCACCAGAGCCACTGCAGCCTTATATACGTTCGCCGACCGCTCGTCGGCACAAACTATTCGTTTTCCTTGGGGATGGCTCCATCCTTCTTACATTTGTCGATTACTCCAAGAGTTATCGACACCGCCCGTTTAGCGATTTCGCTGAAAGAAAAGGGGGGGCCACCCGTCTTGGGCCTTTTCCCCGCAGGGTTTTCCCCTTCTAGAGACCTTTGTCTCTTTGGTGGCTGGTTGGAAGACGGTGCGCCCGCAGCCTTGACTTCCGCTAGTTCATGCTGCGAGCCCACTCAAGCGTCTGAGCATGCTTTTCGGAAAGCTGCTTTGCGTCCTGCCCCCCGTAGCGACTGACAATTTTAGCCGCTAATCGTCGGTCGGAATGCGCCTTTCGCCTATCAGACCGCCCCGATACAGCCTTCTCTATGCTGGGCTTGGACACCCCTTTGCTAGTGCTAGCTGCTTCAGCCTGTGCCCTATTAGATTGAGCCGCGGACGGTTTCGTCCTCGACTCCGCACCCCTTATCCTTCGGTTTGTTGTAGCCGCGGCTGATTTCGGCGCAGCAGCCCTGTCCCCCAGTTTCTGCCTAGAGTCAATGGGGAGGTTCAGTCTCGACCCTCCAACCCCCGCATCAGGAGTCCTACTGCCGGGCATGCTGATCTCACAGGAGATGAAGCCCGCAGTCTTAGACGATTCCGCCTCGCCGGCAGTGGATTCTGCTACCTGCCCAGAGGAGCCAGCGTTGGTGCTCGATTTCGGATCACCTCTACCGCCCGAAGAAAAAATTTGTTTATTAAGTTTGTTGGAGTTTGTGTTCATTCTATATGGGTCCCCACTCAGAGCCGCTATCCGCACCCCGATGTGTAGTCGCCTATGAAGGTCCCATGGTTGTCCCCGAGGGGGCCATGGCGAGGGTTGACGCGTGCCCTTATGGGGTCACGCGTTCAGAGCCGACCGGCGCAAAGCGGGAGCGTAGCTCAACCAACACCTACACCACCAACCTAACGGTGACGGGGAGCGGAACGTACTCTGAGGCCTGCCAGGGTCTTAACGGGACGGGGGCAGTTGCGACATTAGCCCACCAGCCATTTCTGCAGAGTGTCACCTCTACATACTCAGGTGGCAGAATACCGCAACCACCAGCGCCGAGATCAACAGAAGCAAAACACATAAACTAAGAAAGTCCAGAGGAAAAGCCAGGGGTCGTTACCATTCAGGTGTGGCCGTGTAGGCCGCAGGTCATTTAGCGTTACCCAGGATGCACCGCGAGGAGGCGACCCACCTTACATCCCAGTTATTGATGTAACTTCCACATTGTCAACCATAGCACTAAAACTGAAACTCAATCCGTCTTTCTGTATTGTAAACACATAAATTCCTCCTCAGCAAGCATTCAATGAATCCGAATTAAGCAACTTATTTCATCAACTCCCTGCACCTATTTTGTGGACAGGCGATTTCAATGGTTGGAATCCTCTGTGGGATCCAATAAATCAAATGCTAGAGGTTTGATTATTAAAAATTTCATAATGAATAACCAGCTGGCATTACTTAATAATAAGGCCCCCATCCTCTTATCAACCCAGTCAACCTTCACTTACGTGGACCTATCCATATCTTCTCCCCAACTTTCTCCACGAATCGACTGGAAAATTTCATCTGATCTCAAGGGCAGCGACCATTTCCCAATTTTCATCACTATTCAAATCAACGTTCTTCCTGTAAAATATAACCACCGTTCCATATTTAAAACGCGTTTTGCAAAATGGGATACATTCCAATCAGAAATATTAAAAAATATAAAAGACTCGCCAATTGACAATGTCAACCAAGAAACTGCCACTCTTACTAAAATGATACGCTCTGCAGCAAATATATCGATACCCCAAAGCAAAAGAAAGTTTTCCAAAAATGTCCCCATTTGGTGGAACAAGGAGCACCAAAACCTTCGCGCCCAGAAAATTCAATGTTGGAAAATATTCAAAAATTCCATATCCGACACAAACCTAATCAACTACAAAATGGCCAACGCGCCTTTTAAAAGTGCGGTTAAGGATGCAAAGAGGAAAAGTTTTGAACTGATCTTTTTATATCAGCACTTTACGTAGAAAACAAAATCACTTTCTGCGAATTAGAATCGGCACTTCAACATGCTAAAGTTAAAACACCTGGCTTCGATCGCATATCCTACCATATGCTCTCAAATTTACCGCAAAGCGGAAAACATAAACTTCTATCCCTCTACAATAACATCTTCGATAAAGGTTTTTATCCACATCCCTGGCGAATAGCAACGGTCATACCAATTCTCAAACCAAATAAGCCTGCCAACTCGTCTTCCTCTTATAGACCCATCTCTTTGCTAACATGCCTTAGTAAAACTTGTGAAAAAATTATTGCAAAAAGATTAATTTGGTTCGTAGCAAAAAACAATTACATTAAGCATTATCAAACCGCCTTCAAAAGCAAGCACAGCACTATCGACTCACTTATTCAACTTCAGCACTTTGTTTCTGACACTGTTTCCGCTAAAAACCACGCCACAATGCTTTCTACTGATTTCGAAAAGGCCTTTGATCGTGTAGGAGTCCACGCAGTCCTGAGCCAACCGGCAGCTTGGAAGGTTGGTCCAAAAGCTTTTACGATAGTAAAGGCTTTTATGACTCACCGTGAGTTTCGGGTTCGCGTTAATAATATTTTCTCCGGGTTAAGTCCGCTTAAAAATGGTATACCTCAAGGCTCGCCGTTATCGGTGGTCTTATTTATTATTGCATTTGACAAACTAACCGACATCTGCCTTAATATTAAGAACATCAAACTAACAATTTACGCTGACGACGCTGTTATACAAGGTGGCGCAAAAGTAATCCTCCTATCAGAAAATGTTATAAATTTTGCGATTGGCCTCTAACATCAGTTCTGTTTTGACGTTTGTGTAGTAAACACATGCGAAATACACGTTAATAAACAATGTTACGCTACACTGCTCCAGAACGCGGAATATTGCTGACTATTTATTTGACCAATAATCGGTCGGTGACTTTGGCACAACGTGAATTTCGTCGCAGATTTCCTGGCCGTCCAACGCCTACTGGTGAAACACTGCGACGCTTAGCCGCTCGCCTCGAATAGACTGGCACAACACGAGATGCTGCCAGTCGTGGCAGACCCCGGAGTAGCCGTTCTGCAGAGAATATTGCTGCTGTAGCCGAGGATGTCATGGAAGCGCCGTCGACATCGACCAGACGACGTGCCACGCAAATGAGCGAATTTTGGTACAAGATTTGAAGATGTTTCCGTAAAAAGTCCAGACGGTGTATCAGCTGTTAGCTGCTGACCGCCAATCGCGTCTAACATACGCTCAAGCCATCCTTAATCACCACCAAGAGGAAGATGATTTTTCATCAAAAATAATCATGAGTGATGAGGCCCATTTCCCTCTTAGCGGGTACGTAAATAAGCAAAATTTACGCTTCTGTGGTCGAGTTGGTAGCGGTGCGTGCAATGGCAAACCTCCGAGGGTATTTCTGCCATGAAAAAGCTTCTCATTAAATACATCTGCCGTTCGGAGTCGGCACAAAACTGTAGGTCCCTCCATTTGGGGTAGACGCACACCACAAATGGTAGGATAAACTCGGCCAAACACTGAGCTATATAGTGTACGCGCCAAAATTATATTATTATTATATTATATCCCACGAAGAGCCATTGCACCCGCTCAAAGTCACTGTATGGTGTGCTGTTTTCGCTGGAGGAGTCATCGGACCTTTTTTCTTCGAAGACGTCGCGGGCCAAACGGTTACTGTGAATCCTCGATGTTCGGCCTCCAGTTCAGCTTTCTGTCTAGAATAACCCCCAAATACCTGACTCTGTCAGAAAGTACAAGAGGAGTGCCAGCGATGGAGGGTAATTGTGCATCCGGGACCCTATGCTTCCTTGTGAACAAGACCAGCTCCGTCTTGTGGGAATTTATAGCTAACCCACAGCTTGTGGACCACTTTGTCACCAGATTAAGGTAACCTAGCATTCCTGTCCCCTCCAGCTTTTCCAGGACCTCGTTAATAACGACTATCCGAAAAAGGGAGAGAGAACCCCTCTTTGTGGAGTGCCCCTGCTCACCTTTTGATGAGCCGACGCACTCCCCCATTCCGCCACGACAGTTCTGTCGCAAAGCATGTTGGAGATAAACCTAATTAAATTGAACTCGACCCCGAGCCGACCTAGGGCCAGCATAACCGCGATCGGGAGAACATTGTTAAAAGCTCCTTCAATGTCAATAAACGCTCCCACTGCATACTCTTTATGCTCGAAGGACTCTTCGATTATTTTAACTGTGGAGTGCAAAGCAGACTCCACAGATCTACCTTTCATATAGGCATGTTGAGAGAGGCTTAATTTTTCGCGTGGAATTCTATTTCTGATGTATAGGTCTATCAGTCTCTTGAGGGTCTTCAGGAGGAAAGACGAGAGGCTGATTGGCCTGAAGTCCTTGGGGGACACGTGAGAGCTCTTCCCCGCCTTGGGAATAAAAGTCACCCTCACCCGCCTCCAAGCCCTAGGGACATACCCCCTATCCACGCAGTTCGCATAGATGGGGGCAAGCCACTGACATGAGACATCTTTCGCCCTCTGTAGTTGCGCGGGTATAATACCATCCGGTCCCGGCGACTTGAAGGGTTTAAAAGAGTCCAGGGCCCAGAGCAGGCGGCGTCCCCCCAGTAGTTCACTAGAGGGGACCGAGATGCCACCGATATCCATGTCGGTTGCTATATTCGGAACGGGGTTCTCAGTATAGTGGACTCCCAGAAGCAGCCTGAGAGATTCCTCACTACTAGTCGCCCATTCTCCCGATTCAGCTCTCAGGTATCCCATTGGGACAGGATTGCTAGATATGATGCGTCTAAAACGCGAAGCCTCATTGCAACCTTCCACGGTCTCGCAGAAGTTTCTCCATGATGTGCGTTTAGACTTCCTAATTTCGTATTTATAAATTGAGAGGCTAGCTTTGTAGAGTTCCCAGTGCTGCTGGAGGTTACTCTTTTAGCCTTATTGGAGAGACGTATACTCGCTGTCCGAAGTTCAGACAGCTCCGCTGTCCACCAGCTCGGTTTTACCCTTCGTGAACCTCGGCTCAAGGGGCACGAGCTTTCAATTGCATCATTGCATGCTGAGGTAAATTTCTCTACCATATCATCGATGGAACGTACCGAAAGGTCTGAGCTCCCAACCGGGGGTTCAGTCAGGTTTTCCTGCAGTTTTTTGCAGTACATATCCCACCTAGTTCTCTTTAGATTCCTAAAGGGTTTGTTTTTGGGACAATCATCGTTCAAGGTGAATTCAATATACCTATGGTCTGAATAGGAATGAGTCTCTAGAACTCTCCAGTCAGATATAAGTGGTATTAAGGAAGGAGAGGCCAGGGTGATGTCTAGTACCTCACGCCTGACCGCAGTTATAAAAGTAGGCTCAAAGCCTCTGTTGCAGATAGTCGATGTTTTGCCTCGGCAGTGACCTCCCGAAGTAGGGTTGGTGGTGGTTCCAGCACGTCATCGTGCGCCATGTATGCCGATATAAGCCAGAGTTTACCAGCGCCGCCCTCCAGGCTTACTGTGACAATATCATTATTGCTGAAATTGGGCAAAATAAATGCTTTTAGTTCCTTTCTAACGAGCAAGCAAGATCTAGGTTTACATACTTGCTTCTGCATAATAAGTTTATAGTTTGGCGTCCTGATACCAGAGATTCCGCTACTACTCAGCCACGGCTCTTGAATCAGGACTATATCAGCTCCACCTTGCTCCAGGCGGATTTTTAAGTTTGCGGAGATCGCTTTAGAGCGCTGGAGGTTTATTTGTAGGATCTTCATCCAGTAATTCCTCCATTTACGCCAACTCGGCACCCTCGTCAACCGCGGACAGTAACCTGTCTTCCTCTGCACTGTCAAAAAGGCGTCCGATGCTAATTTCCGAACCCACCGAAAAGGAAACATCACCAGCGCTTTCCGCCTCTGACATCTCAGATTCCACCTCCATACTCATGGAGTCAGCTTTCGAAGGCTCTTCCGCCCCACGCACCACTGGAAGTCCGAGGTCGTCCCTCCGCCATCGGAATGGTAGACCTTTAGGACCACCTTTTCGAAGCCGTAGTTGACAACCCCCTGGCACTCGGAGAGGGGAGCGAGCGACTCCGCATTCAGCAGTAACACTGCCTGCCTATTCAGGTCCTTAGACCGCTCCACTTTGACCATCTTCCAGTTGTGCGCCGGGAGGTGCGGGTTACAATATCGGAGAAGTTCCTCCATTTCCTCTGGTGAAGAAGGCCTTGCTGGTAGCCAGACCCGCGCGCGCGGACGTAAGGGTTCACGCCTGCAGCTTGGCACCCTTCCAGACCTCCCCCACCAGAGCCACTGCAGCCTTATATACGTTCGCCGACCGCTCGTCGGCACAAACTATTCGTTTTCCTTGGGGATGGCTCCATCCTTCTTACTTTTGTCGATTACTCCAAGAGTTATCGACACCGCCCGTTTAGCGATTTCGCTGAAAGAAAAGGGGGGGCCACCCGTCTTGGGCCTTTTCCCCGCAGGGTTTTCCCCTTCTAGAGACCTTTGTCTCTTTGGTGGCTGGTTGGAAGAAGGTGCGCCCGCAGCCTTGACTTCCGCTAGTTTATCCTCCGCCTTATCTTCGCGCAGCATGCTGCGAGCCCACTCAAGCGTCTGAGCATGCTTTTCGGAAAGCTGCTTTGCGTCCTGCCCCCCGTAGCGACTGACAATTTTAGCCGCTAATCGTCGGTCGGAATGCGCCTTTCGCCTATCAGACCGCCCCGATACAGCCTTCTCTATGCTGGGCTTGGACACCCCTTTGCTAGTGCTAGCTGCTTCAGCCTGTGCCCTATTAGATTGAGCCGTGGACGGTTTCGTCCTCGACTCCCCACCCCTTATCCTTCGGTTTGTTGTAGCCGCGGCTGATTTCGGCGCAGCAGCCCTGTCCCCCAGTTTCTGCCTAGAGTCAATGGGGAGATTCAGTCTCGACCCTCCAACCCCCGCATCAGGAGTCCTACTGCCGGGCATGCTGATCTCACAGGAGATGAAGCCCGCAGTCTTAGACGATTCCGCCTCGCCGGCAGTAGATTCTGCTACCTGCCCAGAGGAGCCAGCGTTGGTGCTCGATTTCGGATCACCTCTACCGCCCGAAGAAAAAATTTGTTTATTAAGTTTGTTGGAGTTTGTGTTCATTCTATATGGGTCCCCACTCAGAGCCGCTATCCGCACCCCGATGTGTAGTCGCCTATGAAGGTCCCATGGTTGTCCCCGAGGGGGCCATGGCGAGGGTTGACGCGTGCCCTTATGGGGTCACGCGTTCAGAGCCGACCGGCGCAAAGCGGGAGCGTAGCTCAACCAACACCTACACCACCAACCTAACGGTGACGGGGAGCGGAACGTACTCTGAGGCCTGCCAGGGTTTTAACGGGACGGGGGCAGTTGCGACATTAGCCCACCAGCCATTTCTGCAGAGTGTCACCTCTACATACTCAGGTGGCAGAATACCGCAACCACCAGCGCCGAGATCAACAGAAGCAAAACACATAAACTAAGAAAGTCCAGAGGAAAAGCCAGGGGTCGTTACCATTCAGGTGTGGCCGTGTAGGCCGCAGGTCATTTAGCGTTACCCAGGATGCACCGCGAGGAGGCGACCCACCTTACATCCCAGTTATTGATGTAACTTCCACATTGTCAACCATAGCACTAAAACTGAAACTCAATCCGTCTTTCTGTATTGTAAACACATAAATTCCTCCTCAGCAAGCATTCAATGAATCCGAATTAAGCAACTTATTTCATCAACTCCCTCCACCTATTTTGTGGACAGGCGATTTCAATGGTTGGAATCCTCTGTGGGATCCAATAAATCAAATGCTAGAGGTTTGATTATTAAAAATTTCATAATGAATAACCAGCTGGCATTACTTAATAATAAGGCCCCCATCCTCTTATCAACCCAGTCAACCTTCACTTACGTGGAGCTATCCATATCTTCTCCCCAACTTTCTCCACGAATCGACTGGAAAATTTCATCTGATCTCAAGGGCAGCGACCATTTCCCAATTTTCATCACTATTCAAATCAACCTTCTTCCTGTAAAATATAACCACCGTTCCATATTTAAAACGGGTTTTGCAAAATGGGATACATTCCAATCAGAAATATTAAAAAATATAAAAGACTCGCCAATTGACAATGTCAACCAAGAAACTGCCACTCTTACTAAAATGATACGCTCTGCAGCAAATATATCGATACCCCAAAGCAAAAGCGCCTTTTAAAAGTGCGGTTAAGGATGCAAAGAGGAAAAGTTTTGAACTGATCTTTTTATATCAGCACTTTACGTAGAAAACAAAATCACTTTCTGCGAATTAGAATCGGCACTTCAACATGCTAAAGTTAAAACACCTGGCTTCGATCGCATATCCTACCATATGCTCTCAAATTTACCGCAAAGCGGAAAACATAAACTTCTATCCCTCTACAATAACATCTTCGATAAAGGTTTTTACCCACATCCCTGGCGAATAGCAACGGTCATACCAATTCTCAAACCAAATAAGCCTGCCAACTCGTCTTCCTCTTATAGACCCATCTCTTTGCTATCATGCCTTAGTAAAACTTGTGAAAAAATTATTGCAAAAAGATTAATTTGGTTCGTAGCAAAAAACAATTACATTAAGCATTATCAAACCGCCTTCAAAAGCAAGCACAGCACTATCGACTCACTTATTCAACTTCAGCACTTTGTTTCTGACACTGTTTCCGCTAAAAACCACGCCACAATCCTTTCTACTGATTTCGAAAAGGCCTTTGATCGTGTAGGAGTCCACGCAGTCCTGAGCCAACCGGCAGCTTGGAAGGTTGGTCCAAAAGCTTTTACGATAGTAAAGGCTTTTATGACTCACCGTGAGTTTCGGGTTCGCGTTAATAATATTTTCTCCGGGTTAAGTCCGCTTAAAAATGGTATACCTCAAGGCTCGCCGTTATCGGTGGTCTTATTTATTATTGCATTTGACAAACTAACCGACATCTGCCTTAATATTAAGAACATCAAACTAACAATTTACGCTGACGACGCTGTTATACAAGGTGGCGCAAAAGTAATCCTCCTATCAGAAAATGTTATAAATTTTGCGATTGGCCTCTAACATCAGTTCTGTTTTGACATTTGTGTAGTAAACACATGCGAAATACACGTTAATAAACAATGTTACGCTACACTGCTCCAGAACGCGGAATATTGCTGACTATTTATTTGACCAATAATCGGTCGGTGACTTTGGCACAACGTGAATTTCGTCGCAGATTTCCTGGCCGTCCAACGCCTACTGGTGAAACACTGCGACGCTTAACCGCTCGCCTCGAATAGACTGGCACAAAACGAGATGCTGCCAGTCGTGGCAGACCCCGGAGTAGCCGTTCTGCAGAGAATATTGCTGCTGTAGCCGAGGATGTCATGGAAGCGCCGTCGACATCGACCAGACGACGTGCCACGCAAATGAGCGAATTTTAATCACCACCAAGAGGAAGATGATTTTTCATCAAAAATAATCATGAGTGATGAGGCCCATTTCCATCTTAGCGGGTACGTAAATAAGCAAAATTTACGCTTCTGGGGCACTGAAAATCCGCCGATGTGGTCGAGTTGGTAGCGGTGCGTGTAATGGCAAACCTCCGAGGGTATTTCTGCCATGAAAAAGCTTCTCATTAAATACATCTGCCGTTCGGAGTCGGCACTAAACTGTAGGTCCCTCCATTTGGGGTAGACGCACACCACAAATTGTAGGATAAACTCGGCCAAACACTGAGCTATATAGTGTACGCGCCAAAATTATATTATTATTATATTATATCCCACGAAGAGCCATTGCACCCGCTCAAAGTCACTGTATGGTGTGCTGTTTTCGCTGGAGGAGTCATCGTACCTTTTTTCTTCGAAGACGTCGCGGGCCAAACGGTTACTGTGAATGGTGAGCGCTACAGAGCAATGATCAACGTGTTCTTTTTGTCGCAACTTGATGAATTGGGATTGGAAAACATGTGGTTCCAACAGGACGGTGCAACGGCACACACTGCACGTGCCACAACCGATATGCTGAAGGATGCATTTCCCGGGCGCCTAATCTCCCGTTTTGGCGATTTGCACTGGCCAGCAAGATCGCCTGAGTTGACCGCTCCAGACTTCTTTTTGTGGGGCTTTTTGAAGTCGCGGGTCTATGTCAACAAGCCTCGGACTCTTGCAGCTCTTAAAGACAATATCCGTCAAGAATGTGAGGACCTATCGCCGGAAATTTTTGGCGAAAGTAATGGAAAATGTCATAAAAAGGGCTCAAATGACAATCAACTGTGGCGGCGGCCATTTACGTGACATCATATTCTCGATTTGATGTCAAAAAAATTAAAAGACCAAATAAAAATAATCCACAAGAAGAATCAAACTTTTTCATTTTTTCTTTAAATTACAGCCAAAAAACATCGGAAGTTTACTTTTGCGCCACCTTGTATACACTAATTTAAAAGACCCCTTTGCAGTTAATGACGTTTTCCAAAAAGTACTTACAGATTTCAAAAAATGGGGCTATAAATCTGGAGCATCTAAGTATATCCATATCAAAATGTAATATACTACATATTTGTAAAAAGATTAATTGTAAATATCCTCAATTAATTTTCGATGATAATGTAATAGAATCTGTCAATAACTTTAAAATTCTAGGTATATATTTTGACAATAAACTTAGTTTAAAATATCAATGTCATAGTCTTAGAAAAAACCATGCCAAAAGGCTAAACATAATAAAATATTTCTCTTGCCAACGTTCTCTTATACATACAAATACTTTTCTTGATATTACAAGAGCTTTAATACTGTCTAAAATCGACTACGGCCTGCCGATTTACGGATGGTGTGCGAACACAAATGTAAAGCAATTAGAATCCCCATACCACGCTTCGATCCGCAGTAGCTTAAATGCTTTCCCTACATCACCAATAAAATGCATCTTGGGCGAAAGTGGCTTTCCATCAATTAGAGAAAGAATTTACGAAACCACTGTCCAACTTCTTCCGAAACTGCTAACTTCTCCAAACCTCCATTTTCATTAAATATCAATGAACGCGGCAGACACAAAAGAAATTTCCGGCTTAAATCTATGCTTCGACGCTGCCTTGGGTATGGCAAAGTCTAGAATATGCATCTACCATCTAAGTGCAACAAAATAAAATTTCAACCGGAGTGGCTGATAAATGAGGCCACTATAGATACATCGTTGCATTGTTTTAAAAAAACAAACACCAATAACGTGACCTTTCAACAACATTTTTTAGAAATCGCTAACTGTTACAGTTGCAAAATCTTTACGGCCATTTATACAGACGGGACCAAAGCAACAAACACAGGCTTCGCAGTCACCACATCTAATGGGACAACTATAACGGGCGGAATTCTCCCACCTCACTCATCAGTGTTTACGGCCGAGGCTTTCGCCATGTACAAAGCATTAGAATATACTACTCAAAAAGAGGCAAATTCGTTATCTGCTCTGACAGCTTTTCTTGTTTAAACGCAATCTGTAACATTCGCAATAATTCTTTATTAATAAGCAAAATTCGAGATCTTTGCATCAAATACAAACGTAAAATAGATTTGCTCTGGGTTCCAGGTCACGTTGGTATCGCTGCAAACGAACACGCAGACAACGCAGCGAGATACTTTGAATCAGTACCTACTTTACTCAACGATCTACATGACCAAAATAATATAAAAAAATGCTACAACGGCACATACTTGAGAGAAGATGCGCAGACAGGAAGAACTTCGTACGCCTTTACACGAACTTCAACCCACTTCGTAATAAAATACTCTACCCCAGTAACATCTGTCGGCGGCAAGCAACCATCTTTACACGCTTAAGGATCGGTCACACACAAATCACCCATCAACACCTTCTCACCGGAAACCCTTAACCGCCGTGCCCTTTCTGCTCCAACACGCTATCCGTATATCACATCTTTCGCACCTGTCCAGCAAAAGAGAGTATTAGGCAAAAACATTTTATCTCTACTCAATACACAACACTATTAAAAACACCATCTTACACAAATATTATATGTATCTATAATTTTCTACTAGAATGCAACCTGCATAATAAAATATAATTTGGTTAATTTTAGTTTTGGAGTCGATGGCCATAGCTGCTTGCACTCTCTCTTAGCATTAGGTTTAATATTGTATATATTTTTCCTAATAAATAATAATAATATTCGTTCAAATATTTTGGAGAATGTTGACAATAAGCTAATGGCCCTGTATGACGTTACTACATTTTCTGGTTTACCTTGTTTATGGATTACGATGACTTCAGCACACTTTCATTGAGTTGGGAAATGGTTGAGTCTCAGTATAGCGTTATCAATCAGTGTTAGATGAAGTATTGCCTTTGTAGATAGGATTTTAACCATTTTACCATCTATTCCATCGTATCAAGGGCTTTCATTATTATTATTCAGTTTTGTGATTTCTTCATATACTTCCGTAGAACTCATTTTTTTAATTGGCAGATCTAATTGACATGGAGTGTCAAGAACTTATTTCTGCACCATCTACATATGTACATTGTTTTCATTGTCTGAAGTGAATGTTTTTTCTAGATGGCGTGCAAATGAATCTGCTATTTGTTCTTCCGATCTATACCACTCACCGTTTACGTTTAGCTGGGCGTTTTAGATATTTAGTAGCATTCCAAATTTTCAAATCTTCATTTTTTTGTCGTATTCAAACTCTTCAAATAGTAAGCAGTACACTCATTTTTATAATTTTTTATTAACAATTTTAGTTTTGCAGTCGCTTTGTTAAGTAACATTCTAAGGTATTTTGCTCTATTATTTTGCCATTGCTTTCGAATTTTTCTTTTTTCTTTAATTAATGCTCTGATTTCAAAGGAAGTATGAATCTGTTTATGTTTGAAATTGTTAGTATTTTGTGGTGTTGACATAAACGCAGCTTCGTGTAGTATTAAATTGAAATCTTCAACGGCAGTGTCTCGTTCATATTGTCTATAAGTTTTTGAAAAAGTTCTATATTAGTGTTTTTATTTATTGGTTTTTGTATCAATTTATTTCTTTCAAAAACAGTTTTAATGGTTAATAGTATGGGCGAATGGTCTGAGGACAGTTCATGCAAAGCTTGAATTTCAAGCAAGCTCGCATGTATTCCTCTGTATAAGGTCAGTAAGTCTATAAGGTCAGGAATTTTAGTAGGGACACCTGGCCAATATGTTGGGGATGCAGTTCATAAAGTTTTGAGGCTTTTCATTGTTACACATTTGTATAGTTCCCTACCCTTAGGATTTACTAGCCTAGAGCCCCACCATGGGTGTTTGACATTGAAGTCGCCTCCTATTATGAAACGGGAGCCTAACTGTGAAAAGAAGTCACAGTAATCTTTGCAGGTAATTTTGTGTGTTGGTGGAAAATATACATAGTATACGTTAGTGTACATGTTGTTGTTTTTGAGTTTAATACCGCCTGCTTGTATTTGAGGAGTTCGAATAGAATTTAATATTTCATATTTTAAACTAGATTTAACTAGAATGGCTGAACCTGCATGAGCTTTGTTGGATGGATGGTTAGACAATATCAAATCGTAGTCTTTTATTTTAAAATATGTTTTATCAGTAAAATGCGTTTCAGAGACAAGTACTATATCAATATAGTATATTTCTACCTCATTTAGATGGTTTGATAAACCATTGCCATTCCAGATAGCAAGTCTAGTATCTATTTGCATAATTTGTTTAATAACATTGTTATCATATTCATCATGTTGTTCATTAATCCTGCTTGCTTAGCGAACAATGCATCAATTTTGGCTAGTGAACTTTTTTCAATATCTTGTCGTACATTTGATATTAATACATTTGCATAAGTGTTGCTATCATCAATGAATGGATTAATTCTTGCTTCTGTTTTTTTTTGTAATAGTTCACGTTTTTGCGCTAAAAAATTTGAGTAACTTTGTCTTTGACTTTGAGGTATTTTTTCTGCACCAATTCTTGGTAGATTTTGCAACCTTTTTAATTTGCCGTATGATTTTCCAGGCAGTATGGCCATTTTGGAGGTAACTCCTAGTAGGATGATTTAAAGCACATATAACACAAACAAATGCTTTTCCACAGAAATTTTTGGTATGCCCAAATTGCTGACAGCGATGACATTGTATAAAGTCATTGTTCTTGCGTGTTGGCTCTACATACACTATAGCATTGTTAATATGAAATTGCATCCATTCGCAGCGTGACAGTGAGTGGTGTTGGTTGTGCCGTTTAACTTCTACATATTTTCGTATATGCTTAGTTTTTCATTTTTTGGGTGCTAAACGAAGTGGAAATTTAATTGTTCAACTTTACAGCAGCGTCAATCAAAGCAGAGGTAGCGGTGAGTGTTTTGTGAACATTGTGCCTTGTTTTATATACATACTTTTTCCAATTGGTGTTTTTGATATTAAATTATAGTGCCGGCGACGGCAAACCAAAAAGCCAACATGGCTAAGTCGGTGGCGGCATCGGCGGATGATTTTGAGTAATTTTCCTTAAGTATGAAGCCTGGTGGCAAACGAAAAAAGAGTGGGAAAGTGGGTGACTTTTCCATAAATTCAAGAATTAATGAAGGTTTGATCGCAGACAGTCTAGACAGCGAGCCAGTCAATAAGGTTAATAAAAGCGGGAATCGTGATAGTGCTATTAATACGATGGAATGCGAAATTAGTGATACCGTTGTGAGCAGTTATGGCGGAAAAAAAAATGTTGACGCGGGTTTTGCTAATGCATCACCTTTGTACCCTTTAAATTTTAGTGGGAATGTTTTTGTGCTAGTGGACACGTCTGAGTGCAAGGCGATAAACAGTGATATAATGAGCAGTGGACTGGCGCTAAAAAGCCAAATTAGAGACTTGAACTGTGATGGAATTGACTCAGTTATCGCTGCTAATAATTTTATTAACAATCAGGATGTGAGGAAGAAAGGGCTAAGGCCGTTTATTCCGAACACAGCCTTTGAGACATACGGAGTAATAAGAGGAATTCCCTTGGATTACGACGTTAATGACATTAAGAAACATGCAGAATCAAGTGTTTCTATCTCATCAGTTTATCGCTTTACACGCAGAGAAAGACAAGACGGTGTTGATGTGTTCATACCAACAATGAATGTTAAGGTTGGGTTTATTGGTAAGGAAATTCCTAAGCACATAAAATTTGAATACACTAGGCTAGAGGTCTCTTTTTATATACCCCCACTTCGACAGTGTAAGAAATGTGGAATGCTTGGACACACACAGATGTCTTGTAAATCAAAAGGTAGGTGCCTGTACTGTGGTAGTGATAAGTGCGAGTCCAAGAATTGTGATAATAAAATGTGTATACTCTGTGGGAAAAATGATCTTGTATCTGTAGACAAGAACAAGTGCGCTATGTGGGAGAGGAAGCAGATGATTGGAAAGATAAGGAACATCAAGAAACTTTCAAGGAAAGAGACCATTGAGGCTTACTATCCAAACAATAAGAATAGATTTGACGTACTAGAGGACGAAGAAGCGAATTTTCCCCAGCTGGTAGCTGATAGGGACACTCATGACAATGACAAAACAATTAATAGCAATCTGACTAGGATGAGCTACAACAGGGTTGTGGCAAAGGGTCTTCCGACGAACCGGCCTCGACCTCTCCCCTCGACAGGGGTGAGCAACTCTAACGGCCGTTCCGTCTACAACAAAATAGTGAAAACGACACCTGTTTTTGAAAAACCCGAACACCAAAGTGGCAGGGTGAGTGAAATGGAAAAGGTTCTCTCACAACTCTTTTTTATCACACAAAAGCTGTGTATCGAAAACAATTTGACTGCAGAACTGGAAATTATCCAAAATCTAAAGAATAAATTTGACAAAACCAACATAGATGAGGAAGTACGCCTGATCCATGGTAATAGGTATGAACATGAAAATACTTCAGTATAATTGTCAATCGCTAAACGGGAATATAAACGCCATTGAGTTCATGCTTAACAACTATGACTATGATGTAGGAGTGTTGTGTGAGACTTTCTCACACAACGACTCCCGAAGCAGAAAGTTAGTCAATTTTAAGATGATTGAGAAGCATAGGCCTGATGGATATGGAGGGGTTTCGATATTATTCAAGAAGCAGATCAAGGTCAAGAGAATCAAATATATAACTAGTTGATAGTGCAGATCAAATCTTGTTGCCTAACATAACAATATGTACAGTCTATTTTCCCCCGAGCATTCTTGTTAATGACTTCAGGTGTGTGTGTGTTGCTTGAAAATTTTTCGTATGGATTGATGCTGGGGGATTTTAACGCGGGGTCGACTGAGTGGGGTGATTCCACTGACTCCTGTAGAGGTAACAATTTGGCAAGTGTTCTAGCCGAATTCAGTTCTAAACACGGGGGCTGTAACATTCAGAAGAGACTTAAATCAGGGATCTGGGTCGGTCTTAGACCTTTCGTTGACAAATACTAACCTTAACCTTAAGTGGTCCGTAGACCCGATTAGAATAGGGGGCAGTCACCATTTTCCAATCACGATTGACTCTAATATCAAAACATTCAGGAACATCCATTTTCTTTCTCAGATAAAACTGCGAAAGACATTAGAAGAAGCGGATATACAACCTGAAATTGAACATTTTGACAAAGCCTTCTCTGATGCGATTCAGGGATCAATATCACGGAAATAAATAAGCACTCATCCACAAAGAGGGCGTGGTCCTTTGCAAAGGCTCTAAGAGGGGATTTTAGGATTTGTCGCGAAACCTTCTGGTCGAGTGAGGAGAACAAAGAGTTCCTAGATATGTTAAAGACCCAGGTATGTTGTAGTGAAACCATTCCAATTAACAGGCCTATAGTTCCATACTGTAGCTTAGCAATCACTCAAGACGAGTTAGAGGATATTCTGAGGAAGAAGAAAAGGAAATCGGCGGGGGGATTTGACAAAGTCACAGATATGATGATCAAAGCGTTGCCAGAACACTCACTAAATAACCTTCGAACTGCACTAAATGACATATTCCTGTCTAATCAAATTCCGGACAATTGGCGTACTATCAAGATAGTACCAATCCCAAAGAATCAGGGCGGGCGTGACAACATTAGGAATTTTCGTCCTATAGCTCTAATATCAGTGTTATGTAAATGTATGTGAAAAACAGGATCGAAGAATTTCTGACGATGGAGAAGATTCTCCCGAACTCCACATATGCCTATAGAAAAGGGAAGTCAGCTGCAATGGCACTAAACCATTGACTGCATGATAAAGCATTAAGAAAACACCAAGGGAAGAAAATAATAGTACGTGCAATAGATATAAGTAACGCCTACAATTGTGTTGATATAAAAAAGCTGGCATGGATTATGATATCGGTAGGATGTAACGAGAATTATGTGGAATGGATTACTAACTTTTTGGCGTTAAGAAAGCTCAAACTGGAAGATGAAACCGTTTGCCGCAAGGTAGTTGTCTTTCACCGGTTCTGTTCAACATTTACACCAAGCACCTTAATGACCTAAACGATCAGCATACGAACATTATACAATTTGCCGACGATTTCATTATAAGCACTGAGGGGGAAAATGTAGAAAGGGCTACACTTAGACTTCAGCAGAAGCTGGCAAATTCGAGCTATAGCAGAACGTACAACGAGTTCAGGCATATCTTCGACGCCATTGGCTCAAGTGGCCATCTGAGTCCTCCCACAAATTTAAATGTGATCACCAATCTTCTGCCAAACAGCAAACAAAACACATCAACCGAAGTCGCGAGAGCGATTTATACAAATGCACTACAAGACTATAAAAGGTCGCAATTCAAAATGTTCTATACCGATGCCTCTATACAGGATAATAGTGCAGGGTGTGGGGTTCTTGATATCTCTAATAACAGTGAACACAGATACAGAATAAATTTCAACACGTCTTCTAGTTTTAGTAAAACCATTGCGATCTTCCTAGCGATCGAAATAGCCATTAGCAGCAATTATTCTGACATAGTGATTTTCACCGACAGCTTAGTAGCATGTAACCTTTTAAGTAAAGAGGAGACAGATAACTATTATATAAACCTAATCCATGAAATGGTCAAACGAAACCTCAGTAACGTCCACATAGTTTGGACACCAGCGCATATAGGCATTTTAGGCAATGAAAGAGCTGACCAAATAGCAAAGGAAGCAGCTGACATAGGAGATGTAATTGATGTTAAGTTCACAACTCAGGAAGCTTTTAGAAAAATATATTAAAAAACATTAAGGACAGTTGGCACAATGATTTCAGAAGTTTCACTGCACAGAAACCCAACTTATTTGCCCATATTTTCGACCACCACAAATCCCAACCTTGGTTTAGGAAATGCACTTTGGCACCTATGCAAATTAAAACTATCAATAGAGTTCTGACGGGGCATACTTATGACAAAGTATACTTACACAAAACTTAAGCAATAGACTCAGATAGATGTGTCTGCGGTCAAACCTGTAACTACACCCACTTAATCTTGCACTGCCCAAGACTCAAAAACATTAGAGACAAGTATGATGCGCTCCGGAATGCCGGCAACTTGGAAGAAGTATTTCAAGGTATAATCCCTTACAAAATTTCACAGCTTGCCCTTTTTATTGAGGAAGCACATATATATATCTAACGTTAAATATATCATAATTACTGCTTTGTAGCTGCACCTAATTTGGTCGCGATTCTATCATTTTCCAACTCACTCACCCACGCTGCTCTCTGGGCTCTAGTAGCCCTAGTAACGCTCACAACATAAACGTTCACTATTGGCTGGTTATAGCCGCTAAAAGTCATACTTACTTACTTACTTAATTGGCGCAACAACCGCCTAAGCGATTTTGGCCGAGGTCAACAAAGCACGCCAGCTGTCCCTATCTTTTGCTAACTGGCGCCAATTGGAAATCCCAAGTATAGCCAAGTCTTTTTCCACTTGGTCTTTCCAACGCAGAGGAGGTCTTCCTTTTTCTCTGCTACCACCCGCGGGTACCGCGTCAAAAACCTTCAGGGCTGGAGCTATTTCATCCATTCCTACGACGTGGCCTAGCCAGCGGAGCCGCTGGTTCTTAATCCGCTGCACTATATCTACGTCATTGTACAGCTCGTACAGCTCATCGTTCCATCGTACATGGTATTCGCCGTCGCAAAGACGCAAAGGTCCATAAATCTTTCGAAGAATCTTTCTCTCGAACACTCCAAGAGCTCTCTCATCTGATGTTGTCATCGTCCATGCTTCTGCCGCATACAATAGGACGGGCATGATGAGAGACTTATATAGTATGGTTTTTGTCCGTCGAGAGAGGACTTTACTGTGCAATTGCCTACTCAGTCCGAAGTAGCACTTGTTGGCAAGAGAGATTCTGCTTTGGATTTCAAGGCTGATGCTGTTATTGGTGTTAATGCTGGTTCCTAAGTAAACGAAGTCCTCTACTTTTTCGAAGTTATAACTGTCAACAGTGATGTTTGATCCCAGTCGTGAATGTGCCGACTGTCTATTTGATGACAGGAGATACTTCGTCTTGCCCTCGTTCACCTCCAGACCCATTCGCTTCGCTTCTCTATCCAGTTTGGAGAAGGCAGAACTAACTGCGCGTTTGTTATGACCGATGATGTCAATGTCATCGGCGTACGCCAGCAATTGCACACTCTTATAAAAGATGGTGCCTGACCGATTAAGTTCTGCGGCTCGAATTATCTTCTCCAGCATCAGGTTAAAGAAATCGCACGACAAAGAGTCACCCTGTCTGAAACCTCGTTTGGTATCAAACGGCTCGGAGAGGTCCTTCCCGATTCTGACGGAGCTGGTGGTGTTGCTCAACGTCATTTTACATAGCCGTATAAGTTTTGCCGGGATACCAAATTCAGACATTGCGGCATATAGGAAACTTCTTGTCGTGCTGTCGAAGGCGGCTTTGAAGTCGACAAAAAGATGGTGTGTGTCGATTCTTCTTTCTCGGGTCTTTTCCAAGATCTGGCGTATTGTGAATATCTGGTCGGTGGTAGATTTACCAGGTCTAAAGCCACACTGATAAGGTCCAATCAGTTCATTGACGGTGGGCTTATGTCTTTCACACAATACACTCGACAGAACCTTGTATGCGATGTTAAGAAGACTAATCCCGCGATAGTTGGCGCAAACTGCAGGATCACCCTTTTTGTGGATTGGGCAGAGCACACTTAAGTTCCAAACAGTAGGCATGCGTTCTTCCGACCATATTCTAGAGATGAGCTCGTGCATGCACTTAACCAACTCCTCTCCACCGTAGTTAAATAACTCAGCTGGTAACCCATCGGCCCCGGGGGCTTTGTTGTTCTTCAGCCGTGCTATCGCTTTCCGAATTTCGTCACAGTCGGGTGATGGTACATGCGTCCATCATCATTGATTGGGGATTCGGGTTCAACATCTCCAGGGTTGCAGTGGCTTCCATTAAGCAGTGTGGAGAAGTGCTCCCTCCATAATTTAAGTATGCTGTGGACATCAGTCACCAGTAGTGCGTTTCTGTAACCCATTTCGATCGATGTTCTCGACTCAAATTCTCGATTTGACGTCACTCTCACTCAATGTGTTTCTGTAAAATAATTACTCAATTCAATCGATAGTCAGCTGATATGTTCCATTCCATTTCAGTAGGAATGCTCGATTGAATGTGTTTCTGTAACCAAATTGAATGAAATACTGTCGATTGGTTTTCTCACTTCCATTTGAGGTGATGGCAAAAAAATTTTTCGTTAAATTCAAAATGGAATTAGTTGAATTTAAAGCAAATGTAAGTATATTTTTGTTAATATATTATATATGAATAGTTAAAAAAGATTTGATGCATTTTCTTTACGGAGAAGTACGTCGGGGCGTGTTACGAATGGCCAAAAGAGGCGGTTACTGCACTTAATGCAGCAGCACCGCAGCGTTGGAAGGGGCCAATTTATGAAACCAAACGCGAGGAAGGAGCACGAAGAGGTTTGGGCTGCCGTCTCTGCTGAATTAAATGCATTGGGAGGGTCCCACAAGTCCCCTAATCAGTGGAAAAAGGTAAAACTAAAATATTCTTGTGTATAGCATTACAATTTACATATGTATGTGTGTTGGTTTTTTTTAGTGTTGGATAGACTGGAAATCGGCAGTCAAGAAGCTGCACAATGTCCACAGAGCGTTCGCCAGACGAACTGGAAACCTGCCGTTGGAGGACGGTCCAAAACCGTTGGATGCCATGGACCGTAAAATTCTGGAGTTTTTTTCCAGCGACATGGTGGACGGTGATGGGCTCACACAATTTTTATTTATTAATAAGAATTAAATATTTGTGCACACATTTCTATAATGCTTTCTTTTCTCAATAATAGTTTCTCAAACATGAAGTTGTCAGTCCGATTCGATAGATTTCTTGTCGATTGGCGTTCCATTTCTCTCACTGTTTCATATTTTGTCGACTTATGCTTACAGAAACACTCGTTCTCGATCAATCGACTAATTTGGATCGAATCGAAATGACGTCACTATACTCGAGTATATTGTCGATTCCTTACAGAAACGCACTACAGGTCGCCGTTTTCATTCTTACAGGAATTCGCCCCGGTCTTAAAACCTTCTGTAAGCCGTCGAACTTTTTGAAAAAATTTTCGGGCGCTTTTCCTGTCGGCCAGCATCTCAAGCTCTTCGCACTCACGCATTTCGGCCTCTCTTTTTTTTTTCTCACGAAAAATGCGTCTTGCTTCCTTCTTCAGCTCACGATAACGCTCCCGCACAGCTCGCGTTGCGCCCGATCGCAGTGTGGCCCTGTAGGCAGCGTCTTTACGTTCCGTAGCGGCGCGACATTTCTCGTCATACCAGTTGTTCTTTCGGCTCACTGAAATCCGATGGATTCTTCAGCGGCGGTATGTAGACAGCAAGAAATATGGTTCCACTGCTCGGAAATATCGCTCTGTTGGTTATTGCTCTCAGAGAGAAGGAGTGCAAGTCGAGTGGCGAAGTGGATAGCTGTCTGTTGCGATTGCAGCTTTCCGACGTCGAGCTTTCCTTGTGTCCATTTGCGCGCGCTTTTTGCTGCACAGAGGCGCGTGCGGATCTTAGCTGCCACAAGAAAATGATCCGAGTCGATGTTGGCTCCTCGGTTCGTGCGCACATTTAGGACACTGGAAGCATGCCTTCCGTCTATCACAACGTGGTCGATTTGGTTTCGTGTTTTACCATCTGGAGACAGCCACGTAGCCTGGTGAATCTTCTTATGCTGGAACCTGGTACTACAGACTACCATGTTTCGGGCCCCGGCGAAGTCGATCAGTCTCAATCCGTTATCGGACGTTTCGTCGTGGAGACTGAATTTTCCGACTGTGGAACCAAAGATGCCCTCCTTGCCCACCTGGGCATTGAAGTCGCCAAGCACGATTTTTATATCGTGGTGGGGGCACCGCTCATACGTGCGGCCAAGGAGATCGTAGAAGCGATCTTTAGTTCCATCGTCCTTCTCTTCCGTCGGGGCGTGGGCGCAAATTAGGGAGATGTTGAAGAATCTCGCCTTGATGTGGATTGTGGCGAGACGCTCGTCCACCGGAGTGAACGACAGTACTTTACGGCGCAGTCTCTCTCCCACCACAAATCCGACACCAAATTTGCGCTCCTTTACATGGCAGCTGTAGTAGATGTCGCAAGGGCCTATCACTTGTTTCCCTTGCCCCGTCCATCGCATCTCTTGGATGGCGGTGATGTCAGCCTTTGCTCTGCTGAGGACATCAACCAGCCGGGCAGAGGCAGCTTCCCAATAAAGGGTTCGGACATTCCAGGTACATGCCCTCAAATCATTGTCCTTTAAACGTTTGCTGTGGTCGTCATCAAAAAAGGGGGGTCTCATCCGAGGCTTTGTTATTCTATTCATTGGAAGTTGTTTTTTACGTGGCGGGTTCCAAGCCCTGCGCACAACCCATTGCTGGGGGTGAAAATTTTAAGTTCGTTTATATAGCGAGCCGCTTGCTCCAAGACAGACGCCCGCTTGCAGCCGCACCTCCTGGTGAACAGACGCTGCGGACTTTAGGGGACCCTTAAACCGAATATGTCGGAGTGGCTCCGCTAAAGCTCCCTCTCTATTAGCCGTGACCCATGGCTCCACACGGGTTGGTTACCGTTTCTCGCACATGGGTTGCTCACGTTGCCCAGGGTGCACGAACGTGGACGTTAGAGTAGGGATTGAGTACAGCCGTGCAACTGTAACCGCATACCCAGAAGCACCACTGCACCCCATTACACCCCTCATACTGACTGAGGAAATCTCACTGGTCGCCAGCGTGGCGAATACTGTATCTGCAGCTTAGAACACGGAACAAGGATACACTAACAAAGAAGATCCTCCTGAACGCCCGCTTTGCGAAGACTGTTTTTGCACTCGATAATAAAATCAATAACCAGAACTGCTGTTGATACGATAGAAATACTGTGATCAACGAATCTGTCTTGGACACTATTCCTGCGATTCATTGTTCGCGATCGATTTTACAACAGTGTAGGACGACACTCCTGCACGACCAAACAAAACTACTGTACTGGCGAAAGCTCGTTTCGCAATCTGGAGGAATAACCTGGCTTTTGAGAGCGTTCTGCTCCGCCATTTAAACCTAGAATACAAAAAAAAAAAAAAAAAAATATGATGAAATTGGCTTTTTTGTTATTTTACTTTTTACATTAGTTACATCTCTAGTTACTTGACCTAATTTGAAAAGTTCAGTTTTTATGTCGTCTTTGGGTGTTGTATGGTACAATCCTTTGATCACAGTTCTATAGGCTATATCTGCTGCTTAGTTGGTACGTGTGAAATTGTATATTTCGTGTTTCGAAGAATTTCATTGTCTTCCTGTATGCATCAACTGTTTGAATCCTCAACCTTATTTGTTCGTTATTTGTATTTCGTTTTCTGGAATAATTGCTCTCAGATCCCCTAACATGAGGAAGATATTTTCCACATGTGGAATATGAATTGGTGGAGGTTTTGGTATGGCATTATTGGTTTCTTCTTGCTGCGCAACACTGCTGTCTTCATTACTGTGTTGGTCCTAGTGTCTTTATAATTTATGAAACTCCTCTTCATTATTAAGGCAGAGAGGATTCTGCCGTTCAATAGGCAGCCGTTAGGTTGCCGAAATGATTTGAGAAATAAAATGCCAGTTTTTAGCTGTCAAAATAATTCTGATTTTATTTGGTAAAACTTAAGTCTATTTATACTAAAATGTAACTGAAAATCGTTTCCATAACTCCACCTCTTTTTCCGCTTTCCAATAATAGCGTAACCAATTAAAAGAGTGCATGCAGTTAGCTATGCATTCTGTGTCACTGAAATATTCTGCTGTCGCATCGATATTCTGCTGTCGCAGCGATAGCGTTGCGTCAGTGCAGCGGTCAATGCGTTAAGCTATGTATTTGTTTACATTGCTGTATTGCACAGTCAGCGATTTAATGTGGGTCACTACACCCTTACCCTTCAGAGGAAAAAATTTATTTCGTTCGCATAATGAAATAAATTTTTTTTTGTGTGGAGATATGCAAGTGTTTTACATGTGTATGGATATGATAATATTTTGCTTATTGCTATGATTTTGTTATATATTTAAACTATAATTTATGCTTATTATTTAATTTTGTGTTCTTAATGTAGTTCTTTGTATTTTTTTAATATGTTGTTATGTAGTTCCTTATGTTTACCATTAATATCTAATGTGGAGTTTACTCCTCTTTTATTTACAATTTTATATGGGCCATGTTATGGGCTTTGATTTTTCTTTCTATTTTCTACTTTTACATAAACTAAGTCTCCTATTTCAAAATTACTTATATTTACATTATTGTCATATTTTGTTTTTCTTTTACTTTTAACGATATTTATTATATTTCTGGCATTTTTTATTGAGGTTTGGAGTCTCATTTTCAATTCATTGGCATAATTATCAATGTCGTAAATTTTGTTTTGTTTATTTATGTTGTCGCTTGGTAGAGTTGGTAGTTTACCAAAAACTAATTCATACGGTGAATACAATGTGTCTACGTGAGGGGTGGTGTTGTATGCGAAAGTGTAATATGAGATCCACTTGTCCCATTCATAGTCGTCGGCAAATGAAAGTAAATACTCGTTAAGCGTTCTGTGGTTTTTCTCAAGTGCGCCTATTGTTTGATGGTGATATGGAGTGGAAAATATTTGTCTTGTGTTGAGTAAATTACATACGTTACTCATTAGCTCGTTTACAAATTCTGTCCCTCTGTCTGATTTTAATGTTTTAATGAAACCGTACTTTAGAATGAGTTGTTCAACTAAAGTGGTTGCTATTGTTTTTGCGTCTTTACTTTCAATTGGGTGTGCTATTACAAATTTTGATAAGTCACATTGCATTGTCAGTATGTATCTGTAGCCATTAGATATGCGCAATGGGCCTACAGTGTCAATTGTTATGGTGTCAAAAGTTGTGGTTGGTGTGTCTGTCACTACAAGTGGTTCTTTTGTATGTCTAACTACTTTGTTTTGTGTGCATTTTTTGCAGTTGTTTATAAATTCTTTTACCATCTGTCTCATATTTTTCCAAATATATCTTTGTTTGAGTTTTAAAATAGTTTTTCGGATTCCTAAGTGACCTGCAATGTTTGAGCAGTGAAATTCATCTATCAATTTATATTTAAGTATCATACTTTCTACTTCTCTTGGAGCTCTATATATTAGTATTTTTATTGGCGCGCGTTTATTCATTTCTAATTCATTGTATTTCTTCTTGAATGCATTCATATCAATGTTTTTAAATATAAAATCTTTGTCACAAAGGGCTAGCTCCTTTATACGTGAACTTCTTAGTGAACCATGTAGTTTCTCCAACAATGAATCTAGATTCAAAGGGTCATCGCTACAGGTTACGTGCACTTCATTATCAATTATTTCAATTGTAGTACTACTTTCTTTTTCAATATAAAATTTCAATTTCTTCATTTTCTTTACGTCATTAAAAGATGTACATTCCCAAATATGAAGTTGATCAGGCTTCTTGAGAGCTGTATTTTCTTTAATAATGCGTGTACCGGTATTTATATTCTTTTGCGCTAATTCTTCTTCTTCAATATTCTTTAATTTTGCGGCCTTGCTCCTTGTTATAACGTTAATGCTTTTATTATCTTCTTTTTCATTTTTACTTGTTGGAATCATTGCTTTAAGTATGTCACTGTTTATCTTGATGCGTGATAATGCATCTGCATTAGTGTTTATCTTGCCTTGCTTGTATATAATTTCAAAGTCATATTCAGATAAATCTATTCTAATTCTTGTCATTTTTATTCGTATATTGTTTGTGTGGGTTGTTGCGATAATTGGCGTTATTGTTGTTTCTATTATTGTCTCTGATGAACATAACATTTCTACTATTGTGTTGATTTCCTTGTTCTATTTCTAGAGCAAGTTCAACAGCAGTGTCAAAAGATTTAGGTAGTGCAGCAAATACTGTTTGTTTAATATGGTCATTTAGTCCGTTTTTAAATATTGTCAGACTGTATTGTTCATTGAGTTGAGTGATCAATGATTTTTGTTCAGTTGTTGAATTTGTTCCTAGCTGTCCTATTTGCAATACATTTAGTTCTGATATCAACTGTAATATTTTATTTTTGAAATTTGCTATGCTTAGATTTCTTTGGGTGAGATTGGCGAGTTGGTTTTGTATGTGGGGTATAGTTGTTGTGCATTTGTATTTATTTGTCAGTGAATTTTTTAGTTGCTCTAATGTTTGTGGTATTTGTATTGCAGTTACGTTTGTCTTCACCGTTTGACTCAGTTTTACGTAAACCACAAAATCTATTAGTGCTGTTTTGCCTGTTTCGGTTAGGCTGTTATAGATTATTTCAATAATTTTTAGAAATGATTCCAAATCTTTGTGATTTCCAGAAAAGCTCGGAATAGCTTTCATAGCTGTTTGTAAACTAAACTCAGACATTGTAATTATTTGTTGGCCGGACTCAATGTTAAAATTTTCAGTTGGGATTATTATTTGTGTGTTGATTGTATGTGGTATGTTTATATCTAAATTGTAATTTGCTAATATTTTAAGTAATTTGTCCCTATGTGACCAAAATTGCAATCTATGCAATTTATACAGTGCATTTTGTGTTTTATTTTATTTTATTTATTATTTTTTTTTTTTTTTTTTTTTCATTTTTTAAGTTTTTTATTTGCATTATTAATTCTATTTTAGTTTTCTTGCTTATTTCTAAATTTAGGTTTTTAAATAAAATAGCTTTTTGTTTTCTTATATTATATTCTTTGCCACCTCTTTTCCTCTTTTGAGGCTTCGCTTCCTTCAGGGGTTTTGGCTCTGTTTTCCTCTGTCTCTGTTTGTATTCTTCAATTGTAATTTTTCTTGGCCCAGCGTTTATCGATGTGGGTGTATATACTGGTGCGTCTACTGGACAACCCTCGGGTGTGTACTCGTATGCCTCAGTTTGAATCGACAGTTTTGAATATCTTAAAAAAATATTATCAAACTCAGCTTTGCTGATTGTTTGATTTTGATCCGTCATTTGGATCAATAAATTATCTTTCCTATGTCAAATATGTGTTTAGGTTCTACTCTTTTCAAGCAGGAGTTTGGCAGGATCGCCATGTGTTGGTCCTAGTGTCTTTATAATTTATGAAACTCCTCTTCATTATTAAGGCAGAGAGGATTCTGCCGTTCAATAGGCAGCCGTTAGGTTGCCGAAATGATTTGAGAAATAAAATGCCAGTTTTTAGCTGTCAAAATAATTCTGATTTTATTTGGTAAAACTTAAGTCTATTTATACTAAAATGTAACTGAAAATCATTTCCATAACTCCACCTCTTTTTCCGCTTTCCAATAATAGCGTAACCAATTAAAAGAGTGCATGCAGTTAGCTATGCATTCTGTGTCACTGAAATATTCTGCTGTCGCATCGATATTCTGCTGTCGCAGCGATAGCGTTGCGTCAGTGCAGCGGTCAATGCGTTAAGCTATGTATTTGTTTACATTGCTGTATTGCACAGTCAGCGATTTAATGTGGGTCACTACATTACATAAAGTTGAAAACCTATTTTGCGAGTCGTTGCCAACAATGTAAACCTTTTTTCGATTACTGGGTGAGGATGAAGGTGAAGATGAAACAGCACGTTTTTTATTATTAGAGGTTGGAACCTTTTGCCACCTGTTTTTATTAACATCGTCATCATTGTCATTATCACCCGATTCACTTGCATTGTTGTAGTTAATTGTGCTTTTTTTTTTAATTAGAAAATCACTATTGTTCATACAAGAGCACAGCCGCTCTTGCTGACAAAACTAACGGCAAATAATAAAAAAAAAACCCAGTTTAATATACTGTTTTGTTATTGCAATTTATGTATGTATATTATATTCGAAAATTATTTGTTTTTTTATGTAATATGATTGAGAATTAGTAAACGCGCGTCCGCTCTTGACCGCTGCCTTATTGACACTGTGATTTAAATATGAATTTATATTTTTAAAATGCTCACGTAAATTGCCTAAAATTTCAGTTGGAGAAAACTTTTTTTCAGATGGAACAAGTTCACCAGGTAGGCGCAAAGATTGTCCAAAAACCATCTCAGATGGTGTGGCTGACACACTTTATTTGTATATTGATTGTTGCTGAAATATATTTTAATGCGTATGCTTCTGGCCAACGTGTAAACCTATTAACTTTTGTTAAGATTCAACGATGTGCTTTTTAAAATAGGCAGGTGTCCAACAATATCTAAATGGATATGCTTAAATCTATTTTTTGGAATCGGAATTTTAATTACTGGAGATATATTATGACGATTAACTTTAGATTTTTGGTAACTAATACATTTCTTTGACCAAACATGAATTTCTTTGTTAATTTTTGGCCAATAATACTTTTTGCTAACTAAACGGCGTGTAGCCCTGGTCCCAAAATGTGTAACACCTAATTCATTTAGTTCCATGTCCTGTTCTTTTTCAAGTTGCAAAATTTTGTAATTCAGATCTGAATTTTTAATTGCAACAACTTCAAAAGCTCGAGATAACGTATCAGCTACAACATTTTATTTTCCCTTAATGTACTATATGTCGTTAGTAAATTGTGCAATGAATTGCATATGTCTTGTTTGACTTCGACTACGTTCAGTTTTTCAACTTAAAGCAAATATCACATACAAGCCGTCTATAAAACCTGTAAATGGTCGTCCTTCTAAAAGAAAACGAAAATGTTTAATATTCAAATAAATGGCTAGTAATTCCCTGTCAAACGCACTGTATTTAATTTCAGAAAAAGTTTCTTAGAAAAGAATGGAAGTGGTTCCGATTCATTATAAAACATTTGATATATGACACCGCCGATTGCCGTATTAGATGGATCTACGTTTAAAGAGAGTTAAGCATCTTTGTTAAAATGATTTAACATTACCGTAGGCCCAAACTTCGCTTTAATGCATTCGAAGGCTTTATTTGATGTGTCATCCCAAATTAATGTCCTGTCACGTTTCTTTCTCTTTATATTGATTAAGTCGTAGATAACTGTTGTAAACTCTGCTAACTTCGATATATATCGATGGTAGTAATTAACCATACCAAGAATTTTCTATGCCTGTTAAATAGATTTTGATCGTTCGAAACTTTTGATAGCTGTAACTTTTTTTCAGAAGGTCTAATTCCTTCTCCTGAGATATTATGTCCTACAAAATCAACATTTGTAACGCCAAAAGAACATTTATGGTGAGCTCGGGGAGATTTTAGGGCTGGTTTCCAAGGGGCGTGAAAATAAAGCATACAAATTGTATTAGAAAATGTTTTATTAAAATCTTTGCAGGAACTCAACTTACCACCGTCTATCGTCTGTGAGGATCGCTAAGAGAAGAACCATCATCGGCTCTCTCACGAACTTCAGAAAATTCAAAGTTGTGAGCAGAGCTTTTTGACGAACGTGGTAAGAGTTGACAAATGGGCGAACGGAGTGAACATTTACTTGATTTGATATTTAAACCATATTCGGTTAGACGTTCCAAAAGTACACGAAGATATTTCAAGTAGTGTTCTTCGTTTTCACTTACAACTAACAGATCATCAATATATGGAAAAACAAAGTCAAAACCACTGACTTCATTAATGAATCTTTGAAAAGTGTGTGCTGAATTTCTAAGTCCGAAAGACATTTATATGAATTCAAACATAACAAAAGGCTTCCTAATTGCGGTTTTATAGGTATCTTCTTCTGCCATTGGAATTTGGTGGTAAGCTCCTACCAAATCTCATTTCGTAAATATATTTTTATTTCTGAGGTTCATGTTGAAATCGTGAACACGAGGTAAAGGGTAACGGTCCGGTACAGTCTCAACTTTTGGTCTTCGAAAGTCACCACAAGGACGCCAGTCATTTAATTCCTTTTTGGGTACAAGATGAAGTGGTGATGCCACTGAAGAATTTGAAGGTCTACCTTTGTACATTTTAACCAAAAAATCGAATTTCGTTTTAGCGTCTTTGTACTTTATAGGATCTAAGCCCTTGGCTTAGAAAATGGAAGGTTTCCTTCCGTAACAAGGCGATGTACCGTTGTATGTTTAACGGGCTTTGTATAATCTGTTTCTGTGACCAGAGAGGAGAATTCCTTCAACCATTTTATATACTTATTATAAACCACAAAAAACTTTGGGAGCGGATTGTTACAAACAGATGAAATCGTGTTTACTTAAAGATTTGTTAAAAGATCAACCAAGCGCTTACATTTAATATCAATTAGTAGACCATATTTGCACAGAAAATCGGCACCGATTATAATTATTGGCTTGGCTATATCAGCTATCCAACCAACATCGATTTGCAAGTTTGTATATAATTTTTCCTGTATAAGTCATTACTGTCCAAGTTTTTTCGTCTAGCTCTCTGTCGCTTCTTTTTGGAATTGCATAAATTTTTCTGAATTTTCAGAAAGTATAATACCCTCACGGCGTTCAAAATTGGAAACAACCTGGGAAGGATACTTAACAGCAACACGAACAGGACGTCAAGTAAGAACAAGGTTTCGTGAACACATAAGGGACTACAACAAAAGGATACGAAAACCCAGAAATTCGAGATAAAATATACCCTTTTGGACTCCAACCGCGCGAGACTTCAGATACCTATACTCAGGACACTTAACATTTGTTAACATTTACGATCATGCACCAACACCTGCTTGACCAAAAAAACGAAATAAATACAGAACAACAGACATAAACTGAACAGAACGAAAATTAACACTGAAGATGGCACAACGCCGAAACCGGTTTGTCTCCAAACCAAAATTGACAAGGGATGACGGAAAATCGTTCCAACAAATATCAACATAGTTAATACTTAAAAGTTTTTTACTACACGTTGAAATTGTAGAACCGTTAGCTGCAGTAAGTATTAAATCTGAAGAACGTTTTGTGTGAGGAAATTTAGTAGCTGGAAGTACCGAAATTTCTGCTCCGCTATCAATTAAGAAATTTAGTTTGTTTGCTTTATCAAATATAAATAGGCGACGCGTATAAATGTCTAATTTACCGTTGTTTGTCGCTGCAACAACGGAAGATTTTAGTTTAATGACCCGTTATTTGTCGAAGAAGTACAAGGTTGTTCACATTTCTGGGCAGTATCTCCAAATTTAAAATGGTATCTACATAACCAACCTCGATTCTCATGGGATCTTGATTTATTTCTATATGGGCTTCGAAAAATATTTCTATTGATTGATCTAGATCTTGAATTTTGATTAACTTGTTGTCTAATGGAATTTAATTCAACAGAAAGTTTCTGAAAATTTTCGTACATAAGGCTCGTCGTTCTAACCAGATTTTCAATAACTGGGTCTTGTGATTTAGAATGGAGAAAATCGTTGATAGCTGATATTTCGGGTTTATTAATCGCTTTCCAAATATTATCAGTTAATTTTGTCAGTTAATTAATATCATTATTACTTGAACCAGCTAATATTGCGTTAAGATTTTTAGGTAATCTTTTCAACCAAAGTTTCTTCAGCATATCTTCACTTAAATTAGAACCAGAGAGTAGTTTGAGTGATCGAAAAATTTAAATGGCTTACGATCACCCATTTCTGAATCTGACATAATTTTATCCAACCTTAAATTTTCTCTTAAAGAGTGCCTTCGATGAAAACTTTCTTTGATTCAGTGAACTTGTTATTCTATGGGGGATTTTGAATGAAGTCCATAATCGTTAGATTATAAATGAGAGGAATGCACTGCGACCGATGGGTCTATTGTGCCCTCTACGGCTCACATCACAGTACTTCCATAAGCCCCAGCACCTCTAGAAAGCCTAGTATGGTTGTCGGGGGTAATGAGTGTAAGTGTTGCTCATCCGGCCACGGCCGTCCAAAGGCCGTGCCTCTTCTGCGCGCCACAGCAACGCACTCCATGAGTAGATGCTGCGGGGTTTCTGTTTCTAAGTCACAGAAGCGACAGAGGTCGCTTGACCAGATAGGGCAGCTTGTGTAGGTGGCCCCTTAATCTGCAATGACCCGTCAGCATTCCTGTCATGATTCTTAGTTTCTCCTTGGGGAGGCTCATCAGTAACCTGTGCCTTTTCATATTGTATCCCCCAAGGAGAGACTTTGCCTGTCTAAGGCCTCTATATTGCGCCATTGTTGGTTTCGCAGTCTGTTAGTTTCATCCCTCAGCATTTCTCTCACAGTGCTGGGACCTACAGCCAGGATCGGCTCTGGTCCAACCGGAGTAGCTGAGGCTCATGTCCTGGCTAGGCGATCGGCTTCTTCGTTGCCACCAACCCCTCTATGTCCTGGTACCCAGAGGAGTTGGATTTGGTTCCTCTCCGCCAGGGCATTCAGTCTCTCAAAGCACTCCATTACCAATAATGATTTTATTTCATAGGAGGAGAGGGCTTTGAGCGCGGCCTGGCTGTCGCTTGAAATGAGAATGGTCTCACCGTGGTAATTCCTTCTCAGGTTAATCTCAGCGCATTCACTGATAGTAAAGACCTCCGCTTGGAAGATGCTTGGGTAGGCCCCCAATGGAACGAGATGCTGGAAGATGATGCTGGAAAGTGCTGTGGTAATATATTCATATTTTGTATTGTTTTGTGTAACGTTTTTGATATTAAATTGCATTTACATATGAATAAACCATGCTTCTGGACAACTTGTCCAAAATTGAGGTATGTAGCTTAAGTGAAGTGGCACAAATTTCGTTATTATTCTGATTGATATAAGGATTTTCTATTCCAACATTAAAGGTATTGTTTTGTTAATTGAAATGTGAGTCATTTAAATTATTTCTCCGTGTAGATGTGTGTGTAAGTGTATCGCGTGATGGTGAACGGAACATTGTGACAACTTTACACAGATATTCTCTAAAAAGGGGTCTTTACAATTGATGAAAACTTAAATATAATTTGAGCTAAATTTAGTTATTAAAACATTAAAATAGAATAAATTGACCTTTATTTTAATAAAATATATTATTAATAAAATATATAGCGCACCTAACCCCAAACTTGATAAAATGTTTTGTTAATATGACTGCGACTGCAGCTGTACATAAAGTATACTAGAGGTGGTGATTTTAAAGTAGGGTATGATAAAAAAATTTTTGGAGGTCCCTCCATTTGTGGTATAATATAAAGACGAACACTGCAATTGGTGGGAAAAGCTCGGCCAAACACTGAGCTATATAGTGTAAAATTATTATTATTATTATATTTTTAAAAGTGATATATACAAATTTTCTTTTTGATTAGATATTAGAAAAATTACTTAAATCTAAAATTTTACAACAAACAAAGTTAAATTGAACAAAGTACCATAACATATAATAATGCAAAATTAGAAAATGATTAACCCTACAAGAGACGGCTGAAGCTTGCGCTGCATCGATGCCAAGAAGATCATTAAATAAGAAATTCGTGCTGTGCTATTAGTGGAACAGTACGTAAAATGCAACGCAGCAGAAAGAGACCGGAATTTTCTAAAAGCAAACAGGAACATTTTAAGAGAATATGCGACGAAGCTGACATAAATACCTGGGACACCGCCTTTAGGGTAGTGTTAACCCTTTTTCCGCAAAGGGTCGAAGACTATCAGCCTTACTACGTTATGCAGCAAGTGGAATTCCAAGCATGCAGGAAAAGTCCGAACTGCGAAAAATCAGGGCCGGACGGTATACCAAATAAGGACCTGAAAGCCGCTATTATAAAGCGTCCAGATATATTTGTACATGCATTCAATTCTTGTGTAATAAAATGTTTTTTCCCAGAAAAATGGAAAAAGCAAAAATTAGTGCTATACTGAGAGGCAACAAACTCCTAGATTGCTTACTGGATACGCTTGGGAAAATTCTTGAAGGAATCATAATTAAGAGGCTTACGTCGTTTGCTAAAGAAAATGGGTCTCTCTCAAGGAACAAGATGGCTTGGCGAAAAGAAAGAATACTGCACCACAGTATCATTAGACGTCAAAAATGCTTTAAATACCGCAAGCAGGCGACGCATCATGGAGACTGATAAAGCTGCAAAGGAATAGAGGCTGAAGAACGATGCCGAACACCTGGCAGAATCGTTGGAGTCGATGCGAATAATAAAGTGCATTAGTGCGAAATTTGAATAAAGGTATAAAGAAAGCATATGAACATCGTGTAGGTGAGTTGTTTGCTATTCGAAGAAAGAATTTAGTACCTGGATTTATGTAAGTTGACCTACAAGTTTCTTCACCCTTACCTAATCGTGAAGTGCCTACGATTATATTATGACATTTGATGATGACGAAGGCCTTTTCCATAATAAGGATGAAGAATTCGTAAAATAAGCTCCTATCAAGTGAGGCAGACATGCTCTAGGGTTGAGTACATGGTCAGGATGGCCGAATGTGGGCTCACGCAAATATCTTTATTTATATAATTTAGTATTAAATACTTTTACTGGCAAAGGAATATGACAACGCTTTAAATTTTCCATAAATATCATATATCTTGACCGATTTCAATTACACGACGTAAACGTTTTATAGAATGTCGTTTCTCATCTAAAGGGTTGAATGAATTGTGTAGTTTTTAGTAATCTGCGATAATAATCAATAGTAAAGGGCTACATTATTATACCAGAGCGTACTTGTACACAAGGGTATTATAACTTTGTTCGCATAACGGTTGTTTGTAGCAGCAAAAAATAATCGAGATAGATATAGACATATATATACTAAAATAATCAGAATGAAAAGAGGAATCGATTTAGCCCTGACTGTCTGTCCGTCCGTCTGCCCGTGGTTACAATAACTTGAGTAAAAATGTAGTGATCTCAATGAAATTTAGTACATATATGTATTGCTCTTTGCACAGGATAGGTTGGTATTGAAAATGGTCAAGATCGGTTAATAACCACGCCCACTTCCATATAACGGAAGTTTTTGCAAAATGCAAATACTCCGTTTTTTCGGTATCTATTACAGCAAATTGAGTGAAATTTGGTATTTGGAGCGATTTTGAACTAAGAAATTAGGTATTTATGAAATTTTGAAAAATGGGCGTTGCCACGCCCACTTATAAAAAATTGTCTGTAACTTAATAACAGTATTAGTTATCGTCACAAAATTTGGTGGATATATTTTCCTTGATATCGCTATTTTCACCATCGATAATTGTTGAAATCGGATCATAACCACGCCCATCTCCTATATAACGGAAATTTTGGAAAATGCAAAAGCTTAATTTTTTCGGTATCTATTAAAAATGGACTGAAATTCGGTATTTGGAGCGTGTTTAGGTCCATATGCTAAGTTCGCGGACACATCGTACCACCCTTATGTTTTTGCTTTCACACTAACTAGACAGGCATTTACAATGACAGCTTTGCCTATCTCCTTCTCGTTGAACGGATAGCAGGAAAATTTCCCATTTTCCCGCAAACTGTCCAACGGGCCTTTCTTTTTAAAGTCGGAAAAACAGTTTTTCCTTTTGTCTTTCCGCGAGCACAAAAGTTCGTGTATTCACATTTGGCAAAAAAAATTGCAAAAAGGTTTTACATTCAATTAGCGCATTCGTGTTGCAATCAGGTTGCGTTAATACAAACACTTGTTAGTTTTTTTTTTGAGTGATTACCACGTCTGTCCGCCAGCAGGCAAACATAACCTCAAAAACCCGAGCACCTTTGTATAATTTTTTTTTTAAACACAAATTTACTGAGCCTTTTATATTGTTAATTCTCGCTGAGAAATTAATTTGCTCTTTGGTGCACTAAATTTAAATCGTTATTACAACTTATTTTGATTATTTTCGGTTTCGTGTTGCAAGTAAGGCACCTTTGTACATATTGGCACAACAACATTGCACTCACATCAACGCACTGCTTTGTATACACACACATACATATTCACTAAGGGAACACATTTTTTTTATTTTGTTATCACTTTGGCAACATTGTTGTATTATTAAAGTTGCATAAGCTTTACATATATAATTTGCACAATTATTGTTTATGTATATTAATCTGCGTGGCGAGCACTGAAAAAAGATTTTTTCATTAACTTATATAAAAAGACATACTTACATTAATATAAATTGCGTAGACAGTTTTTAATCAATAAATTTGCATATACCTGATAGCAATTAAACAAAATATATTTTACTCGTTATTATTGGCATTTGTGGTGGAATTTTTTGGTTGGTGATTCTCTGGTTCTCGCACATTTCAAATTAGTCCTTTATTCAGGCCAACGTCTTACTAAATGGATACCTTTATTCGTCTTGCTGATTCTGTAGCAGAATTTGAATCTGAATACAATAATGCGCCACAGTCAGATCACACTAAATTTACCCTTAACATTAATTTTGGTTAAGCTCTGGATGTGCCAGATAAGATCCAACCAAAGATCGAGCTTTGGGCCAACAGGGACCCGAATGTGTTGGGAAGTATGCCTGGCATGATTATATCCGCATACACGTCTGCGCCGAGTATCAGGCGAATCGGCGCCGATATACAAAATTTTTGGTCTGCCAGCCTGATGTGCGCATAGGGAATAGCGATCGCGGAGTCGACGGTTGCAGTCGGACTGACGCGCTGATATTGTGCCACTATAGTGGCGTGTGTTGCTATCCGGTTATTTTGGCCGTGCTTGCCTCGAAGCCGTATTAGGCACCCTTTCTGGCCGCCGATGTGCGTTTGTGGTAACCGCAATTCGCGCGCGAGGTCTGCCGAGATTGTCGACGTTGTCGCGTAGGCGTCAATAAGGGCGCGTACCAGATGCAGGCGACCTCCAGCTTCTATTTTGACCACCGCAGTTGGAGCGATGGTGATCATGGGGCGCAGGGCTTGTCCTATAGTAGCGCCATGTCCGTATGGCCCTCTTCGGAAGCTGGCCGGTAGGGATAGCTGACGAGGCCGAGTCGCCAGTCTATCCTGCCGATTGTAATCACGAGGACGAAAAGTCCTGGTTTCCGTTCTGCGTGATTTTTGATCCTGTTGGCGTTGCCGAAAAGGCCTAGTTTCCGGCTGACGTAAAGGATGTCTCTCATGCTGTAAGAGAGGGCGAAAAGACCTGGTTTCCGCGCCTCTCTCATCCGTGCGAAAAGGCCTAGGTTCCGCAGCGGAGTTGGTGATTTCTCCGTCCTCGACTTCTGGCCGAAGAGGCCTAGTCTCCGTTCCAGATTCGGAGGCGTTTATTGAGAGCACTTCATCATCCGAAGTACCTTCGTCCTCCTCTACTTGCTGGCGCCATGACCGCTTTGGCTTCCTGATGACCGGGCGCTCATCGCTGCTCTCGTTCAGGTGAAGCGTGGAAAGCAAGGATAGAAGAATACAATTATAAACTTATTTACAAACCGGGAAAAACGAATGTAGTCGCCGACGCATTATCACGGTTACCAATAGAAATTAATACGTTAACATCTTCGGATGACAATTCACAACATAGTGCTGAGGAGGATAGCTCAAAGCTCATTCCTCACTGTGAAGCACCGCTAAACGTATTCAAAAATCAGATTATATTCCAAGAGGGGAAGGAAGAAATATCTCACGAGGAGCCGCACCCAAGGTACCACAGACACCGCATTAAAAGCGAAAGCTACGATAAGGAAAAATTAGTAAGAATCTTAAAAAGCGTTCTTAACCCAAATATAATCAATGGAATAAAAATTCCAGAAAAATATATTTCGCTATTACAGCAAGTTTATCAAGAATATTTCTCACAATTCCGTATCAGGATCACGCAGGAAGTTGTTACCGATATCCCCGATGAAGAAGTTAAATTTAAAATTATTGAACAAGAACACAAACGAGCTCATCGGAACGATAGAGAAAACAAAGACCAGATACTTGAGAAATACTACTTTCCGCAAATGACTAAACTTATTAAAAAGTATACTAAGTCATGCGAAATTTGTGGATGTAATAAGTACGACCCACATCCACAAAAGCCCAAGTTACAGGCAACACCCATACCTTCGTACCCGACAGAAATTTTGCATATCGACATTATGGAAATGTCCGGTGAAAAATTTATTACGTGTATTGACAAATTCTCCAAATTTGTAAAATTTTTCAAAATTAAAAATAAATCGGTACTGCATATTAGGGATAAACTAATAAAGCTTCTTCATTATTTCACTGTACCAAAGACCATGGTCATGGACAATGAAGGCAGCTTTATAAGCCCAATAACATGAAACTATCTGGAAGGATTAGGGATTGAGATTTATTTAGCGCCACCTCAGAAGAGTGAAGTTAATGGTGCAATAGAACGAGTGCATTCCACTATTATCGAAATGACCAGATGCCTGCAAGCAGAATACCCTGATTACTCTATCAAGGAAATTATCAACATTGCAGTTGACAGATACAATAACACAATACATTCAGTTACAAAAGGAATGGCTAGTCAGCCCTCCGGAAGCTTGGCCAAGGTCGTCTCACCGAGACAACAGCCAACCAGAAGTACGCCAAGCCGAAGCTTTCCATGCAGCCGAAGCCAGTCCCGACATTCTCGATCGGGTTTACTCACACTCGCGAGCCGTAAAGGTCATGACACATGATTTTAGATTTTTTAGTAATCTATGAAATCGATATAAAATTACGATCAATAGACGCATGTTTGGAAACGTATCTGACAACATTGTCAGTGGTGACCGAGTTTTTAAACGACGATAGATGCAGCTATTTTATCCTATGTGCAACTTCAAGTTCACTACTTGTATTACATCCAACAATACTCTTCGATTTCTTACTGGGGCGTTTGTCACCAAGAGCTTTGGGAGAAGTGGTATTATTAGACACAGAAAATGTAGATGAGCCAGCAACATTAGCCATAAGTCAAAGGCATAAAAGCATTAACACTAGCAGTAGCACCAACAGCCGACGTAACAGGAAAGGAGGCAGCAGGAGAGACATTGTTCAATCGGGTTCATCCGCACAGCCGTGACAATGGTATCTTTATCATTTAGCAAAGCGGCAGGTAGGCTTTCAGTAACATGAGATCGATCAGTATCAGCAGAGCAAGAGTAAACAGTAGCAGCATCAGCAGAACGAGAGCAGTTAGTCGCAATATTAGCGGGAGCAGCAATATGTGATAATGCAGTCGTCGCAGCAGTGGGTGAGCGCATGGTAGTTTTATGCTTTGTTATTATGTTTGCACTTTGCTTTTTCTTATGACAAACACAAGCAGTAACACACGCACGCAGGTCATTTACCTCAGCCGTAAGCAGCGCAAGGGCCGAGAGATCTCTTTCGATTGATTGAGATGCATCGTTTTCAAGTCACGTAACTCGTCACTTTTTGCTATCAGCAACTGTTTATCTGCCTGTAGTTCACTTATCACGGCAAACGTACGCGCATATTCAGATTTGAGAACAGACATTTCTACAAAAACAGTTTTTAGCGAAATTGCTGAACTCTCAATATTAGCATTGTCTGTTTCACCAAACTTTTGCGTTACTGCAGTCATATGCAAGTCTTGCCGGGTTGACACATTTGCACTCGCACTAGTTGAAGTAGTCTTCGTTGCATTATTAGGAACTTCACTCACTATCTCACAAATTGAGGGAGGAGGGGAGCGAATAAACCTTCGGCGAATAGCCGCACAATTTTTACAAAAAAACTTTTTTTTAGAGCTGAGCACATACTCTAAATCAGCTGCAGAGACACTAGCACAGTTCAAATAAAATAGCTCATTGCATTCAGCACATTGCACTTTGGCTTGGTTGCGATCAACCTTTTGCCCACATAAAAAAGGCATTTTGCATGTATTCGAACTTTTAACTTTAATAGAGTCACTATCTCGAGCACATCAAATTGTTTATTCAATTTCTGTTTATAACAAGTATAAATTCTGCTTATCAAACACCAATATCGCGGAGCGCAAATAAAACACGTCCGTGTTAGTCCGCTGACTGGTATCCTGAGTAGTCTCGATTCGCTGTCCTGTATATTCGCTTTATACACGAATTACTTCTGCAATCGGATATTTGTGGAAAATGTTCGAATGAAAAACAGCAGTTTAGTATATATATATATACATAACTGAAATAAAATTCCAATATACATATTAAATTTTCCCGCGAAAACTGCAAAACGGTTCCCTTAATATACTTATGTACGTATAACCAAAATCGCAAGTAAATATATACTTGCAGTCTCGCTCGCCTTTCAGCAGCAAATACATATGCACATTGACACAGGTATTTACATATTTGTTACAAATACAAACCGTAAAGCAAAACGATAATTTCGAGACTCAAAAAAATTTATTAAAATCACTAAAAATTAACTCTATCGAAAAATTTCACAAATATTGGCATTTCCCCAATCCGATATACATATAAACGTACCCTTGTCTAAGTTAAGATAACAGAGGCGCATAATTAAAGTTGCTTTCCAATATTTTAAGAATGATAAATTTCAAGCAACGAACGATTTGTTTTGAGTTGTACTTGCGCCCTTATTAACCTTTGCCACCTGGTATGTATGTGTCTGCATAGCATGTTCAATAATGTCGAGCATTCGGCATCGCTTCCCCAAAAATACAGCTAATTGATCCCAGTAAGGCTGCTAGCTGATCAGGGAGCTCTCCTCCCATATCGCCAATTGTACGAGGATTCTGTCCGCAATTTATTCATTAGATGCAAGTGCCTGCATTGCGCGTATGTGTGCTGTGACTGTGTCTGTCAGCTTTCGCAGTTTGGTTACGTTTGAATCTGCCTTGTCTAGCCCAAATATCTCCCTTACGTGTGCCTGAAATATAAGACGTTTGTTATCGAAACGCTTTTGTAAAAGACCTTACGCAGTCTTAGAGTTAGCATCGTTTATCTCCAGTGATCGTGCGGTGTCGAGCGCAGCGCCGCTCAAACAGGACACAGATGTTACAATATGTCGATTTTTGTATGGCCGCTGTCCCTGTCGATGATTGACGTAAACAGTGAATAGAAATTTGTCCACTCGGTGTATTCGCCACTGAATTTAGGCAGCGTCAGCAGTGGTAAGCGCGAACTATTAGCATTCACAATAATTGATTGAACCTCACTGGCGTTCATCCTGAGCGTGGAAATATGTTGCGTAGCATTACGTTTTCCAATCTTCCGTTGCAGGATAGCTCTAAGGTTGATCAGATCAGTATCGATTTTACTTGGCACGCCACTGGCAATGGAGTCGGAGTCCAATTCCTCTAAGTTTTTGTGTGCGACAAAAAACTAGATTTCAATTCGCCTAGAGAATCCAGCATTGCCGAAAGACTGTACTTGTCCATAATTTGCAGCTTGTCCGAGCCCATTTCGTTGGTTAAGCTTTCCAATCTGTTGAATATAGCTTTTGTTTAGAAAAACTAATCGATCTACGTCTTCTCCTGACATGTCGAGGTTTTAAAGTACCGAAAAATCGCGTGATACGTCGGGGTCACCAAATGTTGAGCTACTTAGCCTTTTTAGCAACTTTAGTTGACAAATGATGGTCCACGAATGTTTGAATAAAGTTCGCTTTGAACTATATATGTACATATGTTCCAATTGCATTGAATGACCGAAGCTAATAATAAAAACTAGCTTATTTAATGCATGAGAATGTACACACGTACTAACATACATATATACCCGCTCGACTTAAATGTACGGTAGTTCTTATGCACATACATATTTATTGACGAATGTCCGCATGGTTACTAAGTGCGCGGGCGACACCTTTGGGCATATATATCCCTATTATGTACATATGCCTAGTACATACTCATCTACATATGTCTAGAGCACAACATGAAAAGGAAACAGCAATTGGGAAAGTTTAAAATCCGTAGTGAATGTGAAGATTTAGCACAATTGCTTGAAGATAATTTAGTGTGACCAGATAACATTATGCTTTGTGTATTCTTATTTAATAAATGTGGTTCCTCCTGCTGCATTCTCCGCTGGTGCTCCGAACACTACCCAAATTCCAGCCTATGCTGGAACAACGATTAAAATGGGCTCATCTCAAGCTAGCCGATCCCAACTGCCACTCCCCATCTCAAATTGACTTAGTCATTGGCAGTGACCTCATCCCTCAAATAATTCTCGAAGTCATTGAAAAACTTTCGAAGAATTTGTTACCTCAAAATACGATATTCGTTTGGATTACAAGAGGCCAGATTCCCGAAAAAGTTACTTGCTTCTCAACTCAGGTAGAACAATTCTCAATTGAGTTCCTAGATTCACAGCTTCGAAAGTTTTAGGAACTGGAAGAAATTCAAAAATCCCATTTAATTATTCCGAAGATGGGATTTGTGAAAAGTTGTTTAAATCTACAACCACAAGAACACATGATGGCCGCTATGTGGTGCGGCTTCCTTTTAAACCAAGTTTTCCGGACCAAATCAGCTTAGCTCTGTCCCGTACATCAGCTTTCTAACAATTTCTCAGCATAGAGAAAACCCTTTTTAAAAAAAGATGATCTCAAACCTCTTTACGATAACGTATTAGAAGAATGTGTCACCCTTAGCCATATGGAGATAACAATTCCATTTGAAATATGCTCAGAATACAAATGTTGGTCGTTCTATCTCCCTCACCACGCAGTGATAAAATCCGAAAAGAAAACGATATAATTAAGAGTCGTATTTAATGTATCTAAAAGGTCAGGGTCCGGTTACTCTCTCAACAATGTTTTTTATACCAGGCCAACCCTTCAACCTGTGCTGATGCTATTAATACCCGCTGATGCTGTGCTGATGCTATTAATACTGGCGAACGTATAAGTTCGTTTATAATGGCTATGTCGAAAAAATTTATTGTCATATACTTCTACACGAAAACGACCAAGACTACCTAAGAATTGCATTTCGTTCAGACTTAACTAGTCCCATTCTCGATTACAAATTGAAAGCCGTAACATTCGGTGTAAATTGTGCGCCTTACCTCGCAATACGCACACTGCACCAACTCTCAGAAGACGTTAAAACGTCACATCCCAAGGCGGTTTCATTCTGTCTGGTCGTCACGACACACTCTCGGCACAAGAACCCCTCTCAAAAGTAATGAAAGCACTCAAGTCCGCAGGCTCTCCGCTTAAGAAAATAACAGCCAACTATCCCGAAATTCTGAAAATTATAGATGCAGAGGACTTGCTCGACACCAACTTTCTCAAATTCGAGAAAGCAAGCCAAAAGTAAACGCTCGGCTAGCACGAAGCGACAAACTCTCTTCTTTGTCGCGAGACTTTTTGACCAAGCAGGATGACTAACGCTGATAACGATTTAAGCCAAAAGCCTCTTACAAGAGCTCTGGCTTGACGGCATTTATTGGGATGACCAGGTCAAACCCCTCCGCCTAGTAAAATGGGTGCAATTTGCAAATAATCTCGAATCAATCTCAAGCATTCAAATCCCTCGATGGGTTAGATACATCCCCGATCAACAGGTCGAATTGCACGGCTTCTGCGACGCCTCTGAAAATGCGTACTGTAACACCATCTACCTTCTGACCACGAATGGCACTAATATCTATTCCCACCTTCTAGTCGCCAAAGGCAAAGTCGCGCCGCTTCGAACAACAAACTTACCACGGCTTGAGTTTGGTGCCGCTCAACTCCTCGCCAAACTAGTCGCAGAAGTTCAATCTCATCTCGATCTCTCTAAGCGGAAATTGATGTTGTGGTCAGATTCAGAGATCCTTTAAGCCTGGCAATAAAAGCCTTCCCACATGTGGAAAACCTTTGTTTCCAATCGAAACGCGTAGATCATTGATGCCACTTGGGGACATGTTCGCAGTCAAGACAATCCCGCTGAGATGGGCGCTAGAGGCTGCCATCCTCTCGACTTGGCGACTTCGTCTCTTTGGTGGAATGGCCCGGAATGGCTAGTCAGCCCTCCGGAAGCTTGGCCAAGGTCGTCTCACCGAGACAACAGCCAACCAGAAGTACGCCAAGCCGAAGCTTTCCATGCAGCCGAAGCCAGTCCCGACATTCTCGATCGGGTTTCCTCACACTCGCGAGCCGTAAAGGTCATGACACATGATTTTAGATTTTTTAGTAATCTATGAAATCGATATAAAATTACGATCAATAGACGCATGTTTGGAAACGTATCTGACAACATTGTCAGTGGTGACCGAGTTTTTAAACGACGATAGATGCAGCTATTTTATCCTATGTGCAACTTCAAGTTCACTACTTGTATTACATCCAACAATACTCTTCGATTTCTTACTGGGGCGTTTGTCACCAAGAGCTTTGGGAGAAGTGGTATTATTAGACACAGAAAATGTAGATGAGCCAGCAACATTAGCCATAAGTCAAAGGCATAAAAGCATTAACACTAGCAGTAGCACCAACAGCCGACGTAACAGGAAAGGAGGCAGCAGGAGAGACATTGTTCAATCGGGTTCATCCGCACAGCCGTGACAATGGTATCTTTATCATTTAGCAAAGCGGCAGGTAGGCTATCAGTAACATGAGATCGATCAGTATCAGCAGAGCAAGAGTAAACAGTAGCAGCATCAGCAGAACGAGAGCAGTTAGTCGCAATATTAGCGGGAGCAGCAATATGTGATAATGCAGTCGTCGCAGCAGTGGGTGAGCGCATGGTAGTTTTATGCTTTGTTATTATGTTTGCACTTTGCTTTTTCTTATGACAAACACAAGCAGTAACACACGCACGCAGGTCATTTACCTCAGCCGTAAGCAGCGCAAGGGCCGAGAGATCTCTTTCGATTGATTGAGATGCATCGTTTTCAAGTCACGTAACTCGTCACTTTTTGCTATCAGCAACTGTTTATCTGCCTGTAGTTCACTTATCACGGCAAACGTACGCGCATATTCAGATTTGAGAGCAGACATTTCTACAAAAACAGTTTTTAGCGAAATTGCTGAACTCTCAATATTAGCATTGTCTGTTTCACCAAACTTTTGCGTTACTGCAGTCATATGCAAGTCTTGCCGGGTTGACACATTTGCACTCGCACTAGTTGAAGTAGTCTTCGTTGCATTATTAGGAACTTCACTCACTATCTCACAAATTGAGGGAGGAGGGGAGCGAATAAACCTTCGGCGAATAGCCGCACAATTTTTACAAAAAAACTTTTTTTTAGAGCTGAGCACATACTCTAAATCAGCTGCAGAGACACTAGCACAGTTCAAATAAAATAGCTCATTGCATTCAGCACATTGCACTTTGGCTTGGTTGCGATCAACCTTTTGCCCACATAAAAAAGGCATTTTGCATGTATTCGAACTTTTAACTTTAATAGAGTCACTATCTCGAGCACATCAAATTGTTTATTCAATTTCTGTTTATAACAAGTATAAATTCTGCTTATCAAACACCAATATCGCGGAGCGCAAATAAAACACGTCCGTGTTAGTCCGCTGACTGGTATCCTGAGTAGTCTCGATTCGCTGTCCTGTATATTCGCTTTATACACGAATTACTTCTGCAATCGGATATTTGTGGAAAATGTTCGAATGAAAAACAGCAGTTTAGTATATATATATATACATAACTGAAATAAAATTCCAATATACATATTAAATTTTCCCGCGAAAACTGCAAAACGGTTCCCTTAATATACTTATGTACGTATAACCAAAATCGCAAGTAAATATATACTTGCAGTCTCGCTCGCCTTTCAGCAGCAAATACATATGCACATTGACACAGGTATTTACATATTTGTTACAAATACAAACCGTAAAGCAAAACGATAATTTCGAGACTCAAAAAAATTTATTAAAATCACTAAAAATTAACTCTATCAAAAAATTTCACAAATATTGGCATTTCCCCAATCCGATATACATATAAACGTACCCTTGTCTAAGTTAAGATAACAGAGGCGCATAATTAAAGTTGCTTTCCAATATTTTAAGAATGATAAATTTCAAGCAACGAACGATTTGTTTTGAGTTGTACTTGCGCCCTTATTAACCTTTGCCACCTGGTATGTATGTGTCTGCATAGCATGTTCAATAATGTCGAGCATTCGGCATCGCTTCCCCAAAAATACAGCTAATTGATCCCAGTAAGGCTGCTAGCTGATCAGGGAGCTCTCCTCCCATATCGCCAATTGTACGAGGATTCTGTCCGCAATTTATTCATTAGATGCAAGTGCCTGCATTGCGCGTATGTGTGCTGTGACTGTGTCTGTCAGCTTTCGCAGTTTGGTTACGTTTGAATCTGCCTTGTCTAGCCCAAATATCTCCCTTACGTGTGCCTGAAATATAAGACGTTTGTTATCGAAACGCTTTTGTAAAAGACCTTACGCAGTCTTAGAGTTAGCATCGTTTATCTCCAGTGATCGTGCGGTGTCGAGCGCAGCGCCGCTCAAACAGGACACAGATGTTACAATATGTCGATTTTTGTATGGCCGCTGTCCCTGTCGATGATTGACGTAAACAGTGAATAGAAATTTGTCCACTCGGTGTATTCGCCACTGAATTTAGGCAGCGTCAGCAGTGGTAAGCGCGAACTATTAGCATTCACAATAATTGATTGAACCTCACTGGCGTTCATCCTGAGCGTGGAAATATGTTGCGTAGCATTACGTTTTCCAATCTTCCGTTGCAGGATAGCTCTAAGGTTGATCAGATCAGTATCGATTTTACTTGGCACGCCACTGGCAATGGAGTCGGAGTCCAATTCCTCTAAGTTTTTGTGTGCGACAAAAAACTAGATTTCAATTCGCCTAGAGAATCCAGCATTGCCGAAAGACTGTACTTGTCCATAATTTGCAGCTTGTCCGAGCCCATTTCGTTGGTTAAGCTTTCCAATCTGTTGAATATAGCTTTTGTTTAGAAAAACTAATCGATCTACGTCTTCTCCTGACATGTCGAGGTTTTAAAGTACCGAAAAATCGCGTGATACGTCGGGGTCACCAAATGTTGAGCTACTTAGCCTTTTTAGCAACTTTAGTTGACAAATGATGGTCCACGAATGTTTGAATAAAGTTCGCTTTGAACTATATATGTACATATGTTCCAATTGCATTGAATGACCGAAGCTAATAATAAAAACTAGCTTATTTAATGCATGAGAATGTACACACGTACTAACATACATATATACCCGCTCGACTTAAATGTACGGTAGTTCTTATGCACATACATATTTATTGACGAATGTCCGCATGGTTACTAAGTGCGCGGGCGACACCTTTGGGCATATATATCCCTATTATGTACATATGCCTAGTACATACTCATCTACATATGTCTAGAGCACAACATGAAAAGAAAACAGCAATTGGGAAAGTTTAAAATCCGTAGTGAATGTGAAGATTTAGCACAATTGCTTGAAGATAATTTAGTGTGACCAGATAACATTATGCTTTGTGTATTCTTATTTAATAAATGTGGTTCCTCCTGCTGCATTCTCCGCTGGTGCTCCGAACACTACCCAAATTCCAGCCTATGCTGGAACAACGATTAAAATGGGCTCATCTCAAGCTAGCCGATCCCAACTGCCACTCCCCATCTCAAATTGACTTAGTCATTGGCAGTGACCTCATCCCTCAAATAATTCTCGAAGTCATTGAAAAACTTTCGAAGAATTTGTTACCTCAAAATACGATATTCGTTTGGATTACAAGAGGCCAGATTCCCGAAAAAGTTACTTGCTTCTCAACTCAGGTAGAACAATTCTCAATTGAGTTGCTAGATTCACAGCTTCGAAAGTTTTAGGAACTGGAAGAAATTCAAAAATCCCATTTAATTATTCCGAAGATGGGATTTGTGAAAAGTTGTTTAAATCTACAACCACAAGAACACATGATGGCCGCTATGTGGTGCGGCTTCCTTTTAAACCAAGTTTTCCGGACCAAATCAGCTTAGCTCTGTCCCGTACATCAGCTTTCTAACAATTTCTCAGCATAGAGAAAAACCTTTTTAAAAAAAGATGATCTCAAACCTCTTTACGATAACGTATTAGAAGAATGTGTCGCCCTTAGCCATATGGAGATAACAATTCCATTTGAAATATGCTCAGAATACAAATGTTGGTCGTTCTATCTCCCTCACCACGCAGTGATAAAATCCGAAAAGAAAACGATATAATTAAGAGTCGTATTTAATGTATCTAAAAGGTCAGGGTCCGGTTACTCTCTCAACAATGTTTTCTATACCAGGCCAACCCTTCAACCTGTGCTGATGCTATTAATACCCGCTGATGCTGTGCTGATGCTATTAATACTGGCGAACGTATAAGTTCGTTTATAATGGCTATGTCGAAAAAATTTATTGTCATATACTTCTACACGAAAACGACCAAGACTACCTAAGAATTGCATTTCGTTCAGACTTAACTAGTCCCATTCTCGATTACAAATTGAAAGCCGTAACATTCGGTGTAAATTGTGCGCCTTACCTCGCAATACGCACACTGCACCAACTCTCAGAAGACGTTAAAACGTCACATCCCAAGGCGGTTTCATTCTGTCTGGTCGTCACGACACACTCTCGGCACAAGAACCCCTCTCAAAAGTAATGAAAGCACTCAAGTCCGCAGGCTCTCCGCTTAAGAAAATAACAGCCAACTATCCCGAAATTCTGAAAATTATAGATGCAGAGGACTTGCTCGACACCAACTTTCTCAAATTCGAGAAAGCAAGCCAAAAGTAAACGCTCGGCTAGCACGAAGCGACAAACTCTCTTCTTTGTCGCGAGACTTTTTGACCAAGCAGGATGACTAACGCTGATAACGATTTAAGCCAAAAGCCTCTTACAAGAGCTCTGGCTTGACGGCATTTATTGGGATGACCAGGTCAAACCCCTCGGCCTAGTAAAATGGGTGCAATTTGCAAATAATCTCGAATCAATCTCAAGCATTCAAATCCCTCGATGGGTTAGATACATCCCCGATCAACAGGTCGAATTGCACGGCTTCTGCGACGCCTCTGAAAATGCGTACTGTAACACCATCTACCTTCTGACCACGAATGGCACTAATATCTATTCCCACCTTCTAGTCGCCAAAGGCAAAGTCGCGCCGCTTCGAACAACAAACTTACCACGGCTTGAGTTTGGTGCCGCTCAACTCCTCGCCAAACTAGTCGCAGAAGTTCAATCTCATCTCGATCTCTCTAAGCGGAAATTGATGTTGTGGTCAGATTCAGAGATCCTTTAAGCCTGGCAATAAAAGCCTTCCCACATGTGGAAAACCTTTGTTTCCAATCGAAACGCGTAGATCATTGATGCCACTTGGGGACATGTTCGCAGTCAAGACAATCCCGCTGAGATGGGCGCTAGAGGCTGCCATCCTCTCGACTTGGCGACTTCGTCTCTTTGGTGGAATGGCCCGGAATGGCTAGTCAGCCCTCCGGAAGCTTGGCCAAGGTCGTCTCACCGAGACAACAGCCAACCAGAAGTACGCCAAGCCGAAGCTTTCCATGCAGCCGAAGCCAGTCCCGACATTCTCGATCGGGTTTCCTCACACTCGCGAGCCGTAAAGGTCATGACACATGATTTTAGATTTTTTAGTTATCTATGAAATCGAGTCAAAGGCACACCAGTTGCACAAAACGATTCTCTAACTCACGTTGATTTCAACGTCACAAAGCAGCGTCTCATAGCCTGACTCAAGCTCGATATTTTCCTCTTGAAAGAACCAAGTTGTCCAACGCGGTCCCTATCGGCAAACGAAGCTCGTTACTCACACTCAACCCGTTCCTTAATGAGGCTTATTTACTCCGTGTCAACGTAAGACTAGCTCATTCCACTTTGAGTTACAATGAGCGACACCCAATCATAATTCGTGAGAAGTCTCGTTTCGCTGTCCTGTATATTCGCTTTATACACGAGTTACTTCTGCAATCGGATAGTTGTTGAATATATATATACATAACTGAAATAAAATTTCAATATACATATTAAATTTTCCCGCGAAAACTGCAAAACGGTTCCCTTTATATACTTATGTACGTATAACCAAAATCGCACATACATATAAGTTAGCACAATAAACAAATTGCTGTATTGCATAAAGTCAATAAACAATAAAGTCTGCACTTTTTGTAAAATAAGAACAACAACAACGACTCACATTTCGCAAGCACCAACTTCAACCGGAAGCCGTGCCGAAGCAATGTGAATCCGCTGTGAACCAAAACTGCATTGCCTAAAGTTGCATTATCAGCATAATTCACCTTAATGCAAGGAATTAAGCAATAGGTAATTCAAAGCAAAGTAAATAAGCCACACCAAGTTGCAGTGCCTAAAACTGCAACGTTAGCAGTCAATATGTAATTCCAAATTCGAATTCCAACAACAATTGAGTTCCCCAATTTTTGCCTTTACTTATAATTAAGTACATAGTTATGTAGTTGTAGTAGTAACTGTAGCAAGTAAGCAAAATTTGTATAAAAGGGAAATGACAATAAAATTTATAAGTTCATTCTACCACTCAGCCTCGGCTTTTCTAATTGTTCCGGTGGCGCGGCGGTAATTGGCGCCTGAAAGTGAAAGAGCGCACGTAGTGAAACAGTGAAGTTAAAATGGAAGATCCTTATTAAACTAAGAAAAAATTAAAATCAGTTGAAGTTAAAGGGAAGATCCTTGATAAACATTTTGAACTGAAAAAATAAGTAAAGGAAGATCCTTAATAAACATTTTAAACTGAGAAAAAATTAAAATCAGTTGAAGTTAAAAGGAAGATCCTTGATAAACATTTTGAACTGAAAGAAATAAGTGAAGGAAGATCCTTAATAAACATTTTGAACTGAGGAAAAATAAAATCAGTGAAGGAAGATCCTTAATAATCATCATTTAAAATCAGTGAAATCCTGAATAAAACATTTTCAACTAGAACAAACTCAGTCAGAAAAAAAGGAGATATTCCCTACCCACTGAAAGATACTAAAAGTGCGTACCCGGCAAAACCTGACTAAAACGGATAACCATATCTGTTAAAATCACCACGATAAAAACAACCGAACTCGACCGCCACCAAGGAAACCGCAAGGCAGTAACGTAACCCGCCCCCCAGTAGAGGCATAAAAACTTCAAAAAGGACGCAGCGGACCGTTCCCTTAAAGGATGAGGGAATTGAACTTCATTTTATTGTAAGAAAATATCTAATTATGGAAATGCAGGAGGCAATAACTCAACTAACCGGTGAAGTAAATGCACAAATCGAACAAATGAAAGTAATGAACAGTAGGATTACTCAACTAGAGGCCAGGGTTAGTCCACACAATGAGAGTAATATTCAGGAAACCCCTATCCGCTTAACGGAAACAGATTTACATGAAATCAGTAGGTTGCCCGACAGCGTAAAAAACCTTCAGACATTCGAAGGCGACCCTGTCCAATATATGTCCTGGATTCATAGCGTTGAATCCATATTGCAGGACTATGAGGTAGTCAGAAATAAACCGATATACAGAGCTATCCTACGGCATATAAGGCAAAAGGTCAGAGGTCCTGCGGACACCGCCTTGATTTCCTATAACATTTTTCATGATGACTGGGGACAAATAAAGACGTGCTTGTCTCTGCATTACGCAGATAAGCGAGATCTTAGAACACTCGAGCACGAGTTAGATTCCTTGTCACAGAAGAACTATAGCATAGAGCAATTCTATGCCAGGGTCAACCACCAATTGTCCCTTATCATAAATAAAATTAAAGGCCAGAACTATTCAATGGAAGCAAGTGCTGCACTTGTGGAAACCTATAGGAATAGGGCCCTAGACATATTTATAAGAGGTGTAAACGGTGAGTTGTCTAGGATGCTTATGATCCAACGACCAAGTAACCTACCGGAAGCATACGCTTCCTGCCTCGAAATTCAAAACCTTAATTTCAGGAACTATTCAATCTACCCAAGAAATACAGGTAGCTCGAATCAAGCGCAAAAAACCCAACTAAAATCTAAGCAAACAATTGCTCCTAGGGAGTTAAACTCTGTTGAAAAGAACCAAATTTACAATGGGAACGTTCAGAGGCCAGCGCAGCCTCCATCCAGACCAACCCAACCCAAACCTCCGGTTCCGATGGAGGTAGATCCCTCGATACATTCTCGGAAAATCAATTACATGAATCGACCAGAGAATACGCCTGCTGTAAGGCCAGCCAGCAATTCTTCAAATATCCCTAGGAAAAACCCAAAATTATTTATCGTTCAAACAGAAGACCAGGAATCCACAGAAGGTGGAGAGAGCGAGGAAATAGTTTTTATGACAGACGCCTATCTAGTTTACCCTACCTAGAGCTCACCTTAAAAAATGGTGATATTTTAAAGTTCCTCATAGACACAGGAGCTAATAAAAACTTTGTGTGCGAAAAAATTTAAAAAAATCCCAGTAAACTTAAATGTCCTTTTAAAGTCCAATCAGCTGCGGGTCAAGTAGAAATAACCCATAAATTACGTGGACCATTTTTTAAAAGTATAGGTATCAAAAATAATTTTGATTTCTTTATATTACCCAATTTAAAATCCTTCGATGGTATCATTGGTGATGATACCCTCAAAGAATTAGGAGCAATAATAAACAGGAAAAATGACACCTTAACACTCGAAGATGTGGTTCTGCCACTAAAACAAAAGATGTCTAAACAGGTAAATAACATTCAAGAAACCCTTTGCCAATATGAGGTTGAGGAAATGATAAACAAATATTCGGAACTCTTCGATCCAGTCTCCGATAGTGGGACAATCGACACACCCGTATTAGCGGAAATAAGGACAACCAGTGAAGAACCGATCTATACAAAATCATATCCTTACCCAACCAACCTTCGGGGTGAGGTAGAAAGACAGATAACAGAACTTTTAAACTATGGCGTAATAAGGCCATCAAAAAGCCCGTACAACTCCCCATTGTGGATTGTACCAAAAAAATCAGGTCCTTCAGGAGAAAAGAAGTACAGAATTGTTATCGATTTTAAACGTCTGAATACAATAACGATACCTGACTCTTACCCAATACCTGATATAAACAACACTCTTGCAAGCTTAGGCGAATGTAAGTATTTTACGACGCTCGACCTTACATCCGGATTCGACCAAATCAGGATGAAGGAAAGGGACATAGAAAAAACAGCCTTTTCAACGGCCAATGGTAAATACGAATTTACTAGGTTGCCGTTTGGCCTTAAAAATGCCCCTTCCATTTTTCAGAGAATGATAAATGACGTTCTCAAACCCATCATAGGGAAATCCTGTTACGTATATATCGATGATATTATAATAATGGGGAAAACAAAAGAAGAACATCTTAAGAATATTGAAGATGTATTCGCTCTCTTATATAAAAGGTTAATCTGGAAAAGTCTAAATTTTTCAGGACGAAAGTGGAATTTTTAGGCCATATCGTCACAGGAAAAGGCATTTTGCCAGACCCTGAAAAAATATCCGCTATTAAAAATATCCCTGCACTCGCTAACCTTAAGGAATTAAAAAGCTTTCTAGGTTTGGCGTCATACTATAGGAGATTTATAAAAGACTTTGCGAAACTTGCCAAGCCACTTACAAACTTAACTAGAGGCGAAAATGCGCAAATAAAAGCAAGTCAATCCAAAAAAATAAAAATTTCGCTAACAGAAGAAAGCTTAAAATCTTTTAACGACATAAAAACCTTACTTATGTCCTCTGAAATTCTGGCCTTCCCAGATTTCAATAAATCCTTTATTTTGACAACGGACGCTTCCAACACTGCAATTGGAGCAGTCCTTTCCCAGGGCGAAATCGGTAAAGATAGACCCATAACTTACATATCTAGATCACTCAACAAAACCGAGGAAAACTACTCAACAATTGAGAAAGAAATGCTCGCCATAGTATGGTCCCTTGATTAATTAAGCACCTACTTATATGGAGCTAAGGAAATAAGAATTCTCACTGACCACCAGCCATTGACGTTTGCATTAAATAACAGTAATAATAATGCCAAACTCAAAAGGTGGAAAGCAAGGGTAGAAGAATACAATTATAAACTTATTTACAAACCGGGAAAAACGAATGTAGTCGCCGACGCATTATCACGGTTACCAATAGAAATTAATACGTTAACATCTTCGGATGACAATTCACAACATAGTGCTGAGGAGAATAGCTCAATGCTCATTCCTCACTGTGAAGCACCGCTAAACGTATTCAAAAATCAGATTATATTCCAAGAGGGGAAGGAAGAAATTTCTCACGAGGAGCCGCACCCAAGGTACCACAGACACCGCATTAAAAGCGGAAGCTACGATAAGGAAAAATTAGTAAGAATCTTAAAAAGCGTTCTTAACCCAAATATAATCAATGGAATAAAAATTCCAGAAAAATGTATTTCGCTATTACAGCAAGTTTATCAAGAATATTTCTCACAATTCCGTATCAGGATCAAGCAGGAAGTTGTTACCGATATCCCCGATGAAGAAGTTAAATTTAAAATTATTGAACAAGAACACAAACGAGCTCATCGGAACGATAGAGAAAACAAAGACCAGATACTTGAGAAATACTACTTTCCGCAAATGACTAAACTTATTAAAAATATACTAAGTCATGCGAAATTTGTGGATGTAATAAGTACGACCGACATCCACAAAAGCCCAAGTTACAGGCAACACCCATACCTTCGTACCCGACAGAAATTTTGCATATCGACATTATGGAAATGTCCGGTGAAAAATTTATTACGTGTATTGACAAATTCTCCAAATTTGTAAAATTTTTCAAAATTAAAAATAAATCGGTACTGCATATTAGGGATAAACTAATAAAGCTTCTTCATTATTTCACTGTACCAAAGACCTTGGTCATGGACAATGAAGGCAGCTTTATAAGCCCAATAACATGAAACTATCTGGAAGGACTAGGGATTGAGATCTATTTAGCGCCACCTCAGAAGAGTGAAGTTAATGGTGCAATAGAACGAGTGCATTCCACTATTATCGAAATGACCAGATGCCTGCAAGCAGAATACCCTGATTACTCTATCAAGGAAATTATCAACATCGCAGTTGACAGATACAATAACACAATACATTCAGTTACAAAAAGAATGGCTAGTCAGCCCTCCGGAAGCTTGGCCAAGGTCGTCTCACCGAGACAACAGCCAACCAGAAGTACGCCAAGCCGAAGCTTTCCATGCAGCCGAAGCCAGTCCCGACATTCTCGATCGGGTTTCCTCACACTCGCGAGCCGTAAAGGTCATGACACATGATTTTAGATTTTTTAGTAATCTATGAAATCGAGTCAAAGGCACACCAGTTGCACAAGACGATTCTCTAACTCACGTTGATTTCAACGTCACAAAGCAGCGTCTCATAGCCTGACTCAAGCTCGATATTTTCCTCTTGAAAGAACCAAGTTGTCCAACGCGGTCCCTATCGGCAAACGAAGCTCGTTACTCACACTCAACCCGTTCCTTAATGAGGCTTATTTACTCCGTGTCAACGTAAGACTAGCTCATTCCACTTTGAGTTACAATGAGCGACACCCAATCATAATTCGTGAGAAGTCTCGTTTCGCTGTCCTGTATATTCGCTTTATACACGAGTTACTTCTGCAATCGGATAGTTGTTGAATATATATATATAACTGAAATAAAATTTCAATATACATATTAAATTTTCCCGCGAAAACTGCAAAACGGTTCCCTTTATATACTTATGTACGTATAACCAAAATCGCACATACATATAAGTTAGCACAATAAACAAATTGCAGCATTGCATAAAGTCAATAAACAATAAAGTCTGCACTTTTTGTAAAATAAGAACAACAACAACGACTCACATTTCGCAAGCACCAACTTCAACCGGAAGCCGTGCCGACGCAATGTGAATCCGCTGTGAACCAAAACTGCATTGCCTAAAGTTGCATTATCAGCATAATTCACCTTAATGCAAGGAATTAAGCAATAGGTAGTTCAAAGCAAAGTAAATAAGCCACACCAAGTTGCAGTGCCTAAAACTGCAACGTTAGCAGTCAATATGTAATTCCAAATTCGAATTCCAACAACAATTGAGTTCCCCAATTTTTGCCTTTACTTATAATTAAGTACATAGTTATGTAGTTGTAGTAGTAACTGTAGCAAGTAAGCAAAATTTGTATAAAAGGGAAATGACAATAAAATTTATAAGTTCATTCTACCACTCAGCCTCGGCTTTTCTAATTGTTCCGGTGGCGCGGCGGTAATTGGCGCCTGAAAGTGAAAGAGCGCACGTAGTGAAACAGTGAAGTTAAAAGGGAAGATCCTTATTAAACTGAGAAAAAATTAAAATCAGTTGAAGTTAAAGGGAAGACCCTTGATAAACATTTTGAACTGAAAAAATAAGTAAAGGAAGATCCTTAATAAACATTTTAAACTGAGAAAAAATTAAAATCAGTTGAAGTTAAAAGGAAGATCCTTGATAAACATTTTGAACTGAAAGAAATAAGTGAAGGAAGATCCTTAATAAACATTTTGAACTGAGGAAAAATAAAATCAGTGAAGGAAGATCCTTAATAATCATCATTTAAAATCAGTGAAATCCTGAATAAAACATTTTCAACTAGAACAAACTCAGTCAGAAAAAAAGGAGATATTCCCTACCCACTGAAAGATACTAAAAGTGCGTACCCGGCAAAACCTGACTAAAACGGATAACCATATCTGTTAAAATCACCACGATAAAAACAACCGAACTCGACCGCCACCAAGGAAACCGCAAGGCAGTAACGTAACCCGCCCCCCAGTAGAGGCATAAAAACTTCAAAAAGGACGCAGCGGACCGTTCCCTTAAAGGATGAGGGAATTGAACTTCATTTTATTGTAAGAAAATATCTAATTATGGAAATGCAGGAGGCAATAACTCAACTAACCGGTGAAGTAAATGCACAAATCGAACAAATGAAAGTAATGAACAGTAGGATTACTCAACTAGAGGCCAGGGTTAGTCCACACAATGAGAGTAATATTCAGGAAACCCCTATCCGCTTAACGGAAACAGATTTACATGAAATCAGTAGGTTGCCCGACAGCGTAAAAAACCTTCAGACATTCGAAGGCGACCCTGTCCAATATATGTCCTGGATTCATAGCGTTGAATCCATATTGCAGGACTATGAGGTAGTCAGAAATAAACCGATATACAGAGCTATCCTACGGCATATAAGGCAAAAGGTCAGAGGTCCTGCGGACACCGCCTTGATTTCCTATAACATTTTTCATGATGACTGGGGACAAATAAAGACGTGCTTGTCTCTGCATTACGCAGATAAGCGAGATCTTAGAACACTCGAGCACGAGTTAGATTCCTTGTCACAGAAGAACTATAGCATAGAGCAATTCTATGCCAGGGTCAACCACCAATTGTCCCTTATCATAAATAAAATTAAAGGCCAGAACTATTCAATGGAAGCAAGTGCTGCACTTGTGGAAACCTATAGGAATAGGGCCCTAGACATATTTATAAGAGGTGTAAACGGTGAGTTGTCTAGGATGCTTATGATCCAACGACCAAGTAACCTACCGGAAGCATACGCTTCCTGCCTCGAAATTCAAAACCTTAATTTCAGGAACTATTCAATCTACCCAAAAAATACAGGTAGCTCGAATCAAGCGCAAAAAACCCAACTAAAATCTAAGCAAACAATTGCTCCTAGGTAGTTAAACTCTGTTGAAAAGAACCAAATTTACAATGGGAACGTTCAGAGGCCAGCGCAGCCTCCATCCAGACCAACCCAACCCAAACCTCCGGTTCCGATGGAGGTAGATCCCTCGATACATTCTCGGAAAATCAATTACATGAATCGACCAGAGAATACGCCTGCTGTAAGGCCAGCCAGCAATTCTTCAAATATCCCTAGGAAAAACCCAAAATTATTTATCGTTCGAACAGAGGACCAGGAATCCACAGAAGGTGGAGAGAGCGAGGAAATAGTTTTTATGACAGACGCCTATCTAGTTTACCCTACCTAGAGCTCACCTTAAAAAATGGTGATATTTTAAAGTTCCTCATAGACACAGGAGCTAATAAAAACTTTGTGTGCGAAAAAATTTAAAAAAATCCCAGTAAACTTAAATGTCCTTTTAAAGTCCAATCAGCTGCGGGTCAAGTAGAAATAACCCATAAATTACGTGGACCATTTTTTAAAAGTATAGGTATCAAAAATAATTTTGATTTCTTTATATTACCCAATTTAAAATCCTTCGATGGTATCATTGGTGATGATACCCTCAAAGAATTAGGAGCAATAATAAACAGGAAAAATGACACCTTAACACTCGAAGATGTGGTTCTGCCACTAAAACAAAAGATGTCTAAACAGGTAAATAACATTCAAGAAACCCTTTGCCAATATGAGGTTGAGGAAATGATAAACAAATATTCGGAACTCTTCGATCCAGTCTCCGATAGTGGGACAATCGACACACCCGTATTAGCGGAAATAAGGACAACCAGTGAAGAACCGATCTATACAAAATCATATCCTTACCCAACCAACCTTCGGGGTGAGGTAGAAAGACAGATAACAGAACTTTTAAACTATGGCGTAATAAGGCCATCAAAAAGCCCGTACAACTCCCCATTGTGGATTGTACCAAAAAAATCAGGTCCTTCAGGAGAAAAGAAGTACAGAATTGTTATCGATTTTAAACGTCTGAATACAATAACGATACCTGACTCTTACCCAATACCTGATATAAACAACACTCTTGCAAGCTTAGGCGAATGTAAGTATTTTACGACGCTCGACCTTACATCCGGATTCGACCAAATCAGGATGAAGGAAAGGGACATAGAAAAAACAGCCTTTTCAACGGCCAATGGTAAATACGAATTTACTAGGTTGCCGTTTGGCCTTAAAAATGCCCCTTCCATTTTTCAGAGAATGATAAATGACGTTCTCAAACCCATCATAGGGAAATCCTGTTACGTATATATCGATGATATTATAATAATGGGGAAAACAAAAGAAGAACATCTTAAGAATATTGAAGATGTATTCGCTCTCTTATATAAAAGGTTAATCTGGAAAAGTCTAAATTTTTCAGGACGAAAGTGGAATTTTTAGGCCATATCGTCACAGGAAAAGGCATTTTGCCAGACCCTGAAAAAATATCCGCTATTAAAAATATCCCTGCACCCGCTAACCTTAAGGAATCAAAAAGCTTTCTAGGTTTGGCGTCATACTATAGGAGATTTATAAAAGACTTTGCGAAACTTGCCAAGCCACTTACAAACTTAACTAGAGGCGAAAATGCGCAAATAAAAGCAGGTCAATCCAAAAAAATAAAAATTTCGCTAACAGAAGAAAGCTTAAAATCTTTTAACGACATAAAAACCTTACTTATGTCCTCTGAAATTCTGGCCTTCCCAGATTTCAATAAATCCTTTATTTTGACAACGGACGCTTCCAACACTGCAATTGGAGCAGTCCTTTCACAGGGCGAAATCGGTAAAGATAGACCCATAACTTACATATCTAGATCACTCAACAAAACCGAGGAAAACTACTCAACAATTGAGAAAGAAATGCTCGCCATATTATGGTCCCTTGATAAATTAAGAACCTACTTATATGGAGCTAAGGACAATAAGAATTCTCACTGACCACCAGCCATTGACGTTTGCATTAAGTAACAATAATAATAATGCCAAACTCAAAAGGTGGAAAGCAAGGATAGAAGAATACAATTATAAACTTATTTACAAACCGGGAAAAACGAATGTAGTCGCCGACGCATTATCACGGTTACCAATAGAAATTAATACGTTAACATCTTCGGATGACAATTCACAACATAGTGCTGAGGAGGATAGCTCAAAGCTCATTCCTCACTGTGAAGCACCGCTAAACGTATTCAAAAATCAGATTATATTCCAAGAGGGGAAGGAAGAAATATCTCACGAGGAGCCGCACCCAAGGTACCACAGACACCGCATTAAAAGCGAAAGCTACGATAAGGAAAAATTAGTAAGAATCTTAAAAAGCGTTCTTAACCCAAATATAATCAATGGAATAAAAATTCCAGAAAAATATATTTCGCTATTACAGCAAGTTTATCAAGAATATTTCTCACAATTCCGTATCAGGATCACGCAGGAAGTTGTTACCGATATCCCCGATGAAGAAGTTAAATTTAAAATTATTGAACAAGAACACAAACGAGCTCATCGGAACGATAGAGAAAACAAAGACCAGATACTTGAGAAATACTACTTTCCGCAAATGACTAAACTTATTAAAAATATACTAAGTCATGCGAAATTTGTGGATGTAATAAGTACGACCGACATCCACAAAAGCCCAAGTTACAGGCAACACCCATACCTTCGTACCCGACAGAAATTTTGCATATCGACATTATGGAAATGTCCGGTGAAAAATTTATTACGTGTATTGACAAATTTTCCAAATTTGTAAAATTTTTCAAAATTAAAAATAAATCGGTACTGCATATTAGGGATAAACTAATAAAGCTTCTTCATTATTTCACTGTACCAAAGACCTTGGTCATGGACAATGAAGGCAGCTTTATAAGCCCAATAACATGAAACTATCTGGAAGGATTAGGGATTGAGATCTATTTAGCGCCACCTCAGAAGAGTGAAGTTAATGGTGCAATAGAACGAGTGCATTCCACTATTATCGAAATGACCAGATGCCTGCAAGCAGAATACCCTGATTACTCTATCAAGGAAATTATCAACATCGCAGTTGACAGATACAATAACACAATACATTCAGTTACAAAAAGAATGGCTAGTCAGCCCTCCGGAAGCTTGGCCAAGGTCGTCTCACCGAGACAACAGCCAACCAGAAGTACGCCAAGCCGAAGCTTTCCATGCAGCCGAAGCCAGTCCCGACATTCTCGATCGGGTTTCCTCACACTCGCGAGCCGTAAAGGTCATGACACATGATTTTAGATTTTTTAGTAATCTATGAAATCGAGTCAAAGGCACACCAGTTGCACAAGACGATTCTCTAACTCACGTTGATTTCAACGTCACAAAGCAGCGTCTCATAGCCTGACTCAAGCTCGATATTTTCCTCTTGAAAGAACCAAGTTGTCCAACGCGGTCCCTATCGGCAAACGAAGCTCGTTACTCACACTCAACCCGTTTCTTAATGAGGCTTATTTACTCCGTGTCAACGTAAGACTAGCTCATTCCACTTTGAGTTACAATGAGCGACACCCAATCATAATTCGTGAGAAGTCTCGTTTCGCTGTCCTGTATATTCGCTTTATACACGAGTTACTTCTGCAATCGGATAGTTGTTGAATATATATATATAACTGAAATAAAATTTCAATATACATATTAAATTTTCCCGCGAAAACTGCAAAACGGTTCCCTTTATATACTTATGTACGTATAACCAAAATCGCACATACATATAAGTTAGCACAATAAACAAATTGCAGCATTGCATAAAGTCAATAAACAATAAAGTCTGCACTTTTTGTAAAATAAGAACAAACACAACGACTCACATTTCGCAAGCACCAACTTCAACCGGAAGCCGTGCCGACGCAATGTGAATCCGCTGTGAACCAAAACTGCATTGCCTAAAGTTGCATTATCAGCATAATTCACCTTAATGCGAGGAATTAAGCAATAGGTAGTTCAAAGCAAAGTAAATAAGCCACACCAAGTTGCAGTGCCTAAAACTGCAACGTTGGCAGTCAATATGTAATTCCAAATTCGAATTCCATCAACAATTGAGTTCCCCAATTTTTGCATTTACTTATAATTAAGTACATAGTTATGTAGTTGTAGTAGTAACTGTAGCAAGTAAGCAAAATTTGTATAAAAGGGAAATGACAATAAAATTTATAAGTTTATTCTACCACTCAACCTCGGCTTTTCTAATTGTTCCGGTGGCGCGGCGGTAATTGGCGCCCGAAAGTGAAAGAGCGCACGTAGTGAAACAGTGAAGTTAAAAGGGAAGATCCTTATTAAACTGAGAAAAAATTAAAATCAGTTGAAGTTAAAGGGAAGATCCTTGATAAACATTTTGAACTGAAAAAATAAGTAAAGGAAGATCCTTAATAAACATTTTAAACTGAGAAAAAATTAAAATCAGTTGAAGTTAAAAGGAAGATCCTTGATAAACATTTTGAACTGAAAGAAATAAGTGAAGGAAGATCCTTAATAAACATTTTGAACTGAGGAAAAATAAAATCAGTGAAGGAAGATCCTTAATAATCATCATTTAAAATCAGTGAAATCCTAAATAAAACATTTTCAACTAAAACAAACTCAGTGAGAAAAAAAGGAGATATTCCCTACCCACTGAAAGATACTAAAAGTGCGTACCCGGCAAAACCTGACTAAAACGGATAACCATATCCGTTAAAATCACCACGATAAAAACAACCGAACTCGACCGCCACCAAGGAAACCGCAAGTCAGTAACGTAACCTGCCCCCCAGTAGAGGCATAAAAACTTCAAAAAGGACGCAGCGGACCGTTCCCTTAAAGGATGAGGGAATTGAACTTCATTTTATTGTAAGAAAATATCTAATTAAATAAATCTTTATTTAACTTATTGTATTGCATACCACAAAGAAAAAAGTAATATTTTTTTTTCCTTTTTATTAAAAATTTTTGAAATCCAAATAATTACTAATAAAAAATATATTTTAAAATTGCGTGGAACTCAAAAAGGAATTTTTTTTTCGAAATGGAAATGCAGGAGGCAATAACTCAACTAACCGGTGCAGTAAATGCACAAATCGAACAAATGAAAGTAATGAACAGTAGGATTACTCAACTAGAGGCCAGGGTTAGTCCACACAATGAGAGTAATATTCAGGAAACCCCTATCCGCTTAACGGAAACAGATTTACATGAAATCAGTAGGTTGCCCGACAGCGTAAAAAACCTTCAGACATTCGAAGGCGACCCTGTCCAATATATGTCCTGGATTCATAGCGTTGAATCCATATTGCAGGACTATGAGGTAGTCAGAAATAAACCGATATACAGAGCTATCCTACGGCATATAAGGCAAAAGGTCAGAGGTCCTGCGGACACCGCCTTGATTTCCTATAACATTTTTCATGAAGACTGGGGACAAATAAAGACGTGCTTGTCTCTGCATTACGCAGATAAGCGAGATCTTAGAACACTCGAGCACGAGTTAGATTCCTTGTCACAGAAGAACTATAGCATAGAGCAATTATATGCCAGGGTCAACCACCAATTGTCCCTTATCATAAATAAAATTAAAGGCCAGAACTATTCAATGGAAGCAAGTGCTGCACTTGTGGAAGCCTATAGGAATAGGGCCCTAGACATATTTATAAGAGGTGTAAACGGTGAGTTGTCTAGGATGCTTATGATCCAACGACCAAGTAACCTACCGGAAGCATACGCTTCCTGCCTCGAAATTCAAAACCTTAATTTCAGGAACTATTCAATCTACCCAAAAAATACAGGTAGCTCGAATCAAGCGCAAAAACCCCAACTAAAATCTAAGCAAACAATTGCACCTAGGGAGTTTAACTCTGTTGAAAAGAACCAAATTTACAATGGGAACGTTCAGAGGCCAGCGCAGCCTCCATCCAGACCAACCCAACCCAAACCTTCGGTTCCGATGGAGGTAGATCCCTCGATACATTCCCGGAAAATCAATTACATGAATCGACCAGAGAATACGCCTGCTGTAAGGCCAGCCAGCAATTCTTCAAATATCCCTAGGAAAAACCCAAAATTATTTATCGTTCAAACAGAGGACCAGGAATCCACAGAAGGTGGAGAGAGCGAGGAAATAAATTTTATGACAGACGCCTATCTAGTTTACCCTACCTAGAACTCACCTTAAAAAATGGTGATATTTTAAAGTTCCTCATAGACACAGGAGCTAATAAAAACTTTGTGTGCGAAAAAATTTCAAAAAATCCCAGTAAACTTAAATGTCCTTTTAAAGTCCAACCAGCTGCGGGTCAAGTAGAAATAACCCATAAAATACGTGGACCATTTTTTAAAAGTATAGGTATCAAAAATAATTTTGATTTCTTTATATTACCCAATTTAAAATCCTTCGATGGTATCATTGGTGATGATACCCTCAAAGAATTAGGAGCAATAATAAACAGGAAAAATTACACCTTAACACTCGAAGATGTGGTTCTGCCACTAAAACAAAAGATGTCTAAACAGGTAAATAACATTCAAGAAACCCTTTGCCAACATGAGGTTGAGGAAATGATAAACAAATATTCGGAACTCTTCGATCCAGTCTCCGATAGTGGGACAATCGACACACCCGTATTAGCGGAAATAAGGACAACCAGTGAAGAACCGATTTATACAAATTCATATCCTTACCCAACCAACCTTCGGGGTGAGGTAGAAAGACAGATAACAGAACTTTTAAACTATGGTGTAATAAGGCCATCAAAAAGCCCGTACAACTCCCCATTGTGGATTGTACCAAAAAAATCAGGTCCTTCAGGAGAAAAGAAGTACAGAATTGTTATCGATTTTAAACGTCTGAATACAATAACGATACCTGACTCTTACCCAATACCTGATATAAACAACACTCTTGCAAGCTTAGGCGAATGTAAGTATTTTAAGACGCTCGACCTTACATCCGGATTCCACCAAATCAGGATGAAGGAAAGGGACATAGAAAAAACAGCCTTTTCAACGGCCAATGGTAAATACGAATTTACTAGGTTGCCGTTTGGCCTTAAAAATGCCCCTTCCATTTTTCAGAGAATGATAAATGACGTTCTCAAACCCATCATAGGGAAATCCTGTTACGTATATATCGATGATATTATAATAATGGGGAAAACAAAAGAAGAACATCTTAAGAATATTGAAGATGTATTCGCTCTCTTATATAAAAGGTTAATCTGGAAAAGTCTAAATTTTTCAGGACGAAAGTGGAATTTTTAGGCCATATCGTCACAGGAAAAGGCATTTTGCCAGACCCTGAAAAAATATCCGCTATTAAAAATATCCCTGCAATCGCTAACCTTAAGGAATTAAAAAGCTTTCTAGGTTTGGCGTCATACTATAGGAGATTTATGAAAGACTTTGCGAAACTTGCCAAGCCACTTACAAACTTAACTAGAGGCGAAAATGCGCAAATAAAAGCAAGTCAATCCAAAAAAATTAAAATGTCGCAAACAGAAGAAAGCTTAAAATCTTTTAACGACATAAAAACCTTACTTATGTCCTCTGAAATTCTGGCCTTCCCAGATTTCAATAAATCCTTTATTTTGACAACGGACGCTTCCAACACTGCAATTGGAGCAGTCCTTTCCCAGGGCGAAATCGGTAAAGATAGACCCATAACTTACATATCTAGATCACTCAACAAAACCGAGGAAAACTACTCAACAATTGAGAAAGAAATGCTCGCCATAGTATGGTCCCTTGATAAATTAAAAACCTACTTATATGGAGCTAAGGAAATAAGAATTCTCACTGACCACCAGCCATTGACGTTTGCATTAAGTAACAGTAATAATAATGCCAAACTCAAAAGGTGGAAAGCAAGGATAGAAGAATACAATTATAAACTTATTTACAAACCGGGAAAAACGAATGTAGTCGCCGACGCATTATCACGGTTACCAATAGAAATTAATACGTTAACATCTTCGGATGACAATTCACAACATAGTGCTGAGGAGGATAGCTCAAAGCTCATTCCTCACTGTGAAGCACCGCTAAACGTATTCAAAAATCAGATTATATTCCAAGAGGGGAAGGAAGAAATTTCTCACGAGGAGCCGCACCCAAGGTACCACAGACACCGCATTAAAAGCGGAAGCTACGATAAGGAAAAATTAGTAAGAATCTTAAAAAGCGTTCTTAACCCAAATATAATCAATGGAATAAAAATTCCAGAAAAATATATTTCGCTATTACAGCAAGTTTATCAAGAATATTTCTCACAATTCCGTATCAGGATCACGCAGGAAGTTGTTACCGATATCCCCGATGAAGAAGTTAAATTTAAAATTATTGAACAAGAACACAAACGAGCTCATCGGAACGATAGAGAAAACAAAGACCAGATACTTGAGAAATACTACTTTCCGCAAATGACTAAACTTATTAAAAAGTATACTAAGTCATGCGAAATTTGTGGATGTAATAAGTACGACCGACATCCACAAAAGCCCAAGTTACAGGCAACACCCATTCCTTCGTACCCGACAGAAATTTTGCATATCGACATTATGGAAATGTCCGGTGAAAAATTTATTACGTGTATTGACAAATTCTCCAAATTTGTAAAATTTTTCAAAATTAAAAATAAATCGGTACTGCATATTAGGGAAAAACTAATAAAGCTTCTTCATTATTTCACTGTACCAAAGACCTTGGTCATGGACAATGAAGGCAGCTTTATAAGCCCAATAACATTAAACTATCTGGAAGGATTAGGGATTGAGATCTATTTAGCGCCACCTCAGAAGAGTGAAGTTAATGGTGCAATAGAACGAGTGCATTCCACTATTATCGAAATGACCAGATGCCTGCAAGCAGAATACCCTGATTACTCTATCAAGGAAATTATCAACATTGCAGTTGACAGATACAATAACACAATACATTCAGTTACAAAAAGAATGGCTAGTCAGCCTTCCGGAAGCTTGGCCAAGGTCGTCTCACCGAGACAACAGCCAACCAGAAGTACGCCAAGCCGAAGCTTTCCATGCAGCCGAAGCCAGTCCCGACATTCTCGATCGGGTTTCCTCACACTCGCGAGCCGTAAAGGTCATGACACATGATTTTAGATTTTTTAGTAATCTATGAAATCGAGTCAAAGGCACACCAGTTGCACAAGACGATTCTCTAACTCACGTTGATTTCAACGTCACAAAGCAACGTCTCATAGCCTGACTCAAGCTCGATATTTTCCTCTTGAAAGAACCAAGTTGTCCAACGCGGTCCCTATCGGCAAACGAAGCTCGTTACTCACACTCAACCCGTTCCTTAATGAGGCTTATTTACTCCGTGTCAACGTAAGACTAGCTCATTCCACTTTGAGTTACAATGAGCGACACCCAATCATAATTCGTGAGAAATCTCGTTTCGCTGTCCTGTATATTCGCTTTATACACGAGTTACTTCTGCAATCGGATAGTTGTTGAATATATATATACATAACTGAAATAAAATTTCAATATACATATTAAATTTTCCCGCGAAAACTGCAAAACGGTTTCCTTTATATACTTATGTACGTATAACCAAAATCGCACGTACATATATACTTGCAGTCTTCTCGCCTCTCAGCAGCAAATACATACGCACATTGACACAGATATTTACATATTTGTTACAAATACAAACCGTAAAGCAAAACGATAATTTCGAGAATCAAAAAAAAAAAACGTTTTTAAAGCAAAATTTATTAAAACCACTAAAAGTTAACTCTGTTGAAAAACTTCACAAATATTGGCATTTCCCCAATCCGATATACATATAAACGTACCCTTGTATAAGTTAAGATAACAGAGGCGCATAATTAAAGTTGCTTTCCAATATTTTAAGAATGATACGCTTTAAGCAACGAACGATTTGTTTTGATTTGTACTTGCGCCCTTATTAACCTTTGCCACCTAGTAAGTCTGTGTCTGCATAGCATGCTCAATAATGTCGAGCGTTCGGCATCGCTTCCCCAAAAATACAGCTAATTGATCCCAGGAAGGCAGCTCGCTGATCGGGGAGCTCTCCTCCCATTTCGCCTGTGTCGCTTGATCAAGATTCTGGATCACCAATTGTACGAGGACGCAGTCCGCAATTTGTTCATTAGATGCAGTTTGGTTACGTTTGAATCTGCCTTGTCTACCTTAAATATATATGTGTCTGAAATATAAAACGTTTTTTATCGAAACGCTTTTGTAAATGACCTAACGCAGTCGTATAGTTAGCATCGCTTATCTCCAGTGATCGTACGGTGTCGAGCGCAGCGCCGCTCAAACGGAAACGCAGATGTTGACATTTGTCGATTTTTGTAAGGTCGCTGTCCCTGTCGATGATTGACGTGAACAGTGAATAGAAATTTGTCCACTCGGTGTATTCGCCACTGAATTTAGGCAGCGTCAGCAGTGGTAAGCCCGAAACTATTAGCATTCACAACAATTGATTGAACCTCACTGGCGTTCATCCTGAGCGTGGAACAATGTTGCGAAGCATTAAGTTTTCCAATCTTCTGTTGCAGGATAGCTCTAAGGTTGATTAGAGCAGCATCAAATTTACTTGGCAAGTCACTGGCAATGGAGTCGAAGTCCAATTCCTCTAAGTTTGTGTGTGCAACAGAAAAACTTTGCAGCTTATCGGAGCCCATTTCGTTGGTTAAGCTTTCCAATCTGTTGAATATAACTTTCGTTTTCCCTAGAAAGGCTACTCGATCTACGTCTTCTCCTGGCATGGCGAGGTTTTAAAGTACCGAAAAATCGCGTGATACTATCACGTCGGGTTCACAAAATGTTTAGCTACTTAGCCTTTTTAGCAGCTATCAATTTACAAAACGATTTTGCGCTTAAGTTAAGCAACTTTATTTGACAAATGATGGTCCACGAATGCTCGAATAAAGTTCGCCTTGAACTATATATGTACATATGTTCCAATTGCATTGAATGACCGAAGCTAATAATAAAAACTAGCTTATTTAATGCATGAGAATGTACACACGTACGTACATATGTACATATATACTTGCTCGACTTAAATGTACGGTAGTTCATATATAATAATAATAAATATAAGATAATATAATGATATATACATACAATATATAATAATAATACATACATACACATTTATTAACGAATGTCCGCATGGTTACTAAGTGAGCGGGCGACACCTTTGGACATATATATCCCTATTATGTACATATGCCTAGTACATACTCATCTACATACAAAGAAGTTCAGAAATCCCATTTAATTATTCCGAAGATGAGATTTGTGAAAAGTTGCTTAAATCTACAACCACAAGAACACATGATGGCCGCTATGTGGTGCGGCTTCCTTTTAAACCAAGTTTTCCGGACCAAATCAGCTTAGCTCTGTCCCGTACATCAGCTTTCTAACAATTTCTCAGCATAGAGAAAAACCTTTTTAAAAAAAGATGATCTCAAACCTCTTTAAGACAACGTATTAGAGGAATATGTCACCCTTAGCCATATGGAGATAACAATTCCATTTGAAATATGCTCAGAAGACAAAAATTTTTGGTCGTTCTATCTCCCTCACCATGCTGTGATAAAATCCGAAAAGAAAACGACAAAAGCAAGAGCCGTCTTTAATGTATCTAAAAGGTCAGGGTCCGATGTTCTCTATACCGGGCCAACCATTCAACCTGCAAGCATAGCAAAAAGAGTATATAGGAGAGTATATAAAAGATATGTGTGTATGTAAATTACAATGAATATAATTTACCTACGAAATGCTCCGTCTTGCACGAACTGTCGCTTGATGAGATAGAGAAAAGGCTATATCAGTTCGAACGGAGTCTTGGCTTAAATACTTATTTATGTTCGAAAAGAAACCACCGGCTTTCATCCAGTAAAACTGTATCTTTGTAGCTAACAGCTGTGGAGGAAAACGATCAGTGGTTCCCAACAATTGAATTGAAGGCTTTTGGCTTCAACATTGCCGCCAGCCGGATACAAATATAATTCATTAATTTGTTGTACATTATAAATTTATTCTTAATTCAATATTTAATGCCATGCGTGTAAAAATAATATTGTTGAGCTTTAATATCAGTAATTCAATAATCCAAAAATTCATTATAAATATCGTATATATGTATATATATCTATAAATACGTAAATAGTAAAGTAAGATCTTTGAAGGGATCGTGGTGCCTTAGAAGGAGTATGGGCCAAAGAGGACCCATCCAAAAATAGTATTCTGGGCAGTAGGGTACCCAGGATACGTTATTATTTCACTACGCATGATTTTGTGGTACAAATCGCCGCCAAAAACTTAAGCAACCGCGGAAGATGTACAGAAACTGGGATCGGCCAGTTCTATGTTGCAAAATTTTTCCTTAACGGTCGCATTCAAATGTCGTGCAGGAGTTTTTAACCCGATCTCTGGTATAACTTTCGTTGCAAATGAAAATCGAATGCACGGGTCACTCAAGGCGCTGATGTTCAGCTCACACATCTTGAGAGTGAGAAGTGTGTGTTTTTCTTAGGTGGCGTTTGTCTCCGTAACGCTGATGGCAAAGCCGATGGTGATGTGGGTGGTGAGGAAGTAACCGCCATTAATTCCATAGTGTCAACTGAAAAGGTAAAATAATTTGATTTTCATGCGGCTGAGTAATTCGGCAAAACAACCAGCTTGACTATGGGACGCTTTACCATTCCCCTTTGTGTGCGAATATCTGCTACGCGGATTCGTTTATCGTTACCATAATAAATCTTAGTAACCCTGCCCAATCGCCATTCATTAGGAGGAAGGTTCTCATGTCTTGCTACTACTAAATCATCAACCGCTAAATCCCCTTGAGGGAATTTCCACTTGTAGCGTTTGTGAAGCTCCTTTAAATACCCCTCCTTCCACCTAAAGGAGTGTTGCTGGCTCAAAGCTTTTACCTTTTGCCATCGATTAATTAACGACATTGGATTACTTTCTATAGAAGGTTCAACAGGCGAGAGGATAGGGCCACCAGTAAGAAAATGACCAGGCGTGAGTGCAGCGTAGTCCGCAACAAGTTAGAATTTGGTGAGATGGGCCTCGAATTAAGGCAGCCTTCAATGCGACACAGTAGTGTTTAGAATTTCTCAAATGTAAATTTATACGATGCAGCAACACGACGAAAGTGGAATTTAAAGCTCTTAACTCCCGCCTCCCATAATCCACCCATATGAGGAGCGCCCGCTGGAATAAAGTTCCACGAGACTTCTTGAAGGCTGTACAAAGAACATAGAGATTCCTGCGACATTACAAGGAATTTTTTGAAGTCTTTCTTCAAAACTGTCGAGGCGCCTACAAAATTCGATCCATTATCTGACAATAGCTTCTTTGGACATCTTCTTCTAGGGACAAATCTGGAAAATGTGCCAAGAAAAGTTTCTTTGGACAAATCGCTAGTCGCTTCAAGATGAATTGCTTTTGTAGAAAAGCATATCAAAATGCAGACATACCCGTTGGTTATTTTACAAGCTCTGCCAATGAAGCTTTTGATATCGAAAGGCCCAGCGAAATCGATTCCCGTCGTTTCAAACGGCCTGGAGAGGAATGTCCGCTCTTCAGGCAGAGCGGCCATAATTTGTGAATGCTCTTTCTTTCTTTGAATCAAGCATATCTTACAATTATGAATTATAGAAATAATAAGATTTTTACCCCTTGGAATCCAATATTGTTGCCGAATGAGGCGGAAAACCAATTGATTGCCTCCGTGAAGAGATATTCGGTGTACAAACGTGATAAGCAACCTTGACAATGCACAACTATATGGTAGTAGAATACGGTCTCTTTCATTATAAGACAAAACACAGCAATTTTCCAGACGACATTTCACTCGGATAACACTCTGACTGTCCAGAAAAGATTTCAGTGTGAGAAAATGATGCTCTTCGTTCCAATTGAAGTTTTTGCTGTTAAGTTCCTATGTTCTTCCGGGAAATATATAAGCTGCGCCAAAATTATCAGACGAATGCGAATCTTTGAGATTTCTTCTCCAGAAATAGATAACGAGGGGTATGAATAAAATCTACAAGTGTTTTTGTTTGTCCTGTGATAGAAGCAAAAAACGTATGCTAGAACACGTAAAGCTCGAGGGAAAGATGAAAATCTTTCCAAAAGATCTTCAAACTGCGCAACTGTAGAAGTGAAAGTGTCACTTCATCAACCAACGATGGCCAAAAAACTGCGTCTTTCTGCAACCAAGACGGGCCATACCACCATAACCTATTAGAGCATAAATCCTGTGGATGCATCCCTCGAGTGCCCAAATCTGCAGGATTTTCTTTTGAGTCCACATGGCTCCAGCGTGTAAACCCGACTGCTTCTTGAATCTTTGCTACACGGTTAGCTACGAAGGTGGTCCAGAAACATGGCCGTTTCCTCAGCCATGAAATAACAATTGTTGAATCTGTCCAACAAAAGATCTTTTCAACTTTGCAAGGAAGTTCATCTAGCAAAGCTTTAAGCATTTCTGCTAGCAAAACCGCAACCACATAGCTCTAATCGAGGAAGTGAAACCGTTTTAATTGGAGCAACTTTTGTTTTGGCTAAAAGAAGATGACAAGATGCTAATTCCTGGCTTTCAACCCTCAAATATATCACCCCCGCATATGCCTTTTCCGACGCGCCACAAAAGGCATGCATTTGAGTTTGACCTGTGTATTCCACCCATCGCGGGATCTCAATGCTTTCTATAAACCTATAGTTTTCGACAAAATCTTTCCACGTGGAAAGTGTTTGCAAATGTAAGGGCTTGTCCCAGGGCGTACCATCTGCCCAATTCTGTTGCATAATAATTTTTGCAACAACCACAATTGGTGCGAGCCAACCAGCTGGGTTAAAAAGTTTTTCTATGGTTGATAAGACTTCCCTTTTGGTAAAGTTTTCTTTAAAGGTAATACTATGCACATTAAAATAAAATCTGTCTCTCCTAGCATTCCACTTTATCCCTAGTGCTTTGGTGTTACTATTTTCATCCAGAGTCAAAAAATCTTCTTCTACTAGATGATCCGTTGGGATACCAATCAGAACTTCCTTTGTGTTTGCAGACCATTTCCGCAATGAAAAACCTGCACTCCCTAAGACATCACTAAGCTCATCACGGGTTTGTACAGCTGTTAAAAGATCGTGGAATCCTGCAAGAACATCATCTACATACATAGAATTTCTAAGTATTTGAGCTGCTAATGGATGCGTATCTTGCGAATCTTCATCCAACTGAAGAAGTGTCCTAATCGCTAAATATGGAGCGCAGTTGACTCCAAAGGTTACCGTTTTTAGTTAAAAATCTTTAATATCGCTACTTGGATTATCTCGGAAGAGAATCCTTTGATATGGTCTATGAGCGGGATCTACCAAAATTTTACGGTACATTTTTTGAATGTCGCTATTAAATACGAACCTATACATTCGGCAGCGTATAAGCAGAAGGGTTAAGTCTGCTTGAAGCAATGGATCTGTGTGCAGAATGTCGTTAAGACAGACTCCATTCGAGGAATTGTTCGAAGCATTGAATACTACCCTTAACTTCTTGGAAGCGCTTCTGGTTTTAAAACTGCATGGTGTTGAAGATAAAAGTATTTACGAAAATGCTCAAATTGTGGAGGTTCTACAATCTCCATATGATTCAAGTCCAGGTACTCTTTGACAACATTGTCGCAGTCATTTTTCAGCGAAGGGGTTTTCACTTACCTGGTTTCGTTTCGAATATATTGTCGAAATTTAATTTGACGAGACGCACCTAACTTTAAATCTACTGGATATGTATTTTTAAATGGCAATGATACCACATATCGCCCCTCCGAATTACGAGTAGTTGTTTTGACATACAACTCTTCACAAAATGAACTCTCTGCTGGTTGAAACTTCTTTTCTGGGATTTTCCCTAACACCCAGAACTTGCGCAATTGACTTTCCAAAGAAATATCCTCTCCCATTGAGACTTTGGAAGCAAAGCAAGAGGCGTGTGCAGTGGGAGATGCGCCAGTGACAATCCACCCGAATACGCTCTCTTGGGATAGAAGGTTGTTATGCAAACCGCGCTTCACTCCATCTAACATTACTTTAGGGTATAAATCCCCTCCAATCAAAACATCTACTGGACTGCTTTGATACAACTTTGAGTCTGCTAAGGGTATCTTCAGCAGCTGTTCTAAAATTTATCCATTTAAGGACGTTGACGGCAAGTTTCCAGTAATTTGTGGTAGCACAAATGCAGAAGCTTCTATTAATAGGTTAGGATCACGTGGTGACCCTATTATAAACGAACATAATTTAGAATAATTGTTTGCCACCTTTTGATTCAATCCTGAAATAGTGGCATTTGTTTTTGAACAAGGCAGTTTTAACATTTTTCGAAGGCGTTCCGAAATAAACGAGGCCTCGGAGGCCGAATCAATCAACACACGAGCAAGGTAGGTAGAGCCCAAGTGGCAAATATTAATCATGGCGGTTCCAAGCAGAGCTAACGACAAATTGGTTGTCGTTCAATTTGACATTGAGCATCTAGCAGAAACAGTGGACTGTATATTAGCATGGAAAGCTTTAGAAGCACTTCCTTGATTTGATACCTCCTTATTTGAATGCGGAAAAGTTCTTTGTGGTTGGTATGAAGAAATCGACGAAGATGAACCTTTCACATCCACTATTGACTCGAGTGTCCAATACCGCTGAGTAAGGAAGATATCCATTTGGCTCCAGTTGGCTATAGCTGTTTTATCCAGTAATGTCTGCTCCCACAAACCAAGAGTTGTTTCCGGAAGCCGGTTAGAACATAAATATATAAGAATTGCATCCCAGTTGGAGACATCTATATCATACATCTCTAGTGCCGATAGACATGCGTTAATGCTTCGTTGCAAATCTTTTAATGCTTGTGTACTTTCAGTCCGAATGACTGGAAGTGAAAATAGCCACTTTAGCTGGCTATTTACCAAGACGCGTTTATTCTCATATGCTGTCTTCAAATTGGACTAAGCCATGTCAAAACCTTGATTCGTTAGTGGGGCTTTATTAACGATATCTCGCGCTTCACCACTTGTTTTTTGAATTAATTGGTAAAGTTTTTCTACACTACTCAGACGTGAGTTATTTATGTAAATCGCTGTAAAATGATCCCGAAAGGATGGCCATGAAATATAACCACCTCGAAAAATATCGGTGTCGCACGGTGGCAGATGTAAATTATTTGAAATTCCGGCTACTTGGACAGGGGAGGAAGGAGATGTTTGTTCTGTATTTAGACTACTCATTTGCGTGAATTCGCTTATACGAGTAGAGCACGAAAGATAGTCCTTAAAAGTCGCAGAATGTTTAGCCTTTACGGCTTCTACTTCATCTTCATTTTTTGCAAGCATTTCTCATATGCCTCTTTCGTTTTGCCCCAAACCTCTCCTAGCTCAGATTTCAAAATATTTAAGGATATTTTCGAATGCTCACTCAAAATTGATTCGTTAAATCCAGTATTCAAATCGACAACTTGATCAGAACACCGAGTAAACCAATTAAGGATCGCCATTTTAATGTAGAAAAAGGTGAAGAAATTTAAAACAAGTTGCACAAAGAGCAAGATGCGCGCCTCCAAATAATAAAAAAAACACTTAAAAAGATATAAATTGTATCTGTTAAAGGATCTCCCTTACAAATTTCCTACTGTGTCTTGTGCTTGTATCTTACAATGCATGTATGTAATAGAGGGCTGCATGAGTACATTCATATCTTCTGTTAGCCGAATGACACGAATGTGAATGCGGCGCTCATTCAACTCACGCACTCATGCGATCATAAATATGTGTACTCAGAGAGAAAAAAGAGACCAATATGGGCAATCTCTGCTTATGATTCTCTGAGTTGTTTTTTTGATATTATTACTTTTCCACAATTCAATGTACATGCAAGAGTAGTTAAATGCTTTATTTTCGAGATATAGTAAGTAGAAAGCTCGCAAAATTAATGCATTATAATGTTTTTTTTGGAATAAATTCGAAATGTCTTATGTACATATGAATATGTTTTATAATACCATTGATACTATAGTGCAATTCCATTCTCAAAAATCAGAACCAGAAACTTTATAAATTTTTTTTCAAAGGTATACAGAATATGATATAGGATCACAATTTCAGGAATAGATTATATGTATGCGTGTATGTACATACATACATACATACATACATACATACATATTGTTCACAAGCGCAGACGCACACTCTATGCATACGTACAATGTAGCAAATGGCCTGGCACTCAGTAAGTAGGCTGCATATACATACATACATACATGTACATACATGCATATTTACGGATGTGATGAAGCTGGCGAATATTTAAAAAGGCCTTTACTACTATACATTATACCCACGCATAAATAGACAATTGTACGTACGTATGTATATAAATACGTATATAGATATGTATGCACTTCAGCGTCAAAAACAGGTTACAATTGTATGCAATACTTACAATGTTTTTTAACACAAATCCTTTCCGTTAAATCTTTATAAAATAATATTGCATTCTTTAACTAGAACAATATCAATTTCAAAACTAATACAGAGTGCACACATTTTCCAAATATCAAAGTTTTCCATCCAAAATTTCTAACGTTTTAATGAGAAATTGAAAAATTGATAGTCTTAAGAAATTATGTATGTATATAAAAAGCATTGTGAAAATTTTTTTCTAAATTTATTTCTATTTACATTTGCGCCTACTAATGAACATATTTTCATACAAATGTGCATTGACTTTATTAAAAGTGTATGCATTTATTTTATAGTTACTTATTAATTTCAGTAAAACTCAATGTAGATTATGCATATATGTACGTAAATATGAAGAGACATGTATTTATTGAATTTTTTCTATTAAATTGCTTTCATAATGTAGCCGCTATCATTTGCAAAAATTGGCGCCGTCATAAAATCTTTCAGTCGAATGTTGTCTCATACAGCCGGATGTGGTCTCATACACCCGAATGCGCATGACTAGTTGTGCAACATATTTGGCTCTCTTTGTACAACGAATGTGTCTTTTTCTGAATGCGACTGAGCGCAGTATTCTCAGCTATATGCAAACTCATTCAGTCATCGCGCTTGCTGTGAGCAGAATGCGTAGAATGTTGCGCTTACGTGTGAATGTGTTAAAACGGCCAATGACTACATTCATGCAGACGTCTAGTATGTAAGTATCTTCATCCACCACTTTTTTTTTTCTTTTTAACTTTTTTTATTTATTGGATCTCTCTTTTCTAAAAAGAATAAGAATAAGTTTTACAAATCTTAGCCTAAACACATTAGTTATTAATTAACTATTTACTATGGCCCTAAAAACTCAAAGCTGGGCTGCTAGGGCGTTGCGCTGGAGACGGGTACGGCTGCTTAATCGTAAAAGCGATCTGGCAAGTTGATTTGGGTGCGCGGATAACTTGGTCTGATATTTTGCTCTCTGTTGCTCTAATTCATCTTTTACAGGACTTATATTTAGATCTATTTGGATGTACCATGGGGCCCCAGTAATGGTTCTAAGGATCTTTGATTGCGCTCTCTGTATAACATCAACGTTGCTCCTGCAGGCTCCCCAAAGCTCGGAACCATATTTCCAAATTGGTTTTAAGACTGAGTTGTATAGCAGAACTTTATATTCCAGGAAAAGGGGAGAACGGGCATTTATTAGCCAATGCAGATTACTGGCTTTTATTTTCAGTTGGGTTTTTTTAGCTTCGATGTGCCTGCGCCAGGTGAGGCGCCTGTCAAGGTGGACGCCAAGGTATGTAACTTCAACATTTGCCTTTTCTTTGTCGTTACTAGCCCAGGTTCCAGTGTTTGTTCTTAACGGCGTGTCAGCTTGTACTGGTGTACTTTAGCTTGGATATGCCTTCCAGAGTGGAAACTTGCTATTGGTGGGAGAAAGTCGTCTGATATAGCTGTATTGAAGTTGTTCTCTCTAAATTTTTAGGGTTTTGGAGAGTCTACTGGTAGCTGCCCTGAAGCGTTCCCTAGTGGCAGGCGATCTGTATGTTTGCCAGTCTCTCCGTAGTCGACGCTTCTCGTGTACGAGTTCTTCAATGTGCCTATTTGGCTGAATGTTACTGGATATTGATGGTACTGTAGATTTCGGTGTAGAAAGTTTAGCGGCAGAGTGAATTATATAGTTCAGCGCATCAACTGAGGTTTCAATGTCAGCTTCACCGTCGATTTTTGGGCTGAGATCAATATGAGTGCTTATGTATTTTTTGTACTTAAGCCAGTCTGTTTTACTTGATGTTAAAGAGTGTGGGCGTTCCAGGAACTGCGGCTGATCTAGGATGTAAAGAAGGACTGGAGAGTGGTCAGAAGACAAGTCCTCTGGAGATTCAATTCGCGTAAGATCACGCGTCACTTTTCTTGTGACTGCAAAGTCGATTAGGTCGGGTTGTTTTCTTGGATCTGTGGGCCAGTACATAGGCTTTCCAGGTGAAATGAAACTAAGCTTGTTCGAGGGTGTAATAATTGCGTTGTACAATTGTCTTCCTTTGGGATTAATGAGGCGAGAGCCCCAGTGGGTATGTTTGGCATTGAAATCGCCTGCTGCTATGAAACGATTGCTTAGAGTATTAAAAAATTCCAAGAATTCTTTTTCAGAAATTGAGAAGCGAGGAGGGCAGTAGATGGATAATATGTTGAGATCGCCGCCAGTTGTTGTAACACGTACTGATTAGGTCTGTAGGTAGTTTGTAGCAAACGCCTTCAGAGGATGATGCTTAATTCGGCGCTTAATTAGAATGCCAGTGCCTCCATGGGCCTTGCCATCTGGATGGTTTGTTGGGTAGAAAATGTAACCCTTGAGTTGAAAATAATTTTTGTTGGTTAAGTGTGTTTCGGATACTAGCAAAACATCGATCTCGCGATCGTTCAAGCACTTTGAAAGCTCGTCTTTGTGCTGTGAAATGCCATTAGCATTCCAGAAGCATATTTTTAGTGTAGCCATTTATGTTGATTTTTGGATGACTAAAAGTTCCATAGTCGATTTTGGTTGCGCATTAGCTCCTGCATGTTATTTTGCATGGATACCATTAAGTTTACCAGTGTGGACAGTATTGCCTCAATTCCACTTGGATTTTGACTAGGGTTTTGTATGGATGTTTGTTGTGTGCTTGATTCAGGTACATTTTGTTGGTTTCGTGGGATGTTTGGCCATTTTAAGGCATTTGCAAACGTAACTCCTGGCGTCGTTGTGGATGAGGTTCTTGGTTGAGAGGGCGTGTATGCCTGCGACATTAGTGGTACCTGAGAAGTGTGGATTAGAGCCTTACGCTGATTCAAACAGACTTTTAACTCCTTATAAACGGGACAGCCCCTATAGTTAGCAGTGTGGTTTTCTCCGCAGTTGTTACATTTCTTGGTGGCTGGATCGGATTTGTTTGCCAGACATGCCGCAGAATAGTGAAGGTCACCACATCCAACGCAGACTGGACGCAGAGTACAATACGTTTTTGTATGTCCATATTCCTGACAGTTTGTATACTGAACAGGGCTATTTCGTTTGTGTGGCTCCTCGACAGTAATTTTACGATGTAAGAAATACTGCAACTTATAGATGGGATGAACAGCGTTTTTATTAATGGGAGTACTGTTCGGTGTCAGTTCGACTTTGAACATAGGTTGAGGGATTTTGTCTCTGTTGAGTATATTCACAACAGACTTAATATCAAAGCCGTTTTCCTGAGACCATCAAATACTTCGTGTTCAGAGACGGTTGATTCAATACCTTTAATAACTTCTTGAATACCTTTTCTGCTTTTCAGCTGGTATGTATAGTAGTTAGTTGATGCATTGTCTAGGAATTTTAAGACCTTACGATAGTTCTCCTCATTATTGACTTGTGGTTTAGTCTCGCTTATATTTCCCTTTTTATAGCTACGACGCAAAACGTATTAGAGCCAATACTTTTTGTCAGATTTTTTACTAATTCGGCGCAGTTCTGTTCCCTTATGTAAATTGGGGGTGGCTTTGCAGTTTTAGGCTTTTGGGTTTGTTTTTCATTCTCTTCTAGGGCTCCAAGTATGGCAAATCTGTTTTCAGAAGCCACTTGGGTATTGCCCTCCGTTATTAGCTTAGCTATTTTGAGAATGTTCGCATTTTTTGTTTTCTGTGGGCTTAGCTTTCGCTTAGTTTGTACATACCTGTCGATTCCAGTCTGTATTAATGTTTTGCTGGCGGTAGCAGTTAGATGAGCACTGCTGGCGTTTGCAGTTTTGTCTTGCACTTGCGATTACTTGAGGCTTGGTTGAATTGATTATGTCACATTAAATTGTGCTGACAATATCGGTCGCTGTGCCACTGTTGATGTTGTTGTTGTTGTTGACGACACCGTTGTGGTGAGTGAGGTCACTGTACTTGTTGGTGCGAAAACCGACATTGTGTCGTTTGGCTGGAGAAATGTAGCGATGACGCGCACTGAGCGATCCACGATTGTGTTGGGGGAGAGCACGATATCGCGGGCGATAGCGAACGAGCTCTTTCCGTATCACCTAATAATTTTTGTGTCTCCGAAGAAACAATGTACTTCAGCCCGCATTACTTCTTTGTATTGCGGAAAGGCGACGTTCGTCTTGCTGTTATTGTTGTTGCGCGCGGATTTGACTTGTGGTTTTACCTGAGGCACTGTTAATGTTATTAAGTATTTGTTTTTTCATTTACGGTTTTTTTTTTGCTCACACAATAGAAATATTGCTGTGCAATTATACACTGGAATTAGCGTCTTTTCGCTCTATCGTTTAGTATATTTGTGCTTATTGAATCACGATTTGGGCACAATTTAATTTAGTGCGACGGAGAGAAGCGACAAAAACACGTCCGAACAGCTCCGTAGCTTATTGTATGGGATTCATCATCAACTTCTCCAATTTTAATCTTTGTAAATCTGTAGATGTTTTCACAATAGGGCGAATGTTTTGTGCGTTATTACTCCTCTTAAAATTCATTTCGGGCACTTTTTAAACTATTTACGTGAATACATATAAGTTTTAAACGATACAACCACTTGTCGAATTAAAAAATTAACGTATGTATGTATGGCCGCTGTGCTCGAGTTGGTAGCGGTGCGTGCTATAACTTGATATGCCGGTGAGTTCGAGGTTCGAATCTCAGCCAGGGCAAGCAAAATCTTAATAATAGAAAAAGTTTTTTCTAATAGCGGTCACCCCTCGGCAGACATTGGCAAACCTCCGAGGGTATTTCTGCCATGAAAAAGCTTCTCATTAAATACATCTGCCGTTCGGAGTCGGCACAAAACAGTAGGTCCCTCCATTTGTGGTATAATATAAAGACGCACACCACAAATGGTAGGAGAAGCTAGGCCAAACACTGAGCTATATAGTGTACGCGCCAAAATTATATTATATTATATGTATGTATGTACGTGTGAACCAACAAAAACGAAAATGCAAATAAACAAGCGATGAATTGTACCATACGTATGTATGTATATTTACCCGCCTATGATGCGAAACGTATGTATGTACCATGCATAAACCAATGTGTATAAAAAACAATATACATATCTACTTATACTGAGAATACCTATATGCACATATGTATGTATGTATGTCTGTACTCGCGTATGCTATCAAGCAAGTGTCAAAAAACGACGAAGAGAAAGAAAAAGGAAAAATGCAATGCAGACCGTAACTGTTAAATATTAGAGACACTTGAACATACATACGTACGTATGCACTTCTATATATTTGTACATATAAATGTATGTATATACATTTATACGCTTATGAACATTTAACCCCATGTATAATTGCGAATATTACAAACTGATTTTTAAGGAAATTGAAATGTGACAAATAAATGAAAAATATTAAGCTGCCTTACAAAGCAGTTAGGTATGTAGACATATTTAGCATACTTACATATGTATATGTATGTGTATACAAGTGTATACCAAGTAACAAGGTTAAAGACAGACACTTACGGTATTAAATACTGGTTTCTGATTTGGTAAACTCCGAAAGCTCTTTAAGCATCCACATGTGCATGTAGATGCAACCATATCAAAAAGAGTATACAGGAGAGTATATAAAAAGTATGTGGGTATGTAAATACAATGAAGATAATTTACCTACGAAATGCTTCGTCTTGCACGAACTCCCGCTTGATGAGATAGAGAAAAAGCTATATCACTTCGAACGGAATCTTGGCTTAAACACTTATTTATGTTCGAAAAGAAACCACCGGCTTTCATCCAGTAAAACTGTAACTTTGTAGCGAACAGCTGTGGAGGAAAACGATCAGTGGTTCCCAACAATTGAATTGAAGGCTTTTGGCTTCAACAAAAACGTCACGTCCCAAGGCAGTTTCATTCTGTCTGGTCGTCACGACACATTCTCGGCACAAGAACCCCTTTAACAAGTAATGAAAGCACTCAAGTCGGCAGGCTCTCCGCTTAAGAAAATAACAGTTAACTATCCCGAAATTCTCAAAAATATAGATGCGGAGGACTTGCTCGACACCAACTTTCTCGAATTCGAGAAAGCAAGCACAACGAAAACGCTCGGAATTCAATGGAACGCGCTTGTAGATACCTTCTCATACACCGTTGATTCCATCCCAGCGTTTTGAGCTAGCACGAAGCGACAAACTCTCTCCTCTGTCGCAAGACTTTCTGACTCCGCAGGACGACTAACGCCGATACCGATTCAAGAAAAAAGTCCTCTTACAAGAGCTCTGGCTAGTAAAATGGGCGCAATTTGTAAATAATCACGAATCAATCTCAAGCATTCAAATACCTCGCTGGGTGATATACATCCCCGACCAATAGGTCGAATTGCATTGCTTCTGGGACGCCTCCGAAAAGGCGTACTGTGCCAACATCTACCTTCTGACCACGAATGGCACTCATTTCTCTTCCCACCTTATAGTCGCCAAAGGCAAGGTCGCGCTGCTTCGAACAACGAGCTTAACACGGCCTGGGTTGGCTGGCGCGCTTCTCCTAGCCAAACTAGTTGCAAAAGTTTAATCGCATCTCGATCTCTCTAAGCGGATATTGATGTTGTGGTCAGATTCCGAGATCCTTTTAGCCTGGCTAGGAAAGCCTTCCCACATGTGGAAAACCTTTTTTTCCAATCGAAACGTATAGATAATTGATGCCACTTGGGGACATGTTCGCAGTCAAGACAATCCCGCTGAGATGGGCGCTAGAGGCTGCAAGCCTCTCGACTTTTCGGCTTCGTCTCTTTGGTGGAATGGACCGGAATGGCTAGTCAGCCCTCCGGAAGCTTGGCCAAAGTCGTTTCACCCAGAAAACAGCCCACAAGAAGAACGGCGAGCCGAAGCTTTCCATGCAGCCGAAGACAGTCCCGACATTCTCGATTGGTTTTCCTCATACTCGCGAGCCGTAAATGTCATGACACATGATTTTAGATTTCTTAGAAATCTTAAAAATCAAGTCAAAGGCACACCAGTTGCATAAGACGATTCTCTAACTCACGTTGATTTCAACGCCACAAAACAGCATATCATAGCCTGACTCAAGCTCGATATTTTCCTCTTGAAAGAACCAAGTTGTCCAAAGCGGTCCCTATCGGCAAACGAAGCTCGTTACTCACGCTCAACCCGTTCCTTAATGAGGCTAATTTACTCCGTGTCAACGTCAGACTAGCCCATTCCACATTGAGTTACAATGAGCGACACCCAATCATCAATCATAATTCCTGAGAAGTCTCGATTTGCTGTCCTGTATATTCGCTTTATACACGAATTACTTCTGCAATCGGATATTTGTGGAAAATATTCGAATGAAAAACAGCAGTTTAGTATATACATAACTGATATATATACATAACTGAAATAAAATTTCAATATACATATTAAATTTTCCCGCGAAAACTGCAAAACGGTTCCCTTTATATACTTATGTAGGTATAACCAAAATCGCAGTACATATATACTCGCAGTCTCCCTCGCCTCTCAGCAGTAAATACATATGCACATTGACACAGATATTTACATATTTGTTACAAATACAAACCGTAAAGCAAAACGATAATTTCGAGACTCCAAAAAAAAAGGTTTTAAAGCAAAATTTCTTAAAATCACTAAAAATTAACTTTATTGAAAAATTTCACAAATATTGGCATTTCCCCCAATCCGATATACATATAAAGTTGCTTTCCAATATTTCAGGAATGATAAGTTTTAAGCAAAGCACGATTTGTTTTGATTTGTACTTGTGCCCTTATTAACCTCTGCCACCTGGTAAGTCTGTGTCTGCATAGCCTGCGTAATAATGTCGAGCGTTCGGCATACAGTTAATTGATCCCAGGAAGGCAGCTCGCTGAGGGGAGGGGAGCTCTCCTCCCATTTCGCCTGTGTCGCTTGATCAAGTTTCTGTATCACCAATTGTACGAGGATGCAGTCCGCAATTTGTTCATTAGATGCAAGTGACTGCATTGCACGTATGTGTGCTGTGACGTTGTCTCACAGCTTTCGCAGTTTGGTTACGTTTGAATCTGCCTTGTCTAGCCCAAATATCTCATTTACGTGTGCCTGAAATATAAGACGTTTGTAATCGAAACGCTTTTGTAAAATACTTAACGCAGTCTTATAGTTAGCATCGTTTATCTCCAGTGATCGTACGGTGTCGAGCGCAGCGCCGCTCAAACAGGAACGTAGATGTTCAAATTTGTCGATTTTTGTAAGGTCGCTGTCCCTTTCGATGACTGACGTGAACATTGATTAGAAATTTGTCCACTCGGTGTATTCGCCACTTAATTTAGGCAGCGTCAGCAGTGGTAAGTGCGAACTATTAGCATTCACAATTATTGATTGAACCTCACTCGCGGTCATCCTGAGCGTGGAACAATGTTGCGAAGCACTACGTTTTCCAATCTTCTGTTGCAGGATAGCTCTAAGGTTGATTAGAGCAGCATTGCAGCGGGCGACATCATTGGGCATATATATCCCTAGTATGTACATATGCCTAGTACATACATATGCCTAGTACATGCTCGTCTACATATGTCTAGAGCACAACATGAAAAGGAAACAGCAATTTGGAAAGTTTCAAATACGTAGTAAATGTAAAGATTTAGCACAATTTATTGAAGATAATTTAGTGTGACTAGATACCATTATGCTTTGTTTATTTTTTTTTTAATAAATGTGGTTCTCCTGCTTCATTGCCCGCTGGTGCTCCGAACACTACCAAAATTCCAGCCTATTCGGGAACAACGATTAAAATGGGCTCATCTCAAGTTAGCCGATCCCAACTGCCACTCCCCATCTCAAATTGACTTAGTCATTGGCAGTGACCTCATCCCTCAAATAATTCTCGAAGTCATTGAAAAACTTTCGAAGAAATACGATATTCGTTTGGATTATAAGTGGCCAAATTCCCAAATTGCTTCTCAACTCTTAGTTATCTAAAAAATCGAGTCAAAGGCACACCAGTTGTAACTCACGTTGATTTCAACGTCACAAAGCAGCGTCTCATAGCCTGACTCAAGCTCGATATTTTCCTCTTGAAAGAACCAAGTTGCCCAACGCGGTCCCTATCGGCAAACGAAGCTCGTTACTCACGCTCAACCCGTTCCTTAATAAGGCTAATTCACTCCGTGTCAACGTACGACTAGCTCATTCCACGTTGAGTTACAATGAGCGACACCCAATCATAATTTATTTATTTATTTATTAAGTCTAAAAAATACACGATTTCTTACAGACTATATAAGACTAGGGGAATACAAATAGTTATACACAATAAGATTTATCTAAATAATTCATTTAATGATAATTTGAAATTTTGCCTAGTTAACGAAAAATCAAAAGCGAGAGAATTTGAGACTTGATTAAATTCTTTCAAAGTTCTAAATAAAGGGGCAAAAGACGCATAAACAGTCCTAACACACTCTAAGAAGAACAAATCATTCCTACGCAAGTTTCTTTGAGGAATATGGAAATAAATGCTCTCTAAGAGAACTGGAGAGTCGATTACTCCACGTACAACATGTATACTGCTCCTACTTTCTAAAGATTTTAAGTTTATCAATGCACATCTTGAACTATACGATGGAATCGGATCAGAGAAATGTATCGATCTAAGAGCAAAACGAAGAAACTTCTTCTGGATGGTTTCTAGTCTATTAATGTGACAACGGTGATATGGCCTCCAAATAAATACTGCATATTCTAACTTAGATCGCACAAGCGAAGTAAATAGTACCTTTAAAGTGTATGGGCACGTAAAATCAGAACCGAAACGTCGAATGAAAGCAAAGGTAGAATAAGACTTGGCGATGATGTTATTTAAGTGATTGAGCAACGGGCCAAAAATACTGCCCTGAAGAACACCGGACGTAGCTATTAAAGAACGCGAAGAGTTGTCGTCCACAACAACTACACATTTACGACGAGAGAGATACGACTTAACCCATTTTAAGAAAACGGAATGAAACCCAAAACTAAACAGTTTAGATACTAAAATTGAGTGACTAACTCTATCAAAGGCCTTGGAAAAATCCGTATAGACAGTATCTACTTGAAGTCTATTATTGAAAGCAGACGTACAAATTCGAAAAAAAATGCAAGATTAGTGACAGTTGATCTACCAGCCATGAAGCCATGCTGGTTATTAGAAATACAGCGCTTTACTGCGAAACACAATTTCTGTTTGATGATATATTCAAATAATTTTGATGTTGTAGAAAGTTTCTAAATCGGCCTATAATTAGCAATATCACATTTATTACCGATTCTAAATATAGGTGTGATACTTGTAACCTTCCAAGCATCTATGAATTCACCGCAATCTAAAGATTTATTAAAAATTAGGAAAAGTGGATAAGCCATGGCCGAGCAGTTCTTGAATAGATGAGATGAGAACCCATCAACATCAACTAGCCAGGAGCTTTTGATGTTCTGAATGCCTTCACAAACATCATCAATGGTTAGCGATAGAGACCCGAAATTAATAGCAGAATTGGCGTTAGAAGTGTCACCTATTAACGCTTCAGACCCATGATTAAAATTTGAACTTAAAAATTTAGCAAAAAGATCGGCAGCGTCTTGAGTCGTGGAGGCATATTCTCCATTATAAAATACCTCCGAGGGAATACTAGAACAGGACTTTTTGGATTTAACATAGCGCCAAAATGCCTTTGGATTTGATTTGATTTCAATTTCGAACTTACGAACATAGTTTTGCTGAAGCGTTTTACTTAAGGACGTAAACTTTTTTGAGTAATGGAGATATTTGTATTTATATACTAAGGCCCTTGATACTTTAAACTTTTTAAAAAATTTATTTCTCAATTTCTTAAGCTTTTTTAATCTTTTTGTATGCCATGGAATTTTGTAGTGTTTCTTGTTATCACGGGGCACATATTTATCGCAAATTTCATAAATCTTTGATTTAAAAATGTCAAAACAATCCGAAACCTTAATTCCAGCAAAAATCGAAACCCAATCTATCATAGAAATTGCATTATCTACAATGTGGAAATTACAACTTCTAAAACAAAAATTATTAGATTTATTATCGCCCCAAGTACTTTTAAAACTGTATGATTCTAGATTTATAATAAGCGGTATGTGATGATAGCCAGAACTCGATAAAGGATCAAGACATTCACTAAGTGAAAAGTGCAGGTTATCATTAATAAAAATAAGATCGAGAATCCTAGAGAGCTTGTTTACAAAACTATTAACTTGAATAAGATTTAAACTTAAAAAGCTATCCACTAAGTACAACTCCGGAAAGTTATTAATGTTATTTGGAGTTAAACCATAATTGTTGCCATGTGACCATTCAATATTAGGTAAGTTGAAGTCACCAAGAATACAAAAACTGTTATTAAGATGATTAGAGACGATATCAGTTATATTGTCCACATGCACTTTGTAAAGACTATCTGGACTGGACGGAGGAAGGTAAGAAGCACAGATGTAGATATTTGTGTTACCATACACCAAGACGCAAAGTTGGTCCAAAAGTAATTACTAAACGCACGAATGATGAGCGTAGTCGCCTCTGAACAGCTATTAAAACTCCACGACCTCTTGAAAATCCAGTTTTACTTGCATCACGGTCTTTTCGATAAACATTAAAAAGATTGGGATCAAAATATTCATTATCATTAAATTCCGCATTCAACCACGACTCAATAAGTACAAAGACGTCGTAGTCCAGGTGAGCACTCATATTAAAAGTGCCCTGGACTAAGTTCGGAGTCCAGATACATTTTGAAAGTATATTCTAAGCGACTTGTTAAGAGGTGTATCCGTTACGGAGTCGGTTACGGTTTTGGTAGTATAGCACCTTCGTTCTGAAAAAACTTAAACGGACGCACAGTAACATCAGCAGGCCAAATCGCAGAATTCAAGAGAGTCTCAAAATATATCGACGGTACTCCTATCTTGAAGTTGATTCGCTTTAAAGTTTTTACAGTAACGTCTTTTTTTACGAGCATATAACAAGATATAAAATTACGATCAATAGACGCATGTTTGGAAACGTATCTGACAACATTGTCAGTGGTGACCGAGTTTTTAAACGACGATAGATGCAGCTATTTTATCCTATGTGCAACTTCAAGTTCACTACTTGTATTACATCCAACAATACTCTTCGATTTCTTACTGGGGCGTTTGTCACCAAGAGCTTTGGGAGAAGTGGTATTATTAGACACAGAAAATGTAGATGAGCCAGCAACATTAGCCATAAGTCAAAGGCATAAAAGCATTAACACTAGCAGTAGCACCAACAGCCGACGTAACAGGAAAGGAGGCAGCAGGAGAGACATTGTTCAATCGGGTTCATCCGCACAGCCGTGACAATGGTATCTTTATCATTTAGCAAAGCGGCAGGTAGGCTATCAGTAACATGAGATCGATCAGTATCAGCAGAGCAAGAGTAAACAGTAGCAGCATCAGCAGAACGAGAGCAGTTAGTCGCAATATTAGCGGGAGCAGCAATATGTGATAATGCAGTCGTCGCAGCAGTGGATGAGCGCATGGTAGTTTTATGCTTTGTTATTATGTTTGCACTTTGCTTTTTCTTATGACAAACACAAGCAGTAACACACGCACGCAGGTCATTTACCTCAGCCGTAAGCAGCGCAAGGGCCGAGAGATCTCTTTCGATTGATTGAGATGAATCGTTTTCAAGTCACGTAACTCGTCACTTTTTGCTATCAGCAACTGTTTATCTGCCTGTAGTTCACTTATCACGGCAAACGTACGCGCATATTCAGATTTGAGAGCAGACATTTCTACAAAAACAGTTTTTAGCGAAATTGCTGAACTCTCAATATTAGCATTGTCTGTTTCACCAAACTTTTGCGTCACAATTTTTACAAAAAAACTTGTTATTAGAGCTGAGCACATACTCTAAATCAGCTGCAGAGACACTGGCACAGTTCAAATGAAATAGCTCATTGCATTCATCACATTGCACTTTGGCTTGGTTGCGATCAACTTTTTGCCCACATAAACAAGGCATTTTGCATGTATTCGAACTTTTAACTTTAATAGAGTCACTATCTCGAGCACATCAAATTGTTTATTCAATTTCTGTTTATAACAAGTATAAATTCTGCTTATCAAATACCAATATCGCGGAGCGCAAATAAAACACGTCCGTGTTAGTCCGCTGACTGGTATCCTGAGTAGTCTCGATTCGCTTTATACACGAATTACTTCTGCAATCGGATATTTGTGGAAAATGTTCGAATGAAAAACAGCAGTTTAGTATATATATATATATATGTACATAACTGAAATAAAATTCCAATATACATATTAAATTTTCCCGCGAAAACTGCAAAACGGTTCCCTTAATATACTTCTGTACGTATAACCAAAATCGCAAGTAAATATATACTTGCAGTCTCGCTCGCCTTTCAGCAGCAAATACATATGCACATTGACACAGATATTTACATATTTGTTACAAATACAAACCGTAAAGCAAAACGATAATTTCGAGACTCCAAAAAAAAAGGTTTGAAAGCAAAATTTCTTAAAATCACTAAAAATTAACTTTATTGAAAAATTTCACAAATATTGGCATTTCCCCATTCCGATATACATATAAACGTACCCTTGTATAAGTTAAGATAACAGAGGCGCATAATTAAAGTTGCTTTCCAATATTTTAAGAATGATACGCTTTAAGCAACGAACGATTTGTTTTGATTTGTACTTGCGCCCTTATTAACCTTTGCCACCTAGTAAGTCTGTGTCTGCATAGCATGCTCAATAATGTCGAGCGTTCGGCATCGCTTCCCCAAAAATACAGCTAATTGATCCCAGGAAGGCAGCTAGCTGATCAGGGAGCTCTCCTCCCATTTCGCCAATTGTACGAGGATGCAGTCCGCAATTTATTCATTAGATGCAAGTGACTGCATTGCGCGTATGTGTGCTGTGACTGTGTCTGTCAGCTTTCGCAGTTTGGTTACGTTTGAATCTGCCTTGTCTAGCCCAAATATCTCCCTTACGTGTGCCTGAAATATAAGACGTTTGTTATCGAAACGCTTTTGTAAAAGACCTAACGCAGTCTTAGAGTTAGCATCGTTTATCTCCAGTGATCGTGCGGTGTCGAGCGCAGCGCCGCTCAAACAGGACACAGATGTTAAAATATGTCGATTTTTGAATGGCCGCTGTCTCTGTCGATGATTGACGTAAACAGTGAATAGAAATTTGTCCACTCGGTGTACTCGCCACTGAATTTAGGCAGCGTCAGCAGTGGTAACCGCGAACTATTAGCATTCACAATAATTGATTGAACCTCACTGGCGTTCATCCTGAGCGTGGAAATATGTTGCGTAGCATTACGTTTTCCAATCTTTCGTTGCAGGATAGCTCTAAGGTTGATCAGATCTGTATCGATTTTACTTGGCACGCCACTGGCAATGGAGTCGGAGACCAATTCCTCTAAGTTTTTGTGTGCGACAAAAAACTAGATTTCAATTCGCCTAGAGAATCTAGCATTGCCGAAAGGCTGTACTCGTCCATAATATGCAGCTTGTCCGAGCCAATTTCGTTGGTTAAGCTTTCCAATCTGTTGAATATAGCTTTTGTTTTAGAAAAGCTACTCGATCTACGTCTTCTCCTGACATGTCGAGGTTTTAAAGTACCGAAAAATCGCGTGATACGTCGGGGTCACCAAATGTTGAGCTACTTAGCCTTTTTAGCAACTTTGTTTGACAAATGATGGTCCACGAATGTTTGAATAAAGTTCGCTTTGAACTATATATGTACATATGTTCCAATTGCATTGAATGACCGAAGCTAATAATAAAAACTAGCTTATTTAATGCATGAGAATGTACACACGTACTTACATACATATATACCCGCTCGACTTAAATGTACGGTAGTTCATATGCACATACATATTTATTGACGAATGTCCGCATGGTTACTAAGTGCGCGGGCGACACCTTTGGGCATATATATCCCTATTATGTACATATGCCTAGTACATACTCATCTACATATGTCTAGAGCACAACATGAAAAGGAAACAGCAATTGGGAAAGTTAAAAATACGTAGTGAATGTGAAGATTTAGCACAATTGATTGAAGATAATTTAGTGTGACCAGATACCATTATGCTTTGTGTATTCTTATTTAATAAATGTGGTTCCACCTGCTGCATTCTCCGCTGGTGCTCCGAACACCACCCAAATTCCAGCCTATGCTGGAACAACGATTAAAATGGGCTCATCTGAAGCTAGCCGATCCCAACTGCCACTCCCCATCTCAAATTGACTTAGTCATTGGCAGTGACCTCATCCCTCAAATAATTCTCGAAGTCATTGAAAAACTTTCGAAGAATTTGCTACCTCAAAATACGATATTCGTTTGGATTATAAGTGGCCAGATTCCCGAAAAAGTTACTTGCTTCTCAACTCAGGTAGAACAATTCTCAAATGAGTTCCTAGATTCACAGCTTCGAAAGTTTTAGGAACTGGAAGAAGTTCAAAAATCCCATTTAATTATTCCGAAGATGTGATTTGTGAAAAGTTGTTTAAATCTACAACCACAATAACTCATGATGGTGCGGCCTTCAAAACAAGTTTTCCGGACCATATCGGCTTAGGTCGGTCCCGTAAATCAGCTCTTCAACAATTTCTCAGCATGAAGAGAACCTTTTTAAAAAAAGATTATCTCAAACCTCTTTACGACAACGTGGTAGAGGAATATGTCACCCTTAGCCATATGGAGATAAAAACTCCATATGAAATCTGCTCAGAAGACAAATTTTTGTGGTTCTGTCTCGTCTTTAATGCATCTAAAAGGTCCCGGTCCGGTTACTCTCTCAAAGATGTTCTCTGTACCGGACCAACCCTTCAACCTGACCTGATGCTATTAATACTCAAACGGCGATGTCGTTTTTAATGGCGATGTCGAAAAAATGTTTCGTCAAATACTTCTACACGATAACGACCTAGACTACCAAAGAATTGTATTTCGTTCAGACTTAAGTAGTCCCATTCTCGATTACAAATTGAAAACCGTAACCTTCGGTGTAAATTGCGCACCTTACCACGCAATACGCACACTGCACTAACTCTCAGAAGACGTTAAAACGTCACATCCCAAGGCGGTTTCATTCTGTCTGGTCGTCACGACACACTCTCGGCACAAGAACTCCTCTCACAAGTAATGAAAGCTCTCAAGTCGGCAGGCTCTCCGCCTAAGAAAATAACAGCCAACTATCCCGAAATTCCCAAAAATAAAGATGCGGAGAACTTGCTCGACACCAACTTTCTCGAATTCAAGCTTACCACGGCTTGAGTTGGGTGGCGCCCTTCTCCTAGCCTAACTAGTCGCAGAAGTTCAATCTCATCTCGATCTCTCTAAGCGGAAATTGATGTTGTGGTCAGATTCCGAGATCTTTTTAGTCTGGCTAGAAAAGCCTTCCCACATGTGGAAAACCTTTGTTTCCAATCGAAACGCGTAGATCATTGATGCCACCTTGGGGACATGTTCGCAGTCAAGACAATCCCGCTGAGATGTGCGCTAGAGGCTGCAAGCCTCTCGACTTGGTGGCTTCGTCTCTTTAATGGGATGGCCCGAAATGGCTAATCAGCCCTCCGGAAGCTTGGCCAAAGTTGTCTCACAGAGACATCAGCCCACCAGAAGTACGCTGAGTTGAAGCTTTCCATGCAGCCGAAGAGTAAAGCGAAGAATACGCTGAAAAAATAAAATATATTGAATGCTTGGGTTAAAGCAGATCTGGTATCAATATGTAATGTGCTAGGTATAAACCATCATGGTGAGCAGTTAGAAGATAAAATTTTTAGAAACTTGCAAACAGGAGATTTGTTGCTACATAGCGTGGGCGAGCAGAATACGACGGTCAACGAATCGGATGACGAAACAGACGACAAAATATATAAAGAAGATAGAAGCATAAACAGCACAGCGGGTACAGGCCACCTAGCCACAGCAAAAACGCAAGCGCAAAGCAAAACAGCACAGCGCAACATCAACAGTAACTTCGGCAACGAACGCGGTAGCAGCGGAGTGATAATCGGAGAAAGAGATGATGTGATGCCTTCACACTTCAGTTATCGCGACGTGGAAGAGAGCTTTCGTAATTTCGACGGCGCAAGCTCTATTTCTATTGAAGCGTGGATGGAAGAGTACGAAGAGCAAGCAGAGCTAATGCGATGGAATGATTTTCACGATGGGTTTTCCCCATACTCGCGAGCCCAAAAGGTCATGACATATGTTTTTAGATTTCTTAGTAATCTGAAAAATCGAGTCAAAGGCACACCAGTTGCACAAGACGTTTCTCTGACTCACTTTGATTTCATCGTCACAAAGCAGCGTCTCATAGCCTTGACTCACGCTCGATACTTTCCTCTTGAAAGGACCAAGATGTCCAACGCGGTCCCTATCGGCAAACGAAGCTCGTTACTCACGCTCAACCCGTTACTTGATAAGGCTCATTTACTCCGGGTCAACGTAAGACTAGCTTATTCCACGTTGAGTTACTGTGAGCGACACCCTATCACAATTCCTTAAAAGTCTCGATTCGCTGTCCTGTATATTCGCTTTATACACGAACTACTGCTGCATGCGGAGGCGCATCTCATGCAGCAAGTTATAAGGCAATTATTTTATATGCTCCGGCTCAAACCGCTCATCAAAAAGTGCATTTTTCAATGTAAACCTTGCACTGTCCATAAGTAACAAATTCATTTGCAAATAATGGCAGCCTTGCCCCCAGAGCGGTGCACGTACGCTCCGCCCTTTACCACCACCGGTGTGGAAAAGCGCACGCTCAAATGTACCGCGCAGAGACTTAGCGCGCCTAGCGACGCAACGATGGTTAAGCGCTTTTCACCGATTAAACTCTTTAATCTTTATGGTCTATACATATATGGCATCTAATACGTATCTCGCCTTAGCTATATCACATCCTATATTGAATTATTCATGAATTGAGCTAGTTATGACCTTACCTTACGCTTTTGCTCGGTACTATTTGAATTGTATTCCAAATGATTGAACTGTATTAATCCTTAGTTCTATTGTATAACAGTTAGCGAATTTGTGAGCTATTGGCATCACCCATTCTGCAGGTTGACAGATGTCAGCTGCACATACATATTTAGATTTTAGTAGTTAGAAGTTTTTGAAAGTTTGGTACAATTGATTCTACAGGTTTTTTCTCTTTTATATATACATATATATTCTTATTTTCCAACTCGCGCCGCTTTGATAAAATAACTGAATATACTTTGTGCGCTACTGTTTTTAACACATTTTGTGAGCTGCCTTTGTTACTGAAATTTTGCATTGCTTAATAAAGCTAAATTACATTCAGACGTTTCGAAGTGTTATTTATTTCCACGGGAAAGGTGTGTCGCGAAAAAATGTGTCAGTTGTTCAGATCCTCCGGTAGCAGTCGCTTTCATTGCGAATTCAACGCCGCAACCATCGTTCCACCTTGCCATCGTCGATCGCCAGACATCCAACAGCACCGCCGCCATTGTGTTGTGCAGCTATCGCCGTTCCAGCGCTATGATCAGACAGTGGGTCGACCTATCGCCCACAGCCTTTCGCCATCTCCAAGCCACCAATCACCCTTTTGTGAAACAGAGGTCCAGAGCCCTATTATTTGGTCCTCCGTTGCCTTAACTCGAGCCAGCGCCAGCATCCCGCCCGTGCACCAAAAAAACCACTTACATAAGTACCAAAGTACTTCAGCCGTAAGTAGGCATTACAGTTTTCTAAAAATTTCCCTGAAGTAATATATAGAAGCCTTATAAATAGATTTGCACAGCAATTGTATCATACGTATGTATGTATGAGCATACATAAGTGCGATATTTGTGGAAAATGTTCAGATGAAAAACAGCAGTTTATTATATATATATACATAACTGGAATAAAAGTTCAATATATATATTAAATTTTCACGCGAAAACTGCAAAACGGTTCCCTTTATATACTTATGTACGTATAACCAAAATCGCGAGTACATATATACTTGCAGTCTCTCTCGCCTCTCAATACATATGCACATTGATACAAATATTTACATATTTGTTACAAATACAAACCGTAAAGCAAAATTTATTAAAATCACTAAAAATTAACTCTATTGAAAAATTTCACAAATATGGGCATTTCCCCAATCCGATATACATATATACGTACCCTTGTATATATTCCAAATAGTGCGGCAAAGAGGTATATATACATACATATCTAAACTAAGTGCTCGCGCTAAATGAATACATACATTTAAATCCATGCGCATATATATACGTACAAAGCGGGCACAATGGAACGATTAGAGATTTGCTACCCTCAAATAAAATTAAATACATTATTTTGAAATTTCGCAGTTTTCTCACAAATAAAATATTTCGCAAATAATTAAGAATTACTAAGGCACCGCGCGAATGCTTTTTCTGAAATATAAAAAAAAAAATATTAAATTTTTATAAATACACATAAATTATTATTGATTAAATGATTTTTGTATTTCTCACATATCAAGCTATCTATGACAATCCACTTGTGGAATTATATTATTTTTTTCCGCTGAGGTTCAACGCTTAACGCGTTCAAGTGCAAAGGCCGCAGAAACGAACAATTTCATGGACTACTGTACTCGATTCAGGTCCACTCAAATCCAAGACAACACGGAGTCGGCTTTAAGAACTAAAGACAATGATATAGATAAGTTTTGGAACCGAGTTCAAGATCCTTACGACAATATTTAATTTAAGCCGTCCGCTTACCATAAATACAGGTTCTTTCTTATAAGTTATGAGGACACGAAAGGCCGAATTGGTGACCAACTCCAACTACTCAAACTAAACGATCCCACGCCTGCTCCAACCGTATCGCAGGCATTGGCTTAAAGGTGCCACTGAAGTTTTTTATGGGGGTTATGAACAATAGCCGTCTTTCTGTAACATGTTCACGGCGGTTTACATAAACCATCCAAAACTCTCTCAGGCGCAAAAGCTGTACCATCTCAGGTACAAAACTCTAGGCAAAGCCAGTCAAATTGTCGAACAATTCGCGTTGAGTGACGATAATTTCAATTTAGCTTGGGAAGCCCTTCGTTATTGATACGAGAATAAGAGAGTACTCGTAGACAACCAAATACGAACTCTGATGAGTTTAAAGCCGATAGTAACCGAAAATAGCGAGGAAATACAGAGATTGCAATCCCCTGTAAATAACTGCCTCCAAATCCTCGCTACCCAGCAAGTCTCTACCGAAAGCTGGGACCCAATTTTATTCTACCTCGTAACCTTGAAGCTTCATGAAAACACAGTCTCCCTGCGGAAATAATCACTTAGTTCCAGAAAAGACCTTCCCAAACAGGCCTTAACTAGTCTTAACTAGACTTAACTAGTCCCATTCTCGATTAAAAATTGAGAACCGTAACCTTCGGTGTAAATTGTGCACCTTACCTCGCAATACGCACACTGCACTAACTCTCAGAAGACGTTAAAACGTCACATCCTAAGGCGGCTTCATTCTGTCTCGTCTTTAATGCATCTAAAAGGTCACGGTCCGGTTACTCTCTCAAAGATGTTCTCTGTACCGGACCAACCCTTCAACCTGACCTGATGCTATTAATACTCAAACGGCGATGTCGTTTTCAATGGCGATGTCGAAAAATGTTTCGTCAAATACTTCTACACGATAACGACCTAGACTACCAAAGAATTTATTTCGTTCAGACTTAAGTAGTAAATTGCGCACCTTACCTCGCAATACGCACACTGCACTAACTCTCAGAAGAGTTTCATTCTGTCTGGTCGTCACGACACACTCTCGGCACAAGAACTCCTATCACAAGTAATGAAAGCTTTTAAGTCGGCAGGCTCTCCGCCTAAGAAAATAACAGCCAACTATCCCGAAATTCTCAAAAATATAGATGCGGAGAACTTGCTCGACACCAACTTTCTCGAATTCAAGCTTACCGCTTGAGTTGGATGGCGCCCTTCTCCTAGCCAAACTAGTCGCAGAAGTTCAATCTCATCTCGATCTCTCTAAGCGGAAACTGCTGTTGTGGTCAGATTCCGAGAGCTTTTTAGTCTGGCTAGAAAAGCCTCCCTACATATGGAAAATCATTGATGCCACTTGGGGACATGTTCGCAGTCAAGACAATCCCGCTGAAATTTCGCATTGCTTAATAAAGCTAAATTACAGCATCCATCAGCACCGCCGCGACTGTCTTGTGCAGCTATCGCCGTTCCAGCGACATCATCAGACAGTGGGTCGACCTATCGCCCACAGCCTGCCGCCATCTCCAGACCACCAGTCAACCTTCTGTGAAACAGAGTTCCAGAGCCCTATCACTAGTGTTATTTATTTATTTATTTATTTATCTACCGGACAAATGCCCTCACAGATAAGAGAAAAACAAAAAGAAATCATAACAAACTATACAAAATTTTATCAAAGGACTTACATGTACATATATGTCGAATCAATAGTAATGAAATAACACAATATTTAAAAAGAAAGTGATTACAAATATATACTTAAAACGTTCTCTACATGAATAAAAATCGACACAATTGCAGACAGAATTACACAATGAAATGGACCTGTGAATGGGCTCATTGTTAGCAAACTTTGTTTTACGCATATGAACGTAGAAAATGTATTTCTCTCTAAGATGCCTTTCCGGCGCATAAAAAGGTAGAAGCGAAAGTAGATCTGGCGAATCAACTTTGTTATCACATATATCTTTGATGAAGAGAATAGCACAAATTTTTCTCCGATTTGCAAGGGATTGTAAGTTCAAGATTTTACACCTCAGTTCATAAGATGGCATAGATTCAGAAGAAAACATGCGTCGAAGGGCGAATTTGGTAAACCTCCTCTGAACTCTTTCTATTCTGTCCGAATGTGTGAGAAAATCTAAGTCCCAAACGATGCACGCGTATTCTAAAATAGATCTCACCAAAGATGTGTATAGACTTTTAAGCGTAAGCGGATCTAAAAAGTCCTTAGAGTTTCGCTTGAGAAAGCCAAGTTTAGAGTTTGCTGCACAGACAATATGTTCTCTGTCAAAGTCGAAATTAAGTTTCGTGTCTAAGTAGACCCCTAAATCCTTGACGGTGGTTTTACGGCTAAAAGTATCGCAGTGGTTAAAAGTGTATTTATTCATTAAAGAGAGCTTTTTCCGAGAAAATGAAATAATGTTACACTTTGAGAAGTTCAGAGAAAGACCGTTGCAAGTACACCACTCTATCATAGATAGAATATCTTGCTAGGCGGAGAAGGATGGATGACCTCATGCCCTCGCACTTAAGGGAGTCACAAGTCAGACCTATTCCGAAGTGAAGTATCTAGGAGTAATTCTGGATGCAAAACTGCAAAAATGTCGAGGAAATCTCACGTCGAGCACAAGACCTCTACAGCATTGGCAGCCTTCTGGCAGTGTAAGCAGGTCTTCGGGAAAAGGTGGGGTCTATCACCAAAGGTTATCCTCTGGATTTATACCTCTATGATCAGACCCATAATCAGCTAAGTTGCAGTGGTATGGTGGAGCAGACTCTGAATTTATAGCGTGGGGGACCTGCTTGCTAAACTTCAGAGAGCAAACGCCATGTGCTGTACAGGGGCATTCTCTACAACACCTGGCTCTGCTCTTGATGCATTGCTGCACTTACCGTCACTTTGTATATTCATACGTAGAGAGGCCTTAACAGCCACCTGCAGACTTAAAAGAAACGGATATTCGCATAAAACGGAGTAAGACTAGGCGGAAATTGCTGGCGGTAGAGATATGAACATTTGCGTATTTTTAATGCCACCGTTTCCTTTGCTGATGAGACTCTATAACGTTGAGTTCCCTGAGGCTAAATGCTGGTTCAATACCAACACTGAGCCCGGTCTTACACGATGCCGCAGTCTTTACTGATGGTTCCAAAGCTTACTCTGGGCCAGGATCTGGAGTTTTTATAGAAGATAATGGGGATAAGCTTCACTTTTCCCTTGGGGAATATGCCTCGGTCTTCCAGACCGATGTATTTGCAATTCTCAAGGCCATGGACTACATGGTAGAAAATAGGTGGAGGGGGAGGAGTATACGTGTCTGCAGTGACAGCCAAGCTGCACTCAAGGCATTGGCAAGCCCTCGAACTACTTTCAAACTAGTTCGGCAGTGCAAGTCTATGTTAGAAAACATAATGAACCTGCTTTACTCTGGGTGCCTGGTCACTCGGGAGTACCTGGTAATGAGACATCTGACCATTTAGCCAGAATTAGCTCGGATCAGGTGTTTTTCGGCCCGCAACCAGCTATAGCACGTCCACCTTCGGCCATCGATGCCAACATCAGAATAAAAGTGGACTAAGTGCCTCTATTGCATAAAACTAAGTTATTAGTTAGGAGGTGGTTAAAACTCACCTCGACTGTTGATGTCGCTGCTTCTCCACTGCAAATGGTGGGCGTTAGCATCGTATCCGATGAGTATTAAACTTGCTGTGTCGTCGCTCACTAGCATGCGGAGTTGACCTCAGCCTGCGTAATGGGCTCATCAGCTTCGTACGCCATGTACGTGGAGGCCATCAGCAAAGACTTCCCTCCAATCGCCAACAGCGTTGTCCTCATGTCTCCATCACTATAATAGTAGTAGCTAATAGCCCACCACACCTAGACCACCCCCCGCTTTTCCTGTCGGCCGGCATTTCAAGTACTTCGCCCTCACGCATTTCGGTCTCTCTCTTCTTCTCAGGAAAAAGCGTCCCGCTTCCTGCAGTGTGGCTCTATAGACAGCATCTTGCCGTTCCTTGGCAGCGCGACATTTCTTGTCGTACTATTTGTTTTTTCGGGCTCGCTGAAAACCAATGGATTGTTCGGCGGCGGTACGTAAAGAGCAAGAGTTTTCATTCCAATGCTCTGAAATATCGCTGTGTTGATTAGTGCTCTTAGAGAAAAGGAGTGCGAGTCGAGTAGCGTACGCACTGTGCTGTCTATTGTGATTGCAGCTTTCCGACGTCAAGCTTTCCTTGTGTCCAATTCCGCGCGACTTCGACACATAGGGGCGCATGCGAATATTGCCTGCGCAAAATAATCAATGTTGGCTCCTCGGATCGTACGTTCTTCTAGGACACTGGAAGCGTTCCTGCCGTCTATCAAAACAAGGTCAATTTGGTCTCGTGTTTTACCATTTGGGGACAGCCACTTATCCTGATGTATATTCCTATGCTGGAACCTGGTACTACAGACTACCACGTTTCGGGCCTCGGCGAGGTCGATCAGTCTCAATCCGTTATTAGACGTTTCGTCGTGGAGACTGAAATTTCCGACTGTGGAACCAAAGGTGTAATACAAGGAAGTATATTAGGGCCGTTGCTCTTCGTTTTATTCATCAATGATATTACCGAGTGTTTTTCATTTAGCAGATATTTGTTATTTGCAGATGACTTGAAAATATTTTCAGTAGTAAATAGTGCAACCGATGTGACAAACCTCCAAGCTGATTTGGATAATTTGTCTCTTTGGTGTCAACACTCACATCTCTCTCTTTATATTAAAAAATGTTTTCATATGACTTTTGCTAAAGCTCGTTACATCAGGCACACATCTTACTCTATTTCGAATACAATACTCAAGGCTGTTGGCGAAATCAAAGATCTTGGAGTTATATTTGATTCAAATTTCTCTTTTAATAATCACATCAATTTTATAATATCTAACGCCTTCTCAGTTTTAGGCTTTGTACGCCGGCACAGTACAAATTTTACTGACCCATATAATCTAAAACTACTTTTTTCGTCTTATGTTAGATCTCGACTGGAATATGCAGTGTTTATTTGGAGACCTTTTTCACAGTTTTTGATAGATAGACTTGAACGTGTGCAAAAGATTTTTTTTAAATTTGCTCTATTGAAATTTTCGGATACCTTACCTTTTTACAATTCGCGTTTACTTCTTATAAGACTCAAATCGCTCGAGAAGAGAAAGACAGTTCTTTCACTTTCTTTTGTGTATGGTATAATTAATGGCACTGTTGATTGTCCGTCTTTGCTCCAAAGTATTAATTTCCTTTACGTAATTTCAATCCATTCTATCCGGATAAACTCAAAACCAATTATGCAAGAAATGCCCCTTTGTCGCGTGCACTTTGCGAATTCAACGAGATCTCGAATTCAGTCTTCCTCGCTTTTTCTTTACGTTAAGTTGAGTTTCTCTCATTATTATATTCTGCCTTATGAAATTTGTTATTGTTAATTTATTTTCTGGTATCGTTAAGTTGTAGCTCTAAGTAGTCAGTAAGAACTTTGTTCATTGACTTATAAAAAAAAAAAAAAGATTCCCTCCTTGCCCACCTTGGCATTAAAATCGTCTAGTAAGATTTTTATATCGTGTTGGGCCATCGTTCGAACGTGCGCTTCAGGAGTTCGTAGAAGCGATCTTTGGTCCCATCGTCCTTCTCTTCTGTCGGATCATGGGCGCAAATTAGGAACATGTTGAAGAATCTCTCGCCTTTATGCGGATTGTGGTGAGACGATCGTCCACCGGAGTGAATGACAGTACTTTACGGCGGAGTCTCTCTCGCACCACAAATCCGACACCAAATTTGCGCTCCTTTACATGGCAGCTGTAGTATACGTCGCAAGGGTGTTTTCCTCCCTTGCCATGTCCTTCGCATTTCTTAGATATCGGTGATGTCAGCCTTCGCTCTGCCGAGGACATCTACCAGCCGGGCAGAGGCACCTTCCCAATTAAGGGTTCGGACATTCCAGATGCATGCCCTCAAATCATTTTCCTTAATACGTTTGCATTGGTCATCATCTAAAAAGGAGGATCCTATCCGAGGCATTGCTAATCTTTTGGAGGTGTGTTTTAACATGGCGGGTCCCAAGCCCTGCGCACAACCATATTTTGGGGCAGTCGAAATTTTCACATTTATATAGCAACCGGCTTGGTCCAAGACAGACGCCCGCTCGCAGCCGCACCTACCCGTGAACAGACGCTGTAAACCCTGATGAGCCCTTGAACCGAATATGTCGGAGTGGCCTCACCAGGTTTGCCATCCGTTTGGAAGCTACCCAGAGGACACTTGGGTAAAATCACCCGGAAGTCGGCAGCTGCTTGAACCGCATGAAAACAGAAAGTTTCCCCACTTTCGTGGACTTCTGCACACGGAACCATACTCCACTACCTGTCAGCAATTTCTGGACTTCCACGGCCGGGAGATAATATGCCGTGTAAAACGATTAGAAAGTAAAAAAAAGAAGAGGAGTTGGCAAGAGCCGTAACATCAAACAGATGACTGCGGATATTAAAAACAGCGCGTCGGACTACAGGCCGGTAGGTGCCGCTCAAACTGATCTCTCTGGAACCTGGTACTACAGACTACCATGTTTCGGGCCTCGGCGAAGTCGATCAGTCTCAATCCGTTATCAGACGTTTCATCATGAAGACTGAGTTTTCCGACTGTGGAACCAAAGACTCCCTCCTTGCCCACCTTGGCATTAAAATCGCCTAGCACGATTTTTATATCGTGTTGGGCCATCGTTCAAACGTGCGCTTCAGGAGTTCGTAGAAGCGATCTTTGGTCCCATCGTCCTTCTCTTCTGTCGGATCATGGGCGCAAATTAGGAACATGTTGAAGAATCTCGCCTGTATGCGGATTGTGGTGAGACGATCGTCCACCGTAGTGAAAGACAGTACTTTACGGCGAAGTCTCTCTCGCACCACAAACCCGACAACAAATTTGCGCTCCTTTACATGGCAGCTGTAGTATACGTCGCAAGGGCGTTTTCCTCCCTTGCCACGTCCTTCGCATTTCTTAGATATCGGTGATGTCAGCCTTCGCTCTGCCGAGGACATCTACCAGCCGGGCAGAGGCACCTTCCCAATTAAGGGTTCGGACATTCCAGATGCATGCCCTCAAATCATTTTCCTTAATACGTTTGCAGTGGTCGTCATCTAAAAAGGAGGATCCTATCCGAGGCATTGCTAATCTTTTTGAGGTGTGTTTTAACATGGCGGGTCCTAAAACAGACGCCCGCTCGCAGCCGCACCTGGCCTTACCAGGTTTGCCATCCGTTTGGGAGCTACCAAGAGGACACTTGGGTGAGATCACCCGGAAGTCGTCAGCTGCTTTATCCGCATTCAAAATAATCGCCCTGGACACTCCCAGGTGAATGGCAATCAGAAACTTTCCTCACATTCGTGAACTTCTGCACACGGAACCATACTCCACTACCTGCAAGCAAAACAGCGCGTCGGACTACAGGCCGGTAGGTGCGGTTCAAACTGATCTATCTTCCGTTCTATTATGTTTTGTTATGTACTTGTCTTGTATTTTTGTTGTGCACATATTGCGCCAGGGAGCTGAGACACAAGCCCTCTTCAACAACAGTCGGTTCTACGTTACCGAAGTGACTCGGATTTCATCCGACCAAGGACTGTTGTTTCGGCGACCTAACCACACTTAGGCTGCCGGACACCCCAAATCTTATCTCCTCTTGGGTGCAATACCTAGCATCAGGTTTGCTACTCATATTTCTGGCCAGGGCGGGCGTCGAGACTAACCCTGGCCCAGAAACCTATTTCTGCTGCTGCTGCCAGAGAAGGCTCCATCCGAATGCCACTTCGGTGAGGTGTAATTCGTGCAACGGATAGTGCCATCTTAAGGTCTGCTCAGGCCTTAAGAAAACCAAAGAGTGGTCCACATCCAACACCTAACCTCCCCACCCCCCTCGCTCCACCACACGTGGCGCCAACCAGCAACTACGGGTTGCCCCCACCATCTGTTGTGTATGCCGGGCCAGAGTGCACCGGAATGCCTGCTCGGTCAGGTGTAAGGCCTGCCAGGGCTGGTGCCATTTCCGGGCGTGCTCTGGCCTACGCACCACAAGGGACTGGTCTGAGAGCTTTACCGCTTCCTGCTGCCGCAACAACCCCCCGCAAGTGTCGCTCACGACACCGCCCACTACAACCGTTGGGCCCCCACAACCACGGCGGGATGCGCAGCCGGGACGGGCCGGCCCTCGGATCCAGTCCCTCACCCCCCTCAACACGACAACATTACCGAGACAGACGAGACTCCTACAGTTCAACTGCAACAGACTCTCGAGCAAGATCTCGGAGGTGGATGCCTTAATGGCTCGGCACGTGCAGTTAATAGCTGCGGCTACAACGTGCTTTGCAGAGATCGCGAGCGAGATAATGGTGGAGGCCTAGACTTCATTCTACACAGCATCGTGCAGTATCGTCTCATTGATGTAGACATCGACCCAAGGGATAGCACCTTAGAATGTCAAGGGATTGCTCTCCGGTCAGGCGATGTCGAGCTTAAAATATTTAATATATATATACCCCCTGTCTCCTGCTGCCCCACTGGATATCACCCTGACATAGGTGCGCTCCTCAGTGGTGAAAACCGTTTGGTAGTTGGAGACTTCAACGCGCATCACAATCTTTGGTTCTCAAGCATATCAAACGATCGTAGGGGAAATATTTTGGCAGAGCAGATAGACGATTCGACATTCTGCACCATGAACGACGAAGCACCAACCAAAAGCTAGCGCTGGTCTGATAAATAGCATAACGTGGCGACCTATGCTATCTCTTGAATCCGACCACCTACCCATAGTCATCTCGATTGACAGACCTGCCAACTATGTTGCCTTGGACCGCCACACCTATGTCAACTTCAAAAAAGCTGACTGGGAGCGATTCGAGGATTCCATTGAAGACGCCTTCAGTGCTCTTTCAACTCCAACCGACGTTCGCGTTGGCGAGCGCGAGTTCCGCAGGGTGGTGAAGTCCGCTGCAGCCCGCTTCATTCCGGCAGGTAGGATCCCTGTGATCCGTCCTGACTTCCCGGGTGAGGCGGTGTCTCTGGCGGATGAACGCGACCACCTTCGGCAGGCGGACCCCGGTTATCCCCGTATTAGGCATCTAAACGGGGAGATCCAACGCCTGGTTAACGAACATTAGCGGAACAAGTGGAGGGAGCACCTGAAGTCCTGCAACCTCGGTGCAGGAGTGGGCAAATTATGGTCGACCGTGAGGTCCCTGTCCAACCCGACGAGGCGTGATGATCGAACAGAAATCTCCTTTGAGACCACACCTCGTCGGACCCGAAGCGATGCGCGAACTATTTTAGTCGACAATTTACAATGAATCCTTCGGCCGACAGGACCAAACGGTCAGTCACCAGAAGGCTGCGCAAGTCAACACCAAGCACACCAATTGTCCTCTCTACCACTGAGGTGAAGGAAGCCATAGGGAAGGCGAAAGCCTCCAAATCCATTGGCCCAGACGGGTTAAGCATGTTGATGCTGAAAAAATTGGACACCGCGGGAGTAGCATATCTCACCAAGGTCCTCAATCTGTCTTTAAGCACCCTAGTCATTCCGGATATCTGGAAGACCAGTAGGGTGATACCACTGCTGAAACCAGGGAAACCGGCCGGCCAAGGCGAGTCCTACCGGCCGATCTCCCTGCTTTCTCCAGTGGTCAAGACACTTGAGGCCCTGCTGCTCCCGCATTTCAATCACCACTTCAGCCCGGCGAAGCCTCAACACGGCTTCCGGAAAGTGCATAGCACTACAACGGCACTTAACGCTATAAACACTCAGGTTAATCGTGGTCTCAACGGCAACCGCCCCTGTGAGAGAACCGTCCTCGTGGCTTTGGACTTCTCGAAGGCCTTCGACACAGTCAGCCACTCCATCCTGCTGAAGGACGTGGAGGCCTCACCTCTCCCAGCGGCGTTGAGGCGATGGACCACGAACTACCTGTGTGGTCGTCAAGCGTCGTTTTGCTACCGTGACTCAGTGTCAAAAGCGAGTAGAATTAAGCAGGGGCTACCACAGGGTGGCATCCTAACCCCCCTATTATTCAACTTATACATCTCGCGACTCCCTTCCCCGCCAGAGGGAGTCACACTGGTCTCGTATGCCGACGACTACACGATAATGGCTACCGGCAATGGAATTGATGGCTTGTGCTCTAAAGTGGCGGGATGTCTTCTGATGACGCCTGTGGATCACCTCTTCCATGAGGCTAACGTGCTTCCAGTGCAGGAGCACAATGTGATGCTCACAAAACAGTTTCTACAGGGGTGCCACCGTCCGGGGCATCCCAATAGAGACCTGCTCGCGCTGGAGCCGACACCCAGGCACATCAGGGGACATCTCTCACAACTGACGGACGAGGTCCAGACATACGTACGCCTACCGCTGGACCCAATGACGTAGCGACAGGCTCTGGACAGCATTCACAGGGAGTCGGTGTCCAAATACATCGACACCCGCCCTGTGAGTGCAGTCCTGGGAGTCCAACCACCACCCATAGCAGCTGAGGAGCTCCAGCTGCCTCGTGAGACCCGCGTCGCTCTGGCTCAACTCAGATCTGGATATTGTAGTAGGTTAAACTCCTACCTATCCAGGATCAACCCCGACACCCCCAACACTTGCCCAGCATATGGAGAGTCTCCGCACGACACCAATCACCTATTCACATGCCCGGCCAAACCTACTCAACTAACACCCCTCTCCTTATGGTCCGACCCTGTTGAAACGGCTCGTTTCCTGGACCTTTCGTTAGTTGAGCTTGACGATAATGATTGAGGGAGCCCGCCAGCCTAGTGGGGTGTAGCTAGCCGCTACAACAACAACAACAACAACAAGCCCTCTCAGCACTTGACCGCTTCGTTCTTATTGGGACATGTGTGTGTGCGCTCGTGTGTGCGACGTACCATTGCTAGCAAACCTCCCAATGTATTGTGTATCGCGAGAGAACTACCCTATGACTGTTTTAATTTTAATAATGAATTTGCTTTTTGTTCTATTTTGATTTTAATTACGACCGCAGAAAATTACAATCCCCATTTTTTTCTACTTCTTAAACATTAACTTATTTTAATTTAATTGTTGATTCAATTGTGTTAGCCATTATTATATAAATTATATATAGATTTTTAATGAGCTCAAGGCCGGAAAAATAAAACAATTGAATAATATGTAAATTATTTTATTTATTCGTCAATATTTCGACTTCAGTCTGAAGTCATCATCAGGACTGCAAAAAACAACAGAAGGCGTTCGCTATGTACAAACTAAAACAATAATAAACACAACTTACACTGTCGGCTGCGCCTGGTAGACTGACATGTGATATGCAAAAAACTTAATTTATAGTATACATATACTCAACAAAAATTGAAGATGAGCGAAACATAAACCAAAATTGTAAACAATAAAAGAACAGTAATTGTATACAAAAATATGTAGGAACAACAACACGTGAAAATGTAAACAAGTTAAAATACAGTAATTGTAAACAAAAAATTATTTTAGGAACAACAACACGTGAGAATGTAAATGAATACAGTACAGTAATTGTAAACAAAAATAAACAAACAACAATGCAAGGGACGATTTTGGAATCGGAACAGCTGTTGGACTTTGTCCTCATATGCCTTGAATATTTGCTGTTTCTTAATATTAAGTTGCGGTAGACATGTGCACAATTGTCGGTGTCCGTTTTAAAATTCATCCTCATATTATTAGGGGTGTTCACAATGTGCATCATTTCCAATGTGAATCTTTTGTAGTAATTTTTCTCCTCCTCTAAAATAATGACGCTTTCAAAATTCGGATGATGTCCAGTATCTTTACAATGCGTTGTTGATGCTGTTTTGTTATCAGAAGAGTTGTGCCTTAATTTAATATTCGATTTGTGAGCGGATATCCTTGTCTTTAATTTTGATTTCGTTGTCCCAACATATACTTTCTCGCATAAGAATGACCCGTCGCCATTACATGGAATCCTATATACCACATTCGATTTTTCCTGTCTCGGGATTTTATCTTTCATATTGTTGAACATATTTCTCAAAGTATTGTAATTTACATATTATTCAATTGTTTTATTTTTCCGGCCTTGAGCTCATTAAAAATCTATATATATTTTAATTTAATTTAATTTTAATAAAACTAGCTCAAATGTAATTTTATTTGTTTTTTTTTTCTTTTATTTATTTTGATTGAAATTTAATTAGAATTTGTTTCGCAGCTTTAATAAAATTCCATCTATTTTGAAAGTAAGCTCCCAGACACGGTGTTACGCGTGTATGTATGCGCATATGTATACGGGGATTGATTTTAGTTTTAATTCCGAAATAACCCAATTTATTTTTATATATGTATTATATGTAAATTTATATTCAAATTTGTTTTTCAGTTTTGACTTAACTGAATTTTCCCGTAAATTGTTCAATTATTTTATTGCGTTGATTTGTTTTGATTGCTGAGCGCGCACACAAGGCTCTGCGCACGGACGCATGAAAATCGGTTTAAAAGCATAGAAGCCCCACAAATGATGTACGCGCTATCCATCAAGTGGCCCATATGAATCTCCTGTGAAGTCACCTGCCGGCCTGATGGCGTTGTTCGCGTATTCTCAGATCTGTTATTATATTTTGCAGATGTTTTTCACTGTAATCCCAACTGCTTTATCGTTATTCATCTGGGATGTCAGATTTTCTGGCCTTGGCTCTACCTTCATAACGATTCTTAATTTCTCCCGCTCAAACGAAAACGAAGGACAAGAAAATAAAATGTTTTCTGCGGTCTCCGGCACCATTTCACACTAGACACCAACCATTGCATTATCATGACCATATATATATAAATACTCTCTGAAACAGCCGTGCCTACTTAGCACCTGGGTCATATAAAATTACATTTCGCCAAGCGATCTGCCTAGCCAAGCTTCGATACTCGGGATGAGTCGGAAAGTCCAGCGCCCATTTGGCGACATGTCCCAACGTTGTTGCCATTGTGTAAGACTTTTACGGAGTTCGGCCGCTGTTTCGGGTATTGAGAGGGCAATGCCTTTGATAGGTAAGCAGGATTTCATTATCCAGCAGATCGGCAGACATTATGCCAGCAATCACACAGGTTGCCTCTAATGAAACCGTGCGGAAAGTGCTTTTTGTCTGACCTTAGTTAGTAACTACCTCCGGTTTTGACCAGATACACCTCTATTTGCCATTAATCTAGCTAGATTACTATGGACCGTTGTTGTCTTTTGTGTCACAGTTTCGATATGTAGTTTAAATGAAAGCCTGGCATCTATCATAACATATATATACCGTCCTGCAGGCAAAGTTTTGAATACATGCCCATTAAAGTCTAGATGTGTCTTTTCCTTTTTCTTCATGCTTATTATAACCACACCTTAGGTTTTCTCAGTTGCCAACTGCAGCTTTTTGTCTTTGAGCAGCCATCAATTAATAAAGCCGTGTCTATCGTGGCCAATTTAATGTGTTCAATGTCCTTAGCTAAAATACTGACCACAATATTATCTGCGTATCCGACTACCTTCACTTCTTTTAGAACAGGTGGACGTAGGACTACATCACTGAGGCTTGGGGAACTCCGCTGCTGACATCATATCTATTTTTACCTAAATCAGTATTATAAAACAAAACTCTGTCGGTAAGATAACTATCTACTATATTTATAAGATATGGTGGGGTATATATTGCCTTTAACGCCTCAATTATTTGTGACCACTTTAATGAGTTAAACGCGTTTTCAATGTCTAAGGTCACTACTGCACATATTCCTTTGAACTGTTTTCCGCTATTTGTGTGCATTGAGTGTGGATCGTCCCTTTCGACAAAAATTTACGAGTGTCGATGTGCTTCAATAAACGATCGCAGATCGCACGTTCTAGTTATTTGCCTAACGAGTCTATCATAACAAGTGATTTATAAGAACCAAGATCCCCTGACGGCTTATTGCGCTTGGAAAGCAGCACTAGTTTCTGCCTTTTCCACCTCTTCGGGAAAACGCCATGTCGCAGGCATCCGTTGATAACAAGTAAAAAGACCATCGGGGAACCAGCCCCTGAAGCCCTGATGGCAATGTTGTGCCCAACGACTTGCTGCTCTTTTGCCGTTCATTTGCAGCTTGAATTTCATCTGGTATAACAGGTGGACAATTTATCAAGTAATTTTTATTCAATGCCTTATTTCAAGTCTATATTTTTAAAAAAGCACTTCGACTCTTTGCCTGAGCAGAATGGGACATGCATTGGCTGATTTGAACTTTCCATAACAATTTTGTAAGCGCCACCCCAAGGATACTCGTCAATTTCACTACAAATCTCTTTGAAACAAAATTTTTTTGCTTTCCTTTATTGCATTTGGTATGTTTGCGAGTGTGTCCATATGAACGTGCAGTCCAGTAGAAACCACGAACAGCTACCCAGCAGGAATCGGTTCCAAATAAAACTAAATGTAAATAATAAAAAATCGCATTGGTTTTTCATGCTGAAACCGAGCCCAGTAAATTAGGAATCGGTCAGAGGGGTATCGACCCATTTAAGATAAGTGCAAGGCTTGGGAAACTCACCCGTGCAAACTTTTACGGAGAACGCTATTCTCTGAGAACTCTTAGACAGCATCTGTAGAAGGGTACTCCAAAACGCCCCGCGTGATTGCTTATGAGGCAGTGGCCTGTTAGAGACTCATCGCCAATAACTTGGGATATATCACAGTTTTACCGTTTTACGGTAAAAAGACTACACGACCGTGTACGGTCCCATCTGAGCGAAGTCAGCCTAGAGACTCTACAAGTCGTAGTTTGTGTCCGTCTGTCATTTGTACGACCTTTACTGGAAAGAATCTGCTTGGTTGTTTCTTCCCTCGCAAGTTCATCCGCTAAACAGTTGCCCTCAATGTCCCCGTGGCCTGGAACCCAAATAAGATTAAGTCTGTTCTGATTAGCCATCGCCTGCAGAGTTCGGCGGCCGTTCAGTATAATCTTTGATCTAATAGTAGCTGAGCTCACAGCTTTTACTTCCTCTTGGCTATCACTAAGTATAAAGATATCCTTGCATTTTAAAGTGGTTTTTAGATCCTGTGATAAGACCCCTTCTCCCTTCTGCCATTAAACTTCGAACCATCTGAGTGCCTACGCAAGCTAGACTCCCATTGACATGTCTCTCTTAAACTAAGCGAAGCAAGAGCCGCCACTTGCTGGCCGACAAAGTTAAGTGCCAGAAGGTCACGAAAGACATTCAAGGCGTCATTTGGTGTTTTTCGGAACGCTTCGCTAGTGCAGATCATACTGGCTCTCTGCAGTTTGCTAAGTAGATAAAGATTAGCAGCTCTGCTCAAGGCAGTTCACCATATGATAGCTTCGTAGAGGATGATTGGTCTTACCACCGCTGTATAGATCCAGCGGCATACGTTTAGATTCAGACCCCATCTTTTCCCAATGGCCCTTTTACAAGAGAATAGGGCCACTGAAGCCTTCTGATATCGCTGGATAATATTATTCCTCCAGCTTAGTTTCATGTCTAGTATGACGCGAAGGAACTTGGCTTCCTTCTTTAGATCCAGACGGATTCCATTTAATTCCGGCGTAATTACCTCCGGAACCTCATATTTCCTAGTAAAAATTATCACCTTCAATTTTTCTGAGTTGCCGCTGAGACCACACCGCGTTGACTAGTTCCCCATATCCCGGAGTGTCCCTTGCATCAAATCAAGGTCTGTGAGAAATGGCCCATATATGTTAAGGCGATGTCATCTGCATATGCGACAACTCTGGCAGCCCCCCATTCCATCTCTCGCAGCAGAGAATTAACGGTCATATTCCAGAGAAGGGGTGAAAGCACACCACCTTGCAGCGTTCCGCGAGACACCTGTCTCTAAACACGACTTGCACCGACTTCTGCTGTAATCTTCCTGCCCTACAGCATTTGCTCTATAAATCAACCAAGGGGTGTGTTACACCAAGTCCCCTTAAGTCCTCTATTATGACCTCTGGACTAATGTTATTAAAAGCACCGTAATATCAAGAAAATCTACAATACAGAATTTCTTGAAACTAAAAAACTTCGATATAGTTAACTAGGGAATGTTATGCAGTGTCCGTGTACCCTCAAGGTATGCATGTTGATTATTAGAAAATAGCCTTTTGCCGATTGTAAAAGAGAGAAAGGTATTTGTTAGCCTTAAGTTATATTTTCTTTTGAGATAGGGAGATTAACGATGGCGCCCGAAGAGGAGCATTAAACTTCCTTTGTTTTTTTAATTTTTAGGAAAGTATGGTCGAGAAGTAGTTCTAACGTTTCTTTTTCCATTGCTGTCCAGAAGACATCCTGTCTTTTCTACAGTCGGGATTGTTGTGCCCGACAAGATGTTTCGTAGTCTGTTAAAACTCATCTCGACTGTTTATGTCGGTGCTTCCCCACTGCAAATGGTGGGCGTTACATCGCAACCGATGAGTACTAAACTCGCTGTGTCATCGCTCACTAGCCTGCGAAGCTAACCTCAGCCTAAGGAGGGGGATCCTCAGCTTCGTACGCCATGTACGTGGAGGCCATCAGCAAAGACTTCCCGCAGCGTTGTCGTCATGTATCCATCACTATAATTGTCTAAAAGAAAAATGTTAAATATTTCTTTGCCATTGCACAGGTTCTTATATTACCTTTACCACGCTCAACAAGTAGCTAATAGCCAACCGCACCTAGAAATGATGGGTACTCTGCTCCAAGGGCTACAGGACGATCACGGAAAGCCCTGGGGTCGCCCCTGGAGCATACCCGTAGTTACTCGCTATGCGGCGAAGGGGTGCCTTAGGCGAATGCGTAGAGGGGAAGACGAATTGGTTTTGTTTTTTATAAACTTTATTGGCCTTTCCATTCTAATTGTGTCCCCACTTGAAACCGCTATCCTCCCTCGATGTTGTAGTCGCTATAGGATCCCATGGTTATCTATGATAAAGGGGATGAGGAAAGTCATACAAGGGTTGGCACCTACCCTTATGACGTAGGGTGCTCAGAGCCAGATCCAGCGCAAAAACTGGAGGGTCGCCTCAGCCGTTACCTACAACAACCATCTAAATGATGACGAGATCGGAACGTACTTCGAGGCTTGCCAGGGTTTTAACGAGACGGAGGCAACCACGGCATTAATCTGAAAACCATTTCTGCAGCGTTTAAACCCATCACATCTAAAGATCAGCCGTCGCGTTGCACTTCACTACATCTTTAATAACTATTTGAAACATTACACAGAGAAATTTTGGAAAACAAATTAAAAAAGATATTGAACTGAATTGGTTTAATACTTATCTATCCGAAAGGATTCAAAGAATCGAGGATGCATATTAAGTTTTAAAATGTAGAGATAGGGGTTCAATCCAAGGTGATATTATCTTCATTATTTATAGAAATGATATCGAAAGTGTTTTAAAACACTGCAAGGTTGTAATGTACGCTGATAATACTCTAATATATCCAGAAGGAGAAACAACAACTGAAAGTGAAAGCAAGACAATATATGACATTCAGCAGCAGAACAGAAAACGAAAATGATGGAAATAAATATGAGTAGTGAAATTGAATTGAAAATAAATAAGATTAGTATTAAGAAGGTGGACAAAATTAAATATTTAGGTATCATAATGAAATTCAATGAACAAAATAAATATGTTCAATTAAGGCAAACCCTAATATCATCAGCATAACTCATTTGGTGAGTGACATCACATAAAACACTCATCATTTATTACTCATAATCATATTTAATATTTATGCGTACACTGCGTGCATGCGCTTGTTTATTTACTTATTGTTTATCAATACACACATGTACATATATTACTACTTATATGTGCTTGCATTTGTATAGTTAATGTTTATACTGCCGCTAAACCAGATGATATGAGAACATCGTTTGTTGGCTCTGCCGTTAAATCAGGCCACCACCCAAACAATTATTGTTGAGTATGCACATATGTACATATGTACCTAAGTACAAATACCATGTATTTAAGGAAAAGTGTTAAATAGAATTATTCATTTCATATGTAGAGTTGCAATAAAGAAGATATTGTAATCAAACTTCGTTGTGTCCTTGATTTACCTTTTGGATAATTTTTATAATACTGTTCCTACATGTTGTAATTAAAAACAACTCAATAAACTACAAAAACTGCAAAACAAAGGAATGAGATGTATATTAAAAAGTAGTTATACACCCTCGTTAAAATTATGCATGAGATGCTGAAATGGTTGAATATTCCACAAAGACTTCAACTCAATACGCTGTTGTTGGTATACAAAATTAAGAACAACAATGCCAGAAACCTAAACGATTTTAGGATAATATTTCAGAGTACCAGCGGAGCCCAGAGCTCAATTTTCTACAAGCGATTTCAATGTTTTAACGCCTTGCTAGAATATATAAAAAATTATTACAATATAAAAATATTTAAAATAAATTGAATAGAATACGTTTAAAACGAATAATGAGCCAAAACACTGTCCAAACAGTATTGTATATAATAGGATAATTTAATATTTACTGTGACCTCGAATAAAATTGTCAAATATTAAAAATATTTATTAGGCCAACAGAAAAATATCTAACATTTATTTACTTTGTTATAGAAATAAAATTTAAATGTAAATAGTTATGAAAATACTAAGAAATTAACTTACTTACCTTCATTATTTTATTTAATTTTTTTTTTTTAAATGAGCTAAAGGCAAATTTTTGTTGGAAAAAATAGAGAAAAAACAACAACACCAAAGCGGTAGAAGTTATAGTACTATTTCGGAAATCACAACATTTCCTCATGAGACTTATTTCTTCACGGCTTCCGCGGGAGTCGAACCTGAGCTGTTGTTATTTTCTCCTTTTCCTTTACAACTCACTACAATCAAGTGCGACTGTTCCGTCGCTATTTCAACTTGACTGTGTAGTTGTTGTTTATACAAATTTTGTATATTTATATTTGTTTGTTAGGCAGGCTCAACCTTATTGTTAATTTTTGTTGTTTTCGACCTGTTTAATTTCATTATTTTTTATTTTTTTATTTTTTTTTTTATTTTTAAATGAGCTAAAGGCCAATTTTTGTTGGAGAAATTAGAGAAAAAACAACAACACCAAAGCGGTAGAAGTTATAGTACTATTTCGGAAATCACCACATTCCCTCATCAGATTTCTTTCTTCACGGCTTAAGCGGGAGTCGAACCTGCGCCGCCACGCAACACTTAAGCCAGCGTCTCAACAGGCTGAGCTAAGCTTACGCTGTGTGACCTGTTGTTATTTTCTCCTTTTCCTTTACAACTCACTACAATCAAGTGCGACTGTTCCGCCGCTATTTCAACTTGACTGTGTATTTATTGTTTGTACAAATTTTGTATATTTATATTTGTTTGTTAGGCAGGCTCAACCTTATTGTTAATTTTTGTTGTTTTCGACCTGTTTAATTTCATTTAAAATTTTTTTTTTTTAAATGTGCTAAAGGCCAATTTTTGTTGGAAAAATTAGAGAAAAAACAACAACACCAAAGCGGTAGTTACATTTTTCAGTATATGGTCAAAGAGTTTAAAGCCATTACAGGCATGTAGTTATGAACTTTTATTTTTATTTTTTAAGAATTTAATTTTTTGAATATTCTCATATATGAATGTTATATATGAATGAAATATTTATTGAAGTATAATTCCAAAATTTTCTTTTTGATTTAATATAACAAAAATTACTTAAATCTAAAATTTTTTCAACAAACAAAGTTAAATTGAACAAAGTACCATAACATATAATAATACAAAATAAGAAAATGATAAACCCTACAATACTCCCCCTTCGAGAGAATTACTATTATATATACTAAAAGTAACTGGTTTCTTGTTTGATATTCTGCTATTAACTAATCAAATTATTGTTTCTGGTATTTGTGTTGCTGCAGTTATTGCTGGTTTCAGTCTGTTTATCGGAATCGTCTTAATATCATTACCAACTTCAAGTTTCAAATATTTTTTGTCTTTTTCCACCACTTTGTAAGGTCCTTCCTAAGGTTGTTGTTATGATCGTTTATTAATGACACGCACAAACACAAATTTACAAGTCTTTAAATCCTTTGGCACATATATACTAGTGTCAGAAAATTCTGATTATGATTTAAATTTTTTATTTTTTTTTTAATTGTTTTATTTTGCAATCTGTCAGTAATCAGACAATAAGCAAAAGATATAATATATAAGAAAACATAACTTAGCTCAATAACTTCCAAAGAAGCTAGTAAGTAATATACAATACTAAATAAGATTAAGGGATAACGGAAGTTAGTTATTCAAATGTTTACATAACAATAATTAAATAACAGAAAGTATAATGTTTTAAAAGTGCAAGTCTAATACATGTTTTCTCTTTAACCTAAATATTTCACTACTTTCGTCTGGTAGCGTTATGGCTAGTACTATTTACATAGTTAGTGCTAAATTTTTTAATTTCTTCTTTAATAGTGGGCATACCAAGATCTGCATGAATGCATTTGTTTGTAACAAACCATGGAGCGTTTGTTATCATTCTAAGCACTTTGTTTTGAAAGCGTTGTAAGATCTCTAAATTTGAGTTGCTCGTTGTACCCCAAAGGTGCATCCCATACGTCCAGACTGGTTTTATTATGGTTTTATATAGTAATAACTTATTTTCTAGCCTAAGTTCTGACTGAATTCCTAGTAGCCAGTACATTATATTAACCTTCATGTCAACTTGTTTTCTTTGAGCTTTGACATGATCCTTCCATGTCAATCGTTTATCCATATGCATTCCTAGATAATTTACGCAATTTGTTTGTGGTATATTTTTATTATACAATTTTACGTCTGGACATACACCTTTTCTTAACGTAATTATACTCGTAATGTGCTGACATATTTCAATATTGACCACGATTTTCTATTTATCTAACCATAGTTCCAGGGCATTAATCTGTTGTTGAGTGGTAATAGACACACGATTTGGACATTCATCTGTTACAATTATTGCAGTATCATCTGCATATGTTGCTATGGTTATATTATTTAATTGTGGGATATCGGAGGTGTATAAAGTATAGGATACCGGACGAAACACACTTCCTTGTGGTACACCTGCTCTTATATTGAATATGTTCGTTTTAATATCGCCGAGCTTCACATAAAAAGTTTTATAATTTAATTATGATTTTAGAATTAAATAGTATGGCATTGGTAGTAGTGTTTTTATCTTGAAAAGTATACCTTTATCGAATACCTTTTTAATGTCTAAGAATACACCAGAGCAATATGGTTTGCATCTGATATAACTGGTGAGGTGGGATTATATTTTTTTTGTTAATAATTGGTAACACTCTATCTAAAAATATTCGTTCACAGTCATCGACGAGCTTTCGCACTGAAAAGACGTCTGTTTTTCGCTTACGGAGTTGTTTTGATTTCTTTCCGCTAATTTCGGTGTGACCGCTTTTTGAGTACTCTTACTCGTATTTTCTTCTATTCACGTCTATTCGTATTTCCGCGCCCACGTACAGTTTTCGATTACGTGAACTTCTATAAAAAGTGCACGATGGCCCCAGGGCCACCAAACATCAGAGCAAATCGATTTGCATTACTAGATACTGGACCTAAAAAAAAGATACACAAAACTGAATCAAGTGCTCTTCAAATCGATTTCCCCTTCCTCCCTGAAATTAAAATTGTTGACCCAAAATTTATCGTGATCGAATCCACAGATTCGTCGAGGCCTATCTCTACTTACGCATGTTTTGCCATACATCGAGGTATTAAGCAAATAAGTAGTGAAGTACATTCGATTTCTACACTTCGCGATGGAAAACTTTTACTACTGTAAAAAATAATAAAATCGCCGAAAAATATTTAAAAGTGAAACAAACAGAAAATGTGTGTTATATTTCAGTCAAGCTGCACGAATCACTCAACAACGTGAAAGGCACTGTGTTTTCCACTTTTCTTAACAATGTAGGAGAGGAAGAAATTGTTAAAGAATTGTGCTCTCAGGGAGTTGTAGAGGCCCACAAATTTAAAAAAATTACCGATGGGAAGCTTCACCCTTCGGGAGTTGTGTTGCTGACTTTTAATTTATACAATCTGCCCAGCAAAATTGATATTGCCTGGTGTAAGGTATATATTCCGCTCCCCATGCGCTGCAAGTCTTGCCAACTTCTTGGACACACCAAAAATAATTGTAAACGCTCCCCTCTTTGTGGGAATTGTTCTCTCCCCCCTCATTCCCCATCCGATTGCGAACGCACATTTCGCGCTAACTGTTCCCAACCATACCCCTCCTCTTCCAAAGACTGTACAAAGTTCCTTTAAGCCAAATAAATAATAAAAATAAAAACCATAAGCAAATGCTCAATGGGAGAAGCTATAAAAAACACAAACAACAACATAGTATAACAAGCTCGCCCAGTAACTCCTATGCTGGCATATCATCGAGTTTAAACCAAAGCACGATCAATTCAACAGCAACATCAGCTACAACAAATTATAAAAATTAACTATTCTGACTCCCCTATGATTGAATGCAATACAACAGTAACAACCAACAAAAATATTGCTTCAACTCAAAATGTTAACAATTACAACTTCTCTTCTAACTCTCTGACTTTCAATATACCACGTACACCCACTTATCTAAACGAAACAGAAACTAACTACAACAGCAATCAACCTTCTCCAACAATTTCACCTCTTTCTTCTCCACAATTCCAATCACTCTACCAACCTCTCCCATCTCTCTCCCAAATACTAGCACGTCAGATAACGATACTCGATAACTTAAATAACTCCTACATACACATGAATACATTATCACATCTGCTTTTCTCTCGATCAAGTTTTATGACGTTTAAAATTGTCCAGTGGAATATAAATGGTTAATTCAACAACTATCACGAACTGCAATTGCTAATCAAAGAGAAAAATCCAGATGTAATATGTGTTCAAGAGACACACATCTCTTTAACATTTAACAACAATCTCTTTTTTCCGAAACAGTTTATTGGCTACTTTTTTAACCTACCGAGCATCTAAACTAACAAGCAAGGTGTTCGCATACTAATTAAAATAACTATTCCACATGAAGGTATTGATGTAGGTTAGGTTAGGTTAGGTGGTAGCCCCAAGAATGGGGCTCACTTAGACTAGATTTAAAGTCCATTGTGGTACCACTGGTATAATTATACCCTATTTTATTTTAACCTGAACTGAGACGATACCCACCGTAAGATGCATATATATATTAAAAGAAGCGCCGGGAGCTCGCAATGAAGGTGCGCAACATACTTATGTTTACCCCACAGAGCCTCTCTGGATCATCGACAAAGTACGATCCCAGGAGCTTAAATCTGAGCCTTGCGAAGGCAGGGCAGCTGAGAAGGTAGTGTTGAGAAGATTCCACCTCATCATCCTCCATGCAGCTGCCGCACCTCGGGTTCGAGACAATGCCCAGCCTTACAGCGTGAATTCCCATTGCGCAGTGCCCGGTCAGTACACCGATCAAAGCCGAGAGCAGTGGCCTGGTTGTGCTAAGTAAATACGCAGACCGCCCGCGGTCCAGCACCGGCCAAAAGGACCTTGCAACTTTGCAAGTCGGTGTTTCCGCCCAGCGTTTGCCGAGCCGACCGAAGGCCCATTTTTCCAGGAGCAGACCGCAAGTGGAAAGGGCAATCCCAATGCCCTTCCTCAACGGAGCGATATCCTCTGTTGTACCCTATCTGGCCAGCTCATCAGCGCGGCAGTTTCCGGCTATGTCACTGTGTCCTGGGACCCAGATTAGCCGGATGTGGAAATCCTCTGACGCGGCCGAAAGGGAGGTCAAGCATTCGCCGACCAATTTTGACCTCACCGTCAGAGATCCCAAAGCTCTAATAGCGGCTTGGCTGTCGGAGTAGATGTTCACCGCCTTCTGAGGTATGGTTCTACCACCCAGGCGGTCCACCGCTTCTTTGATTGCAGCTACTTCTGCTTGAAAAACACTGCAAAAATTTCGTAACCTGAACTTACGACTGAGCGATAGTTCCACCCAGAAAACGCCCCCTCCAACTCTACCCTCCAGTTTCGATCCATCCGAGAACAGGTTCACTGCGCCTTTACACCAGAGGTCATCTCCCTTCCACTCCTCCCTTGATGGGATGTGTGTGGTGAAGGACCCTCTAGGGGCAATCTTCGGCGCGCACAGATCTACGCCCTCCGGGATGAACTCGAATTGTCTTAGGATCGCAGAGTGCCCATTCACCTGGGTTAGAGAAAACCCGGCACGCCGCAACCTGATGGCAGAGCAAGCGGCGGCGACTTTACCCGCCAAGTCCACGGGGATGATGCCAAGCATCACGTTTAGAGCCAGTGTTGGGGTGGTGCGTAGTGCCCCACTAATGCCAATGAAGGCGCTTCTCTGCACCCGTTCTAAGATCTTAGCTAGAGTAGATCTGTCTAGTGCGTTCCACCAAATGAAGACTCCATATAACATAATTGGTTTTATGACTGTTTCATACAGCCAGAGGACCACTTTTGGAGAGAGACCCCATCTTTTTCCGATGGCTCCCCTACAGCAGTATAACGCGACCGACGCCTTCTTGGCCCTATCCTCGATGTTCGGCCTCCAGTTCAGCTTTCTGTCCAGAATAACCGCCAAATACCTGACCCTGTCAGAAAGCACAAGAGGAGTGCCAGCGATGGAGGGTAATTGTGCATCCGGGGCCCTATGCTTCCTTGTGAACAAGACCAGCTCCGTCTTGTTGGAATTTATAGCTAACCCACAGCTTGTGGACCACTTTGTCACCAGATTAAGGTAACCTTGCATGAGGTCATACAGCGTAGTTGGGAACTTTCCTCTCACTATAAACGCCACGTCATCCGCGTAGGCAACAGCCTCACATCCTCTCCCCTCCAGCATTTCCAGGACCTCGTGCCCCTGCTCACCTTTTGATGAGCCGACGCACTCCCCCATTCCGCCACGACAGTTCTGTCGCAAAGCATGTTGGAGATAAACCTAATTAAATTGGACTCGACCCCGAGCCGACCTAGGGCCAGCATAACCGCGTTCGGGAGAACATTGTTAAAAGCTCCTTCAATGTCAATAAACGCTCCCACTGCATACTCTTTATGCTCGAAGGACTCTTCGATTATTTTAACTGTGGAGTGCAAAGCAGACTCCACAGATCTACCTTTCATATAGGCATGTTGAGAGAGGCTTAATTTCTCGCGTGGAATTCTATTTCTGATGTATAGGTCTATCAGTCTCTCGAGGGTCTTCAGGAGGAAAGACGAGAGGCTGATTAGCCTGAAGTCCTTGGGGGACACGTGAGAGCTCTTCCCCCTCTTGGGAATAAAAGTCACCCTCACCCGCCTCCAAGCCCTCGGGACATACCCCCTATCCACGCAGTTCGCATAGATGGGGGCAAGCCACTGACATGAGACATCTTTCGCCCTCTGTAGTTGCGCGGGTATAATACCATCCGGTCCCGGCGACTTGAAGGGTTTAAAAGAGTCCAGGACCCAGAGCAGGCGGCGTCCCCCCAGTAGTTCACTAGAGGGGACCGAGATGCCACCGATATCCATGTCGGTTGCTATATTCGGAGCGGGGTTCTCAGGAAAGTGGACTCCCAGAAGCAGCCTGAGAGAATTCTCACTACTAGTCGCCCATTCTCCCGATTCAGCTCTCAGGTATCCCATTGGGACAGGATTGCTAGATATGATGCGTCTAAAACGCGAAGCCTCATGGCAACCTTCCACGGTCTCGCAGAAGTTTCTCCATGATGTGCGTTTAGACTTCTTAATTTCGTATTTATAAATTGAGAGGCTAGCTTTGTAGAGTTCCCAGTGCTGCTGGAGGTTACTCTTTTAGCCTTATTGAAGAGACGTCTACTCGCTGTCCGAAGTTCAGACAGCTCCGCTGTCCACCAGCTCGGTTTTACCCTTCGTGAACCTCTGCTCAAGGGGCACGAGCATTTAATTGCATCTTTGCATGCTGAGGTAAATTTCTCTACCATATCATCGATGGAACGTACCGAAAGGTCTAAACTCCCAACCGGGGGTTCAGTCAGCTTTTCCTGCAGTTTCTTGCAGTATATATCCCACCTAGTTCTCTTTAGATTCCTAAAGGGTTTGTTTTTGGGACAATCCTCGTTCAAGGTGAATTCAATATACCTATGGTCTGAATAGGAATGAGTCTCTAGAACTCTCCAGTCAGATATAAGTGGTATTAAGGAAGGAGAGGCCAGGAGAGACCGCAGTTATAAAAGTAGGCTCAAAGCCTCTGTTGCAGATAGCTAAATTCTCGGTAACAATAAAATCAAAAAGTGACTCACCTCTTTTGTTTATGTCCGAGCTTCCCCAGCACGTGTGCCATGAGTTCGCATCAGATCCAATGATGATATCGACATCTCGCCGTTTCGCCCCGGCAGTAGGGTTGGTGGTGGTTCCAGCACGTCATCGTACGCCATGTATGCCGATATAAGCCAGATTTTACCAGCGCCGCCCTCCAGGCTTACTGTGACAATATCATTATTGCTGAAATTGGGCAAAATAAATGCTTTTAGTTCCTTTCTTACGAGCATGCAAGATCTAGGTTTACATACTTGCTTCTGCATAATCAGGTTATAGTTTGGCGTCCTGATACCAGAGATTCCGCTACTACTCAGCCACGGCTCTTGAATCAGGACTATATCAGCTCCACCTTACTCCAGGTGGATTTTTAGGTTTGCGGAGGCCGCTTTAGAGCGCTGGAAGTTTATTTGTAGGATCTTCATCCAGTAATTCCTCCATCCACGCCAACTCGGCACCCTCGTCAACCGCGGACAGTAACCTGTCTTCCTCTGCACTGTCAAAAAGGCGTCCGATGCTAATTTCCGAACCCACCGAAAAGGAAACATCACTAGCGCTTTCCGCCTCTGACATCTCAGATGGAGTCAGCCTTCGAAGGCTCTTCCGCCCCACGCACCACTGGAAGTCCGGGTTCGTCCCTCCCGCCATCGGAATGGTAGACCTTTAGGACCACCTTTTAGAAGCCGTAGTTGACAACCCCCTGGCACTCGGAGAGGGGACGAGCGACTCCGCATTCAGCAGTAACACTGCCTGCCTATTCAGGCCCTTAGACCGCTCCACTTTGACCACCTTCCAGTTGTGCGCCGGGAGGTGCGGGTTACAATATCGGAGAAGTTCCTCCATTTCCTCTGGTGAAGAAGGCCTTGCTGGTAGCCAGACCCGCGCGCGCGGACGTGAGGGTTCACGCCTCTAGCTTGGCACCCTTCCAGACCTCCCCCACCAGAGCCACTGCAGCCTTATATACGTTCGCCGACCGCTCGTCGGCACAAACTATTCGTTTGTGGATGCCATGGTGCCACCCGGCATCTTCACATTTTGGAGGAGGCCCAGGGTTTCCTCTGACCACTTTCACGAAGACCGTGGTGATGGCCGCGGCCACCCGCCTCCAGTTTTCCTTGGGGATGGCTCCATCCTCCTTACTTTTGTTGATTAGTCCAAGAGTTATCGACCCCGCCCGTTTAGCAATTTCGCTGAAAGAAAACGGGGGCCACCCGTCTTGGGCCTTTTCCCCGCAGGGTTTTCCCCTTCTAGAGACCTTTGTCTCTTTGGTGGCTCGTTGGAAGAAGGTGCGCCCGCAGCCTTGACTTCCGCTAGTTTATCCTCCGCCTTATCTTCGCGCAGCATGCTGCGAGCCCACTCAAGCGTCTGAGCATGCTTTTCGGAAAGCTGCTTTGCGTCCTGCCCCCCGTAGCGACTGACAATTTTAGCCGCTAATCGTCGGTCGGAATGCGCCTTTCGCCTATCAGACCGCCCCGATACAGCCTTCTCTATGCTGGGCTTGGACACCCCTTTGCTAGTGCTAGCTGCTTCAGCCTGTGCCCTATTAGATTGAGCCGTGGACGGTTTCGTCCTCGACTCCCCACCCCTTATCCTTCGGTTTATTGTAGCCGCGGCCGATTTCGGCGCAGTAGCCCTGTCCCTCAGTTTCTGCCTAGAGTCAATGGGGAGGTTCGGTCTCGACCCTCCAACCCCCGCATCAGGAGTCCTACTGCCGGGCATGCTGATCTCACTGGAGATGAAGCCCGCAGTCTTAGACGATTCCGCCTCGCCGGCAGTGGATTCTGCTACCTGCCCAGAGGAGCCAGCGTTGGTGCTCGATTTCGGATCACCTCTACCGCCCGAAGAAAAAATTTGTTTATTAAGTTTGTTGGAGTTTGTGTTCATTCTATATGGGTCCCCACTCAGAGCCACTATCCGCACCCCGATGTGTAGTCGCCTATGAAGGTCCCATGGTTGTCCCCAAGGGGGCCATGGCGAGGGTTGACGCGTGCCCTTATGGGGTCACTCGTTCAGAGCCGACCGGCGCAAAGCGGGAGCGTAGCTCAACCAACACCTACACCACCAACCTAACGGTGACGGGGAGCGGAACGTACTCTGAGGCCTTCCAGGGTTTTAATGGGACGGGGGCAGTTGCGACATTAGCCCACCAGCCATTTCTGCAGAGTGCCACCTCTACATACTCAGGTTGCAGAATACCGCAACCACCAGCGCCGAGATCAACAGATCCAAAACATATAAACTAAGAAAGTCCAGAGGAAAAGCCAGGGGTCGTTACCGTTCAGGTGTGGCCGTGTAGGCCGCAGGTCATTTAGCGTTACCCAGGATGCACCGCGAGGAGGCGACCCACCTTACATCCCAGTTATTGATGTAACTTCCACATTGTCAACCATAGCACTAAAACTGAAACTCAATCCGTCTTTCTGTATTGTAAACACATAAATTCCTCCTCAGCAAGCATTCAATGAATCCGAATTAAGCAACTTATTTCATCAACTCCCTGCACCTATTTTGTGGACAGGCGATTTCAATGGTTGAAATCTTCTGTGGGATCCAATAAATCAAATACTAGAGGTTTGATTATTAAATATCATAATGAATAACCAGCAGGCATTACTTAATAATGGGGCCCCCATCCACTTATCAACCCAGTCAACCTTCACTAACGTGGACCTATCCATATCTTCTCCCCAACTTTCTCCACGAATCGACTGAAAAATTTCATCTGATCTCAAGGGCAGCGACCATTTCCCAATTTTCATCACTATTCAAATCAACCTTCTTCCTGTAAAATATAACCACCGTTCCATATTTAAAACGGGTTTTGCAAAATGGGATACATTCCAATCAGAAATATTGAAAAATATAAAAGACTCGGCAATTGACAATGTCAACCAAGAAACTGCCACTCTTACTAAAATGATACGCTCTGCAGCAAATATATCGATACCCCAAAGCAAAAGACATATCCGACACAAACCTAATCAACTACAAAATGGCCAACGCGCCTTTTAAAAGAGCGGTTAAGGATGCAAAGAGGAAAAGTTTTGAACTGATCTTTTTATATCAGCACTTTACGTAGAAAACAAAATCACTTTCTGCGAATTAGAATCGGCACTTCAACATGCTAAAGTTAAAACACCTGGCTTCGATCGCATATCCTACCATATGCTCTCAAATTTACCGCAAAGCGGAAAACATAAACTTCTATCCCTCTCCTTCTTTGCTGGTCGCCTTGCCGCGGCGAAGGGGCTTAAATGCCGTTCTGAGAGTTCCCCGCTGGGAGCTTTCAGACCGGGATGAACTAAGAGGAAAGCTTCATATTCCTTGCAGCCATGTAGGGGCAGAGAAAACCTTTGTCCCTACGGGTCTGGGAGGAATGTGGAGATAGCCGCATCAGCACCACCCTAAGCTAAGGTGTTGAGGTACCCGTCCCGAGAGATGAATGGTCAGCGGGTGGATATCGAATAGCTGGCCTCGAACGGTCCCCTCCGATGCCCGGGCAAGGTCGAAGTGTACAAGCGCCTTCTCTATGCATGCCGGCTCTGCGGACGAGTGACTAACCCTTTCCGTGCCTACTCGTGGGACCAACAATGAACAATGAAAACAACTATAAAAATCCAACACAAACATCAACTGACGAAACAACGACGACGACAACGGCAACGAACAACGGACAAACGACAGCGACGACCCTCCCTTATCGGAATCCGGGATGCATCATGACGGAGTCCGATGAGGACACCCTGCTCGCCTCCAGTCAGGAGACGATAAAAAGTGCATCAGGCGTTACCACCCAAAGTAAGCCAAATGCACAAGCCAAGATCACACCCGAAAACGCTACCACCCAAAGTAGCCCTCCATATGAAAAACCATCTACTTCGAAAGCTGCCGGACCTACCATTCACAGTACACCGGTGGCCGGAGAAGAGGATGACACTGCCAAAAAGGGTGGTGTAAGAAAGAAACGGAAAAAGTCGCTCAACCAAATTCGTAAAAGTAGATACCAAAGAGCGGTATATATGATGGACAAACTGTCCAACACTGGTAACGCCTCCGGTTCTATTGAGTCGAAGAAGATTGAGCACTATAAGCAGGTGATAGAGAAATACGAGAACTTCTTGAAAGAGAAGACATCTATTCCTTCGTGCACACCCAGCCAGCCTAAGAATACGGGATCTCAGAAGAGAAACCGTTCAACGAACGAAAGCGGCAATGGGAATGACGCGAAGAAGCCTAAAAAGGCGACCCCTGCGCGCTCAGACAAATCCCATCGCAACTATGCCGAGGTAGCCAAAGATGGCCTGCAGGTAGCAATCGTCGACGATAACTCGAAGTCGCCGGCGGTGATTCAGCAGCACTGGGTGGAGATTGACGTCAAATTGTCGAGCCTCGTCATGGATCACGTACTCGACAATCCGGCGGGTCCCCACCCGGAGTTTGACTCCTCCGAAACCTTCCGGGATTACAGGGTGATCAGGTGCGCAAATCAAGCTTCCTTGGACTTCCTTGCCGGATGCGTCACTAAAATAAGTGGTGCATTCGTCGGGCTTAAGCTAAGGCTGATTCCGGCCGGAGAGGTCCCCAGGAGGTCACGTGCGCGTATCTGGTTACCCCCATTGGAGGAGCCGGGCGAGAAGCTGCTACGCTGCCTAAAGATTCAAAACGGGCACATACCAGCAATTTCGGATTGGCAACTTATTAAAGTTGAGCAGCCGAATAAGGCAAGCCGTCCCCTACTCTTGGCCATCTGCGAGGAATCGCTGGAGGCCCTCGCCAAAGCGGACAACAAAATCCGCTTTGGGATCCGTATGGCCAAGATGAAGATCTTTCGAGGCGACAAGGCTCCTGACGAAGACGACACTGAAGAGGTCGATGACGCAAGCCAGTTGCTGCGAGACGTCGCAATCACGGATCATGACCCCGGGCAAGATAAAATGCGTGCAGATTAATCTGCAGCACTCTAAATGTGCGACAGATAATCTGTCAATCTTGCTCAGTGAGGAAAACATCGATGTCGGCCTCATCCAGGAACCGTGGGTAAAAGACCTGCAGATTTTAGGCCTAACCAGCAGAACACATAACCTCCTCTATAGTGGTAACACAGGTAAACCCAGGGCGTGTATTCTAATCAAAAAAGATTTAAATGCATTTCTCTGTTCATATTACAGCACAGCAGATTTAACAGTGGTGAAGATAGAGTCCGGGAAGCATCGGAACCTACATATGGTGTCTGCCTACATGGCACATGACGAACTGAAGCGCTTCATCGCACAAAACCAAAACCAGACGAACATCATAATAGGAAACGACGCTAACGCGCGCAGCACTATATGGGGCAGCTCCGAAACAAACGAAAGAGGTGAGTCTCTCCTCCACTTTATACTAAATACCAATCTCTGTATTTCTAACAAGGGCAGGAAACCTACCTTCATTTTTCCCCGTTCAGAAAGGTTCTCGGGATGGGAAGAGGTGTTGGATATAACGCTATCGTCAGATGGTGTAATCGTAGATGACTGGAGGGTGTCAGACAAAGCATCGATGTCAGATCACTGTTTGATACTCTTCAGCATACGCGGTGAATCCTGCACCCCATCTCTATTTCGGAACCCTCGAAGAACGAATTGGGCTAAATTCAATAATATCACGTCGAAAAGTTTAGGAAGCGGTAAAATCAAAAAGATTATAACGGCAAGCGAACTAGGCGAAACAGTTGATAGGATGGAGAAATCTATCGAAATAGCCTTTAAGAAGTCCACCCCTTTTAGTACCCGTAAGGAAAAATCTCCACCTTGGTGGTCTGGAGAACTTAGGGAACTCAGGGCTAAAGTCAGGAAAACATTCAACGATAGCTACAGGTCAAAAGTATGGCAGTCATTGAAACAATACAAGAAAGCAGTAAGGAAAGCCAAGTCAGAACCCTGGCGGTCATTCTGCTCATCTGTAGAAACATGCAGGGAGTCCGCCAGACTGAGCAAAATTCTGTCAAAACAGCACTCAAATCCAAGCTTTCTCAGGAAGCACGATGGTGTGGACAGATAATGCCAGGGATTCATTGGAAGCCCTTACTAACACCCACTTCCCGGGGTGCGGCCAGAGACCAACGATATGGACTCAAACCAATCTTCTGGAACCCTCCGAGGTTGAACTGGAAACTGTTATAAACAATTTTCAACCCTACAAATCCCCCGGTCCAGATGGGATCTTACCAATAATGCTGCAAAAGCTTGGGGAACCCATGATCATATGGCTGGATCAGGTCTTTAAAGCCAGCATTCGACTATCACATGTTCCACAAAGCTGGAAAAGAGTCAAAGTTGTTTTCATTCCGAAGACAGGTAGAAGAACCCATGATGAAGCCAGAGACTTTAGGCCAATAAGTCTAACATCTTTTCTGCTTAAAGCACTAGAGAGATTGCTGGACATACATATCAGATCCATCATACAAGGATCAAAGCTATCGACAGCCCAACATGCGTATATTAAGGGCAGGTCAACAGAAACTGCTCTACACGAAGTGGTAGGCACCATAGAAAAATCAATCAACTTCAAAGAATTTACACTAGCTGCCTTCCTAGATATAGAGGGGGCTTTTAACAATATAAAGGTCGAGTCAATCACTCAATCACTACGAATGATAGGGGTATCTACCCACATCTGCGGATGGATTGAGCAGATGCTCAGGAACAGACATATTATAGCAACCAGTGGTTCATCAACACTCTCCCGCTATGCGAACAGAGTCACCCCGCAAGGGGGGTTCTGTCCCCATTACTTTGGGTAGTGGCTATGAACGATATTCTACTGAAGCTCAAAAGTGATGGAGTAAAAGTAGTTGCATATGCAGACGATGTCGTAGTGGCAGTATCTGGTCTTTTTCCCTCCACGATAAGCGAAATTCTCGAGGCAGCTCTGCGAAGACTCCAAAAATGGGCCTCACAAAGCGGGCTGGGTATCAACGCCGATAAGACAGAGCTAATGCTGTTCACTAAAAGAACTAAAATAGCACGGTTTAAACATCCTTCTCTTAACGGAACTCCTCTGACTCTATCCTCTGAAGCAAAGTACTTGGGTATCACATTGGACCCGAAACTTAGCTGGAAGAGAAACGTTGAGAGGCGTGTTGAGAAAGCATACATAGCCTATTACTCCAGCAAACGAATCATTAGTAAAAACTGAGGATTAAAACCAAAGCTTGTCCTGTGGTTGTACGCGGCCGTCCTAAGGCCGATACTTACCTACGGAGTACTGGTGTGGTGGCCAGCACTAGACAGGCAATATAATATCAAGAAGCTAAGCAGCATACAACGTGCAGCTTGCGCGAGTGTAACACTCCGCCTTATCTTCGCGCAGCATGCTGCGAGCCCACTCAAGCGTCTGAGCATGCTTTTCGGAAAGCTGCTTTGCGTCCTGCCCCCCGTAGCGACTGACAATTTTAGCCGCTAATCGTCGGTCGGAATGCGCCTTTCGCCTATCAGACCGCCCCGGGCTTGGACACCCCTTTGCTAGTGCTAGCTGCTTCAGCCTGTGCCCTATTAGATTGAGCCGTGGACGGTTTCGTCTTCGACTCCCCACCCCTTATCCTTCGGTTTGTTGTAGCCGCGGCCGATTTCGGCGCAGCAGCCCTGTCCCTCAGTTTCTGCCTAGAGTCAATGGGGAGGTTCGGTCTCGACCCTCCAACCCCCGCATCAGGAGTCCTACTGCCGGGCATGCTGATCTCACTGGAGATGAAGCCCGCAGCCTTAGACGATTCCGCCTCGCCGGCAGTAGATTCTGCTACCTGCCCAGAGGAGCCAGCGTTGGTGCTCGATTTCGGATCACCTCTACCGCCCGAAGAAAAAATTTGTTTATTAAGTTCGTTGGAGTTCGTGTTCATTCTATATGGGTCCCCACTCAGAGCCGCTATCCGCACCCCGATGTGTAGTCGCCTATGAAGGTCCCATGGTTGTCCCCGAGGGGGCCATGGCGAGGGTTGACGCGTGCCCTTATGGGGTCACGCGTTCAGAGCCGACCGGCGCAAAGCGGGAGCGTAGCTCAACCAACACCTACACCACCAACCTAACGGTGACGGGGAGCGGTACGTACTCTGAGGCCTGCCAGGGTTTTAACGGGACGGGGGCAGTTGCGACATTAGCCCACCAGCCATTTCTGCAGAGTGTCACCTCTACATACTCAGGTGGCAGAATACCGCAACGACCAGCGCCGAGATCAACAGAACCAAAACATATAAACTAAGAAAGTCCAGAGGAAAAGCCAGGGGTCGTTACCGTTCAGGTGTGGCCGTGTAGGCCGCAGGTCATTTAGCGTTACCCAGGATGCACCGCGAGGAGGCGACCAACCTTACATCCCAGTTATTGATGTAACTTCCACATTGTCAACCATAGCACTAAAACTGAAACTCAATCCGTCTTTCTGTATTGTAAACACATAAATTCCTCCTCAGCAAGCATTCAATGAATCCTAATTAAGCAACTTATTTCATCAACTCCCTGCACCTATTTTGTGGACAGGCGATTTCAATGGTTGGAATCTTCTGTGGGATCCAATAAATCAAATGCTAGAGGTTTGATTATTAAAAATTTCATAATGAATAACCAGCTGGCATTACTTAATAATGGGGCCCCCATCCACTTATCAACCCAGTCAACCTTCACTAACGTGGACCTATCCATATCTTCTCCCCAACTTTCTCCACGAATCGACTGGAAAATTTCATCTGATCTCAAGGGCAGCGACCATTTCGCAAATTTCATCACTATTCAAATCAACCTTCTTCCTGTAAAATATAACCACCGTTCCATATTTAAAACGGGTTTTGCAAAATGGGATACATTCCAATCAGAAATATTAAAAAATATAAAAGACTCGCCAATTGACAATGTCAACCAAGAAACTGCCACTCTTACTAAAATGATACGCTCTGCAGCAAATATATCGATACCCCAAAGCAAAAGACAGTTTTCCAAAAATGTCCCCATTTGGTGGAACAAGGAGCACCAAAACCTTCGCGCCCAGAAAATTCAATGTTGGAAAATATTCAAAAATTCCATATCCGACACAAACCTAATCAACTACAAAATGGCCAACGCGCCTTTTAAAAGAGCGGTTAAGGATGCAAAGAGGAAAAGTTTTGAACTGATCTTTTTATATCAGCACTTTACGTAGAAAACAAAATCACTTTCTGCGAATTAGAATCGGCACTTCAACAGGCTAAAGTTAAAACACCTGGCTTCGATCGCATATCCTACCATATGCTCTCAAATTTACCGCAAAGCGGAAAACATAAACTTCTATCCCTCTACAATAACATCTTCGATAAAGGTTTTTACCCACATCCCTGGCGAATAGCAACGGTCATACCAATTCTCAAACCAAATAAGCCTGCCAACTCGTCTTCCTCTTATAGACCCATCTCTTTGCTATCATGCCTTAGTAAAACTTGTGAAAAAATAATTGCAAAAAGATTAATTTGGTTCGTAGCAAAAAACAATTACATTAAGCATTATCAAACCGCCTTCAAAAGCAAGCACAGCACTATCGACTCACTTATTCAACTTCAGCACTTTGTATCTGACACTGTTTCCGCTAAAAACCACGCCACAATCCTTTCTACTGATTTCGAAAAGGCCTTTGATCGTGTAGGAGTCCACGCAGCCCTGAGCCAACTGGCAGCTTGGAAGGTTGGTCCAAAATCTTTTACGATAGTAAAGGCTTTTATGACTCACCGTGAGTTTCGGGTTCGCGTTAATAATATTTTCTCCGGTTTAAGTCCGCTTAAAAATGGTATACCTCAAGGCTCGCCGTTATCGGTGGTCTTATTTATTATTGCATTTGACAAACTAACCGACATCTGCCTTAATATTAAGAACATCAAACTAACAATTTACGCTGACGACGCTGTTATACAAGGTGGCGCAAAAGTAATCCTCCTATCAGAAAATGCTATAAATTTTGCGATTGGCCTCTAACATCAATTCTGTTTTGACATTTGTGTAGTAAACACATGCGAAATACACGTTAATAAACAATGTTACGCTACACTGCTCCAGAACGCGGAATATTGCTGACTATTTATTTGACCAATAATCGGTCGGTGACTTTGGCACAACGTGAATTTCGTCGCAGATTTCCTGGCCGTCCAACGCCTACTGGTGAAACACTGCGACGTTTAGCCGCTTGCCTCGAATAGACTGGCACAACACGAGATGCTGCCTGGCGTGGCAGACCCCGGAGTAGCCGTTCTGCAGAGAATATTGCTGCTGTAGCCGAGGATTTCATGGAAGCGCCGTCGACATCGACCAGACGACGTGCCACGCAAATGAGCGAATTTTGGTACAAGATTTGAAGATGTTTCCGTACAAAGTCCAGACGGTGTATCAGCTGTTAGCTGCTGACCGCCAATCGCGTCTAACATACGCTCAAGCCATCCTTAATCACCACCAAGAGGAAGATGATTTTTCATCAAAAATAATCATGAGTGATGAGGCCCATTTCCATCTTAGCGGGTACGTAAATAAGCAAAATTTACGCTTCTGTGGTCGAGTTGGTAGCGGTGCGTGCAATGGCAAACCTCCGAGGGTATTTCTGCCATGAAAAAGCTTCTCATTAAATACATCTGCCGTTCGGAGTCGGCACAAAACTGTAGGTCCCTCCATTTGGGGTAGACGCACACCACAAATGGTAGGATAAACTCGGCCAAACACTGAGCTATATAGTGTACGCGCCAAAATTATATTATTATTATATTATATTCCACGAAGAGCCATTGCACCCGCTCAAAGTCACTGTATGGTGTGCTGTTTTCGCTGGAGGAGTCATCGGACCTTTTTTCTTCGAAGACGTCGCGGGCCAAACGGTTACTGTGAATCCTCGATGTTCGGCCTCCAGTTCAGCTTTCTGTCCAGAATAACCCCCAAATACCTGACTCTGTCAGAAAGCACAAGAGGAGTGCCAGCGATGGAGGGTAATTGTGCATCCGGGACCCTATGCCTCCTTGTGAACAAGACCAGCTCCGTCTTGTTGGAATTTATAGCTAACCCACAGCTTGTGGACCACTTTGTCACCAGATTAAGGTAACCTTGCATGAGGTCATACAGCGTAGTTAGGAACTTTCCTCTCACTATAAGCGCCACGTCATCCGCGTAGGCAACAGCCCCACATCCTCTCCCCTCCAGCTTTTCCAGGACCTCGTTAATAACGACTATCCGAAAAAGGGAGAGAGAACCCCTCCTTGTGGAGTGCCCCTGCTCACCTTTTGATGAGCCGACGCACTCCCCCATTCCGCCACGACAGTTCTGTCGCAAAGCATGTTGGAGATAAACCTAATTAAATTGAACTCGACCCCGAGCCGACCTAGAGCCAGCATAACCGCGATCGGGAGAACATTGTTAAAAGCTCCTTCAATGTCAATAAACGCTCCCACTGCATACTCTTTATGCTCGAAGGACTCTTCGATTATTTTAACTGTGGAGTGCAAAGCAGACTCCACAGATCTACCTTTCATATAGGCATGTTGAGAGAGGCTTAATTTCTCGCGTGGAATTCTATTTCTGATGTATAGGTCTATCAGTCTCTCGAGGGTCTTCAGGAGGAAAGACGAGAGGCTGATTGGCCTGAAGTCCTTGGGGGACACGTGAGAGCTCTTCCCCGCCTTGGGAATAAAAGTCACCTTCACCCGCCTCCAAGCCCTAGGGACATACCCCCTATCCACGCAGTTCGCATAGATGGGGGCAAGCCACTGACATGAGACATCTTTCGCCCTCTGTAGTTGCGCGGGTATAATACCATCCGGTCCCGGCGACTTGAAGGGTTTAAAAGAGTCCAGGGCCCAGAGCAGGCGGCGTCCCCCCAGTAGTTCACTAGAGGGGACCGAGATGCCACCGATATCCATGTCGGTTGCTATATTCGGAGCGGGGTTCTCAGTATAGTGGACTCCCAGAAGCAGCCTGAGAGATTCCTCACTACTAGTCGCCCATTCTCCCGATTCAGCTCTCAGGTATCCCATTGGGACAGGATTGCTAGATATGATGCGTCTAAAACGCGAAGCCTCATGGCAACCTTCCACGGTCTCGCAGAAGTTTCTCCATGATGTGCGTTTAGACTTCCTAATTTCGTATTTATAAATTGAGAGGCTAGCTTTGTAGAGTTCCCAGTGCTGCTGGAGGTTACTCTTTTAGCCTTATTGAAGAGACGTCTACTCGCTGTCCGAAGTTCAGACAGCTCCGCTATCCACCAGCTCGGTTTTACCCTTCGTGAACCTCGGCTCAAGGGGCACGAGCTTTCAATTGCATCATTGCATGCCGAGGTAAATTTCTCTACCATATCATCGATGGAACGTACCGAAAGGTTTGAGCTCCCAACCGGGGGTTCAGTCAGCTTTTCCTGCAGTTTCTTGCAGTATATATCCCACCTAGTTCTCTTTAGATTCCTAAAGGGTTTGTTTTTGGGACAATCCTCGTTCAAGGTGAATTCAATATACCTATGGTCTGAATAGGAATGAGTCTCTAGAACTCTCCAGTCAGATATAAGTGGTATTAAGGAAGGAGAGGCCAGGGTGATGTCTAGTACCTCACGCCTGACCGCAGTTATAAAAGTAGACTCAAAGCCTCTGTTGCAGATAGCTAAATTCTCGCTAACAATAAAATCAAAAAGTGACTCACCTCATTTGTTTATGTCCGAGCTGCCTCAGCACGTGTGCCATGAGTTCGCATCAGATCCAATGATGATAGCGACATCTCGCCGTTTCGCCTCGGCAGTGACCTCCTGAAGTAGGGTTGGTGGTGGTTCCAGCACGTCATCGTGCGCCATGTATGCCGATATAAGCCAGAGTTTACCAGCGCCACCCTCCAGGCTTACTGTGACAATATCATTATTGCTGAAATTGGGCAAAATAAATGCTTTTAGTTCCTGTCTTACGAGCATGCAAGATCTAGGTTTACATACTTGCTTCTGCATAATAAGGTTATACTTTGGCATCCTGATACCAGAGATTCCGCTACTACTCAGCCACGGCTCTTGAATCAGGACTATATCAGCTCCACCTTGCTCCAGGTAGATTTTTAGGTTTGCGGAGGCCGCTTTAGAGCGCTGGAGGTTTATTTGTAGGATCTTCATCCAGTAATTCCTCCATCCACGCCAACTCGGCACCCTCGTCAACCGCGGACAGTAACCTGTCTTTCTCTGCACTGTCAAAAAGGCGTCCGATGCTAATTTCCGAACCCACCGAAAAGGAAACATCACCAGCGCTTTCCGCCTCTGACATCTCAGATTCCACCTCCATACTCATGGAGTCAGCTTTCGAAGACTCTTCCGCCCCACGCACCACTGGAAGTCCGAGGTCGTCCCTTCGCCATCGGAATGGTAGACCTTTAGGACCACCTTTTCGAAGCCGTAGTTGACAACCCCCTGGCACTCGGAGAGGGGAGCGAGCGACTCCGCTTTCAGCAGTAACACTGCCTGCCTATTCAGGTCCTTAGACCGCTCCACTTTGACCACCTTCCAGTTGTGCGCCGGGAAGTGCGGGTTACAATATCGGAGAAGTTCCTCCATTTCCTCTGGTGAAGAAGGCCTTGCTGGTAGCCAGACCCGCGCGCGCGGACGTGAGGGTTCACGCCTCTAGCTTGGCACCCTTCCAGACCTCCCCCACCAGAGCCACTGCAGCCTTATATACGTTCGCCGACCGCTCGTCGGCACAAACTATTCGTTTTCCTTGGGGATGGCTCCATCCTTCTTACTTTTGTCGATTACTCCAAGAGTTATCGACACCGCCCGTTTAGCGATTTCGCTGAAAGAAAAGGGGGGGCCACCCGTCTTGGGCCTTTTCCCCGCAGGGTTTTCCCCTTCTAGAGACCTTTGTCTCTTTGGTGGCTGGTTGGAAGAAGGTGCGCCCGCAGCCTTGACTTCCGCTAGTTTATCCTCCGCCTTATCTTCGCGCAGCATGCTGCGAGCCCACTCAAGCGTCTGAGCATGCTTTTCGGAAAGCTGCTTTGCGTCCTGCCCCCCGTAGCGACTGACAATTTTAGCCGCTAATCGTCGGTCGGAATGCGCCTTTCGCCTATCAGACCGCCCCGATACAGCCTTCTCTATGCTGGGCTTGGACACCCCTTTGCTAGTGCTAGCTGCTTCAGCCTGTGCCCTATTAGATTGAGCCGTGGACGGTTTCGTCCTCGACTCCCCACCCCTTATCCTTCGGTTTGTTGTAGCCGCGGCTGATTTCGGCACAGCAGCCCTGTCCCCCAGTTTCTGCCTAGAGTCAATGGGGAGGTTCAGTCTCGACCCTCCAACCCCCGCATCAGGAGTCCTACTGCCGGGCATGCTGATCTCACAGGCGATGAAGCCCGCAGTCTTAGACGATTCCGCCTCGCCGGCAGTAGATTCTGCTACCTGCCCAGAGGAGCCAGCGTTGGTGCTCGATTTCGGATCACCTCTACCGCCCGAAGAAAAAATTTGTTTATTAAGTTTGTTGGAGTTTGTGTTCATTCTATATGGGTCCCCACTCAGAGCCGCTATCCGCACCCCGATGTGTAGTCGCCTATGAAGGTCCCATGGTTGTCCCCGAGGGGGCCATGGCGAGGGTTGACGCGTGCCCTTATGGGGTCACGCGTTCAGAGCCGACCGGCGCAAAGCGGGAGCGTAGCTCAACCAACACCTACACCACCAACCTAACGGTGACGGGGAGCGGAACGTACTCTGAGGCCTGCCAGGGTTTTAACGGTACGGGGGCAGTTGCGACATTAGCCCACCAGCCAATTCTGCAGAGTGTCACCTCTACATACTCAGGTGGCAGAATACCCCAACCACCAGCGCCGAGATCAACAGAAGCAAAACACATAAACTAAGAAAGTCCAGAGGAAAAGCCAGGGGTCGTTACCATTCAGGTGTGGCCGTGTAGGCCGCAGGTCATTTAGCGTTACCCAGGATGCACCGCGAGGAGGCGACCCACCTTACATCCCAGTTATTGATGTAACTTCCACATTGTCAACCATAGCACTAAAACTGAAACTCAATCCGTCTTTCTGTATTGTAAACACATAAATTCCTCCTCAGCAAGCATTCAATGAATCCGAATTAAGCAACTTATTTCATCAACTCCCTGCGCCTATTTTGTGGACAGGCGATTTCAATGGTTGGAATCCTCTGTGGGATCCAATAAATCAAATGCTAGAGGTTTGATTATTAAACATTTCATAATGAATAACCAGCTGGCATTACTTAATAATAAGGCCCCCATCCTCTTATCAACCCAGTCAACCTTCACTTACGTGGACCTATCCATATCTTCTCCCCAACTTTCTCCACGAATCGACTGGAAAATTTCATCTGATCTCAAGGGCAGCGACCATTTCCCAATTTTCATCACTATTCAAATCAACGTTCTTCCTGTAAAATATAACCACCGTTCCATATTTAAAACGGGTTTTGCAAAATGGGATACATTCCAATCAGAAATATTAAAAAATATAAAAGACTCGCCAATTGACAATGTCAACCAAGAAACTGCCACTCTTACTAAAATGATACGCTCTGCAGCAAATATATCGATACCCCAAAGCAAAAGACAGTTTTCCAAAAATGTCCCCATTTGGTGGAACAAGGAGCACCAAAACCTTCGCGCCCAGAAAATTCAATGTTGGAAAATATTCAAAAATTCCATATCCGACACAAACCTAATCAACTACAAAATGGCCAACGCGCCTTTTAAAAGTGCGGTTAAGGATGCAAAGAGGAAAAGTTTTGAACTGATCTTTTTATATCAGCACTTTACGTAGAAAACAAAATCACTTTCTGCGAATTAGAATCGGCACTTCAACATGCTAAAGTTAAAACACCTGGCTTCGATCGCATATCCTACCATATGCTCTCAAATTTACCGCAAACCGGAAAACATAAACTTCTACCCCTCTACAATAACATCTTCGATAAAGGTTTTTACCAACATCCCTGGCGAATAGCAACGGTCATACCAATTCTCAAACCAAATAAGCCTGCCAACTCGTCTTCCTGTTATAGACCCATCTCTTTGCTATCATGCCTTAGTAAAACTTGTGAAAAAATTATTGCAAAAAGATTAATTTGGTTCGTAGCAAAAAACAATTACATTAAGCATTATCAAACCGCCTTCAAAAGCAAGCACAGCACTATCGACTCACTTATTCAACTTCAGCACTTTGTTTCTGACACTGTTTCCGCTAAAAACCACGCCACAATCCTTTCTACTGATTTCGAAAAGGCCTTTGATCGTGTAGGAGTCCACGCAGTCCTGAGCCAACCGGCAGCTTGGAAGGTTGGTCCAAAAGCTTTTACGATAGTAAAGGCTTTTATGACTCACCGTGAGTTTCGGGTTCGCGTTAATAATATTTTCTCCGGGTTAAGTCCGCTTAAAAATGGTATACCTCAAGGCTCGCCGTTATCGGTGGTCTTATTTATTATTGCATTTGACAAACTAACCGACATCTGCCTTAATATTAAGAACATCAAACTAACAATTTACGCTGACGACGCTGTTATACAAGGTGGCGCAAAAGTAATCCTCCTATCAGAAAATGTTATAAATTTTGCGATTGGCCTCTAACATCAGTTCTGTTTTGACATTTGTGTAGTAAACACATGCGAAATACACGTTAATAAACAATGTTACGCTACACTGCTCCAGAACGCGGAATATTGCTGACTATTTATTTGACCAATAATCGGTCGGTGACTTTGGCACAACGTGAATTTCGTCGCAGATTTCCTGGCCGTCCAACGCCTACTAATGAAACACTGCGACGCTTAGCCGCTCGCCTCGAATAGACTGGCACAACACGAGATGCTGCCAGTCGTGGCAGACCCCGGAGTAGCCGTTCTGCAGAGAATATTGCTGCTGTAGCCGAGGATGTCATGGAAGCGCCGTCGACATCGACCAGACGACGTGCCACGCAAATGAGCGAATTTTGGTACAAGATTTGAAGATGTTTCCGTACAAAGTCCAGACGGTGCATCAGCTGTTAGCTGCTGACCGCCAATCGCGTCTAACATACGCTCAAGCCATCCTTAATCACCACCAAGAGGAAGATGATTTTTCATCAAAAATAATCATGAGTGATGAGGCCCATTTCCATCTTAGCGGGTACGTAAATAAGCAAAATTTACGCTTCTGGGGCACTGAAAATCCGCCGATGTGGTCGAGTTGGTAGCGGTGCGTGCAATGGCAAACCTCCGAGGGTATTTCTGCCATGAAAAAGCTTCTCATTAAATACATCTGCCGTTCGGAGTCGGCACTAAACTGTAGGTCCCTCCATTTGGGGTAGACGCACACCACAAATGGTAGGATAAACTCGGCCAAACACTGAGCTATATAGTGTACGCGCCAAAATTATATTATTATTATATTATATCCCACGAAGAGCCATTGCACCCGCTCAAAGTCACTGTATGGTGTGCTGTTTTCGCTGGAGGAGTCATCGGACCTTTTTTCTTCGAAGACGTCGCGGGCCAAACGGTTACTGTGAATGGTGAGCGCTACAGAGCAATGATCAACGTGTTCTTTTTGTCGCAACTTGATGAATTGGGATTGGAAAACATGTGGTTCCAACAGGACGGTGCAACGGCACACACTGCACGTGCCACAACCGATATGCTGAAGGATGCATTTCCCGGGCGCCTAATCTCCCGTTTTGGCGATTTGCACTGGCCAGCAAGATCGCCTGAGTTGACCGCTCCAGACTTCTTTTTGTGGGGCTTTTTGAAGTCGCGGGCTTATGTCAACAAGCCTCGGACTCTTGCAGCTCTTAAAGACAATATCCGTCAAGAATGTGAGGACCTATCGCCGGAAATTTTTGGCGAAAGTAATGGAAAATGCCATAAAAAGGGCTCAAATGACAATGAACTGTGGCGGCGGCCATTTACGTGACATCATATTCTCGATTTGATGTCAAAAAAATTAAAAGACCAAATAAAAATAATCCACAAGAAGAATCAAACTTTTTCATTTTTTCTTTAAATTACAGCCAAAAAACATCGGAAGTTTACTTTTGCGCCACCTTGTATACACTAATTTAAAAGACCCCTTTGCAGTTAATGACGTTTTCCAAAAAGTACTTACAGATTTCAAAAAATGGGGCTATAAATCTGGAGCATCTAAGTATATCCATATCAAAATGTAATATACTACATATTTGTATTTAAAAAGATTAATTGTAAATATCCTCAATTAATTTTCGATGATAATGTAATAGAATCTGTCAATAACTTTAAAATTCTAGGTATATATTTTGACAATAAACTTAGTTTAAAATATCAATGTCATAGTCTTAGAAAAAACCATGCCAAAAGGCTAAACATACAAATACTCTTATACATACAAATACTTTTCTTGATATTACAAAAGCTTTAATACTGTCTAAAATCGACTACGGCCTGCCGATTTACGGATGGTGTGCGAACACAAATGTAAAGCAATTGGAATCCCCATACCACGCTTCGATCCGCAGTAGCTTAAATGCTTTCCCTACATCACCAATAAAATGCATCTTGGGCGAAAGTGGCTTTCCATCAATTAGAGAAAGAATTTACGAAACCAGTGTCCAACTTCTTCCGAAACTGCTAACTTCTCCAAACCTCCATTTTCATTAAATATCAATGAACGCGGCAGACACAAAAGAAATTTCCGGCTTATATCTATGCTTCGACGCTGGCTTGGGTAAGGCAAAGTCTAGAATATGCATCTACCATCTAAGTGCAACAAAATAAAATTTCAACCGGAGTGGCTGATAAATGAGGCCACTATAGATACATCGTTGCATTGTTTTAAAAAAACAAACACCAATAACGTGACCTTTCAACAACATTTTTTAGAAATCGCTAACTGTTACAGTTGCAAAATCTTTACGGCCATTTATACAGACGGGACCAAAGCAACAAACACAGGCTTCGCAGTCACCACATCTAATGGGACAACTATAACGGGCGGAATTCTCCCACCTCACTCATCAGTGTTTACGGCCGAGGCTTTCGCCATGTACAAAGCATTAGAATATACTACTCAAAAAAGAGGCAAATTCGTTATCTGCTCTGACAGCTTTTCTTGTTTAAACGCAATCTGTAACATTCGCAATAATTCTTTATTAATAAGCATCTTTGCATCAAATACAAACGTAAAATAGATTTGCTCTGGGTTCCAGGTCACGTTGGTATCGCTGCAAACGAACACGCAGACAACGCAGCGAGATACTTTGAATCAGTACCTACTTTACTCAACGATCTACATGACCAAAATAATATAAAAAAATGCTACAACGGCACATACTTGGGAGAAGATGCGCAGACAGGAAGAACTTCGTACGCCTTTACACGAACTTCAACCCACTTCGTAATAAAATACTCTACCCCAGTAACATCTGTCGGCGGCAAGCAACCATCTTTACACGCTTAAGGATCGGTCACACACAAATCACCCATCAACACCTTCTCACCGGAAACCCTTAACCGCCGTGCCCTTTCTGCTCCAACACGCTATCCGTATATCACATCTTTCGCACCTGTCCAGCAATAGAGAGTATTAGGCAAAAACATTTTATCTCTACTCAATACACAACACTATTAAAAACACCATCTTACACAAATATTATATGTATCTATAATTTCCTACTAGAATGCAACCTGCATAATAAAATATAATTTGGTTAATTTTAGTTTTGGAGTCGATGGCCATAGCTGCTTGCACTCTCTCTTAGCATTAGGTTTAATATTGTATATATTTTTCCTAATAAATAATAATAATATTCGTTCAAATATTTTGGAGAATGTTGACAATAAGCTAATGGCCCTGTATGACGTTACTACATTTTCTGGTTTACCTTGTTTATGGATTACGATGACTTCAGCACACTTCCATTGAGTTGGGAAATGGTTGAGTCTCAGTATAGCGTTATCAATCAGTGTTAGATGAAGTATTGCCTTTGTAGATAGGATTTTAACCATTTTACCATCTATTCCATCGTATCAAGGGCTTTCATTATTATTATTCAGTTTTTGGATTTCTTCATATACTTCCGTAGAACTCATTTTTTTAATTGGCAGATCTAATTGACATGGAGTGTCAAGAACTTATTTCTGCACCATCCAAGGCACATTCAATAGGTAGCAGCAGTAGAAAATTTGAAAAAAAAAATTTGAGCTCTGTATATTTTGTTTTTGCTTTTAAAATCTAAAATTTCAAAAATATTTTATTAACTACCTTGAATTGTACTGAAAGCATTCTTATCACAACGAAATTCAAAATTTGACAATTCAAATTAAAATAAAATATGAAAAAAGTTCAAAAAAAAAAGTTTGCTGCGGCTACCTATTTGATGTGCCTTGGCACCATCTACATATGTATATTGTTTTCATTGTCTGAAGTGAATGTTTTTTCTAGATGGCGTGCAAATGAATCTGCTATTTGTTCTTCCGATCTATACCACTCACCGTTTACGTTTAGCTGGGCGTTTTAGATATTTAGTAGCATTCCAAATTTTCAAATCTTCATTTTTTTGTCGTATTCAAACTCTTCAAATAGTAAGCAGTACACTCATTTTTATAATTTTTTATTAACAATTTTAGTTTTGCAGTCGCTTTGTTAAGTAACATTCTAAGGTATTTTGCTCTATTATTTTGCCATTGCTTTCGAATTTTTCTTTTTTCTTTAATTAATGCTCTGATTTCAAAGGAAGTATGAATCTGTTTATGTTTGAAATTGTTAGTATTTTGTGGTGTTGACATAAACGCAGCTTCGTGTAGTATTAAATTGAAATCTTCAACGGCAGTGTCTCGTTCATATTGTCTATAAGTTTTTGAAAAAGTTCTATATTAGTGTTTTTATTTATTGGTTTTTGTATCAATTTATTTCTTTCAAAAACAGTTTTAATGGTTAATAGTATGGGCGAATGGTCTGAGGACAGTTCATGCAAAGCTTGAATTTCAAGCAAGCTCGCATGTATTCCTCTGTATAAGGTCAGTAAGTCTATAAGGTCAGGAATTTTAGTAGGGACACCTGGCCAATATGTTGGGGATGCAGTTCATAAAGTTTTGAGGCTTTTCATTGTTACACATTTGTATAGTTCCCTACCCTTAGGATTTACTAGCCTAGAGCCCCACCATGGGTGTTTGACATTGAAGTCGCCTCCTATTATGAAACGGGAGCCTAACTGTGAAAAGAAGTCACAGTAATCTTTGCAGGTAATTTTGTGTGTTGGTGGAAAATATACATAGTATACGTTAGTGTACATGTTGTTGTTTTTGAGTTTAATACCGCCTGCTTGTATTTGAGGAGTTCGAATAGAATTTAATATTTCATATTTTAAACTAGATTTAACTAGAATGGCTGAACCTGCATGAGCTTTGTTGGATGGATGGTTAGACAATATCAAATCGTAGTCTTTTATTTTAAAATATGTTTTATCAGTAAAATGCGTTTCAGAGACAAGTACTATATCAATATAGTATATTTCTACCTCATTTAGATGGTTTGATAAACCATTGCCATTCCAGATAGCAAGTCTAGTATCTATTTGCATAATTTGTTTAATAACATTGTTATCATATTCATCATGTTGTTCATTAATCCTGCTTGCTTAGCGAACAATGCATCAATTTTGGCTAGTGAACTTTTTTCAATATCTTGTCGTACATTTGATATTAATACATTTGCATAAGTGTTGCTATCATCAATGAATGGATTAATTCTTGCTTCTGTTTTTTTTTTGTAATAGTTCACGTTTTTGCGCTAAAAAATTTGAGTAACTTTGTCTTTGACTTTGAGGCATTTTTTCTGCACCAATTCTTGGTAGATTTTGCAACCTTTTTAATTTGCCGTATGATTTTCCAGGCGGTATGGCCATTTTGGAGGTAACTCCTAGTAGGATGATTTAAAGCACATATAACACAAACAAATGCTTTTCTACAGAAATTTTTGGTATGCCCAAATTGCTGACAGCGATGACATTGTATAAAGTCATTGTTCTTGCGTGTTGGCTCTACATACACTATAGCATTGTTAATATGAAATTGCATCCATTCGCAGCGTGACAGTGAGTGGTGTTGGTTGTGCCGTTTAACTTCTACATATTTTCGTATATGCTTAGTTTTTCATTTTTTGGGTGCTAAACGAAGTGGAAATTTAATTGTTCAACTTTACAGCAGCGTCAATCAAAGCAGAGGTAGCGGTGAGTGTTTTGTGAACATTGTGCCTTGTTTTATATACATACTTTTTCCAATTGGTGTTTTTGATATTAAATTATAGTGCCGGCGACGGCAAACAAAAAAGCCAACATGGCTAAGTCGGTGGCGGCATCGGCGGATGATTTTGAGTAATTTTCCTTAAGTATGAAGCCTGGTGGCAAACGAAAAAAGAGTGGGAAAGTGGGTGACTTTTCCATAAATTCAAGAATTAATGAAGGTTTGATCGCAGACAGTCTAGACAGCGAGCCAGTCAATAAGGTTAATAAAAGCGGGAATCGTAATAGTGCTATTAATACGATGGAATGCGAAATTAGTGATACCGTTGTGAGCAGTTATGGCGGAAAAAAAATGTTGACGCGGGTTTTGCTAATGCATCATCTTTGTACCCTTTAAATTTTAGTGGGAATGTTTTTGTGCTAGTGGACACGTCTGAGTGCAAGGCGATAAACAGTGATATAATGAGCAGTGGACTGGCGCTAAAAAGCCAAATTAGAGACTTGAACTGTGATGGAATTGACTCAGTTATCGCTGCTAATAATTTTTATTAACAATCAGGATGTGAGGAAGAAAGGGCTAAGGCCGTTTATTCCGAACACAGCCTTTGAGACATACGGAGTAATAAGAGGAATTACCTTGGATTACGACGTTAATGACATTAAGAAACATGCAGAATCAAGTGTTTCTATCTCATCAGTTTATCGCTTTACACGCAGAGAAAGACAAGACGGTGTTGATGTGTTCATACCAACAATGAATGTTAAGGTTGGGTTTATTGGTAAGGAAATTCCTAAGCACATAAAATTTGAATACACTAGGCTAGAGGTCTCTTTTTATATACCCCCACTTCGACAGTGTAAGAAATGTGGAATGCTTGGACACACACAGATGTCTTGTAAATCAAAAGGTAGGTGCCTGTACTGTGGTAGTGATAAGTGCGAGTCCAAGAATTGTGATAATAAAATGTGTATACCCTGTGGGAAAAATGATCTTGTATCTGTAGACAAGAACAAGTGCGCTATGTGGGAGAGGAAGCAGATGATTGGAAAGATAAGGAACATCAAGAAACTTTCAAGGAAAGAGACCATTGAGGCTTACTATCCAAACAATAAGAATAGATTTGACGTACTAGAGGACGAAGAAGCGAATTTTCCCCAGCTGGTAGCTGATAGGGACACTCATGACAATGACAAAACAATTAATAGCAATCTGACTAGGATGAGCTACAACAGGGTTGTGGCAAAGGGTCTTCCGACGAACCGGCCTCGACCTCTCCCCTCGACAGGGGTGAGCAACTCTAACGGCCGTTCCGTCTACAACAAAATAGTGAAAACGACACACGAATAGGCCTGATGGATATGGAGGGGTTGCGATATTATTCAAGAAGCAGATCAAGGTCAAGAGAATCAAATATATAACTAGTTGATAGTGCAGATCAAATCTTGTTGCCTAACATAACAATATGTACAGTCTATTTTCCCACGAGCATTCTTGTTAATGACTTCAGGTGTGTGTGTGTTGCTTGAAAATTTTTCGTATGGATTGATGCTGGGGGATTTTAACGCGGGGTCGACTGAGTGGGGTGATTCCACTGACTCCTGTAGAGGTAACAATTTGGCAAGTGTTCTAGCCGAATTCAGTTCTAAACACGGGGGCTGTAACATTCAGAAGAGACTTAAATCAGGGATCTGGGTCGGTCTTCGACCTTTCGTTGACAAATACTAACCTTAACCTTAAGTGGTCCGTAGACCCGATTAGAATAGGGGGCAGTCACCATTTTCCAATCACGATTGACTCTAATATCAAAACATTCAGGAACGTCCATTTTCTTTCTCAGATAAAACTGCGAAAGACATTAGAAGAAGCGGATATACAACCTGAAATTGAACATTTTGACAAAGCCTTCTCTGATGCGATTCAGGGATCAATATCACGGAAATAAATAAGCACTCATCCACAAAGAGGGCGTGGTCCTTTGCAAAGGCTCTAAGAGGGGATTTTAGGATTTGTCGCGAAACCTTCTGGTCGAGTGAGGAGAACAAAGAGTTCCTAGATATGTTCAAGACCCAGGTATGTTGTAGTGAAACCATTCCAATTAACAGGCCTATAGTTCCATACTGTAGCTTAGCAATCACTCAAGACGAGTTAGAGGACATTCTGAGGAAGAAGAAAAGGAAATCGGCGGGGGGATTTGACAAAGTCACATATATGATGATCAAAGCGTTGCCAGAACACTCACTAAATAACCTTCGAACTGCACTAAATGACATATTCCTGTCTAATCAAATTCCGGACAATTGGCGTACTATCAAGATAGTACCAATCCCAAAGAATCAGGGCGGGCGTGACAACATTAGGAATTTTCGTCCTATAGCTCTAATATCAGTGTTATGTAAATGTATGTGAAAAACAGGATCGAAGAATTTCTGACGAAGGAGAAGATTCTCCCGAACTCCACATATGCCTATAGAAAAGGGAAGTCAGCTGCAATGGCACTAAACCATTGACTGCATGATAAAGCATTAAGAAAACACCAAGGGAAGAAAATAATAGTACGTGCAATAGATATAAGTAACGCCTACAATTGTGTTGATATAAAAAAGCTGGCATGGATTATGATATCGGTAGGATGTAACGAGAATTATGTGGAATGGATTACTAACTTTTTGGCGTTAAGAAAGCTCAAACTGGAAGATGAAACCGTTTGCCGCAAGGTAGTTGTCTTTCACCGGTTCTGTTCAACATTTACACCGAGCACCTTCATGACCTAAACGATCAGCATACGAACATTATACAAATTGCCGACGATTTCATTATAAGCACTGAGGGGGAAAATGTAGAAAGGGCTACACTTAGACTTCAGCAGAAGCTGGCACTTTTTAATGAAGCATGTAATGATCTTAATTTAACCTGCAACTTAGCAAAATCGAAGGTTATGTACGTTAGCAAAGGTAGCAACAAACAAATTCAGTTAATGTTACAGAATACGAAACTAGAGCAAACCAAAACAATAAAGTTCCTAATGCGTCCCTTACTCTCTCGGAACACTATAATTCCATAATGGAAGCCTCCAAGAATAACTCGAAACTTTTCAAAATGATCACCACCGTCAAGGCGGGGCTCACTCCTAAGGTAGCGATCACCTTTTACAAGGCGTTTGTTAGATCTAAGATTGAATACTGTAGAACGTCAGCGGCTAACAGCACAAAAACGGTAAACAACAAAATTAGAACGTTCCAAAACATTTTTTTGAGGAGGGCGCTGGGAATCACCCAGTCCACACCAGGTCCCCTAATCTATGCCCTTTCCAATGAGCTTCCACCTCTGGAAAGAGCAAAATGGCTAACGGCGAAGGAAGTGATCAAGGTTTTTACGACGGATGAGCAGTTTAAACTCTCTATGGCAAATCTACCTATAATAAATTCGAGCTATAGCAGAACGTACAACGAGTTCAGGCATATCTTCGACGCCATTGGCTCAAGTGGCCATCTGAGTCCTCCCACAAATTTTAATGTGATCACCAATCTTCTGCCAAACAGCAAACAAAACACATCAACCGAAGTCGCGAGAGCGATTTATACAAATGCACTACAAGACTATAAAAGGTCGCAATTCAAAATGTTCTATACCGATGCCTCTATACAGGATAATAGTGCAGGGTGTGGGGTTCTCGATATCTCTAATAACAGTGAACACAGATACAGAATAAATTTCAACACGTCTTCTAGTTTTAGTAAAGCCATTGCGATCTTCCTAGCGATCGAAATAGCCATTAGCAGCAATTATTCTGACATAGTGATTTTCACCGACAGCTTAGTAGCATGTAACCTTTTAAGTAAAGAGGAGACAGATAACTATTATATAAACCTAATCCATGAAATGGTCAAACGAAACCTCAGTAACGTCCACATAGTTTGGACACCAGCGCATATAGGCATTTTAGGCAATGAAAGAGCTGACCAAATAGCAAAGGAAGCAGCTGACATAGGAGATGTAATTGATGTTAAGTTCACAACTCAGGAAGCTTTTAGAAAAATATATTAAAAAACATTAAGGACAGTTGGCACAATGATTTCAGAAGTTTCACTGCACAGAAACCCAACTTATTTGCCCATATTTTCGACCACCACAAATCCCAACCTTGGTTTAGGAAATGCACTTTGGCACCTATGCAAATTAAAACTATCAATAGAGTTCTGACGGGGCATACTTATGACAAAGTATACTTACACAAAACTTAAGCAATAGACTCAGATAGATGTGTCTGCGGTCAAACCTGTAACTACACCCACTTAATCTTGCACTGCCCAAGACTCAAAAACATTAGAGACAAGTATGATGCGCTCCGGAATGCCGGCAACTTGGAAGAAGTATTTCAAGGTATAATCCCTTACAAAATTTCACAGCTTGCCCTTTTTATTGAGGAAGCACATATATATATCTAACGTTAAATATATCATAATTACTGCTTTGTAGCTGCACCTAATTTGGTCGCGATTCTATCATTTTCCAACTCACTCACCCACGCTGCTCTCTGGGCTCTAGTAGCCCTAGTAACGCTCACAACATAAACGTTCACTATTGGCTGGTTATAGCCGCTAAAAGTCATACTTACTTACTTACTTAATTGGCGCAACAACCGCCTAAGCGATTTTGGCCGAGGTCAACAAAGCACGCCAGCTGTCCCTATCTTTTGCTAACTGGCGCCAATTGGAAATCCCAAGTATAGCCAAGTCTTTTTCCACTTGGTCTTTCCAACGCAGAGGAGGTCTTCCTTTTTCTCTGCTACCACCCGCGGGTACCGCGTCAAAAACCTTCAGGGCTGGAGCTATTTCATCCATTCCTACGACGTGGCCTAGCCAGCGGAGCCGCTGGTTCGTAATCCGCTGCACTATATCTACGTCATTGTACAGCTCGTACAGCTCATCGTTCCATCGTACATGGTATTCGCCGTCGCAAAGACGCAAAGGTCCATAAATCTTTCGAAGAATCTTTCTCTCGAACACTCCAAGAGCTCTCTCATCTGATGTTGTCATCGTCCATGCTTCTGCGCCAAATAATAGGACGGGCATGATGAGAGACTTATATAGTATGGTTTTTGTCCGTCGAGAGAGGACTTTACTGTGCAATTGCCTACTCAGTCCGAAGTAGCACTTGTTGGCAAGAGAGATTCTGCTTTGGATTTCAAGGCTGATGCTGTTATTGGTGTTAATGCTGGTTCCTAAGTAAACGAAGTCCTCTACTTTTTCGAAGTTATAACTGTCAACAGTGATGTTTGATCCCAGTCGTGAATGTGCCGACTGTCTATTTGATGACAGGAGATACTTCGTCTTGCCCTCGTTCACCTCCAGACCCATTCGCTTCGCTTCTCTATCCAGTTTGGATAAGGCAGAACTAACTGCGCGTTTGTTAAGACCGATGATGTCAATGTCATCGGCGTACGCCAGCAATTACACACTCTTATAAAAGATGGTGCCTGACCGATTAAGTTCTGCGGCTCGAATTATCTTCTCCAGCATCAGGTTAAAGAAATCGCACGACAAAGAGTCACCCTGTCTGAAACCTCGTTTGGTATCAAACGGCTCGGAGAGGTCCTTCCCGATTCTGACGGAGCTGGTGGTGTTGCTCAACGTCATTTTACATAGCCGTATAAGTTTTGCCGGGATACCAAATTCAGACATTGCGGCATATAGGAAACTTCTTGTCGTGCTGTCGAAGGCGGCTTTGAAGTCGGCAAAAAGGTGGTGTGTGTCGATTCTGCTTTCTCGGGTCTTTTCCAAGATCTGGCGTATTGTGAATATCTGGTCAGTGGTAGATTTACCAGGTCTAAAGCCACACTGATAAGGTCCAATCAGTTCATTGACGGTGGGCTTAAGTCTTTCACACAATACACTTGACTGAACCTTGTATGCGATGTTAAGAAGACTAATCCCGCGATAGTTGGCGCAAACTGCAGGATCACCCTTTTTGTGGATTGGGCAGAGCACACTTAAGTTCCAAACAGTAGGCATGCGTTCTTCCGACCATATTCTAGAGATGAGCTCGTGCATGCACTTAACCAGCTCCTCTCCACCGTAGTTAAATAACTCAGCTGGTAACCCATCGGCCCCGGGGGCTTTGTTGTTCTTCAGCCGTGCTATCGCTTTCCGAATTTCGTCACAGTCGGGTGATGGTACATGCGTCCATCATCATTGATTGGGGATTCGGGTTCAACATCTCCAGGGTTGCAGTGGCTTCCATTAAGCAGTGTGGAGAAGTGCTCCCTCCATAATTTAAGTATGCTGTGGACATCAGTCACCAGTAGTGCGTTTCTGTAACCCATTTCGATCGATGTTCTCGACTCAAATTCTCGATTTGACGTCACTCTCACTCAATGTGTTTCTGTAAAATAATTACTCAATTCAATCGATAGTCAGCTGATATGTTCCATTCCATTTCAGTAGGAATGCTCGATTGAATGTGTTTCTGTAACCAAATTGAATGAAATACTGTCGATTGGTTTTCTCACTTCCATTTGAGGTGATGGCAAAAAAATTTTTCGTTAAATTCAAAATGGAATTAGTTGAATTTAAAGCAAATGTAAGTATATTTTTGTTAATATATTATATATGAATAGTTAAAAAAGATTTGATGCATTTTCTTTACAGAGAAGTACGTCGGGGCGTGTTACGAATGGCCAAAAGAGGCGGATACTGCACTTAATGCAGCAGCACCGCAGCGTTGGAAGGGGCCAATTTATGAAACCAAACGCGAGGAAGGAGCACGAAGAGGTTTGGGGGGCTGCCGTCTCTGCTGTATTAAATGCATTGGGAGGGTCCCACAAGTCCCCTAATCAGTGGAAAAAGGTAAAACTAAAATATTCTTGTGTATAGCATTACAATTTACATATGTATGTGTGTTGGTTTTTTTTAGTGTTGGATAGACTGGAAATCGGCAGTCAAGAAGCTGCACAATGTCCACAGAGCGTTCGCCAGACGAACTGGAAACCTGCCGTTGCAGGACGGTCCAAAACCGTTGGATTCCAGCGACATTGTGGACGGTGATGGGCTCACACAATTTTTATTTATTAATAAGAATTAAATATTTGTGCACACATTTCTATAATGCTTACTTTTCTCAATAATAGTTTCTCAAACATGAAGTTGTCAGTCCGATTCGATAGATTTCTTGTCGATTGGCGTTCCATTTCTCTCACTGTTTCATATTTTGTCGACTTATGCTTACAGAAACACTCGTTCTCGATCAATCGACTAATTTGGATCGAATCGAAATGACGTCACTATACTCGAGTATATTGTCGATTCCTTACAGAAACGCACTACAGGTCGCCGTTTTCATTCTTACAGGAATTCGCCCCGGTCTTAAAACCTTCTGTAAGCCGTCGAACTTTTTGAAAAAATTTTCGGGCGCTTTTCCTGTCGGCCAGCATCTCAAGCTCTTCGCACTCACGCATTTCGGCCTCTCTTTTTTTTTTTCTCACGAAAAATGCGTCTTGCTTCCTTCTTCAGCTCACGATAACGCTCCCGCACAGCTCGCGTTGCGCCCGATCGCAGTGTGGCCCTGTAGGCAGCGTCTTTACGTTCCGTAGCGGCGCGACATTTCTCGTCATACCAGTTGTTCTTTCGGCTCACTGAAATCCGATGGATTCTTCAGCGGCGGTATGTAGACAGCAAGAAATATGGTTCCACTGCTCGGAAATATCGCTCTGTTGGTTATTGCTCTCAGAGAGAAGGAGTGCAAGTCGAGTGGCGAAGTGGATAGCTGTCTGTTGCGATTGCAGCTTTCCGACGTCGAGCTTTCCTTGTGTCCATTTGCGCGCGCTTTTTGCTGCACAGAGGCGCGTGCGGATCTTAGCTGCCACAAGAAAATGATCCGAGTCGATGTTGGCTCCTCGGTTCGTGCGCACATTTAGGACACTGGAAGCATGCCTTCCGTCTATCACAACGTGGTCGATTTGGTTTCGTGTTTTACCATCTGGAGACAGCCACGTAGCCTGGTGAATCTTCTTATGCTGGAACCTGGTACTACAGACTACCATGTTTCGGGCCCCGGCGAAGTCGATCAGTCTCAATCCGTTATCGGACGTTTCGTCGTGGAGACTGAATTTTCCGACTGTGGAACCAAAGATGCCCTCCTTGCCCACCTTGGCATTGAAGTCGCCAAGCACGATTTTTATATCGTGGTGGGGGCACCGCTCATACGTGCGGCCAAGGAGATCGTAGAAGCGATCTTTAGTTCCATCGTCCTTCTCTTCCGTCGGGGCGTGGGCGCAAATTAGGGAGATGTTGAAGAATCTCGCCTTGATGTGGATTGTGGCGAGACGCTCGTCCACCGGAGTGAACGACAGTACTTTACGGCGCAGTCTCTCTCCCACCACAAATCCGACACCAAATTTGCGCTCCTTTACATGGCAGCTGTAGTAGATGTCGCAAGGGCCTATCACTTGTTTCCCTTGCCCCGTCCATCGCATCTCTTGGATGGCGGTGATGTCAGCCTTTGCTCTGCTGAGGACATCAACCAGCCGGGCAGAGGCAGCTTCCCAATAAAGGGTTCGGACATTCCAGGTACATGCCCTCAAATCATTGTCCTTTAAACTGTGGTCGTCATCAAAAAAGGGGGGTCTCATCCGAGGCTTTGTTATTCTATTCATTGGAAGTTGTTTTTTACGTGGCGGGTTCCAAGCCCTGCGCACAACCCATTGCTGGGGGTGAAAATTTTAAGTTCGTTTATATAGCGAGCCGCTTGCTCCAAGACAGACGCCCGCTTGCAGCCGCACCTCCTGGTGAACAGACGCTGCGGACTTTAGGGGACCCTTAAACCGAATATGTCGGAGTGGCTCCGCTAAAGCTCCCTCTCTATTAGCCGTGACCCATGGCTCCACACGGGTTGGTTACCGTATCTCGCACATGGGTTGCTCACGTTGCCCAGGGTGCACGAACGTGGACGTTAGAGTAGGGACTGAGTACAGCCGTGCAACTGTAACCGCATACCCAGAAGCACCACTGCACTCCATTACACCCCTCATACTGACTGAGGAAATCTCACTGGTCGCCAGCGTGGCGAATACTGTATCTGCAGCTTAGAACACGGAACAAGGATACACTAACAAAGAAGATCCTCCTGAACGCCCGCTTTGCGAAGACTGTTTTTGCACTCGATAATAAAATCAATAACCAGAACTGCTGTTGATACGATAGAAATACTGTGATCAACGAATCTGTCTTGGATACTATTCCTACGATTCATTGTTCGCGATCGATTTTACAACAGTGTAGGACGACACTCCTGCACGACCAAACAAAACTACTGTACTGGCGAAAGCTCGTTTCGCAATCTGGAGGAATAACCTGGCTTTTGAGAGCGTTCTGCTCCGCCATTTAAACCTAGAATACAAAAAAAAAAAAAAAAAAAATATGATGAAATTGGCTTTTTTGTTATTTTACTTTTTACATCAGTTACATCTCTAGTTACTTGACCTAATTTGAAAAGTTCAGTTTTTATGTCGTCTTTGGGTGTTGTATGGTGCAATCCTTTGATCACAGTTCTATAGGCTATATCTGCTGCTTAGTTGGTACGTGTGAAATTGTATATTTCGTGTTTCGAAGAATTTCATTGTCTTCCTGTATGCATCAACTGTTTGAATCCTCAACCTTATTTGTTCGTTATTTGTATTTCGTTTTCTGGAATAATTGCTCTCAGATCCCCTAACATGAGGAAGATATTTTCCACATGTGGAATATGAATTGGTGGAGGTTTTGGTATGGCATTATTGGTTTCTTCTTGCTGCGCAACATTGCTGTCTTCATTACATAAAGTTGAAAACCTATTTTGCGAGTCGTTGCCAACAATGTAAACCTTTTTTCGATTACTGGGTGAGGATGAAGGTGAAGATGAAGCAGCACGTTTTTTATTATTAGAGGTTGGAACCTTTTGCCACCTGTTTTTATTAACATCGTCATCATTGTCATTATCACCCGATTCACTTGCATTGTTGTAGTTAATTGTGCTTTTTTTTTTAATTAGAAAATCACTATTGTTCATACAAGAGCACAGCCGCTCTTGCTGACAAAACTAACGGCAAATAATAAAAAAAAACCCAGTTTAATATACTGTTTTGTTATTGCAATTTATGTATGTATATTATATTCGAAAATTATTTGTTTTTTTATGTAATATGATTGAGAATTAGTAAACGCGCGTCCGCTCTTGACCGCTGCCTTATTGACACTGTGATTTAAATATGAATTTATATTTTTAAAATGCTCACGTAAATTGCCTAAAATTTCAGTTGGAGAAAACTTTTTTTCAGATGGAACAAGTTCACCAGGTAGGCGCAAAGATTGTCCAAAAACCATCTCAGATGGTGTGGCTGACACACTTTATTTGTATATTGATTGTTGCTGAAATATATTTTAATGCGTATGCTTCTGGCCAACGTGTAAACCTATTAACTTTTGTTAAGATTCAACGATGTGCTTTTTAAAATAGGCAGGTGTCCAACAATATCTAAATGGATATGCTTAAATCTATTTTTTGGAATCGGAATTTTAATTACTGGAGATATATTATGACGATTAACTTTAGATTTTTGGTAACTAATACATTTCTTTGACCAAACATGAATTTCTTTGTTAATTTTTGGCCAATAATACTTTTTGCTAACTAAACGGCGTGTAGCCCTGGTCCCAAAATGTGTAACACCTAATTCATTTAGTTCCATGTCCTGTTCTTTTTCAAGTTGCAAAATTTTGTAATTCAGATCTGAATTTTTAATTGCAACAACTTCAAAAGCTCGAGATAACGTATCAGCTACAACATTTTATTTTCCCTTAATGTACTATATGTCGTTAGTAAATTGTGCAATGAATTGCATATGTCTTGTTTGACTTCGACTACGTTCAGTTTTTCAACTTAAAGCAAATATCACATACAAGCCGTCTATAAAACCTGTAAATGGTCGTCCTTCTAAAAGAAAACGAAAATGTTTAATATTCAAATAAATGGCTAGTAATTCCCTGTCAAACGCACTGTATTTAATTTCAGAAAAAGTTTCTTAGAAAAGAATGGAAGTGGTTCCGATTCATTATAAAACATTTGATATATGACACCGCCGATTGCCGTATTAGATGGATCTACGTTTAAAGAGAGTTAAGCATCTTTGTTAAAATAATTTAACATTACCGTAGGCCCAAACTTCGCTTTAATGCATTCGAAGGCTTTATTTGATGTGTCATCCCAAATTAATGTCCTGTCACGTTTCTTTCTCTTTATATTGATTAAGTCGTAGATAACTGTTGTAAACTCTGCTAACTTCGATATATATCGATGGTAGTAATTAACCATACCAAGAATTTTCTATGCCTGTTAAATAGATTTTGATCGTTCCAAACTTTTGATAGCTGTAACTTTTTTTCAGAAGGTCTAATTCCTTCTCCTGAGATATTATGTCCTACAAAATCAACATTTGTAACGCCAAAAGAACATTTATGGTGAGCTCGGGGAGATTTTAGGGCTGGTTTCCAAGGGGCGTGAAAATAAAGCATACAAATTGTATTAGAAAATGTTTTATTAAAATCTTTGCAGGAACTCAACTTACCACCGTCTATCGTCTGTGAGGATCGCTAAGAGAAGAACCATCATCGGCTCTCTCACGAACTTCAGAAAATTCAAAGTTGTGAGCAGAGCTTTTTGACGAACGTGGTAAGAGTTGACAAATGGGCGAACGGAGTGAACATTTACTTGATTTGATATTTAAACCATATTCGGTTAGACGTTCCAAAAGTACACGAAGATCTTTCAAGTAGTGTTCTTCGTTTTCACTTACAACTAACAGATCATCAATATATGGAAAAACAAAGTCAAAACCACTGACTTCATTAATGAATCTTTGAAAAGTGTGTGCTGAATTTCTAAGTCCGAAAGACATTTATATGAATTCAAACATAACAAAAGGCTTCCTAATTGCGGTTTTATAGGTATCTTCTTCTGCCATTGGAATTTGGTGGTAAGCTCCTACCAAATCTTATTTCGTAAATATATTTTTATTTCTGAGATTCATGTTGAAATCGTGAACATGAGGTAAAGGGTAACGGTCCGGTACAGTCTCAACTTTTGGTCTTCGAAAGTCACCACAAGGACGCCAGTCATTTAATTCCTTTTTGGGTACAAGATGAAGTGGTGATGCCACTGAAGAATTTGAAGGTCTACCTTTGTACATTTTAACCAAAAAATCGAATTTCGTTTTAGCGTCTTTGTACTTTATAGGATCTAAGCCCTTGGCTTAGAAAATGGAAGGTTTCCTTCCGTAACAAGGCGATGTACCGTTGTATGTTTAACGGGCTTTGTATAAACTGTTTCTGTGACCAGAGAGAAGAATTCCTTCAACCATTTTATATACTTATTATAAACCACAAAAAACTTTGGGAGCGGATTGTTACAAACAGATGAAATCGTGTTTACTTAAAGATTTGTTAAAAGATCAACCAAGCGCTTACATTTAATATCAATTAGTAGACCATATTTGCACAGAAAATCGGCACCGATTATAATTATTGGCTTGGCTATATCAGCTATCCAACCAACATCGATTTGCAAGTTTGTATATAATTTTTCCTGTATAAGTCATTACTGTCCAAGTTTTTTCGTCTAGTTCTCTGTCGCTTCTTTTTGAAATTGCATAAATTTTTCTGAATTTTCCGAAAGTATAATACCCTCACGGCGTTCAAAATTGGAAACAACCTGGAAGGATACTTAACAACAACACGAACAGGACGTCAAGTAAGAACAAGGTTTCGTGAACACATAAGGGACTACAACAAAAGGATACGAAAACCCAGAAATTCGAGATAAAATATACCCTTTTGGACTCCAACCGCGCGAGACTTCAGATACCTATACTCAGGACACTTAACATTTGTTAACATTTACGACCATGCACCAACACCTGCTTGACCAAAAAAACGAAATAAATACAGAACAACAGACATAAACTGAACAGAACGAAAATTAACAGTGAAGATGGCACAACGCCGAAACCGGTTTGTCTCCAAACCAAAATTGACAAGGGATGACGGAAAATCGTTCCAACAAATATCAACATAGTTAATACTTAAAAGTTTTTTACTACACGTTGAAATTGTAGAACCGTTAGCTGCAGTAAGTATTAAATCTGAAGAACGTTTTGTGTGAGGAAATTTAGTAGCTGGAAGTACCGAAATTTCTGCTCCGCTATCAATTAAGAAATTTAGTTTGTTTGCTTTATCAAATATAAATAGGCGACGCGTATAAATGTCTAATTTACCGTTGTTTGTCGCTGCAACAACGGAAGATTTTAGTTTAATGACCCGTTATTTGTCGAAGAAGTACAAGGTTGTTCACATTTCTGGGCAGTATCTCCAAATTTAAAATGGTATCTACATAACCAACCTCGATTCTCATGGGATCTTGATTTATTTCTATATGGGCTTCGAAAAATATTTCTATTGATTTATCTAGATCTTGAATTTTGATTAACTTGTTGTCTAATGGAATTTAATTCAACAGAAAGTTTCTGAAAATTTTCGTACATAAGGCTCGTCGTTCTAACCAGATTTTCAATAACTGGGTCTTGTGATTTAGAATTGAGAAAATCGTTGATAGCTGATATTTCGGGTTTATTAATCGCTTTCCAAATATTATCAGTTAATTTTGTCAGTTAATTAATATCATTATTACTTGAACCAGCTAATATTGCGTTAAGATTTTTAGGTAATCTTTTCAACCAAAGTTTCTTCAGCATATCTTCACTTAAATTAGAACCAGAGAGTAGTTTGAGTGATCGAAAAAATTCAAATGGCTTACGATCACCCATTTCTGAATCTGACATAATTTTATCCAACCTTAAATTTTCTCTTAAAGAGTGCCTTCGATGAAAACTTTCTTTGATTCAGTGAACTTGTTATTCTGTGGGGGATTTTGAATGAAGTCCATAATCGTTAGATTATAAATGAGAGGAATGCACTGCGACCGATGGGTCTATTGTGCCCTCTACGGCTCACATCACAGTACTTCCATAAACCCCAGCACCTCTAGAAAGCCTAGTATGGTTGTCGGGGGTAATGAGTGTAAGTGTTGCTCATCCGGCCACGGCCGTCCAAAGGCCGTGCCTCTTCTGCGCGCCACAGCAACGCACTCCATGAGTAGATGCTGCGGGGTTTCTGTTTCTAAGTCACAGAAGCGACAGAGGTCGCTTGACCAGATCGCTAGCTTGTGTAGGTGGCCCCTTAATCTGCAATGACCCGTCAGCATTCCTGTCATGATTCTTAGTTTCTCCTTGGGGAGGCTCATCAGTAACCTGTGCCTTTTCATATTGTATCCCCCAAGGAGAGACTTTGCCTGTCTAAGGCCTCTATATTGCGCCATTGTTGGTTTCACAGTCTGTTAGTTTCATCCCTCAGCATTTCTCTCACAGTGCTGGGACCTACAGCCAGGATCGGCCCTGGTCCAACCGGAGTAGCTGAGGCTCCTGTCCTGGCTAGGCGATCGGCTTCTTCGTTGCCACCAACCCCTCTATGTCCTGGTACCCAGAGGAGTTGGATTTGGTTCCTCTCCGCCAGGGCATTCAGTCTCTCAAAGCACTCCATTACCAATGATGATTTTATTTCATAGGAGGAGAGGGCTTTGAGCGCGGCCTGGCTGTCGCTTGAAATGAGAATGGTCTCACCGTGGTAATTCCTTCTCAGGTTAATCTCAGCGCATTCACTGATAGTAAAGACCTCCGCTTGGAAGATGCTTGGGTAGGCCCCCAATGGAACGAGATGCTGGATCTGGGACCATGGACGCCCGCTCCAATACCTTCGGGAGTCCTGGAGCCATCAGTGTACCGTCCGTAATCGTTACTATGACTTCTTGTGAAAGTGCTGTGATAATATATTCATATTTTGTATTGTTTTGTGTAACGTTTTTGATATTAAATTGCATTTACATATGAATAAACCATGCTTCTGGACAACTTGTCCAAAATTGAGGTATGTAGCTTAAGTGAAGTGGCACAAATTTCGTTATTATTCTGATTGATATAAGGATTTTCTATTCCAACATTAAGGGTATTGTTTTGTTAATTGAAATGTGAGTCATTTAAATTATTTCTCCGTGTAGATGTGTGTGTAAGTGTATCGCGTGATGGTGAACGGAACATTGTGACAACTTTACACAGATATTCTCTAAAAAGGGGTCTTTACAATTGATGAAAACTTAAATATAATTTGAGCTAAATTTAGTTATTAAAACATTAAAATAGAATAAATTGACCTTTATTTTAATAAAATATATTAATAATAAAATATATTGCGCACCTAACCCCAAACTTGATAAAATGTTTTGTTAATATGACTGCGACTGCAGCTGTACATAAAGTATACTAGAGGTGGTGATTTTAAAGTAGGGTATGATAAAAAAATTTTTGGAGGTCCCTCCATTTGTGGTATAATATAAAGACGAACACTGCAATTGGTGGGAAAAGCTCGGCCAAACACTGAGCTATATAGTGTAAAATTATTATTATTATTATATTTTTAAAAAAGATATATACAAATTTTCTTTTTGATTAGATATTACAAAAATTACTTAAATCTAAAATTTTACAACAAACAAAGTTAAATTGAACAAAGTACCATAACATATAATAATGCAAAATTAGAAAATGATTAACCCTACAAGAGACGGCTGAAGCTTGCGGTGCATCGATGCCAAGAAGATCATTAAATAAGAAATTCGTGCTGTGCTATTAGTGGAACAGTACGTAAAATGCAACGCAGCAGAATGAGACCGGAATTTTCTAAAAGCAAACAGGAACATTTTAAGAGAATATGCGACGAAGCTGACATAAATACCTGGGACACCGCCTTTAGGGTAGTGTTAACCCTTTTTCCGCAAAGGGTCGAAGACTATCAGCCTTACTACGTTATGCAGCAAGTGGAATTCCAAGCATGCAGGAAAAGTCCGAACTGCGAAAAATCAGGGCCGGACGGTATACCAAATAAGGACCTGAAAGCCGCTATTATAAAGCGTCCAGATATATTTGTACATGCATTCAATTCTTGTGTAATAAAATGTTTTTTCCCAGAAAAATGGAAAAAGCAAAAATTAGTGCTATACTGAGAGGCAACAAACTCCTAGATTGCTTACTGGATACGCTTGGGAAAATTCTTGAAGGAATCATAATTAAGAGGCTTACGTCGTTTGCTAAAGAAAATGGGTCTCTCTCAAGGAACAAGATGGCTTGGCGAAAAGAAAGAATACTGCACCACAGTATCATTTGACGTCAAGCAGGCGACGCATCATGGAGACTGATAAAGCTGCAAAGGAATAGAGGCTGAAGAACGATGCCGAACACCTGGCAGAATCGTTGGAGTCGATGCGAATAATAAAGTGCATTAGTGCGAAATTTGAATAAAGGTATAAAGAAAGCATATGAACATCGTGTAGGTGAGTTGTTTGCTATTCGAAGAAAGAAGTTAGTACCTGGATTTATGTAAGTTGACCTACAAGTTTCTTCACCCTTACCTAATCGTGAAGTGCCTACGATTATATTATGACATTTGATGATGACGAAGGCCTCTTCCATAATAAGGATGAAGAATTCGTAAAATAAGCTCCTATCAAGTGAGGCAGACATGCTCTAGGGTTGAGTACATGGTCAGGATGGCCGAATGTGGGCTCACGCAAATATCTTTATTTATATAATTTAGTATTAAATACTTTTACTGGCAAAGGAATATGACAACGCTTTAAATTTTCCATAAATATCATATATCTTGACCGATTTCAATTACACGACGTAAAGGTTTTATAGAATGTCGTTTCTCATCTAAAGGGTTGAATGAATTGTGTAGTTTTTAGTAATCTGCGATAATAATCAATAGTAAAGGGCTACATTATTATACCAGAGCGTACTTGTACACAAGGGTATTATAACTTTGTTCGCATAACGGTTGTTTGTAGCAGCAAAAAATAATCGAGATAGATATAGACATATATATACTAAAATAATCAGAATGAAAAGAGGAATCGATTTAGCCCTGACTGTCTGTCCGTCCGTCTGCCCGTGGTTACAATAACTTGAGTAAAAATGTAGTGATCTCAATGAAATTTAGTACATATATGTATTGCTCTTTGCACAGGATAGGTTGGTATTAAAAATGGTCAAGATCGGTTAATAACCACGCCCACTTCCATATAACGGAAGTTTTTGAAAAATGCAAATACTCCGTTTTTTCGGTATCTATTACAGCAAATTGAGTGAAATTTGGTATTTGGAGCGATTCTGAACTAAGAAATTAGGTATTTATGAAATTTTGAAAAATGGGCGTTGCCACGCCCACTTATAAAAAATTGTCTGTAACTTAATAACAGTATTAGTTATCGTCACAAAATTTGATATCGCTATTTTCACCATCGATAATTGTTGAAATCGGATCATAACCACGCCCACCTCCTATATAACGGAAATTTTGGAAAATGCAAAAGCTTAATTTTTTCGGTATCTATTAAAAATGGACTGAAATTCGGTATTTGGAGCGTGTTTAGGTCCATATGCTAAATTCGCGGACACATCGTACCACCCTTATGTTTTTGCTTTCACACTAACTAGACAGGCATTTACAATGACAGCTTTGCCTATCTCCTTCTCGTTGAACGGATAGCAGGAAAATTTCCCATTCTCCCGCAAACTGTCCAACGGGCCTTTCTTTTTAAAGTCGGAAAAACAGTTTTTCCTTTTGTCTTTCCGCGAGCACAAAAGTTCGTGTATTCACATTTGGCAAAAAAAATTGCAAAAAGGTTTTACATTCAATTAGCGCATTCGTGTTGCAATCAGGTTGCGTTAATACAAACACTTGTTAGTTTTTTTTTTGAGTGATTACCACGTCTGTCCGCCAGCAGGCAAACATAACCTCAAAAACCCGAGCACCTTTGTATAATTTTTTTTTTAACACAAATTTACTGAGCCTTTTATATTGTTAATTCTCGCTGAGAAATTAATTTGCTCTTTGGTGCACTAAATTTAAATCGTTATTACAACTTATTTTGATTATTTTCGGTTTCGTGTTGCAAGTAAGGCACGTTTGTACATATTGGCACAACAACATTGCACTCACATCAACGCACTGCTTTGTATACACACACATACATATTCACTAAGGGAACACATTTTTTTTATTTTGTTATCACTTTGGCAACATTGTTGTATTATTAAAGTTGCATAAGCTTTACATATATAATTTGCACAATTATTGTTTATGTATATTAATCTGCGTGGCGAGCACTGAAAAAAGATTTTTTCATTAACTTATATAAAAAGACATACTTACATTAATATAAATTGCGTAGATAGTTTTTAATCAATAAATTTGCATATACCTGATACCAATTAAACAAAATATATTTTACTCGTTATTATTGGCATTTGTGGTGGAATTTTTTGGTTGGTGATTCTCTGGTTCTCGCACATTTCAAATTAGTCCTTTATTCAGGCCAACGTCTTACTAAATGGATACCTTTATTCGTCTTGCTGATTCTGTAGCAGAATTTGAATCTGAATACAATAATGCGCCACAGTCAGATCACACTAAATTTACCCTTAACATTAATTTTGGTTAAGCTCTGGATGTGCCAGATAAGATCCAACCAAAGATCGAGCTTTGGGCCAACAGGGACCCGAATGTGTTGGGAAGTATGCCTGGCATGATTATATCGGCATACACGTCTGCGGCGAGTATCAGGCGAATCGGCGCCGATATATAAAATTTTTGGTCTGCCAGCCTGATGTGCGCATAGGGAATAGCGATCGCGGAGTCGACGGTTGCAGTCGGACTGACGCGCTGATATTGTGCCACTATAGTGGCGTGTGTTGCTATCCGGTTATTTTGGCCGTGCTTGCCTCGAAGCCGTATTAGGCACCCTTTCTGGCCGCCGATGTGCGTTTGTGGTAACCGCAATTCGCGCGCGAGGTCTGCCGAGATTGTCGACGTTGTCGCTCAGGCGTCAATAAGGGCGCGTACCAGATGCAGGCGACCTCCAGCTTCTATTTTGACCACCGCAGTTGGAGCGATGGTGATCATGGGGCGCAGGGCTTGTCCTATAGTAGCGCCATGTCCGTATGGCCCTCTTCGGAAGCTGGCCGGTAGGGATAGCTGACGAGGCCGAGTCGCCAGTCTATCCTGCCGATGGTAATCACGAGGACGAAAAGTCCTGGTTTCCGTTCTGCGTGATTTTTGATCCTGTTGGCGTTGCCGAAAAGGCCTAGTTGACGTAAAGGATGTCTCTCATGCTGTAAGAGAGGGCGAAAAGACCTGGTTTCCGCGCCTCTCTCATCCGTGCGAAAAGGCCTAGGTTCCGCAGCGGAGTTGGTGATTTCTCCGTCCTCGACTTCTGGACGAAGGGCCTAGTCTCCGTTCCAGATTCGGAGGCGTTTATTGAGAGCACTTCATCATCCGAAGTACCTTCGTCCTCCTCTACTTGCTGGCGCCATGACCGCTTTGGCTTCCTGATGACCGGGCGCTCATCGCTGCTCTCGTTGAGTTGAAGCGTCATGTGGTGCTTCTCATGGCAACGCTTGCATCTTCCCTCGCTGGTGCATCTGTCAAGACGGTGCGTCATTGAGAGGCATTTGCTGCAGAAGCGTCCCATGAGGGCTTCACGCAGTCTCTCCTCTGGTGTTTTGGCACGGTATACTGGGCACAGCCTCAGTGGGTGTTTGCCATCGCACAAACGGCATGCAAGGGGGTAGCGGTGTGGTTGCTGCGCAGCTTTATTTTTGAGCGTATTGTAGCGCGTCATTTTTCCTAAGGAAATTTCGATTTTTATTTTTGTTTTGTAGGTATGAGTTGGGTGGCGAGTAGCGATAAATTGTCTCATTTCATGATTATTTTGTTCATTTTGTTACATGGGGCATTTATGATTTATGTTGATTAAATGAATATAGAATATAGCATTACCAGTGGACGGTAAGTACAGAATTGACTGCATTATTGACGTACATATATTTTATAGTACGGAAGTGTCCAAAAGGTTGGTGAAATTACTGAAAGCAAGCGAAAGTGCTTTGCATTCAGTTTTGAATTTAATTAAATTTTTTTTTTTTTTTTTTGTTTTTAGTTTGTTCCTTGACAAACATTGCCTGCCTCCCAAAATATTCCGCATTTAATGAATTTAGGTTATTGCAATATAACGTACTCGCGTGCGTGGAAATATTGCATACCTTCTTTTTATTACGTGCTATTTGTTTCTGTACAAGCGAAAAAATTTATGTGTGGCAATACCATAGCTTTGACGAACGTCAAAAGCGGTGTGTCATTGATCACGCCATTATTTGAAAACAAAACAAACGTGCCGGTGAAATTTCCGAGTAAAGCGGAAATAGTGAATTAATTGTCAAGTTCCCAGTTTGTGTTTATTATAAAAAACACAAAAACGATGAGTACGGCGAACGTGAACGTCAATGGCAACTTTTGCGACGCGGACGTTATGTGGAATTTAATTTTATCTATGATAGAGGTACGAAATTCGGTCTGTATACGCTTGGTGCAAGATATTAGAGCGTTTTGATGTCATTGCCATTGACGGCACGCTGGGAATACATGCACACCGTGCCAACCAACTCAAACGAGAGTAAACTATTGGAAGTGCTGCAGGCAAATCGAGTCAATGGAAATTGGTTTGCTAAACACAGGTGCCGCCAATACAAGAGGCCTGCGCTGTGCTTATATGGGATGAAATTGTGGCTACCAGCTTTGAAAAGCATTTGCGAGGGCAAATCTGCATCATCCATACAAACCAACAACCACACAACCACTGCTTCTGGTGGCGCTGCGGCCAAGTGTACAGTGCATCGCTACTCCAATTTGATTGCAATGTTGTTTCATTGTATTGTTGAAGACGGAATGCAACACAGGTTTTCTTTCGCTGCATTATTATTAACTCGCTTTTATACATTTTTGTATATCGCATTTATACATTTTCGTATTTTCAGAACTAGCATTAAGTGATTTGGTGCAGCGTGCTGTTAAATCTACAGCAGTTTCCGGCATCTGTTTACTGCTTGGGATATCGTATTTGAAGGTGAGTGATTAAAATGAAAAACGAACCAAACAGTGTATTTTTTTTTTTACAAAGCGGCTATGTGTGCTGGTGGAAACGCCGACTGCATATCGATTGCTATTCTACGGAATATCTAGTGTCGGCCTTTGCACCAGCACATACCAGCTTATTTTGTTATTGGTGTCACTCGACTCTGTTTCCCTTTTTTTTTTTATTTTATCGGTGGGATTATGTGGTATTCAGGTAGTTATTATGTGGTTGCAAACAAAAGTGGTGGTGTAGTAGTTGAGCGTTTTCTATACTCTTTACTTTTCCGCCTATGTTTGTACACATACACACTTATGCTGCATACCACAATTCATGATATGTACTTATGTAGATGGTCAGTAAAGGGCCTATTGATAAAGTCTGCTAAAATTTCGCTTTTCCAGTTTGCATGTATGTACATATGTAGGTTCACACCTGCACACTTGCATATACGTGCATGCATGTAAACCTGCAAATATGTGCCCGGTAGGCACATTGCGTACTATGATTGTGAACAACTGGTATGGTATTGGTCCCAAATGGATGGGTATTAAATACCAATTCATGAAATAGAGAATTTTTTGACATAGTATTTTGTCGTTCGATTGCAGGCTTTTGTGAAATAGGGATTTTAGAGAGATAGTTTAGAAGTGTTGAATTGATCCTCATTTTCATCGTTGAAGGGTGGTAGTAGGATTATTTTTGTAAGGGGTCTCGTAACTTGGCCCTTTTCAGTCAAAATATCTACCACATGTACTAGGTTGTCAGCACATTTGTGTACGTTAACTATTCATCCTAGCCTCCATTCATTTGGAGCTAGGTTTTCCTCTTTTATGATGACGAGGTCTCCTATCTTCAAGTCCGCCTTTGGATGTTTCCATTTTATTCGTTTTTGCAATTCAAGGAGGTATTCTCTTTTCCATCGCTTGCAAAAGTTGTGATGTAAGGCTTTCAGTTTCTGCCACCGATTTACTATGGAGGCAGGATTCTCAGTGGAATCTATTTCTGGTGGAGCTAGTAAATGTCCACCAACTAGAAAGTGGCCGGGAGTGAGGGGTTCCAGGTCAGATGGTTCATTTGAAGATGGACTTAAGGGTCGCGAGTTGAGGCAAGACTCGACTCGGCATAAGAGGGTACTAAACTCTTCGAAGGTATATTTATACCCAGCTGCTATCTTTTTCAAGTGGCTTTTGAAGCTTTTCACACCTGCTTCCTATAATCCACCCATATGAGGAGCTGCAGGGGGTATGAAATGCCACGTGACTGGTGAGCATATTTGCTCATAGTACCATCACGCGCTTCAGCTATAAAGTCTTTAAATTCTGATCTAAAGGATCGTGAAGCTCCGACAAAGTTGGTGCCGTTGTCGGAGTGGATATTTTTTGGACATCCTCTTCTAGCGACAAATCTAGAAAAGGCTGACGAACAGACAAACGTAGCCTTTTGAGACACGACATCCTCTCCCACTGTAGCTTTTTATGTCGAAAGGTCCGGCAAAGTCTACACCTGTATTCGTGAACGCGCGCGAATAGGTGGTGCGTTCCTCAGGAAGTGTTTCCATAAGTTGGGTTTGAGAGCGTTTTCTGTAGATCGTGCAGATTTTGCAATTGCGGACTACAGATCGGATCATACTTTTCACTCTTGGGATCCAATATTGTGTTCGAATTAGGCGTAACATTAGTTGATTTTCTCCATGTAAGGAGACTTCGTGGACGAACTGGACAATTAAACGGGATAGTTTACAGTTGTAGGGAAGTATGATCGGATGGCGCTCGTTGTAGGCCAGATCAAGAGAGGCACCTAATCGACCCCCTGCCCTAATAATTCCGTCTTTATCGAGGAATGGGTTAAGGGGTAATATTTCACTTTTGGAATTCATACTTTGACCAGAAAGCAAGTTAGTGTATTCTTCGTTGTAATATTGCTTCTGATAAATGTTTATTAAGCGTTGTGTTGTTGCTTTAATTTCATCAGATGAAATTAAACAAGATTTCGCTTGAAACGAAGCTCTAGTTTTAGGGTGAGTTCTTTGAGAGAATCTCATAATATATGATAAGACTCTCAAAGCTCTTGGTAATTTTGAAAATCTACTTAGAATATCGCTATTACTTTCGATTGTTGTTGCATGAACATGTACCTTCTTTTCCCCTATTGTTGTGTTGTAGTTTATATCCTGTGTTGGCCATTTTGTATTGTCTTGTTGTAGCCAAGAGGGACCCTCCCACCACAGGGAGTTGTCTACCAGGTCCTGGGCGAGAAGTCCCCTACTGGCCAGATCTGCTGGATTTGAAGCTGAATCCACATGTAGCCAGTTCTCGTTTCCTACCTTTTCGACGACCTTGGTTATTCGATGTGCCACAAAGGTTGACCATGAACATGGTGGTTTTCGAATCCATGCGAGAACGATAGTCGAATCTGCCAAAAATACGTTTTTATATTTCCCATGTTGAGGTTTTCAATTACCGATTCCATGATCTCTGCGAGTAGTACGGCTCCGCAAAGTTCCAACCGCGGTAGTGAAATTGTGTTTACGGGAGCTACTCTGGTTTTTGCTAAAAGTAAGCTGACCAAAACTTTGTCGTTACTCTTAACACGCAGATATACTGCAGCTGCATATGCCTTTTCAGATGCATCGCAGAAACCATGCACTTCGGTGTGTTCTGTTGGCGAATAAAATACCCACCGAGGAATTCTGATTTTATTTATTTCCTCATAAAAGTTAGTAAAATTTTCCCAACGTTCCAATGTATTCGGAGATACAGTCTCATACCAGTTTGTACCTTCTAGCCAAATGTTTGCATTATTATTTTGGCTACGATTACAATTGGCGCTAGCCATCCTAATGGGTCAAACAGCTAAGCAATAGCTGATAGTATTTCCCTCTTAGTAGGGTTTTTATTTTGATCTAATGGTTTGGTTATAAAGTAGAATTGGTCAGTATGAGCATTCCACCTTATACCAAGAGCCTTGACTGTGCTAGCGTCTTCAAATTCTAAAAATTCTTTATTGAGCAAATGGGCCTTTGGAATACCTTTCAAAATTGTGTTACAATTAGCAGTCCATTTTCGTTATGGAAAGCCTGCTGACTGTAAAACTTCTGATATTTCATCCCTAACTTTTATAGCTGAGTCGATGCAGTGTCCCCCAGCAAGAATAACATCGACATACATGAAATTCCTTAGAATGTTAGATGCTGTCGGATGAGAATTATTTACGTCCTCAGCTAGTTGTAAGAGAGTTCTTATAGCTAGATAAGGAGCGCAATTGATGCCGAAAGTTACGGTATTTAATTCGTACAGACCTATCGGATCGTTTGTGTTAGATCGGAAAATGATACGCTGATAACACGTTTGGTTTGGATTGACCATTATTTGACGATACATCTTCTCTATATCGCTGTTAAAAACATATCTTAATAATCTCCAGCGAAGTAGTAAAATTGTTAAATCGGCCTGTAAGACAGGGCCGGGATGCAGGACGTCATTCAAGCTGGTTCCATTAGCCATCGGACTTGAGGCGTTGAACACTACTCGAACTTTGGTTGACGTGCTTTCTTCCTTTATAACAGCATGATGAGGCAGGAAATAGTTGTCAATGGAGTCTTCTTGGATTTTTTGATTGATCCTTGACATGTGTCCTAATGAAACGTATTCTGCTAATAAAATACCCACCGAGGAATTCTGATTTTATTTATTTCCTCATAAAAGTTAGTAAAATTTTCCCAACGTTCCAATGTATTCGGAGATACAGTCTCATACCAGTTTGTACCTTCTAGCCAAATGTTTGCATTATTATTTTGGCTACGATTACAATTGGCGCTAGCCATCCTAATGGGTCAAACAGCTAAGCAATAGCTGATAGTATTTCCCTCTTAGTAGGGTTTTTATTTTGATCTAATGGTTTGGTTATAAAGTAGAATTGGTCAGTATGAGCATTCCACCTTATACCAAGAGCCTTGACTGTGCTAGCGTCTTCAAATTCTAAAAATTCTTTATTGAGCAAATGGGCCTTTGGAATACCTTTCAAAATTGTGTTACAATTAGCAGTCCATTTTCGTTATGGAAAGCCTGCTGACTGTAAAACTTCTGATATTTCATCCCTCCCTTTTATAGCTGAGTCGATGCAGTGTCCCCCAGCAAGAATAACATCGACATACATGAAATTCCTTAGAATGTTAGATGCTGTCGGATGAGAATTATTTACGTCCTCAGCTAGTTGTAAGAGAGTTCTTATAGCTAGATAAGGAGCGCAATTGATGCCGAAAGTTACGGTATTTAATTCGTACAGACCTATCGGATCGTTTGTGTTAGATCGGAAAATGATACGCTGATAACACGTTTGGTTTGGATTGACCATTATTTGACGATACATCTTCTCTATATCGCTGTTAAAAACATATCTTAATAATCTCCAGCGAAGTAGTAAAATTGTTAAATCGGCCTGTAAGACAGGGCCGGGATGCAGGACGTCATTCAAGCTGGTTTCATTAGCCATCGGACTTGAGGCGTTGAACACTACTCGAACTTTGGTTGACGTGCTTTCTTCCTTTATAACAGCATGATGAGGCAGGAAATAGTTGTCAATGGAGTCTTCTTGGATTTTTTGATTGATCCTTGACATGTGTCCTAATGAAACGTATTCTGCTAATACCCTATTATACTCCATCTGAAGGTTAGGGTTCTTAGCGAGCCGTGTTTCATTCCGGAAGAACTGAGAGCAGGCTCTCTTGAAGGAAGGTCCCAGGTTGATGCTGGCTGGAAAATCCTTTTTAAACCGCAGGCTTACTGTATATTTCCCTTCTGCATCTCTCGTGGTTGTACACTTATACAGCTCCTCGCAGTACCTGTCGTCTTCGTTTATGGTTTTGTTCCTCGGTATATCTCCCAGTTCCTAAAACGCATTTAGTTTTTTGTCCAATGTTACATCGCTGTAATAGGATACAATTTTGTTGGTTGGATTAGAGTCTGCGCGACCTGTGATAATCCAACCGAACACCGTTTCTTGGGCTAGAAGTGTATTAAGTACATTTTTCTTCAAGCCGCTAAGTATAATTTGGGGATAAATGTCTCCGCCAAGAACAAGATCGACTTAGTCGTTGACAAAGAATCTTTTATCCGCCAACATAAGATCAGGAAATGCTTGCTTGGTCATTGCGCTAATATGGCAAGACGGAAGATTTCCAGTCAGTTGTGGTAATACTAAGACTGTTGTATTTAGTTTAAATAAAGGATCGACTTGCGATCGCAATTCAATAATGCAAGCTTCTTTGACTTGTGCGGAAATTGAGTTGGTCTGTTATAAAAGAACACTCAGAGCCAGAATCAATAAGTGCTCTCACTATAAAATTTGTGTCATTATAATATATGTTAACGCGCGCTGTCCCTAGTAGAACACCTGTGTAAGGAAATTATCCATGTCTCCATAAGGAAGTATCGGTTTTTTCCTTATGCTTTGTTCCCATAAAGCCAGTGTAGTTTCTGGGAGCTTAGTGGAGCACAGATACGTAATAATTGCGTCCCAATTAGAGATGTCAATCTGATGAGTCTTAAGGGCTGATAAGCAATTATTAATATCGCGCTGTAACTTTTTCAATGAGTTGCCACACTCACTTTCAACTTTGTTCAGATTGAATGAAATTTTCAATTGCGAATGGACGAGTATACGTTTATTTTCGTATCTGTCGCACAAGTTTTGCCATGCTGTTGAGAATCCATCGTTAGTCAATGGACACTTTCGTACTATATCTTTTGCTTCCCCCTGCGTTTTATGATTGAGATGAAAGAGTTTCTCAACAGGGGTAAGCCGCTTATTAAGAATATATATAGCCGTGAACATAGCTCTAAAGGATGGCCATGAAAGATAATCTCCTTTGAAGATGTCTGTGTCGCACGGAGGCAAATGTATATTATGCTCGCGGACGGACGTGTCTTCCTTGACTTTATCGTCTTTCTCGAATTTGGCAGACACCTTTGCAATAGCGGAAATGCATTTTAAGTATGTGGAATAAGCGTTTATTTTGCTTTTTCCGTAGAGCGGTTAAGTCCTTTGGAGACAAACCGTCTGACAATAAAAGAGTGTCAAATCCTGTTTTGGTTTTTCCCCACAGGATCTTTAACTCTTCCTGCTGAATGCTCAGAGTGACTTTATCATGCTCTGATACAGGCATGGCATTGAAGTCTGCATCAAACTCCGCTACTGAGTCTGCCATACGAATATATGAATCCATTTTGTGAGATTATTTTGATCACAACCGGTTGTATTGAAAATTATCAACTTGATTAGTTAGTGTTTTAGTTCACCAATGGATTTATAAGTGTTACAAAAAACACACCCCAATTCACACCACCAGGTATTAGCCCAATCAAAAATGTGATAATTAAACGCAAACTTTTGGTGTGCAATATATGCAGATTGTAATTTATTTAATGTTTCTCTATTCCGCAGAATTCAAGACAAATCAACTCGCCACCCAAATCGTAGTGTATAATGTGAGCACGCAATTATTAACACGCAATTAAATGAAATAAATGTGATCAATAAAAGTGAAGTGAAAATCAAAATTAAAAAATGTGAAAATTGAAGTACGGTGTAACTGGTCCAAAGAGGTTATGTATCCTCTTACACCGACGTACCAATGATTTGCAAATTAAATGGTACAACACAAGTGAAAATTTAAACAAACGGAAATTGTCCTGAATATTAATTAACAAATTCTTTGCTAGTTCTTGTGCTATGAAATACGATATTCCAATGCAATAAAGAAATTTAATTCGGCAGTTAAAGATATGTGTCTTGTAACGCGCACTCGAATTGTGTTGTTGTTGTCACTCGCGGACAGACAGATAAATTTGCGGTTAGGATTTCACAAGTTCACTCACTTTCTTGATCACTAATTTTGCTTCATATAGACTTTTACTGAATTTAATTGAGAAGTGCGGTTGAAATTATAACCACATACCTTTTACAAAGTGAACTCCTTTTGGTTGTCTGACTTTGTGGTGTTTGTGTGCTGCTGCGGCAAATACACGCTCGGTTGGTGGCTGGTTGTTTGTGCTTGTGGTGTTGATGTCCTGCTGTGGCAAATACACGCTTGGCTGATGGTTTGTGTTGCTGGTGTTGCAGTGTGCTTATATCGCAGGTGCTTGTGATGATGATAATATAATAGCCTGATCCGGCTCGAAGGACCACTGATTGCACGGGTGCGTCGTATGGATAGAGCGCTCCGGTGCAATTTTGAAATAAAGGAAATAAAACGATGTTTTTTAGTAATTGCTTTATTTCTTTAATTAGAGAATGATAAAATTGATAATAATTACCTTGTTACAGGTTTAACCTGATGTGACGTGGTAGCTGCTGACGATGTCCTCTCTAGCTCGTTCGATATGGCAAAAAAAAAAGTCTTTGCCAAAAAACAGTTTCGGACCGCCGGCCAATAGTGGAGACTGAAGGGGAAATTCAATCTCCATTTATTATCCGGCGGGAAATGCCTTATGACGGACCAATGGTAAACAATGACGCGTCATTGTGAATGTATGTTTACCATTAGGATGGTACGACAAATGGGTGTTGTTTAGGTTGAAACCTAAACATGTATATTAATCTGCGTGGCGAGCACTGAAAAAAGATTTTTTCATTAACTTATATAAAAAGACATACTTACATTAATATAAATTGCGTAGACAGTTTTAAATCAATAAATTTGCATATACCTAATACCAATTAAACAAAATATATTTTACTCGTTATTATTGGCATTTGTGGTGGAATTTTTTGGTTGGTGATTCTCTGGTTCTCGCACATTTCAAATTAGTCCTTTATTCAGGCCAACATCTTACTAAATGGATACCTTTATTCGTCTTGCTGATTCTGTAGCAGAATTTGAATCTGAATACAATAATGCGCCACAGTCAGATCACACTAAATTTACCCTTAACATCCACCAGGATGAACTAAAATGTATATGGAAAAAGACGAAAAAGGTATATGATGAACTCTTGAGTTCAGAGGGGCTATCAGAAAAAGATTTGGGCGCGATAAAGAAAAATAATAAAAGTGCCTATTATTGATATTTACGCTGCCAATCTAATATGTCTAAATTGGCTGAACAGTTGACAAAAAGTGAAAAAGAAGTCGAAGACAAGTCGGTGCAAGAACACAATATCCGCCTTCGTCCTTGTGATACGGATTTGTTTAAAGGCGACTATATATCATGGCCCACGTTCCGTGATATGTTTACGGCCATCTATATTTGGAATAAAAGACTTTCCCCAGTTGAGAAGCCTTTTCACCTAAACCAAAAAACGCTAAGGGAGGCCAAGGACATTGTTAAAAAATGCCCTTTAACAAACGAAGGTTTTGTGACAGCCTGGAAGAACCTTAGTGACAGATATGAAAATAAACGAATTTTGGTGAACACGCAATTAAAAATACTTTTCAATTTAACTGCTATTGAAAACAAATGCGGTAGTTCCATCAAAAGACTGCAGAGTGACATTAATAATTGCATATCATCGCTTCAGAGCCATAAGATTGATATATCTAACTGGGATGCAATAATTACATATTTTTGCTGCTACAAACTTCCAGAGAGCACTCTGTCATTATGGGAACAATCATTCTTTAACGAGCTTCATTAACGAGCAAGTGGATCTAGTTCTTGGTGGAGACATCTATCCACAAATAATATTGAGCGGCATTAAGAAAAATGTATTAAATACACAGGAAACAGTGTTTGGCTGGATACTGACTGGTCATGCTGATACAGTACATCCAACAAACAAGCGCGTGTCGTTTTTTAATGAGTAGGATTAGATAGGCAGCTAAGCTCCTTTTGGGAGCTAGAAGACATTCCAAGGGGCAAAGTTCTAACACCAGAGGAAGTCCAGTGCGAGGAGCTCTACCAGAAAACTACAAAGCGAACCGAAGATGGAAGATACGTTGTATCTCTACCATTTAGAAAGGATTTTCCAGAATAGATAAAATTAGGGCCCTCTTGAAAAATTGCGTGTGCTCAATTTTACAGAAATGAAACGCGCCTTAAGAAAAACACGCCATTGCGAGAGTAATATAACAGAGTTCTGATGGAGTATAAAGCTCTTATCCAATAGCCTCCAATATTCTGCGCAAATGCATGTACGTTGATGATGTTCTCGCTGGAGGGCACACCATCGACGTTGCGATAAGAGCTAGGGACGAAATATCCAAAGTGCTACAGTCAGCCAGTTTTTCTCTACGAAAATGGACGTCGAACTGTGGAGAAATACTTCTAGGAATCCAAAGGTCACATTTATTTAGTGCAGAGTTCTTGAAATTCGAAGATACCAGCAGCGTAGAGGCTCACTCCGACTTGTTTTATTTTACAGCCAAGCCTTTAGAAAACAAGAAAACCTTCACTAAAAGATCAATACTGTCAGCTATAGCTAAACTCTTCGATCCATTAGGTTGGCTGGCACCAATAATAATCGTCGCGAAAATATTGATGCAAAACATCTGGTTCGAGGAAACCGGTTGGGACGAGACCGTATCTTCATCTACATTGAACGACTGGGAAATATTCATGGCTAATTACAAGGAAATTAACGAAATTCACGGATTTTGTGATGCGTCCGAAAAGGCATATGCAGCTGCTATATATCTACGTGTGGAAAAAGAAAATAAGATGTATGTTAATTTGCTACTTGCGAAAACCAGAGTAGCGCCAGTGAAAATGATTTCCCTACCACGATTGGAACTCTGCGGTGCCGCATTCCTCGCGGAGGTCGTCGAGTCGGTGGTCAACATTCTTGACCTCGGCCACCTAAAAGAACATCTCTGGACCGATTCAACGATTGTCCTCGCTTGGATACAGAAACCTCCATGCTCATGGTCAACATTTGTGGCCTATCGAATAACAAAAATAGTCGAGACGGTGGTAATTGCTCAACAACACTTTGTGGTGGCAGGGACCTTCTTGGTTGCAAGAAGATAATGCGAAATGGCCACCACAATTCACGGATTATAGGAAGAACATTGAGGAAAAAAGAATGAATATTCACGCAATGACCATAAGCAACGTGGACGATATTCTTAATCGATTTTCGAATTTACCGAGGGCTTTGAGAGTAATATCTTACTTTTTAAGATTCTCTCAAAGAACTCATCCGAAAACAAAGAAAGAATTCGAAAGTCTTAAATCAAATGAACTGATCGAATCCAAAAGTGAACTTTTACCTCTTAATCCTTTTATAGATAAAGATGAAGTCATAAGAACAGGTGGTCGTCTTGGCGCATCTCACGACCTAGCTTATAACGAACGCCATGCAATTGTCCTACCGTATAATTATAGATAATCACGCCTCATCGTTTGTTTTATCCACCAGATCTCATTCCACGGCGAGAATCAGCTCATGCTGCGCCTGATATGAACCCAATACTGGATACCTCGAGTGAATAACATGATCCGGTCCACTATCCACAACTGCAAAATATGTACAGTCTATAAAAAACGCTCGCAAACGCAACTAATGGTTATCCTTCCTCCGGAACGAACCACATTTTTGCGCGCGTTTTCTTATACGGGAGTAGACTTTGCTGGGCCGTTTGATATTAGGAGCTTCCGCGGACGCGGATGGCGGGTTTCCAAGATTTACGTCTATCTGTTTGTTTGCTTTGCTACGAAAGCCATTCATTTGGAGGCGACTAATGATTTAAGCACCCCATCTTTTTTAGCAGCATTTTCTAGATTTGTAGCCAGAAGAGGATGCCCAAAGAACGTCTATTCCGACAACTACACAAACTTTGTTGGAGCCTCGCGGTCTCTGAAGATTGAATTCAAGGCCTTCATAACAGATGCCCGCACAATACCTCTTCAAAATATGCTCATCAGATGCTTACGTGGCACTTTATACCAGCAGGTGCTCCCCACATGGGTGGATTGTGGGAAGCAGGCGTCAGAGCTTTAAAAGCCACTTCAAGAAGATAGCCTCTGGTTTGAAATACACGTTTGAGGAGTTCAGCACGCTGCTCTGCCGAATGGAGTCCTGTCTCAACTCGCGCCCCCTGAGCCCCTCTTCGAACGAGCCGTCGGACCTGGAGCCTTTAACTTCAGGCCACTTTTTAGTCGGCACACATCTATTTGCTCCACCCGAGATAGATACCAACGAAAATCCTGCCTCCATCGTAAACCGGTGGCAAAAATTAAGGGTGTTACATCAAATCTTCTGCAGAAGGTGGAAAAGTGAGTACCTCACTGAAATGCAAAAACGCAATAAATGGAAACATCCAAAAACCAATATACAGAATGGAGCGCTCGTGGTAATTAGAGAAGACAACCTACCGCCGAACGAATGAAGAATGGTAAGGGTTGTCAAAATACACGCATTTACCGATAACCTAGTTCGTGTAGGAGACCTAATGACCGCAAAGGGTCAAGTGACAAGACCGCTTGTCAAACTGGTACTTCTTCCACCTTATAGCGAAGAAAACCCAACAAGCGACAAGTAAACCACGACCTCTCCATTACCATAACATCCCCGCCCCCCCTAAGAATTCCACTTCTTTGTTTACCGTCCAATTCCACTACCGTTTTTCTTACGTCTATATTCATTCAGATGAAGTTTTGTACTTCTCTGAATTGGTGTGAGAACATGGTAGAAATCAAATAATCTTTTTAAAACACTACGTGCATACATATACATATATGTTCATAAAATTTAAGTGGGTACACATAGGCATAGGTTAAATCGAAACAAAATATTTTGAAGAAATTTTTCGCACAATATGAAACGCATATAATAAAAGAATTTGCACTCCAATGTCCAAATTTCAACCAACGGCCTCGCCCCACCATTTCCACTAATTGCGTAGCAATCAAAAATAAATGAATTAAAATAAACAACCAATAGAAGCAACTACTTAGAAAGAGGAAACAACTATAAAATCGGTACATTTGACCGACACATAATCAGGAATCGAGTGAAGGAATGGAGCTTTCCTGAATTTGTCGTCAGCGAAAGTTAAGAGTGAGTGCACTAAATAAATAAATAAAATAGAAACGCATAGTGAAAATAGAAAACGAAATAAAATAATTAAACATTGCAATAGTAAAAGTAAAGCAATGAAATAAACAAAGAAATGCCCATATTAGCGGATATAAACGGGGCTATAGAAAGTAAACCGATTCCAAAAGCCCAAATGAAGAAATCCGAATATCCAGCATCTAAGTTCTCTGTGGCTGTGGACGCTGTTGAGTTTTTTCACACCACTACCCGATGTAATTGTGCACAATATAATCCCAACCGTTCTCATAATACCGGATAAATAGTTAGAGAGCATATATCTCTTTTTTAAGATAAGTTTTTCCATTATCATGTTAGCAATCAGGGATCCCGCTCTAAATATCATGTGTAAGGGCATCGAACGCAAAGTTAGTGGCAACGCTTGTGACGAAAAACATAACCACCAGGAGGGTATCATTGCGCAGAGGTATTTTTTTTTTCATAATCAAAATCTGTATTAATTTTATTACCAAATTCGGAACCAGTAGTCCTTTGAAAAATACTTGAAATATAAATACCTACATATAGGGTTTTCATTCGTTAATTTAACATACATAATTTATTTACATTACGAATTCAGATTTATACAAAATCTGTTAAACAACGCACAATATATTTTTGTGCTGTTTAATTAAAGTAGCTTAAATAACTTTTTCAGGTTTAAAAATTATATGTTTCTAATGAAAAAATGTATAATTATGTATGTGTAATAGAATTATCATTTAAATTAACTGCACCAAATTCTCTTTGATTGCAATAACTAAATAAAATTTAACCTGATATGAAAAAAAAAAAAAAATAATAATAATTAAATTATGTATGTATGCATGTTTATATTCATTGCCTCCTTTCCCATGGAAGAAAAAGTTGTACTGCATTTGAATATATAATGAACTTTATGCTATTTCACTAAAGTTTAACAATTCACAAGACAAGTTAAACTTCTAGTTTAACATTATTTATATATATAAAATTCTTTCAAGCTCAAATGTCAGCAAATTTTAAAGCTCAAGTTGAATTTAAATTTTAACTCTAAACCCCTAGTTGCATAATAACCTATGCTTAAAACATTGAATTGAAATACAAAAATTTAGCGATCAAAATTAGTTTCGCTGATGTGCTGAATATAGATATATGTATGTATGTGTATGTTTAAATATGAACAAGAATAGGCACCTAGAACTATATACACATCCATACATGTATACAGGCTTTTTGTTATCCCCAAAAACTCAACGACAAGATTGATATTGTAGAAGCCTACCTTTTGCTCGTGAATAATGGTGGATTTTAGTTGGATGCCCTCTGTGATGATGATGATGACGTTGATTAGGCCTTGATCGGTTGTGAACAGCGGTTGTTGCGGTTACACTTGTAACTGTAGTCTGTGTGGCTGCGCTTTGTGAAAAATGTCACGTATAATATTGCCCGAAGATGGTTGCCAAGCTTGTAAAGCCGATGTTTGTTGCTGATGCTGTCGTTGTTGCATTGGCATTTGTTGTTGTTGATTCAATGCTGTGCTGACAAAAGGCTTGCAAGACCTCAAAATTTGTCGTTTGACTATCATAGTGTAGATGACGCGTTATCGGCACACCTAAACGCCGGAGCATATCTGTAAAAATTTCTTCCTTTCGTATCCACGGCCGGTGATCATCTTGTACCTGGTATGGCATCAGATGCACATGAATATTCATGCCCCTCCTTGTGAGAGTTTCTGGGGGGCTTCTGGACGATATCCATGTATTCTTCTGGCCGCCAAGCCAATACATGTCTTTGATGCGTCGGATGCTAAAAAAAAGAAAAAAAAGAAAAGAGAAATTGCAATTAATTAGTTTGATAGTAATGAAAAACTAATCGTCTACACTCACCGCATGTTTAATGAATGAAAGTTCACAGCCATTCACGGAAATGGTTTCACTTATGGCCCACAAAAATACCACACTCGCTTTCCACAATAGAAGTGTAAGAAAAGCAAATTCTTTTTAGGGTGGTTACACACCATGGCTAAACGCTTGTTTTGACATTTTTGCAGATATGTATTTCGAAAATCAAAATGAACGCACATATTAAACACACATATTCGATATATTTTTTAATGGATACATAAAAAAATCGATGTTTGTTTCTTCTTGGTACATAATCTGTTCGGGCTTAATTTCTTGGGCTGCCAGGCCATACTGCAACATAAAAATAACTCATTCGCGACATTGATTAATTGCAGAGATGTTCTATGTTCAAATTTATATTTTTATCAACTGAACATTCACAAAAAATAATTAATCACTGAAAGCTGAATGGCACTGCCTACTGAGTTCCACCATGAAGTGCAAACCGGATTGTAGCCATGAGTCAATGTGCTCAATTATTATGCCGGGTACACAAAAAACCAGTTATAAATGGCAAAGGGTTGTTACTGACTAACCATTATACCTATACATAATTACATAAACTACTTTACTGAAATTGAAAACTTAATTAACTAATTTATGTACTAAACTTGAATTACCTCCATATACTAAAAATTGTTTCGTTATATTTCTACTAAAAAATGCAACAGTGCCTAAAATGTAAACGCCTTTGAACTTACCGAAGCGTGCCCTTACAGTTCAGTTGCTTACGGTTATTCAGATGCGCACGAGGCACGAAAAGATATTTAAACCCCACTACCACATTTTCCAAAAAACTTGCAAATGTAACCTATAACCTACTTTGTTGCAACGAATAAATGTATAAAAGCCAACTCGGTTAAAGTGTCGTTATTTATACTTTCGAAAGCCTCGTATATTTTGAGCCAACGTTGCTTTTGCTTGCAACATCTTTTTATATCTTTTCTTTCACATATATATCGGTACGGAAGTAATCGCGTCTATATATCTTTGCATAAATCGTAAATATCGTTAATGAAATCTTCGATTGACCACGCCTGCGTAAAATCTACCGGAGAAGCATCGCGTTATAACCTGCGTAATAGAAGACCCTTGTCGAACATTCGCGAAACCAAAATGGCCGACAACAATAGTGGGCATAGCTCCTGTACCGACGACGAAAGCGTTCGCGCATCAGTCCAACAAGACAAAATAATTGAGGAGCTACGCGAGCAACTAAACGAATTACACAAGACTTTAGCTTCGTCGGAGAAGGAAAGGATCCAATACAGGGAAACCCTTGATCGCCAAACAGCTAACGACGTCAACCGTGCGACGTACCTAGCATCGAAGATATTTCTGCCAGCTTCAAGCCAGCCGAAGTTACCTTTGCTAACTTCACAACAGGTCTACCCGCAACCGATGTATCCTGCCCTTCAAATGCATATCCGACAAGTCTTAGAAACTACATAACAGCCGGTGCTAATTCTGCCATCACCAGTTATGCCAGCGCTACTATTGCTAGCGCAAATTATACTAACGCTACCTCTGCCAGCGCTGGTGCACGTGGCAGCGTTAATTCTGCCAACGTCAAAGCCGATGCTGCAGCCTGCCACATGCCGGACAGCAATAATGCAGCCACACTGCTACACAAACAACTCTTATGGTGCTGATTTTCCGCCAGTAAGCTACATTACTGCTCTGATGCATACAGTGTTCAGCCCGCACAGTACACCAAGCATGAGCCAGGTACACCCGTCTTGGAGCCCGGGACGCTATCCGCTTACACGTAAGATTTTAGATTTGCCAGAGTTCCATGGTTCGCCCGAGGAGTGGCCTATGTTTTCTGTGGCCTTTAAAGCAACCACCGAAATGCATTTGTACTCCAAATTGGATATTTGTTACGTGTTCAGAAAGCCGTAAAAGGGAAAGCCAGACAACAGGTGGGGTCTTTGTTGATACACCCGTCCAGTGTAGATGCGGTCATGAAAACATTGGAATATCACTACGGCCGACCAAAACTGCTTATAAGAAGGCAAATTGCGAAAGCACGAGCTTTTCCACCTGTCACCGGAGGACGAACCGGCGATATTCTCAATTTCAGCTCGATGGTGTCAAATTTAGTTGCTTTTTTAGAAAATTCGAGTGCTACACCGCACCTGAATAACCCCATATTACTTGATGAGTTAATCAGCAAACTACCGCAGAACAAGAGAGATGAGTGGACTCGCCACATATTCGAAATGCAGAAGCCATATCCCACTGCGCGTGAATTTTGCAATTGGCTGCAGAATACCGACATGTATGTATCCATGGCAATAGATGTTATGCCAACAAAGTACATGCCCAGCTATCCTGTGTACCACAAACCTAAAACACCATCTAAGTCCGTGCTGACTGTAACAAAAGAAGAAGAAAAGTGTTTAATGTGTGACCAAAGCCATTATCTAAATCAATGCTCAAACTTTAAAGATGCCGATTATGCTAATCGCTGGGATATAATTAAAAATAAACATTTGTGTTTCTGTTGTTTGCAGCCTGGTCACAGTGTACAAAACTGCCGAAAGCGATGAGTATGTGGTATATCGTCATGTAATAAATTCCACAATCGCCTACTTCACAATTTCAGCTACAATAATAAAAACAATTCTTCATCAGCCGATACAGCAGTGGCAACGCTCGATCAAATTCACTAAACAAACTCAAATACTTGCCTGTATGACTGACAGGTCCCAAAGGGGAAAATAACGCCATCGATTTCATTGTCGTCTATTCCGACAACTACACAAACTTTGTTGGAGCCTCGCGGTCTCTGAAGATTGAATTCAAGGCCTTCATAACAGATGCCCGCACAATACCTCTTCAAAATATGCTCATCAGTTGCTTACGTGGCACTTTATACCAGCAGGTGCTCCCCACATGGGTGGATTGTGGGAAGCAGGCGTCAAGAGCTTTAAAAGCCACTTCAAGAAGATAGCCTCTGGTTTGAAATACACGTTTGAGGAGTTCAGCACGCTGCTCTGCCGAATGGAGTCCTGTCTCAACTCGCGCCCCCTGAGCCCCTCTTCGAACGAGCCGTCGGACCTGGAGCCTTTAACTCCAGGCCACTTTTTAGTCGGCACACATCTATTTGCTCCACCCGAGATAGATACCAACGAAAATCCTGCCTCCATCGTAAACCGGTGGCAAAAATTAAGGGTGTTACATCAAATCTTCTGCAGAAGGTGGAAAAGTGAGTACCTCACTGAAATGCAAAAACGCAATAAATGGAAACATCCAAAAACCAATATACAGAATGGAGCGCTCGTGGTAATTAGAGAAGACAACCTACCGCCGAACGAATGAAGAATGGTAAGGGTTGTCAAAATACACGCATTTACCGATAACCTAGTTCGTGTAGGAGACCTAATGACCGCAAAGGGTCAAGTGACAAGACCGCTTGTCAAACTGGTACTTCTTCCACCTTATAGCGAAGAAAACCCAACAAGCGACAAGTAAACCACGACCTCTCCATTACCATAACATCCCCGCCCCCCTAAGAATTCCATTTCTTTGTTTACCGTCCAATTCCACTACCGTTTTTCTTACGTCTATATTCATTCAGATGAAGTTTTGTACTTCTCTGAATTGGTGTGAGAACATGGTAGAAATCAAATAATCTTTTTAAAACACTACGTGCATACATATACATATATGTTCATAAAATTTAAGTGGGTACACATAGGCATAGGTTAAATCGAAACAAAATATTTTGAAGAAATTTTTCGCACAATATGAAACGCATATAATAAAAGAATTTGCACTCCAATGTCCAAATTTCAACCAACGGCCTCGCCCCACCATTTCCACTAATTGCGTAGCAATCAAAAATAAATGAATTAAAATAAACAACCAATAGAAGCAACTACTTAGAAAGAGGAAACAACTATAAAATCGGTACATTTGACCGACACATAATCAGGAATCGAGTGAAGGAATGGAGCTTTCCTGAATTTGTCGTCAGCGAAAGTTAAGAGTGAGTGCACTAAATAAATAAATAAAATAGAAACGCATAGTGAAAATAGAAAACGAAATAAAATAATTAAACATTGCAATAGTAAAAGTAAAGCAATGAAATAAACAAAGAAATGCCCATATTAGCGGATATAAACGGGGCTATATAGTAAACCGATTCCAAAAGCCCAAATAAAGAAATCCGAATATCCAGCATCTAAGTTCTCTGTGGCTGTGGACGCTGTTGAGTTTTTTCACACCACTACCCGATGTAATTGTGCACAATATAATCCCAACCGTTCTCATAATAACGGATAAATAGTTAGAAAGCATATATCTCTTTTTTAAGATAAGTTTTTCCATTATCATGTTAGCAATCAGGGATCCCGCTCTAAATATCATGTGTAAGGGCATCGAACGCAAAGTTAGTGGCAACGCTTGTGACGAAAAACATAACCACCAGGAGGGTATCATTGCGCAGAGGTATTTTTTTTTTCATAATCAAAATCTGTATTAATTTTATTACCAAATTCGGCACCAGTAGTCCTTTGAAAAATACTTGAAATATAAATACCTACATATAGGGTTTTCATTCGTTAATTTAACATACATAATTTATTTACATTACGAATTCAGATTTATACAAAATCTGTTAAACAACGCACAATATATTTTTGTGCTGTTTAATTAAAGTAGCTTAAATAACTTTTTCAGGTTTAAAAATTATATGTTTCTAATGAAAAAATGTATAATTATGTATGTGTAATAGAATTATCATTTAAATTAACTGCACCAAATTCTCTTTGATTGCAATAACTAAATAAAATTTAACCTGATATGAAAAAAAAAAAAAATAATAATAATTAAATTATGTATGTATGCATGTTTATATTCATTGCCTCCTTTCCCATGGAAGAAAGAGTTGTACTGCATTTGAATATATAATGAACTTTATGCTATTTCACTAAAGTTTAACAATTCACAAGACAAGTTAAACTTCTAGTTTAACATTATTTATACATATAAAATTCTTTCAAGCTCAAATGTCAGCAAATTTTAAAGCTCAAGTTGAATTTAAATTTTAACTCTAAACCCCTAGTTGCATAATAACCTATGCTTAAAACATTGAATTGAAATACAAAAATTTAGCGATCAAAATTAGTTTCGCTGATGTGCTGAATATAGATATAAGTATGTATGTGTATGTTTAAATATGAACAAGAATGGGCACCTAGAACTATATACACATCCATACATGTATACAGGCTTTTTGTTATCCCCAAAAACTCAACGACAAGATTGATATTGTAGAAGCCTACCTTTTGCTCGTGAATAATGGTGGATTTTAGTTGGATGCCCTCTGTGATGATGATGATGACGTTGATTAGGCCTTGATCGGTTGTGAACAGCGGTTGTTGCGGTTACACTTGTAACTGTAGTCTGTGTGGCTGCGCTTTGTGAAAAATGTCGCGTATAATATTGCCCGAAGATGGTTGCCAAGCTTGTAAAGCCGCTGTTTGTTGCTGATGCTGTCGTTGTTGCATTGGCATTTGTTGTTGTTGATTCAATGCTGTGCTGACAAAAGGCTTGCAAGACCTCAAAATTTGTCGTTTGACTATCATAGTGTAGATGACGCGTTATCGGCACACCTAGACGCCGGAGCATATCTGTAAAAATTTCTTCCTTTCGTATCCACGGCCGGTGATCATCTTGTACCTGGTATGGCATCAGATGCACATGAATATTCATGCCCCTCCTTGTGAGAGTTTCTGGGGGGCTTCTGGACGATATCCATGTATTCTTCTGGCCGCCAAGCCAATACATGTCTTTGTTGCGTCGGATGCTAAAAAAAAAGAAAAAAAAGAAAAGAGAAATTGCAATTAATTAGTTTGATAGTAATGAAAAACTAATCGTCTACACTCACCGCATGTTTAATGAATGAAAGTTCACAGCCATTCACGGAAATGGTTTCACTTATGGCCCACAAAAATACCACACTCGCTTTCCACAATAGAAGTGTAAGAAAAGCAAATTCTTTTTAGGGTGGTTACACACCATGGCTAAACGCTTGTTTTGACATTTTTGCAGATATGTATTTCGAAAATCAAAATGAACGCACATATTAAACACACATATTCGATATATTTTTTAATGGATACATAAAAAAATCGATGTTTGTTTCTTCTTGGTACATAATCTGTTCGGGCTTAATTTCTTGGGCTGCCAGGCCATACTGCAACATAAAAATAACTCATTCGCGACATTGATTAATTGCAGAGATGTTCTATGTTCAAATTTATATTTTTATCAACTGAACATTCACAAAAAATAATTAATCACTGAAAGCTGAATGGCACTGCCTACTGAGTTCCACCATGAAGTGCAAACCGGATTGTAGCCATGAGTCAATGTGCTCAATTATTATGCCGGGTACACAAAAAACCAGTTATAAATGGCAAAGGGTTGTTACTGACTAACCATTATACCTATACATAATTACATAAACTACTTTACTGAAATTGAAAACTTAATTAACTAATTTATGTACTAAACTTGAATTACCTCCATATACTAAAAATTGTTTCGTTATATTTCTACTAAAAAATGCAACAGTGCCTAAAATGTAAACGCCTTTGAACTTACCGAAGCGTGCCCTTACAGTTCAGTTGCTTACGGTTATTCAGATGCGCACGAGGCACGAAAAGATATTTAAACCCCACTACCACATTTTCCAAAAAACTTGCAAATGTAACCTATAACCTACTTTGTTGCAACGAATAAATGTATAAAAGCCAACTCGGTTAAAGTGTCGTTATTTATACTTTCGAAAGCCTCGTATATTTTGAGCCAACGTTGCTTTTGCTTGCAACATCTTTTTATATCTTTTCTTTCACATATATATCGGTACGGAAGTAATCGCGTCTATATATCTTTGCATAAATCGTAAATATCGTTAATGAAATCTTCGATTGACCACGCCTGCGTAAAATCTACCGGAGAAGCATCGCGTTATAACCTGCGTAATAGAAGACCCTTGTCGAACATTCGCGAAACCAAAATGGCCGACAACAATAGTGGGCATAGCTCCTGTACCGACGACGAAAGCGTTCGCGCATCAGTCCAACAAGACAAAATAATTGAGGAGCTACGCGAGCAACTAAACGAATTACACAAGACTTTAGCTTCGTCGGAGAAGGAAAGGATCCAATACAGGGAAACCCTTGATCGCCAAACAGCTAACGACGTCAACCGTGCGACGTACCTAGCATCGAAGATATTTCTGCCAGCTTCAAGCCAGCCGAAGTTACCTTTGCTAACTTCACAACAGGTCTACCCGCAACCGATGTATCCTGCCCTTCAAATGCATATCCGACAAGTCTTAGAAACTACATAACAGCCGGTGCTAATTCTGCCATCACCAGTTATGCCAGCGCTACTATTGCTAGCGCAAATTATACTAACGCTACCTCTGCCAGCGCTGGTGCACGTGGCAGCGTTAATTCTGGTTCGCCCGAGGAGTGGGCTATGTTTTCTGTGGCCTTTAAAGCAACCACCGAAATGCATTTCTACTCCAAATTGGATATTTGTTACGTGTTCAGAAAGCCGTAAAAGGGAAAGCCAGACAACAGGTGGAGTCTTTGTTGATACACCCGTCCAGTGTAGATGCGGTCATGAAAACATTGGAATATCACTACGGCCGACCAAAACTGCTTATAAGAAGGCAAATTGCGAAAGCACGAGCCTTTCCACCTGTCACCGGAGGACGAACCGGCGATATTCTCAATTTCAGCTCGATGGTGTCAAATTTAGTTGCTTTTTTAGAAAATTCGAGTGCTACACCGCACCTGAATAACCCCATATTACTTGATGAGTTAATCAGCAAACTACCGCAGAACAAGAGAGATGAGTGGACTCGCCACATATTCGAAATGCAGAAGCCATATCCCACTGCGCGTGAATTTTGCAATTGGCTGCAGAATACCGACATGTATGTATCCATGGCAATAGATGTTATGCCAACAAAGTACATGCCCAGCTATCCTGTGTACCACAAACCTAAAACACCATCTAAGTCCGTGCTGACTGTAACAAAAGAAGAAGAAAAGTGTTTAATGTGTGACCAAAGCCATTATCTAAATCAATGCTCAAACTTTAAAGATGCCGATTATGCTAATCGCTGGGATATAATTAAAAATAAACATTTGTGTTTCTGTTGTTTGCAGCCTGGTCACAGTGTACAAAACTGCCGAAAGCGATGAGTATGTGGTATATCGTCATGTAATAAATTCCACAATCGCCTACTTCACAATTTCAGCTACAATAATAAAAACAATTCTTCATCAGCCGATACAGCAGTGGCAACGCTCGATCAAATTCACTAAACAAACTCAAATACTTGCCTGTATGACTGACAGGTCCCAGAGGGGAAAATAACGCCATCGATTTCATTGACGAAGGCGCAAAAATATCGCTATTGGAGGAAATAGTAGCAGAAGTTGTCGGTCTCAACTGATTTACTTCGGCTGAAGTGGATCGGCAATCAAGGCATGAGCGAACAGTCGCGGCAAGTGTCGCTTGAAATTGCGAGCGCAAGTGAAGCAGCAGCGAGTTACCAAATGAGGGGAGTGCGTACAACAAAAAAGCTGTATTTGCTACAGCAAACGTTAAACTTGAATGAATTCATGCAACGCCACGAACAATTGCGAGGTATACCAATCGCCGACTATTGGAATGCAGTGCCGCAAATTCTTATTGGATTGTCACACACAGATTTAATAAGAGCCATTGAAACTGTCAATTTAGATGATGGTTTTGCAGTCCACAAAACAATGTTAGGTTGGACATTATTTGGATCGAACGAATATCGTTCTAGTGATGGCACGCTTGGCCAAGTCGGTATTGAAAGCACACAATTAAACGAAATTAACCAACTAATTGCAGAGTATTTTGCGGCAGAAAAGTTTGAAGTAAAACAATTGCCAAGTGTTCGTTCAGAAGCCGATATTAGGGCGGAAAAATTTCTACAACAGACGACTAAGAAAGCCAGACAACAGGTGGAGTCTTTGTTGATACACCCGTCCAGTGTAGATGCGGTCATGAAAACATTGGAATATCACTACGGCCGACCAAAACTGCTTATAAGAAGGCAAATTGCGAAAGCACGAGCCTTTCCACCTGTCACCGGAGGACGAACCGGCGATATTCTCAATTTCAGCTCGATGGTGTCAAATTTAGTTGCTTTTTTAGAAAATTCGAGTGCTACACCGCACCTGAATAACCCCATATTACTTGATGAGTTAATCAGCAAACTACCGCAGAACAAGAGAGATGAGTGGACTCGCCACATATTCGAAATGCAGAAGCCATATCCCACTGCGCGTGAATTTTGCAATTGGCTGCAGAATACCGACATGTATGTATCCATGGCAATAGATGTTATGCCAACAAAGTACATGCCCAGCTATCCTGTGTACCACAAACCTAAAACACCATCTAAGTCCGTGCTGACTGTAACAAAAGAAGAAGAAAAGTGTTTAATGTGTGACCAAAGCCATTATCTAAATCAATGCTCAAACTTTAAAGATGCCGATTATGCTAATCGCTGGGATATAATTAAAAATAAACATTTGTGTTTATGTTGTTTGCAGCCTGGTCACAGTGTACAAAACTGCCGAAAGCGATGAGTATGTGGTATATCGTCATGTAATAAATTCCACAATCGCCTACTTCACAATTTCAGCTACAATAATAAAAACAATTCTTCATCAGCCGATACAGCAGTGGCAACGCTCGATCAAATTCACTAAACAAACTCAAATACTTGCCTGTATGACTGACAGGTCCCAAAGGGGAAAATAACGCCATCGATTTCATTGTCGTCTATTCCGACAACTACACAAACTTTGTTGGAGCCTCGCGGTCTCTGAAGATTGAATTCAAGGCCTTCATAACAGATGCCCGCACAATACCTCTTCAAAATATGCTCATCAGATGCTTACGTGACACTTTATACCAGCAGGTGCTCCCCACATGGGTGGATTGTGGGAAGCAGGCGTCAAGAGCTTTAAAAGCCACTTCAAGAAGATAGCCTCTGGTTTGAAATACACGTTTGAGGAGTTCAGCACGCTGCTCTGCCGAATGGAGTCCTGTCTCAACTCGCGCCCCCTGAGCCCCTCTTCGAACGAGCCGTCGGACCTGGAGCCTTTAACTTCAGGCCACTTTTTAGTCGGCACACATCTATTTGCTCCACCCGAGATAGATACCAACGAAAATCCTGCCTCCATCGTAAACCGGTGGCAAAAATTAAGGGTGTTACATCAAATCTTCTGCAGAAGGTGGAAAAGTGAGTACCTCACTGAAATGCAAAAACGCAATAAATGGAAACATCCAAAAACCAATATACAGAATGGAGCGCTCGTGGTAATTAGAGAAGACAACCTACCGCCGAACGAATGAAGAATGGTAAGGGTTGTCAAAATACACGCATTTACCGATAACCTAGTTCGTGTAGGAGACCTAATGACCGCAAAGGGTCAAGTGACAAGACCGCTTGTCAAACTGGTACTTCTTCCACCTTATAGCGAAGAAAACCCAACAAGCGACAAGTAAACCACGACCTCTCCATTACCATAACATCCCCGCCCCCCTAAGAATTCCACTTCTTTGTTTACCGTCCAATTCCACTACCGTTTTTCTTACGTCTATATTCATTCAGATGAAGTTTTGTACTTCTCTGAATTGGTGTGAGAACATGGTAGAAATCAAATAATCTTTTTAAAACACTACGTGCATACATATACATATATGTTCATAAAATTTAAGTGGGTACACATAGGCATAGGTTAAATCGAAACAAAATATTTTGAAGAAATTTTTCGCACAATATGAAACGCATATAATAAAAGAATTTGCACTCCAATGTCCAAATTTCAACCAACGGCCTCGCCCCACCATTTCCACTAATTGCGTAGCAATCAAAAATAAATGAATTAAAATAAACAACCAATAGAAGCAACTACTTAGAAAGAGGAAACAACTATAAAATCGGTACATTTGACCGACACATAATCAGGAATCGAGTGAAGGAATGGAGCTTGTCTGAATTTGTCGTCAGCGAAAGTTAAGAGTGAGTGCACTAAATAAATAAATAAAATAGAAACGCATAGTGAAAATAGAAAACGAAATAAAATAATTAAACATTGCAATAGTAAAAGTAAAGCAATGAAATAAACAAAGAAATGCCCATATTAGCGGATATAAACGGGGCTATATAGTAAACCGATTCCAAAAGCCCAAATAAAGAAATCCGAATATCCAGCATCTAAGTTCTCTGTGGCTGTGGACGCTGTTGAGTTTTTTCACACCACTACCCGATGTAATTGTGCACAATATAATCCCAACCGTTCTCATAATAACGGATAAATAGTTAGAAAGCATATATCTCTTTTTTAAGATAAGTTTTTCCATTATCATGTTAGCAATCAGGGATCCCGCTCTAAATATCATGTGTAAGGGCATCGAACGCAAAGTTAGTGGCAACGCTTGTGACGAAAAACATAACCACCAGGAGGGTATCATTGCGCAGAGGTATTTTTTTTTTCATAATCAAAATCTGTATTAATTTTATTACCAAATTCGGCACCAGTAGTCCTTTGAAAAATACTTGAAATATAAATACCTACATAAAGGGTTTTCATTCGTTAATTTAACATACATAATTTATTTACATTACGAATTCAGATTTATACAAAATCTGTTAAACAACGCACAATATATTTTTGTGCTGTTTAATTAAAGTAGCTTAAATAACTTTTTCAGGTTTAAAAATTATATGTTTCTAATGAAAAAATTTATAATTATGTATGTCTAATAGAATTATCATTTAAATTAACTGCACCAAATTCTCTTTGATTGCAATAACTAAATAAAATTTAACCTGATATGAAAAAAAAAAAAATAATAATAATTAAATTATGTATGTATGCATGTTTATATTCATTGCCTCCTTTCCCATGGAAGAAAGAGTTGTACTGCATTTGAATATATAATGAACTTTATGCTATTTCACTAAAGTTTAACAATTCACAAGACAAGTTAAACTTCTAGTTTAACATTATTTATACATATAAAATTCTTTCAAGCTCAAATGTCAGCAAATTTTAAAGCTCAAGTTGAATTTAAATTTTAACTGTAAACCCCTAGTTGCATAATAACCTATGCTTAAAACATTGAATTGAAATACAAAAGTTTAGCGATCAAAATTAGTTTCGCTGATGTGCTGAATATAGATATATGTATGTATGTGTATGTTTAAATATGAACAAGAATGGGCACCTAGAACTATATACACATCCATACATGTATACAGGCTTTTTGTTATCCCCAAAAACTCAACGACAAGATTGATATTGTAGAAGCCTACCTTTTGCTCGTGAATAATGGTGGATTTTAGTTGGATGCCCTCTGTGATGATGATGATGACGTTGATTAGGCCTTGATCGGTTGTGAACAGCGGTTGTTGCGGTTACACTTGTAACTGTAGTCTGTGTGGCTGCGCTTTGTGAAAAATTTCGCGTATAATATTGCCCGAAGATGGTTGCCAAGCTTGTAAAGCCGATGTTTGTTGCTGATGCTGTCGTTGTTGCATTGGCATTTGTTGTTGTTGATTCAATGCTGTGCTGACAAAAGGCTTGCAAGACCTCAAAATTTGTCGTTTGACTATCATAGTGTAGATGACGCGTTATCGGCACACCTAAACGCCGGAGCATATCTGTAAAAATTTCTTCCTTTCGTATCCACGGCCGGTGATCATCTTGTACCTGGTATGGCATCAGATGCACATGAATATTCATGCCCCTCCTTGTGAGAGTTTCTGGGGGGCTTCTGGACGATATCCATGTATTCTTCTGGCCGCCAAGCCAATACATGTCTTTGATGCGTCGGATGCTAAAAAAAAGAAAAAAAAGAAAAGAGAAATTGCAATTAATTAGTTTGATAGTAATGAAAAACTAATCGTCTACACTCACCGCATGTTTAATGAATGAAAGTTCACAGCCATTCACGGAAATGGTTTCACTTATGGCCCACAAAAATACCACACTCGCTTTCCACAATAGAAGTGTAAGAAAAGCAAATTCTTTTTAGGGTGGTTACACACCATGGCTAAACGCTTGTTTTGACATTTTTGCAGATATGTATTTCGAAAATCAAAATGAACGCACATATTAAACACACATATTCGATATATTTTTTAATGGATACATAAAAAAATCGATGTTTGTTTCTTCTTGGTACATAATCTGTTCGGGCTTAATTTCTTGGGCTGCCAGGCCATACTGCAACATAAAAATAACTCATTCGCGACATTGATTAATTGCAGAGATGTTCTATGTTCAAATTTATATTTTTATCAACTGAACATTCACAAAAAATAATTAATCACTGAAAGCTGAATGGCACTGCCTACTGAGTTCCACCATGAAGTGCAAACCGGATTGTAGCCATGAGTCAATGCGCTCAATTATTATGCCGGGTACACAAAAAACCAGTTATAAATGGCAAAGGGTTGTTACTGACTAAACCATTATACCTATACATAATTACATAAACTACTTTACTGAAATTGAAAACTTAATTAACTAATTTATGTACTAAACTTGAATTACCTCCATATACTAAAAATTGTTTCGTTATATTTCTACTAAAAAATGCAACAGTGCCTAAAATGTAAACGCCTTTGAACTTACCGAAGCGTGCCCTTACAGTTCAGTTGCTTACGGTTATTCAGATGCGCACGAGGCACGAAAAGATATTAAAACCCCACTACCACATTTTCCAAAAAACTTGCAAATGTAACCTATAACCTATTTTTTTGCAACGAATAAATGTATAAAAGCCAACTCGGTTAAAGTGTCGTTATTTATACTTTCGAAAGCCTCGTATATTTTGAGCCAACGTTGCTTTTGCTTGCAACATCTTTTTATATCTTTTCTTTCACATATATATCGGTACGGAAGTAATCGCGTCTATATATCTTTGCATAAATCGTAAATATCGTTAATGAAATCTTCGATTGACCACGCCTGCGTAAAATCTACCGGAGAAGCATCGCGTTATAACCTGCGTAATAGAAGACCCTTGTCGAACATTCGCGAAACCAAAATGGCCGACAACAATAGTGGGCATAGCTCCTGTACCGACGACGAAAGCGTTCGCGCATCAGTCCAACAAGACAAAATAATTGAGGAGCTACGCGAGCAACTAAACGAATTACACAAGACTTTAGCTTCGTCGGAGAAGGAAAGGATCCAATACAGGGAAACCCTTGATCGCCAAACAGCTAACGACGTCAACCGTGCGACGTACCTAGCATCAAAGATATTTCTGCCAGCTTCAAGCCAGCCGAAGTTACCTTTGCTAACTTCACAACAGGTCTACCCGCAACCGATGTATCCTGCCCTTCAAATGCATATCCGACAAGTCTTAGAAACTACATAACAGCCGGTGCTAATTCTGCCATCACCAGTTATGCCAGCGCTACTATTGCTAGCGCAAATTATACTAACGCTACCTCTGCCAGCGCTGGTGCACGTGGCAGCGTTAATTCTGCCAACGTCAAAGCCGATGCTGCAGCCTGCCACATGCCGGACAGCAATAATACAGCCACACTGCTACACAAACAACTCTTATGGTGCTGATTTTCCGCCAGTAAGCTACATTACTGCTCTGATGCATACAGTGTTCAGCCCGCACAGTACACCAAGCATGAGCCAGGTACACCCGTCTTGGAGCCCGGGACGCTATCCGCCTACACGTAAGATTTTAGATTTGCCAGAGTTCCATGGTTCGCCCGAGGAGTGGCCTTTAAAGAAACCACCGAAATGCATTTGTACTCCAAATTGGATATTTGTTACGTGTTCAGAAAGCCGTAAAAGGGAAAGCCAGACAACAGGTGGAGTCTTTGTTGATACACCCGTCCAGTGTAGATGCGGTCATGAAAACATTGGAATATCACTACGGCCGACCAAAACTGCTTATAAGAAGGCAAATTGCGAAAGCACGAGCCTCTCCACCTGTCACCGGAGGACGAACCGGCGATATTCTCAATTTCAGCTCGATGGTGTCAAATTTAGTTGCTTTTTTAGAAAATTCGAGTGCTACACCGCACCTGAATAACCCCATATTACTTGATGAGTTAATCAGCAAACTACCGCAGAACAAGAGAGATGAGTGGACTCGCCACATATTCGAAATGCAGAAGCCATATCCCACTGCGCGTGAATTTTGCAATTGGCTGCAGAATACCGACATGTATGTATCCATGGCAATAGATGTTATGCCAACAAAGTACATGCCCAGCTATCCTGTGTACCACAAACCTAAAACACCATCTAAGTCCGTGCTGACTGTAACAAAAGAAGAAGAAAAGTGTTTAATGTGTGACCAAAGCCATTACCTAAATCAATGCTCAAACTTTAAAGATGCCGATTATGCTAATCGCTGGGATATAATTAAAAATAAACATTTGTGTTTCTGTTGTTTGCAGCCTGGTCACAGTGTACAAAACTGCCGAAAGCGATGAGCATGTGGTATATCGTCATGTAATAAATTCCACAATCGCCTACTTCACAATTTCAGCTACAATAATAAAAACAATTCTTCATCAGCCGATACAGCAGTGGCAACGCTCGATCAAATTCACTAAACAAACTCAAATACTTGCCTGTATGACTGACAGGTCCCAAAGGGGAAAATAACGCCATCGATTTCATTGACGAAGGCGCAAAAATATCGCTATTGGAGGAAATAGTAGCAGACGTTGTCGGTCTCAACTGATTTACTCCGGCTGAAGTGGATCGGCAATCAAAGCATGAGCGAACAGTCGCGGCAAGTGTCGCTTGAAATTGCGAGCGCAAGTGAAGCAGCAGCGAGTTACCAAATGAGGGGAGTGCGTACAACAAAAAAGCTGTATTTGCTACAGCAAACGTTAAACTTGAATGAATTCATGCAACGCCACGAACAATTGCGAGGTATACCAATCGCCGACTATTGTAATGCAGTGCCGCAAATTCTTATTGGATTGTCACACACAGATTTAATAAGAGCCATTGAAACTGTCAATTTAGATGATGGTTTTGCAGTCCACAAAACAATGTTAGGTTGGACATTATTTGGATCGAACGAATATCGTTCTAGTGATGGCACGCTTGGCCAAGTCGGTATTGAAAGCACACAATTAAACGAAATTAACCAACTAATTGCAGAGTATTTTGCGGCAGAAAAGTTTGAAGTAAAACAATTGCCAAGTGTTCGTTCAGAAGCCGATATTAGGGCGGAAAAATTTCTACAACAGACGACTAAGTTCGTAAATGGTAGATACGAAACTGGTTTGCTTTGGCAGACAAGGCAAAGTCGCTGTATGCGGCGACATCGGTGAGATGTTTCACCGGATCCTGATTACGGAAGAAGATCAAAACGCGCAACGCTTCCTTTAGAGAGGGGGCGATCGATCGAAATTGCCAGATGTTTACGTTATGTGTGCCATGATATTTGGGTCGATTAGCTCACCGTGCTCTGCACAATTTGTGAAAAATGTGCATGCGGAAAAATATCGTAATACGAATGCCAGAGCCGTCAATGATATTGTCGAACGGCACTATGTCGACGACTATATGGACAGTTTCGACACTGTCGAAGAAGGTATTAAGATAACCAAAGAGGTAATCAAAACTCATAGCCGTGCTGGGTTCGAGTTAAGAGGGCTGGCGTCAAATTCAAATGATCTTCTGCAAGCCACATTACACAATGCGCAACCGCGTATACACCAACACAACTGCATCTGCCGATCGGAGAGTGCTACCGAAAAGGTGCTTGGTATGCACTGGAACCCAAACGACGACTACTTCTTCTTCAATTTGCTTTTCTCAAAAGTACCAAAAGCAGTTTTAGACCATAGCAGACCGCCAACGAAAGGTGAGATGCTTAGCGTTACTATGTCTATATTTGATCCGTTTGGTTTTGTTTGTGGATTGGTGCTACGAGGAAAAGTGCTGATGCAGAGTCTGTGGTGCAGTAGTGGGCGTAAATTGGCATGAGCCAATTCCTGAACATATTTATAAGAAATGGCTGCAGTGGCACAAATCGTTAAGCGGGATCGAAAATTTTAAAATGCCAAGATGCTATGGCACACAATTTTTAAATCCGAATGCAGACAGCTACATTTTTTTGTTGATGTGAGTGAGATCGCGTTTGCTGCCGTAGCCTTTTGGCGAATTTATCCCGCAAATAATACAGACGTCGTATTTGTTGCTGGCCCATCCCGGAGCAGTCCGCTGAAGCAACTGTCCATCCCAAGGCTTGAACTACAATCTGCCGTCTTGGGAATAAGGTTGAAAGAATCTGTCAACAGCCATGACGTGAAGGCTTATAGGGTATCATTTTGGTCAGACTCGAAGATAGTCCTTCAGTGGATAAGGTCTGACGCCAGGTGCTACAAAAAGTTCGTAGCGCACCGTATAGCTGAGATTCTGCAAACTTCCGATGCCCATCAGTGGTCGTGGGTACCGGGTAAGGACAACCCAGCTGATGATGCAACGCGTATAAAACCGTTTTCTCAAAATGGTAAGTGGTTAAATGGTCCGCCCTTTTTGAAGTTGCTTGAAGACAGTTGGCCAGCCATGCCAACCGATGTTAATGATAACGAATGCCAAAAAGAAAAACGCTCGAAGCCAAAATATACGATAGCGTTAGCAGACAGGGTAATCCCCTTTAACAAGTATTCAAATTATTATAAACTTTTAAGGGTGATGACATATGTGCGATATGCCATAATGAAATTTCGTAAGTTTGGCGCATGCGAAAATGCCAATTTGTCAACTGAAATTAAGCAAACTGATTTACTAATATGCCTGTTAGTACAGCAAGATGTTTACGCCGAGGAAGCTGAGTCTTTGAGCAAAGGTGTGCCAATTAAGAAATCCAGCTGTATGTTTAAGTTAAGTCCAATGTTGGACAATGAGGGCATTTTACGATTAGGGGGCCGGATAGACTACGCCGAATGTGTACCAATGTCTACTAAGCGACCAATAATATTGCCAAGGGATCACCCTATCTCGCGACTTATAGCAAAGCATTTTCACGAACTTTTTCATCACCAAAGTTTTGAAGCAGCAGAAGTTTTGGATTCCTAGTGCGCGCCGTTTGTTGAGGTCGATTAAAGCTGAATGCCAAATATGCAAAAATGTATCCGCTGTTCCAAAATCGCCACTCATGGGCCAGATACCCAGAGATCGAACTACGCCGTTGATGCGCCCGTTCACATATTCAAGTGTTGACTACTTTGGGCCGGTGTTAGTAGCCATAGGTCGTCGTCAAGAAAAGCGTTGGGTTTCACTTTTCACGTGCCTAACTATTAGAGCTATTCACTTGGAACTAGCTAGGGATCTGCCAACAGATGCTGCAATTATTGTCTGCCGCAACTTCATAAACCGAAGAGGTGTACCGGCGCGGCTCATAAGCGATATGGGAACAAATTTCGTATGCGCAAGAAAAGAAGATTTGGTAAGCATTCAAAGTGGTATGCAAGCAGAGTGTGATCGTCGAGGCGTAGAGTGGCTTTTCAATGCGCCTGCTAACCCATCAGCTGGGGGCGTATGGGAAAGAACGGTCAGAAACGTAAAACGGGTTTTCATGTTCACACTTAAGGAACGCGCACCACAATCGGAGACGCTACAGAGTCTCCTCATTGAAGCCGAAAACTTGATAAATTCGCGCCCACTAGCCCATGTGCCGATAGAAAGTACAGACGCTGAACCTCGGTTAGGCTGCGCGAACGAAGTACAAACTCCTGCACTGTCAGATAAAATATGTCTTCGCAAGCAGTGGCACATAATGCAGCAACTGAAGCAGACCTTTTGGAAGAGGTGGATACTTGAGTATCTCCCCACCTTGACCAGGCGTATGAAATGGTTTAAGAGGGTGAAGCCGATAGCTGTGGTGACATCGTTATAGTGTGCGACGACAACGAGAGCCGAGGTCATTGGAAACGGGCTATCGTAAAAGAAGCAAAGCCAGCCCCGGATGGTCAAGTCAGATCAGTTTTAGTCAAGACGTCAACAGGAGTCCTGCGGAGACCAGCATCCAAAATTGCAGTACTCGACGTAAGAGGTGATTCTCTCACCAGTGATACGAATCACGTTACTGACTAACCCATTATACCTACTGCCTATACCTTATACATAATTACATAAACTACTTTACTGAAATTGAAAACTTAATTAACTAATTTATGTACTAAACTTGAATTACCTCCATATACTAAAAATTGTTTCGTTATAATTCTACTAAAAAATGCAACAGTGCCTAAAATGTAAACGCCTTTGAACTTACCGAAGCGTGCGCTTGAAGTTGAGTTGCTTACGGTTATTCAGATGCGCACGAGGCTCTAAAAGATATAAAAACCCCACTACCACATTTTCCAAAAAACTTTCAAAAATAACCTAAAATTTATAACCTACTTTGTTACAACGTATAAATATATAAAAGCCAACTCGGTTAAAGTGTCGTTATTTATACTTTCGAAAGCCTCGTATATTTTGCGCCAACGTTGCTTTTGCCTGCAACAATAGTGCTCATTTCAAACGTGTTAATGTATCTCGATGTCCGTAAAAAAAAAAAACATGTTGCTCGTCACCCAAGCATATTATTTCGAAATGGGCAACATATCAACCTACTTTAGGCAGAATGACATCATATACCTCTATGCGCAAAAATGCTGAGGCGAACCCCGCTCGATAACCGCAGCCCTGCAAATTGTGCGACAAGAGACACCCGCTACGCTTGTGCCCAACATTTCTAGCGAAGAGTCCAGAAGAGCGACTACGTGACATCTTGATGTTCCGGTACTGCTCGAACTGCCTCTCGATGGCCCATCGTGCACCGGAGAAAATTTACCATTTTCCCGCAAACTGTCCAACGAGCCTTTCTTTTGAAAGTCGGAAAAACAGTTTTTCCTTTTTTTTTGCCACTTCACTTTGGAGAATCACGGAGATCACACAGCCAGCCACCACGCTTCATAACCTTTTAACAGGTAAAGCAAACTAACTTCCACATCATAACTTGTATCTTTTAATCCATATATATTCAACAAATTGAGATCAATAAACTATTAACACTAATTCAAATTATCTTTGTCGTTTCTTCATTCCAATAAATAATCGGCGCGAGCGAGCTATATCTATTGGCAAGGTCGCGCGGATGAAGAGAGCGGTTTTGAACTAAGAAATTAGGTATTTATGAAATTTTGAAAAAAAGCTTGCTAACCTATCAAACAATGCCCTGTTATAACAGATACTATCATGCTCATGTCCGGTTTGTTCATGTTTAATAATGAGCCTGTGGGTTAGGCACTTAGCGCCGGCCACAGTTGCATTTCTAGTGGTTTCCTCCTGTCATCATTTGATATTTTTGTAAGTCTTTGGGAAATTCGTAGTCTGTAAAAGTATGTCTTTTAAGTTATTTATATATTCTGCTGCCTAATCGCGCTAGTTCGTCGACCTTACAATTTTCCTCTAGAGGTCGTTGATTGTTTTGTGAGGGACTTTATTGCCGTCTGGCTGTCAGTTGCGACGCTCTAAATTTTCCATAGCTTGACACGTCGCAAATACATTACTAAACCTACCAACATCTATATATATAAAAATTAATCCCTATTTCCCTTGGTCAGGGCATCAAGCGTGAACGGCTGGACCGAAAAGGTTCTTATGAAAAAAAAATTAAGAAAATAACGCTGAAAATTAGAAAATTTAAGAATTCCATTGTTAAATGAATTTTTTACAAAAAATATTATTTACGGTCCCTGTGGAATATTAAATCCAAATTCTCCGTGCATGGTTGATGGAAAATGTTCAAAACACTTTCCGAGACAATTAGTGGAAATGACGGTTATCGACTTTGTCGCCCTCGATCCACTGATGACAACGAAAGGTCAACAATAGTTAAAATTAATCAGCTGTAAATTTAAGCTGATAATCGTTGGCTTGAGGCAATGGGGTACAGTGGTGCTTCTGGGTATGCAGATACAGTTGCGCGGCTGTACTCAATCCCTACTCTTACGTCCACGTTTGTGCACCCTGGGCAACGTGAGCAACCCATGTGCGAGATACGGTAACCAACCCGTGTGGAGCCAAGGGTCACGGCTAATAGAGAGGGAGCTTTAGTGGAGCCACTCCGACATATTGTGGTGGGAGAGAGACTTCGCCGTAAAGTACTGTCGTTCACTCCGGTGGACGAACGTCTCGCCCCAATCCGCATAAAGGCGAGATTCTTCAAAATCTCCCTGATTTGCGCCCAGGCCCCGACGGAAGAAAAGGACGATGGGACCAAAAATTGCTTCTACGAACTCCTGGAGTGCACGTTCGAACGCTGCTCCAACACGATATAAAAATCGTGCTAGGCGATTTTAATGCCAAGGTGGGCAAGGAGGGCATCTTTGGTTCCACAGTGATAACGGATTGAGACTGATCGACTTCGCCGTGGCCCGAAACATGGTAGTTTGTAGTACCAGGTTCCAGCATAGGAGGATACATCAGGCTACGTGGCGGTCTCCAGATGGTAAGACACGAAACCAAATCGACCATGTTGTGATAGACGGAAGGCACGCTTCCAGTGTCCTAGATGTGCGCACGATCCGAGGAGCCAACATCGACTCGGACCATTATCTTGTCGCAGCCAAGATACGCCCGCGCCTCTGTGCGCAAAAAGCGTGCGGAAAGGCACACAAGGAAAGCTCGACGTCGGAAAGTTGCAATCACAACAGACGGCCACGCATTTCGCTACTCGACTCGCACTCCTGCTCTCTGAGAGCTCTAATAAACACAGCGATATTTCAGAGCAATGGAACCACATCTCTTGCTCTTTACGTACCGCCGCTGAACAATCTATTGGTTTCCAGCGAGCCCGGAAAAATGACTGGTACGATGAGGAATGTCGCGTTGCCACGGAATGTAAAGATGCTGCCTACAGGGCCACGTTGCGATCGGGGGCAACGCGAGCCTTGCGGGAGAGATATCGTGAGTTGCAGAAGGAAGCGAGACGCATTTTTCGAGAGAAGAAGAGAAAGGCCGAAATGCGTGAGTGCGAAGAGCTTGAAATGCTGGCCGACAGGAAAAGCGCCCGAAAATTCTTTCAGAAAGTACGACGGCTAACAGAAAGTTTTAAGACCGGGGCGAATTCCTGTAAGAACGACAACGGCGACCTGGTAACTGACGTTCAGAATATACTTAGTTTATGGAGGGAACACTTCTCCACACTACTTAGTGGTAGTGACAGAGACCACCTTGGAGAAGATGATGATCCCGAAACCCCAATCAATGACGACGGAATTCATGTTCCGTTACCCGACTGCGATCAAATCCGTATAGGAATAGCACGGCTCAAGAACAACAAAGCGCCCGGAGTTGACGGGCTGCCAGCTGAGTTATTCAAATACGGTGGAGAAGAGTTGGTAAAGCGCATGCACCAGCTTATCTGCAGAGTATGGTCGGACGAATGCATGCCTACTGATTGGAATCTAAGTGTACTTTGCCCAATCCATAAGAAGGGTGATACTGCAATTCGCGCCAACTATCGTGGTATAAGCCTTCTTAACATTGCATATAAGGCAGAGCGTATTGTGTGAGAGACTAAAGCCCACCGTCAATGAACTGATTGGACCTTATCAGTGTGGCTTTAGACCTGGTAAATCTACTATCGACCAGATATTCACAGTGCGCCAGATCTTGGAAAAGACCCAAGAAAGAAGAATCGACACGCACCACCTTTTTGTCGACTTCAAAGCCGCTTTCGATAGCACAAAAAGAAGTTGCCTTTATGCCGCAATGTCTGAATTTGGTATCCCTGCAAAACTTATACGGCTATGTAAAATGACGTTGAGCAACACCACCAGCTCCGTCAGGATTGGGAAGGACCTCTCCGAGCCGTTTGATACCAAACGAGGTTTCAGACAGGGTGACTCTTTGTCGTGTGACTTTTTTAACCTTATGCTGGAGAAGATAATTCGAGCCGCAGAACTAAATCAGTCAGGCACTATCTTTTATAAGAGTGTGCAGCTGCTGGCGTACGCCGATGACATTGACATCATCGGCCTTAACAACCGCGCAGTTAGTTCTGCCTTCCCCAAACTGGATAGAGAAGCAAAGCGAATGGGTCTGGAGGTGAACGAGGGCAAGACGAAGTATCTCCTGTCATCAAATAAACAGTCGGCACATTCACGACTGGGATCAAACATCACTGTTGACAGTTATAACTTTGAAAAAGTAGAAGACTTCGTTTACTTAGGAACCAGCATTAACATCAATAATAATGTCAGTCTCGAAATCCAAAGGAGGATCACTCTTGCCAACAAGTGCTACTTCGGACTGAGTAGGCAACTGAGCAGTAAAGTCCTCTCTCGACGGACAAAAATTACGCTCTATAAGTTTCTCATTATGCCCGTCCTGATGTATGGCGCAGAAGCATGGACGATGAAGATATCTGATGACAAGGCTCTGTGATGGCGAACACCGTAGAAGATGGAACGATGAGCTGTACGAGCTTTATAATGACATAGACATAGTGCAGCGAATTAAGATTCAGCGGCTTTGCTGGCTTGGTCATGTCGTTCGAATGGATGAAAGCGCCCCAGCTCTGAAAGTATTCGACGCGGTACCCGCCGGTGGTAGCAGAGGAAAAGGGAGGCCTCCTCTGCGTTGGAAAGACCAGGCGGTAAAGGACTTGGGTACGCTTGGTATTTCCAACTGGCGCCAGTTAGCGAAAGAGACAAATAGTTGGCGTGCTGTGCTAAGCTCATCCAAAATCGCATAGGCGGTTATCGAGCCAATGAAAGAAAAAAGAAGAATCGTTGGCTTATTCCATTTTGTTCAAAACATTTAAAGTACACATTAATGTTGAATATTGCTATTCCGTAAAATCCGTAAAATATATCTGCAAGTACGTGAACAAAGGTAGTGACATGGCTGTGTTCGGAGTTGCTGCTGAAAATTCGAATGATGAGAACACTCATTTTCAAATGGGGCGGAATGTCAGTAGTAACGAGGCTATGTGGCGTATTTTTTTAGTTTCTAATACATGTGAGACACCACACTGTAATTGAAGACATGTGCTTGATGCTTACCAACAAAGGATTAATACATTTTATTTGTTATTGTTTGGCCAGATAACTATTTTATTTTAAATAATTTTTGAGCTTTAAGGACGATCGGTTTGTTTTTTGAAGATTATTAGGAAAAAACAACAATACTCAAAGCAGTAGAAGTGATAGTACTATTTCGGAAATCACCACATTTCCTCATCAGACTTCTTTCTTCTTGGCTTCTGCGGGAGTCGAACCCGCAACAACATGCGCAATACTTAAGCCGGCAACTAAACGCATTCAGCTAAGCTTACGCTGTGTGAGCTGTTGTTATTTTTCCTTCTTTCCCTTCACAACTTACTCCAATCAAGTGCGGATGTTCTGCCGCTATTTCTACTTGACTGTGTAGTTGTTGTTTTGTACAATTTCTATTTGTTAGAATTTGTTTGTATTAATACAATTAGGAATGACAACGCCCTATCGCCCTATGACGACGCATTTAAAAGTCTTTTATCATGAAGCGGAGTTGCGTAATAGCATGCAGCTCATTGAGGAAGCAGTGTACACCTCGCAGAACGCAACCGCAGAAATATCTACCAATCAAGACTACAATGAGCCAAAAGTTTGGAGCGAAGAGTCGTACCATAGGTCGAGGAGATACAGAGTTAAAACACCAACAGGGCAACAAACGGGTGACAGATGATGGAGAACAATGGATCATCAATGCTTTCTTAGATAAAGATCTCCGCGAATGTGCAGACATACAAGTTACTTTGACAATCACATCACACCGCATAACGGTGAGGGACGATCAACCCATAAAATAGCGATATTATCCGTGAAACCCAGCGATGCCAAAGGTCATTCACAAAAAAATCGACGCTCTGTTGGCGAAAGGCCGTATTGAACCATCCAACAGTCCATACAGTGCCCCGATCGTAGTAGTCAGGAATAAGACGGGGAGCTGGCGCCTTTGCATCGACTATCGTCAATTGAATGCACATCCGTACGAGCTGCCTATCCTCTCCCACGCATCAATCACATACTTCAGCAACTCCGCAATGCAAACTTTATCGGTACTCTGGATTTAAAGGACGGTCACTGGACTTTTCCAGAGGCGAGTGATGCCTTTCGGCCTCCACTGAGCTCCAGCAACTTTTCTGCAAGCACTCGACACAGTCATTGGCTCGGACATGGAACCGTTCGCCTTTGCCTACCTCGCCGACATTGTGGTGATAGGGCGAACCCTCGAAGAGCGCATTACCAAACTGAAAGAGGTTCTTGGTCGCTTAAAAGAAGCCAAGCTACGTATAAATCCTGAAAATTGGGAATTTTTCAAAACTCAACTAAAGCACGAAGGGCACGTGATCAACGAAGAAGGCATCCAATTGGACAAAAACAAAGTAGCCGCCATCGAGACAATAAAGCCACCAACTTATCTAAAAGAACTCAGACAATTTCTCGGAGTTACCTCGTGGTACCGGCGCTTCGTCCCATACTTTGCCAAAGTGGCGCAGCCGCTAACGTCACTATTAAAACAAGGAACGCTTGAAAGACGCTGCAAAGGTCGGCTGATTCCGGAAATATATACTTACCCTCGAGCTTTGATACATCTGTATATTCTTAGATGAACTCGCTCATTCTCATGAGTCCCATTTCCACTTTTCCTTTGAAGCTAGGAGGGTCATAAACACATTGGTTAGGGTAGTGGGCGGAAGCGCATAATCCACCATCCCAGGAAGCTCTGAGTATTCTGCTAGTATATTACCGTGCCCGTAGGTAATGTTTGCCCACTTTTTTACAATTGCTACTTGTTTGGAAAGAAAGTATATCGGGAATAGAGTTAGTACTGCGTATGGTGCCTTCTACGCAATTGTTTTCATCGCATCAGTTATAAAAATCGGCGCCAATCTTTGTAGTTAACCTATTTAACAGAGATACATGAAAGAATTAACTAAGAAACTCGGGGTAACATGTTATGCCAGATACGTTGATGACATTATCTGCGTAACCGAGAACGGCAATGAGGTTATTATTATTATACCACAAATGGAGGGACCTACAGTTTTGTACCGACTCCGAACAGCAGATGGATTTAATGAGAAGCTTTTTCATGGCAGAAATACCCTCGGAGGTTTGCCATTGCCTGCCGAGGGGTGACCGCTATTAGAAAAAACTTTTTCTATTATAAAAATTTTGCTTGCCCTGACTGAGATTCGAACCTCGAACTCACCGGCATATCAAGTTATAGCACGCACCGCTACCAACTCGACCACTCGAAATGGATGGACAAATTAACTATCTGGATCTAACAATCAATATAGATAAAATCCGGAGTGCAGCTACGAAATATGTATATAGGAAACCAACAGCAACAAACACCACCATTCACAATACCTCAAACCATCCTCAACATTTAACTAATAGACTGGAAAATACACCTTTATCAAAAGAAGGATACATGAAGGAACTAAAACAATATACAATATAGCTGAGAATAACGGATATAAAAAGAATGTTGTGGATAAAATCCGACAAAATAAAGACAGACAGAGAAAACACGGCGTAGAGAAAGACAAAAGAAAATGAGCAGTACTAACTTATACTAGGACAGACACATACAAATTGCCAAACTTTTTCAAAAAACGAAACATCCAGACAGCATTTAAAACAACTAATAACCTAGGAAAACTGCTTCGAACCAGCATGAATACCGAAGACCCATTTAACAAACAAGGCGTATACAAGCTGACCTGCCAATGTCATTACAGCTACATAGGACAAACCGGACGGAAAATAAGAACAAGATTCCGCGAAAATATAGCAGACTACAACTAACAAGTACGAATGCCGACCACTGTACCTGAGTCGAACTTTGCTAACCACTTGTTCAGTAATAAATGTCCACCAGCAAATATTAAGAAGACAGCCAAACTACTTAATGTGCCACAGGAGGGACGCTGCCTGAACGTACTCGAAAATATGAAGATCTATAAGCAAAGAACCTTTGATGGAAGAGTAATAAACGTGCAAACACATACCTATTCCGACGCAATATTCGAACCGCTTAAGTTGGTATACAAAGGACAGAACAATAGCATACGTAAAAAGACAGACAGCAACACACATAACCAGAACAAAATGTTGCCCAAAACTAAAATTACCGACTTCTATCTGTATAAAGGAAACCCGAAGTGAACCGAAGAATAAAAAACTCACTCAACAGAATTTTATACAGACGAATTTTATCAGGTATCAAAAAAGCATAAAACACCAAAATTGCAAACATCTCGCAAAACTGAATCCAATACCATAAAATCAATGGACAGCAATAAATACAGCACAACCAACACTATGTAATTACTTAGAACGAAAACGACACTGAAGATGGCACAACGCCGAAACCGGTATGTCACAAAACCAAATTTGACAAGGGTTGACGGAAAATCGTTTCAACATACATCATACTTCCACCCTGTCGGAAAAGCAGAAGAAAATCAAAATACAGTTTTTAAGTAAGTCATTCACGGTCAGAAAACTTTGAGAAGAAATGAGGCGAGGCTTATGGGCCTGAAATCTTTCAGTTTCTCGTGAGCCCTTCTTTGGTAGAAAGACCACCTTCATCTTCGTCCGCTTATGTAGGATGTGAGTGCGTTAGGCAGGCTGTAAAAATCTGTGTAAGCAGAGTGCCTAAAATATTCTTGATAGCTTGTAGTAGTTGTGCTTGAAAAATTCCATCAATAAATGAGGACATGGCGAGTCGTTAAGACTTATCTTGGTATGTTGAACTAAGAGGGATAATAGGCATAGAGTAACTGCACATGTGTAGATATTCGTGGTGCGGTTCAAAATTTCAGAGCTTTAATCTCTACAAAGGACAGACTACAGAGCTTGGTTGTACACCTGGGCAAACAGGGCAGCAATACATACCATTCGGCCTTGTGTCAATATCCAATAAAAACCTTCTAGACTGCCAAAAACGAAGAGAGCTAAGTGGAGCGGGGCACACAGAGTAGTCAATTTTTTACCGATTTGAATAATTTTTATTTTAAAATGCTCGTTGATAATTTTGGAAGAGATTGTCTAGGCCCAAATTTTTATTAATTTTTTTAATATATAAAAACATACCCTTGAATAAGGCTAGTTTTATGAAAATTTCAGAAAAATTTTAAAAACAAAAAATTATATGTACTTAAACCCAGTTTGGCATTTTATTATTGCAGTTCTAATCAATGATAATACATCACGGCAAGTGTGGAAATTTCCATCCCCCCTTAAGAGGTGAAATCATCCCCTAAATACCTGAAACCAAAATATTTCTATTAAATGAAAAAATATAGAAAAATTCATATATAGAGGGTGTTTTTTTTACGGGTTTGTTTTTCGAATAGAGATAAAACTGGCATTTTGTGGTCAAATTTGGCAACTCTAATATCATTTATGTTCAGTTTGGTTTGCCATTTCATCATGAACAGGTTGACAAAAGAACAACGCTTGCAAATCGTGCAAATTTATTTCGAAAATAATGGTTCAGTTCGCGAAGTTTACCGTGAGCTCCGTCCATTTTATGGTCGACATAATCGTCCATCAGAGCAATTAATTCGGTTAACGATGGATCGTTTTCGCACTACGTTTACTCTATGTGATAATACGCATCCGCAGAGACGTCGAACAGTGCGCACCGAAGAAACAATTGCCGCTGTAGAGCAAAGTGTTGAAGAGGACCCGAATGAATCGATTCGCCACCGTGCACAGCAATTGGAGCTTTGTCCATCAACTTTATGGAAGATTTTGCGCAAAGATCTTGGCTTGCGACCTTACAAGATCCAGCTTGTGCAAGAATTAAAGCCGCGAGACCATGCAATGCGTCGTGATTTTGGTGTATGGGCCGAAAATGAGATTGATCTCGATGCTGATTTTCATCGCAAAATTTTGTTCAGTGATGAGGCTCATTTTTGGTTGAATAGCTACGTCAACAAGCAAAATTGCCGCATTTGGAGTGAAGAGAATCCACATGAGACCCTTGAAACGCCATTACATCCACAAAAACTGACTGTTTGGTGTGCTCTATGGGCTGGTGGAGTCATTGGGCCATACTTCTTCCGCAATAATGCTGGAGAGGCAGTTACCGTTAATGGAGACCGGTATAGAGCCATGATAACCGACTATTTTGTTCCCGAATTAGATGGCATGAATGTGGATGAGTTGTGGTTCCAACAAGACGGCGCTACATGCCACACAGCGCACGTCACAATCGATTTATTGAAGGAAACATTCGCTGAGCGCATAATTTCGCGGAATGGACCTGTCAATTGGCCACCAAGATCGTGTGATTTGACACCATTGGATTATTTTCTTTGGGGATATGTGAAGTCGCTCGTCTACACCAACAAACCAGAAACGTTAGGGGAATTGGAAGCCAACATTCGTGGCGTTATTGCCGACATACGGCCCCATATGCTCGAAAAAGTGGTTGAAAATTGGACCTGTAGAATTGGCTTTATTCGAGCCAGCCGCGGCGGCCACATGCCCGAAATCAAACATTAATGGCATAAAATTATCCTTCCAATAAAGCCAAATTGATGGACCTTAAAACGATTTTCTTGTGTTTTATTTCAATTCGAAGTTCTATACCCCTAAAAAAAACACCCGATGGGGTCGTTGAATACGATTACGTTATCCGTTTGTCCTTCCGAGGTCAAATTGAAGGTCACTTCAAGCTCAAACATACAATTTTATTTGAAAATATCTAAAAAAAAATTGATGTATATGTTTTAGAGATTTCTGAATCCGAATTCGTTGTCTGTATGTCATTACGAGGTCAAATTGAAGGTGACATGTACCCGATTACTTTAACCGTTTGTCCTTGCAAAGTCAGTTCATTCCAAAATTTTTGTTACGTGGAGGCGCAATGTTAAAAAGTTTTATTTACTGAGTCATTTAATTGAATGTAGAGTTCCCACGTTTGGTTTGCATAGTTTTTAAATTTTTCTACATCAATTTGTATACTGCATGCAAAAGTTTGAAGGATGATAGAAAAATTTAAAATTAAAGTTTTATCGACACCTGTGATTTTTGATGCTGTTTTAGGGTCTTGGAAAAAGCATCTAGCAGTATTGCCATCATTACTGCTAACTGAACCATGCTTTGGTACATCTATTAAAATACTCACTTCTTCTTTGAATAACAATTGCAATCGGTTTTTTATCTTCTCCCACCATTGTTTTTTCCTTCTCGCTCTTTGCCCGCCATTTTCTAATTCTCACACGGTATCCAATATGAAGTAAACATTATACATTTTGAACAAGGGCAATACACCTACGTTTAGGAATGAAGTAAGGGAAGAGGTCATTGATCTGACTTTTGTAGTCCGAGATTAACGGACTTTGTTAACAATTCGAAAGTTTCCAGCGAACTTTCTCTGGAGGAGTAATCTTAAAGAGCATTGAATACAGAATTCCCAGGCACACTCACTGAAAAAACTATGATAGTTCAATCGACGCACAGTTATCCTCCTAATATATGACTGGAGAATATATAAATCTTGTAGAGTTAGAAGATGAAGTGAATGAGTTAAATGACATCATCATGGAATCTTATAAGAATTAAGTGGTGGTGGACTGGTGGAACTTCAGTCCAGTTCAGTTCAGGCGAAGCATAATGCATAGTGAAGAATATAAAAAGGAGTTGACGATCTACTACAAGGTTAGGTTAAGTTAATTGGCTGCTAGGCCTTTATAAGGCCCATTGTGGTACCGCGCGGATTGAAAAATCCCCCTACTCGAACCAACGTGTGGAAACTAGGAACCTTAATATCTTGCGTACCTCTACTCTGGCCAGATCGCTTAGGTCGTTAAAGAACTCTGATTCTAAGATTTTTTTTCTTCTTTCCCATAGTGCGGGACATTCGCATAAGAGGTGCCTGACGCTTTCAGGCTCTTTTTCAATTCTGCAGCTCCTGCAGAAGCCATTGCAGATAACCTAGTCTCTCTGCGTGTCTACCTATCAGTACATGACCTGTTATTATTCCTAAAGCTTGGGACAGGTCTCCTGCTCACTTAAGGCATGAGTCCCCTAGAAAGAGTTTGTAGATAGCGAGCGGCATACCTAGACCCTTCTAGCATGATGAAAGCGGAGCGGATGTTCCCCTCTTGCAAGCTGTTTCATTGCCCGGTATGTTACTATGTCCTGGGACCCATACCAACTGAAAAGCAAACTGCGCCGCCATCTCGTTTAGAGATTTGCGACAGGCTGCCACTATTTTAGAGTTGCAGTTGACAGAATCAAGTGCCTTTAGTGCTGCTTGACTGTCGGAAAAAATTAAGATTTCTTTATATCCAACTTCTTTTCTTTTTAGGTAGTCCACCGCCTCCTGTATTGCAGCTACCTCAGCCAGAAAAGCACTACAGTGATCAGGAAGGCGGATAGACTTTTCTAATCCTAGTTGGGCTGAGAAAATACCTTCTTCAACTATGTTTCCAAGCTTTGAACCGTCAGGGTAGAAGTGAAGTGATTCCGCCGATCCAGGAGACCACCAGTCTCTTTGAGGGATCAGTATGTTAAACTTTCTTGTGAAGCTTTGAATAGGGGCGCTGTAATCCGTATCGTGCGAGCCCAGTTTGTTGACGATTATGGCGTGCCCCAATTGACTAGACTTCCAACCGGGCAGCTCTCGTAGTCTAAGAGCGGCACTTGCCGCGAATTATTTTCCCGTGATATCAATCGGAAGGATATTTAGTATGGTGTCTAATGCTTCCGAGAATGTTGTACGTAAAGCCCCACCCATGCATATCAGCGCCGATCTTTGCACCCTTCGAAATGCTAATTGTATGGCTTTCTTATTGTGGCTTGGCCACGACACCAATGCCCCGTACAGCAAGATTGGTCTTACAACGGCTGTGTATATCCAGTACATGATGGGACATGGGAGACAAGCCGCAATTTTTCCCGATAACTCCCTTACAGCTATAGAGCCCCACCGTTGTCTTCTTTTCTCTCTACCTTTCTAAGTCTTTCCTGCATGATGTCGCACATCGTTTGAGGAAATTTGCCCCTTACTACCACCGCAAGATCGTCGGCATAAGCTATTACCTTCGATTCTCCCTCCTCTTCAGTAGGTCATTAATAGGTTCCACCCATATAAGGGGAGAAAGAACTCCACCTTGCGTGGTTCCTCTGCTTATACAGCGTTCTAATGTTGATTCCGCCAACCTGGCCCTCACAACTCTGCCAGCCAGCAGTTTTTGTATGAGGGCTACTAAACGTTGATGTACGCCCAGCTTCGTCAGAACACCCATGATCGCTAGAGGCTCTATATTATTGAAGGCACCCTCAATGTCTGTAAATGATATCAGTGTGTTTTCCTTGACCTGTAAGGAGCTTTCTATGTATATACGACACAACTTGATGAATTGCAGTTTAAGTAGACTTCCCTTTCATGTAAGCATGCTGAGAAGTTACAAGTTTGTGCGCTATTGAATCTTTAATGTGGCAATCAATTGCTCGCTCTAATAGCTTCAGCAGAAAGGAGCAAAGGCTTAAAGGCCTACAGTCTTTCGGGTTGACATGGGTAGAATAACCTGCTTTGGGGATAAAAACTACCCTTTATTTCTTCCACATTGTCCGAATGTAGTATGAGGTTTAGCACCCCTATATAGATAGCATACAGCCAAGTTGCACTAAGCTCCAATGATTGTTATATCTGTATCGGTGAGATTTCATCTGGGTCCGGGGCTTTGTAGGGTTTGAGGGACTTTATTGCCCAGGTTACTTTCTCTATTGTAAGGAAGTTGGCATCAACCGATTGTACACTCTCCGCAGTCGACCTGTTCGGAATCACATATGCGGCGTACGGAAAGTGTGCATTCAGGAGAAGTCTAAGACCGTAGCAAGCTTCTCGGAGCTATACGGGGTGAGCTGGAGAGAACCCTTCTCAGCCTTGATCCTTCCGACACAGATTCCACGGAGCCCCAGAGGTCCCTCCAAGAAGATATCTTCGAATGCCTTAATAACTTTTTGTAATCCCCTAAATGCGACCTATAAGTTTCCCATTACTTTGGGTTATTTTGGCCAGGTTAAAGGTTTTCCGACAGAGCTTGCGAGCCTTATCGATATCTGTATTACATCTTGGTGGTTTATTTTTGTCTCTTCGCTTCTTTTTTGGGCAGGACTGATCCAGAGCCTTCCCACATGCCATGTTAAACTGATTTACCATGTGTTCTAGCTGCCCTGGGCTACACGGTACTCTTACTCGTTTGCCAGAAAGTCGCTCATCTAGTTCCCTTCTATATCTACACCAGTCGGCATTCTTTAAATTTCTCAAGGGTTCAGTTCTAGGCTAAACCTCCTCCAAGCAGAAAGAGATATACCGATGGTCCGAAAAGGAGTGTTCATCAAAGACTTTCCAGTTTCTGACCAAAACCTCTTCTTTCTCCGAGACGAGGGTCACGTCCAAAACTTACCTTCTGTTAATAGTTAGATTCACTACCTTTATTACTAACAGCTAGGTAAGCTTTCAATATAAAGTCGAAGAGTGACTCACCTCTTTCATTGGTATCGCTGCTGCCCCAGCGTCGTCTGACATCAATTCCGCCTCCATATAGTTGCGAAATGTGCAACGTCGGGGACTCATAACCCCCCGATCGATCTGGCCAGGCTCTGCATCCCCTTCATCATCGCTAAACGAGTCTGACTCCGCTTCAACGCAGCTTGCCACATTGACGTCGTTTGAGTACACCCTAACGCGAGCTATGCCAAACCCATACTTAATGGTCCCAGGCTTCGCACCCGGCAAACCTCACCCAAACTGGCCGCGTGAACGCCGTAGGAGTTTGCGGTGGCGCCTAAGGGGTTTGCGTACTAGTTTTGGCCGCCCCCATGGCAGTAAACTGGCTACCAGGTTCGCCTCTGCCAGTGCCTGGACCCTGCCTCGAAGGCTTGGCATCCCCTTTGCGTTCCTTGGGAGACAGAAACCTCGGCAACACCAGAGATTTGCTACCCTTCCCTAGCATGCCCACATCGTGGGGGGTGAAGGGCCCTGCATCGCACGGGGCGACTGCCATTCCGACAGTGCCGGTCTCCTTGCTGCGTGTTTTTGTTGTTTTTTTGGTGTCCATAATTAGATCCCAAAAGGTGCGGAGAAAGTGGTTCGTCCACCCCAGGTTAAGGCCATTTATACAACTCGGTGAGACCCGGCTGATCTTCAGCACGGCAATGACGCTTTGATCCAGCCCCTACCTTAGAGTCCACAATCAAAAACCATTTCTGTATAACGTAGCCCTTGATCTTAGGTAAGAACCTTCCCAACATCGTACGGGATGGCTCTGTAGTTCTCTTTACCAGTCAGAACCCTCGCGAAGGGTTCAGTCCAACCGATCTACTACAAAGAGATCAGAACACCCAAAAAAGTAGTCTTAGATCCTATTATGAAAACATCAAATCGACTCAAGAAATTGCAAGACTTCACAAAGCTCTTGCGAGGGACAGGATGGACTTGAACTTGGCTCTAAAATAAGACGACGGAACATATGTAGCCAATAAAGAGAAATACACTCTTCTACTCCAGAGCTTAACATCAGCACAGATTACTCCTTCTCATCAGCGAACAAGCAAAGCTGATTGGCAATTAGCCAAGAGCGTAATCAGCGTAGAGAGGCTTAAGTGGCAATTAACATCTTTCAACCATATAAATCACAGGGTGTAGATGGCATTTTTCTAATCCTTCTTCAAGAGGGCTCTGGAGTGCTAATCCTACACCTGGTAATATCGCCAGGGCAAACCTTGCTTTAGGGTATATACTCGAAGCATGGCGAACGGCCAAGGTGGTTTTTATACAGAAAATAGTTAAAAGGGTTATGGAAAGCCCTAGGTCTTGTCGGTCAATTAGTTTGACATCCTTAGTTTTAAAGACAATGAAAAACGTAATCAATGTACATCTTTTTGAGAATGCCTTGAAAAGATTCCCGTTACATCCATATGGCGGGAAAATCAAGTGAATTTGCTTTGTACCAACTTACATATTTCCTCCAGACAGCTCTAGATAAATGGAAAACGCGATATGCACACTTTTAGGTATAGAGAGGGCTTTTGATAACACCCCTTATTAACAACTGATAATTTTTCTTCTTTCATTGGCTCGATAACCGCCTATGCGCCTAGCATAGCACGCCAGATATTTCTCTCTCTTTCGCTAACGGGCGTCAGTTGGAAAATACAAGGGTACCCAAGTGCCTTACCGCCTGATCTTTCCAACGCAGAGGAGGCCTCCCTTTTCCTCTACTACCACCGGCGGATACCTCGTCGAATACTTTCAGAGACGGAGCGCTTTCATCCATTCGAACGACATGACCAAGCCAGCGAAGCCGCTGGATCTTAATTAACTAAACTATACCTATGTCGTTATAAAGCTCGTACAGCTCATCGTTCCATCTTCTACGGTATTTGCCATCGCAAAAGCGTAAAGGCCCATAAATCTTTCGGAGAATCTTTCTCTCGAACACTCCTAGAGCCTTCTCATCAGACATCTTCATCGTCTATGCTTCTGCGGGCAGAACGGGCATAGTGAGTGACTTATAGAGCGTGATTTTTGTCCGTCTCGAGGGGAACTTACTGCTCAGTTGGCTACTCAGTCCGAAGTAGCACTTGTTGGCAAGGGTGATCCTCCTTTGGATTTTGAGGCTGACATACATTATTATTGACGTTAATGCTAGTTCCTAAGTAAATGAAGTCCTCTACTTTTTCAAAGTTATAACTGTCAACAGCGATGTTTGATCCCAGTCGTGTATGTGCCGACTGTCTATTTGATGACCTTAGGTACTTCGTCTTGCCCTCGTTCACCTCCAGCCCATCCAGTTTGAAAAAGGCAGAACTAACTGCGGCGTAACTCAGCAGCTGCAGACTCCTATAAAAGATGGTGCCTGACCGATTTAGTTCTGCAGCTCGAATTATCTTCACCAGCATCAGGTTAAAAAAGTCGCACGACAAAGAGTCACCCTGTCTGAAACCTCGTTTGCTATCAAACGGATCGGAGAGGTCCCACCCAATCCTGACGGAGCTTCTGGTGTTGCTCAACGTCATTTTACATAGCCGTATAAGTTCTGCGGGGATACCAAATTCAGACATTGCGGCATAAAGGCAACTTCTTTTTGTGCTATCGAAAGCGTCTATGAAGTCAACGAAAAGGTGATGCGTGTCGAGGCTTCTTTCTTGGGTATTTTCCAAGATCTGGCGCACTGTGGATATCTGGTCGATAGTAGATTTACCAGGTCTAACGCCACACTGATAAGGTCCAATCAATTAATTGACGGTGGGCTTTAGTCGCTCACACAATACGCTCGACAGAACCTTATATGCGATGTTAAGAAGGGTGATACCGCGATAGTTGGGGTGAATTGCAGTATCACCTCTCTTGTGGATTGGGTAAAGTACACTTAGATTCCAATCAGTAGGCATGCATTCGTCCGACCATACTCTGCAGATAAGCTGGTGCATGCGCTTTACCAACTCTTCTAAACCGTTTTTTTTTTGTATTTATTTATTTATTTATTTCAGTCAATTGAACAATAAATTCTTACTGACTATAAGACAAAATGACTTAAGACTAATTGAAATAAGTATATAGTATAAGAGGTAAGCGCAGTCAACTAAACCACTCAAGAGCTTGGTAGCAAAAGAACAAGCAAGATACGCATATCTGTTATTAAGAGTTTTTAAGTTTAAAAGTCGGCAGCGTGATTCACATGAGGGAATGAGTTCACAAAAATTTAAAGAACGAAGAGCGAATTTGATAAATTTCTTCTGTATTCGCTCTAAACGAATTTGGTGAGAGTTGTTATAGAGTCTCCAAATAAAAGAGGCATATTCTAATCTAGATCTTACTAGGGAAATGTAAAGCATCTTTATGGTGTACGGATCAGAAAACCAAGCACTATTACGACGAACAAATGCCAACATTGCGTATGACTTGCTGACTATATAGTCTATATGCGTGGAAAAGCTTAATTCTGTGTCGAAATAAACACCAAGTTCCTTAACTTCAGTTACACAATTAAGTAATGACCAAGAAAATGTCTATTGTAAATACAATGTGAACATTTTTTTATATTAAGATGCAACTGATTCCTTACGCACCATGAATGCATTTCATGAAGTTCATTTTGAAGTGCACTGGGGTCATGCCTGTTTCTAATGACCGATTATATTTTAAGATCGTCAGAATATAAAAGATTTTTAGATGAAGAGAAGCAAGACCCAATGTCATTTATAAATAAAATAAAGAGAATTGGTCCCAGAACACGGTGAGTAAATGCAACCACGCAGTTTCTCTCAGATAAATAAGATTTTGTCCATTCAAGAAATTTACAGTGGAAGCACATGCTAGAGAATTTTCACAATAATACATTATGGGGAACTCTGTCGAACGCTTTCGAAAAGGCAGTGTAAATTGTGTCAACTTGGTAAATTTCTTGAAAAGCAGTTATACAGTTCTCGGTAAAATTTGCAAGATTGGAAATTGTTAACATGCCCTTAACAAAACCATGCTGATTTGGACAAATTAAGCTACTTACAGAGAATAATAATTTCTCCTTAACAACACATTCGAAGATGTTTGCAACTGTAGTTAGTTTTGATATCGGTCTATAATTAGCAACATCATTGTTGTTACCACTTTATTTATTTATTAATCAACAAACAAGTTGCTTACAGACTTTATGATACATTTTAATTTCAAAGGCTTAACGACAGGAGTCGTATGAGTAAATTCTTAAAAGTAGACTTAGAGTAGGTAAAATCCAAATCTAAGGAAGAAGAATAAGCATTAAATTGAGATAGCGTCCTTCTAAGAGGTGCATTCATACCATAGACAGTCTTAGCAAACCCGACAAAAAATATATCATTACAGCGAAGTATGTGTGAGGGAACACTAAAATGAATTTTCGTGAGCAAGTATGGACAATCAATTGAGCCGGTACATAAGTCAAAGGCAAAACACATCGACAAAAGATCACGCCTAGACTCTAAAGACATGAGGTCTATAAGTAAACACCGAGAGCGATACGACGGAATAGGATCTGCAAACTTAATCGTGCACAAGGCAAAACGCATAAAAGCTTTTTGGACAGACTCCAATCTTTTGATATATACCGCATGAAACGGTCGCCAAACGAATACCGCGTATTCTAACCTGGAACGAACTAGGGACGAGAACAGCATTTTGAGGGTATAGGGATCACAAAACGCAGAACCATTTCGACGAATAAAGGCTAACATTGCAAATGATTTTGAGACAATATAATTTATGTGAGTTGTAAAGTTCAGCTTGGTGTCAAAGTAGACACCAAGGTCTTTAAATTCTCTAATTGTTTTTAGCGGTGAATTTAATATGCTATAAGAAGTTGGAACAATATTTAGAACCTTCGCGAAAGAAGTGTAGTGACATTTACTAATATTGAGCTGCAAATGATTACGCAGACACCAACTATATAAGTTGTTCAACTCATGCTGGAGAATATGGGAATCTTCCGGATTTTTAATTTCGTAGTAAATCTTCAGGTCATCCGCATATAGAAGATAGTTACATTTAGGAAAACATGAGGAAATATCATTGATAAAGAGGATAAATAGTAACGGGCCTAAAACACTACCCTGCGGAACACCAGAAGAGGCAACAAAAGAGTAAGACGATACGTTATCGAGTCGAACGACACAGCTCCTATTATCTAGATATGATGCTATCCACTTAAGAAATTGAGAGTGAAAGCCTAATACCCGAAGTTTAGTTATCAAAATAGAGTGAGATACCCTATCGAAAGTGTTGTATTTTTTGTAGAATTCATTTATTTGTTGTAAATTAATTCGATTATGTACATATGCATGTCTTAAACTATGATGACAGGAATTCCGTATACATATTGTAGTTGACAGGTAGTAAGTTGATCAAGAAGTAAAGTCTTCAGACAAGCTTACAATAAACAAGATGATATTAAAAAAACTGGTGAGTGAGAGTCGAGCTTTGAGCAGTGGCGAATCTCCTTTTCTCAGTTTCTCAGCTATTTCACTGTGCTCATTACACTGTGGTCTTTTACTTAAAGTAATGATGCCAGAGGTATCGAAATCTTAGTAATTGTACATTAATAATTATAATGTTGAAATATTCACATATTACAACACGCCTCCTTGAATTTTCAGCATTACAGAACAATATTAATTTTTACACAATACGTTTTCAATTTACGTATACATTAATTTGCTTATTACATACTAGTTTACATTCAAATTTAGTTGTTCACCTTGTAATCGATATTTAAAATTTAAACAAATCAAACTAAGTTCAACGCATTCCTATTCTTTATAAATTTATATTTATCTAGGCTTTTCGTTAATGTATCAGCCAAATTAAATTGAGATTCAATTTTTATAATATCAATAACGCCGTTTTCGTAATTTTCATTAATATAATGATATTGCACTTCAATGTGCTTCGAATTTTTTGTGAAGTTGCCAAATTTCGCAATTGCTACCGCGCCAGAGTTATCTTCATATATGTTAATCGGTTTGTCTAATTCTAGATCAAATGACTTAGTTAACAGATTTCTTAAAAACAAAACTTCTGTTACTGCTTCAGACATAGCAGTATATTCGGCGAAGGTTGAGCATTTGGTTACTGTATTTTGTTTGCGCGTTTTCCAATAAACTACATTGCCATATAGTCTTATTATAAATCCAGTTGTCGATTTTCTATCAATATTATCTCCTGCATAGTCCGAATCAACCATACAGTCTAAAAGCTTGTCCCTCAAACCTTTATCAGAATAAGTTAATTTTAAATCTTTCGTTTTGTACAAATATTTTAGAATTCTTAATGCATATTTAAAATGTGTTTCGTTATAGCAACTTTGGAATCTACTCAGGTAGTTAACGCTATAGGAAATATCTGGCCTCGTGCCAGTGCTAATGTACAATAATTCTCCAATTAAATTTCTATATTTTATTCTTTCATCTATTTCCCTTGCTTGTTCTAATTTTAAATTACTCTCCATTGAAGTATCATACAATTTTGCATTTTCCAAGTTGTACTTGACAGCCAAAGATTCAATATATGTTGTTTGACTCAATGTCATTAGTTTTCTATCATCACTATAATTAATATCATGCTGTGGTCGAGTTGGTAGCGGTGCGTCCTATAACTCGATATGCCGGTGAGTTCGAGGTTCGAATCTCAGTCAGGGCAAGTAAAATCTTAATCATAGAAAGAGTTTTTTCTAATAGCGGTCACCCCTCAGCAGGCAATGGCAAACCTCCGAGGGTATTTCTGCCATGAAAAAGCTTCTCATTAAATACATCTGCCGTTCGGAGTCGGCACAAAAACTGTAGGTCCCTCAATTTGTGGTATAATATAAAGACGCACACCACAAATGGAAGGAGAAGTTCGGCCAAACACTGAGCTATATAGTGTAAGCGCCAAATTATTATTATTATTATAATTAATATCAATTCCTATATAATTATTGATTTTTCCTAAATCTTTCATTGCAAATCTCTGCATTAAACTAGTTTTCACTTCATTAATTTTGTTTTTGTCTTTACAGGAAATTAAAAGATCATCAACAAAAACTAAAATATATATTGGATCTTTGCTTGTATTGTTTACATATAAGCAATAGTCATAATTGCTTTTCACAAAATTTAATTTTTCTACATATTGGTTGAAACAATCATACCATGCTCTTGGACTTTCTCTGAGACCATACAAAGCTTTTTGTAATTTGTAAACTTTATTTCTACCAGTTTCGTAACCTTTAGGTTGATTTATATAAACTTCCGATTTGACAGTACCGTTGAGAAAAGCAGTCTCAACATCCATTTGTTCAATAAACAATCTATTTGCACAACAGTAACTTAATAAAATTTTTAAAGTTTCCATTTTACCTACTGGCGAATAAACATTTTCTATATAATCTGTTTGTTGAAAACCTCTAACTACCAATCTCGCTTTAAACGTATTATCAATTTTCCTTTTATAAATCCATTTTACATCTATGACTTTCTTATCTTTCGGCTTATCAACAATAGTCCAGGTTTTATTTTTCTTTAAACTTTCTATTTCAGAATTCATAGCCTTTTTCCACTCGCTAGATTCTCTGGAATTAATCGCCTCCTCAAATGTATTCGGAACATTCGCATTTACATAATTTATATAAATGTGATGTGTTATAGGATTTCCAAACCTATTTACAGGATTTTTTTCTCTACTCGAAATTCTTCTTTCCATATAGTTGTCATTTTTGTTTGTAAGATCATTACATTCATTAATAATTTCTCTCTCATCATCATTATCTTCGTTAAAATCATTTTTTTCATACACATTATTTTTATTCAATTCGTAAGCAAAGTCATCATTGTTTTCATTAGTCTGATTGTCTAAATTAAAACTTTTAAAATCATCATCATCAAAATTTTCGTTCTCATTATTTTTAATTTTTTGTAAACAAATTAATTCTGTACCCTCTTCGACTACTTGAACATGTCTAGCATTAATTATTTTATTATTTACAAGTACTCTGTAACTAGTGTCATTATAACCTACCAATATGCCTAATTTTGCTTTATCATCCCATTTATTTTTCCTCAACGCTTCAGGCGTTCTCACAAAAATTCTACTACCATACATTTTTAAATGTTTAACATTAGGCTTTCTGCCAAAAAATATCTCATAAGGAGTTTTATTTTCCTTTGTATTGGCTATTGTTCGGTTCTTCAAATAAGCGACTGTTTTTATTATTTCAGGCCAAAATCTGTGACTAATTTTAGCTTCTCGTGCTAAACATCTACCCATATCCATTGCCGATCTATTGTATCTCACCGCGACTCCATTCAATTCATGTACATAGGGAGGACATGGTAATAACTCAATTCCATTATTTTTAACACATTCATATATTTCTCTATTCAGATATTCTTTTCCATTATCGCATCTCAACTTCTTTATTGTTTTCCTAAATTTGTTTTGAACTAAATTAACAAAATCTATAAAACAATCTGCTGTTTCGTTTTTACTTTTAATACAATAAATTTTCGTGCATTTACTGTAATCGTCTATGAACGTCAAAAAATATTTTTCACCACGATAACCGATAGTATTATGAGGCCCATTTAAGTCTGTATGAATTAGTTCTAAGATTTCAGTTGACTGAGTCCTTTTGTTTTCAAAAGGCACATTAGCCATTTTGCTTTGAATGCAATTCGCACATTTCATAATATTATTTTCTAATTTTTCTGGCAAACCTTCTACTAATTTATCTTCAACCAATTTATTTAAATATTGAAAGTTTACGTGTCCTAACGCTCTATGCCATTTTTCTTTATCTGTCAATCTTATTGTATTAACATAAATATTATTGTTTTCATTATTGTACAGAAGGCTTTTTACTGTGTATAAACCATCTATCTTTTTTGCAACAGCTGTTAGTTTTCGATTTTTATTATAAATTTTTGCATTGTCATCTCTCGCTACAATCGTACTATTTTCTGTTATTTTCGAAAAGCTTAATAAATTCTTTTTAATACCTTCTACAAAATAAACATTGTTCAAATCTACTTGTATCTCATTATAAGTTTTAAAAATAAATCTCACTGTACCCCTCTTTGTCGCTTCTAAATGCTTGCCATCTGGCAATTTCACATGAATAGGGGTTTTTAGTTCTATGTATTTACTAAAATAATCTTCATTATTTATAATATGGTCAGTGCAACCACTGTCTAATAACCACTCGATCTCGTTATTAACACACTTACTTTTTTCTGACTCATTTGCATTTACTTGTATCACGGTCGTTGTCCATGATTCGTGCGAAGACTCCTGGTGCTGCTCGCTCGTCGCTGATGACGCTTGATGACCTTGACCTCTACCTCGGATATATCCTCGTTGTGGCGCACCTCTGCTTTGGCCTCTCGATGAACTACGCTGACCTCTTGAATTCCATTGGGCTCCTCTGCCTCGGCTGTTTTGCGATCCTCGTCATTGACTGTTTTGCGGCCCGTGCCAGCAGTCCTTCTTGTAATGCCCCGTTTTTCCACACTGGAAACACTCGCCTTTTGTTTTAATTGTGAACGTACTTACACTGGTCTTCTTTTCATTATCGCCTTTGCTTAAATTCTTTTCCTTTATTTTCGATTTCACATATTCGACAGTCCTCTGCTCATCAGGCACTAAGTCAATGAAATCTCCAATAAAACTATAGTTTGGCGGTAAGGCTTTGATCAGGTATCTCATTTCTTCTTCTTCTTTTAATGTGGCTCCGGCCGATTTCAACTCGTTGCAAGCCTTTTCAAATTCAATGAAAAACTCTTCTACATTGTGGTAATTTTTTAGTTTGACGTCTTCCAATTTTCCCCTATTTTTAATTTGTAGGGATGTTGATTTCGCCGAGTACATCTTTTCCAGCTTCGACATTATCGCATAAGTCATTGTGCATTCACAAATATATTCCAGTTGCTTATCAGACAACGCGCTTATTAAAATTGTCTTCGCTTTTAGATCATTTTTCTTCCAAATACCTTCGTTGTCTTCAGCACCTCTTTCTCTTGTAGCTGGTTCGTGACATTCCTTGTACTCCAAAATGTTCATCAGCCTAAATTTCCAGCTAGAAAAATTCATTCCCTCAAACACTGGGATGCTCACGTCGGCGATTTTTGCTAGCCTAGCCATTTCTTCTAATTCTTGAATTCTCAAATTATTCTTTACTTCAGTTTTTAATATCAATGTTCTCTTCAATATTTTAAGAAAACTTTTTCTCAGACAATTTTTAGTTTCTGTACGTAACTGGAAATCTTCCTTTTTTAGTTCTTCCAGTAGGTCGTCAGCGAATTTATCTTCTTCAGATCTCGAACTTTCTAACTTCGTTCCCAATTTTGCATACATGTGCTAAACCTCACCTTGCCTCGTGTACGATTTTTCCTTTTGTTTTTGGCAATTTTTACGTTTTTATCACCTGATTTTCAGCGTTTGCAACAACCTTGCTCTGCTACCATGTTGTATTTTTTGTAGAATTCATTTATTTGTTGTAAATTAATTCGATTATGTACATATGCATGTCTTAAACTATGATGACAGGAATTCCGTATACATATTGTAGTTGACAGGTAGTAAGTTGATCAAGAAGTAAAGTCTTCAGACAAGCTTACAATAAACAAGATGATATTAAAAAAACTGGTGAGTGAGAGTCGAGCTTTGAGCAGTGGCGAATCTCCTTTTCTCAGTTTCTCAGCTATTTCACTGTGCTCATTACACTGTGGTCTTTTACTTAAAGTAATGATGCCAGAGGTATCGAAATCTTAGTAATTGTACATTAATAATTATAATGTTGAAATATTCACATATTACAACAGAAAGCTTTAGAAAAATCTGTGTAAATTGCATCCATTTGAAAACCTCTTTGAAAGGTCTCCAGACAATCCTCCGTAAAAGCTGCTAGATTAGTTATCGTAGACCTGCCTGGAATAAACCCATGTTGATTAGGACATAACATATGCTTGACAGCAAAGTAAATTTTTTCCTTAACAACGCATTCAAACAGTTTAGACACAGTTGTTAGCTTGGAAATCGGTCTATAATTCTCAATGTCATTTTTATTACCGTTTTTCAAAATAGGGGTGATAAAAGTTAATTTCCAATCGTCAAGGAAAACCCCAGCAGAAAGTGACAAGTTGAAGATGTGCCTTAAAGGCGTAATTAGAGCAGGACAACTTTTAAAGAGAACAACCGAAAGACCATCAGCATCAGTACCATTGGATGGCTTAAGCTAATTTATGCCAAAAATAACATCATCGTCAGTCAGATTTAATTTCCCGAAGTTCACGGAAGTATCTAAATTTAACATATCATTAGAGATATAATTATTTGCGGTATTATCTGTGATAAAATTGGAAGAAAAAAAATTGGCAAAAAGATTAGCAGCATCAGAGATGGAGTCAGCTGATACCCCTTCAAGATGAACAGACGCAGGTATATTAGAACAGTCTTTTTTGGTTTTTATGTAACCCCAAAAGGATTTAGGATTACATTTAATATTGCTTTCAACATTACGAATATAATCTCTATACAAAGATTTATTGAGTTTGTTGAATTTACCTCTATAAAACACATACTGCTCGCGAAAATTCTTATCGTTAGAAATCTTATGTTTTTTATAAAATTTATTCTTCAAGTTCCTTAGATGTTTGAGCTCTTTCGAGAACCAAGGACGTTTCGAAGTTTTGGAGCTAAACATTGGTATGTGAATCGCACAAGTGTTAAATATTATAGATTTGAAAATATCATAACAGCCAGCTACATCTATATTTTCAAATTGATGAGACCAATCCACCTCAAACAAACTATTTAAATCAGCAAAATTACAGCGTGAGTAATTAAAAGCAACCATTTTACTGGTACTTGGCAATTCAAAATATTTAAAAAAGCCAATTTCCAGCACCAGTGGACTATGATGCTGATTCGAAGATGAAATGTAACTAGCTGCATGCGAAAGCTTAAAATTAATATTAGAGCTAACAAATATTAAGTCTAAAATTCGGTTAAGTTCGTTTGGAAAGCCATTTATCTGTGTTAAATCAATGCATAACAAATTATCTATTAAATATAATTCCGAAATACTAGTTACATTTAATGGAGTAAGAAAGTTATTATTATCCATAAAGCTCCAGCAAATATTACCCAAGTTAAAATCACAAAGTTGGTCGTCACCAATTTGTTCATGAATTGCAACTATGTTGTCAATATGTGCCTTATATATGACATCAGAGCTACCTGGCGGAATATAAGACACGCAGATATACAGCACTCCACACGCACCGTGCATTTTAACGCAGAGTTGATCCAACAAAGAACTAGCATCTGGTAGCTCATAAAGAGATGCACGAAGATTATTACGTGTAGCAATATGTACCCCTCCACCCCTACTGACACCAGTTCTAGCGTAATCTCTATCTTTGCGAAAAACGTCAAAGAGAGCTGTATTAAAGAACTCTGCATCAAAGAAATTGCCACTTAACCAAGTCTCTGTTAAGACAAAACAGTCGTAATCCAGTTACGAGCTAAAAATGTAGACAGATTCAGATTTGGTCCTGAGTCCCGAACAGTTTTGGTAATAAACGCCTATTTTTCGGCCACCAAAAGTGAAAGGGCTTTTTACTCCTTGGGCTGAGGCTGCAGACCTTTTTGAAAAAAATCAAATGGCCGGATAGAGACATTTGAAGGCCAAATATTTGACGTCAGCAATTTATTATAGTGACATTCTGGAATTCCAAGCTTAAAATTTATGTATTTAATTTCATCCGAATTAGCATTTTTCTTGAGAAGTTTATAGCATAAAATCTCTTTCCTGTTGATAGCTGCATGTTTGGCTACGTAATCAATTATGTTATCGGTCTTAACGGAGGGCAAAAACGAAGAAATATGCAGCCATTTGTGACGAATATTGGTGTTATATAACTCTTCTTCCAATCATCAATGAATTTCCGGGACGCTAAGGACATGTTAAAAATGAATGTCAATGGTTGAATTAGCGAGCGGCATTTTTTAAAAAGTATGAGAGGCCATCAGAATCCTTTAGGTTGGAGGATTTAATTGACATCATCTTCCGACAATACCCGCGATCCAAACGAAAGAGCGCTTTCAGGAATGAAGACATTGGCGTTATTATGATCCCAGTCAGACACAAAGTTTCAGGAAATAAACGCAGCAAACATGTTAATTGCTTCTTCAACGCTACTCGCACATTTATCGTTATAAACGACTGAGGAGGGAATATTTGTCTTTGTATTCTTGGATTTATGTAACTCCAGGATGCTTTTGCATGTTATTTTATATTAACTTCATAGTTATTAATATATTTTAAGTACAGTAACTTATCTAAGTCATTAAATTTCTTCAGATATAGTTGATATTGCTCATTACAAAATGATTATTTAGTCACCAAAGATGCCCTTCTTGCCCATCTTGGCATTAAAATCGCCTTGGACGATTTTTATATCGTGTTGGGGGCAGCGTAGGAACGTGCGCTCCAGGAGTTCGTAGAAGCGATCTTTGGACCCATGGTCCTTCTCTTTCATCGGGGCATGGGCACAAATCAGGGAGATGTTGAAGAATCTCGCCTTTATGCGGATTGTGGCTAGACGTTCGTCCACAGGAGTGAACGACAGTACTTAACGGCAAAGTCTCTCTCCCACGACAATACCAACACCAAATATGCCCTCATTTACATGGCAGCTGTAGTATACGTCACAAGGGCCTACAGTTTTGGTTACCGTACCCACACATGGGTTGGTCACGTTGCCCAGGGTGCACGAACGTGGACGTAAAGGCTGGTGAATGGTGCAAAGAGACGGGTTTGAAAATCAATGTCTCAAAAACTTCTCGCGTACCATTCACCAGAAAAAGATCCCTAGCGGGAATGAAGGCAGTTCTTTTGAATTCAACCTTAACCAAAAGTTTAAAAGTAAGTTAATGAACAAAAAAGAGTTTAAACCCCTATCTGAAACGTATCACATTAGGGAAAACACACTAGTGTGGTATGCAGATGGTTCCAAAACTGCGGAAGAAACCGGGCTTGGAGTGTGTGAGCAAAGAACCAAATACTGTAAACGAATGGGTTCTTTCCCCAGTATTTTTTAAGCGGAAATATACGCAATTGAAAGATGATCCCAGTTCAATATAGACAGGAAGTACCGCGGGGAAAACTGAACTATACTATCCGACAGCCAAGCTGCGATTAAAAGCTTAGTGTCACCTATTGTGACTGCATAGATAAATTCAACACTCTTGGCAGTATAAAAAAACGATCCCTATTGTGGATACCGGGCCACACGGGAAAAGAGGGGAATGAGATGACGGACTGTCTTGCTTCAAACCCGGCTGCCTTTCTATTCAATGGTCCGAATCCTTTCTGTGCGCTATCATCCAATACTATTAGAAGTTGTCTAGAAACCTGTGCGAAGGCTAGAAGAAGTTAAATATGGAAATCTCTTCCAGGCTTAAGAAAGTCGAAGGCACACTAGGAGTATTTAAGCCCGGAAGAGCTAAGGCACTAAAATACATGTCTCGGGAAGATTCTCACTAAGTTTTTGAGTGGTCATTCCCTGCTTAATTATCACTTGAACAACATTGGAGTGATCACGGAGTCAATCAGCCGAATTTGCGGAGAATGTGACGAAACTCCAATGCACTTGATCGCGGAGTGCGGAAAGCTAAAGCATAGCAAAGATGTTTTGGAGAACACTCTATCTGGATATTCTCTGCCAAATTTGTGTACATCCAAAATATATGTGTTTATATGTATGGCAAATCTTCTTGAAGATCTTGAGGGGAGATTATCCTAGCCTTAATAACAATGCGTATCGCCCTTTGAAATTTATCTAAATTTTAAAATCCACAATTTGTCCTCTTCGGTATTTCCTAGGGAAGAGAGGGTTATGGAACCTGGAGAGATTTTGACATCGCCAGACCACTCGGTAAAATTGGAAGTCATTAGTAGCTCCGTTCGGTTTCTGAATAGTGTTCATGCTAGGAGTATTTTTATAAAGAACTTTTCTCAGCCTGTTGACTTCAGAGTTCTCTTCTATATTATTGCAGAAAAGCGTCTTTGAGCGGCTGTCAGAGACTGGTCGTATGAAATTGAAATCTCCGGATTCCACCATTGGGGTTTCTTTTTAACCTTCGGAGGATTCTTGGGCAGGAGACCCTAAAAGCCAAGCATTTGTCACAAGGTTCACCGCTTGGGTCCAGCTCACCCAAAGACACAACATTCCTGTTTGAAAAACTCGCTTCATCAGATATTTGTGATAGACCTGGCCTATTGTGAGAAACATGCCTAAACAGAGAAACTGAGGGCTTTCTTATATTTTAGCCAATCAGTTCGCCTCTTGTTCCTCTACGCTCACGTGCAGTTGAGCTGTCGTAGCGAACGGACATGTTTCTCGGTGTTTTTTTGATTCACCTAATTAGTTTTCGGAGTATTGCTTTTTTGTTTTGTTTTGCTTCGTTAAAATAAGAGGGGCTTCACAGGGTGGTAATAGGTTGAAGGGTATATTTTTGGAAGGCGGTTTCTTCATAACTTAAATCAAGGTGACCAATGCCGAGAATGCGCATTTTCGTGGGCAGGTGACCGGGCTGAGTGCAATGAAGGAGGAGGTTCCTCTAAGACTTTTTGTGTCCTCGCTGATTGGAAGGAAGGACTTAAGTATAGTCAGCCGGCCATGGAAGGTGGCTGCGGATGGAGCAACCAACGTTGTTCTTGAAGGTATGGACAAACTTATGGAATCGGTTTTCCTTCCGCGTGCGGCTTGTAATCTGGGTGTCCGGCTTTTTCCGCTGAATGGGCTTTGATCATAGGGTCTTATCGTTTTGGGGCCATAGTTGCTACGGCTTCCGCCAGGCATAAATTGCTAGAGCCCTGCAACTGAACTGCCATTATTAGCGACGTGATCGCGTTAATGTTGGAAAATGGTAGCGCATTGCTACTCTCCAGGAGGCCTTCGCTAACGTTGTGGTTCCGCTGTTCGGAAATATCTTTCTGTTGATTATTGCACTCAGAGAGCAGGAGTGCAAGTAGGGTGGCGAATTGGGTGGCTGTCTGTTGCGATTGCAGCTTTCCGACGTCGAGCTTTCCTTGTGTCCAGTTGCGCGAGTTACGTCAACTCCACCGCCGACTTACATTCCGACTATTAACTGGGCAAGGTAACAATTGCTTACCTTGCACTTTTCCAAATTTAACATATGCAATTGCAAGAGGTAAACGAACCAATGATTTCGCAATTATCCAGTTGCGAAATCAATGGATAAGCAATAATAAATAGAATACATAATAAGCAGAATATAGTTCTGAAGAACCAATAAACTGGTAAACAACAAATTGAAACTTTGTTTTTTTTTAACAACTTAAGCTTGACTTCCGTAATTGGCGCAGTCGACAGTCGCGAAATCTAAAGATTTTAGTGAAAAAACCTACCCCGGCTAAAGTAAATGACTCTTCAAAAAGAATCCTCAAGTGAACAATAAAAATTTGTGAACTATAAAGTAAAGGACTCTTCAAAAAGAATCCTCAGATGAACAATAAAAGTTTGTGAACAATAAAGTAAAGGACTCTTCAAAAAGAACCCTCAAGTGAACAATAAAAATTTGTGAACTATAAAGTAAAGGACTCTTCAAAAAGAATCCTCAAATGAACAATAAACATTTGTGAACAATAAAGTGAAGGACTCTTCAAAAAGAATCCTCAAGTGGACAATAAAAATTTGTGAACCATAAAGGAAAGGACTCTTCGAAAAGAATCCTCAAGTCAACAATAAAAATTGTGCACCATAGAAGAAAGGACTCTTTGAAAAGAATCCTCAAGTCAACAATAAAAATTGTAAACACAGAAATAAAAACAAAAACTTCAAAGTTAATATACAAAAACTGTGATCAAAAACAAAGTCAACATGGAAGGAGCCAACAGTACAACCAACGTCACAATCCCCGTATCAGAGCTATTAAAGGAGGCCAGCAGGATAAAAGAGTATAGAGGAAACAGGGAATATGACCTCACATCTTTCATAAGAGAGGTCGAAATATTCCTACCGCTGTTCGAAAACACGCCAATGAAAGACTATGTTTTCCAAAGATGTATTATGAACAAGCTACAAGGCGAGGCACTGAATGTTATCAGAGGACTAGGATCTCACCCAACGTGGGAAGCAATCAAAAAGGAACTCACAAAGAACTTTGGAGTGAGAGAATCATATCATCAACTGTACTTTCGGGCCATCAGCGCAAAGAATAGCAACGTAAGTTATTACTACAACTATCTTAAGAATGTATTAGATAATCTAAACACCAAATATGAACAGGACGATCACAAGCCTACGGAATTTTGTCCGGCTGTGAACGAATCAATGATTTTAAAAACCTTTCTCAACAATATACCCGCACATTTAGCAAGTATAATATATAGCAGGAGTATAGGGACACTCAGGGAAGCATATTATACTTTAGAGGAAACAGGGCTAGTGAAACCAGCTAGAAAATCTGAAAATATAGGAACAAAAAATATAACACAGAACCTAGGGCAATCAAATCGCAGCACTAATACTCATTCCTCAGAAAGTAGGCTAGACCAACCAAAGTCAACAGCCTCAGGAATAAATAGACAAACTCAATCAGGACAGTCAAGGCAAAATTATTCTAATCAAAAATCCACCCAATCCCGCCTGGTGAAGTCACCTTATCAGGTTGCGCAAACGCAGGTGGCAACCCCAATTCAGTGCTTGTCAGCAACTACTGCGCGAGCGAGTAAATGGAACTCAGCTGTCAGAAAAACGAGCGAGTACACTTTTTTAATATATATTTTACTTTTTTCTTGTGCCGGATTTAACGCGTTCGCTCCGCATATAATTTATATCTATATTATCATCGCTATACCATTGTCGCAGTTCTAATAAACATTAATTGTACCATTTTTAAAAAGTGAAATAAATCGATTTTGAATTCAAAGTGCTTGAGTGTTCTATAGCATTATTTCGGTTCGGGGCAGTGTCTTCGTATAAATTTTACCATAATTGAGCGGAATTGCTGACTCAGCGTCAACTCCGACTACCATCCACCGTTGCAGACCGCCAGTGCCGTTGTGCCAATCCCTTTGCCGCCACATCAAATCATTCAGGCAACGTCCCGAGTCCACCGAGGAATTTAACCATGCCCTAACTACATACGTGCCGTAGCTTCCAAAAGCGGTAACGGCGCAACTACTGGTCCTTCGACGCCATTAAAGAGCCACACAAAATTTGTGAAAAAAGGAATAAGTACAAAAAAAAAATCCATTAAAACCGTGAGTACACATACATACATTTGTGTTTAATACTAACTCAACGGTACAATCGAAAAGTACATATACAAGTATATATATGTATGTATGTAAATTTCATCCACATTTTCCCGCGAAAAAAGTTTAACAGTTCAATATTCATTTCTCGCTGTAAGCTTTCTCGCAAGTATACACATATACATAGGTACATGAATACCGCTTTTCTCTGTTCGTAAGTATAACACATTGACACTTGCAGCCCAGTTATTCGAGCTTACCCCTCTCAAACATACACATATATAGATACATATGTATGTAATTACTCATAAAACTGTGGTGCAAGTCAAAGAACAAAGTCAAAAAACTTAGCATTGGAAACATAATTGCCCTACATACATACATATACTAACTCAATTGTCTCACACATACATATATGTATATCTAATAGTGAAAATATATTTATTACTGCATTTTAAGTGCGGTACAGTGACGAGAATTAAAATTGCATTCCCTCACAAAATTAACAGTGACACACAAAGCGGTCACAGTGGTGCACATCAAATCAAGAATTAAAAAAAAAAAAAAAATTTCCCGGAAAAAGGGTTGCTTAATAATTAACGCTCTCTAAACTATAAAATTAAATACATCTGTCGTTCGGAGTCAACACAAAGCTGTAAGGGAATCTCGGCCAAACACTGAGCTACATACATATATAGTGTAAGCGCCAAAATTATACTATAAACTAGAAAATATAAAAAGTATACTCAGCTTCTCTCTCGTGTAGTTTTAGACAACCACGCTCGAACTTGCAAAAAAAAAAAAAAAATTTATTTTTTTTTTCTTTCGCAAATTTTAAAATACGTCTTTATTCTTGAGCCTAGATCTCACCTTAAACGTATTCAACTCCCATTCAACTCAACACAACGAATAACAATAGTTTGTGATATATCCCAAATTTAAAGTCGCGTTAAATACCTAAAGCCGGTTAAAATACTCAAAAATCCATATCGGTTCATCCGCATTTCTCAAATCAATTAATCTTATTCGTATTCAACTCTTCCCATAACGAAATAATTAAAGCACAAAAATGAGCGAGGAAGAAACTCAGCGCGTCACACGCGCAAGTGCAAGGGCCATCAAAAAGGGTACAAAATCTGTCGAGACTATTAAGTTCATTGCGGAAACTGATAACTTCTTAGATTATTGTACGAGATTTAGCTCGGGCCCATTACTTAACTATTCTGAATCAGCACTGAGAATAAAAGACTTTAATACTGATAGCTTTTGGAAACGAATCCAAAGCACATACGACACGGTATAAGAAACCGATGAAGATGACCTACCCGAAGATTTCAAAGCATCGGCTTTCAATAAATATAGGTCATGTCTCATAGCATATGAAGACACAAAAGCCCAAATCGGCGACCTGCTCCTTTTAGTGAGCACTCCCACAACACCCGCCAATACATCGCATCCTCAAGAGAATTCAGGCATCAGCTTAAAAGTCCCACCTTGCGACACTGAGACCTTTTATGGGGGCTATGAGCAATGGCCGTCCTTCCGTGATATGTTCACAGCGGTCTACATAAACCACCCAAAACTCTCAAAGGCTCAGAAATTATATCACCTGAGGTATAAAACGCAGGGAAAAGCTGGTCAAATAGTCAAACAGTTCCCACTAAGCGATGACAATTTCGAACTGGCGTGGGAATCCCTACGGTCCCGTTATGAAAACAAAAGGGTATTAGTTGATAACCAAATTCGTACCCTCATGAATTTGAAAGTACTTCAATATGAGAATAGCGAGGAAATACAGAAATTGCAATCTACTGTAAACAACTGCCTCCAGATACTCGGTACACAGCAAGTCTCTACTCAAGATTGGGATCCAATTCTCATATACTTGGTGACCTCAAAACTTCCTGAGAACACTGTGACCTTGTGGGAACAATCTCTCAATACCAGGAAAGACCTGCCCAACTGGTCCCAAATGAATCAGTTCTTGACCACTCGCTTAGAGCGCTTATTGATCAGGGATCGGAACGTAGCTTTATATCCTCTAAAGTGCAAAAAAAACTAGACCTTCCATGTCAACCCTCGAAGTTTGAAATCTCAGGCATGGGGGGAAAAATTGTGCAAACTTCTAACAAACTCTGTGCTCTAACCCTAGTCTCCCCTGACTGGACCACGAAAATTAAAGCGCATGCAATTGTATTACCCCAGCTAACGAAATTGCTGCCAAAGTTCCAACCCACCCACGAACAACGTGAAAAATGGAGCCATCTCAAGCTAGCAGATCCAAATTGCCATTCCCCATCTCAAATAGATTTAGTAGTTGGCAGTGATCTTATCCCCCAAATAATGCTGGAAGGCATAGAGAAACTCTCAAAAAATTTGCTAGCGCAGAATTCTATATTCGGCTGGATCATAAGTGGTCAAATTCCCGAAAAGGTGGACTCATTTTCGACTCACGTAGAGAGGTCTCCAAGTGAGTCATTAGAGTCCCAGTTAAGAAAGTTTTGGGAATTAGAAGAGGTCCCAAAATCCAAGTTCTCAATCCCCGAGGATGAAATGTGCGAAGATTTTTATCAATCTACCACCACTCGCACTCCGGATGGCCGTTACGAAGTTCGACTACCCTTCAAGAAGAGCTTTCCGGCCGATACTGCTTTGAGTCCATCCCGGTCGTCTGCTCATCAGCAATTCCTAGGTATGGAGAGAAGTCTCAAGAAGAAATGCGACTTAAAACCGCTGTACGACAGCGTCTTAGAGGAATATCTCACCCTCAATCATATGGAGGAAACAAGCTCCTCTGAAACATCATATAAAGGGAAATACACTTCGTTCTACCTGCCTCATCACGCGGTTATAAAACCCGAAAAAATCACGACAAAGGTACGCGTCGTCTTCAATGCCTCAAAAAAATCAGGTTCTGGGTACTCCCTTAATGATATTCTCTACACTGGACCGACTCTCCAACCAGACTTGACGCTATTAATTCTCAAATGGCGTACATACCAGTTTGTGTTTAATGGCGATGTAGAGAAAATGTATCGCCAGATACTCCTGCACAAAGACGACCAAGATTACCAATGAATTGTATTTCGATCCGACCCAGACACCCCAATAAGAGACTATAAAGTGAAAACCGTCACCTTCGGCTTAAACTGTGCGCCTTATCTCGCTATACGCACACTATACCAACTCGCAAAAGAAGTAAAACAGACACACCCCTTAGCGTCTCCCATCTTAGAGAATGAGACTTATGTTGATGACGTGCTTTCTGGCGGTCATGACATACGCTCAGCCGAACAGGCCCTCTCACAAGTCATACAAGCGCTCAGCTCCGCACATTTCCCGCTGAAGAAAATCACAGCTAACCACCCTGAAATACTCAAAAAAATTAGTAAAGAAGACTTGCTTAATACAAACTTTCTCGAATTCGAAAAAGCAAGCACAACCAAAACTCTCGGGATTAAATGGAACGCAATGACGGATTCCTTCTCTTATACCGTTGAGACCATCCCAGTATCCTCCGCAAGCACAAAGCGACAGATTCTCTCCTCTGTCGCGAAACTTTTTGACCCCGCAGGATGGCTTACGCCAATAATAATTCAAGCGAAAATCCTCTTGCAAGAACTGTGGCTTGATGGAACCGACTGGGATGAGCAAGTCAAGCCCCTTCGCCTTACAAAATGGAGGCAGTTTGCAAATAACTTACAAACAATCCCGACAATCCAAATACCCCGATGGGTAAACTACGCACCGGACCAACATGTCGAGCTACATGGCTTCTGTGACGCCTCTGAGAAGGCGTACTGCGCCAACATATATCTGCGAAACACACACGGGCCCCGCATCACTTCTCACCTGTTGGTGTCCAAGGGAAAGGTAGCTCCACTTAGAACGACTAGCCTACCACGTCTCGAACTATGCGGAGCTCTCCTCTTAGCTAAATTGGCCACAGTCGTCCAATCTCATCTCGAGCTCTCAACAACCAGATTGACGCTCTGGTCTGATTCGGAGATTGTTTTAGCATGGCTAGAAAAACCGCCTCATACTTGGAAGACCTTCGTCTCCAACCGAACCGCTCAGATAATCGACCTAATTGGTAATGCCACTTGGAAGCACGTGCGTAGCAAAGACAACCCCGAGGGTGCACGCCCCTCGACCTGGCAACCTCCTCATTGTGGTGGAATGGCCCAGAATGGCTCTCCGTCTCTCCCCCCTTCTGGCCCAAATCTTTTAACCGATGCGTTACTCCGCCAGAACTACGGAGAATCGAGGCACTCCACGCAGTTGAAGAAGATCCCGACATTCTGGATCGGTTCTCATTTTTTCCACGGGCCATCAAGGTGATGGCTTATGTTTTCAGATTTATCAAAATCCTCAGTGACCGAGTAAACGGCGTGAACATTTCCAATTCCGCCTCCCTAACACACGACGACTTGCGTAGTTCTAAGTATCGCCTCATAGCCTTAACGCAGACTCGTTATTATCCCCGTGAAAAGAGATGTTTAAACGGTTCGATGCCAATCGAAAAACGGAGTCCACTACTCCCACTCAATCCATTTTTGGACAAAAATGGTCTCCTCCGGGTAAACGGTCGGTTGGTCCACTCAACACTGAGCTACAATGAGCGGTATCCGATAATCATTCCCGAAAAATCTCGGTTCGCTAGTCTCTACATGCACTTTTTGCATGAGTTGTTCTTGCATGCAGACCTTCGTCTTATGCAACAAGCCATACGAATGGAATTTTACATCCCCAGACTCAAACCACTCATCAAGAAATGCATATTTCAATGTAAACCGTGCACCGTCCACAGGCAGCAAATGCGATCGCAGATTATGGCCGCTTTGCCACCCGAACGGTGCTCTTACGCACCAGCTTTCACGATTACGGGTGTTGACTTCGCTGGCCCTTTTCAAATGAAAGCCTCTCTACTGCGTTCGCCTACCTTGGTGAAGGGTTACGTGGCCGTCTTCGTCTGTTTCACTACAAAGGCGGTCCACCTAGAACTATGCTCCGACCTCACCACAAAGGCTTTTCTTGCGGCTTTTGCTCGCTTCGTCGGGCGCCGCGGTTATCCCGCAAAAATGCTGAGTGATAACGGAAAGACCTTCATAGGAGCCAAACGAGCCACCGAAAAGGAGTTCATCAAATTCCTCAATGAAGCTTCTCATGAAGTAATTCAAAAATACTCGCCTCAAGGTATTAATTGGAAGTTTATCCCCCCCAGCGCTCCTCATATGGGTGGTTTGTGGGAATCTGCGGTCAAGAGCTTCAAAACTCACTTTAAGAAGACCGCCGGGTCTCACAAATTCACATTCGAAGAGTTTACTACATTACTCATAAGAATCGAAGCTGTGCTCAATTCTCGACCCATATCCCCACTCTCACAAGACCCTGCGGATTTCACGGCGCTTACGCCCGGTCATTTTCTCAGGGGAGCGCCCCTCCTATCTATTCCCGAAGTAAACGATAACCACCTGCCTCTCCTGAATAGTTGGGAAAAAATTAAAGTTTTGCATCATCAGTTTAGCAAACGATGGAAAGAGGACTATTTGAAGGATTTACAGAAGCGTTACCGGTGGAAGGACACGCGAAAGGAGCCAAAGATCGGCGAGTGTGTGCTCATCAACGACAACACACTGCCGCCTACGGAATGGCGTCTGGGACGTATTGAGAAGACCCACCCCGGCCCAGACGGACATATCCGTGTTGTCGATGTTCGCACCCAGTCCGGCATTCTTACCCGACCACTGGTCAAATTATGCTTCTTGCCATCACAAGACATGAATCCCAGTCCTAGTGAGATTAATTAGCCTTAGCCCACATTCGAGCCACCCCGTTTCTGCTATCTCCAGTAGCCGCTTACGCCCTGTCAATATCCGTCACTGTACATGTAATCGCACATTAATCCCACCAATACGTTTATATCTCATAAAAGAAAAAACAAATAGATAACCTCTTGTAAAAATACAATAATAACTAAAGTATGCCGTCAATACCTCCTTTGCAGATGGAAACCAATCACGCTCCGCAACCAGCACCACGAACGTCCTTACGGTCCATCGTTGTGAATGCCGCCTCCAACTCCCAAGCGATCACCCAACGGGCAGAGGACTACCAACGATGTCGCCTGTGCACCCGTCATCATTCGTTGCGCAAGTGCCTGGTTTTCCGCAAAATGAAACCGGCGCAAAGATATCTCCTGGCACGAGCTCATCACTTCTGCACGAACTGTTTGGCACTGTCCCACAGCACCCAAGACTGCCCCTCGACTGAGACATGCAGATTATGCAAGCAACGCCACCACAGCTTATTACATCGCCATCCATCGCATCAAACGACCAACCAGCGGCCAGCAGGCGCTGCAACGCGCTCAGTTCAACAGCAGTGGTCGACACGCAAATCACCACGCGCAGCCGCTCAGCAGCAGTTAGCGCGTCATCCAAGTACGGGGCGCTCGAGCAGGGTACGCCCGCCACCAGCGCGTTCGCCTCCCGCAAATACAACACCGTCCTCGTTTCGCTCGCGTCCATGAGCGTAGCCACGAAGGCTACACAGCAGCAACAGTTCCTCCGTCTCACGACCGTCGTACACAAGGCGGCCATCGCACGGTACGCTGCACCGCACAGGGTCTGCGTACAGCAGTGGCGCGAACTAAGGTCAACAAGATCCTCATCAAGGAAGCTATGCGCGCTCTGCAGGAGCTCCAGGAATCGCTAGACGCTTAGCGCGTCTAGGGCGGCCAGAAGGGTGAAGTCACCTTATCAGGTTGCGCAAACGCAGGTGGCAACCCCAATTCAGCGCTTGTCAGCAACTACTGCGCGAGCGAGTAAATGGAACTCAGCTGTCAGAAAAACGAGCGAGTACACTTTTTTAATATATATTTTACTTTTTTCTTGTGCCGGATTTAACGCGTTCGCTCCGCATATAATTTATATCTATATTATCATCGCTATACCATTGTCGCAGTTCTAATAAACATTAATTGTACCATTTTTAAAAAGTGAAATAAATCGATTTTGAATTCAAAGTGCTTGAGTGTTCTATAGCATTATTTCGGTTCGGGGCAGTGTCTTCGTATAAATTTTACCATAATTGAGCGGAATTGCTGACTCAGCGTCAACTCCGACTACCATCCACCGTTGCAGACCGCCAGTGCCGCTGTGCCAATCCCTTTGCCGACACATCAAATCATTCAGGCAACGTCCCGAGTCCACCGAGGAATTTAACCATCGCCGCTGTGCCCTAACTACATACGTGCCGTAGCTTCCAAAAGCGGTAACGGCGCAACTACCGCCGATACGAACCGATGGAAGTAGACCATGTACAGGAAGAAAAAGAACCAGAAGAACATGAGGTGAATTTTCTATCGGCTACGAGCAGGGAAATATTCCGTTAGTTGAATAAGGCATAGGCAAAAAAAAAATTAATATGCCTAATTGACACAGGATCCTCAACAACACTCTTAGACAAAGACGCACTCCCGAACTATAAAAGGATCAAACTAGACAAACCAATACTATTTAATACATTAAGCGGACGAAGTCACACAGAGTATGAGGTTATTTCTGAAATACCTCCAGAATTTAACAATCCAAATTTAATGGCTTGGAAGGTTACCACATTTAAAAATAAAAATTTTCAGGGACTTATTGGCCAAAACATTTTATCAAGGTTGGGAGCAATAATTAACTTAGAGGAAAACTACCTCGAAGTAAATAAAAATAAAATAAGCTTCCTAGGTGTTTGTCCTTAGAAGTTCGAAAATGTACACATCTTGGAAAGCCAAGAAAATAGCAAGGAAGTACTAAACAAACTTATAAGGACTGACATGAACAAAGAGGAGCAGAGAGAACTAGAAAAAATTATCGAAAATAATAGTGATCTATTTTTCAAAGAAGGCGAACCTCTAAGCCATACCCATGAGGTGCAACACGAGATTGTCACCACAACTAATAATGCCGTTTATTCTAAAATATACAGGTACCCAAAGATTCACGAAGAGGAAATCAACAAACAAATTGACGATATGTTAAGACAGAATATAATCGTTGAAAGTACGTCCCCATATAACTCCCCATTATGGATTGTACCAAAGAAAATGGACAATTCAGGTAAGAGGAAGTGGAGGATCGTAGTTGACTACCGAAAATTAAACGAAATCACAGTAAATGATAAGTTCCCAATCCCAAATATAGAAGATATTTTGGATAAACTGGGCAAAGCCCAATACTTCACAACCCTTGACCTGGCCAAAGGTTTCCACCAAGTGCTAGTCAGGGAAGACAGAAAAAAAACTGCATTCTCTACACCTTTAGGCCATTACGAGTTTGTTCGAATGCCCTTCGGCTTGAAAAACTCACCTGCCACATTCCAAAGGCTGATAAACTCAGTTTTAAGAGAATACATAAACAAAATATGCGTTGTCTATCTTGACGACATATTGATTTTTAGCACAAGTTTAAAGGAACACATCAGTAGTGTGAGTAAAGTGTTAACCAAACTGAGGGAAAACAACCTCAAAATTCAAATAGACAAATGTAATTTCTTTTCAAAAGAAACCGAGTACTTGGGCCATATCCTCTCTCCAGAAGGTATTAGACCCAACCCAAAGAAAATTAAAACAATTCAACATTTAAAATTACCAGAAACACAGAAACAAATCAAGCAGTTCCTAGGAATAACGGGGTACTACAGAAAGTTCATAAAAGACTACGCTAAAGTAGCCCACGGACTTACAAAATATCTAAGGAAGAACACAAAAGTTAATAAAAACGACCCACTTTATATGGACTCATTTCTAAAATTAAAAAGATTTCTTACAAACCCTCCAATTCTTAACTACCCAGATTTTTCAAAAAGATTTAAATTAGTAACAGATGCAAGCGACTTTGCGATAGGAGCAGCGCTCATGCAGAATGACCGCCCTATTAGCTATGCAAGCAGAACCCTAAATGACCATGAAAAAAAATATGCAACAGTAGAAAAAGAACTACTCGCCATAGTTTGGGGAATCACCTACTACAGACCGTACCTTTATGGAAAAGAGTTTGACCTTTCAACAGACCACCAGCCACTAGTCTGGCTATATCATAAGCACAAAGGAAAGGATATTAACCCAAGGCTACAACGTTGGCTACTAGAACTAGGCGAATATAAAATAAAAATAAATTACATAAAGGGAAAGGAAAATAAAGTTGCAGACTTCCTTAGCAGGATTGATAACGAGTCAGGAGAGATCTACATGACAGAAGAAAATGATGAGAACATGAGCACATGTGCAACAATTCACTCACAACAAGAGGAACAGAATGACTACTTCCCAATACTAGAAACAGTAGTGAACCGATTTTCAACACAAATTATCATAACTGACCATAAAACGAGGGAAATTGAAATAGTTAATAACAAAAGGAAAATCTATATTAACAGAGACGACATATCCTCAAATTTTATGACTGATATATTCAGAAGGTATCTGAAAAGCGGAAAGATCGGAATATTTTCTGAACTTCCAGACACTATATATAACAAAGTACAGCTAAAACTTATAGAACTTTTTGGATCTAGCTTGAAATTCGTTAAATGCAGCTACCACGCCAAAGACATGACCAATATAGACGAGACATACAAACAAATACACAAATACCACAAATTCGAGACTGGGCATAGTGGTATAACCGAAACTTATGACGGCATTATGAAAAAAATATATTTCAATAACCTTAAAGAGGTAGTGCAAAAATATATTAACAACTGTGACATTTGCAACAAAGCAAAATACGACAGAAGTCCACCAAAACCCAAATATCATATCACAGAAACGCCAACAGATATAAATCACATTATACACATAGACGTCTATACAATTAAAAAACATAGCTTCTTAACATTTATTGATAAATTTTCCAAACAAGCAACAGCTTTATTTCTAGAGGACAGAAATAATAATAATAATAATCCCAACGGATTTATCCCTCCATACCCGCCCGACCGACGCGAGGGGCGCATCCGCATGACGCACGGATATATAAAAAAAAAAAATTTTGTTTGAGGATTGAGTATAGTTTTCTTTATGTAAAAAAGTGAGTCTGAAATATCAAAAGAACCGGAGTGAGTGTTAAAATCCTGACACAAACTACGGAGTGGCTCATTTAACTCAAAATTACTTTTACATGGCTTCAGAAAGAGAGGCCGGAAATTTCTTGAAATTCTGGAGGGAACGTTCAGTTTTATTTCGCTAAGAAGAGATGGACTAGAGATCAAGCCTGTCAGTAACTTGACCAAAAATACAACGCCTAGCATTTCCCTACGACTAGCAAGTGTAGGAAGATAAACGACTTATATATGGCGGCAGGTTGTACTGAGAATCCCAACGAAAACTCCTTAAAGCAAAAAGTAGAAATTGTTTTTGAATTGACTCTATTCTGTCGGAATGAACTTGATAGCGCGGGTTCCAAACAACAGATCCATATTCCAGTATGGGCCTCACTAACGTTGTGAATAGAGCCTTCGTGATGTAAGGGTCATTGAATTCTTTTGACCACCGTTTTACAAATGCAAAAACACCCTTGGCTTTGTTAACTGTAACATTTATGTGAAGATTAAAATTAAATTTCGGGTCCATTGTAATTCCAAGATCAACAAAGTTAAACACTTGTTCGAGGTTATGGTTACATATTTCATAAGAAGCTGGTTGAACTGCTCTGCGAGAAAAGCACATTACTTTACATTTTTTAAGGTTTAGTGGCATGTAATTTATTTCACACCAGTTAGTCATGCTATTTAAATCCGCTTGTAGTAAGGACCTTTCCTCAACAGAATGATACGATCTAAAAAGCTTTACATCATCAGCATACAATAAAATTTTTTAATAATTTATTACAGAAGGTAAGTCATTTACAAAAAGTAAAAACAGAATCGGACCAAGGTGACTTCCTTGCGGGACCCCTGAAGAAACATGAATAATGTTTGAGGAACTATTTTTAAAAAGAACTCGTTGTGTTTTGTCAATGAGGTAAGAAGACATCCAACGAAGGAGATTAGGTTGAAAACCAAGGAGATCGAGTTTATGGATCAGTAAAGAGTGACTTACTCTGTCGAATGCTTTACTAAAATCAGTGTATATAACATCAGTGTGCATAAATTCTCTGAATCCATTTGAAACATGAGTTGTGAACTCAAGCAAGTTTGTAACGGTAGATTTACCCTTAGAGAACCCATGTTGTGTGCTAGAAATTGTAGAGGATATGGAATACGTTAAATGGTCAACAACAATAGCTTCGAATAATTTAGGAATAGCAGAAAGCTTAGCTATACCGCGGTAATTTTCTATAGAGGACCTACTCCCGGTCTTATAGAGGGGTATAATGAATGATTCTTTCCAAGCTGAAGGGAAAATCCCAAACTTAAGAGAAAGATTAAATAAATTAGTTAAGGGCTCATAAATATGTTTAGCACAGTTTATGAGGAAACACGTCGGGATCGAATCGGGGCCAGCCTTAAATGATTCTTTTAAGTTACTCAAATAATAAAATACTTCCTCGGAAGATATGCGGAATAATAGCAGGGGTAAGGGAACAGAGTTTATATGGATAAGGTTTGCTCAGAGGCGAGTTAATGGAGTAATTTGACCTGAAGAATTGGGCAAACATGTTGGAAATTGATTGGGAGTCACAAGAAACGGTATTTTGATATTTCATAGCAAACGGAAAACTAGTCACTCTGCGCCTAGAGTTAACGAAGTCATAAAATGATTCAGGGTTTTTTATTAGATTCCTTTTAACTTTGCACAAATAAGATCTGTAGCATTTTTTATTTAATTCAAAACAAGCGTGTCGGATAACTGAGTATTTAATATAGTTAGTGTGCAAACCAGTTTTTTTGTACAATTTAAACGATCGCGACTTCTTATTTTTTAAATTTTTTAGTTCTTTAGTAAACCAAGGTTGTGATTGCTCCTTTTGTACGCAAACCCGTTTTGGTACAAACTTTTGAAATAAGCTAAATATAGTGTTATTAAAATGCTGGACGCAACGTTCAACATCATCTTTATACGTCGGCCATGATAATTTTGATAATTCTCGATCTAATTTCTTGAAATTGGCTTTCGCGAAAATAAAACGAGCGTTTGAGCTACTTGATTTATCAACATTATTTCCAAAATCACCAATAACCTCGTAATTTACCTCAATCGCAGGGTGATAAGAGTCCTCTGGAATAACCAAGGGTTCGCACATCTTCATAGATGACATACATACGTCATCAACAAAAACAAGATCCAGAATGGTGCCAAAATTGTTTGGAGTTAAATTGATCTGATTTAGACAGAGCTCAGCCATATCTTCTAAAAACACATTGTATCTATCCTTTGATGATATTGGAACGATAACGTCGTCTATAAGAGTCCATGATATGCCTGGTATATTGAAGTCACCAAATACAATCATCGAGTCATGTGCAGTAATCATTGAACTTAAAGATCTAAGTAACGCAATATGTTGAGAATAAACCGATAAGTCAGAGTTAGGAGGGATGTAGCAAGCAGCTAAATAAAAGAAACCATTTCCTACCATAACTCGTATGGCTTTAAATTCGATTGACTCGATGAGGGGGATATTAACATCTTTGGATGGTATTGAAGAATGAACTGCAAAAAGAACACCCCCACCGATTCTGTCCTTACGGTCATTTCTATAAATTTGATATTGATTAGGAAGGATCTCTGAATTAAAAATATGTAGTTTAAGCCAAGTTTCAGTAAAGCTAATTACGTTATAGTCACAGTCTAAGCCTTTAAATATAAATCGTTCAATTTAGTATTTAAACCTCTAACGTTTTGGTAGAAAATACTTAAAGTAGAATTTAAAATTAGTTTTTTGGCTCAGTGTCACGATTAGGAATTGAAGCTAAGTTATTTATTTTATTTTTATTTTTATGTGGCTTGTATTCAAATTCGCGAACAAATGCCCCGGTTGGCCAAAAATAATTGTTAAGCAAAGTATCAAAAACTTCAGGTGCCACATCAATTTTAAAAGATGATACGTTACGTTCGTATTTAAAGTTAAATTTTCGGATTGCTAAGTTACAAGTCTTAATTTTTGATGAAATGTAAAACTCTATATCATCAGAAGAAGTGTCCCTAGCAAATCTAGAAACAAAAATCGATTTTCTCAAAGGAACCACAACCAGCTTCTTTGCAGAGCAGTCAGCCTCATCCAATGATGCTATAGTTTTTGCAACAATAGGAGCAGATTGGGATGGTGGAAGCGATTGAGGCGGTGATGGACCCACCTCCGATGAAGATGCCTGTAAGTTCTCATGATCAGAATTGCTTTTATTAGAGAAAGAAGCGCGAGTGCAGATAGCTCTTGATGAAGTTGAAGAAGACGGGCCCTGAGGCGGAGGGACAGAAGACAAAAGATTAATTAGCTCAATTTCTTGGGGTTGAGGCAAAATATTTTTTTGATGTAATGTAAGAGGAGCCACAATACTTTCCTTAGGTGGACTGTGTGTCCGTTTGCGTTTGGTCTCTCTTACAGGTTGCGAAGTTTGTTTATCTAGGCACTTAAATGATTTAAACACGTTTTCATAACGTTTAAATTTATCATTAAGTGCCCGAAGGTCTTTGCCGATTTCGAAAAATCCATTTCTAGTTTCTCTAAAAAATTGGAAAAGTTCAACCTCAGTTGATCTGCATTTTAAACAAGACCAACGAATACCTCTTCCTTCATTTATTAAGTCTAGGACTCTACCAGTCAATCCGGCACATTTTATATGAGCAATGCCATCGCACAACCAGCATGCAACAGAGCGTTGCTCATTATCGCTTTTATTTTTGCAGTTGTCAAAAATGCAAGACATAATTGAAACAGTAAAATTCAATATGAGTAAATGCAAGTTTTATAGTTATTTAAGGTTTGAGAGCTATTTATGCAACGAACAGTTTTAGATGCACAGTAATAGACACCTAAAAAACTAAACGCAAACAGCTGTTTAAAGAATGACAATAAAAAAAAAAAAAGAAAATACGCGCAAACTTAAACAAATACACAAAGTTTAAAGCAAAAAAAGAAGCAAAAACAATGTAAATAAGAAACAATAACAATGCAAATCAACTAATGACTCGGCAATTGAAAACTAAATTAAAAAGTATAAAATCAATGCAAAAAATGCTCAACATTTATGTATTGTACTTAGCTTTAAATGCGCACAGATAAATCTCCAAAACTTTTATCACTAAATTATTAATTTATATACAAAGAAATAATGAAATTTCAATATAAAAATCAGTAGCACAGAGAAAACACAACAAGCAAACGCTTGCTATTATCGAAAAACTTAGGCTCTTCTTCTCAACAAGAAACAAACCCACCAAAATTATAACCGACAACGAACTCAACTCGATAAACGTCAAAGACTTCCTAAGACAAGAAAATATCGACATACATTTTACCAAACCAAACAGCCACACAGGCAACTCAGATATAGAAAGACTTCATAGCACAATCTCTGAGAAATTTAGGGTGTTAGAAGCTGAAAAATCTGAGTTGTGAACTCAGGAAAAAGTTTTCAAAAGCATAGAATTTTACAACAAATCTATACATAGCTCAACCAAGGAGAAACCTCAGGACATAGCAGAAGGCAAAATTAATAAGAATACCATTAGCGACAGGCTAAATCAACTAAAGAACAAAATTATAAGTAAGAGAAACGAGAAAAGAGAAACATATATACAAGACCAACAGGAAGGTTACATCAAGAACTGTAAAGCACTAAGCCATAAGCATGAACCTAGATACAAAAAATCTAAATTAGAAAATATCCATCCAACAAACACTAAGCGAAAAAAAAATTTTCAGGTGCAACTAATACTGACGCTGTTGCTGCTAACATTGACGATAACAACGGCAACACTAACGATACAACCTATTGAAAGTACAGACGGATATGCCGAAATCCAACTCGACAAAGTAGATTTTATTCAAAATTACTGTAAAATTGTCCATGTAATAGAAATCAATAAAATTCTCGAAATTGTAAATACCTTACAACAAAATATAAGAGCAACAAAAGTAGACAATAGGTTACTTTTAGAAAATGAACTAAACAGAGTGAGAGCAAAACTTTTAGCAATTTTACCCCACAGACATAAGAGAGCATTACTAAATGTATTAGGTACTGGACTAAAACTTTTAACAGGAACAATGGACGACAATGACAGAACAGAAATAGAAACACATCTAAAAATTATTGACGAAAACAACCATAACGCAATAGAAAACTTAAATAAAAATATTAGAATTAATAACCATTTTAGCAAAACATTTAAGGAACTCAAATTAGCAGTAGAAAATGACGGACGAAATGTCATACAGAAGTTTGATGACTTAAATACAGAAAACGATAAGATATTCAAACATCTTTCGTATATAGACCTTCTTTTAAAAATTAAAATTTTAGAGAACAACATAGAACATATAATTAATAATATAGCATCCTCAAAACTTAACGTAATGACTAGCAACATCCTTACAGAACAAGAAATAAAAGAATTAGAAATAGACCTTTTTAAACTACAAAACATCGAATTAACAACCGCAGAATACCAGGAAAATAAATTACTGTTTATAATAAAAGTCCCAACAGAAATAACCCCATTAGAAAGATCATTAGTCACCCCAATAAACAATAATAACTATGTTACACTAAAATTCAAACTACAAGAAATAATATATTATAAAAATAGGACATTTGATTATACACATGATTTAAATATAAGAAATTTACACGAAATGTCATACAGAAGTTTGATGACTTAAATACAGAAAACGATAAGATATTCAAACAACTTTCGTATATAGACCTTCTTTTAAAAATTAAAATTTTAGAGAACAACATAGAACATATAATTAATAATATAGCATCCTCAAAACTTAACGTAATGACTAGCAACATCCTTACAGAACAAGAAATAAAAGAATTAGAAATAGACCTTTTTAAACTACAAAACATCGAATTAACAACCGCAGAATACCAGGAAAATAAATTACTGTTTATAATAAAAGTCCCAACAGAAATAACCCCATTAGAAAGATCATTAGTCACCCCAATAAACAATAATAACTATGTTACACTAAAATTCAAACTACAAGAAATAATATATTATAAAAATAGGACATTTGATTATACACATGATTTAAATATAAGAAATTTACAAGAAAGCAAATTATGTATTTAGAGTAATACTTGCAAAAGTACAAACAAAAATGTAACAGAAATAGTAGAAATCGAAAATGGTTTGATTTTATTGAAAAACTCATCAGGCTATAATTTAACTAGCAATTGCGACAATAGAAACATATTACTAAAAATAAACTATTTGCTCACTTTCCATAACTGTACAATAAATTTAAATAATCAAACTTTCAAAAATACAAACAAAGAATTCAAAGATAATTTTGTATTACCAAATAGCATAAAAGTCAACAACACCAAAGTTGAACCAACTTTCGAAGAAATTATATTAAATAACATCCAAAATGTAGAGAAAATAAAAGAACTGAAGTATCATAAAGTAAGCCATTCACAATTCGCTGTTGTAATATTTATAATAATTTTAATAACTATCATATTACTGATTATGGCCGTTGCCCTTGCATATACCAAATATAAAAACATTAAAATAAAAATCCAGGAGTATTTTCAAACAAAGAGGGGAGAAGTTACGTCAACTCCACCGCCGACTTACATTCCGACTATTAACTGGGCAAGGTAACAATTGCTTACCTTGCACTTTTCCAAATTTAACATATGATGAATTTCATTTCAAAGGCTGAAAAAAACGTACATTTTGAACCCGACCCCCTCAGAATTTGATGAAATTTTGCATAGAGGTACATCTTACCTACCCAAACACAACCTTATTTTAAGAAAATGGATTTTCGAAAAATTGTGGGCGTGGCAAGGTATCGAAATATTCGAAAATATTCGAAAAATTACGATAATAGGTACTTTTAAAGTGTGATTACTACGGAATGGCTTTACCGATTTCAAAGATCTTCATACCATTAGAAAGGTATTGAAATAAACATACACCCTTCGTTTAGATACTGTTTCTACCTGACTGTTAGCTTCATAGCGATATTCTAGGAATCTGTTTCAGTTGTTGCGGTAAACAGCACAACAAACAGGTACAAAAAATTATTTTTGCTACTGATTTCATGTGGTGGAAGGTTGATCCGCTGTATCCTTTGATGAGCGGTTAAATTTTTGTCAAGGTCAATAATTTTATATTTTGGGAATGCCTGAAAATTTGACAACAAAAATTCTTGTTCGACTCTATTAGAATAAAAAAAAATCTGTATAAGTTCCAAAGTATAGCTAGGTACCTTTTTTTGTCACACAAAAATATCAAAATAAAAGAAGTTAACAAGAGATGTATTTACTTAAATAAATTTAAAAAAAAAAAAGAAGAAACATCCCATTTTAGTTTTCAGATATGTTATATACATATATTAAATAGACCTTTCTAAAATAAAATTTTATTTTTCAAAATCGCTTGATCTTTGAAGTGTTTTTTCAGTTTAAAATTTTATTTTTACAGTGTGTTTTTTCAATACCTTTCTAATGGTATGAAGATCTTTGAAATCGGTAAAGCCATTCCGTAGTAATCACACTTTAAAAGTACCTATTATCGTAATTTTTCGAATATTTTCGAATATTTCGATACCTTGCCACGCCCACAATTTTTCGAAAATCCATTTTCTAAAAACAAGGTTGTGTTTGGGTAGGTAAGATGTACCTATATGCCAAATTTCATCAAATTCTGAGGGGGTCGGGTTCAACGCATATTGGATTTGATATGAAATTCATCATATGTAATTGCAAGAGGTAAACGAACCAATGATTTCGCAATTATCCAGTTGCGAAATCAATGGATAAGCAATAATAAATAGAATACATAATAAGCAGAATATTTAAGAAATACATAATAATCAGAATAAACGTAGAATAAGCATAATATTGTTATAAATAATACTGTTAGCTTGTAAGTAAGTCAGTTCTGAAGAACCAATAAACTGGTAAACAACAAATTGAAACTTTGTTTTTTTTAGTCAACTTAAGCTTGACTTCCGTAATTCGCGCGCTTTTTGCTGCACAGAGACGCATGCGAATCTTAGCTGCCACAAGAAAATAATCCGAGTCGATGTTGGCTTCTCGGATCGTGCGCGTATCTAGGACACTGGAGGCGTGCCTTCCGTCTATCACAACATGGTCGATTTGGTTTCGTGTTTTACCATCTCCCACCACAAATCCGACACCAAATTTGCGCTCCTTTACATGGCAACTGTAGTATACGTCGCAATGGCCTACCGTTTTGCTCCCTTGTCACGTCCATCGCATTTCTTGGATGGCGGTGATGTCAGCCTTCGCTCTGCCTAGGACATTCGTTCATATAGCGATCCGCTTGATCCAAGACGTCCACTTGCAGCCGCACCTCCTGGTGAACAGACGTTGCGGCCGTTTGTGGACCCTTAAACAGAATATGTCGGAATTTCTTCACTAAAGCTCCCTCTCTATTAGCCGTGACCCAAGGCTCCACACGGGTTGGTTACCGTATCTCGCACATGGGTTGCTCACGTTGCCCCGGTGCACGAACGTGGACGTAAGAGTAGGGATTAAGTACAGCCGTGCAACTGTAACTTCATACCCAGAAACACCGCATACAACAAACACATCGTAATCTAATTGCGAACTCATACTTAGTTCTTATACCCGAGGCGTTTTGAAAATATCTTTCAGCAGATTTACTGTTTTTGAAAGCTGATGATCTGGCGATGTTTTCTCGAAAAAAAAAGAAATGGGCGGAAAGCCGTTGACATGCCAGAGGTCCGTTTTTAAAATAGTTTCAATTGAGGATTCTGGAACACCCAATTTAAAATTACCCTTCTGAAGTCAGAATCAGGTGTGCCTTTTTTTACAAGCTTGTAGCGAGACAAACTGTTTTTATTTTTCGTTAAGTTCTTTGCGGCATAATCAATTATATTTTCTTCGGTAACAGATATAGAAAATGAAGATAAATACAACCACTTCAATCGAGATGAAACCTCGAGCGAAATTTCGCAAAGCGAAGAAGCATTCATTCCTGGAGACAGTTGCAGACATGAACCCATTCAATCGGATTCAGCAATAGAAAATACAGAAATTTTGAAGAAGCTAAACGACAAATTGAATGATACGTCTACTTCTGCTTCTATAAAAACCACGATACTGACTATAGCACCTAAGTCATGGAGTGAGAATAAACCTGCAGAAGAGTTTGGGACATCCAGGCGACAAGCGAGAAAAGCAAAGAAACTTGTGGATCAGTTCGGCATCTTATCAACTCCAAACCCACGTGGTGGCCGCAAACTACTACTCGAAACCGAAAACTTAGTTAAATGTTTTCATCCCCGAGAAGGCATTAGCCGAGTAATGCCTGGCAAAAGAGATTTTAGATATATTAAATTAAAAGATGGAAGAAGAACACACATGCAAAAACAACTCCTAATGTGCAACATTACGAGAAATTCAAAGAGGAATATCCGAACGTTAAAGTAGGTTTAACAAAGTTTTTTACTTTAAGACGCAAACAATGTTCCCTTCGTTGGTGACCCTGGGACGCATATGGTATGTGTTTGCACATACCCCCAAAATGTAAATGGATGGTGGAGAGATTGCTAATCTTACAGCTGGAACAAACATGGAACTTTTGCCTTATAAAGATTGCCTACGCAAGATGATGTGTCTGAATCGAACACAAACGTGCCGTTTAATGACTGCAAAAACAACAACAGTGTTGTAAATCTTGCCGGCGTTTAAATGCAATTCGTCATCATTTGAAAGTCATCATCATCTCTACTCAAATACTTCCCAGTGATGTTTTTGTAACCAGCTTGTGTGATGCCTTGGATACTCTGAAACACATACTTATATTGCAGAAACACAGGCACTTTGTTTTAAAAATCTAAGAGAAAATTTGGACGAAGGAGAAGTCATCGTACAGTGTGACTTTGCACAAAGTTATAGCTTTGTTGTCCAAGATGACGCCCAATCTTTCCATTGGAACGACGAACAAGCAACACTCCTCACATCGGTTTTTTATAATAGAGATGGAATTGAAATAAAACACGGCAGCATTGTTATGATTTCAGATGACTTTAAACTTTGAAAAAGCAATAGTTGTATATAAAAATGTATACATAACATATGGTGCTTCACAACGTTATAAAAATATATTCATCTTTGTGAATCTATTTTATTATAAAGATGACTTCAATTCGAAAGCAGAGATACATTTTCACGCAACATCTCACGGAGGGGCCATGCTATGGACTTGGAGGGAACCTCAAAGTAGATCAATGGTTTCACCAATGAAGTTATACGAATGGACAACCTCATCTTTAAAACAAACAGCGATTTACTGATAATCAACGTGAAAGGACATTTTTGATTGATTCTGCAATCGCTATTCCAGGAACCAAAAAGTTGCATGCCTTTATTCCAACAACCGAAGGCCTTCTTGTAAAAAGAACAAGTTCTAGCATAGATTGTCAATGCAAAATTGTAAACGTTATAAAGAAAAACCGTTCTGAATTTTCTACTATTGTTACATTATTTTTTCATTAAAATTTCATATATGTGTTTTCACATGAACCGATGGTTACAAACAAGCGCCTAGCGTCATACTCAGCGTGAACTGTATGTGCACAAATTCACATATCTCCCTAACTGATGGAGATCCCACTCTAAAACTTCTAGGGTATTATAACTATACCTGAGGCTATATTTTAAAATAAACAATTAAAAAAAGAAAGCGGTCGAAGTTTCCAAAATTTTTGAATGACTTCATTATTTTTTTTAAATTTTGTATCAATATATTTTATATCTCTCTATTTTTATGATTATATGTAGCTTAATTGGACTAATTTGGTGCCAAATAATTGGAACAAAGCTTTTGTTGTACGAAGTCCAGATTATTTAAAAGCAATTACTGGAAAAATATCCTACACGCGTGGCGCATAACTCTATCCTTATACTTTTTGCAAGAGTGCGTTTGATCTAAAGAATGCATGCTTCAACTGCGGAGAGACAAATCACAAAGCAGTAGAATGCAAAAAGGAAGTGAAATGCGCAATATGCTCACGAAGAAACTCACCCCAAGTGAAGCACAGAACTGGTGGCAGAGAATGTCCCTACTATTTGGAGGCGTTAAAAAAAGCCCGAACACAATGAAACTGCTGCAACTAAATTTAAATCATTGCAAAGCTGCGCAAGAGCTTCTGGGGCAGACGGTAATAGAAAAAAATATTGACATAGCCATATTAAGCGAACCGTATAAGGTTGGAAATGCCCCACTGTGGGTTAGCGACGCAAACCAAAAATCAGCTGTATGGAGCTGCGCCAAAAGGCCAGTTGTGATTGAGCAACTAAAGGTGGAAACAGGTTTTGTCTGCGTGCGAGTGTCGGACATTGTTTTATACAGCTGCTATATACCACCTAGTTTTAATCTTGCTGAATTTGAAAACGTCCTAGACAATCTGGTTGACGACGCAAGAGCCAGATCATCAGTCGTTATTGCCGGCGACTTCAATGCATGGGCCCGAGAATGGGGCAGCCGTTGGACAAATGCTAAAGAAAGGGCACTGCTCAAGTAAAACACTCTTCCGAAGAGCGTCATGGGAAGTGAGCAAAGATTATACACACAGCGACCATCAGGCAATAATATTCTCGATAAAAGATAAAGTAGGGGTAGAAAACAACAAAAGGGCGAAATTAGTTGGCTGGAAGTTGCATACGCTCGATGAAGAAGCACTTAAGGTAATGATAACAGACATAATGCTACCACAAGGAGCGATAAACACGGCAAATCATTTAATGCATAGTATTAAAGAAGCTTGCGACGCCTCTATGAGAAAAAAGTCTGTTTCGTCCAGACGAGCACCAGTGTACTGGTGGAGCGAGGACATTGCGGATCTGCGCCGGCAATGCAATAGAGCAAGGCGAAACTACCAGAGAGCCAGAAGTCGTAGTGTAAACTTTACAGAGCAGCAAAATATGTACAAAGAAAAACGAACTACACTGAAAAAGGCAATAAAAGCTAGTAAGATTAAGTGCTTTCGAAGTTTATGTGACAACGCAGATAAAGACCCTTGGGGCATTTAATGCATAGTATTAAAGAAGCTTGCGACGCCTCTATGAGAAAAAAGTCTGTTTCGTCCAGACGAGCACCAGTGTACTGGTGGAGCGAGGACATTGCGGATCTGCGCCGGCAATGCAATAGAGCAAGGCGAAACTACCAGAGAGCCAGAAGTCGTAGTGTAAACTTTACAGAGCAGCAAAATATGTACAAAGAAAAACGAACTACACTGAAAAAGGCAATAAAAGCTAGTAAGATTAAGTGCTTTCGAAGTTTATGTGACAACGCAGATAAAGACCCTTGGGGCTTAGCATACAAAATCGTGACCAAAAAGCTACAGAAATCAATTCAACCGCAGATAACATGCCCTAAAAAGCTTAAAACAATAGTGAGTGTTCTATTTCCAACCCAACCGCCATTTGAGCGGGAAAAATTTCCCCCTATAATAAATGAGACACCTGCGATCACAGCAGAAGAGGCTCTATTGGCCGTTAAAAGGCACCAGGTCCAGATCTCGTTCCAAATCGCATTTTAAAGCTAGTTGCTAATACCAACATAGAAGCCCTTGTTCTCACATATAACGAATGTTTAAAAGACGGTATATTTCCACCAATATGGAAACGCCAACGACTGGTACTCTTACCTAAGGCTGGGAAACCCCCAGGGGACCCTACAGCGTATCGTCCAATTTGCATGCTGGACACAGCCGGTAAACTGCTTGAACGAATTATTAGCAACAGGCTGATAAATGAAATTACAAAAGGTGGAAACCTCTCAGAAGCGCAGTTCGGATTTAGAAAATGGCGATCAACCTTAGATGCGGCTATCCTGGTAAAGAGAATAGCAGAAGAAGCAATCAGTGGAAAAAGGTGGAAAGGTGGATCAAAAGAATATTGCCTGGTAATCACGCTAGATATTAAAAATGCGTTCAATTCCGCAAGCTGGAAGAAAATAGCTGAAGCTCTCCGCGGTTTTAAAGTGCCGATATATCTGCGGAAAATATTAAGCAACTATCTAGAAGATAGAGTACTTACATATGAAACAGACGAAGGCACCAAGCAATGCAACACTTCCGGAGGAGTACCACAAGGATCTGTTCTGGGTCCATTACTCTGGAATATAATGTATGATGGCATTCTGCGTCTGCAAATACCCGAGGGTGCGAAAATTATCGGTTTTGCGGATGATATAGCTCTAATAATCGTGGCCAAGCATCTAAAAGATGTGGAGCAAAGAGCAAACTTAACAATTAAGCGAGTTCAGACATGGCTCGAAGATTCCGGCCTCCAGTTAGCCCAACAAAAAACAGAGGCAGTATTAATAAGTAGCAGAAAAGCTCGTGAAGTCATCAAAATCAAAGTTGGAGGACATGAAATTGTCTCGAAACCTACCCTCAAATATTTAGGCATAATTTTCGACGCTAGGTTAATATTTAAGCCTCATTTAGAATATGCAGTTGAGAAAGCAGAAAAAGTTGCAGCGGCGCTTTCACGACTCATGGTGAATAAAAGAGGCCCTAAGCAACAAAGCAGGCAGCTATATGCAAGCGTGATACGGTCTGTACTTCTGTACGGTGCACCAATTTGGTCGAGTGCGCTCGAAAAGACTTCGTACGCACGCGAGATCAGATCATTATATCGCCTTTGCGCGATCAGCTCTGTCCAATAGAGATTTTGGCGAAAGAGGTTGTGGCACCCCCGACAAATAAAGTAAGACGAGAAGCGGCGAGGCAGAGTTGCCTGCGACGATGACCCTTATTGCACCTTTTGTGCAAATCAGGTGGTCGAAGACGCCGAACACTGTTTTTTCGTCTGTCCGCGGTTTGCAATAGAAAGGGATGACTCGAACACGAAGTTAGGGAAATCGCTTTCGGTTAAAAATCTAGTAGATACTATGCTCGAGTCCAAAGAAAATTGGTCTGTTGTTTGCAATTTAGCGAACAAAATCCTAATTAAACTGCGTCAAGCGGAGCAACTCCGCAGAAATTCATAGAAAGGCAATAGGCCGCTCCCCCTCCGCGAAGTAATACCTAACGGTAGTTCCACGGAGCGAGGGAAACGGAGCAGGGGTGGGTTTTTAGTGCGGTGAGCCGAAAGGCAAGTCCCACACTTCGGCTTTCAATGCTTTGTGCCACCTCTAGAAAAAAAAAAAAAAAAATACTTTTTGTACTTGGAATATTGCCGCAAGACTACCCGAATCCAACAATATGTACACGGTCTACAATATGGGCCTACCAGATATAACATCAGCACTTTTCGTGGCTCATTATTCAAAGAGTGATCTCCAAAACGTTATTAAAAGATTATATATATACATATCTAGCATTGTGGACAGAAACAATATTTAAGGCGCTTAAGTCTTATTTGAAACGCGCCCCATCACTAAAAGGTGCTGCTTTAGTTAAACTTTCATCACTGCGAATTCAAGCGGAACTCTGAAATGGTTTGACAAATATCAAAACTGCGGAAAAAAATCTGGAGTCCATAGATATAGCATCTGACAATTGGTTTGAAAATATGCTAAAAAAATTTATGAGAAATACAGTATACCCTACTTCTGTGGGCATGGATTTACATTCACATGACGCTTGAGTATTAAAGTTGAATATCCTTATCAATTTTACTTCGCTATGACAAACTCTTACATTAGTATACTAGTAGACAAATTAAAAGGAGAAAATACCACCCTATTACAAATTTTATGCAACTGAGCTATTCGCTTGTATTGTGAGTACTTAATAATTTCATAGGAAACAACACGGAACCCTGGGAAAAGCCATATAAATGAATATGAACACTTGCAACCATGCTCGTCGTCTTTTTGAGAAATGAAGCCGCTATAAGTTTAATGCAAAACCTTGCAATGGTAAAATACCTAAGATACATTCTAATTTGTATGATAATTGCAACGAATTAATTAATTTAAAACCTCATATGGTGTAATTGACAACAGCATTTGCAACAAACAAAATCTAAAATATTTCTCTAGAATAAGCAGTATATCTTTATAAATAAATTAACGAACTTTTAAAAAAGTTGTTACCTCCATTCTTAAATAAAGTTATTTTAAGCTAAAGTTATTCAGATCACTATAAAAATAACCTCTCTCACACAGTTGGATCGTTAAATACGATAAATTACAATAACACACTCTCTCTATATCAGTAAGTTCAGAAAAGCAGCGCCAGGATCGCTGCTAATGTTTCAGGTTCCCTATAAAGTACTTACTAAATGTGCACTGTATAAATTTGGCGGGATACCAAATTCAGACATTGCGGCATATAGGAAACTTCTTCTCGTGCTGTCGAAGGCGGCTTTGAAGTCGACAAAAAGATGGTGTGTGTCGATTCTTCTTGCTGGGGTCTTTTTCAAGATCTGGCGTATTGTGAATATCTGGTCGGTGGTAGATTTACCAAGTCTAAAGCACACTGATAAGGTCCAATCGGTTCATTGACAGTGGGTTTAAGTCTTTTACACAATACACTCAACAGAACCTTATACGTGATGTTAAGAAGACTTATCCTGCGATAATTGACGCAAACTGCAGGATCACCCCGTTTGTGGATTTGGCAGAGCACACTTAAGTTCCAATCAGCAGGCATGAGTTCTTCCGACCATATTATAGAAATGAGCTCGTGCATGCACTTAACCAGCTCCTCTTCGCCATACTTGAATAACTCAGCTGGTAACCCATCGGCCCCGGGGGCTTTGTTGTTCTTCAGCCGTGCTATCGCTTTCCGAATTTCGTCATATTCGGGTGATTGTACGTCGAGTCCATCATTATTGATTGGGGATTCGGGTTTAACATATCCTCCAAGGTTGTTGCAGTTGCTTCCATTAAGCAGTGGGGAGAAGTGCTCCCTCCATAATTTAAGTATGCTGTGGAAGGCTAGAAGAACTTAAATATGGAAATCTCTTCCAGGCTTAAGCAAGTCGAAGGCACACTGGGAGTATTTAAGCCCGGAAGAGCTAAGGCACTAAAATACATGTCTCGGGAAGATTCTCACTAGGTTTTTGAGTGGTCATTCCCTGCTTAATTATCACTTGAACAACATTGGAGTGATCACGGAGTCAATCAGCCGAATTTGCGGAGAATGTGACGAAACTCCAATGCACTTGATCGCGGAGTGCGGAAAGCTAAAGCATAGCAAAGATGTTTTGGAGAACACTCTATCTGGATATTCTCTGCCAAATTTGTGTACATCCAAAATATATGTGTTTATATGTATGGCAAATCTTCTTGAAGATCTTGAGGGGAGATTGTGCTAGCCTTAATAACAATGTGTATCGCCCTTTGAAATTTATCTCCTTCGCCTAAAACGTTGCGTATTGATAAGAGTGTATCTGGGTTGCCTTCAATATTAAATGCGATTCGCGAGCTTGAAGAGAAAATACAGTCTCAGACGGAGCAATTAAAGTCTATCTTTGATAGTCTATCTAACAAAATAGTAGAGAGCGCACTGGTTAAGAAGATTGGTGCTGAAGTCATTGCGCCTTTCTCCAAAGTGAACGAATCTGCTACGCGGGTTAATGCGTTGGAGGAAAAACATCGGAAGTGTGAATTTGAAGTTGAAAAGCTGCGTGAATTTATTGAGAAGGTTGATACAAAGAGAACTGCTCCCGAAATTAATGCTGATGCGGTTGCTCTTGGCATACCGCACACTGAAGGAGAAAACCTAAAGAGGATATTTAATCTTCTGTGCTTGTCCATTGATTTTCATGTTCCGCAAATAAGAGAAATTTTCCATGTCAAGCGCAAAGAGAGTAATGTTAACAGTGTAGTCATCATTAAATTTTATACAACGCTCGATCGCAACCGTACTCTGCGCGCTTTTAGTGACTACAGAAAGCGGAAAAAATCTGCCATCTCCTTATCAGCTGCTGGTCTTGAAGGGAACTTTTCTTTATTTGAGAGTTTGGCTACCGATGCAAGAAAGATACTGCAAGAGGCTATTCAATTGAGAAGAGGAAAACTTGCTCAGTATTTACTCTGCGTGGTTTCGTGTATGTCAGAGTTGACAAAGATGCTTCTGCTATACAAATTGTTAATCAATTCTGCTGATTCTTTTCTTTCTCTTTGTTTACTGCCTTATTTATGTATTATTGTTTAAAGTATATGTTATTGTTATTACTTTAATTGCTTTTGTAAAGATAGGTCAACTCTTCATTATTTATTCTTGTTTTCATTTCGTAGTTGCTTTTGTTTGCATGTCTTGTGGTAGCTTCTGATTTTAGACTCGATGGTATTGAAGATAACAGCCTTTCTATGCTAAATATTCTATGTAAGCTACATAATGAGCTTAACATTGTACACTTTAATGCGCGTAGCTTAAATAACCTGAAAATGGATTATGTTAGACATATTTTTGAGGCATCTGCAGTTGATATCATATTTCCAACAGTGTGGGACATGCACATTTTAACTGAAAGTACTACAGGCTTATACGAAATGATCGGATTGGTAAAAAAGGTGGTGGTGTAGCCATTTACTGCAAAAGCCACATTAATATGAAACTTGTATGTAAGTCAAACAATGAAGGAGTCGAGTTTTTATTTGTTGAATTATCCGATCGCTTACAAAAGTGTATATAATCCCAATAAGTCTATGTGCATCAGTCCTTTATTTAAAAATTTGTCTAAATTGATTGTTGATTATGAAAAAATTGTTATTTGTGGGGATTTTAACATAAATATTATTGCTCATGATTCATTATGTTCCTCGTTTTTAGACAACGTCGCAAGTTTTGGTCTCTCTGTTGTCAACACTTCGGGCCTACTAGGTATTACAATAATTGTAGCCCTAGTCTTCTTGACTTTTTTCTTGTCTCTGATCGTTCTTGTGTGTTAAATTTTGACCAAATCTCTTTTGTCTCTGACCATGATTTAATTTTTTGTACACCTGACTTTTATTTCAATAACAAAATAATTGACAAAATATATCCTTATAGGGACTTTGGTTCACTCGACCTGAATGCTCTTGCCTTAGATCTTGGCAACATCAATTGGTGTGACTGTTGTGAAAAACTTGATTTTCTATGCAACACGTTGCTATCCATTCTCAATGTTAACGTCCCACTATGCTAAGCGAAAGTTTCCTCATGCCCATGGTTTAACACTAAAGTCCAAGGGGTCATAAAACTGCGAATAAAAGCATATCGCAACTGGAAAAGAAATCCAACTAGCGAAAAGTGGAATGCTTTTCGTACTGCAAGGAACAAAGGTTCGAGGTTCGAATCTCAGTCAGGGCAAGCAAAATCTTAATAATAGAAAAAGTTTTTTCTAATAGCGGTCACCCCTCGGCAGGCAATGGCAAACCTCCGAGGGTATTTCTGCCATGAAAAAGCTTCTCATAAAATACTTCTGCCGTTCGGAGTCGGCACAAAATTGTAGGTCCCTCCATTTGTGTTAAAATGTAAAGACACACACCACAAATGGTAGGAGAAGCTCGGCCAAACACTGAGCTATAAAGTGTAAGCGCCAAAATTATATATATATATATATATATATATATATTATATATTATATATATTATTATATATATTATTATATATGTATATATATATATGTTAAATGCTGATAGTTTCAACCACGTTTTTCTTCGTAGTTCTACTTCAACCGGGTTCTTACTACAACTTGTTCCACTTCCCTCAGCTTCGTACTCTGACATTCCGTTCGAGTTCTCGTGTATAGATGTGTAATGAAAATTAAATCCAATGCAGTTGGCGAAGACGGTTTGCCTATAAAATTTATTAAACTTGTTTTGCCATACATCATAAACCCATTGACTCACGTTATTAACCATTGTATTACAACGTCTTCTTTCCCAAACTCATGGAAAGTTGCCTCTGTGTGTCCTATCGCAAAAAACAAAAACGCACGCTCATGTACTGATTTTCGTCCGAGTAGTGTCCTATCCGCTTTGTCGAAAGTGTTAGAGTCTTTAATGCCTGAACAAATATCTTTGCACATATCCGCTAAAAACTTGTTATCGCCCGTTCAATCTGGTTTTAGGCCAAAACATGGATGTTCAACCGTGATGGTTAAAATTATGGACTATTTGCGAATATCTTTTGTCAAAGTTGATATATCTCTGATGTGCTTACTTGACTTTTCTAAAGCATTTGACTCTGTTGATCATTCATTGCTTTGCTCAAAGCTCGATTACTACTTTGGATTTATGCGAAGTTACTTAACAGGTAGAACCCAACGTGTAAGGATCGGTTCGGGAGTCTCACAGACAAAAGCCCTCTTCTTTTTAGTGCATTTATAAATGTTATATTTTTAATATGTCGACATGTAAACATGCACGCATATGCTGATGACCTTCAGATTTATTTATCAGGTTCAATTAGGACAGTGTCAAATGTCAGCTCTAATTTGAACACATACCTATGCTTTATCTCTCGATGGGCTGCTGGTAATGGTCTGAGTCTTAACCCCCACAAATCATATGTTCTGCCTGTGTGCAAGAAAAAGCTAAATTTTAACAGTATTCCTTCTATTTACCTTAACAACAATTATTTAAAGTTAGTTGAAAAAATAACTTACTTAGGTTTTGTATTAAATAGTAGTCTTAGCTGCGCTGATCATACTAACTCTGTCTTAAGCAAAATATATGGTACACTAAGGACTCTAAGGCAATCGGCATCATTTACTTCTAAATCAATACGACAAAAACTTGCTCTTCAATTAATTTTGCCTATTATTACATATTCTGAGGTGGTTTATAGCAAGCTTGACTCCTGGTCGTCTAATAAAATCGATACCGTATTCAATCATGTTACGCGTTATGTCTTTGAAGTACGAAAATTTGATCATATTTCTGCTTGGAGGCTTAAATTATTAGGATGCGAATTTAATGAATATTTAAAAGCTAGAAATTGCGTCTTTCTCTTCAGACTGATATGCACAAAGACTCCGCAATACTTATATGAAAAATTAAATTTTCCTAGGTCAGAAAGGTCTTGATTTATTTGTACCTTTTTTTTTAACTATAAGAACTCAACCAGACTGTTTTTTGTCAATGCCATAAGGGTATGGAACTCCATTCCTTCTGCAACTAGAAGCAAAATTAACACTTTTCTAAAATTGGTTGACCTATCTACATATGTATACTTAACAAAACTCTAGTACCCTACGAAACTATGTATCTAATAAAATAAGCTATTTTTAAATTGTATAGATTTATCAAATGCTCCTTTTTTTTTTTTTTAAGTATGTGGTTATTTTAATTTTCATTTCTATGTATGTATTTTTTCTTTTTTTTTATTAGTTTATAATATCTGAATGTAATACCTTCTTGATGTTGTGCTACAAAAGATGTATATAGATCATATTGCACTAATACATTAAACCTTAATAAATCAAATCAAATCACTTATACGCGAGGGTTCGGGGGGATGGTCGGAGCGGAGCCGCTTGGGGCGATGACCAAAAACTACCTCTTCCTAAGCCAGGGTGTTACGCGACACCGTGTTTATTGGTCGGTTTGCAGCCAGGTGAACAACCGGCTGTAGTATATCTTAACGGAGCCTCTTCGATAACGGGCTGCCTCGAGGAGCCGCGGCAAGGGGCGCTGACGCAGCGTACCTTATATTTCCTCAACATAGATGTTGACTCTCTGTAAGAAAAAGATGAAGCGAAAACAATAGCATTAACAACAAAAACAACAACAACGGCAGTAACAACAACAGTCACAAGAACAACAAAAGCGGCGACAATTGCAGGGAGCAAACATCAGCAAGTAGGAGTAGCCAGAGAGGAGTAGCCAAGCGAAAATCTCAAAAAGCAGAGGCAGACGAGGAGCCCAGTACCAGAGGGCTCCGCAAAGAGAAAGCGGTTCCGGCAGAAGTTATAAGCAGGTATGAGTCCTCCTTACAATGCATTAATGAAGAATTTATATTACGTCGGTCGTAAAACCGATCGGGTAGTTCTCGTTCCAGGTTCGAGAGTGAGGACAGCGGACATACTGGCCGAAAGGTGCTGAAAGGGTAGTGAAGTGCAACATATCGGCTGATCTTCGAATGTGACGCCTTTCCACCTCTCACTATCAATCTGTTTATTTTTCCTTCGCGCTGGTAGCACTGTTGACCTAAGCCTTGGCTGGGAAACAGATAAAGAAAGGTGATAATACCCCCTTTGGCCTGACCCTTGCTGCGTCCTTGGCATTCTTTCTACCCTACATTAAATGACTTGTTATTACCGAGCTGGTAGTTGCGGTATTCTGTTACCCGAGTACGTAAGGGTGAAGCCCTACAGTAATAGCTTTCTGGCTAATGCCATTTGTCGCCATTTATTTGGTGGGTGCCAACCCTTGCTTGGCCTCCCTGATCCCCTTGCTTCATAGATAACCATAGGATCCTATTGTTGATGATATCTATGAATATCCTCAATGACACAGAACGTGAATTTGCCTATCAACGTCAAATTTCAACTCTACTAGCAAATAAGTATGAACATGTGTATCTAACAACAATTTTATGTATCTAATTACGAATCCTCTCAATCCTCTCATTTTCGAACATTGTCTTCGTCACGAATTCTGAAGAAATTTAGAGGAATTCATCGTAAAACAATCGCAGAACAAACATCAAAATTCGAACAAGCCTTTTGCAAGCTGATTTGTTAAAATAAATATTTAACAATTACAAAATTACGACGCATTTTTATTTCGCCCACATAAGTTTCAAATTTTGTTCTTCTTCTTTTCCTGCTGCTGATGCTTACTAGAGCCAAAGCGAATATTCTTAGAAAAGAAGTTGACTCCTACAATGAACTAACGAAACCAGACATTGGAAGCAGTTCAAAGTCTATTTGCAATTCGGAGTATAGCTCAACAGTAACGACATGGAAAAGTTGGAGGAACCATCTCATGTCCAAGGAGCTGCCATTCCTTGTGATCAGATTGCCTTGCTGGTTTGTGTTGAGGAATTACGAAATGATGCATTGCGTAGTAGGCCAACTATCGGCGACAGCTTTGTCAACGCTGCCGTATCAGACAACGCCGCGCCGCCTATGCAAGCGTCGACGGAAGCGCCTGCGCCAGTCGAAACTCAGTCACCATTTTCATCAACGCAAATGCCGCCGCGTATATTACAAACGCCTACCGTAAATACTGCCGCCTTGACGTTCATGGACAATTCCGCCGCCAAATTGTTTCCGTTGCCGTTTTTCGATGGCAATCCAGAAGACTGGCCATTATTTTTGGCTAATTACAATGATACTACAAATGAATTTCAGTACAGCCATAGACAAAACGTCATGCGCCTGCATAGATCTCTGCAGGGCGCTGCAAAACGTACTGTTACTTCACTTTTGATATACCCAGAAGATGTACCAAAGGTAATTAAAGAGTTGGAGTTTAATTTTGGCCGTCCGGAACTGCTTATTAAATCACAGTTGCAAAAAGTGCAACGTTTTCCAACTATCCACGAAAGTCAACTAGATCAGATACTGGATTTTTCTAACAGGGTAAGAAACATCGTCGCTTTCTTCAAGTCTGCTAGATGTGGGCATCACTTATTAAATCCTACGCTGTTAGAAAGTTTGGTGGGAAAGTTGCCCCCATCCAAACAATATGAATGGAGTCAGCGGGCTGTTAATATTATGCCGTTTCCAACAGTGGAAGATTTTGGGAACTGGTTAAGCGAAATAGCCAGATTTGTGTCGTTATTACCTGGGGTTTCCGACGTTTCGTTACGCCACATTCAAGCGACTGTTACTCAGTCGACGCAAGCTGCGCAGCCACGTAATTATACTCATCAAACTGGGGGTGCTATTCGTCGAGTTCTATATAACAATGACGTACAACACGAGAAAAAGTCTGATTGTTCGAAATGCGGACAGACGCATAGGCTCTCTGAATGTCTGAAGTATTCGTCGCGCGATATACAGTCAAAATGGAGTTTCGTTAAAAGCAACCATTTGAGTTTTGGGTGTTTACAGAAAGGACATAGCCTATCGAATTGCCGCCATAGTAAAGTTTGCTCAATTAATGGGTGCAAGCGTATGCACCATACGTCTGTGCATCAGAATATTAACCAACCACATACAGAAAATATTGAACGCGTATTGAACTGTTTGCTTGATAGTCAGGCAAGTCTATTCAAAATATTGCCGGTCACGTTATCGGGTCCCAACGGAAAGATATCTGCCTACGCCATGTTTGACGAGGGATCATCGATAACACTTCTAGAAGAAAATATGGCTATCAATTTAGGACTTCGCGGTCCAAATGTGCCTCTAACATTGCAGTGGTACGGTGAGAGTCAGAGTAAGGAAAGTCCTCGTAAAGTTACGGTCAGTATTAAGGGTGACTCTGCCGAATTCAACATCAAAAACGTCCACACCGTAAAATCATTAAATTTGCCACAACAAACATTTGATAAAAATAAATTTGCACATTTGTTACATTTGCCAATTGCTAATTACATAAACGCAAAGCCAGTCATTTTGCTAGGTATAGACAACAGTTACCTAGGTATTGCTCAAAAGGTAGTTGATGCAGGTGCAGAACAGCCAATAGCCATTGAAACTCGTCTAGGCTGGGTATTTTATGGCCCATACTCTGAGAATACGGTCCGACAGCCTCGTGTTATGCACATTCGCGAATCCCAATCGCCGCCACTTCAAGCTTTGCATAAGTTGGTGAGTGAATATTTTTCAGTAGAGAGTTTTGGCGTGCGTAGTACCGATATAGTTTTAGAATCAGATGACAACCGTCGTGCAAGAGAAATATTGGAGAAATCAACAAAGTTTCTTGGTCATAGATATGAAGCTGCTATGGAGGAAAGATGAAGCGGTGCTTCCACCTAGCTACGATATGGCACTTCACCGTTTTCATAAGCTTGAAGTTCGGATGAAGAAGGATGTTGATTACGCTACCATATACAAACGTGAAATACAGAAGTACGTCGATAAGGGTTACGCTAGACTGTTAACAACAGAAGAAGTATCGCAAACGACTTCTGCAACCTGGTATCTACCACATTTCGGGGTTGTCAACCCACACAAAGCGAACAAGCTGCGTGTTGTTTTTGACGCCGCCGCAAGCACGTCCAATGTTTCTCTCAACTCCGCCCTGATCAAAGGACCTGAGCACGCACAATCTCTGAGCATACACAAGTTTCGTCAAGGCCTTATAGCCGTCGCCGCCGACGTCCAAGAAATGTTTTCGCAAATAGCTATTAAATCTGACAACCAGAATTCACAACGATTCTTATGGCGTGATGGCGATCCATCTAAGCCGATTCAAACCTACGTTATGTCGTCAATGATTTTCGGAGCAATATGCTCGCCGTGCTGCGCAGTTTATAAAAAATAAGAATGCAGAAGTATGAATCCCACATGTCGCGTGGAGCGTCCGCTGTTATAAATAATATGTACGTTGACGACTTGGTTACCAGTTTTGAGAGCGCTAAAGAAGCAGAAGAAGTCGCCATGGAAGCAATTATCATAAACTCTGACGCAGAATTTATTTTACGCAATTTTGTATCAAACGATAAGGGCCCTCAACCTAAGCTAAATGGTAAACATAATTTTACAGGCAGCGTTTTAGACATGGAGCGAAAGTCTACTGTCAACAAGGTGCTGGGTATGTGTTGGAATACCCTCACTGACTGCTTTGAGTTCCACATAAGGTTCCATAAGATCGCGCGTGAAGTTCTCGATGGCAAAAGGCCGCCAACAAAACGTGAACTCTTGGGAATCGTAATGGCTATATACGATCCTTTCGGGTTCTTGGCCAATGTCACCATATGCATAAAAATGTTGCTGCAGTCTTTGTGGAAACGTCAAACAATGTGGGATGATCCAATCCCAGAAAAACTCATGAGGCAGTGGGCGTCATGGTGGGCAAGCTTTCAAAATGTATGCAAACTATCAATTCCCCGATGCTACTCAAAAATGTTGCCAGTAGCAGACGAGGTGCAGTTGCATGTGTTCGTGGATGCAAGTTCCAATGCGTATGCAGCCGTCGCTTACCTACGCATATGTAAAGGAGATACCGTTGATATCGCATTTGTCACCGCTAAATCGCGTTGTTCTCCTCTCAAAGGCATGACAATTTCTCGTTTAGAGCTACAAGCTGCAGTTCTTGGAAGCCGTCTACAGAAATCAGTAGCGGAATATCATGACTTCAATATACACCGCATCGTGTTATGGAGTGATTCAAAGACAGTATTACTCAGGATCCGTTCCACCACCAGAGAATATAAGCAATTCGTCGCAGATAGAATCGCTGAAATAATTTCAACCACAAACCCTTCTCAGTAGAGGTGGTTGCCTACAGCTTTAAATATTGCTGATGATGCCACACGCTCACAGTTAAATGTAGAGTTCCAATGTCAAAGTCGCTGGTTCAAAGGTCCTGACTTCCTGCCATTTCCAGAATCCGGGTGGCCAAAATAGATTGGGCCTCTTGCGTCAACAGAATGTGCTGCCGAAGAAAAGAAGCGTTTGCTCCTAACATCAACGACAGATGAGTATATATTTGATTTTCCAAAATTTTCGTCCTTTTTGAAATTACTTAGGGTAACAAGCGATTCGCCTTTAATGTAAGAAACAAGATTCGTCGTTCCGGAGAGTTAAAGGCATCTGAGATCACTGATCCAGAAAACGTAATTTGTCGTCGTGTGCAAAAAGAAGTATTTTGTGTCGAATTAGAAGAGCTACGCTCTAAGCAGAAGGTGACGAAGTCAAGCCCTATTTACCAGCTAACGCCGTTTTTAGATACCGACAATTTGATGAAAATAAATGGACGAATCGATGCAGCGCATTGCCTTACTTTATCGGCACGTCGTCCGATCATCATGCCTCAACATCACCACGTAACCCGTCTCATAATTTCATATTGGCACGAAAAACTGCATCAGAACGATTGTCTCACAAAAAATGAAATTCGGCAAAAGTTCTGGATACCGCACATCCGTACAGTGTTTGCGTCGGTCAAAAAACGTTGTCCAGTTTGCATCACTAACACCTCTAAGCCAAGTCCACCAATGATGGGTCAGCTACCGCTTGATCGTGTCACGCCTTATGTTCGCCCTTTCACCTATACAGGAGTCGATTACTGCGGGCCGTTTTTCATCACTGTGGGTCGCCGACGATAAAAACGCTGGGTGGCCTTATTTACGTGTTTAACCGTCAGGGCTATACATCTAGAGGTAGCTGAAGATCTGTCGACTGATGCTTTCATAATGTCTAAGAAATTTTATTAACCGTCGAGGCACACCCGTGCGAATCCGGAGTGACAACGGAACGAATTTCGTTGGTGCCCAAAAATTATTACGTGAGGAAGACAGGTTATTTGATTTCAATCGTATTGAGCAAGTCTGCTCCAAACAAGGAATAGAGTGGGTTTTCAATTGTCCTGCGAATCCGGCAGCGGGGGGATGCTGGGAAAGATTGGTTCAACGTGTGAAGCGGCTTTTAGAACGAATCCTAATGGAAGAAGCCCCACGCCTGGAAACATTTAGAAGCGCGTTAATTGAACCACCACACGACGAAGAGCCGCTAACTCCGAATCACTCTTTACTGGGTTGCCTAAATTCTACTCTAACTCCCAGTCTCGACGAAGAAAAGATGTGTATGCGCAAGCAATGGAGAATTTTGCAATCCCTGAAAGATAGATTGTGGAAAAGGTGGACTTGCGAATATATGCCTTCCCTTATTTGCCGATCAAAATGGAGGGAGCCAGTTAAACCGCTACAGCCAGGGAAATTGGTCATTGTTTGTGAACCAAATCTACCAAGAAGTCAATGGATCAAAGGACGCATTAAGGAGGTGTTCACAGCAAAAGATGGTAAAGTACGTTCAGCTATAGTACAAACTTACTCTGGCGACCTGCGAAGACCAGCCGCAAAGCTAGCCGCTTTGAATATTTGTGAATCGCAGTAAGTATTCACATGGAGGTAGAATGTTGGTGATATCTATGAATATCCTCAATGACACAGTACGTGTATTTGCCTATCAACGTCAAATTTCAACTCTGCTAGCAAATAAGTAAGAACATGTGTATGTAAGAATAATTTTATGTATCTAATTACGAATAAATATTTAACAATTACAAAATTACGACGCATTTTTATTTCGCCCACACCTATAGTGACTACAACACCGAGTGAGGATAGCGGCTTCGAGTGGGGAACCTGTAAAAATGGAAAGGTCAAACATAAATATTAACAAAACAATTTCGTCTTCCCCTTCACATATATTTGTTAACATTTATATTTAGCTCACATTAAAGCAATTTTAAAATATGGACATATGGGTATAGATAAACAAAATCAATTTTAAGAATTAAGTAATTTTATTTTAGTTATTTAATTAATTTTATGTTTATTACATCTGCAAATACGGCACAACTCAGCTGATCAATTAAAATTACATAAATATTACGAGAGGCGTTCATCTAACAGTGTGTGTAAACGTTTACGTTGCAGCGTTGAGATGAATACTCTGAATGTCTTGCATAGAAATCAACAAAGTATTTACCATTATTACCAACTCAGTCAGTTTCAAAAAAGCCTATTGTTCATAAATAGTCATATACTTATATTTGAACACACACTATTACACACCCTTATAATACATACTCGATTATTTTTTGATATAATATACATTTTCTTCTAAAATTTTAGTTTTGCTTATACTATACTGAATGCAGACCCAAGAGACTTACGGATAAATTTGTAATACCACATTTAGTCTACACTATCTTTAGTTTAAAATTGTATCATCAAATTCTTCGTCTTGTCCTACAGGCAGAACAGCAACTTTTAATAAAACTTTATTTACAACCTCATTTAAAGAATCTCTGGCGCCGATTTCTAAAATTTTACATACAGAATGATAAATTGTATTGCTTTCGCGGAGATGTAAAATTGATATTAAAGCTATTTCAGAATTTGACTTTACATAACCATTCTTTTCTTTGGTACCGTTAACTAGCATTGGCACAAGCAGTTTAAAAATATCTGGAGTCATATTATCTACAGGTAGCTCTTTAGCCAAATAATTGCAACTTTTGGCAACAAGTTGTTTTATTTCATTGCTTTTATGATTCATAGCCCGAGTGAAGCTGGAAACAATGATTGGAGAGTATATTAGGTTATTCGCCAAATAAAAGTGTAACAAACAAGTAACTGCACGTACTCCGTTGCTAGAAATATTAATTTTTTCTGAAGAAATGCTATTTGTAATAGTTTGTAGTATTTTTTCTTCAAACTTCGGAGTTATAATCGTATCAGGACTTTCTTTCAATGCGACGAAAAGAGCGGTGGTTCGACCATGCCTTAATGGTCCATCGTCATTATCGATAACCAGTATGTGATGCTCTAATATATCTTCCACTTGTTGAATTGCTAAATATTTTAAAAGCGCACCTAGGCAGCCTCCTGCTGCTGACCGCGTTGCGTCTTCTGCATGACCTATCATATGTAGGAGAGTTGCTAACGTTTGCTTTTTAAGACATTCAGACATTTTTGCCCCAGCCAAGGTTATAAGTACACGCATGGCTGCCAACATAGTCTCCCGTATGGACGAATCTTCAATTGATTTTATGCCATTTTGAATCTCATTGAAAATGGGATCCGGTCGTGAATGAATAAATACCAATTCAGAAATAGCTTGTCCGGCTTTCATACGTACAGTTCTATTTGAGTCGTGTAAAGCTTTGAGGAATGTTGTTTGCAGCTGAGGCAAAAATTGTTTCAACATAACTCCTACTTTTCGCAGCAAAATTGCTAGCGATTCAAGTACAGCCGCTTTAACTCCTGCATTAAAACGATCTCCCAAAATACGAATCAGTGGTCCAGTTATTTGAACAACAGATGGCTGTAAGGAATGCGCATTTGTTAATGCAATAACTTCGCCTAGTCCATGAGCTGCATTTTCTTTAACATCTGGCATTCCATTTAAAATTGCTTCCCGAAAGACAGGAAGAAGAGGAGTAATTCCTTTTGGGAGGCAAAAACCTGGAAGTTCGGAACCTTGTAAATCACTTGCAGCAAATCGTACGGCTTGTCTAACGTCAGGAACATGGGCGATTTGTTGGTTTGAATCTAAGCCTTTCACAACTGCGTTTAAGGCATCCCATGAACTTTGTAGAATGTCACGATTTGAATCAGCCATCAGGCGTAATAAACAACGCAGTAATTGAGGGATATACTGAGAGTAGTCTCCAGGTGTGTGTGTACAAAACGCAGAAAGTAAGCTTGCTGCAGATTTTCGTGTTTTTACGTTATCAGACTTTGCAAACGTCATTAATGTGTCAACAATTGTGCGAATGCCAGTTTCGTCAATTACCGAGAGTATAACTGCTTGGCAGTAGTCTAGTTCTTGTTGTTCATATGTAGTTCCTTGAGACTCTGATAGTGTTTGCAGTAAAGCATCTAAGATTTTAGGTAAATATTTTGTTAATGCATCTCCAGCAACCGATACCAAAATAGAAAGGGCTTTCGTATTAACAGGTGCAGTGGTAAGTTGTGGAACAAGAAACGGCAACACCACTCTAGACTTAATTGTCATCACTTGGCGAAGGCCATCTAAGGTGTTCTCTGCAACTAATGGGTCCGGATCATTTAAGCCCTCTAACATTGATGGTAAAATGTCATCCAGTGCTCGTGAGCCAACGGTAGAATGTAATGATTCGAATGTTTTTGCTGCAGCTACTCTTACTTCTGGCAAAGGGTCAGATAGTGCTTTTCTTACAGTTGGAACTAAACTGTTAACAAATGAAAACACCATTTCTTTAGAAGTTGATGCCATTATTTCCGATAAGCCAATACAAACACCTTGTCGCTGATCTGCATGATCTGAATTAAGACCCTTTTCCAATATTGGTATTATTTCTGGAAGAACTCTTTCCCCCAATTTTCTCACCAGATCTCCTAAAGTACGTGCGGCAACTTGTCTTTTATCATAGCTAGTGCTAGCTAAACATCCTAACAACAATCCAAATAAGGTGGGTAAAATTTCCCTTAGTGTGCGAGGCGTGTTCGTTACAACTACTTTCCAGACATGTAGAGCTGCTTGTCGTACCATCAATGACACGTCGCTGCGACCCATATAAAGACCTGAAAGAACTCTATTACGTCTTTCTTCGCCCAAAAATCTTATTATTGCAGCATGTGACTGTTCGGTTCCAAAGTTATCATCCTCGCTAGCCGTTTCTGTAGTCATCTTTCCAGACACGCCTGATATTCTATACAATAAGTCCCCCAATAATTGAACAGAGCTGAATCGAATTCTCCAATTATCGTCGAACAGGCCTTTTTCTAATTCCGGAAGAAGAAGCATTACTGCAGATTCGGCATACAAATTAACAATTCGTTGTCCAGCTTTTAAAGCCGTGTCGCGAACATACTCATTCTCATCGGCCAACGCTTTTAATATCGGATTAATTATTTGCCCAATGTAAGGAGTAAAGTCTTGAGGAAAAGGCCCAGGCATGTATATAAACATCATTATGTAGCCATCCTTGACGTGTGGAGCAATGTCCGTTCTTTCAGAGGTAGTGATTATATCTGGCATTAACTGATGTAGTTTTTCTACACCTAGACCCCCAACTACTTCAGCGAGGCCTTGAGCTGCACCACTACGATCGACACTGCTAGTTTCTGATGTCAAAGTTTGCATTAACCATGGTAGTAAATCTTCAAATGAAGATTCGCCAATACCCCGAACCATTGCTCCCAAGGCCCGAGCTGAAATGGCTCTTACTTCAGGTACTGGATCTAGCAATGACATTTTTAGACCAGGAATAATATTTGGCAAGTATGGAACTAAATCCTTTTGATCAGTGAGCGAGTACATGTTGCCAATAATTTGAGCTGCCATTTTTCGTGTTTCTGTAGATCTATCCATGAATGCTCTTTCTACAACGGGCATTATGAGAGCCAGGGATGGTGCATCGATAAAATGTACAAACTTTGTTTGTAGTAAACTGTGCAGGCAAATATATGTATTTTTTGATGGATCTTCTAAAGCTTTTAACAAAATGGGTACAATTGCTTGAATTTCTGGATTTTTGATTACAGATCCTATAACTTTTAACGCGCCAGCACCAGCTTCCTGCACTTTCGTATGCGAGTCGCCCAGTACTTCTATTAGTTTTGGCACAATATTTGGTAGACATGATGATAGCTGTTTTGGTGCACAAAAGGCCATTGCTCCAAGGAGTTCAACTGAAGCTGTTTTTGTTCGCCAAGAATCCTCGTCTAAAGCATTAAGAAGAGAGGGCAGAATAAGTTTAACTCCATGAGCTGATAGTCTCCTCATAACAACTTTTGCGGTATCATCAGCTGCTTGCCTGACGTATTGAGAAGAATCTCCGAAGCATTGTAAAAGGTGAGGGAGCACATGCACTATATATGGTTCAAATAAGCGGCCAAGGGTTGTACATAGAACTTCGAATGCAAATAGAGCACCTTCTCGAGACTTGTAATTTTTCTTCTCTTGTATAAAAGCTGTTAGTTTAGACATTATGTCGAATTGCTTAAGTGATAAAATGCCCAAGCCCTTTACAATGCCTGCAATACCGTAAGCTGCGCCTCTTCTCTCTCCATATTTATCAGACTTTATTAATAGCTGTAACAATTTCTTTATTATTTCAGGGGCCTTGTCTCGTACAGAAGGTATCAAATGAGGTAAACAGTTTGCTACCGATTCTTGTACTTGCTGAGAAGGTGTTGATAATGCAGCTATCAGTCTTCGGACTATAGGTTCAATTCGAGCATCGTCAGTTTCTAAATGTCGCGCCAACGATCCCATTATAATCACTACTGCTTGCCTGACGTTGTCATAGCATTGAGATTTGGGTGCTTTGTCCAAAAAGTCTTCAAACACAGGTAACAAATTAACTAGTGTCTCTTTGCCGTGCAAATCGACTATGCACAAAGAAGCAGCAAGCATTTCTTTATGAACAGTTTCGTTACGATCTCCAAAACCTTGCAGTACCATGAATTGCATGATTTGATTGACATCCTCAACATCAAAAAACTTGCAAACTCGTGAAATTGATATTGCAATACCCCTTCGGGATTCCCATTGATCTATTGAGGGAAAGATTTCTCGATCAAATTGATCCAAAGTAGGAGGAATCATGGCTAGTTTTTCTTTATATATGTTAAGCAAAGATTTCATAATATGCTTGACGCGTTGATGGTCGTTCGCAAGCAACGTTAGCAAAGAATCTGATGTTGCCTTTTGAATACACAACTCTTTGTGCGTAACATCTGGAATAAGCTCATCTATATTAGGTGAAGAAAATCCAGTTAACTCCCACAGTTCATCGGCTAAAGTACGGTTCTCTACCGATATATCTTGTTTTGCAATCCACAAGCGAAGTTTGAAACGCGAATTAAAGTCCTCATTCATATTTATATGAAGCAAAATTGACTTAATCATAATATTAAGGGCCTGTAGTGATATTTCCCGAACTGATTCTTCGCTGCTTTGTAGTGAAAGTAAAAATAGTTCAGCCTCATCCTCAGCAGCATGTGCACAATAATCTTTGCCAGAACTTAATTTAACTACTTCCAACAATGCAGCTGCAGCTTTGGTTTGAACTCTACCTTGGTATGCATTTATAAAATTCAGCAATAGTTTTAACATTTCCAGCCGGGGCAAGTATTTCGGATGATTGTAATCTGTCACATCCCCATCCACAGTATAACCTCTAATTTTAGCATGATTTTCAAGTATTTCGATGCCAATCAGCAAAAATTCGTCGCGGTTAGCTATGCCGTCAGTAACGAGTGCGCGTTTTAAGAACTCAAATGTATATGAGAAAGAGGGCGCGTCAAAACAACAATTCGACAAACTTTCGCATTCATCGGTAATCTGATTTTTAAGGTGATTTTGAACGTTTAGTAAAGTTCTTATAGTATTTTCCTTGAAATCGGTTGTAATCCATTCATTTGGTAGGTCACACTGAGGTTTTTCTAACCGAATAGTCATCACCGCTAAATCAACTCCCAATTCATAATAGTCTTTAAAGCAAACTTCTCGTATTTTAAAATACAACTTTGACAATGCTTCTGCTGCAAGAGGACATTTCAACAATTTTAAAATTTGATTTAGTAACTCATGAAAATGCAAGGAAACTGCCTTAGAGCTGCCGGAATATGCTGCCTCCAACATAGAAATGGAATTTGTTAATTTTTTGTTTAGGTTTTCAATACGAAGTCTTATATTCTGTTCTTTTTCAATTTGATTCTTCGCTGCTTCTTGTTGTTTTTGGGTTATATCTGCAATATTTAATTTGCTTTTGTATCGTTTTTGTTCACTTTCATTCACTAACAGTATCCTTTCTGGTTGACATTTATTGTAATGTCTCTTATTATCGTCATTGCATTGAAAATCACCATTTCTTAAAGACTGTAGATATTTGGAATACTCTTCTGCCGAAACAAATGTGATTTCAAGACATTTTAAATCATCAATAACTCTATGTATAACCGTTGGTAATATTATACTTGGACTCAGTCGTACGACAGTGGAAATTGCATTTTCATAAATTTTATTTTCTTCAAAATTATCTACTAAAATTTCCAAAATTTCTTTTGCATTACGCAAAATAAACGTTTCCGGGGTAAAATTAAATTTCGTTCTTAAAATGTTTTCCCATAAAAAGGGCTCGTTACATGCAACTGGGTGGTGGCATATCTTAAGAGATTGTAAAGCTAGATTGTTAGCGTCCCTTATTGAAAGATCTTCAAAATTACAAATGTTATATAACACTTCTACTAAAGTATTCTCATGAGTTGGATTTCCATCATGGAAACCATCAGCGTTAGTGTCCAATTTCATATTACATAATTGAATTTCGATCTCAATCATAATTGTTGTAATATACGATACTCCGTTGATTGAATGTATAATCCTCGGTAGCAAAGCCATTGTGTATGTTCTTAATTTTTTAGAATTCGATATTAAATTAGATACTAAAGCTTTGAATATAACCTTCAGTGGGCCCTTCAATTTATCGGGATATTGCGTTAACAAAATTTCGGCCATCAATGATAAATAGCATAATGTTTCCGGAGGTGCTGTTAACATAAAGCGTTCGGTAAAAAATATTTGTTTATTCATGTCAAATACTACGTTCCAAAAGTGGCTCAAAATAATATTATTTGACGGTTTTTCTGTTTGTAAAATAATACAAGCAGCACAGAGGGACTCACATAGAAGTGGAACTTGCGTTGGAGATTGCAAGCCTTTTTCTACTAGTTTAAGAAGAAGGGGTGTGAAATTGACTTCGTTGTTTAAACATGCTCTTTGGAGAGTTGTTAAAAGCCACTGAAGATACGCCAAGCGAACTGACTGTGTTGTTGTTTTGAAGACTAGTCCATCTTTGAAGGTGGCGATTATTTCTTTTGGTAATTCCCCAACAAACTTCACAGTCCACAAACCGAACATTTCCAATGTGTGGCATATAACCTTCTCTTGAATTTCAGTCACCAATGCTTTTGAAAACAAATCCACAGCAAGATGTAATATCTTTGGAATCTCACAATTAGTTATTGAGTTGAAACTTAGGTATCCTGCGCCCTGAAAAGAAATAGGAACGTATAATTAATCATACACATGTAATAAAGTAATGTATCTACTTATATGTATGTATATGCATCTGTATATATTTATATCAAGCAAGAGACTAAGGATTCATGAAACGAATAACTTTCTTTCAACATAAGGGGAAAAAGAAAATACTGTTTGATTTTTGAGCTTATTGATCGAGTTCTTTAATGTATTTGTTGTTATTGTTAACTTAGGCTAGTCGATCTAATTTCTTTTGTGCAAGAAAAAACAATTTCTCCACTTTTTACCCGACGTTTCGCTAACTACCTTAGCATCTTCAGGGGTGATTTCTTTATTCAACTATATAAACATAAAAACAAACAAACAAAAACAAAAGAGTTATATAAATATATATATATGTGTGTGTAAACAATACAAGTAAAAGACATTTAGTCACTTACATGTAGTTTAGGACATTTGACACAGATCTTAAATAGTTGAACACAGCAAAAATTAAATAAAATCAAATAGAATTATTAAACACATTGAACATTAAAAACATTAAACATTAAAAACATTAAACATTTTTTGTATATACTTAAAAAACTAAAACATTGACACCATCTGGTGTGGTACTTTCGTCATACTAATTCTTACGTTATTATATTTTAGAGACAAAGCATATAAGCAGCCGCGATATCGTCTGTATCCTCCTTCTTGTTTATTGTTTTCTCCCTTTTTTGTAATATTCGTAAACTTTTGATCGTGTATCTCGTCTTTTTCCCTCCTCTCCTTGTCCAATATTTGTGCATTCTCTATATCAGCTGTGTGCCCACTGGTTAGTATACATATGTTGTGCTAAAGCTGTGTTGTTTTTCTTTTTCTTAATGTCGGCTTCGTGCTCTGCTAGACGAACTCCTAGCGCTCGCTTAGTTGTCCCTATGTAAACTTTGTTGCAGTTTTCGTTTGATTTCCCTTTACATGTTATTTCGTATACCACGTTGTTTTGTTGGTGGATATTTATTGGCGTTTTTGTTTGTGTGAAAATAGAGGATAGAGTGCAGTTTGCTTTGTATGCTAGTCTTGTGTTGGTGTGTTTGTTGAGATCCAGCTTTTGGTGAAATTTTGGGATGTATGTTACACTGTGATAACGTATTGTGTCGTTTGATGCTGTCATTGTTTGTGCTTGGACTTGTTTTTGTATTAAATTTGTTGTTTTTTGTTCTATTAAACTGTGTATTAGGTGTTGCGGGTAGTTATTGCTCGACAGTATTTTGTTTATTTTCTTTGTATTCTCGTCCTTGAATTGTTGGTTACTTATAGTTAGTATTTTATTGATCAGATTATTTGCTGTGTTGATTTTGTACTTAAGTGGTTGCGAAGACATATAATTGATTAGGCGCCCAGATGAGGTGGGTTTTGCATACCAGTCAAGTAGAATGTTGCCATTGTCTCTATGGATCATAACGGCAAGAAAAGGTATGCGAGCGTTTGTCTCTGCTTCCACTGTTTGTTTTTAAGGGTACCTTTCGACGCACATAACAATTTTCTCAAATTATTTTTTAAAAATTATTAAAATTTGCGAAATGTTTAAGGGATAGCGTTTTTTATCCTTTTTTTCGGTGAAATTTTGTTTAAATAATTTAACGATAGGGATGGTTTATCATTGACCGTTATTGAGCTCGAGGCCAGTGCATGGGATTTAATTTGAAAAAAAAACCAGCAACAGTGGAAGGAACAGCGGATAGTACCAAATCTCCTAATATTCTTATTTATGTGCAGTCTCCACAAGCGATTCATCACATGGCCAAGCCATCGCAGTCGTTTAATTTTTATGCGCTCGACTATGTCCATATCATTATACAGCTCATACAGTTCGTCATTCCATTGTCTTCGGTACCCGTCGCTTACGCGAACAGGGCCATAAATCTTGCGAATATTTCTCTCGAAAGCCCCCAATGCCTGCTCATCGCTGGTCAACATCGTCCGTGTTTCTGCGCCATATACGGGTATGATGAGAGATTTGTAGAGCGAGACTTTCGTTCGTCGAGAAATGGCTCTGATTTTCAACTGTCTACCGAGCCCAAAGCAGCATCTGTTGGCAAGTGTTTTTCTTCGCTTGATTTCCAGGCGGACATTATTGGTGGTGTTTCTGGCTGGATCCAAGGTATACAGAATCCTTGACTACTTCAAACTTGTAGCTGCCAACAGTGACGTGGGTCCCAAAACGCGAGGATTTTTTGTTTATTGCCACAAGGTACTTTATTTTGTCCTCATTCAGTACTAGACCATCCTCTTTTGCTTCCTTCTTTGGACTGGAAAATGCTGCACTAAAATAAAACAACTAGCCACAATCTAACCGCGTGTTTAATCAATATTAATTTCCTACGATATATAGTAATATATAATTTCAAACGACAAGTGGCAACGAGTAAACCCGGCGAGCAAAAAATTGCGTGCCAAAATCTTCAAAAATGGATGCCGACCAGTTTCAACTATTTTTGAATGCTTTTAGTAAAGCACATCGAGATCTACTTTAACAAGTCTGCCAAAAACAGATATAATAGCAAACGCAGCAACAACATAATATGCACCCATTACAGGTGCTTCTGACGTAATTTGAAAATTTCGACACCAAAAAACAAAGTTTCGTACTCTACCGCCAAAGGTTTGAAAAGTACTTACTATTAACAAAAAAAGAATGTACCACCAAATATGCATGTTGTTGTTGTTGTTATAGCAGCATAAAATATGCCGAAGTAACAGTCCTTGGCCGGACATAAATCCGGGTCGTTCCGGTATCGTAGACCCGACTGTCGTGGGAATGACCAAATATGCATCGACTCTGAATATGTGGCAGTGCTTCGATAAGGTAACTAACATTCCGGAAAAGAAATAGAAAAGTATTACGTAAACGTGGAAATAAATGGACAGCGCTAAGAATTTTTGGTAAAATATAAAAACCATTGTTCAAAGGCAGAAATTTATGTTGTACCGGATGGCTTGAAGATTAATATCTTCGATTAATTCAACAATGGGTTTAATTTATTCAAAGATAATTTAAATTGTTTTCAAGAAGTATTTATCGAAAAAGTTGGGCGTGTACCAAACTTCACAGTAATTCTGCAACTTCGCAAAAAGGCTAACCCTATATTTTTCAAAGAAAAGAAAGTTGCGTACGCATGCCGAGAACGCGTCGAAGAATTATAGGATTCGGAAGTCTGCGGAATTATCTTTAATTAGAAACGAAGTGACTGGGGGTCTCCCCTTGCTACTTTACGTCGACTATATAAAAGGAGCAAACACGAAATTAGTACCTTTCTTCAAACTACCTGATACGTTGGGTGTAAAATAAAATGTCATATTTTGATGGCATCATTGACCACGGAGATTCAAAACTAGATGGCAACTATATAAAAGGAGTCAACCCACAATTAGTACCTTTAAACTACCTGATACGTTGGGTGTAAAATAAAATGTCATATTTCGATGGCATCATTATCCACGGAGATTCGAAACCAGAAGGCAAAGAAAACTTGATTAAATGCCTTTAACGATTAAAACAGTACATTCAACACCTGAATAGGAACAACTGTTCCTTTCTCCAAACATTAAATCATCAGATTTTTAGGCATGGTAACGTATTACGCCAGGTCAACAGTCGACATATGCCCAGTTCTTGTCAAGCTTTGAATACAAAATTGTGTATAAAAAAGGTTCAGGCTACATAAGTTTCGACTGCCTCTTCAGAGCACCACAGACAAACTCATCAACGATGAAGTAAATGGACCTAACATTTCCAAAACCTTATGTGAAAGATATTTAACGTGAAATATGTATATAAAGATCGTTTTAAAATAAAAAGATTTACATACTTTCAGTGGACGATATTCAGTAGCTGGTTGCCCAGGAAATATATTTTCTAACGTTTATTTTCATTCACAGTTGAACAACATTTTTATTTTTTTTTGATTCAAAATGTACTTGTCAAAAATTAAAATCAAGCTTGTTGTCTGCGCTTCTCTTATAGTGAGATCAATCGCTATTCATAAAGTGAAGAACGGTTTTAGTAGCCGTGATAGTAGACCGGCAACTATACACTACATAATAGGGGCATTTACATATGTGAAGTCCACAGAAAGCATTCAGGCATTACTAAAATTAAATAATTGGCGAGAAGATATTGCTACTTGAAGGAACCAATAAAAATCTCCAAAAATTCAACTTTATCATTGGGAGAAACCAACCGGAAATACAGACAACTACATAGTGGTTGTCATTTGTCTTGGGGTTTGCAAATTTAATTTTCCCATGTACGATGGCTATCAACAAGACACAAACACGGCGAATGTAATGAAAATGTGCAATGGAAAGATTTATTTCTAAATTGAGTATACACGATTATTAAAAATGAATTGAAATAATAAGAGAGTTAACTCACCGCAATTTTTCGCCCTCTTTTTTTAAACGACATATATAAATGACAAGTTTAAAATTTGAATGACAATAAGAAGGTTGAAGTAAAGGAAGGAAATAAGAGCGGAAAACTGGGTGACTCATATTAGAATTTACAAACTAAACTTAATGGAGGGATTGATAAGCAATTTATTACATCCCCCACCCCGAGGAACGCTCCGTTCCACCATCATCTATATCCAGAATGGCCAGTTTGGATGCAGGACGTCGTAACATGCCACCGCTGGTACGGACATCAGCACGATGAACCTCCCCATCAGTCCCTCTGTATACTTGCACCACTCTGCCACGACACCAATCTCTGCTCGCCTCACAAATGAGCACTAAGTCGCCAACCTGTAATGCCCTTTCTCGACGATACCACTTAAAATTCACGTCAACGTTGGCAGATATTCTGAAATCCAGCGTTTCCAGAAACAATCACGGTATTGTCGTGACAACCTCCACTGCTTACGTAGAGCACACAATTTCTGGACAGGTTCATCAACGCTTGGAGTGTTAGCCGTGTTCGCTGAACCCAACAAAAAATTATTGGGCGTCAGTGGCTCTTCTTGATCGCTGCTTGCTGGAATGTGGGTAAGTGGCCTGGAGTAGACGACGTTCTCGACTTCGATCAGAACGCTAAGCAGCGTATGCTCTTTCGGAGATTCCCCTTTTAGAGTGTGCCACAGAGCTCGTTTGACGCACTGGACCATTCTTTTCCATATTCGCCTTCTGACGGATTACTTGGCCAGTTGAAAATCCACTCAACCCCATTCGACGACCTGGATCCTGGGTCTTTTCACCGTCAAAGACCTCTGTGAACCTCTTAGCTTCCTTATCTGCTCCAATAAAGTTGGTTCCGTTGTCAGGAGATAGACGTGCGGGTATTCCTCTTCGGTTTACAAAGTTACGAATACATAGTATACAAGCGTCAGTCGAGAGATCCTGCGACAATTCAAAATGAATCGCCCGGACCGTGAGGCTGGTAAATAGGGGGACCCACCGCTTCTCTCTTCGTCGACCTATCGCAACGTTGATCGGCCCAAAATAATCGAGTCCAGTAAATGTAAACGTTCGGACGTATGGCGTTAGGCGGTCCTGTGGTAGTGATCCCATTAATGGTGCAATTGGTTTAGCTTTCGATATTTTGCACGTAACACAATTAGCGATGACGGAACGCATCTATCAGCTTCGTAACTACATGATCAAAGTCAATTAAAGTGTTATGCGCGACCAATAACGCGAACTTCGGTTTGATCACTTCGTCGAGGTATCCCAAAGCTTTTATTTTTCTAGCGGCGTCAAAGTCAGGCCAATGTTCTTGTAGACCCTTTAGAAATGTTGGCCCACTAAACCAGCGCGACGATGGTGAAAAGTCTATAGGACGCTTAGTACGCGTAGTTTCGTCAGCTGCGGCCGTGGGCACCCATCTCCAATTATCTGGCTTAGATCCATCAAGAATCTCGGCAATCCTATGCGCGACAAAGGACATGTAACGGCAAGCCTCGCTATTAATCCAATGTAGGACGGTGCTTGAATCACTCCATAGAAAAATCTTGTTTATTTTAAATGAATGTTTGTGTAAAATCATGTTCTTCAACCTTACTCCCAGAACGGCTGCTTGGAGCTCCAGACGTTAAATTCTTAGGGCCTTAAGTGGAGCAGTTTTCGCCTTAGCGCTTACAAACGATACGCCTATCTTGCTATAATTTGTCACGTATATCCAATAACCAACTGCTACGAATGCATCCTCACTTGCGTAAACAAATATTTGCAGTTCTAACCGCTTTACAGTGTTTTATTCGAAATAATGGCGCTGGATATGGCATTGTGGCACATTGGAAATTTGCTTGCCGAGATAACTTCAGCTGTTATGTCCTCATCCCAACTGACCCGACGATTCCACACCTCTCTCAATAGCAACTTTGCAACGATTGTAAAGTTACACAGAAAACCTATGGGATCAAATATAGACATTACAATACTAAGAAGTTCTCTTTTTGTTGGACTGCTCGTTCCATCCAAAACAGTCTTGTCAGCATAATTGAATTTGATTTCGAAGTTAAAACCATCACTGCTAGGTCGCCAGTACATTCCTAAGACTTTCTCAGACACAAACCTCTCTTTTCTTTGAATATTCAGTGCAACTTCATCGCATCCTAGTGACTTGGAGACGTCAGACGAATTGGGCGCGAGGTGAGGTAGGATAAAGCCAGCATGTTTATGGATGTCACACACTTGTTTAGTGACTTTGAGGGCCTTCCAAACAGACTCAAAACTATCAACAAAATCGTCCACGTAATGATACTCAAGTATGGCTGTCACTGCTCGCAAATCATCAGCGTGACGATGCTTTAAGGCATTCACAGTATTCACATGTTGAGCTGAGCATGGTGAACAAGCAGCCCCAAAGGTCATCGAGATCATCTCAAAGGCATCTGGCGGCTTTGTACCACCTCCTTCACGCCATAGGAAGCGTTGAGCGTGTGGATCGTTAGGCTGAACCACCACCTGATGGAACATTTCCTTAACATCACCACATACTGCCACTGGGTATTCTCGGAAAACAGTATTGCAGGAAGCGGGCGGAAATCCTGTTGTCCTTTCATGAGATGTGAATTTAGTAAAGTTCCGTTCCAACAGGCTGGCGCATCAAAGAAAAGACGCATTTTTGTTGGTTTATTAGGATTGAAAACCGCAAAATGTGGCATGTACCAAGTTCTCGGGTGATACTTAGTGGCTCTTTTTGCAAGCACCCTTTCGAAAATAACTGTCGATTATATGCTGTAGCAAACTCTGAATTACGTTTCATTTTACGCTCAATACGAATCAACCTCTTCAAAGCCATCGTGTAACTTTCAGTCAGCACAGTGTTATCAGTTTTCCACAGCAAACCCACTTGAAATCTTCCATCTATAAATTCAGTAGTAGCTTCCAGGATTTCCTTTGCACGTATATCCTCATCACTAGGTACCGGTGCTTTCACGTCAATGTTTTCTGTTTTTAAATAGTCAGCTACAATATCGTGAAGCTCCAACTCCTCATCAAACACGTAGAATTTGAGATACATATATTTGAAGGACCAAAAATAACTCAACCCAGCTCAGTATTAGATGCATACGGACCATGTCCTCTAATGCCCATAGTCTCGGTTGGCATCCCAAGGAGCTTCGGCGTAACGTTGGAGTACAACAACGGTTTGAAGTTGCTACTACACTGCAGATTAACTTAATCATTATCTAACACAGTTTGCGTAGGTAGATTAAGGTTGCTTACTCCATAAATGTTGCGTAGCTTATGCTTCTTCTTCAAGCCACGGCCATTTACATATAAATCAACTAAAACTGTAGGCTCTTGAATCGTCCTGCCTCCAAACCATTGCATGTCAAGATACTTAAGTTGACCATTAACGCCTAACGCCTCCAGAACCTCATTGTCTACCATTGTCAGTGACGACCCTTTATCCAGCAATGCAAACGTATCCATACTTTTAGGCGGCCCATGAAGGGTCACTGGCAATACGCGAAAAAGTAAATTATTATTAGTATTGTTCTTGGCCTTGCAACTTAGAACTGCCTCATTGGTGTGGTTTGAAGTCTGGGTTGTACTACTTGTCGTAGCAAAACTTGTATCTCGCGAGCTTGCAATTCATTATTCGTGCAAAAGTCTGTTGTGTTTTCCACCACAGCCGTTTATTGTACATGTCTTCCGACTATGACAGTCTCGTGTAGAATGTCCATAGTTCAAGCAACTGAAACAGAGCCTATGTCATTTGACAATGGACCACCGATCCGCTACACTGGCTTCTAAAATTCGCTTGCATTCGCTCAATACCAATCAACTTGGCACTACATACAGGACACTTCGTAACATTTCTAGAGTTATGACGTTGAAAATCAGCTACATGAAGAACTGGTCGCCGTCGATGTTCTCGCGGTTCATTGTCTAACACAACTGAGATCAAAGCGGTAATTTCTGAAAGCCCGTCGCTAAAATGTTGCATATTTGGATACGGTTCAATGGTTACTGCACGTCTGGCCCATTCAAACCTTTTGCTCATGGGCAACTTCCCTAACAACTCTTCTAACAGCGTTGGATTAGCCAAATGATGGTTACCATTGATTGAATGTAAAAATATAGCAAGGTTTTTTGTTGTTGTAGCGAATTGCACAAGTTTGGCAATATTATTTTCCGAAATAGGAGGAATTTCTCTCTTGCTTTAACTCTCTACGGATTAGCGTTTCAGGGCGACCAAAACGTGTGGGCCGCAGGGCAGGGACCGTAATCATTTATGAGTTTAATAAAAAAAAAATTATATTAATTCAATATATTCAGATGTTTAAAATTTCGATCAAAAATAAAAATATTTTTTTTTAATAATTTTTTGTTCAGAAATAAATATTTCATATCGATCAAAATTTTGTTTGATCAAAAATAAAGCTCGTTCTTCGAGTGTTAATTTTTCGCTCTGAAATAATGTTTATTTTGTGAGTTGCTGTTTTTTGATCAGATATAATCATTATTTTATGAGTTGTAATATTTTTATCGGAAATAACCATTATTTTTTGATTATTATTTTTTTCATCAAAAATAATGATTATTTTTTTAATTTTTGAGCTTATTGATCGAGTTCTTTAATGTATTTGTTGTTATTGTTAACTTAGGCTAGTCGATCTAATTTCTTTTGTGCAAGAAAAAACAATTTCTCCACTTTTTACCCGACGTTTCGCTAACTACCTTAGCATCTTCAGGGGTGATTTCTTTATTCAACTATATAAACATCAAAACAAACAAACAAAAACAAAAGAGTTAAATAAATATATACATATATATCTGTGTGTAAGCAATACAAGTAAAAGACATTTAGTCACTTACATGTAGTTTAGGACATTTGACACAGATCTTAAATAGTTGAACACAGCAAAAATTAAATAGAATTATTAAACACATTGAACATTAAACATTAAACATTAAAAACATTAAACATTTTTTTGTATATACTTAAAAAACTAAAACATTGATACCATCTGGTGTGGTACTTTCGTCATACTAATTCTTATGTTATTATATTTTAGAGACAAAGCATATAAGCAGCCGCGATATCGTCTTTATCCTCCTTCTTGTTTATTGTTTTCTCCCTTTTTTGTAATATTCGTAAACTTTCGATCGTGTATCTCGTCTTTTCCCTCCTCTCCTTGTCCAATATTTGCGCATTCTCTATATCACTTACGCAATTTCTTCCATGTGGAATCAACAGAACAACGCCATTAGCAAAAAAATTTCCAAAAAATTAAGGGTAATTTCTACTGATTTTAAACTTGCGCATAATTACAATAGAATTGAATGGGCTATAAAACTGCATACTTAAAAATAGGTCAATTCTAAGAAAAAAGATTTCACTGCTGATGCATGTTTGCAAAATTTTTTTTAGTTTCCTACAAAGTACGGAATAGGGCTTACATACATATATGCTATATATATTTGTTATCATATCTGAGTGCATGTTTTGATGAGGTCATAGCAGAAAAAATTAACCACCTAGCACTTATGTATAAGAACAGCGGTTTGCCGTTTCGAGTTTTTCGATCTGTCAAAAAATATAAAACTCACAAATTAATTTTTATTTCTGAGCTATAATATAACGCACAATAAAATTTTTTATTTTTGATCAAAAAAATGAACTAAAAAAATAATCATTATTTTTGATGAAAAAAATAATAATCAAAAAATAATAATTATTTCCGATTAAAATATTACAACTCATAAAATAATTATTATATCTGAACAATAAACAGCAACTCACAAAATAAGCATTATTTCAGAGCGAAAAATTTACTCTCGTAGAATGAGTTTTATTTTTGATGAAAAAAATAAAACTATAGATTTGATTATTTTTCATGAGCGATTAATAAAAATCGAAGTATAATAATTAATAATAATTTTTATATGTTTTGATCAAACATTTTTAAATCGAAACAAATTCGTATAGAGCTTGAGAAAATATACACATGTATTTATTTAAAAATGTTCTGTGATATTTGGAACCATGTGATTTTTTACATTAAAAATCTGAAAATAATCATTATTTTCAGTCCCTGATTAAAAGCGACTTTACCACATCCCGAGCTTCACCTTTAAGGCACTTACATATATAGGCGTTGGTTATTTTCAAAATTTGTGTAATTATATAATGCAGTCGATTCGACGTAAGCTGTGAAAAAAATCGGACAGTCTTCCGGTTGACCAGAAAACTCCGGCAGGTAGATAAGTTTTTTGTGTGGAATTGTATAACCGACGGTATTTAATTGGTTGCTTGCAGCCCTTTGCAGCTGTATAGCAGAATCAACCGAATTAGGTGTAATCGAGTTGGTATACATATTGTTTGAGCCTGTTAAAACAAATGTCGTCGGACGTATACACCGGTTGAATAGACACATTTTGTTGCGATGCATTAAGCAACATGTTGCTGTCGTGTTGCTGTTTATGTGAGGCAGTATGTACTTGACTTGACATTGTTGGCGGTATGGCGCTACTTTCATCCGGTGTAACTGTAGTGACCGAAGACCCGTTTTTCGGCCTATTCAACAAATTCCTATGTCTTTCCAACTCTAATTTGGCTAACCTAGTTTCTGCTTCTTTCAGCTGGCGCTGTAAAATGGCGATTTGATTTGGCATACAGTCAAGCATGTTCTCTGCCGGCTGCGACTGCGCACAGGCATGTAGTGTTGGCAGGGAAACCAATTCTGGACTAGCGACAACGGCGTCTGCCACGGCAACAGTGGGAAAGGCGATTGATTTCTCAGCGATACTATGACTTTCTGTGGAACTGGCGTTTGACTACACATGGGGCTTAGATTCAGGTTGGGAAGAGCACATTTGTTGCACGATATTAGGCGATCGCGGATCATTTACTCGATTGGTCAGCAACTCCATGTTAGGTGCATACGTGGCGGTGGCAGAGGTTATATGCAAAGTTTTTGAGAGACTTACCTGTAGCACTGATGACTGGTGTGTTGGCGGCAAAGCAGGGAAGGCGGCAGAACTGCTAATAGATGTAATTGTGGTGCTTTGTGGCTTTGCGGCGGTGGCAGATCTATTAACTGCAGCAGGCACAGTTCTCAACGTAGCGGCTGGATCGTTTTTGTTGAATTGTTACTTGACGACGGCATATTTCGGGCGCTCCGGCGTGGTGGCGTGCTTTCCATTCGCTGCGTACTTGCAATTTCTTTTAAATTTATTAGCACAAGAAACGATGAACTGACGATGACGGACTTTAACAAGGGCAATGCCGACAATCACAAAATGGCGGCAAATTCGCAGAATTTTAACTGCGAAATGAAGATGTCATTTGTAGAGGGCTTGCAAATTTAATTTTCCCATGTACGATGGCTGTCAACAAGACGGCGAACGTAATGAAGATGTGCAATGGAAAGATTTATTTCTAAATTGAGTATAAACGATTGTTAAAAATGAATTGAAATAATAAGAGAGCTAACTCACCGCAGTTTTTCGCCTTCTTTCTTTAAACGACAAATATAAATGACAAGTTTAAAATTTAAATGACAATAAGGGCCAGTTTTTAAGTGCTGGTTTAAACTCAGTTTAAACTAAGTTTTGTAAAACTCAACTTAAGTTTAAACTTAGTTTCCTTGCGCCCAATTAAATTTGTTGCAACCAAAACGAAGTAGTCAGCAAAGAGCCGGTTGAAGACAGGACATCTCTTTTGAATGTGAAAGACCTATCATTTAAATGCCAAAAATTGGTTTCACTTATTATTTTATAAATGTTTGTTTATTTTTCTGTTCGCCTAGTAAATGTTAATAATTTAAAAAATTTTATTGAGCTCAAGGACAGTTTATGGAAGATTTTTGTGAAAAAACAACAACTCCGATTTGTAGTTGGTTTGTTTAAAGAAGATGAAATAAACACAACAGCCAACTCGGCTGGCGTAGCACAATATGTAGCGTATTGGCTCTGCAACTCCGAGCTCCCGGGTTCAAAGCCTGGGAGAAGTGGTTATGAAAAATAAATTTAATTAATTTGTTAAAAAGAAGTCTGATGAGGAAATGTGGTGATTTCCGAAATAGTACTATAACTTCGACCATTAAAATCTGTTTTTTTTTTACAAAAATTTTCCATAAACTGGCCTTGAGCTCAAAAAAAAATTGTAAATTATTAACTGATTATTTTATGTAAATTCCTTCCTCTGCAGGATTGGAACGGATCACAATTTCCTGATTTTCAAGAAATGTCAACAACCTACTCATTTCGCATTTAAAATCATTCACAGGGATGCTAGGTGGGAAGTACACCGCGCAAATTAATATATTCGGTTTTAAATTCTTTGTTTTTATAACTAAAATGTCATGGTCAGAAGCAAAATTGAGTTTTTGAAATTTAAATGATTTTTTCAGAACAATTGCCACACCCCCGTAGCCATCGTCTCTGTTTTTTGTTTCAATAATATTGTAATTAATGATATTTCTATGTTGACGTTCACTAAATGACATGCTATGTCATAGCTATATTATAATATAATAATAATCCCAACGGTTTTATCCCTCCATACCCGCCCGACCGACGCGAGGGGCGCATCCGCATGACGCACGGTATATAAAAAAAAAAAATTTTTTTTTTTCATATATGTATGTTGCGCCGAGTCATGAAAGGCAGAGGTTTGTTAAGTGTCGAGATCTAAAACTGTTCAGCTACTGAACAAATGCTCATCAGCTGATCGAATAGTAATATATGTACATATATGTATGTATGTATTAATTATTGAGAGGATTGAGTATAGTTTTCTTTATGTAAAAAAGTGAGTCTGAAATATCAAAAGAACCGGAGTGAGTGTTAAAATCCTGACACAAACTACGGAGTGGCTTATTTAACTCAAATTACTTTTACATGGCTTCAGAAATATAGGCCGGAAATGTCTTGAAATTCTGGAGGGAACGTTTAGTTTTATTTCGCTAAGAAGAGATGGCCTAGAGATCAAGCCTGTCAGTAACTTGACCAAAAATACAATGCCTAGCATTTCTCTGCGAGTAGCAAGTGTAGGAAGATTAATGAGTTTTAAACGACTTATATATGGCGGCAGGTTGTACTGAGAATCCCAACGAAAAGTCCTTAAAGCAAAAAGCAGAAGTTGTTTTTGAATTGACTCTATTCTGTCGGAATGAACTTGATAGCGCGGGTTCCAAACAACAGATCCATATTCCAGTATGGGCCTCACTAACGTTGTGAATAGAGCCTTCGTGATGTAAGGGTCATTGAATTCTTTTGACCACCGTTTTACAAATGCAAAAACACCCTTGGCTTTGTTAACTGTAACATTTATGTGAAGATTAAAATTAAATTTCGGGTCCATTGTAATTCCAAGATCAACAAAGTTAAACACTTGTTCGAGGTTATGGTTACATATTTCATAAGAAGCCGGTTGAACTTCCCTGCGAGAAAAGCACATTACTTTAAATTTTTTAAGGTTCAGTGGCATGTAATTTATTTCACACCAGTTAGTCATGCTATTTAAATCCGCTTGTAGTAAGGACCTTTCCTCAACAGAATGATACGATCTAAAAAGCTTTACATCATCAGCATACAATAAAATTTTTGAATAATTTATTACAGAAGGTAAGTCATTTATAAAAAGTAAAAACAGAATCGGACCAAGGTGACTTCCTTGCGGGACCCCTGAAGAAACATGAATAATATTTGAGGAACTATTTTTAAAAAGAACTCGTTGTGTTCTGTCAATGAGGTAAGAAGACATCCAACGAAGGAGATTAGGTTGAAAACCAAGGAGATCCGAGTTTATGGATCAGTAAATAGTGACTTACTCTGTCGAATGCTTACTAAAATCAGTGTATATAACATCAGTGTGCATAAATCCTCTGAATCCATTTGAAACATGAGTTGTGAACTCAAGCAAAATTGTAACGGTAGATTTACCCTTAGAGTCGTCTATAAGAGTCCATAATATGCCTGGCATATTGAAGTCACCAAGTACAATCATCGAGTCATGTGCAGTAATCGTTGAACTTAAAGATCTAAGTAACGCAATATGTTGAGAATAAACCGATAAGTCAGAGTTAGGAGGGATGTAGCAAGCAGCTAAATAAAAGAAACCATGTCCTACCATAACTCGTATGGCTTTAAATTCGATTGACTCGATGAGGGGGATATTAACATCTTCGGATGGTATTGAAGAATGAACTGCAAAAAGAACACCCCTACCGATTTTGTCCTTACGGTCATTTCTATAAATTTGATATTGATTAGGAAGGATCTCTGAATTAAAAATATGTGGTTTAAGCCAGGTTTCAGTAAAGCAAACTGCGTTATAGTCACAGTCTAAGACTTTTAAATATAAATCGTTCAATTTATGTAGTATTTAAACCTCTAACGATTTGGTAGAAAATACTTAAAGTAGAATTTAAAATTAGTTTTTTGGCTCAGTGTCACGATTAGGAATTGAAGCTAAGTTATTTATTTTATTTTAATTTTTATGTGGCTTGTATTCAAATTCGCGAACAAATGCCCCGGTTGGCCAAAAAGAATTGTTAAGCAAAGTATCAAAAACTTCAGGTGCCACATCAATTTTAAAAGATGATACGTTACGTTCGTATTTAAAGTTAAATTTTCGGATTGCTAAGTTACAAGTCTTAATTTTTGATGAAATGTAAAACTCTATATCATCAGAAGAAGTGTCCCTAGCAAATCTAGAAAAAAAATCGATTTTCTCAAAGCAACCACAACCAGCTTCTTTGCAGAGCAGTCAGCCTCATCCAATGCTGCTACAGCTTTTGCAACAATAGGAGCAGATTGGGATGGTGGAAGCGATTGAGGCAATGGACCCACCTCAGATGAAGATGCCTGTAAGTTCTCATGATCAGAATTGCTTTTATTAGAGGAAGTTGCGCGATTGATTTAGAAAATACTCAATGACATTAATATTGGATTAAGTTATTGACAATTGTATTGTAAGTTTTCATTATTTATGTATGAATGTAGGGATCAGTTCCCTTTTTAATTAGATGCAAATCTTCCTGAAACAGGCTTTGTTTGAATTTTTGTTTAATGTTTTGCACTTCACCTAGAATTTCGCCAAATTGTTCGCCCGCCAAATCGCATCGAAGCGATTCTGACTGTCAGAGAAGTAAGTATTTATTGCTTCGCGCCTAGAAAGTGTTTTAACTGTACGCACGTAGTTCACTGATCTCTCTTTTTCCCACACCGTAAAGGTGAGTTTGTCCGTTGATGTGTGTTCTATGCTGCCGCATAGTATGCATTTTTTGGCACAGGTGCCGTTGTTGCAACTGTCCATTCCACATTTTATGCATCTCAGGATTTGCAGGCAAATTGGGTGTGGCCCAGTCTGCCGCCTGAGAGGCGGTAAATAAAAATGAACGTAAAGTTTTGTGTAGTTTAAAATAATATATTCCGGAATTTCTTTTCCACCAAAACCTATTTTTACAGTAGTCGTAGCCGTAAAGGACTAATTTTCGGAAATGTTACGCGTGAAACGTAGGACACTGGTGATTGGAACGCTGGATATGGGCTCAGCCTTTATCTCTGCTTCTTCATACCAGGTCGGAATACCCCTTACTACACCGTATGATTCAATGGCAGTCCTTGGAATGAAGACTCTAAGCCCAATTCCTTTTACCTTGTCATTAAGCACGAAATTGTTTGCTGCCGCGGCATTCATAAACCGATTTGAAAAAGGATTTTGCCTATAGCATAATTAAATTCAATGTCTTTCATCCTAAAACTTTTTATTTTGTCAAATAGTGTTAAACCATTTGTGATTCGCTCAATTTTTATATCCCTACATTGGGACGTGTCCACAAGAACAATATAGACGCCTGAAAAATTGGCGGGATACATTACATTTTCATTCTTAGTAATTTTTGGCGCTTTTATTCGCCGTTACATTTTCGTTTGCTACCTCCCCCGACCGTACCAACACGTTGGCACTATTCGTTTGTGTCCCGTTATTCTTCTCTGTCTACTAGACGTCTGCATGAATGTACTCATTGGCCGTTTTAACACATTCACACGTAAGCGCAACATTCTACGCATTCTGCTCACAGCAAGCGCGATGACTGAATGAGTGTGCAGATAGCTGAGAATACTGCGCTCAGTCGCATTCAGAAAAGGAGGCATTCCTTGTACAAAGAGTGCCAAAAATGTTGTACAAATAGCCATGCGCATTCGGATGTATGAGACCACATCCGGCTGTATGAGACAACATTCCACTACAAGATTTTATGACGGCGCCAATTTTTGCAAATGATAGCGGCTACATTGTGAAAGCAATTTAATAGAAAAAATTCAATAATTGCATGTCTCTTCATATTTATGTACATACATATGTATGTACATGCAGAATCTACATTGAATTTTACTGAAATTAATTAGTAACTTTAAAATAAATGCATACACTTATAACAAAGTCAATACACATTTGTATGAAAATATGTTCATATGTAGGCGCAAATGTAAATGGAAAGAAAACAGATTTAGAAAAAATTTTCATAATACTTTTTATATACATAATTTTTTAAGGCTTTCAATTTCTCATTAAAACGTTAGATATTTTGGATGGAAAACTTTGATATTTAGAAAATGTGTGCACTCTGTACAAGTTTTGAAACTTTAATTGATATTGTTCTAGTTAAAGAATGCGATATTATTTTATAAAGAATTAACGGAAAGGATTTGTGTTAAAAAACATTGTAAGTATTGCATACCTTTGTAACCTGTTTTTGACGCTGAAGTGCATGCATATCTATATACGTATTTATATACTTACATATGTCTATTTATGTGTGGGTATAATGTATGGTAGTAAAACCCTTTTATAAATATTCGCTAGCTTCTTACATCCGTAAATCTGTATGTATGTACGTACATGTATGTATGTATATGCAGCCTACTTACTGAGTGCCAGGCCATTTGCTCAACTTGGTGATTATCCCTTTCGTATTTATGTACACACATACATATGTATATACATACATACATACAGGTTGATGAGTTCGCCTCCAGAGCTTTGTCCGGTGCCCAAAAATGTTTGTCTGACTCAAACAGATTATCAGCCATCAGCATGGGTTACCCTCGGAGCAAAGATTCGCGAGCTTGTTGACATGCTGGAGGATGGAAAAAGAAGATCCATCCATCAGCCCATGCGCGATGTTATAGGCGAACTCTCTGCTTTGTTTGAGAAAGCGAAACCCCCAACTCCGAAAGAAAAAACAAATTCCGGGAGCCAAACAACCGCGGTAAACCACTCTATTCGGCGATCTCAAAGGGGAGTCACAGACGCGTCATCACAGCCAAGCGTTCAACCCAGCAAGAATATGGAAGGAGAGGAGAGGGCAGACTGGCAAACCGTAGAAAGGAGGAAGAAGCCAAAACCTAAGCACCCACGGCCAGATGCTTTAATAATAAAGGATCGTGGGGGAAGGTCATACGCAGACATTTTGCGGGCTGTCAGGAACGAGCCAAAGCTGAAACACGTAGGAGAGATGGTAACAAAAATAAGGAAAACCACCAATGGGGACTTACTCATTCAGCTGGAGAAACCAACAGACTCGCACACTTCCGAGGTACAGCGAGCTGTCGAAGAAGCGCTTGGCGAAAGCGTCTCTGTCCAGACTCTCACCTCGCAAATTGCGTTAGAGGTTAAAGATCTGGATGAAGTATCAACGAAAGAAGAGATTTGCGCCGCTTTTGAAAAAGAGTTCGAGGGGATAAAGTTTAAAGAAGGCGCAGTGAAATCTATGCGAAAGGCATACAGTGGTGCGAAGACAGCGACTATACTTCTCCCAGCTGCAGCCGCAAATAGAGTAATAGCAGCAGGAAAAATACGTATAGGATGGGTGGTTTGCGAATTCGGCAAAAAAAACTGCCGATGCAATGCTTTAAATGCTTAGAGTTTGGACACGTAGCACGAAACTGCAGATCTCCACACGATATGAAGGGATCGTGTTTCAACTGTGGTGACTCAAGTCATATGGCCCGTGATTGCAAGAAAGAGCTGAGGTGTGCCATTTGCACGAGGAAAAACTTGGCAGGTTTGAAGCACAGAACAGGTGGAAGAGAATGCCCTTGTTATGTACAGGCAGTACAAAAGACACGTAAAGAATGAAGGTTTGCCAACTAAATCTAAATCACTGTAAGGCGGCACAGGAATTGCTGCAGCAGTCGGTATTAGAACTGAATATCGACGTAGCTCTACTGAGTGAACCATACAAAGTGGTCGACTGTCAACTATGGGCCAAGGCCAACGCAGGGCGATCAGCGGTATGGAGTTGTGCCAAAAAACCACTCCCATTAGAAAAACTGAAATCGGAAGTAGGCTTCGTCTGCGTGAAAATTGCTGGCATCATACTGTACAGTTGCTACATACCACCTAGCTTCAACCTCGAGGAGTTTGAAACAATATTAGATAACTTGGTCACCGATGCTAGAACTAGAACGCCGGTTGTAATCGCAGGTGACTTCAATGCATGGGCCCAAGCATGGGGAAGCCGTAAAACAAATTCCAAAGGCAGAGCGCTCCTGACAGCTCTTTCGACCCTAGAAGTGGTGCTATTAAATTCCGGAAGTAAAGCTACATTCAAAAAAGACGGAAGTGAGTCTATAATAGACTTAACATTCATAACTAGTAGACTATCCCGAAATGTCCATTGGGAGGTTAGTGACGACTATACTCACAGCGATCACCAAGCAATTATCTTCACTATAAACGAACCAAAGCAAACAGGGTATTGCACCGAAAGGAGAACAGTGGGCTGGAAAATCGACTCTCTATATGAAGAAGCGCTAAAAGTTATGGTGTCTGAAGTTACCCTAACACAAGGAGCTACGAATATGGCCAACAAGCTCATGACCACCATAGCAAACGCCTGTGATGCTTCAATGAGGAGAAGAGGAAGAAACCCATCGGGTAGACGTCCCTAAGTATACTGGTGGAATTCCCAGATAGCAGATGTTCGTCAACAATGCAATAGAGCAAAGCGCGACTACCAAAGGGCCAGAATAACGGCAAATTATTTGGAACAACAAATACACTACAGGGCCAAGCGAAAGCAAACCATTAAGGCGAGCAAGAAGAAGTGTTTTCTCCAGCTTTGCGACAGTGCCGAACAAAATCCTTGGGGTATGGCATACAAAGTGGTTACTAAAAAGCTACAGGCATCGGTCCAGCCGCAGCTCACAAGCGCCGACCAACTGGGTATAATAGTAAGCAAACTGTTTCCAGGCCAAAAAGCATTCAGTAGAGAGATCCTCTCCCATGCTGAATGCAAATTCCCCCAGATCACCGCTGGAGAGGTGCTGCTTGCGGTTGATGAATTTAAAGACAGAAAGGCCCCAGGCCCTGATGCAATTCCGAATAAAGTTCTTAAACTAGCAGTGAAAGCGAATACTGAGGTTTTCGTTCACACGTTTAACGAATGCTTTACAGAGGGCGTATTTCCGAAAATATGGAAACGCCAGCGGCTTGTTCTACTACCAAAGGCGGGAAAATCTCCTGGGGATCCCTCTGCATATCGACCAATATGTATGCTTAATGCAACAGGGAAGCTTCTGGAACGCATAATTACCAATAAAGTTACAGAAGCAATGGAGGCGAATGGAGGACTCTCCGAAACACAATTTGGATTTAGAAAAGGGCGGTCCACAGTTGATGCAGCCAATTTTATAAAAAGAATAGCAGAAGATGCGGTTAGCGGTGAGAGATGGAGATGGGGCTCACAAGAATATTGTTTAATAATTACGCTCGACGTGAAAAACGCATTTAACACCGCAAGCTGGCGGAAAATAACAGAGGCGCTAATAACTTTCGATATTCCAGCATATCTCAGAAGAATCCTAAACAATTACTTGTCGGACAGACTTCTACTCTACGACACCGATGAAGGCAGAAAGAAATATAAAATTTCAGGCGGAGTTCCACAAGGCTCAGTGCTGGGTCCAACGCTATGGAACATAATGTATGATGGCATATTGAAACTACATCTACCAAAAGGGGCGAAAATAGTTGGTTTTGCTGATAACATAGCCATTGTGGTCGTAGCTAAGCACATAAAAGACATTGAAGAGAGTGCAGACAACTCGATCACTAGTGTTCAAAACTGGCTCCTCGATGCAGGTCTAGAGCTTGCACAGCAAAAACCCGAGACAGTGCTAATTAGCAGCAGGAAGATCCGAGAAGTGGCGAAAATAAACGTATGCTGGCCTATGTCCAATAGATATCCTGGCGACGCAGACGTTGGCAAGATCTGTAAACAAGGCGAATCGCCAAGCAGAAATCAAGATCTGCTGGCAACAATGGCAATGCCGTTGGGACCAGACAGATAAAGGTCGCTGGACACACCGTCTCATACCATCAATAGAAAAATGGTTAAGCCGGAAACATGGAGAAGTAAACTTCCAGTTAACCCAAATGCTTACGAGGCATGGCTGTTTTAAATCTTACTTTTATAGATTTAAAATCGATGATGGCCCTTACTGCACTCTCTGCGAAGAGGACGATATCCAAGATGCTGAACATTGCTTTTTTGCCTGCACATATTTTGAAGATGAACGAAACTGCCTAAACGTACAGGTAGGGCGGCTGACAAAAGTAGAGAATTTGATCGATATAATGCTCGAATCGATCGAAAACTGGTCTGCCGTCTGCAACATGGCAAATATGGAAATATCGAAACTACGTCAGGCGGAACGACTCCGCAGAAATACATAATCATTTAATGTCGGTTGACGGCAACAAACTTCACACCGAATCGGCGGCTCGGAACCTAGTCCGTTCCGACTGCCTGCACTAATAAAAAAATATAAATAAAAAAAATAAAAAAAATAAAAAATGTAAGCAGTTTGGCTCTTTGGCTCTAAGCACAGCTCCCAACGAACAGCCCAAAGCGGTTACAGACGGCCGGGTAGCCCGGAATCTCGTCCGTTCCGGCTACCAAGAAAGGTTAGTGCTCAATAAACTACTTTTGAGAAATTTATATATATATGTATGTATGTTAAATCCTCAGCTATAAAATATTGTGTTTTTTCCAGTGGTTCATACAAAGCAGAAAAAATCGAATTAAGTAAGTAGACGGCTCGGAATCCAGTCCGTTCCGACCGTTGCAGAATAGTTGGAAACCATAAATTTTGAAAAACCAGACGAGAAGAAGTTAAGAGAGTAACAGAGCGGCTCGGAACCCAGTTCGTTCCGAACGGCGGGCAAGGTAATCTAAAATCGTAAATTATATTAAAATCAATAGTTTATATAATAGGAGAAATACCATGTTGAGCGGCTTGGAACAAACAACAGTACAGAGGGCGGTACAAACAGACTTCACGTACGTAGAGCGTAAGCTCAAGCCATCTCCCGACGAAATACCTGACGGTAGTACCGGGGGAAATGGTACTCAGACAGTAGGAGGTTTAGTTAGGGTTAAAGTCCCACACTGACAAACCGGTGACGGTTAGGCTTTCGATGCTTCCTCCTCGTAAAAAAAAAACAAAAAAAAATACATACATGTGTATTGTACGTATGCATAGAGTGTGCGTCTGCGCTTGTGAACACATATGTATGCATGTATGTATGTACATATTTTTCGAAAAATAACACTGAAGATGGCACAACGCCGAAACCGGTTTGTTTCAAAACCAAATTTGACAAGGATCGACGGAAAATCGTTCCAAAATACACATATTCATACATAAGACATTTCGAATTTAGTCCATCAAAACGATTATAATGCATTCATTTTGCGAGCTGTCTACTTACTATATCTCGAAAATAAAGCATTTAACTACTATTGCATATATGTACCTACATACATATGTACATTGAATTGTGGAAAAGTAATAATATCAAAAAAACAACTCAGAAAATATTTAAATATTCAAATTATCTTTGAGGATTTTTTGGATAATTTAATGAAGTCAAATGTCCACTAATATTTTATTCATATCAATATTATTTAAGTCTCAAATAATAATAATATTGTATAAATAACATAGTTAAAAGAATTTTGTAACCATTTATCCATCAGCTTTAATAACAAAGAAGTAAGCATAAGCGAAAACAACGCATATGCTAAGCGTTGTTACGTACACACATAATAACAGGCATCGCTAGCTGCGCCTTACATATGTATGTATGTGCCTTTGGTGGCGTCTCCCTGCGCAACGTCCGCCACATTCGTCACATTCGTGCAAAATCCGGACAGGCCGTGAATGCATGAATGATCGATGACTATCAATGAGCATAGCGAAGAGAAAAATTTGTACATCCCTTAAATCATAAGCAGAGAGTACCCATATTGGTCTCTTTTTTCTCTGTAAGTACACATATTTATGATCGCATGAGTGGCTGAGTTGAATGAGCACCGCATTCACATTCGTGTCACTCGGCTAACAGAAGAAATGAATGTGCTCATGCAGCCTTCTAATGTCTACACATATGTATAACGAGGACGCCATAGCGGCTTTGATTTTTTTTGCTGCCTTTGGTGGCAGGTTTCACTTTAGTCAACTCTATTAAAAATTCAATGCAGAAACCCGAAAAAATTTTGTAGCTTATGCCTCCAGCAAATATCACTCACCTGACCTCCGTTTAACTGTATCACTTCAAATTAGGTGTTTGGTGGCAGTATAATTTTGTGTTCAAAAGAACTTGACAGAAAAACGAGGGCTACAAGATGTGTTATCACCACTATCCGAAGCTATTTTACAAAAAATGGCTGTACGATTCTGCCAATAGAAATTGAAAATTAACACTGGAAAAGTTTACTGCACAGCACATTTGCAAATGCGCCAAAATCAAAAAACAATTATATTCACTGCTATGCGCTTAAGCACGTACACCGTCGCTCGCTATTGGGAAGGGAATGCTGATAGATGTTTAACGATTTAATCAGCGTATATTTGGTTAAGTCGCCTGATTGCCATTTTGTTAAACTTTATAAGAAAAATATTTTCCAGGAACACACTTATGAATCAAAGTTAAAATGTTTTTAATTAAATATAATTTATATTTTTAGTATGCCAAGATTCCAATGCTTTATTTTGAATAATTTATTTTCCAAATTCAAATACCAAGCTTCTTTAGCCAATGTTAACTTGATCATTCGAGCATTGTTTGTGACAATCTGCAACGTTTTTAGTTTATGAATGAAATTTAACTTAAAGATTTAAACATTTCCAATTTTTTTTTTCAAAAGTGTTTTTGTTGCAGTGTCCGACTTTGCCCGGCATTGGTTCTAATTTTTCGGGATAGCCTGAATTTTAAGACAGGAAAAGATTGATCTAGCTTTTTGAAAATTGGGTGAATTAAAACTATGTACAAAATAATTATCTAAAATCGCTTTTCCGTATTTTGCTAAATTATAACAATCTTAGGGTGTTTTTTTAGACGTGTGGTTTTCACTGAGGCAATACTTTTTTCGGAGTTGGCCTTTTTGACAGCTGTTACTTGAATTATGATCATTATGGTTTGCCATTTCATAATGAACAGACTTACTCAGGAACAAGCGCGTCGCACGTTCGGTGAATGGGCCCAAATCGATATGGCCACCTATCCCAATTTCCACAAGAAAATTTTTTTTCAGCGATGAAACTCACTTTTGGTTGAATGGGTTCGTTAATAAACCAAATTGTCCATTTTGAGTGATGATAATCAACAAGTCATTGTTGAGACGCCGTTACGTCCTCAAAAAGTCACTGTTTGGTGTGCTCTATGGGCAGAGGGAATCATTGGTCCACATTTTTTCAAAAATGAAGCCGGCCATAATGTTAGTCAATAGGAAACGCTATAGAACTATGAATAATGACTTTTTCGTGCCTGAATTGGAGGATGTCGATGTGGACGACCTTTGGTTCCAACAACACGGCGCTACATGCCATACAGCCAACGAAACAATCAATTTATTGAAGGAAACTTTTGGTGAGCGCATTACCTTGCGTCCTGGGCCTGAGGCGTGGCCTCCAAGATCGTGCGATTTAACACTGCTGGACTCTTTTTGGGGGTTATACGAAGTCGCTTGTCTACGCAGATCAGCCCGAGACGATTGACGCCTTGGAAGAAAATATTCGGCGCGTTATTGTTGCAAGAAGTGGTCGAAAATTGGGCCTCTCGTCAGGAGTTTATTCGAGGCTGCCGCGGTGGGGTCACTTGCCCGAAATCATTTTTAAAGCATAATGGCAAACCCTTATCTTATAATAAAGCAAAATTCTTGGCCATAGTATTAAATAGTTTCTTCTTAAAAACCATAAATGTTCATCTGGTTGTCGAGTAATTTCTCGTATCAAACTTTTTATTTATATTAAGAAATCAGGAGCGACAGACAGAACAATTACGAAAATACAATGTCTTGGAAGGGGTCGGGTTTAGTATAGTGCCGCATAAATTTGGTTTACTGTGGCTAAACGTGTATATCAAATTGAAAAATTCAAATGCACATTGATGAACTTTTGTTTAACTATAATTTTGCAAAAATCCGTACACAAATTTTATCAGAATTTGACTTTAAAAATGCTCTTTTTTGGAATTTTTCACATACATATATGGTGTTTGATTTTTATTCACTGCACTTAATATCGAGCTACAAATGTATTCATTTTGGCACACACATATTATTAACACATTGTGCTATCAATTTTCACCGTTTTTAGAATAAAAAAATATTTAAATTCTTCGCAATTATTAAATAAAAAGTTGCATATTTAAGCCCCGCACAAAAAACTAAAATTTCTTCTGAATGCATCTGTCAAACTACTGAAAACAACGAGCGAAAGAGAAAACAAAGGCAAATTGATATAACCCGTTAAGCTAAAAAAAACACCACAAAAAGCTAAGTCTATGCTTACATAAACTGAACTGTCAAAAAGGAAGTACGAAACCATTAGATGCTACAACACACATACATATCTTGGTACACCAAAATACAAGAAGCCAAGGATTGTTACCTTGACAAAGACGCTTTTTATGTGACGGAAATTGTAGCCGAAAGTAAGCTTCAACAACAAAAAATACGTAACCCGATGAATTACAAGGAAGATGTGGACGCATAATAAACAAGCTGATCAGTGATGTGGTTGTTTTTAAGGAATTTTGTATTGTTTAAATGTTGTTTTTTGTTATTTTTGTCTACTTTGGCTGTTTGATTTCTTTGAAACGTAAGGGTAACAATTGCACAAAAACCCGTTTACCATCGTATTTAGAACAAGAAATCACGCAACATGAAGCATTTTTTTCAACATATAAGGTACAAGTACGACGAAGAGACCTGTAACATTATTAAGCAGTATAAGAAAAATAATAGAAAACTTACGAAACAAAACGAAAGACTTAAATTCATAGTAAAATGCAAAGACTACGGAATAACACCACCACATTTAAAAGGAAAGACGAAGAATATAATAAAAGGATTCGATTTAGACGCAACAAAAAAAAACAGAAATACAAAAATTAGAAGAACAATTTATAATGAAGGTTTTGAATCTAGAAATCAAAGATGCCAATATGCAAATAAAAATTGTTCGAACAAACATCAGCAAAATTAAGGATGTTCTTCCCAAAAGATTGGAAGAGAGTTCAACATGATTGAGGAAAATCAGCAACAATTTTTGAAACGCATGACAACTAACACGGAAGAACGACTTAAGGAAGAACTTGGGACTCAAATTAACAAAAACTTCAACAAATTTGGTTTTAAGACTAATGATGACTGGTTTATCAATGAAACAAGCATTGAAATAGAGTGCAGATGGCTACTATCAATGGGGAAAAAGTTTGCGTTGCCGATAACGAGAAAAACGTTTTCACCAATTCATTTAATAGCAGATATAGAACAAGGAATTCAATCTTTACACAATGAAAGGGAAAAAGACACAGCGAGATGCAACATTGCAAATAAAATCAACAATTACAAAAACAAAATCAAAAGTTCCCCTAAAGACAAGTTCATTTTGAGAATTTTTGAAGACACAAAAACATTCATTGCAAAACATAAGGACTCAATCATTATCACACAAGCGAATAAAGGCAACAAAACAGTCATGATGAACAAGATAGATTACAAACAAAAAATGAAGAACCTTCTGACCGACAAAGGCACCTACAAAACCATACGAAATGACCCGACACAAAAATTACTAAGGAAAAATAACACCATAGTGAATGAGATTTTTAAGCTAAATAATATTGACGCAAAATTAAAACACTACTTGACATGCAATGCAGCTACAGCACCTAGATTATATATACATATATATATCAATTAACGTACCTTGTGGCAAACTTTCAAAATACATTGGACATTGGAACATTTAATTTCGAAAGACAATAATATTAACAGCTCCTTCCAACTTAAAGAGAGACTAAAAAGTTTGACAATCGACGAGGACGAGATTCTTATATCTTTTGATGTTGTATCCTTATTTACGAACATACCAACACAACTAGCAAAACGTACGATAATGCAACAATGGACTTTATTGGAAAAACATACAACGATTACAAAGAAACAATTTTTGCCGATTTTGGAGTTCTGTTTACGGGACAACAACTACTTTGTTTACGACGATACTTACTATCAACAAGTTCAGGGAATGCCAATGGGAAATCCACTGTCACCAACTGTAGCCGACATTGTTTTAGATAAAATATTGGACGACAGCATCGCTGAACTTAAATCTAATGACATATAAATCAAATACATCACAAAATATGTAGATGATATATTCGCCATTGTTAAAATTAAGGACGTGGAAGACATATTAAAAACATTAAACGCACAACATACTAAAATAAAATTCACTACTGAAACAGAGAACGAGAAAAAACTGGCCTTCCTAGACATGGAGATTCATAGAACAGAGAACAAAATTAGAACTAATTGGTATAAGAAGTCAATAGCGTCATCCAGGATTATTAATTTCCATTCAAATCACGCTTGGTCTCATAAAAGAAATACAATATCTACTCAACTCCATCAATAAAATATATTCGCTCAGTGACCAGGAGTTCAGAAATGAGAACACAAATAGAATCAAAAAAATATTGCAAAAAAATGGATACCCTAATATAACTATTGGCCAATTCTTAGCAACTGCAAAAAAACAAACAGAATTCGACGAACAAACGTTTAGAAATAAACAACGAAATTACGAAATACACGGGTATCACATACATACCAGGACTAACGGACACAAAAATATTAAGAGAAAACGTAAAAAACAATAAAATTGGCTTTGCGCATAAACCACACCGCACGCTTAACACAATATTTACGAAGACTAAGGACAAAATTGGCAAAGAACAACACAATGTTGTTTACGAAATCAAGTGCAATGGAAAAGTAGGCGAAAGCTGCGACAAAATTTATATAGGCACTACTAAACGTGCACTGGGAATTCGAATCAACGAACACAAAAAAGATGCGAAACGAAACAAGACAACAGCACTTGCACAATATCTAACAAGTAATGGGCACTCAGCAGACTTCGAAAGCACAAGAATATTATACGTAGAGAAAAAAGAGAGGACAAGACTAACATTAGAAAGCTATCGTATACAACAAAAAATACGTAACGCGATGAATTACAAAGAAGATGTGGACAATATAAACTGCGCGTATAGATCAGCATTGACGCATAATAAACAAGGTGATCAGTGTTGTGGTTGTTTTTGAGAAATTTTGTATTGTTTAAATGTTGTTTTTTGTTATTTTTGTCTACTTTGGCTGTTTGATTTCTTTGAAATGTAAGGGTAACAATTGTTTGTGATTTGAAATCTTATTGTTGTATTTTCATTTTAATTGTTTTTATGTTCTATGTACAAATAAAATGCAGACTCCCTGAAGAAGGCGCGAATGACGCCAAAACGCGTAGGAGAATAAATTATCACGCACAACAAGCTCAATACAATCAAATATTCGAATACGCCTCCCACTCAGATGCCAAAGTTCTTTTTTAGCCTTACGCCCTATTTGTTCCACCAGTAGTAGAATCTTGTGGCTGAACCCAACTGTCTCATCGCCGCGTTGTTGGGGTTCAATCATACTCAGGTTCATTAAGGAAACCTCAGATTTGACTAAGGACGAAATTACTTGCATACAGAATGCCATCAAAGCATTTGAAAAAGCTGAAATTAAAATATAGTATAATACTTATGCGGTATTTCACTCTAAGGGCCAGTTTTTCAGTGCAAGTTGAACTCTGTTTGTCGTTTAAACTAAGTTTAAACTCAGTATGCAGTTTTTCAGTCAACTTTAAACGGAGTTTAAACTGAGTTTAAACGGGCGATTGCGCACAGTTAAACTTAGTTTAACTTATCAGCTGCGTGCTGACTATTTCGTTTTGGTTACAACAAATTTAATTGAGCGCAAGAAAACTAAGTTTAAATTTAAACTGAGTTTAACTAAACTTAGTTTAAACTGAGTTTAAACCAGCACTGAAAAACTGGCCCTAAGATGCTTACAATTGTTAATGGAAAGGTATGCAATGCTGCCACTCATACAACATCTACAATGAGATGCTATATCTTTTCATTTTTGTCATAATTAACCAGGAAGTCATAAAATAAACTTTAGGACGTGTTATATTTTACATCTTGCTTATAAGTTGCCGGCAAAAAAGGGGTAACTAAGATCCGATAGAGAAAAATAAATCGTCAAACAGAAGAAGCTTGTTATTCAACGAAAACGATAGCAACACTAGTAGACGATTTTTTGCAATCATGAACCCTCTTCTGAAATTACAGTTACCTACGGCCTCAAAATAATTTTAGAAGCACTGTCTAGTGAACATAAGATCGATACGCAAAAATTTTCTGTTTCTTCTTTATTTCTTCGCATATCAAGTCATCCCTGTCACACATATCGGTTATCGTGGTGGCAATTCACAAACAGCTGTATGTCTCCGTGATCACTGGTATGATACCTAGAAGAACGAAGACCTCGCAACCTATCGCGAGAGAAACAATATAGGGTAGGGTTTAGTATAGTGCCGCATAAATTTGGTTTACTGTGGCTAAACGCGTATATTAAATTGAAAAATTCAAATGCACATAGATGAACAACAAAATAAACTTTTGTTTAACTTTAATTTTGCAAAAATCCGTCCACAAATTTTATCAGAATTTAACTTTGAAAATGCTCCTTTTTTGGCATTTTTCACATAAAGACTGTTTGATTTTCATTCACTGCACTTAATATAGAGCCACTAATGCATTCATTTTGGCACACACATATTATTAATACATTGTACTATCAATTTTCAACGTTTTTAGAATCAACAAATGCTTAAATACTTCGCAATTATTAAATAAAAACTTGCATATTTAAGCCCCGCACAAAAAACCAAATATAATGCCAAATGCAGCTGTCAAACTACTGAAAACAACGAGCGAAAGAGAGAGACCACGCCTCGTCGGACCCGAAGCGATGCGCGAACTATTTTAGTCGACAATTCACATTGCATCCTTCGGCCGACAGAACCAAACGGTCAGTCACCAGAAGGCTGCGCAAGTCAACACCAAGCGCACCAATTGTCCTCTCTACCACTGAGGTGAAGGAAGCCATCGGGAAGGCGAAAGCCTCCAAATCCATTGGCCCAGATGGGTTAAGCATGTTGATGCTGAAAAAATTGGGCACCGCGGGAGTAGCATATCTCACCAGGGTCCTCAATCTGTCGCTATCCACCACGGTCATTCCGGATATCTGGAAGACCAGTAAGGTGATACCACTGCTGAAACCAGGGAAACCGGCCGGCCAAGGCGAGTCCTATCGGCCGATCTCCCTGCTTTCTCCAGTGGTCAAGACACTTGAGGCCCTGCTGCTCCCGCATTTCAACCACCATCTCAGCCCGGCGAAGCATCAACACGGCTTCCGGAAAGTGCATAGCACCACAACGGCACTTAACGCCATAAACACTCAGGTTAATCGTGGTCTCAACGGCAACCGCCCCTGTGAGAGAACCGTCCTCGTGGCTTTGGACTTGTCGAAGGCCTTCGACACAGTCAGCCACTCCATCCTGTTGAAGGACGTGGAGGCCTCACCTCTCCCAGCGGCGTTGAAGCGATGGACCGCGAACTACCTGTGTGGTCGTCAAGCGTCGGTGTGCTACCGTGACTCAGTGTCAAAAGCGAGAAGAATCAAGCAGGGGGTACCACAGGGTGGCGTCCTATCCCCCCTATTATTCAACTTCTACATCTCGCGACTCCCCTCCCCGCCAGAGGGAGTCACACTGGTCTCGTACGCCGATGACTGCACGATAATGGCTACCGGCAATGGAATTGATGGCTTGTGTTCCAAAGTGAACAGCTACCTCCCGGACCTTGCTCACTACTTTACAGGACGGAACCTGACGCTGTCTCCTGCTAAGTCCACGGCGACCCTTTTCACATCTTGGACGAAGGAGGTCGGGCTCACCCTCGACATCCACATCGAGGGGACCCCCATTCCGACGGTTAACCACCCGAAGATCCTGGAAGTCACCCTCGACAGCCTGGTCTCCTTCTCAGCGCATACAACCGCAATCGTCAATAAGGTACAGAGCCGCAACAAAGTCCTCAAGTCGCTCGCCGGCAGCACTTGGGGCAAAGACAAAGAAACGTTGTTGGCAACATACAAGGCGATTGGCCGGCCGGTTCTAAATTATGCCGCGCCAATCTGGTCGCCTGGAACTAGCAGGACTCAGTGGTTAAGACTGGAGACCTGTCAGAACGCCGCACTCAGGACAGTGACGGGATGTCTCCTGATGACGCCTGTGGATCACCTCTACCACGAGGCTAACGTGCTCCCAGTGCAAGAGCACAACACTATGCTCACAAAGCAGTTTCTACTGGGATGCCACCGTCCGGGGCACCCCAATAGAGACCTGCTCGCACTGGAGCCGGCACCCAGGCACATCAGGGGACATCTCACACAACTGACGGACGAGGTCCAGACATACGTACACCGACCGCTGGACCCAAGGACGTACCGACAGGCTCTGGACAGCATCCACAGGGAGTCGGTGTCCAAACACATCGACAGCCGCCCTGTGAGTGCAGTCCTGGGAGTCCAACCACCACCCATTGCAGCTGAGGAGCTCCAGCTGCCTCGTGAGACCCGCGTAACTCTGGCCCAGCTCAGATCTGGATATTGTAGCAGGTTAAACTCCTACTTATCCAGGATCAACCCCGACACCCCCAACACGTGCCCGGCATGTGAAGAGTCTCCGCACGACACCAATCACCTATTCACATGCCCGGCCAAACCTACTCAACTAACACCCCTCTCCCTATGGTCCGACCCTGTTGAAACAGCTCGTTTCCTGGACCTTTCGTTAGTTGAGCTTGACGATAACGATTGAGGGAGTCCGCCAACCCAGTGGGGTGTAGCTAGCCGCTACAACAACAACAACAAGCGAAAGAGAAAAAAGAGCAAATTGATATAACCCAGTAACCTAAACGTACGCGGAAAAAAGTTCTGCAATACACAATTAAGGCATGTGGCGGTTTTCTTAACTAAATCAATACCTTGTAATAAATTGAAAATTTTTTTACAAATTTTCGCCTGCGGCGCATTTCACAAATAAATAAATATTTAGTATTATATTGAAAATTTGTAATTAAAAATCGCGCGATTTTTTATTACAAATTTTCGCCTGCGGCGCTTTTTACAAATAAATAAATACATCATTTATAACATATGACATGAACCCACATATTGTCCAGAGTTTAACAAAAAAATGTTTGCTGGGTAACTTTGTGTCGATTTTGTATGCAAAAAGTTGAATTTTTGCCCATTTTTAAAGGCTTCCCTAGGGCCTCACCTAGGGTCTAGAAGAACCAGTGAGGGCTTATTAAAAAGTTTATTCTTTCCCCTTTCTAACGGTGTGCTTGGAGGGGTGCCATGCCCCCTCCTTCACCGCCCACTACCCCATTTTTATGCGGCACTATACTAAACATTTCCCACAATATATGTACATGTTTCAATATAGTGACCATGCCAAACCATTGTGTAAATATGCGCTTGGGTTTATTAAAAATGATAATAAAGTTGACTTTTTAAATCACACTGAGTCACTTCATTAAAATTAATTAACGACAACAAACAGTTTTGGACGGCGAGATTGTGCGATGGTTGCACCTTAAAAAATCATATTGATCAACTCGGATTAAAAAATAGTCCATAAACAGGAAGTAAGACGAGAGTTCATTCGGAATCAGTGATTGGGCTAAAATTCTCTAATTGTGACCTGGTGATGAGACTTGGGATTATACCAAGTTACTGAACCAACGTAAGAGCAAAGAAAGCCAATAATTTCTAGCTCATCGTCTCAAATCTTGAGACTTGAGATTATATCAAATTGCTGAATTCAGACGTAAAACTACATAAATTAGAAATAAAAAAAATCAGCCCATTATAAAATTTTATGTGAAAAATCATTCCCATAACAAATCTATACAAAAGCAAATTGAGAAAGTTTGTTTTTGTATTAGTTCACAATATTTGGGAAAATTTGTCACATGAAGTCAAGACAGGGCTGAAAAGCTTTTTGCTATTACCTGGATCAAGTTCATCCTGTACTCAGCGACAGTTATTTTACCGTTCTCTCCATTAAGAATTGCAAAAATACTATTTAGCAGATATTGAATAGATTCGACTGTTGCACATTTTTGTGATAGCTGTTGTAAAGATTCCAGAGATTCGCTTCTTGTTATATTATCTTTGCAATACAAACTGTTAAGAAGGATTTTTCCAAATGATTCCGCATAGTTACTTAAATCTATATTTAATTCGCGTATAACTAGTCCCATTGTTTTTATCGCAACTTCAGGACTTCTCAACATTGACTTTTGTAATACGTGATATATGGTTTCTTCAAAATCTCTTTGCGTGAGTACATTTACCAAAGGTCGGCAAGCAATAACAAAGGAATCGCAAAGTTTCGTCTTAGTTGCTATAACTCCTTTGACAAAGTGATCAAGTAATTCAGATTTGTAGTTATTTATGTTGCTTTCGATTTTTTTATCTTTCTCAAAACGTACGAGTAGCATTAGAAAAACGAAAATGTTATAAGCAGGTTCTTTTTGTATAACTGTTGAAAAACATAGTTCGTAAATCTCGGAATTTTGCCATGAATCAAAAAATATTTTTTCCCCCATTTCTATGATACGTGAATTAAGTGAGACGAGTATATGCTGATATAGAAGACTTTGGTGTTCCACTAATTTGGAATATTCTGTTTTAAAAAGTTCAGAGTTGAAATCTGAATTTTTTATTACGAGGTCAGTCCAACCGATAACAATCAGCGAATATTTGGCAGACTTTTGAATCTGTAACGCAGAAAGTTCTTTGTTTATAACAGCTTTTATCACTGAACTGAATTGTTCAATGGCGACATCATGGTGGTATTTAAGTACGTCCATTATTAGACGTCTAACAAGAAGTTGGGATGCAGAATCTTTATATTTTGTTAATGTTGTCCCTATTACTTTACATATCCCTCTTACAATTGCCGCATTAACGCCTGAAAAATTCTTATTTTTATAAAAGTCATATACAAACATTATATTTTCGTACCAGGATTATTGAGAACAGTCGAGACATTTCGGAACAAATCGGCTCTTTCGTCAGTAGGAACAGAAAGAACTCGATTGGGTAAATCACGTAGCGCTTTAGATAACTACGAAAGAAATACAAATTTTATGTTATATGGAATATGTAATTAACAATCTTAAACACACCTCCACATCCGCCATTTTAAACGATACAAATAGTGAAGGGGTCTACTTATCGATGACAACAGCTAACGTATAAACATCTTAATAACGTGTATCCACGCCAAGTGAATCACTTGTTCAGGGCTTAAGGCCATGCCACATAAGACTTGCTTCGCTTTACGTGACATTTGTAACTTTGTCAGAAAAGCGAAAAACGCAAAAGGTATGCCACAATAAAACTTTGACAATACATACTTTTCGTTTGTTTATTGTGAGTTGTGAAAATCACACGGATCTTTATAAACATATTTACATACATTCGGCATAATTATGAACATTATGGAAGTGTTGTTAATAGTTCTTTCACTCCACGAAGCCTTATTATGTTTTAAAAACATATCAAGGCGGAAAATGTGGGTAAGGGAATTATATCTTTGCTTCCACCTCCTGCACGAACCGGCCACGAAGTGACTTCCACCGTGCTCTGCAATGCTCCTCTATTATAAAAGAAAAAGCCTTTAGTAAATCATCACATATGTATATACATCCATATATGTATATTTAAGTAGTTCAGTTAAATTTTATATTTATGTCAAAAATACACATACATGTCAAAAAATTTACAGCGGGAGCCATATGGTGGCCATGGTTCAACAAAGTTTAATGATCGTAGAGCAAAGCGTATAAATACCTTTTGTACCTTTTCTAGACGATTTATATGAACTGTGTGACTCGGTCTCCATATAAAAGCAGTATATTCGAGTTTAGAACGTACAAACGCGGTATAAAGCATTTTAAGAGTATAAGGGCCAGTTTTTCAGTGCAAGTTGAACTCTGTTTGTCGTTTAAACTAAGTTTAAACTCAGAATGCAGTTTTTCAGTCAACTTTAAACGGAGTTTAAACTAAGTTTAAACGGCCGATTGTGCTCGGTTAAACTTAGTTTAACTTATCAGCTGTTTGCTAACTGCTTCGTTTTGGTTGCAACAAAATTATTTGGGCGCAAGGAAACAAAGTTTAAATTCAAACTGAGTTTAACTAAACTTAGTTTAAACTAAGTTTAAACCAGCACTGAAAAACTGGCCCTAAGGATCGGTGAACTCAGAAGAGTGACGTCTAACAAATGCTAGCATGGCAAAAGAGTCGGCGATAGTTTTATTTAAGTGCGAAGTGAAAGTGAGTTTTGAGTCAAAATGTACTCCAAGATCTTTGGTCTCACTTTTCGAGTCAAGGCAGATATTCGCAATTGAATAAGATGTTTCAAGTGGTAATTTTGATTTGGAAAAAGATACTTTATGGCATTTTTTGATGTTAAGTAAAAGCCGATTCTTAATACACCATATATGAAGCTTCTCAAGCTGCGATTGAAGCTCGGCCGAGTCATTAGCGCATCTAATCTCCGAATACATTTTCAAGTCATCGGCAAACAGAAGAAACTTGGCATTTGAAAAGCAGGAACTGATGTCATTAATAAAAAGTAAGAAAAATAATGGGCCCAAGATACTTTCCTGTTGAACCCCTGAAAGAGCAATAAATGGCTTAGATGAAATACCATCAATAACCACCTTACTGGTTCTCAAGCATAGATAGGACCTGATCCAATCCAATAAACGCGAATGGATTCCTATACATTCTAATTTAGTCAATAAAATATTGTGAGAAATCTTGTCGAAAGCCTTTGAAAAATCGGTGTAAATCACATCTAATTGAGAGCCGTTACGAAAAGTTGAGAAACAATCTTCCGTAAAAACTGCAAGGTTGGTTACTGTGGATCTGTCAGGTACAAAGCCATGCTGATTTGGACAGATCAAGTGCTTGACATTAAAGTAAAGTTTTGTTTTAATTATACTTTCGAAAATTTTGGCAATTGTTGATAATTTGCTAATCGGTCTATAATTTTCAACGTCGCATTTGTTACCAGTTTTGAAAATTGGCGTGATTGATGATCTCTTCCAATCATCAATGAACAGACCCTCAGAAAGAGATTTATTGAAGATTAATAGCAGAGGCTTCACTAGGGAAGTACAGTTTTTAAACAGTATGGCGGAAAAACCATCTGTGTCCATCTGCGACGAGCTTTTTATATTCTTGATACCTTCAAAAATCTCATCTTCGCTTAGAGTAAGTAAACCTAAGTCTAAAGTAGACGTGCTATTAGTGAGATTTCTACGAATATTCGAGAGTTCATCAACTGACAGGTCATTATCAGATACAAAGTTAGACGAAAAGAAGCTTGCAAAGAGATTAGCCGCTTCGGACACAGAGGCCGCATTTTCACATTTATAGAGTACAGTCTTAGGTACACTTGAGCCAGTTTTTCTGGATTTAATGTACGACCAAAAATATTTCGGACTTATTTTAATATTTGATTCGAAACCATGAATATAGTTTTTGTAACAAGCCTCATTCAATTTGCAAAACTCTTTTTGGTAATAACGATATTTCCTGAGAAAGCATTGCTTTTTAGTAACCTTGAGTTTTTTATAAAACTTATTTTTCAAATTTTTTAGATGCTTTAAATCCCTCGAGAACCAAGGAAGTTTATACGTCTTAGGTTTGAAAGTAGGCACATAGTTAGAACATTGATCAAATAAATAGGTTTTGAATACATTAAAACAACCTTCGACTTCGATATCCTGAAATAAATTATCCCAGTTTATTCCACTTAACGCAAGATCCAATGCATCAAAATCGCAGCGACTATAATTTAATGAAGCAGTTTTTTGTGCTGGGGAATCATCAAAAAATTCAAAAAATTCAAAAACTAATTCCAAAGGCAAATGATAAGAGTTAGGTGGAGATATAGAAGAAGAAGGTTTTGATATTACAAAGTTAATGTTGTACGTTACTAAGACTAAATCTATAATGCGATTAATATAATTTCTGTGGCCATTTATTTGAGTTAGGCCAATACTTAAGAGGTTATCAATAACATATGACTCAACAGAGCTGTGAACATTTGAGGGAGTCAAGAATAGATTATTATCGTAAAACGACCAATTTATATTGCTTAAATTAAAATCACCAAGTACACAAATTTGGCTATCTCCAATGCCATGATGCAGCGCCAAGAGATTATCGATATGCGACTTGTACAAATTTTCACAGCTAAGTGGAGGTATATAAGAGACGCAAAGATATAACAAACTAAGGGAACCGCTAACACGCACACAAAGTTGGTCGATGATTGTGTCCTCGTTCAGAAGAGGACAAACCGACGCTTTGAGGTTGTTTCGGGCCGCAATCAATACTCCTCCGCCTCGGCTACATCCAGTTTTAATAGGATCCCTATCCTTCCGGAAAACATCATAAAGGTTAGGATCGAAAAACTCCGCATTGAAAAAATTTGCATTGAGCCAAGATTCGAAAAATAACAAACATATCATACTCCAAGTGCGCACTTAGCATTTGAACTGTATTAGCCTTGGTACGGAGACCAGAGGCATTTTCATAATATATTTTAATGTGTTTGTTAGACTTTGGTGGAACAATTACTTTGATAGGAGATCTTCTCCTTGTTTTTGAAAAAAACGGAACTGTCTAATATTAACGCTGATTGGCCAGATATCAGGTTTCAGCAGATTAGAATATGCATGCTCAGGAACACCCAGCTTAAAGTTTATGTATTTGAGAGAGTCCTCATTAGCATCTTTCTTTACCAGTTTGTAGCAGGCAATTTGTTGCTTATCAATGGTAACATGTTTTGCCACATAGTTGATAATATCATCTTCAGAAACAGATGGCTTAAACGACGATAGATGGAGCCACTTCAGACGCGCAAATACTCCCAAATCATTATTATCGTTACGGCCAACCACAACGTTTCTCTGCTTCGACGCCCTCTTACGCCTCACAGTATTCCATTCAGCGCCCATCGGTGGCAGGGTAGTAGCATTCACTGTATCTAACAATGCACACGACGCTTGTGTAGATGCAGAAGGCAGATTCATCGCAAAGTCACTGCAAACAACAGCTTCAGAAGGTAAAGTCGTTTCTGTCGATAACGCAGTCGGTTGTCGTTTAGAAATCGATGTCAAAGACACAGATGCAACATTATTATCATCATCCGGCGAACAAACATTGTTATTAACCGCAGAGCGAGTAGTAGATGATAATGCAGTCGTTTGTTGTTGAGAAGCCGACGGCAAAGTAATATCAATCGCCTCAGCAGAAATAAATGAAGATGTAATGGCAACAGTCGGAGAACTCATATTGGCAGAAGGGCCACATAATGATTTTGCAGCAACAACAGCATTGACAATTTGAGAGTGAGATTTGCTTCCAATTGCCGAGCTCGGCGATTTCGTTTTCCGTGAGTCAGGTGTTATACATATGTATATTGCGAGAGATTTCATTGGAGAAATACGACATCTCCACAGAAACTAGCTGATGTTCTAACATCTGTCATTTTGGCAGAAAAAAATGAAAAATGTTTTGTATATTTTAATGTGTGGGCAGTTTGATGTCTTGACATAAACATTTGTAAGATGGCGTCAAACAAGTAAAGGCCATGCCACATAAGACTTGCTTCGCTTTACGTGACATTTGTAACATTGTCAGGGAAGCGAAAAACGCAAAAGGTATGCCACAATAAAACTTTGACAATACATACTTTTCGTTTGTTTATTGTGAGTTGTGAAAATCGCACGGAACTTTATAAACATATTTACATACATTCGGCATAATTATGAACATTATGGAAGTGTTGTTAATAGTTCTTTCACTCCACGAAGCCTTATTATGTTTTAAAAACATATCAAGGCGGAAAATGTGGGTAAGGGAATTATATCTTTGCTTCCACCTCCTGCACGAACCGGCCACGAAGTGACTTCCACCGTGCTCTGCAATGCTCCTCTATTATAAAAGAAAAAGCCTTTAGTAAATCATCACATATGTATATACATCCATATATGTATATTTAAGTAGTTCAGTTAAATTTTATATTTATGTCAAAAATACACATACATGTCAAAAAATTGACAGCGGGAGCCATATGGTGGCCATGGTTCAACAAAGTTTAATGATCGTAGAGCAAAGCGTATAAATACGGTCGACTTCCTAAACGCAAGTTGCAATGCATATTTACAATGCATAGAATTCCTAAACGCATACTTGAATTTTCTGGCAACGCCTAATGTTCCTAAACGTTTGGCAACTCAGTTAGATGAGCATCAGATGTCAAAATCATGCATCATTTTTATTTGGTATGCAAAGGAGTTACAATGGCAGAGTAAGTGATTTTATTTTTTATAACTTAGTTATTTATTTGTTTATTTGTGCTTTATGACTAATTTAATACATGTGTATGCATGTTTCTTATGTTACAGAGAAAAAAAGTGGACACATGAGCGAAAAAATTAAATTATTAAATCAATATTTGCAGAGTTAGCTGGAGCTAATTCTTCAGCACTTGTCAATAAAACGGATACATGATTTCTTGTCGCGTCCATATTTACAAAAATTTTAATATTTGTAATAACAAGTGTTTATGACATATGTTTTGTGTATAAGTTGTAGAGTGACGTTCCTAAATGCCGTCAATATGCAAAGCATTTTTCTGCAAAGCAGGGTTGCTTTTAAGATCTGCTTTGCATTGCATACGCATTTTTTTGAGTTATGCATTGCAACTTGCGTTTAGGAAGTCGACCTACCTTTTGTACCTTTTCTAGACGATTTATATGAACTGTGTGACTCGGTCTCCATATAAAAGCAGTATATTCGAGTTTAGAACGTACAAACGCGGTATAAAGCATTTTAAGAGTATAAGGATCGGTGAACTCAGAAGAGTGACGTCTATTTTTTAAGTGCGAAGTGAAAGTGAGTTTTGAGTCAAAATGTACTCCAAGATCTTTGGTCTCACTTTTCGAGTCAAGGCAGATATTCGCAATTGAATAAGATGTTTCAAGTGGTAATTTTGATTTGGAAAAAGATACTTTATGGCATTTTTTGATGTTAAGTAAAAGCCGATTCTTAATACACCATATATGAAGCTTCTCAAGCTGCGATTGAAGCTCGGCCGAGTCATTAGCGCATCTAATCTCCGAATACATTTTCAAGTCATCGGCAAACAGAAGAAACTTGGCATTAGAAAAGCAGGAACTGATGTCATTAATTAAGAGTAAGAAAACTAATGGGCCCAAGATACTTTCCTGTTGAACCCCTGAAAGAGCAATAAATGGCTTAGATGAAATACCATCAATAACCACCTTACTGGTTCTCAAGCATAGATAGGACCTGATCCAATCCAATAAACGCGAATGGATTCCTATACATTCTAATTTAGTCAATAAAATATTGTGAGAAATCTTGTCGAAAGCCTTTGAAAAATCGGTGTAAATCACATCTAATTGAGAGCCGTTACGAAAAGTTGAGAAACAATCTTCCGTAAAAACTGCAAGGTTGGTTACTGTGGATCTGTCAGGTACAAAGCCATGCTGATTTGGACAGATCAAGTGCTTGACATTAAAGTAAAGTTTTGTTTTAATTATACTTTCGAAAATTTTGGCAATTGTTGATAATTTGCTAATCGGTCTATAATTTTCAACGTCGCATTTGTTACCAGTTTTGAAAATTGGCGTGATTGATGATCTCTTCCAATCATCAATGAACAGACCCTCAGAAAGAGATTTATTGAAGATTAATAGCAGAGGCTTCACTAGGGAAGTACAGTTTTTAAACAGTATGGCGGAAAAACCATCTGCGTCCATCTGCGACGAGCTTTTTATATTGTTGATACCTTCAAAAATCTCATCTTCGCTTAGAGTAAGTAAACCTAAGTCTTAAGTAGACGTGCTATTAGTGAGATTTTTACGAATATTCGAGAGTTCATCAACTGACAGGTCATTATCAGATACAAAGTTAGACGAAAAGAAGCTTGCAAAGAGATTAGCCGCTTCGGACACAGAGGCCGCATTTTCACATTTACAGAGTACAGTCTTAGGTACACTTGAGCCAGTTGTTCTGGATTTAATGTACGACCAAAAATATTTCGGACTTATTTTAATATTTGATTCGAAACTATGAATATAGTTTTTGTAACAAGTCTCATTCAATTTGCAAAACTCTTTTTGGTAATAACGATATTTCCTGAGAAAGCATTGCTTTTTAGTAACCTTGAATTTTTTATAAAACTTATTTTTCAAATTTTTTAGATGCTTTAAATCCTTCGAGAACCAAGGAAGTTTATACGTCTTAGGTTTGAAAGTAGGCACATAGTTAGAACATTGATCAAATAAATAGGTTTTGAATACATTAAAACAACCTTCGACTTCGATATCCTGAAATAAATCATCCCAGTTTATTCCACTTAACGCAAGATCCAATGCATCAAAATCGCAGCGACTATAATTTAATGAAGCAGTTTTTTGTGCTGGGGAATCATCAAAAAATTCAAAAAATTCAAAAACTAATTCCAAAGGCAAATGATAAGAGTTAGGTGGAGATATAGAAGAAGAAGGTTTTGATATTACAAAGTTAATGTTGTACGTTACTAATACTATGTTCTGACTGCGCCGTTAACTCGAGTTTATGAGCAATTTTGGAGTTTAACGTCAAACACTTCTCATAAACTCGGAGTTTACCATACAAAAATTTTTTGTCTAACTCGCTTTAAACACCACTTTTTTTGGTGTTTATGGACGTGCAACCCTTATTTGAACAAATATTAGGCCGCACTGTTGACAAATTTTGGCATTATTGTTTAAAAGTTTTGCTGCACTGTTTACTGGTTTGACAGTTCATAATTTCAAATACGAGGGCGGTTTGATAGGTCATCGACTTTTGGAATTTCCCGCACAGAAACTTTAATTTCATCATTGCTGCTTTTAACTGCCATCTTATAATAAACTACTAAGTATGCTGATAAAGCAATATTTTTGCGTAAAAAAAACCATCAACTAAATCAAGCAAAGGCTTGATAAATACTATAAGGACCTTGCACAAACAATTTCAATAGTTTAAAATTGAATTACTAAGTTCCGTTGTTGTCGAGGCATCACAAGTGGCACCGAAAGTTCAGGTCGCCCAAAAGTGGTCGTTACACCAGAAATCGTCGTTAGAATCCATGGAATGATATTGGAAGACCGGAGAACGAAAGTGTGTGAGGTGGCTAAGGTTGTAGGTAACCAACTGAGCGGGAACCTCACAACTAAAACGAATATTTGTATGTATATAAAAAAGCTATCCGCGCGATGGGTGCCGCGATTGCTTACACTCGACCATAAGCGTAACCGGTTGATCTCGTCAAAACCATGGACTACGAATTGCTGCCCCATCCAGCATATTCTCCAGATTTAGCCCAATGCGACTATTTCCTATTTCTAAACTGGGCTGGGTGGTAAGTGGTTTGGGTCAAATGAAGAGAATATCACAAAAACAAACGCTTATTTTAAAAGCCTTGAGAAAAGCTATAATAAAGGAATAAAAAATGGTGTATAGAGTTGAAAGGAGAATATGTTAAGGTATATAACGCTTTTTTGCCGAAAAAATATGTTTTATTCAAAAGTCAATGATTTATCAAACCGCCTTCGTTAATAATTTGTAAACAAAAGGAATCAAATTTCACAAACAAAAATTTCAAATAATGATGCAAAACCACCGTCACCACAAATCGCCGTCTACTATGGAGTTGCCTTCGCATTCAACATTGCTCAGTGTTCCATGCCATCGCAAGCATTATCCAATTATATGCACTTTTTTTTAAACATTTGTAAATAAAGGTACAAATGTATTTTCATAAGCAAAACAAAATTTGTATTTGAAAGTAAATAAACAAATGTCAATTAAACTCAAAGTTTCTTAAACACCTCAATGAGAACGCTTGACAGTTGTTCATAAACTCAAAACCACAAACTCGAGTTTACTGCGCAGTCAGAACATAGTATAAGACTAAATCTAAAATGCGATTAATATAATTTCTGTGGCCATTTATTTGAGTTAGGCCAATACTTAAGAGGTTATCAATAACATATGACTCAACAGAGCTGTGAACATTTGAGGGAGTCAAGAATAGATTATTATCGTAAAACGACCAATTTATATTGCTTAAATTAAAATCACCAAGTACACAAATTTGGCTATCTCCAATGCCATGATGCAGCGCCAAGAGATTATCGATATGCGACTTGTACAAATTTTCACAGCTAAGTGGAGGTATATAAGAGACGCAAAGATATAACAAACTAAGGGAACCGCTAACACGCACACAAAGTTGGTCGATGATTGTGTCCTCGTTCAGAAGAGGACAAACCGACGCTTTGAGGTTGTTTCGGGCCGCAATCAATACTCCTCCGCCTCGGCTACATCCAGTTTTAATAGGATCCCTATCCTTCCGGAAAACATCATAAAGGTTAGGATCGAAAAACTCCGCATTGAAAAAATTTGCATTGAGCCAAGATTCGAAAAATAACAAACATATCATACTCCAAGTGCGCACTTAGCATTCGAACTGTATTAGCCTTGGTACGGAGACTAGAGGCATTTTCATAATATATTTTAATGTGTTTGTTAGACTTTGGTGGAACAACTACTTTGATAGGAGATCTTCTCCTTGTTTTTGAAAAAAACGGAACTGTCTAATATTAACGCTGATTGGCCAGATATCAGGTTTCAGCAGATTAGAATATGCATGCTCAGGAACACCCAGCTTAAAGTTTATGTATTTGAGAGAGTCCTCATTAGCATCTTTCTTTACCAGTTTGTAGCAGGCAATTTGTTGCTTATCAATGGTAACATGTTTTGCCACATAGTTGATAATATCATCTTCAGAAACAGATGGCTTAAACGAATCATTATTATCGTTACGGCCAACCACAACGTTTCTCTGCTTCGACGCCCTCTTACGCCTCACAGTATTCCATTCAGCGCCCATCGGTGGCAGGGTAGTAGCATTCACTGTATCTAACAATGCACACGACGCTTGTGTAGATGCAGAAGGCAGATTCATCGCAAAGTCACTGCAAACAACAGCTTCAGAAGGTAAAGTCGTTTCTGTCGATAACGCAGTCGGTTGTCGTTTAGAAATCGATGTCAAAGACACAGATGCAACATTATTATCATCATCCGGCGAACAAACATTGTTATTAACCGCAGAGCGAGTAGTAGATGATAATGCAGTCGTTTGTTGTTGAGAAGCCGACGGCAAAGTAATATCAATCGCCTCAGCAGAAATAAATGAAGATGTAATGGCAACAGTCGGAGAACTCATATTGGCAGAAGGGCCACATAATGATTTTGCAGCAACAACAGCATTGACAATTTGAGAGTGAGATTTGCTTCCAATTGCCGAGCTCGGCGATTTCGTTTTCCGTGAGTCAGGTGTTATACATATGTATATTGCGAGAGATTTCATTGGAGAAATACGATATCTCCACAGAAACTAGCTGATGTTCTAACATCTGTCATTTTGGCAGAAAAAAATGAAAAATGTTTTGTATATTTTAATGTGTGGGCAGTTTGATGTCTTGACATAAACATTTGTAAGATGGCGTCAAACAAGTAAAGGCCATGCCACATAAGACTTGCTTCGCTTTACGTGACATTTGTAACATTGTCAGGGAAGCGAAAAACGCAAAAGGTATGCCACAATAAAACTTTGACAATACATACTTTTCGTTTGTTTATTGTGAGTTGTGAAAATCGCACGGAACTTTATAAACATATTTACATACATTCGGCATAATTATGAACATTATGGAAGTGTTGTTAATAGTTCTTTCACTCCACGAAGCCTTATTATGTTTTAAAAACATATCAAGGCGGAAAATGTGGGTAAGGGAATTATATCTTTGCTTCCACCTCCTGCACGAACCGGCCACGAAGTGACTTCCACCGTGCTCTGCAATGCTCCTCTATTATAAAAGAAAAAGCCTTTAGTAAATCATCACATATGTATATACATCCATATATGTATATTTAAGTAGTTCAGTTAAATTTTATATTTATGTCAAAAATACACATACATGTCAAAAAATTGACAGCGGGAGCCATATGGTGGCCATGGTTCAACAAAGTTTAATGATCGTAGAGCAAAGCGTATAAATACCTTTTGTACCTTTTCTAGACGATTTATATGAACTGTGTGACTCGGTCTCCATATAAAAGCAGTATATTCGAGTTTAGAACGTACAAACGCGGTATAAAGCATTTTAAGAGTATAAGGATCGGTGAACTCAGAAGAGTGACGTCTATTTTTTAAGTGCGAAGTGAAAGTGAGTTTTGAGTCAAAATGTACTCCAAGATCTTTGGTCTCACTTTTCGAGGCAAGGCAGATATTCGCAATTGAATAAGATGTTTCAAGTGGTAATTTTGATTTGGAAAAAGATACTTTATGGCATTTTTTGATGTTAAGTAAAAGCCGATTCTTAATACACCATATATGAAGCTTCTCAAGCTGCGATTGAAGCTCGGCCGAGTCATTAGCGCATCTAATCTCCGAATACATTTTCAAGTCATCGGCAAACAGAAGAAACTTGGCATTAGAAAAGCAGGAACTGATGTCATTAATAAAGAGTAAGAAAAATAATGGGCCCAAGATACTTTCCTGTTGAACCCCTGAAAGAGCAATAAATGGCTTAGATGAAATACCATCAATAACCACCTTACTGGTTCTCAAGCATAGATAGGACCTGATCCAATCCAATAAACGCGAATGGATTCCTATACATTCTAATTTAGTCAATAAAATATTGTGAGAAATCTTGTCGAAAGCCTTTGAAAAATCGGTGTAAATCACATCTAATTGAGAGCCGTTACGAAAAGTTGAGAAACAATCTTCCGTAAAAACTGCAAGGTTGGTTACTGTGGATCTGTCAGGTACAAAGCCATGCTGATTTGGACAGATCAAGTGCTTGACATTAAAGTAAAGTTTTGTTTTAATTATACTTTCGAAAATTTTGGCAATTGTTGATAATTTGCTAATCGGTCTATAATTTTCAACGTCGCATTTGTTACCAGTTTTGAAAATTGGCGTGATTGATGATCTCTTCCAATCATCAATGAACAGACCCTCAGAAAGAGATTTATTGAAGATTAATAGCAGAGGCTTCACTAGGGAAGTACAGTTTTTAAACAGTATGGCGGAAAAACCATCTGCGTCCATCTGCGACGAGCTTTTTATATTGTTGATACCTTCAAAAATCTCATCTTCGCTTAGAGTAAGTAAACCTAAGTCTTAAGTAGACGTGCTATTAGTGAGATTTTTACGAATATTCGAGAGTTCATCAACTGACAGGTCATTATCAGATACAAAGTTAGACGAAAAGAAGCTTGCAAAGAGATTAGCCGCTTCGGACACAGAGGCCGCATTTTCACATTTACAGAGTACAGTCTTAGGTACACTTGAGCCAGTTGTTCTGGATTTAATGTACGACCAAAAATATTTCGGACTTATTTTAATATTTGATTCGAAACTATGAATATAGTTTTTGTAACAAGTCTCATTCAATTTGCAAAACTCTTTTTGGTAATAACGATATTTCCTGAGAAAGCATTGCTTTTTAGTAACCTTGAATTTTTTATAAAACTTATTTTTCAAATTTTTTAGATGCTTTAAATCCTTCGAGAACCAAGGAAGTTTATACGTCTTAGGTTTGAAAGTAGGCACATAGTTAGAACATTGATCAAATAAATAGGTTTTGAATACATTAAAACAACCTTCGACTTCGATATCCTGAAATAAATCATCCCAGTTTATTCCACTTAACGCAAGATCCAATGCATCAAAATCGCAGCGACTATAATTTAATGAAGCAGTTTTTTGTGCTGGGGAATCATCAAAGAATTCAAAAAATTCAAAAACTAATTCCAAAGGCAAATGATAAGAGTTAGGTGGAGATATAGAAGAAGAAGGTTTTGATATTACAAAGTTAATGTTGTACGTTACTAATACTATGTTCTGACTGCGCCGTTAACTCGAGTTTATGAGCAATTTTGGAGTTTAACGTCAAACACTTCTCATAAACTCGGAGTTTACCATACAAAAATTTTTTGTCTAACTCGCTTTAAACACCACTTTTTTTGGTGTTTATGGACGTGCAACCCTTATTTGAACAAATATTAGGCCGCACTGTTGACAAATTTTGGCATTATTGTTTAAAAGTTTTGCTGCACTGTTTACTGGTTTGACAGTTCATAATTTCAAATACGAGGGCGGTTTGATAGGTCATCGACTTTTGGAATTTCCCGCACAGAAACTTTAATTTCATCATTGCTGCTTTTAACTGCCATCTTATAATAAACTACTAAGTATGCTGATAAAGCAATATTTTTGCGTAAAAAAAACCATCAACTAAATCAAGCAAAGGCTTGATAAATACTATAAGGACCTTGCACAAACAATTTCAATAGTTTAAAATTGAATTACTAAGTTCCGTTGTTGTCGAGGCATCACAAGTGGCACCGAAAGTTCAGGTCGCCCAAAAGTGGTCGTTACACCAGAAATCGTCGTTAGAATCCATGGAATGATATTGGAAGACCGGAGAACGAAAGTGTGTGAGGTGGCTAAGGTTGTAGGTAACCAACTGAGCGGGAACCTCACAACTAAAACGAATATTTGTATGTATATAAAAAAGCTATCCGCGCGATGGGTGCCGCGATTGCTTACACTCGACCATAAGCGTAACCGGTTGATCTCGTCAAAACCATGGACTACGAATTGCTGCCCCATCCAGCATATTCTCCAGATTTAGCCCAATGCGACTATTTCCTATTTCTAAACTGGGCTGGGTGGTAAGTGGTTTGGGTCAAATGAAGAGAATATCACAAAAACAAACGCTTATTTTAAAAGCCTTGAGAAAAGCTATAATAAAGGAATAAAAAATGGTGTATAGAGTTGAAAGGAGAATATGTTAAGGTATATAACGCTTTTTTGCCGAAAAAATATGTTTTATTCAAAAGTCAATGATTTATCAAACCGCCTTCGTTAATAATTTGTAAACAAAAGGAATCAAATTTCACAAACAAAAATTTCAAATAATGATGCAAAACCACCGTCACCACAAATCGCCGTCTACTATGGAGTTGCCTTCGCATTCAACATTGCTCAGTGTTCCATGCCATCGCAAGCATTATCCAATTATATGCACTTTTTTTTAAACATTTGTAAATAAAGGTACAAATGTATTTTCATAAGCAAAACAAAATTTGTATTTGAAAGTAAATAAACAAATGTCAATTAAACTCAAAGTTTCTTAAACACCTCAATGAGAACGCTTGACAGTTGTTCATAAACTCAAAACCACAAACTCGAGTTTACTGCGCAGTCAGAACATAGTATAAGACTAAATCTAAAATGCGATTAATATAATTTCTGTGGCCATTTATTTGAGTTAGGCCAATACTTAAGAGGTTATCAATAACATATGACTCAACAGAGCTGTGAACATTTGAGGGAGTCAAGAATAGATTATTATCGTAAAACGACCAATTTATATTGCTTAAATTAAAATCACCAAGTACACAAATTTGGCTATCTCCAATGCCATGATGCAGCGCCAAGAGATTATCGATATGCGACTTGTACAAATTTTCACAGCTAAGTGGAGGTATATAAGAGACGCAAAGATATAACAAACTAAGGGAACCGCTAACACGCACACAAAGTTGGTCGATGATTGTGTCCTCGTTCAGAAGAGGACAAACCGACGCTTTGAGGTTGTTTCGGGCCGCAATCAATACTCCTCCGCCTCGGCTACATCCAGTTTTAATAGGATCCCTATCCTTCCGGAAAACATCATAAAGGTTAGGATCGAAAAACTCCGCATTGAAAAAATTTGCATTGAGCCAAGATTCGAAAAATAACAAACATATCATACTCCAAGTGCGCACTTAGCATTCGAACTGTATTAGCCTTGGTACGGAGACTAGAGGCATTTTCATAATATATTTTAATGTGTTTGTTAGACTTTGGTGGAACAACTACTTTGATAGGAGATCTTCTCCTTGTTTTTGAAAAAAACGGAACTGTCTAATATTAACGCTGATTGGCCAGATATCAGGTTTCAGCAGATTAGAATATGCATGCTCAGGAACACCCAGCTTAAAGTTTATGTATTTGAGAGAGTCCTCATTAGCATCTTTCTTTACCAGTTTGTAGCAGGCAATTTGTTGCTTATCAATGGTAACATGTTTTGCCACATAGTTGATAATATCATCTTCAGAAACAGATGGCTTAAACGAATCATTATTATCGTTACGGCCAACCACAACGTTTCTCTGCTTCGACGCCCTCTTACGCCTCACAGTATTCCATTCAGCGCCCATCGGTGGCAGGGTAGTAGCATTCACTGTATCTAACAATGCACACGACGCTTGTGTAGATGCAGAAGGCAGATTCATCGCAAAGTCACTGCAAACAACAGCTTCAGAAGGTAAAGTCGTTTCTGTCGATAACGCAGTCGGTTGTCGTTTAGAAATCGATGTCAAAGACACAGATGCAACATTATTATCATCATCCGGCGAACAAACATTGTTATTAACCGCAGAGCGAGTAGTAGATGATAATGCAGTCGTTTGTTGTTGAGAAGCCGACGGCAAAGTAATATCAATCGCCTCAGCAGAAATAAATGAAGATGTAATGGCAACAGTCGGAGAACTCATATTGGCAGAAGGGCCACATAATGATTTTGCAGCAACAACAGCATTGACAATTTGAGAGTGAGATTTGCTTCCAATTGCCGAGCTCGGCGATTTCGTTTTCCGTGAGTCAGGTGTTATACATATGTATATTGCGAGAGATTTCATTGGAGAAATACGACATCTCCACAGAAACTAGCTGATGTTCTAACATCTGTCATTTTGGCAGAAAAAAATGAAAAATGTTTTGTATATTTTAATGTGTGGGCAGTTTGATGTCTTGACATAAACATTTGTAAGATGGCGTCAAACAAGTAAAGGCCATGCCACATAAGACTTGCTTCGCTTTACGTGACATTTGTAACATTGTCAGGGAAGCGAAAAACGCAAAAGGTATGCCACAATAAAACTTTGACAATACATACTTTTCGTTTGTTTATTGTGAGTTGTGAAAATCGCACGGAACTTTATAAACATATTTACATACATTCGGCATAATTATGAACATTATGGAAGTGTTGTTAATAGTTCTTTCACTCCACGAAGCCTTATTATGTTTTAAAAACATATCAAGGCGGAAAATGTGGGTAAGGGAATTATATCTTTGCTTCCACCTCCTGCACGAACCGGCCACGAAGTGACTTCCACCGTGCTCTGCAATGCTCCTCTATTATAAAAGAAAAAGCCTTTAGTAAATCATCACATCTGTATATACATCCATATATGTATATTTAAGTAGTTCAGTTAAATTTTATATTTATGTCAAAAATACACATACATGTCAAAAAATTGACAGCGGGAGCCATATGGTGGCCATGGTTCAACAAAGTTTAATGATCGTAGAGCAAAGCGTATAAATACCTTTTGTACCTTTTCTAGACGATTTATATGAACTGTGTGACTCGGTCTCCATATAAAAGCAGTATATTCGAGTTTAGAACGTACAAACGCGGTATAAAGCATTTTAAGAGTATAAGGATCGGTGAACTCAGAAGAGTGACGTCTATTTTTTAAGTGCGAAGTGAAAGTGAGTTTTGAGTCAAAATGTACTCCAAGATCTTTGGTCTCACTTTTCGAGTCAAGGCAGATATTCGCAATTGAATAAGATGTTTCAAGTGGTAATTTTGATTTGGAAAAAGATACTTTATGGCATTTTTTGATGTTAAGTAAAAGCCGATTCTTAATACACCATATATGAAGCTTCTCAAGCTGCGATTGAAGCTCGGCCGAGTCATTAGCGCATCTAATCTCCGAATACATTTTCAAGTCATCGGCAAACAGAAGAAACTTGGCATTAGAAAAGCAGGAACTGATGTCATTAATAAAGAGTAAGAAAAATAATGGGCCCAAGATACTTTCCTGTTGAACCCCTGAAAGAGCAATAAATGGCTTAGATGAAATACCATCAATAACCACCTTACTGGTTCTCAAGCATAGATAGGACCTGATCCAATCCAATAAACGCGAATGGATTCCTATACATTCTAATTTAGTCAATAAAATATTGTGAGAAATCTTGTCGAAAGCCTTTGAAAAATCGGTGTAAATCACATCTAATTGAGAGCCGTTACGAAAAGTTGAGAAACAATCTTCCGTAAAAACTGCAAGGTTGGTTACTGTGGATCTGTCAGGTACAAAGCCATGCTGATTTGGACAGATCAAGTGCTTGACATTAAAGTAAAGTTTTGTTTTAATTATACTTTCGAAAATTTTGGCAATTGTTGATAATTTGCTAATCGGTCTATAATTTTCAACGTCGCATTTGTTACCAGTTTTGAAAATTGGCGTGATTGATGATCTCTTCCAATCATCAATGAACAGACCCTCAGAAAGAGATTTATTGAAGATTAATAGCAGAGGCTTCACTAGGGAAGTACAGTTTTTAAACAGTATGGCGGAAAAACCATCTGCGTCCATCTGCGACGAGCTTTTTATATTGTTGATACCTTCAAAAATCTCATCTTCGCTTAGAGTAAGTAAACCTAAGTCTTAAGTAGACGTGCTATTAGTGAGATTTTTACGAATATTCGAGAGTTCATCAACTGACAGGTCATTATCAGATACAAAGTTAGACGAAAAGAAGCTTGCAAAGAGATTAGCCGCTTCGGACACAGAGGCCGCATTTTCACATTTACAGAGTACAGTCTTAGGTACACTTGAGCCAGTTTTTCTGGATTTAATGTACGACCAAAAATATTTCGGACTTATTTTAATATTTGATTCGAAACTATGAATATAGTTTTTGTAACAAGTCTCATTCAATTTGCAAAACTCTTTTTGGTAATAACGATATTTCCTGAGAAAGCATTGCTTTTTAGTAACCTTGAATTTTTTATAAAACTTATTTTTCAAATTTTTTAGATGCTTTAAATCCTTCGAGAACCAAGGAAGTTTATACGTCTTAGGTTTGAAAGTAGGCACATAGTTAGAACATTGATCAAATAAATAGGTTTTGAATACATTAAAACAACCTTCGACTTCGATATCCTGAAATAAATCATCCCAGTTTATTCCACTTAACGCAAGATCCAATGCATCAAAATCGCAGCGACTATAATTTAATGAAGCAGTTTTTTGTGCTGGGGAATCATCAAAAAATTCAAAAAATTCAAAAACTAATTCCAAAGGCAAATGATAAGAGTTAGGTGGAGATATAGAAGAAGAAGGTTTTGATATTACAAAGTTAATGTTGTACGTTACTAATACTATGTTCTGACTGCGCCGTTAACTCGAGTTTATGAGCAATTTTGGAGTTTAACGTCAAACACTTCTCATAAACTCGGAGTTTACCATACAAAAATTTTTTGTCTAACTCGCTTTAAACACCACTTTTTTTGGTGTTTATGGACGTGCAACCCTTATTTGAACAAATATTAGGCCGCACTGTTGACAAATTTTGGCATTATTGTTTAAAAGTTTTGCTGCACTGTTTACTGGTTTGACAGTTCATAATTTCAAATACGAGGGCGGTTTGATAGGTCATCGACTTTTGGAATTTCCCGCACAGAAACTTTAATTTCATCATTGCTGCTTTTAACTGCCATCTTATAATAAACTACTAAGTATGCTGATAAAGCAATATTTTTGCGTAAAAAAAACCATCAACTAAATCAAGCAAAGGCTTGATAAATACTATAAGGACCTTGCACAAACAATTTCAATAGTTTAAAATTGAATTACTAAGTTCCGTTGTTGTCGAGGCATCACAAGTGGCACCGAAAGTTCAGGTCGCCCAAAAGTGGTCGTTACACCAGAAATCGTCGTTAGAATCCATGGAATGATATTGGAAGACCGGAGAACGAAAGTGTGTGAGGTGGCTAAGGTTGTAGGTAACCAACTGAGCGGGAACCTCACAACTAAAACGAATATTTGTATGTATATAAAAAAGCTATCCGCGCGATGGGTGCCGCGATTGCTTACACTCGACCATAAGCGTAACCGGTTGATCTCGTCAAAACCATGGACTACGAATTGCTGCCCCATCCAGCATATTCTCCAGATTTAGCCCAATGCGACTATTTCCTATTTCTAAACTGGGCTGGGTGGTAAGTGGTTTGGGTCAAATGAAGAGAATATCACAAAAACAAACGCTTATTTTAAAAGCCTTGAGAAAAGCTATAATAAAGGAATAAAAAATGGTGTATAGAGTTGAAAGGAGAATATGTTAAGGTATATAACGCTTTTTTGCCGAAAAAATATGTTTTATTCAAAAGTCAATGATTTATCAAACCGCCTTCGTTAATAATTTGTAAACAAAAGGAATCAAATTTCACAAACAAAAATTTCAAATAATGATGCAAAACCACCGTCACCACAAATCGCCGTCTACTATGGAGTTGCCTTCGCATTCAACATTGCTCAGTGTTCCATGCCATCGCAAGCATTATCCAATTATATGCACTTTTTTTTAAACATTTGTAAATAAAGGTACAAATGTATTTTCATAAGCAAAACAAAATTTGTATTTGAAAGTAAATAAACAAATGTCAATTAAACTCAAAGTTTCTTAAACACCTCAATGAGAACGCTTGACAGTTGTTCATAAACTCAAAACCACAAACTCGAGTTTACTGCGCAGTCAGAACATAGTATAAGACTAAATCTAAAATGCGATTAATATAATTTCTGTGGCCATTTATTTGAGTTAGGCCAATACTTAAGAGGTTATCAATAACATATGACTCAACAGAGCTGTGAACATTTGAGGGAGTCAAGAATAGATTATTATCGTAAAACGACCAATTTATATTGCTTAAATTAAAATCACCAAGTACACAAATTTGGCTATCTCCAATGCCATGATGCAGCGCCAAGAGATTATCGATATGCGACTTGTACAAATTTTCACAGCTAAGTGGAGGTATATAAGAGACGCAAAGATATAACAAACTAAGGGAACCGCTAACACGCACACAAAGTTGGTCGATGATTGTGTCCTCGTTCAGAAGAGGACAAACCGCACTTTGAGGTTGTTTCGGGCCGCAATCAATACTCCTCCGCCTCGGCTACATCCAGTTTTAATAGGATCCCTATCCTTCCGGAAAACATCATAAAGGTTAGGATCGAAAAACTCCGCATTGAAAAAATTTGCATTGAGCCAAGATTCGAAAAATAACAAACATATCATACTCCAAGTGCGCACTTAGCATTCGAACTGTATTAGCCTTGGTACGGAGACTAGAGGCATTTTCATAATATATTTTAATGTGTTTGTTAGACTTTGGTGGAACAACTACTTTGATAGGAGATCTTCTCCTTGTTTTTGAAAAAAACGGAACTGTCTAATATTAACGCTGATTGGCCAGATATCAGGTTTCAGCAGATTAGAATATGCATGCTCAGGAACACCCAGCTTAAAGTTTATGTATTTGAGAGAGTCCTCATTAGCATCTTTCTTTACCAGTTTGTAGCAGGCAATTTGTTGCTTATCAATGGTAACATGTTTTGCCACATAGTTGATAATATCATCTTCAGAAACAGATGGCTTAAACGAATCATTATTATCGTTACGGCCAACCACAACGTTTCTCTGCTTCGACGCCCTCTTACGCCTCACAGTATTCCATTCAGCGCCCATCGGTGGCAGGGTAGTAGCATTCACTGTATCTAACAATGCACACGACGCTTGTGTAGATGCAGAAGGCAGATTCATCGCAAAGTCACTGCAAACAACAGCTTCAGAAGGTAAAGTCGTTTCTGTCGATAACGCAGTCGGTTGTCGTTTAGAAATCGATGTCAAAGACACAGATGCAACATTATTATCATCATCCGGCGAACAAACATTGTTATTAACCGCAGAGCGAGTAGTAGATGATAATGCAGTCGTTTGTTGTTGAGAAGCCGACGGCAAAGTAATATCAATCGCCTCAGCAGAAATAAATGAAGATGTAATGGCAACAGTCGGAGAACTCATATTGGCAGAAGGGCCACATAATGATTTTGCAGCAACAACAGCATTGACAATTTGAGAGTGAGATTTGCTTCCAATTGCCGAGCTCGGCGATTTCGTTTTCCGTGAGTCAGGTGTTATACATATGTATATTGCGAGATATTTCATTGGAGAAATACGACATCTCCACAGAAACTAGCTGATGTTCTAACATCTGTCATTTTGGCAGAAAAAAATGAAAAATGTTTTGTATATTTTAATGTGTGGGCAGTTTGATGTCTTGACATAAACATTTGTAAGATGGCGTCAAACAAGTAAAGGCCATGCCACATAAGACTTGCTTCGCTTTACGTGACATTTGTAACATTGTCAGGGAAGCGAAAAACGCAAAAGGTATGCCACAATAAAACTTTGACAATACATACTTTTCGTTTGTTTATTGTGAGTTGTGAAAATCGCACGGAACTTTATAAACATATTTACATACATTCGGCATAATTATGAACATTATGGAAGTGTTGTTATTAGTACTTTCACTCCACGAAGCCTTATTATGTTTTAAAAACATATCAAGGCGGAAAATGTGGGTAAGGGAATTATATCTTTGCTTCCACCTCCTGCACGAACCGGCCACGAAGTGACTTCCACCGTGCTCTGCAATGCTCCTCTATTATAAAAGAAAAAGCCTTTAGTAAATCATCACATATGTATATACATCCATATATGTATATTTAAGTAGTTCAGTTAAATTTTATATTTATGTCAAAAATACACATACATGTCAAAAAATTGACAGCGGGAGCCATATGGTGGCCATGGTTCAACAAAGTTTAATGATCGTAGAGCAAAGCGTATAAATACCTTTTGTACCTTTTCTAGACGATTTATATGAACTGTGTGACTCGGTCTCCATATAAAAGCAGTATATTCGAGTTTAGAACGTACAAACGCGGTATAAAGCATTTTAAGAGTATAAGGATCGGTGAACTCAGAAAAGTGACGTCTAACAAATGCTAGCATGGCAAAAGAGTCTGCGATAGTTTTATTTAAGTGCGAAGTGAAAGTGAGTTTTGAGTCAAAATGTACTCCAAGATCTTTGGTCTCACTTTTCGAGTCAAGGCAGATATTCGCAATTGAATAAGATGTTTCAAGTGGTAATTTTGATTTGGAAAAAGATACTTTATGGCATTTTTTGATGTTAAGTAAAAGCCGATTCTTAATACACCATATATGAAGCTTCTCAAGCTGCGATTGAAGCTCGGCCGAGTTATTAGCGCATCTAATCTCCGAATACATTTTCAAGTCATCGGCAAACAGAAGAAACTTGGCATTTGAAAAGCAGGAACTGATGTCATTAATAAAGAGTAAGAAAAATAATGGGCCCAAGATACTTTCCTGTTGAACCCCTGAAAGAGCAATAAATGGCTTAGATGAAATACCATCAATAACCACCTTACTGGTTCTCAAGCATAGATAGGACCTGATCCAATCCAATAAACGCGAATGGATTCCTATACATTCTAATTTAGTCAATAAAATATTGTGAGAAATCTTGTCGAAAGCCTTTGAAAAATCGGTGTAAATCACATCTAATTGAGAGCCGTTACGAAAAGTTGAGAAACAATCTTCCGTAAAAACTGCAAGGTTGGTTACTGTGGATCTGTCAGGTACAAAGCCATGCTGATTTGGACAGATCAAGTGCTTGACATTAAAGTAAAGTTTTGTTTTAATTATACTTTCGAAAATTTTGGCAATTGTTGATAATTTGCTAATCGGTCTATAATTTTCAACGACGCATTTGTTACCAGTTTTGAAAATTGGCGTGATTGATGATCTCTTCCAATCATCAATGAACAGACCCTCAGAAAGAGATTTATTGAAGATTAATAGCAGAGGCTTCACTAGGGAAGTACAGTTTTTAAACAGTATGGCGGAAAAACCATCTGCGTCCATCTGCGACGAGCTTTTTATATTGTTGATACCTTCAAAAATCTCATCTTCGCTTAGAGTAAGTAAACCTAAGTCTAAAGTAGACGTGCTATTAGTGAGATTTTTACGAATATTCGAGAGTTCATCAACTGACAGGTCATTATCAGATACAAAGTTAGACGAAAAGAAGCTTGCAAAGAGATTAGCCGCTTCGGACACAGAGGCCGCATTTTCACATTTACAGAGTACAGTCTTAGGTACACTTGAGCCAGTTTTTCTGGATTTAATGTACGACCAAAAATATTTCGGACTTATTTTAATATTTGATTCGAAACCATGAATATAGTTTTTGTAACAAGTCTCATTCAATTTGCAAAACTCTTTTTGGTAATAACGATATTTCCTGAGAAAGCATTGCTTTTTAGTAACCTTGAATTTTTTATAAAACTTATTTTTAAAATTTTTTAGATGCTTTAAATCCTTCGAGAACCAAGGAAGTTTATACGTCTTAGGTTTGAAAGTAGGCACATAGTTAGAACATTGATCAAATAAATAGGTTTTGAATACATTAAAACAACCTTCGACTTCGATATCCTGAAATAAATTATCCCAGTTTATTCCACTTAACGCAAGATCCAATGCATCAAAATCGCAGCGACTATAATTTAATGAAGCAGTTTTTTGTGCTGGGGAATCATCAAAAAATTCAAAAAATTCAAAAACTAATTCCAAAGGCAAATGATAAGAGTTAGGTGGAGATATAGAAGAAGAAGGTTTTGATATTACAAAGTTAATGTTGTACGTTACTAAGACTAAATCTAAAATGCGATTAATATAATTTCTGTGGCCATTTATTTGAGTTAGGCCAATACTTAAGAGGTTATCAATAACATATGACTCAACAGAGCTGTGAACATTTGAGGGAGTCAAGAATAGATTATTATCGTAAAACGACCAATTTATATTGCTTAAATTAAAATCACCAAGTACACAAATTTGGCTATCTCCAATGCCATGATGCAGCGCCAAGAGATTATCGATATGCGACTTGTACAAATTTTCACAGCTAAGTGGAGGTATATAAGAGACGCAAAGATATAACAAACTAAGGGAACCGCTAACACGCACACAAAGTTGGTCGATGATTGTGTCCTCGTTCAGAAGAGGACAAACCGACGCTTTGAGGTTGTTTCGGGCGGCAATCAATACTCCTCCGCCTCGGCTACATCCAGTTTTAATAGGATCCCAATCCTTCCGGAAAACATCATAAAGGTTAGGATCGAAAAACTCCGCATTGAAAAAATTTGCATTGAGCCAAGATTCGAAAACTAACAAACATATCATACTCCAAGTGCGCACTTAGCATTCGAACTGTATTAGCCTTGGTACGGAGACCAGAGGCATTTTCATAATATATTTTAATGTGTTTGTTAGACTTTGGTGGAACAACTACTTTGATAGGAGATCTTCTCCTTGTTTTTGAAAAAAACGGAACTGTCTAATATTAACGCTGATTGGCCAGATATCAGGTTTCAGCAGATTAGAATATGCATGCTCAGGAACACCCAGCTTAAAGTTTATGTATTTGAGAGAGTCCTCATTAGCATCTTTCTTTACCAGTTTGTAGCAGGCAATTTGTTGCTTATCAATGGTAACATGTTTTGCCACATAGTTGATAATATCATCTTCAGAAACAGATGGCTTAAACGACGATAGATGGAGCCACTTCAGACGCGCAAATACTCCCAAATCATTATTATCGTTACGGCCAACCACAACGTTTCTCTGCTTCGACGCCCTCTTACGCCTCACAGTATTCCATTCAGCGCCCATCGGTGGCAGGGTAGTAGCATTCACTGTATCTAACAATGCACACGACGCTTGTGTAGATGCAGAAGGCAGATTCATCGCAAAGTCACTGCAAACAACAGCTTCAGAAGGTAAAGTCGTTTCTGTCGATAACGCAGTCGGTTGTCGTTTAGAAATCGATGTCAAAGACACAGATGCAACATTATTATCATCATCCGGCGAACAAACATTGTTATTAACCGCAGAGCGAGTAGTAGATGATAATGCATTCGTTTGTTGTTGAGAAGCCGACGGCAAAGTAATATCAATCGCCTCAGCAGAAATAAATGAAGATGTAATGGCAACAGTCGGAAAACTCATATTGGCAGAAGGGCCACATAATGATTTTGCAGCAACAACAGCATTGACAATTTGAGAGTGAGATTTGCTTCCAATTGCCGAGCTCGGCGATTTCGTTTTCCGTGAGTCAGGTGTTATACATATGTATATTGCGAGAGATTTCATTGGAGAAATACGACATCTCCACAGAAACTAGCTGATGTTCTAACATCTGTCATTTTGGCAGAAAAAAATGAAAAATGTTTTGTATATTTTAATGTGTGGGCAGTTTGATGTCTTGACATAAACATTTGTAAGATGGCGTCAAACAAGTAAAGGCCATGCCACATAAGACTTGCTTCGCTTTACGTGACATTTGTAACATTGTCAGGGAAGCGAAAAACGCAAAAGGTATGCCACAATAAAACTTTGACAATACATACTTTTTGTTTGTTTATTGTGAGTTGTGAAAATCGCACGGAACTTTATAAACATATTTACATACATTCGGCATAATTATGAACATTATGGAAGTGTTGTTATTAGTTCTTTCACTCCACGAAGCCTTATTATGTTTTAAAAACATATCAAGGCGGAAAATGTGGGTAAGGGAATTATATCTTTGCTTCCACCTCCTGCACGAACCGGCCACGAAGTGACTTCCACCGTGCTCTGCAATGCTCCTCTATTATAAAAGAAAAAGCCTTTAGTAAATCATCACATATGTATATACATCCATATATGTATATTTAAGTAGTTCAGTTAAATTTTATATTTATGTCAAAAATACACATACATGTCAAAAAATTGACAGCGGGAGCCATATGGTGGCCATGGTTCAACAAAGTTTAATGATCGTAGAGCAAAGCGTATAAATACCTTTTGTACCTTTTCTAGACGATTTATATGAACTGTGTGACTCGGTCTCCATATAAAAGCAGTATATTCGAGTTTAGAACGTACAAACGCGGTATAAAGCATTTTAAGAGTATAAGGATCGGTGAACTCAGAAGAGTGACGTCTATTTTTTAAGTGCGAAGTGAAAGTGAGTTTTGAGTCAAAATGTACTCCAAGATCTTTGGTCTCACTTTTCGAGTCAAGGCAGATATTCGCAATTGAATAAGATGTTTCAAGTGGTAATTTTGATTTGGAAAAAGATACTTTATGGCATTTTTTGATGTTAAGTAAAAGCCGATTCTTAATACACCATATATGAAGCTTCTCAAGCTGCGATTGAAGCTCGGCCGAGTTATTAGCGCATCTAATCTCCGAATACATTTTCAAGTCATCGGCAAACAGAAGAAACTTGGCATTTGAAAAGCAGGAACTGATGTCATTAATAAAGAGTAAGAAAAATAATGGGCCCAAGATACTTTCCTGTTGAACTCCTGAAAGAGCAATAAATGGCTTAGATGAAATACCATCAATAACCACCTTACTGGTTCTCAAGCATAGATAGGACCTGATCCAATCCAATAAACGCGAATGGATTCCTATACATTCTAATTTAGTCAATAAAATATTGTGAGAAATCTTGTCGAAAGCCTTTGAAAAATCGGTGTAAATCACATCTAATTGAGAGCCGTTACGAAAAGTTGAGAAACAATCTTCCGTAAAAACTGCAAGGTTGGTTACTGTGGATCTGTCAGGTACAAAGCCATGCTGATTTGGACAGATCAAGTGCTTGACATTAAAGTAAAGTTTTGTTTTAATTATACTTTCGAAAATTTTGGCAATTGTTGATAATTTGCTAATCGGTCTATAATTTTCAACGACGCATTTGTTACCAGTTTTGAAAATTGGCGTGATTGATGATCTCTTCCAATCATCAATGAACAGACCCTCAGAAAGAGATTTATTGAAGATTAATAGCAGAGGCTTCACTAGGGAAGTACAGTTTTTAAACAGTATGGCGGAAAAACCATCTGCGTCCATCTGCGACGAGCTTTTTATATTCTTGATACCTTCAAAAATCTCATCTTCGCTTAGAGTAAGTAAACCTAAGTCTAAAGTAGACGTGCTATTAGTGAGATTTTTACGAATATTCGAGAGTTCATCAACTGACAGGTCATTATCAGATACAAAGTTAGACGAAAAGAAGCTTGCAAAGAGATTAGCCGCTTCGGACACAGAGGCCGCATTTTCACATTTACAGAGTACAGTCTTAGGTACACTTGAGCCAGTTTTTCTGGATTTAATGTACGACCAAAAATATTTCGGACTTATTTTAATATTTGATTCGAAACCATGAATATAGTTTTTGTAACAAGTCTCATTCAATTTGCAAAACTCTTTTTGGTAATAACGATATTTCCTGAGAAAGCATTGCTTTTTAGTAACCTTGAATTTTTTATAAAACTTATTTTTCAAATTTTTTAGATGCTTTAAATCCTTCGAGAACCAAGGAAGTTTATACGTCTTAGGTTTGAAAGTAGGCACATAGTTAGAACATTGATCAAATAAATAGGTTTTGAATACATTAAAACAACCTTCGACTTCGATATCCTGAAATAAATTATCCCAGTTTATTCCACTTAACGCAAGATCCAATGCATCAAAATCGCAGCGACTATAATTTAATGAAGCAGTTTTTTGTGCTGGGGAATCATCAAAAAATTCAAAAAATTCAAAAACTAATTCCAAAGGCAAATGATAAGAGTTAGGTGGAGATATAGAAGAAGAAGGTTTTGATATTACAAAGTTAATGTTGTACGTTACTAAGACTAAATCTAAAATGCGATTAATATAATTTCTGTGGCCATTTATTTGAGTTAGGCCAATACTTAAGAGGTTATCAATAACATATGACTCAACAGAGCTGTGAACATTTGAGGGAGTCAAGAATAGATTATTATCGTAAAACGACCAATTTATATTGCTTAAATTAAAATCACCAAGTACACAAATTTGGCTATCTCCAATGCCATGATGCAGCGCCAAGAGATTATCGATATGCGACTTGTACAAATTTTCACAGCTAAGTGGAGGTATATAAGAGACGCAAAGATATAACAAACTAAGGGAACCGCTAACACGCACACAAAGTTGGTCGATGATTGTGTCCTCGTTCAGAAGAGGACAAACCGACGCTTTGAGGTTGTTTCGTTCCGCAATCAATACTCCTCCGCCTCGGCTACATCCAGTTTTAATAGGATCCCTATCCTTCCGGAAAACATCATAAAGGTTAGGATCGAAAAACTCCGCATTGAAAAAATTTGCATTGAGCCAAGATTCGAAAAATAACAAACATATCATACTCCAAGTGCGCACTTTCGAACTGTATTAGCCTTGGTACGGAGACCAGAGGCATTTTCATAATATATTTTAATGTGTTTGTTAGACTTTGGTGGAACAACTACTTTGATAGGAGATCTTCTCCTTGTTTTTGAAAAAAACGGAACTGTCTAATATTAACGCTGATTGGCCAGATATCAGGTTTCAGCAGATTAGAATATGCATGCTCAGGAACACCCAGCTTAAAGTTTATGTATTTGAGAGAGTCCTCATTAGCATCTTTCTTTACCAGTTTGTAGCAGGCAATTTGTTGCTTATCAATGGTAACATGTTTTGCCACATAGTTGATAATATCGTCTTCAGAAACAGATGGCTTAAACGACGATAGATGGAGCCACTTCAGACGCGCAAATACTCCCAAATCATTATTATCGTTACGGCCAACCACAACGTTTCTCTGCTTCGACGCCCTCTTACGCCTCACAGTATTCCATTCAGCGCCCATCGGTGGCAGGGCAGTAGCATTCACTGTATCTAACAATGCACACGACGCTTGTGGAGATGCAGAAGGCAGATTCATCGCAAAGTCACTGCAAACAACAGCTTCAGAAGGTAAAGTCGTTTCTGTCGATAACGCAGTCGGTTGTCGTTTAGAAATCGATGTCAAAGACACAGATGCAACATTATTATCATCATCCGGCGAACAAACATTGTTATTAACCGCAGAGCGAGTAGTAGATGATAATGCAGTCGTTTGTTGTTGAGAATCCGACGGCAAAGTAATATCAATCGCCTCAGCAGAAATAAATGAAGATGTAATGGCAACAGTCGGAGAACTCATATTGGCAGAAGGGCCACATAATGATTTTGCAGCAACAACAGCATTGACAATTTGAGAGTGAGATTTGCTTCCAATTGCCGAGCTCGGCGATTTCGTTTTCCGTGAGTCAGGTGTTATACATATGTATATTGCGAGAGATTTCATTGGAGAAATACGACATCTCCACAGAAACTAGCTGATGTTCTAACATCTGTCATTTTGGCAGAAAAAAATGAAAAATGTTTTGTATATTGTAATGTGTGGGCAGTTTGATGTCTTGACATAAACATTTGTAAGATGGCGTCAAACAAGTAAAGGCCATGCCACATAAGACTTGCTTCGCTTTACGTGACATTTGTAACATTGTCAGGGAAGCGAAAAACGCAAAAGGTATGCCACAATAAAACTTTGACAATACATACTTTTCGTTTGTTTATTGTGAGTTGTGAAAATCGCACGGAACTTTATAAACATATTTACATACATTCGGCATAATTATGAACATTATGGAAGTGTTGTTAATAGTTCTTTCACTCCACGAAGCCTTATTATGTTTTAAAAACATATCAAGGCGGAAAATGTGGGTAAGGGAATTATATCTTTGCTTCCACCTCCTGCACGAACCGGCCACGAAGTGACTTCCACCGTGCTCTGCAATGCTCCTCTATTATAAAAGAAAAAGCCTTTAGTAAATCATCACATATGTATATACATCCATATATGTATATTTAAGTAGTTCAGTTAAATTTTATATTTATGTCAAAAATACACATACATGTCAAAAAATTGACAGCGGGAGGCATATGGTGGCCATGGTTCAACAAAGTTTAATTATCGTAGAGCAAAGCGTATAAATACCTTTTGTACCTTTTCTAGACGATTTATATGAACTGTGTGACTCGGTCTCCATATAAAAGCAGTATATTCGAGTTTAGAACGTACAAACGCGGTATAAAGCATTTTAAGAGTATAAGGATCGGTGAACTCAGAAGAGTGACGTCTATTTTTTAAGTGCGAAGTGAAAGTGAGTTTTGAGTCAAAATGTACTCCAAGATCTTTGGTCTCACTTTTCGAGTCAAGGCAGATATTCGCAATTGAATAAGATGTTTCAAGTGGTAATTTTGATTTGGAAAAAGATACTTTATGGCATTTTTTGATGTTAAGTAAAAGCCGATTCTTAATACACCATATATGAAGCTTCTCAAGCTGCGATTGAAGCTCGGCCGAGTTATTAGCGCATCTAATCTCCGAATACATTTTCAAGTCATCGGCAAACAGAAGAAACTTGGCATTTGAAAAGCAGGAACTGATGTCATTAATAAAGAGTAAGAAAAATAATGGGCCCAAGATACTTTCCTGTTGAACCCCTGAAAGAGCAATAAATGGCTTAGATGAAATACCATCAATAACCACCTTACTGGTTCTCAAGCATAGATAGGACCTGATCCAATCCAATAAACGCGAATGGATTCCTATACATTCTAATTTAGTCAATAAAATATTGTGAGAAATCTTGTCGAAAGCCTTTGAAAAATTGGTGTAAATCACATCTAATTGAGAGCCGTTACGAAAAGTTGAGAAACAATCTTCCGTAAAAACTGCAAGGTTGGTTACTGTGGATCTGTCAGGTACAAAGCCATGCTGATTTGGACAGATCAAGTGCTTGACATTAAAGTAAAGTTTTGTTTTAATTATACTTTCGAAAATTTTGGCAATTGTTGATAATTTGCTAATCGGTCTATAATTTTCAACGTCGCATTTGTTACCAGTTTTGAAAATTGGCGTGATTGATGATCTCTTCCAATCATCAATGAACAGACCCTCAGAAAGAGATTTATTGAAGATTAATAGCAGAGGCTTCACTAGGGAAGTACAGTTTTTAAACAGTATGGCGGAAAAACCATCTGCGTCCATCTACGACGAGCTTTTTATATTCTTGATACCTTCAAAAATCTCATCTTCGCTTAGAGTAAGTAAACCTAAGTCTAAAGTAGACGTGCTATTAGTGAGATTTTTACGAATATTCGAGAGTTCATCAACTGACAGGTCATTATCAGATACAAAGTTAGACGAAAAGAAGCTTGCAAAGAGATTAGCCGCTTCGGACACAGAGGCCGCATTTTCACATTTATAGAGTACAGTCTTAGGTACACTTGAGCCAGTTTTTCTGGATTTAATGTACGACCAAAAATATTTCGGACTTATTTTAATATTTGATTCGAAACCATGAATATAGTTTTTGTAACAAGTCTCATTCAATTTGCAAAACTCTTTTTGGTAATAACGATATTTCCTGAGAAAGCATTGCTTTTTAGTAACCTTGAATTTTTTATAAAACTTATTTTTCAAATTTTTTAGATGCTTTAAATCCTTCGAGAACCAAGGAAGTTTATACGTCTTAGGTTTGAAAGTAGGCACATAGTTAGAACATTGATCAAATAAATAGGTTTTGAATACATTAAAACAACCTTCGACTTCGATATCCTGAAATAAATTATCCCAGTTTATTCCACTTAACGCAAGATCCAATGCATCAAAATTGCAGCGACTATAATTTAATGAAGCAGTTTTTGGTGCTGGGGAATCATCAAAAAATTCAAAAAATTCAAAAACTAATTCCAAAGGCAAATTATAAGAGTTAGGTGGAGATATAGAAGAAGAAGGTTTTGATATTACAAAGTTAATGTTGTACGTTACTAAGACTAAATCTAAAATGCGATTAATATAATTTCTGTGGCCATTTATTTGAGTTAGGCCAATACTTAAGAGGTTATCAATAACATATGATTCAACAGAGCTGTGAACATTTGAGGGAGTCAAGAATAGATTATTATCGTAAAACGACCAATTTATATTGCTTAAATTAAAATCACCAAGTACACAAATTTGGCTATCTCCAATGCCATGATGCAGCGCCAAGAGATTATCGATATGCGACTTGTACAAATTTTCACAGCTAAGTGGAGGTATATAAGAGACGCAAAGATATAACAAACTAAGGGAACCGCTAACATGCACACAAAGTTGGTCGATGATTGTGTCCTCGTTCAGAAGAGGACAAACCGACGCTTTGAGGTTGTTTCGGGCCGCAATCAATACTCCTCCGCCTCGGCTACATCCAGTTTTAATAGGATCCCTATCCTTCCGGAAAACATCATAAAGGTTAGGATCGAAAAACTCCGCATTGAAAAAATTTGCATTGAGCCAAGATTCGAAAAATAACAAACATATCATACTACAAGTGCGCACTTAGCATTCGAACTGTATTAGCCTTGGTACGGAGACCAGAGGCATTTTCATAATATATTTTAATGTGTTTGTTAGACTTTGGTGGAACAACTACTTTGATAGGAGATCTTCTCCTTGTTTTTGAAAAAAACGGAACTGTCTAATATTAACGCTGATTGGCCAGATATCAGGTTTCAGCAGATTAGAATATGCATGCTCAGGAACACCCAGCTTAAAGTTTATGTATTTGAGAGAGTCCTCATTAGCATCTTTCTTTACCAGTTTGTAGCAGGCAATTTGTTGCTTATCAATGGTAACATGTTTTGCCACATAGTTGATAATATCATCTTCAGAAACAGATGGCTTAAACGACGATAGATGGAGCCACTTCAGACGCGCAAATACTCCCAAATCATTATTATCGTTACGGCCAACCACAACGTTTCTCTGCTTCGACGCCCTCTTACGCCTCACAGTATTCCATTCAGCGCCCATCGGTGGCAGGGTAGTAGCATTCACTGTATCTAACAATGCACACGACGCTTGTGTAGATGCAGAAGGCAAATTCATCGCAAAGTCACTGCAAACAACAGCTTCAGAAGGTAAAGTCGTTTCTGTCGATAACGCAGTCGGTTGTCGTTTAGAAATCGATGTCAAAGACACAGATGCAACATTATTATCATCATCCGGCGAACAAACATTGTTATTAACCGCAGAGCGAGTAGTAGATGATAATGCAGTCGTTTGTTGTTGAGAAGCCGACGGCAAAGTAATATCAATCGCCTCAGCAGAAATAAATGAAGATGTAATGGCAACAGTCGGAGAACTCATATTGGCAGAAGGGCCACATAATGATTTTGCAGCAACAACAGCATTGACAATTTGAGAGTGAGATTTGCTTCCAATTGCCGAGCTCGGCGATTTCGTTTTCCGTGAGTCAGGTGTTATACATATGTATGTATATTGCGAGAGATTTCATTGGAGAAATACGACATCTCCACAGAAACTAGCTGATGTTCTAACATCTGTCATTTTGGCAGAAAAAAATTAAAAATGTTTTGTATATTTTAATGTGTGGGCAGTTTGATGTCTTGACATAAACATTTGTAAGATGGCGTCAAACAAGTAAAGGCCATGCCACATAAGACTTGCTTCGCTTTACGTGACATTTGTAACATTGTTAGGGAAGCGAAAAACGCAAAAGGTATGCCACAATAAAACTTTGACAATACATACTTTTCGTTTGTTTATTGTGAGTTGTGAAAATCGCACGGAACTTTATAAACATATTTACATACATTCGGCATAATTATGAACATTATGGAAGTGTTGTTAATAGTTCTTTCACTCCACGAAGCCTTATTATGTTTTAAAAACATATCAAGGCGGAAAATGTGGGTAAGGGAATTATATCTTTGCTTCCACCTCCTGCACGAACCGGCACGAAGTGACTTCTACCGTGCTCTGCAATGCTCCTCTATTATAAAAGAAAAAGCCTTTAGTAAATCATCACATATGTATATACATCCATATATGTATATTTAAGTAGTTCAGTTAAATTTTATATTTATGTCAAAAATACACATACATGTCAAAAAATTGACAGCGGGAGCCATATGGTGGCCATGGTTCAACAAAGTTTAATGATCGTAGAGCAAAGCGTATAAATACCTTTTGTACCTTTTCTAGACGATTTATATGAACTGTGTGACTCGGTCTCCATATAAAAGCAGTATATTCGAGTTTAGAACGTACAAACGCGGTATAAAGCATTTTAAGAGTATAAGGATCGGTGAACTCAGAAGAGTGACGTCTAACAAATGCTAGCATGGCAAAAGAGTCGGCGATAGTTTTATTTAAGTGCGAAGTGAAAGTGAGTTTTGAGTCAAAATGTACTCCAAGATCTTTGGTCTCACTTTTCGAGTCAAGGCAGATATTCGCAATTGAATAAGATGTTTCAAGTGGTAATTTTGATTTGGAAAAAGATACTTTATGGCATTTTTTGATGTTAAGTAAAAGCCGATTCTAAATATACCATATATGAAGCTTCTCAAGCTGCGATTGAAGCTCGGCCGAGTCATTAGCGCATCTAATCTCCGAATACATTTTCATGTCGTCGGCAAACAGAAGAAACTTGGCATTAGAAAAGCAGGAACTGATGTCATTAATAAAGAGTAAGAAAAATAATGGGCCCAAGATACTTTCCTGTTGAACCCCTGAAAGAGCAATAAATGGCTTAGATGAAATACCATCAATAACCACCTTACTGGTTCTCAAGCATAGATAGGACCTGATCCAATCCAATAAACGCGAATGGATTCCTATACATTCTAATTTAGTCAATAAAATATTGTGAGAAATCTTGTCGAAAGCCTTTGAAAAATCGGTGTAAATCACATCTAATTGAGAGCCGTTACGAAAAGTTGAGAAACAATCTTCCGTAAAAACTGCAAGGTTGGTTACTGTGGATCTGTCAGGTACAAAGCCATGCTGATTTGGACAGATCAAGTGCTTGACATTAAAGTAAAGTTTTGTTTTAATTATACTTTTGAAAATTTTGGCAATTGTTGATAATTTGCTAATCGGTCTATAATTTTCAACGTCGCATTTGTTACCAGTTTTGAAAATTGGCGTGATTGATGATCTCTTCCAATCATCAATGAACAGACCCTCAGAAAGAGATTTATTGAAGATTAATAGCAGAGGCTTCACTTGATACCTTCAAAAATCTCATCTTCGCTTAGAGTAAGTAAACCTAAGTCTAAAGTAGACGTGCTATTAGTGAGATTTTTACGAATATTCGAGAGTTCATCAACTGACAGGTCATTATCAGATACAAAGTTAGACGAAAAGAAGCTTGCAAAGAGATTAGCCGCTTCGGACACAGAGGCCGCATTTTCACATTTATAGAGTACAGTCTTAGGTACACTTGAGCCAGTTTTTCTGGATTTAATGTACGACCAAAAATATTTCGGACTTATTTTAATATTTGATTCGAAACCATGAATATAGTTTTTGTAACAAGTCTCATTCAATTTGCAAAACTCTTTTTGGTAATAACGATATTTCCTGAGAAAGCATTGCTTTTTAGTAACCTTGAATTTTTTATAAAACTTATTTTTCAAATTTTTTAGATGCTTTAAATCCTTCGAGAACCAAGGAAGTTTATACGTCTTAGGTTTGAAAGTAGGCACATAGTTAGAACATTGATCAAATAAATAGGTTTTGAATACATTAAAACAACCTTCGACTTCGATATCCTGAAATAAATTATCCCAGTTTATTCCACTTAACGCAAGATCCAATGCATCAAAATTGCAGCGACTATAATTTAATGAAGCAGTTTTTGGTGCTGGGGAATCATCAAAAAATTCAAAAAATTCAAAAACTAATTCCAAAGGCAAATGATAAGAGTTAGGTGGAGATATAGAAGAAGAAGGTTTTGATATTACAAAGTTAATGTTGTACGTTACTAAGACTAAATCTAAAATGCGATTAATATAATTTCTGTGGCCATTTATTTGAGTTAGGCCAATACTTAAGAGGTTATCAATAACATATGACTCAACAGAGCTGTGAACATTTGAGGGAGTCAAGAATAGATTATTATCGTAAAACGACCAATTTATATTGCTTAAATTAAAATCACCAAGTACACAAATTTGGCTATCTCCAATGCCATGATGCAGCGCCAAGAGATTATCGATATGCGACTTGTACAAATTTTCACAGCTAAGTGGAGGTATATAAGAGACGCAAAGATATAACAAACTAAGGGAACCGCTAACATGCACACAAAGTTGGTCGATGATTGTGTCCTCGTTCAGAAGAGGACAAACCGACGCTTTGAGGTTGTTTCGGGCCGCAATCAATACTCCTCCGCCTCGGCTACATCCAGTTTTAATAGGATCCCTATCCTTCCGGAAAACATCATAAAGGTTAGGATCGAAAAACTCCGCATTGAAAAAATTTGCATTGAGCCAAGATTCGAAAAATAACAAACATATCATACTCCAAGTGCGCACTTAGCATTCGAACTGTATTAGCCTTGGTACGGAGACCAGAGGCATTTTCATAATATATTTTAATGTGTTTGTTAGACTTTGGTGGAACAACTACTTTGATAGGAGATCTTCTCCTTGTTTTTGAAAAAAACGGAACTGTCTAATATTAACGCTGATTGGCCAGATATCAGGTTTCAGCAGATTAGAATATGCATGCTCAGGAACACCCAGCTTAAAGTTTATGTATTTGAGAGAGTCCTCATTAGCATCTTTCTTTACCAGTTTGTAGCAGGCAATTTGTTGCTTATCAATGGTAACATGTTTTGCCACATAGTTGATAATATCGTCTTCAGAAACAGATGGCTTAAACGACGATAGATGGAGCCACTTCAGACGCGCAAATACTCCCAAATCATTATTATCGTTACGGCCAACCACAACGTTTCTCTGCTTCGACGCCCTCTTACGCCTCACAGTATTCCATTCAGCGCCCATCGGTGGCAGGGTAGTAGCATTCACTGTATCTAACAATGCACACGACGCTTGTGTAGATGCAGAAGGCAGATTCATCGCAAAGTCACTGCAAACAACAGCTTCAGAAGGTAAAGTCGTTTCTGTCGATAACGCAGTCGGTTGTCGTTTAGAAATCGATGTCAAAGACACAGATGCAACATTATTATCATCATCCGGCGAACAAACATTGTTATTAACCGCAGAGCGAGTAGTAGATGATAATGCAGTCGTTTGTTGTTGAGAAGCCGACGGCAAAGTAATATCAATCGCCTCAGCAGAAATAAATGAAGATGTAATGGCAACAGTCGGAGAACTCATATTGGCAGAAGGGCCACATAATGATTTTGCAGCAACAACAGCATTGACAATTTGAGAGTGAGATTTGCTTCCAATTGCCGAGCTCGGCGATTTCGTTTTCCGTGAGTCAGGTGTTATACATATGTATATTGCGAGAGATTTCATTGGAGAAATACGACATCTCCACAGAAACTAGCTGATGTTCTAACATCTGTCATTTTGGCAGAAAAAAATTAAAAATGTTTTGTATATTTTAATGTGTGGGCAGTTTGATGTCTTGACATAAACATTTGTAAGATGGCGTCAAACAAGTAAAGGCCATGCCACATAAGACTTGCTTCGCTTTACGTGACATTTGTAACATTGTTAGGGAAGCGAAAAACGCAAAAGGTATGCCACAATAAAACTTTGACAATACATACTTTTCGTTTGTTTATTGTGAGTTGTGAAAATCGCACGGAACTTTATAAACATATTTACATACATTCGGCATAATTATGAACATTATGGAAGTGTTGTTAATAGTTCTTTCACTCCACGAAGCCTTATTATGTTTTAAAAACATATCAAGGCGGAAAATGTGGGTAAGGGAATTATATCTTTGCTTCCACCTCCTGCACGAACCGGCCACGAAGTGACTTCCACCGCGCTCTGCAATGCTCCTCTATTATAAAAGAAAAAGCCTTTAGTAAATCATCACATATGTATATACATCCATATATGTATATTTAAGTAGTTCAGTTAAATTTTGTATTTATGTCAAAAATACACATACATGTCAAAAAATTGACAGCGGGAGCCATATGGTGGCCATGGTTCAACAAAGTTTAATGATCGTAGAGCAAAGCGTATAAATACCTTTTGTACCTTTTCTAGACGATTTATATGAACTGTGTGACTCGGTCTCCATATAAAAGCAGTATATTCGAGTTTAGAACGTACAAACGCGGTATAAAGCATTTTAAGAGTATAAGGATCGGTGAACTCAGAAGAGTGACGTCTAACAAATGCTAGCATGGCAAAAGAGTCTGCGATAGTTTTATTTAAGTGCGAAGTGAAAGTGAGTTTTGAGTCAAAATGTACTCCAAGATCTTTGGTCTCACTTTTCGAGTCAAGGCAGATATTCGCAATTGAATAAGATGTTTCAAGTGGTAATTTTGATTTGGAAAAAGATACTTTATGGCATTTTTTGATGTTAAGTAAAAGCCGATTCTTAATACACCATATATGAAGCTTCTCAAGCTGCGATTGAAACTCGGCCGAGTCATTAGCGCATCTAATCTCCGAATACATTTTCAAGTCGTCGGCAAACAGAAGAAACTTGGCATTAGAAAAGCAGGAACTGATGTCATTAATAAAGAGTAAGAAAAATAATGGGCCCAAGATACTTTCCTGTTGAACCCCTGAAAGAGCAATAAATGGCTTAGATGAAATACCATCAATAACCACCTTACTGGTTCTCAAGCATAGATAGGACCTGATCCAATCCAATAAACGCGAATGGATTCCTATACATTCTAATTTAGTCAATAAAATATTGTGAGAAATCTTGTCGAAAGCCTTTGAAAAATCGGTGTAAATCACATCTAATTGAGAGCCGTTACGAAAAGTTGAGAAACAATCTTCCGTAAAAACTGCAAGGTTGGTTACTGTGGATCTGTCAGGTACAAAGCCATGCTGATTTGGACAGATCAAGTGCTTGACATTAAAGTAAAGTTTTGTTTTAATTATACTTTCGAAAATTTTGGCAATTGTTGATAATTTGCTAATCGGTCTATAATTTTCAACGTCGCATTTGTTACCAGTTTTGAAAATTGGCGTGATTGATGATCTCTTCCAATCATCAATGAACAGACCCTCAGAAAGAGATTTATTGAAGATTAATAGCAGAGGCTTCACTAGGGAAGTACAGTTTTTAAACAGTATGGCGGAAAAACCATCTGCGTCCATCTGCGACGAGCTTTTTATATTCTTGATACCTTCAAAAATCTCATCTTCGCTTAGAGTAAGTAAACCTAAGTCTAAAGTAGACGTGCTATTAGTGAGATTTTTACGAATATTCGAGAGTTCATCAACTGACAGGTCATTATCAGATACAAAGTTAGACGAAGAGAAGCTTGCAAAGAGATTAGCCGCTTCGGACACAGAGGCCGCATTTTCACATTTATAGAGTACAGTCTTAGGTACACTTGAGCCAGTTTTTCTGGATTTAATGTACGACCAAAAATATTTCGGACTTATTTTAATATTTGATTCGAAACCATGAATATAGTTTTTGTAACAAGTCTCATTCAATTTGCAAAACTCTTTTTGGTAATAACGATATTTCCTGAGAAAGCATTGCTTTTTAGTAACCTTGAATTTTTTATAAAACTTATTTTTCAAATTTTTTAGATGCTTTAAATCCTTCGAGAACCAAGGAAGTTTATACGTCTTAGGTTTGAAAGTAGGCACATAGTTAGAACATTGATCAAATAAATAGGTTTTGAATACATTAAAACAACCTTCGACTTCGATATCCTGAAATAAATTATCCCAGTTTATTCCACTTAACGCAAGATCCAATGCATCAAAATTGCAGCGACTATAATTTAATGAAGCAGTTTTTGGTGCTGGGGAATCATCAAAAAATTCAAAAAATTCAAAAACTAATTCCAAAGGCAAATGATAAGAGTTAGGTGGAGATATAGAAGAAGAAGGTTTTGATATTACAAAGTTAATGTTGTACGTTACTAAGACTAAATCTAAAATGCGATTAATATAATTTCTGTGGCCATTTATTTGAGTTAGGCCAATACTTAAGAGGTTATCAATAACATATGACTCAACAGAGCTGTGAACATTTGAGGGAGTCAAGAATAGATTATTATCGTAAAACGACCAATTTATATTGCTTAAATTAAAATCACCAAGTACACAAATTTGGCTATCTCCAATGCCATGATGCAGCGCCAAGAGATTATCGATATGCGACTTGTACAAATTTTCACAGCTAAGTGGAGGTATATAAGAGACGCAAAGATATAACAAACTAAGGGAACCGCTAACATGCACACAAAGTTGGTCGATGATTGTGTCCTCGTTCAGAAGAGGACAAACCGACGCTTTGAGGTTGTTTCGGGCCGCAATCAATACTCCTCCGCCTCGGCTACATCCAGTTTTAATAGGATCCCTATCCTTCCGGAAAACATCATAAAGGTTAGGATCGAAAAACTCCGCATTGAAAAAATTTGCATTGAGCCAAGATTCGAAAAATAACAAACATATCATACTCCAAGTGCGCACTTAGCATTCGAACTGTATTAGCCTTGGTACGGAGACCAGAGGCATTTTCATAATATATTTTAATGTGTTTGTTAGACTTTGGTGGAACAACTACTTTGATAGGAGATCTTCTCCTTGTTTTTGAAAAAAACGGAACTGTCTAATATTAACGCTGATTGGCCAGATATCAGGTTTCAGCAGATTAGAATATGCATGCTCAGGAACACCCAGCTTAAAGTTTATGTATTTGAGAGAGTCCTCATTAGCATCTTTCTTTACCAGTTTGTAGCAGGCAATTTGTTGCTTATCAATGGTAACATGTTTTGCCACATAGTTGATAATATCGTCTTCAGAAACAGATGGCTTAAACGACGATAGATGGATCCACTTCAGACGCGCAAATACTCCCAAATCATTATTATCGTTACGGCCAACCACAACGTTTCTCTGCTTCGACGCCCTCTTACGCCTCACAGTATTCCATTCAGCGCCCATCGGTGGCAGGGTAGTAGCATTCACTGTATCTAACAATGCACACGACGCTTGTGTAGATGCAGAAGGCAGATTCATCGCAAAGTCACTGCAAACAACAGCTTCAGAAGGTAAAGTCGTTTCTGTCGATAACGCAGTCGGTTGTCGTTTAGAAATCGATGTCAAAGACACAGATGCAACATTATTATCATCATCCGGCGAACAAACATTGTTATTAACCGCAGAGCGAGTAGTAGATGATAATGCAGTCGTTTGTTGTTGAGAAGCCGACGGCAAAGTAATATCAATCGCCTCAGCAGAAATAAATGAAGATGTAATGGCAACAGTCGGAGAACTCATATTGGCAGAAGGGCCACATAATGATTTTGCAGCAACAACAGCATTGACAATTTGAGAGTGAGATTTGCTTCCAATTGCCGAGCTCGGCGATTTCGTTTTCCGTGAGTCAGGTGTTATACATATGTATATTGCGAGAGATTTCATTGGAGAAATACGACATCTCCACAGAAACTAGCTGATGTTCTAACATCTGTCATTTTGGCAGAAAAAAATGAAAAATGTTTTGTATATTTTAATGTGTGGGCAGTTTGATGTCTTGACATAAACATTTGTAAGATGGCGTCAAACAAGTAAAGGCCATGCCACATAAGACTTGCTTCGCTTTACGTGACATTTGTAACATTGTTAGGGAAGCGAAAAACGCAAAAGGTATGCCACAATAAAACTTTGACAATACATACTTTTCGTTTGTTTATTGTGAGTTGTGAAAATCGCACGGAACTTTATAAACATATTTACATACATTCGGCATAATTATGAACATTATGGAAGTGTTGTTAATAGTTCTTTCACTCCACGAAGCCTTATTATGTTTTAAAAACATATCAAGGCGGAAAATGTGGGTAAGGGAATTATATCTTTGCTTCCACCTCCTGCACGAACCGGCCACGAAGTGACTTCCACCGTGCTCTGCAATGCTCCTCTATTATAAAAGAAAAAGCCTTTAGTAAATCATCACATATGTATATACATCCATATATGTATATTTAAGTAGTTCAGTTAAATTTTATATTTATGTCAAAAATACACATACATGTCAAAAAATTGACAGCGGGAGCCATATGGTGGCCATGGTTCAACAAAGTTTAATGATCGTAGAGCAAAGCGTATAAATACCTTTTGTACCTTTTCTAGACGATTTATATGAACTGTGTGACTCGGTCTCCATATAAAAGCAGTATATTCGAGTTTAGAACGTACAAACGCGGTATAAAGCATTTTAAGAGTATAAGGATCGGCGAACTCAGAAGAGTGACGTCTAACAAATGTTAGCATGGCAAAAGAGTCGGCGATAGTTTTATTTAAGTGCGAAGTGAAAGTGAGTTTTGAGTCAAAATGTACTCCAAGATCTTTGGTCTCACTTTTCGAGTCAAGGCAGATATTCGCAATTGAATAAGATGTTTCAAGTGGTAATTTTGATTTGGAAAAAGATACTTTATGGCATTTTTTGATGTTAAGTAAAAGCCGATTCTTAATACACCATATTTGAAGCTTCTCAAGCTGCGATTGAAGCTCGGCCGAGTCATTAGCGCATCTAATCTCCGAATACATTTTCAAGTCGTCGGCAAACAGAAGAAACTTGGCATTAGAAAAGCAGGAACTGGTGTCATTAATAAAGAGTAAGAAAAATAATGGGCCCAAGATACTTTCCTGTTGAACCCCTGAAAGAGCAATAAATGGCTTAGATGAAATACCATCAATAACCACCTTACTGGTTCTCAAGCATAGATAGGACCTGATCCAATCCAATAAACGCGAATGGATTCCTATACATTCTAATTTAGTCAATAAAATATTGTGAGAAATCTTGTCGAAAGCCTTTGAAAAATCGGTGTAAATCACATCTAATTGAGAGCCGTTACGAAAAGTTGAGAAACAATCTTCCGTAAAAACTGCAAGGTTGGTTACTGTGGATCTGTCAGGTACAAAGCCATGCTGATTTGGACAGATCAAGTGCTTGACATTAAAGTAAAGTTTTGTTTTAATTATACTTTCGAAAATTTTGGCAATTGTTGATAATTTGCTAATCGGTCTATAATTTTCAACGTCGCATTTGTTACCAGTTTTGAAAATTGGCGTGATTGATGATCTCTTCCAATCATCAATGAACAGACCCTCAGAAAGAGATTTATTGAAGATTAATAGCAGAGGCTTCACTAGGGAAGTACAGTTTTTAAACAGTATGGCGGAAAAACCATCTGCGTCCATCTGCGACGAGCTTTTTATATTCTTGATACCTTCAAAAATCTCATCTTCGCTTAGAGTAAGTAAACCTAAGTCTAAAGTAGACGTGCTATTAGTGAGATTTTTACGAATATTCGAGAGTTCATCAACTGACAGGTCATTATCAGATACAAAGTTAGACGAAAAGAAGCTTGCAAAGAGATTAGCCGCTTCGGACACAGAGGCCGCATTTTCACATTTATAGAGTACAGTCTTAGGTACACTTGAGCCAGTTTTTCTGGATTTAATGTACGACCAAAAATATTTCGGACTTATTTTAATATTTGATTCGAAACCATGAATATAGTTTTTGTAACAAGTCTCATTCAATTTGCAAAACTCTTTTTGGTAATAACGATATTTCCTGAGAAAGCATTGCTTTTTAGTAACCTTGAATTTTTTATAAAACTTATTTTTCAAATTTTTTAGATGCTTTAAATCCTTCGAGAACCAAGGAAGTTTATACGTCTTAGGTTTGAAAGTAGGCACATAGTTAGAACATTGATCAAATAAATAGGTTTTGAATACATTAAAACAACCTTCGACTTCGATATCCTGAAATAAATTATCCCAGTTTATTCCACTTAACGCAAGATCCAATGCATCAAAATTGCAGCGACTATAATTTAATGAAGCAGTTTTTGGTGCTGGGGAATCATCAAAAAATTCAAAAAATTCAAAAACTAATTCCAAAGGCAAATGATAAGAGTTAGGTGGAGATATAGAAGAAGAAGGTTTTGATATTACAAAGTTAATGTTGTACGTTACTAAGACTAAATCTAAAATGCGATTAATATAATTTCTGTGGCCATTTATTTGAGTTAGGCCAATACTTAAGAGGTTATCAATAACATATGACTCAACAGAGCTGTGAACATTTGAGGGAGTCAAGAATAGATTATTATCGTAAAACGACCAATTTATATTGCTTAAATTAAAATCACCAAGTACACAAATTTGGCTATCTCCAATGCCATGATGCAGCGCCAAGAGATTATCGATATGCGACTTGTACAAATTTTCACAGCTAAGTGGAGGTATATAAGAGACGCAAAGATATAACAAACTAAGGGAACCGCTAACATGCACACAAAGTTGGTCGATGATTGTGTCCTCGTTCAGAAGAGGACAAACCGACGCTTTGAGGTTGTTTCGGGCCGCAATCAATACTCCTCCGCCTCGGCTACATCCAGTTTTAATAGGATCCCTATCCTTCCGGAAAACATCATAAAGGTTAGGATCGAAAAACTCCGCATTGAAAAAATTTGCATTGAGCCAAGATTCGAAAAATAACAAACATATCATACTCCAAGTGCGCACTTAGCATTCGAACTGTATTAGCCTTGGTACGGAGACCAGAGGCATTTTCATAATATATTTTAATGTGTTTGTTAGACTTTGGTGGAACAACTACTTTGATAGGAGATCTTCTCCTTGTTTTTGAAAAAAACGGAACTGTCTAATATTAACGCTGATTGGCCAGATATCAGGTTTCAGCAGATTAGAATATGCATGCTCAGGAACACCCAGCTTAAAGTTTATGTATTTGAGAGAGTCCTCATTAGCATCTTTCTTTACCAGTTTGTAGCAGGCAATTTGTTGCTTATCAATGGTAACATGTTTTGCCACATAGTTGATAATATCATCTTCAGAAACAGATGGCTTAAACGACGATAGATGGAGCCACTTCAGACGCGCAAATACTCCCAAATCATTATTATCGTTACGGCCAACCACAACGTTTCTCTGCTTCGACGCCCTCTTACGCCTCACAGTATTCCATTCAGCGCCCATCGGTGGCAGGGTAGTAGCATTCACTGTATCTAACAATGCACACGACGCTTGTGTAGATGCAGAAGGCAGATTCATCGCAAAGTCACTGCAAACAACAGCTTCAGAAGGTAAAGTCGTTTCTGTCGATAACGCAGTCGGTTGTCGTTTAGAAATCGATGTCAAAGACGCAGATGCAACATTATTATCATCATCCGGCGAACAAACATTGTTATTAACCGCAGAGCGAGTAGTAGATGATAATGCATTCGTTTGTTGTTGAGAAGCCGACGGCAAAGTAATATCAATCGCCTCAGCAGAAATAAATGAAGATGTAATGGCAACAGTCGGAGAACTCATATTGGCAGAAGGGCCACATAATGATTTTGCAGCAACAACAGCATTGACAATTTGAGAGTGAGATTTGCTTCCAATTGCCCAGCTCGGCGATTTCGTTTTCCGTGAGTCAGGTGTTATACATATATTGCGAGAGATTTCATTGGAGAAATACGACATCTCCACAGAACCTAGCTGATGTTCTAACATCTGTCATTTTGGCAGAAAAAAATTAAAAATGTTTTGTATATTTTAATGTGTGGGCAGTTTGATGTCTTGACATAAACATTTGTAAGATGGCGTCAAACAAGTAAAGGCCATGCCACATAAGACTTGCTTCGCTTTACGTGACATTTGTAACATTGTCAGGGAAGCGAAAAACGCAAAAGGTATGCCACAATAAAACTTTGACAATACTTTTCGTTTGTTTATTGTGAGTTTGAAAATCGCACGGAACTTTATAAATATATTTACATACATTCGGCATAATTATGGACATTATGGAAGTTTTGTTAATAGTTCTTTTACTTAACGAGCCTTATTATGTTTAAAAAGCTGCCACCTTCGATCCTTTAGGTATTTATTGCGGAAGAGGTGGCAGCTTTTGTCATAGATGCTTGGCTGCATTTTCACCGCTTCAAATAAGTTTTCCTCCATTTCTTTCGCTAAATTTAAAAAATATGTATATTTCGGCATTTATTTCAGTTAAATTTTATATTTACTTTGTTTTTGTGAGAAAATTTTCAAATATACGTCGACCATTAACAGACGAATGTCAGAAATAAACAAAATTGGTAAGAGCGAACTGTCAAAGTCAGCGAAAAGATGAGAGTTGCCCAAGATTTCGCTTCGCTTTGGCGACGGTCTTGCCTATGTTGGAAATTTAGTATAATTGCATGTATTCATCTTTGCTGTCAAAGCTCTGACGTAAAGCGCAGCAGAAGTTTTATGTGGCATGGCCTTAAGTTCGTTTAATAAATCGCAAATATGCTGAAAATAATACAAGAAATATGTTTTCTTTCCTCCCAAATACGTAAACATTAATAAATGTAATAGAAAACAATTCAGTTTTCGCTTCTGAATGAAAATATCTTCGATGTTGACCGCACGAAATTTACAGCCAAAATCAATATTAGCTGTCAAAGTGACAGCTTATTTCATACAATAAATGCCAAGGCATAAACGCTGACATAAATGCCTGACTTGAAGAAATAAGCGGTTTCCATTGACAATATATTTTCTGACATCTATTTTAGGACATCAGCTATTTTCTTTGGATATTGCGGGTTATATACATATCAGAGATCTGCAACAAGTAACTTTTTCAAGCTTCAAGCCAGCACGTTGTAAAGCAATTCATAGGTATGAGTTGCACTCCTCTAAGGCAAACAAGCCAAGCCATGTATGTTTCATACCAAGCTGTTCGATAGGACAGCTTGTGTTAAATATACGCATCAATGATTCTGTTCGAAAGAAATGTACACATCAATGAGTTGAACATTAAGCAGAAAAGTACGTATGACTTGTTCGATGTACGTACTTTCAATTGATATCAATCTGTATACATATGTACATAGTTAGAAGGTATATGATACAATTTATGGATGAAAATAATAATAATAAAATAAAACTTTTGTAAAGTTTTCGGTTTCTCATGTTCATTCAACCTTTTTGTTTATTTAATTTTGGAAATTATTCATTTATATAAATATATTGATAAGTGTTAAATAAGAAATGCGTATATAAATACAGAATATTACCATATAAATACATATGTGCGTATTATTTGAACAAGAACATTTTCTACGCATATTATTTGCTTAGTTATTTTCATTTTTTAAAACAGAATTTAAAAATAAGATATTATCCACAATCTTAGGAGCTAGGCGATTGCGTTTCTCAACTATTATATTACCTGCAAGTGAAAAAGTGCGCTCACTGGCTGCACTGCTAGCTGGAATTGATAATATTTTAAATGCGAAGCTAGAAAGAGTTGGAAACTCAATTTTATTGCTTTCACACCATTCCATGGCATCAAAATTACTTGCAAATTGTGTTCTTTTTTGTATATATTTCTCAATTTCCTCACTTGTTGTAATAGGTGTGGTCGGATTTTCAAGATTTACTGTGTCTGGGAAAAACAAGTAATCATCCGACGACTGTGTTATCTCAGCTGAATTTTCTACATTTACAGTAGTGTCAAATGAAAAACATTCAGTTGATGGTATATTTCGTAGGCAAAAATCTTTAACTTCTGCAATAGAACTAGAATCTAAAACGTTATTAGAAGGCGGATAGAGAAATACTGCGACCTTATGCCGGATGTCTAGGTTAGGCGTCCATTTGTTATCCAGTTCTTGCAAACAGTTCTTAAAACAGAAATAGGAACAGGGTCCTGCTGGTTTTGTTCGCAAATTTTTCTAAGACGAGTAATTGACAGATAAACGTAAGGAATTGTCACGTATTTTGAGCCTTGAAGTTTTTTCGAAATAATTTCAAAGTTATCGCACAGCTTCACTAATGATTGTAATATATTAAAATTAATATTTGAAACTTTTTGCAGTTCTGATTTTGCAATCAGTTGTTCATTGATTTTGCTCCAGTTATCATAAACTGATTTAAACATATAATAGTTTGAGTTCCAGCGTATTACACAAAAATTTTTCAATGTTGTATCTAAAAATATTTGTAAATTTGCCTTTTAAAAATATTTACCCAGCTTTTTACTATCTTCTATTAATAACTTTAATTCTGCAGTTGAATTAAAAGCAGCTTGCAAAACATTAGCAAATAAATGGTTGCAGCAGTTAAGCCGCGTATTATTTTCTAACGCTTTCTTCATATTTGCCATTGTAAAAGCCTCACACCACATATCAGCAGTTACGGAAGCACGCCCAGCGTTTACAATACTTTGAAGTTTGCTCTGCATTTCTAATTTCTTTTCAGTTGCGACCTGAGTTATCTGCCGGGAGACTGTTGTTGGATGAGGAATCAAATCGTCAACGTCTATGTGCTCTCCGAACTTGTGCCCTATTTTAATGAGGTGCCGCGCTACATTATTAAATCCATCACCACCTAACGTTGCAAATGGTATGCAGTCTGCTACCGTCCAATTTACACACTCTTGCAAGAAATCTGTTAAAAAAAGATATTTACTAACGACTTACTTACATTTTTTTGGGGTTTACCCTTTTTTTGTTCTTGCCCTACTTGTACGCAGGGAATTTCTTGGGTTTTCCTTATGAAGCACTTATGACGGCGTAAGTTAGATGTTTGCGTTCCATTATGCCGAAAATGGCTTCACATTTACGGCAGCATACAAATTCATTAACAGTGCATCCTATCATCTTGAAGTTCGCAAAAAACTGACCACACTTCACTACGTCCTTTTCTTTTTAATGTTTTTCTTAGAATACCACTTCTAAGTTTTTCAGAAATATTGTCAATAGTATTAGACATACTTTGGGCACGTCAGAATGTTGCAATAAAAACACTGGAATGATATCGAACTGTTTTCGTTGTCATGAGTTGGTAAGAATCCAACAAGTTATTTGTACAGAACAAGCCTCGACTGTACATGCAACGATTTGAATCGTTTCAAAGTGTACATGTGTATGATTCGAACAAGCAAACCTGATCACTGTGTTGATTAGGTATGAAATGGAACAAGCAAGTTGCGACTTGTATGTTTGACGTTTTTCAAGTAACAAGTCATACATACATTGATGTTGTACAAGTTAACACCAAATTCAAGTAACTCCTTGCAGATCTCTGGTTGGAAGCGTGAAGCAGCTGCTAATCACAATTTGGTCCGACGAGTACATGCCAAAAGATTGAAATCTCAGTGTACTTTGCCCAATCCTTAAGAAGGGTGATCCCGCTGTTTGCGCCAACAACCGTAGGGCAAGCCTTCTAAATAACGCATATACGGTCCTTTGGACAATACTGTGTAAAAGACTTCAGGCCTGGCCTTTATCGTCTCGATCAGACACACTAACTCTTTCAATTAACACAAGCCTTTCAAAATGAACTTACATTTTATTTGTCAGTTTGCCAACTGTCTGATTCGATAGACCACGTAATTTTTTTCTTGGTGGATTATACAACAGGACCAAATCTTTATCTTAGAATTCATCGCCTAGTCAAATCTGGCCTTCATCTTATCACTCATAATTTGTGTACGCTGTCTAACAAGGTCATACGCTTCTCTCGTCGCTTCCTTACAGATTTTGGACATTTCTCTGCCGTATCTCCGCCCAGCGCCACTTACTCCAAACTTCAGATCTCTTGGCAATCAAAGTAAACTGCCGAAAATAACCTTCGCTGTAGTTTTTCCCTTCGATTCGTGTACTGCTGACCTATACCCAAGGCAGATCTAACAAGTAACCGCAGTAGAGAAATTGCAACCCTGCCAGGTTTTTTCATATGCCTTTATTGTCAATAAGAACTATCAAATCAGTATGTTGAAAACAAAAGTTGACAAATCACAAATTCAACTTACCCAAAATAAATAAATACAAAATGTACATTTTCATTTCAGAATTTAATGTTTGAGTCTTGAGACAGAGTTGGACATCAAGTGTACGCGTTTTGCGCCCGCAACCAATTCACAGTACTCGAAATGATCTATGGACTCCACATTGTTTCCGTGAACGTGATGCTACAAGCTCTGACTAACAATTTTTCGGCGTGGCTATTGCGGCAATTTGTATAAAGAAACTCCGCCTTTTACTAGCTGTTTCTTGCTGAGAACGCACTTTTCTACCTCGGTACAAGTTGGGCACAAACTACACAACGCAAATATACAAAATATTCATGCGTTCATGATTCGACCCAAGTAACTTGTACGGCGTAAACGACCCAAATATTGAATTATATTGTCGTAAAAGCGGCTTACATAAATTTATATATCGAGTACTTCACAATTTTTCCCCCCTTATATTGTAAACGACTTCAGACAAACCTTGTGGATGAATACCAGTTTCTATTAATTCTATACATATATCCAACGCCACAGGATTTAGTCCAGTATTAAGCAATTTAGAAATGCTGCATACGTTATATTTCATTGTGAAAGATTTTCGCAAGTTTAGATATTTAGAACTGATATCAGGTTCTTTACCTAAAGATTGCTCGCCTGATATTTTTGCCTCATTCCTCATTCTGAAATTATTTATACAGAATCAATGTGCTAGTCTTCGGTAAAATATATCGACATATCCAAATATCGATATTTTTTTCAGAGCATAATACTTTGTTTCCAATTTATATGATGCGGTATCCCATTCGTAATTCGTTCAATCATACGTTATTGGCACCGTAATCATAAACCGAATCATTAATATTCACCAAAGAAAATTTTCCGAGCGAAACACCTTACATGTAGTTTGTGGAGCGCCAGGGCTCCGCTGACACTCGCTAGTGTTGTTGCTGCTGCTGCGGCTGCTGCTACGGCTACTGCCGCCATGTGGAGCGCCAGGGCTCCGCTGACACTCGCTGCTGTTGTTGGTGCTTTTATTTTAAAAAATATTTTACTGGTACCTCGGCCAGTTGCCGGTATCTCCAAATATATCTAAATAGTTGCCAGTAAATTAAAAGTGGTCCGAACTGTTTTAGAGCGCGCAAAAGAGTGTCGTTCTTTATTTTTTCACTTAGATCCTAAACTTAGCTGCGGTTACAAACTAGTACTAATTGTAATAGATCTTATATTTAGAGTTGTATTTTATAAGGTTAGTACTAAATTAATTATCTTATTAGGTAGGGTTGCAACTTGTAATTTGTTTCCATTACATCACCCTCCTTTGAAAAAGAAGGATGTAGCAAGGTTGTTGTTGTTGTTGTTGTTGTTGTAGCGGCTAGATACACCCCACTGGGTTGGCGGACTCCCTCAATCGTTATCGTCAAGCTCAACTAACGAAAGGTCCAGGAAACGAGCCGTTTCAACAGGGTCGGACCATAGGGAGAGGGGTGTTAGTTGAGTAGGTTTGGCCGGGCATGTGAATAGGTGATTGGTGTCGTGCGGAGATGCTTCACATGCCGGGCACGTGTTGGGGGTGTCGGGGTTGATCCTGGATAGGTAGGAGTTTAACCTGCTACAATATCCAGATCTGAGTTGGGCCAGAGTAACGCGGGTCTCACGAGGCAGCTGGAGCTCCTCAACTGCAATGGGTGGTGGTTGGACTCCCAGGACTGCATTCACAGGGCGGGTGTCGATGTATTTGGACACCGAATTTCTGTGGATGCTGTCCAGAGCCTGTCGGTACGTCCTTGGTCCAGCGGTCGGTGTACGTATGTGTGGACCTCGTCCGTCAGTTGTGAGAGATGTCCCCTGATGTGCCTGGGTGCCGGCTCCAGCGCGAGCAGGTTTCTATTGGGGTGCCCCGGACGGTGGCATCCCAGTAGAAACTGTTTTGTGAGCATAATGTTGTGCTCCTGCACTGGGAGCACGTTAGCCTCATGGTAGAGGTGATCCACAGGCGTCATCAGGAGACATCCCGTCACTGTCCTGAGTGCGGCGTTCTGACAGGTCTCTAGTCTTGACCACTGGTTCCAGGCGACCAAATTGGTGCGGCATAATTTAGAACCGGCCGGTCAATCGCCTTGTATGTTGCCAACAACGTTTCTTTGTCTTTGTCCCAAGTGCTGCCGGCGAGCGACTTGAGGACTTTGTTGCGGCTCTGTACCTTGTTGACGATTGCGGTTGTATGCGCTGAGAAGGAGACCAGGCTGTCGAGGGTGACTCCCAGGATCTTCGGGTGGTTAACCGTCGGAATGGGGGTCCCCTCGATGTGGATGTCGAGGGTGAGCCCGACCTCCTTCGTCCAAGATGTAAAAAGGGTCGCCGTGGACTTAGCAGGAGACAGCGTCAAATTCCGCCTCGTAAAGTAGTGAGCAAGGCCTTTCCATTGCCGGTAGCCATTATCGTGCAGTCGTCGGCATACGAGACCAGTGTGACTCCCTCTGGCGGGGAAGGGAGTCGCGAGATGTAGAAGTTGAATAATAGGGGGGATAGGAAGCCACCCTGTGGGTACCCTGCTTAATTCTTCTCGCTTTTGACACTGAGTCACGGTAGCACACCGACGCTTGACGACCACACAGGTAGTTCGCGGTCCATCGCTTCAACGCCGCTGGGAGAGGTGAGGCCTCCACGTCCTTCAGCAAGATGGAGTGGCTGACTGTGTCGAAGGCCTTCGACAAGTCCAAAGCCACGAGGACGGTTATCTCACAGGGGCGGTTGCCGTTGAGACCACGATTAACCTGAGTGCTTATAGCGTTAAGTGCCGTTGTGGTGCTATGCACTTTCCGGAAGCCGTGTTGATGCTTCGCCGGGCTGAGGTGGTGGTTGAAATGCGGGAGCAGCAGGGCCTCAAGTGTCTTAACCACTGGAGAAAGCAGGGAGATCGGCCGATAGGACTCGCCTTGGCCGGCCGGTTTCCCTGGTTTCAGCAGTGGTATTACCCTACTGGTCTTCCAGATATCTGGAATGACCGAGGTGCATAGCGACAGATTGAGGACCCTGGTGAGATGTGCTACTCCCGCGGTGCCCAATTTTTTCAGCACCAACATGCTTAACCCGTCTGGACCAATGGATTTGGAGGCTTTCGCCTTCCCGATGGCTTCCTTCACCTCAGCCTTCTGGTGACTGACCGTTGGGTTCTGTCGCGCATCGCTTCGGGTCCGACGAGGCGTGGTCTCCAAAGAAGATTTCTGTTCGATCATCACGCCTCGTCGGGTTGGACAGGGACCTCACGATCGACCATAATTTGCCCACTCCGGCACCGAGGTTGCAAGACTTCAGGTGCTCCCTCAACTTGTTCCGCTTATGAACGTTGACCAGGCGTTGGATCTCCCCGTTTAGTTGCCTAATACGGGGATTACCGGGGTCCGCCTGCTGGAGGTGGTCGCGTTCATCCGCTAGAGACACCGCCTCACCCGGGAAGTCAGGACGGATCACAGGGATCTTCCCTGCCGGGATGAAACGGGCTGCAGCGGACTTCACCACCCTGCGGAACAAGCGCTCGCCTACGCGAACGTCGGTTGGAGTTGAGAGAGCACTGAAGGCGTCTTCAGTGAAGTCCTCGAACCGCTCCCAGTCAGCTTTTTTGAAGTTGACGTAGGTGTGGCGATCCGAGGCAACATAGTTGGCAGGTCCGTCAATCGAGATGACTATGGGTAGGTGGTCTGATGCAAGCGATAGCATAGGTCGCCACGTTATGCTATTTATCAGACCTGCGCTAGCTATTGTTAGATCTGGCGAGCTGCTGCAACTACCCACAATCCTGGTGGGGGCTTCGTCGTTCATGGTGCAGAATGTCGAATCGTCTATCTGCTATGCCAAAATATTTCCCCTACGATGATTTGATAGGCTTGAGAACCATTAAAGTCTCCAACTACCAAACGATTTTCACCACTGAGGAGCGCACCTATGTCAGGGTGATGTCCGGCGGGGCAGCAGGAGACAGGGGGTATATATATGTTAAATATTTCGAGCTCGACATCGCCTGACCGGACAGCAATCCCTTGACATTCTAAGGTGCTGTCCCTTGGGTCGATGTCTGCATCGATGAGACGATACTGCACGGTGTTGTGTAGAATGAAGGCTAGGCCTCCACCATTATCTCGCTCGCGATCTCTACGAAGCACGTTGTATCCGTCGCAGTTCGTTAACGTTGAGCTGCGACGTAGCTTCGTTTCTTGGACCGCAGCTATTAACAGCCCGTGCCGAGCCATGAAGGCAACCACCTCCGAGATCTTGCTCGAGAGGCCGTTGCAGTTGAACTGTAGGAGTCTCGTCTGTCTCGGTAAGGTTGTCGCGTTGAGGGGGTGAGGGACTGGATCCGAGGGCCGGCCCGTCCCGGCTGTACATCCCGCTGTGGTTGTAAAGGCCCACGGTTGTTGTGGGCGGTGTCGTGAGCGACACTGGCGGGGGGTTGTTGCGGCCAGAGCACGCCCGGAAGTGGCACCAGCCCTGGCAGGCATTACACCTGACGGAGCAGGCATTCCGGTGCACTCTGGCCCGGCATACACAGCAGATGGTGGGGGCAACCAGTAGTTGCTGGTTGGCGCCACGTGTGGTGGAGCGAGGGGGCGGTGGGGAGGTTTGGTGTTGCTGTGAGCTCCGGGGGGCCGTAGAGGCAGGAGGGGTGCTCTGAGGCACCGGCGCGGGGGGCGCAAGGGGGGATGCCGTGGAGGCTTGGGGCGCTTGAGTGCGCGAGCAACACTGGCCCACATAGGATGGGGACCACTCCCTAGTTTTCTTAAGGCCTGAGCAGACCTTAAGATGGCACCATCCGTTGCACGAATTACACCTCACCGACGTGGAATTCGGATGGAGCCTTCTCTGGCAGATGCAGCAGAAGTAGGTTTCTGGGCCAGGGTTAGGCTCGACGCCCGCCCTGGCCAGAAGTATGAGTAGCAATCCTGCTGCAAGGTATTGCACCCAAGGGGAGATAAGATTGGGGGTGTCCGGCAGCCTAAGTGGGGTTAGGTCGCCGAAAAAACAGTCCTTGGTCGGATGAAATCCGAGTCACTTCGGTAGCGTAGAACCGACTGTTGTGGAAGTGGATGTAGCAAGGTGATCAGTCTTGCTATATCCTTCTGCACATAATTAATAGAAAATTTTCATTATTTGTTTATAAATTTACATGTAAGTATGCCATGTAACTTAAAATTAACAATAATTTTAGTCTTATAAGTTAAGTTTTTAAAAGATATTTTAAAATTAGTTAATTATTCTAATTTTAATAGCCATAATATTATATAAATGTATGTAGATGTTTATATGGTATGATTAAGTGTATTTTTGTATTATATAGGCTTAAATTAAAAAGATGAAGTTTATTCAGTTTTACAGTACCATTCTTAGGGTAAGTGTAAATTTAAATTTATATTTTGAATATATTTTTTTTTCATACATATTTTAATTTTCGTTGTATGTTAATCTTAATATCGTTAAAGTTTTTGTAGCCAATTTTTATATAACAATTATAAAAAATTTTGAATTTTCTTTTTGTTTTGTACAGGTGTGGTTTAATTTTGTTTGTTTTAACATATATCAATAGTAAAGTATAGCATTAGCCATATCTGTAAAATTTTTATTCAATTCATTTTGTGTATACGGTTTTTGTGTACTGTCTTTTCTTTCTTTTTCTCTCTATCAAAAATTGTTACGTTTACACCGTCAATTTTTGTTATAACGTACGGGCCTTGGTATATGTTTGCGTGTTTATCTCGTGGTTCTTTTTGAATTAAAACCAAATCATTTATGTTAACTGATAAAGGACGCGCGGTTTTATCATATAGATTTTTATTTCGCGTTTTATGTTTGTTAATAAGTTCTTTTACGAGTACGTGTGATTTTTGCATTCTATATTTTACTTCCTTTGCATAATTTTCAACGTTATATATTGGATCGATTTTTTCTTTTTGTAATTCATTTGGCAAAATAACTTTTCTTCCAAATACTAATTCGAATGGAGTAAATTTGTAATCAAAAACTGTGTTTTTTGTTGTGCTATGCAAAAATGTAAAATATTTTAGATATACGTCCCAATCGGAATATGTTTCTTCTAAGTACGCTCGCAAATATTCGTTAAATACCCTATGGTTCCGTTCAATTGTACCGACGGTTTCATGATGGTATGCGGTTGAAAAATTATGTTCGATTTTTAAAATTTTCGTTAATTCTTGGAAAATATCGTTTTTGAATTCTGTACCTAAATCGGATTTATTAGAATTCATAGTACCATATGTTAACACGAAACTCTCAAAAATGGCAGATGCAATTGTTTTAGCACTTTTATCTGGAATAGCAATTGTTACTAAATATTTAGTTAAGGGCCAGTTTTTCAGTGCTGGTTTAAACTCAGTTTAAACTAAGTTTAGTTAAACTCAGTTAAAATTTAAACTTAGTTTTCTTGCGCTCAATTAAATTTGTTGCAACCAAAACGAAATAGTCAGCACGCAGCTGATAAGTTAAACTAAGTTTAACTGTGCGCAATCGGCCGTTTAAACTCAGTTTAAACTCCGTTTAAAGTTGACTGAAAAACTGCATACTGTGCAAGTGCAAGTTGAACTCTGTTTGTCGTTTAAACTAAGTTTAAACTCAGGATGCAGTTTTTCAGTCAACTTTAAACGGAGTTTAAACTAAGTTTAAACGGCCGATTGTGCTCGGTTAAACTTAGTTTAACTTATCAGCTGTTTGCTAACTACTTCGTTTTGGTTGCAACAAATTTAGTTGGGCGCAAGGAAACTAAGTTTAAAATTAAACTGAGTTTAACTAAACTTAGTTTAAACTGAGTTTAAACCAGCACTGAAAAACTGGCCCTAAGTCGCACATAATGGTAAGTGCGAACTTATTACCATTATTCGACTCAGGTAAGGGTCCTATTGTATCAATAACTACAATGTCGAATGGTTTGCAAGGTGTTGGTGTAAGAACAAGATTTTCTTTAGTTTTAGGCTTAACTTTGTTTAATAAACATTTTTCGCAACTTTTTACAAATTTAGCAATGTCACGGGTCATGTTTTTCCAATAGTATTTTGTACGTATTTTGGCATAAAGTTTTTTGTTTCCGCAATGTCCTCCTGCAAGCGGGTCAGTGTGGTAAATTGTCATTAGTTTTTGTTTCTGATCGTCGTTGTCTACAGTCTCTACTGGATCTGTTAGTATAATTTGTAAATTCTTTAAAATTTTGTTTCCGCTGTTTTTTAATTTTGATATAGAAAAATATTTGAAAAATGTATCGTTTTTTGGCCATTCAAAATGTTTAATGTTGCGATTGCCGGCTTCGTTTTCGAGCCTCGAAAGTAAGTCATCTAAATTCCTTATTTCGTTAACAACCTTGACATTAAGCAACTCGATTTTTTTGTGTTTTATATGTGCACATATTTGTAAATTTGAAATTTTGTAATTTTTATCGTGATTCATTGTTGATCTAATACGCGGTATTTTTTTTTTTAAATTAAATGCAAATTTGTCATAAACGTTTAAAGTCTGCGTTGAATTGTCTATGTCGCTGTTTTGTATTTCTGTTTCGTTAAATTTTTTAGTCATCGTTCTGGTTTTAACTGCAAGTTTTGAAGATGGATCCTTCATATTGAAAAGAAAAACTAGTGGTCTGTGATCTGATTTAACTAGGAAGTTAGTTCCGTAAATGTATGGACGAAATTGTTTTATGGCAAAGTAAATAGCTAGAAGTTCCAACTCTATAATTGGTTTTTTCTGTTCCGCTTTATTAAATGCGAAACAAATAGGTAGATCGCTACCTTGCTGTTCCTGGCTAAGAATAGCGCCACATCCGGTTTTTGAAGCATCAACTGTAATAATAAATTGTTTGGAAAAGTCTGGATATTGTAGCAATTTAGGTGACATTAACGCTGATTTTAGTGATTCGAAAGCTTTCTCGCACTCGCTGTCCCAAATAAATTCTACTTTTTTTCTGTTTAAACGATTCAAGGGTGCGGCTAGAGACGCAAAGTTAGGTATAAACCTTCGGTAATAATTTGCAAATGCAACGAATCGTCGTACTGCGTCTTGTCAGTCGGTTTTGTATATTTTTTAATTGCGTTAATTTTGGAATCGTCTGGCAACAAACCCGTTGCCGAACATTTGTGGCCTAAAAATGTTACTTCTGGCCTTAGAAAACTGCACTTATTTGGATTAAGTTTTAGGTTAAAAGATCGACATGTATCGAAAACTTTTGAAAGGTTTTTAATGTGATGTGCTTCACTACAGCCTATGACGATGATATCGTCGACGTACAAAAATGCTACATTAGCCGGAATACCTGAAAAAGCGATTGTCATCATTCGTGTAAACGAATTCGGTGCTATATTCAAACCAAAAGGCAAAACTTTTTTTTATTTATTTATTTAGTCTATGAACAGAAAGTTTCTTACAGACTATTTACAAAGTAATTAATAATTAAGATTTAAAAACCTAGATAGCTAAATTTAGAATATGAGAAAAAACATTTTTTGGAATTGAAAAATCAAGTTGGATGGAACTCGATAGTGAATTAAGTTCAATTAGCGCTCGAACAAGGGGAGCATTACGCGAATATTCTGTTTTAAATTTAACACCATAGAAAGGTAAAGAAATACGAAGATTACGTTGAGGGATGTTGAAATTAATTATTTCCAAAAGAAAAGAGCAGTCAATGTCACCATTGATGATATTACGAACAAAAGAAAGTGAGAGTACCGACCTTCTTGATTCCAAAGACTTCAGGTCAATCAAAAGCAAACGAGATTTATAAGAGGGAATTGGCTCATCAAAACACAATGAACGTAAGGCATATTTAAGAAAAACTTTTTGGACCCGTTCAATCCTAGTTATGTAACTTTTATGACTAGGCCTCCAGATGAAGGTAGCATATTCCAAGTTGGAACGAACAAAAGCCGTATATAATAACTTCAGAGTATACTTTCCATCTAAATGCTCCACGTTCGGTGCTAAAAGAAGTTATATCGCGTGAATCTGTATGCAAGGGGATTTGATGAAATCCAGAGAAAAGGTCTAGTGTCGAAAAATACTTTGCTCGACCAAAGTTATCCAAAATGTCATCAACACGTGCCAAAGGGAACTTGTCTGCAATTAGTTTTTTATTGACTGCACGAAAGTCTACGCACATACGATATGCTTTTCGCCCATCATTGTCTTTTTTTGGAACTATAATTAAAGGACTGTTGTAATTTGAGTAACTTGGTTCAATAAGGTCATTGTTTAACAATTTATTCACTTGGCTATTTATTTCCTCACGCTGAGAATATGGTAATCTGTAATTTTTTATGTAAACGGGGTTTGTGTCTGTCAGTCTTAATTTTTGTTCGTAAAAGTTATTTAATGTCATTTTGTCGTCAGGCAGAGCGAATTTATCTGCATATTCTAGACATAAGTCGAGTAATTTGCTTGCGTTATTGCTTTGGATTTGTTTCTTTAAAATTTTACTAAGTTCTTTTGTCCGGTTATCGTCTTTCGTCGTCTTTTTGATGGAATAAATATGGTAATTAGAAAGTTTATCTGTCCGAATGTTACAGTTCTTTACGTATTTTACATGGTCTGTGGTATTTATAATCTTGATGATTGGGTTGCTGGCATTAACAATGCATCTAGCTGTAAATACACCGTTATCAATTTCTTGTGAGTCTACGAAGAGTGACTCCGGTTGCTTGCCTAAATCAAAGAGTCGAAAAACTTCGCATCTGGGAGGTATTACACAGTTATCGCTTTCTGTCTCGTGAAGAATCGGAATCGCGACTTTTTCGTTGCCTACCCAGAAGGAGATGCAGTTGTTTGCATAGCTAATTACACACTTGTTTGTTTTTAAAAAGTCTTTACCCAGTATGCCATCGGAAGGAATATTAAAATCGTCATTCACCACATGTAAATTATGTCTTATAGAAAAGTTCGAAAAATTTAAATTTGCGGTTATTTTACCTAAAGTAGAAACACAATTAGAAGTGACACCAGTAATGCGGATAACATCGTCTGTATTGATGGAAAAATGATTGTTTAAACTTGAAATTTTGATTAAAGAAATGTCGGCTTGCGTATCGACTAAAAACGAACGTAATTTGTTAGATCCGGTGAAGTTTAATTGGATAAAGTCAGAATAATTTAAGTTAAGACAGTAAATGCCTATTGTTGTAGATAGATCGGTTAGATGTCCGTTTCTTGCTCCCCCTGTGTTCGCTCCTGAGGGGCCAGAGCGTTTAAAGTCCGCACATTTGAATAATTTCCACTATTATTGTTAGTTCCGTTGGTATTGTTGTTTTTGTTTTGCGTATTGTTGTTAAAATTGTTTGCGTTACCCCTAGTACTGTTGATATTGTACCTAGTATTGTTGCCATTGTTGTTTGACCTGTAGTTATTGCCGTTGTCGTTGTATCTATAGTTGTTGCCATTATTGTTGTACCTAAAGTTGTTGTTATTATTGTTGTACCTAAAATTGTTTGCGTTATTGTTGTACCTAAAGTTGTTTGCGTTATTGCTGTACCTAAAGTTGTTTGCGTTATTGTTGTACCCAAAGTTGTTGCCATTATTGTTATATCTATTAAAATTTTGTCCCTGAAAATTACTTCGGAAATTATTTGCTCTGTTATTGTTTAATTGGAACGCAAATACTTGTCTCTCTTTTGCTTGGTTATTTTGTTCTACGATCATTTTTGCTACTACGTCCTTTGAATCATTGAAGGTTGTTGATGCCAAAATTGACTTAACTAAGTCAGAACGTGTATTTAATCTGCATACATTTATAGTTTGTTCAACTGCCATTTCTTGGGCTTTAGCTTGTGTCATACCTTCAGTGATTAAAGAACGTCGTAGTGCATCAGATAGCTCCTCGACACGTTTGGCAAATTCTGTATAATTGTTGTTTACTATGTGCAAAGATGCAATTTTTCCAGCTACAACTTTTGAGTTGTCCGGTTTTATTCAACTACGTAACGCGTCTTTAATCTGAACAATGGAACTAATATCAGTTGGAATTGCCTCGCGTGCCTTGCCTTCAAGCTTTGATTTTGAAAATGCTATAAATGTACTTTGTAGGTTTTCTTCTGAGAGATCTTCAATTAAATTAATTTTATCTATAAATGATTCAAGTGCTAGCGGATCACCGTTGTAATTTTCCCTAATGATTGATGCACAAAGGCTAATAAAAGATTTTTTCTGTTCCGGAGTTGCCATTTTTGTATCGTCAGTACTCAAGGTTAACTTTATATTTGCTAATGATTCAAATCCTCATAGGTCTTCACTGATTGAAAAATCTGGCTGACCTGTGTCAGTATCTGACATTTGATGAAGCTTCAAAAATCTAATAAAAATCAATTTATTTATCTGAACGTTGAATTGGTGCTAAGTGCTATTGTATCGTATTGCAAATTTTTAGTTTAACTAACACTGTATGGCAGAATTTATGAAAAAAAAGTAATTTTGAAATTTCGACTTAATGTAAAATATTTATTTGAAAAATGTTATAAAGTTCAACGTAGGCATAGTACGACAATGCACAGATCAAAAATCGTATTAAGGTTGCAAATTAATTATTTGTATTTTCGAAAAAAAAATTGTTTTTAAGTCTGACTCACGACTAACACTGGAAGGCACCACCGAAAAGTTTTTGTTGAGAAAATATTTTTAAATTATTGCAAAAAATAATATTTGAAGTGTTTGCACACTTCTGTATGTAAAGCTGAAATTCCGATGAAAAAACAGTAACACAAATCTATATAGGTAATTGAGCATGTATTGGATTGGCTATGTAAGTAATATAAACGTATGATTAGATGAAAAGTTCAGTAAGCAAAAGTGCAAAAAACAGTAAGAATACCTGTATGTATGTAGTATATAATGTAAAGGTATATAATCAAAAGTACAGTAGTTGATAAACTAAAAAGTTACGGTATATAATGCAAATTGTACAGTTGTACGCAAAAGTGAAAAGGTATTGGCATATACATATGTATGGATATAATATAAAGGTATTTGATCAAAAGTACAGTAGTTTAAAAAGTTAAAAGTTACGGTATATAATGCAAATTGTACAGTAGTACGCAAAAGTGAAAAAAATTTAATTTTAATCAAAAATATGTACATGTTTCGTTATATAATTTCCGCACACTGTGCGCCATACCCAACGCTGCAAAAACCGCTACTCGTATTAATATACATACTGGAACACTGCTGTAGTCCCGCGCTGGTGAACCCTTATAGATGTTGTTGTAATGCTGCTATTTCATCGATGTGGGCTGTACCGAAGACAGAAAATACGTTTGTCGGTGACTAACGGCGCTTTTTGTGGCGTGGCTTGTGTGCCGTTACGTGCAGCCTGAACCAAGACGTAAACGGAGCATAACGGTGCTGTATATGGCGTGACTTACAGAGGTTGAATTTCGATTTCGTTAAGAAATTTATTAAAAGTTTTTTTTTTGTAAAAATTTGGTACCACCGCTTGTTTTTTTGTTAAATGTTTATTTGTTTGTTTTTATTTCGAAAATTGTAAATTTGGTTGTTTGAAAATTTGGTACCACCGCTTTTTTTTCGTAGTTATGTCGAAAATTATAAATGTGTTCGTATAAAAATTTTGGTACCACCGCTTTTTTTGTATTTTAAAATGTTTTTTTTTTTTTTTGTAGTTACAGTCGACGTCCAATAATACGAATTATATAATGTCAGCCCTATTCGTAATATCGAAAAATTCGTATAATCGCAACGAATATTTTTCTTTCATATTGAGGCAAGAAATCAACTAAATATATGTATGTAAAAATTCAAAGTAGTTTTTATTTTCTTAAAATAACAAAAACAAAATCAAAACATAAACTTGTACATATTTTTCCATTCGTACATATGTATATCAAAAAGGTTAAAATACAAATGATGTAAAATAAAAGTATATATGTATGTACTAAATTAGCGTAGAACATTAGTCTGCTAGAAACTCCGTCATTAAACTCTGACGTTTATTGATCTGCAAACTCCTTTCCATGGCCTCTTCTTGTAGGCTTCTCAGTAAAATAGTTTTGGAACTGTCAATCTGATTTTCAACGGCCCACTGAATACATGTTCGAAAACAGTTTATTGCATCCACATGATTTACCTTGGGCGTTTCGGCTGGAGGCACAATTGCTTCTTCTTCGTCATGGTCATTAAATGTCATTAAATAAATATCGTCGATGAAATTGTCATTATTCCACTCGGTCACATCGTTGGCATCGAATTCTGCATTTGGAAACACGCGCTCTAATAAACGTAAAGAGTTGCTGGTCGCAAGGTTTTCCTCCCTTTGCTGAAGTATGGAAAGAGGAACATCGTCCTCTTCGTCGAATCCGTCGTCATTAAAAATTCTGTTCCAGCTTTTTTTTAATGATTCTTGGGATACTTTCTTCCACGCCAATGCAAGTAAAGAAACATCTTGGAATAAGTTGGTTTGCTTGAGGCACGTCTCAAGACTTTCCGCTAAGGTCACAACCATTGACAACAAGCTGGTGCGATAATGCAGTTTTAACAATCTAATCGCATTCTGATCCATGGGTTGGATTAATGGAGTGACATTTGGTGGAAAATACATTACCCAAATTTTTCCGTCGTCGGTCTCTTTTACCAACTGATCGGCAGGTGGGTGACTTGGGGCGTTATCCAACAACAAAAGCGCGTTCTTGGGAAGCATTTTGTCTTCTAGGAAACGTTCCACCTGAAAATTAGTTTAGATGATTTATAATGCAAATTGTAGATGCATAGTTCCAAAACTTAATAACATACCTCTGGAGCAAAAATTCCAAAAAACCACTTCTTAAATATTGTAGCATTCATCCAAGCAGATTTCGAGCTATCATATTTAACCGGCAAAGTCTTGTTGCGAAATGATCTTGGGTTTTGCGCTTTCCCAATGACGAAAGGTTCTATCCTTTTTGTCCCTTCTGCATTCGCACAAACTAGAAATTTTATTCTTTCCTTTGACACTTTTCGACCCGGTGCACATTTCTCTTCCGAGTGGACATATGTCTTGTCTGGTAGCATTTTCCAATAAAGGCCAGATTCGTCCGCATTAAACACTGCTTCATGTGAGAGACTATGTTTTTCAATAACACTCGCAAGCTTATTAATGAATGGGGCTACAAGTTCTTTGCTCGAGGATAATTTTTCACCAGATTCCTTCAGCAGTCTGATTCCGTAGCGCTTTTTAAATTTTGTAAGCCAACCATCACTAGCGAAAAATGTGTTATTGTACAATTTTTTATGCAACTCGCGCGCTTTACATTTCAGTTGCATAGCACCTACTGGAATATGACATTTTCGTTGCGTTAAAAACCATTGATGAAGTGCATCTTCCATTTTAACGAATTCTCCAGTCTTCATTCTGAAGCGACGTTTCGAAGAACTCGTAGTGCTGGATAAAATCTGGTCTTTTTGTTTTTTTATTGTGCAAATTGTTGATTTAGAGAAGCCAAATTTGTTGGAAATGTGCAACAAAGACTTTCCTTTATCGAACTCCTCTAGAATATTCATTTTATCGTGCAACGAAATTCGTTGTTTTGTTTTCATTTTGCTCCTCACTTTAAGTTAACTTTTCACAATAGATCCGCGGAAAAATGATGTTAACGCCAGAACTTGAAAAAAACGACTGCCAAAAAAATAGAAAAAGCAAAGCCTACTGCTACGCCAGAAATATGATTTACAACTTCAAAAAAAAAAAAAAAAAACGATTGAAAAGGAAAAAAATCAAAAAGCAAAGCCTGCTAAGGGAAAATAAGTTCTTTCGTATTACCGAACGGTTAAATTTTGCTTAATTCGTATTATAGAACTATTAGTGTAAAAAATACTGCATTCGTATTATTGGACATTCGTATAAAGGAGCTTTCGTATTACTGGACGTCGACTGTATATATTTACCGTTTAAAAATTGTTCATCTTTATTAATTTTGGGAAAAAAAAAATTTTTTTCTTTTAAATTCAGTTCAGTTTTGTATGATTACAATTTTGTTATTTCAGTTTTAAAGTAATTTTATTCAAAAATTAAAAATTTTTTTTTTGAATTTGATTTCAATTTAAAAATCATAAAATTTTTTCTTCCACTTAGCTACAGCCACTTTGTGCAGGAGAATTACAAAAAATTTTTTTTTTTTGTTGTTTTTTTTTTTTACATTGGTTTTTAAACTTGTTTTCTTTTTGTTTAAATTTAATTCATTAACATTTTTTTGTAAATTTTTTTTTTTTTTTTGTAATATTTATACATACATACATATGTATATTTGGAAAAAAAATAATTTTTTTTCCGTTGAAACCTTGTAAAAAGATATTTACACTTTTTAATTTAAGTTCATTTTTTTTTGTAATTTAATTTTAATTTATTGAAGTAGCCACCACCATTAAATAATTTGAAAAAAATTTTTTTTGTAATATAAATTTTAGTTCACTGACACATTTTTAATTTAATTTAATTTTTTTTGTTTTTTTTTTTTTGCATTTTTTTTTCGCTTTAACTTAAAATTTTTTTTTTTAATTTTTGTCGTCTCTTTTATATGGCGTGGCTTTATTTGCCCGGGGGCCATTTTGTAAGCCGCTGTCACGGTCGCCATGTGGAGCGCCAGGGCTCCGCTGACACTCGCTAGTGTTGTTGCTGCTGCTGCTACGGCTACTGCCGCCATGTGGAGCGCCAGGGCTCCGCTGACTCTCGCTGCTGTAGTTGGTGCTTTTATTTTAAAAAATATTTTACTGGTACCTCGGCCAGTTGCCGGTATCTCCAAATATATCTAAATAGTTGCCAGTTAATTAAAAGTGGTCCGAACTGTTTTAGAGCGCGCAAAAGAGTGTCGTTCTTTATTTTTTCACTTAGATCCTAAACTTAGCTGCGGATAGAAACTAGTACTAATTGTAATAGATCTTATATTTAGAGTTGTATTTTATAAGGTTAGTACTAAATTAATTATCTTATTAGGTAGGGTTGCAACTTGTAATTTGTTTCCATTACAAGTTCATTCAATCAGAACTACCATGCGAATCACTGAAAAATCGAAATTTATAAAAATAGCTGCCAAAACAAATACAGTTTTTCAAAAAACCACAACAGGAAAGCATAACATGCTAAAATTACGTTGAGTTTGTGAAGAAAATAATTATATGAAAGAAGTTGTGGGCTACACCAAGAGTGAATGTGGGACAATGGTATGCTTTTTAAGATCTGTAACAGCATAACCCAATCTGCACGGCGAGTGTTTCTCATACTGTCACCCAAGTATTTTGCATTTCATAAATCAAAATCAATTGCCGTACTCGTTTTCATTGCGTAATTTTGCTTTCAAATTTATATGAATATGTCTTCAAGCACAATCTCTTATTCAGCCACGCCGCGAATTTACAGTCAAAAACGCCAAATCAAACTGTCACGTAAAAAAAAATATTATAATGGGATATAGCTTTGGCGTACGGCGTTGAATTTCGGTTGGTTCCATATAAAACGTATGTACATGAGAAAGTGTTTATAGTAAATTTACAGCGTGAGTGAATATAAGTTTTGGGTGAATTGTCGTCATATAACAACCGGTTGTATCTGAAACTGCTTTGAAATACTTAATCTGTAAAGCTACCTTAGTATCTTCCAAAGGCTTGTTTCTGCTGTAAATTTAGCAGTACTGGATAATAGAAGCAAATTACCAGGGGAGCACGTGTAAAAAGGGTACTTCTGAAATCAATATCCGACGAATACTGGTTTAATTAAAGTTTGTGAAATAATAATTTACCAAGCTTTACCCCCTTAAATATGCATTATAGTAGGGTGCAATGGGGTACAGTGGTGATTTTGGGTATGCGGCTTCAGTTGCGTGGCTGTACTCAATCCCGACTCTTACGTCCACGTTCGTGTACACTGGGCAACGTGAGCAACCCAATTCCGAGATGCGGTAATCAATCCGTATGGAGCCTTGGGGCACGGACAATATAGAGGGAGTGTTAGTTGAGCCAATCCGACACATTCGGTCAAGGAAGGCATTTTTGGTCCTAGCGTGATTGACGTTCGCTGACTCGGATCATAACTTAGTTGCAGCTATGATCCGCATGCGCAATCACAACGGACAACTGAAAATTTTAAATTTTCCTATCGACTTCCAAAACTGCTAAGACAAGCAACTCCTCTTCACCCCGATAACAACGAGCAATGGGATAACATCTCCCGATCTCTTTGTTCCACTGCAATAGAGCGGCTCATGAACAAAGCGCCTGGAGCAGACGGTATACATTCTGAGCTGTTCAAAGCCGTCGGCGAAGAGCTAGTTGGAAGCGTGAAGCAGCTGCTAATCACAATTTGGTCCGACGAGTACATGCCAAAAGATTGAAATCTCAGTGTACTTTGCCCAATCCTTAAGAAGGGTGATCCCGCTGTTTGCGCCAACAACCGTAGGGCAAGCCTTCTAAATAACGCATATACGGTCCTTTGGACAATACTGTGTAAAAGACTTCAGGCCTGGCCTTTATCGTCTCGATCAGACACACGAACTCTTTCAATTAGCACAAGCCTTTCAAAATGAACTTACATTTTATTTGTCAGTTTGCCAACTGTCTGATTCGATAGACCACCTAATTTTTTTCTTGGAGGATTATACAACAGGACCAAATCTTTATCTTAGAATTCATCGCCTAGTCAAATCTGGCCTTCATCTTATCACTCATAATTTGTGTACGCTGTCTAACAAGGTCATACGCTTCTCTCGACGTTTCCTTACAGATTTTGGACATTTCTCTTCCGTATCTCCGCCCAGCTCCACTTACTCCAAACTTCAGATCTCTTGGCAATCAAAGTACACTGCCGAAAATAACCTTCGCTGGAGTTTTTCCTTTCGATTCGTGTACTGCTGACCTATACCCAAGGCAGATCTAACAGATAACCGCAGTAGAGAAATTGCAACCCTGCCAGGTTTTTTCATATGCCTTTATTGTCAATAAGAACTATCAAATCAGTATGTTGAAAACAAAAGTTGACAAATCACAAATTCAATTTACCCAAAATAAATAAATACAAAATGTACATTTTCATTTCAGAATTTAATGTTTGAGTCTTGAGACAGAGTTGGGGGGTTGACTTCGGTATAATGCACCACTTGCATTTATATGCACACCACTAGGAATATTCACATGAAATTTTGCAGGAACATAGCTTAAGTGTTTCTTTAACTAAAATTAATTATTTAATTTTTGAGTTAATAATAGTTTTTATTTTATTTGTTGTTAATATGTATACACTTTACAGGTCAACTTTTTGATTATTAAGCGTGTTAATGACTAATGTTTCCACAAATAAAGTATCTTCTAATAGTTAAGATTAAGTTTATTTGCTTTTTATTGAGTTTGTTTTATTGTTTTACTATAAAAACGCGTTTATAAATTTGTTTGCATAAATGAAAACATGAATGAGAATGGCCGCAATTACACGAAGGAATGAGTTGCCATAGGAAGGGAAAAGACGTATTGCCAGATGTATTATTATAATAATAATACAATTTAGAAATATTTACAAAATATCTTTACAGAAAATATTGTTTTGACTTACTTTCTTATAATGTATGTGATTTTTGTATTTAATACACATTTTGAATAAGAGGAAATAATTTCTACTCAAAAATACTGTTGATGGCGTAGCCGAAGTTTGCTCGGCCAGGGTTTTTTTTTTGAAGCGCGGGCGAAGGCCGCCCACGCGGAAAAGATTTCTACGCAAAAATACTGTTGATGGCGTAGCCGAAGTTTACTCGGCCAGGGTTATTTTTTTGAAGCGCGGCCGAAGGCCGCCCACGCGGAAAAAAATTCTACGCAAAAATACTGTTGATGGCGTAGCCGAAGTTTGCTCGGCCAGGGTTATTTTTTTGAAGCGCGGCCGAAGGCCGCCCACGCGGAAAGGATTTCTACTCAAAAATACTGTTGATGGCGTAGCCGAAGTTTGCTCGGCCAGGGTTATTTTTTTGAAGCGCAGCCGAATGCCGCCCACGCGTAAAAGAGTTCTACGCAAAAATACCGTAGATGGCGTAGCCGAAGTTTGCTCTGGCAGCGTTTTTAATTTGTTATTGATCAGGCATCACGACCAAACTCATTCGCAAGTAAGTTTCACTTATACACTGCCATTCCTACATATGTGTTAATTAATTTTGTTTTTCAAAAATTTATTAAAAATATATAATTAAGGCTAATTAATGAGTGCTGTAAAATACAAAAAGATTAAACTGTTGATTTATATGTGTTTTGTGCAGTTTTTTTTGTTAAAATCTGTTGAAATTCATCTTTTCGATGTGGTGAATTTTAAAACTTTAAACGCAAATATCTTTTAAACGAAAAGTTTCCTCGCGGTTTGGGTTTCAGTTTCGTCATCTGTACAACCCCCTCTACCCCCCCGTAAAAGTAATTTTTTCCAAAGCGTGGAGCACTATACCGAAATTTTCCCTGTTTCCGTGAACGTGATGCTACAAGCTCTGACTAACAATTTTTCGGCGTGGCTATTGGGGCAATTTGTATAAAGAAACTCCGCCTTTTACTAGCTGTTTCTTGCTGAGAACGCACTTTTCTACCTCTGTACAAGTTATATAGTACTTCACAATTTTTCCCTTATTTTGTAAACGACTTCAGACAAAGCTTGTGGATGAATACCAGTTTCTATTAATTCTATGCATATATCCAACGCCACAGGATTTAGTCCAGTATTAAGCAATTTAGAAATGCTGCATACGTTATATTTCATTGTGAAAGATTTTCCCAAGTTTAGATATTTAGAACTGATATCAGGTTCCTTACTTATATATTGCTCGCCTGATATTTTTGCCTCATTTTGAAATTAATTATACAGAATCAATGTGCTAGTCTTCGGTAAAATATATCGACATATCCAAATATCGATATTTTTTTCAGAGCATAATACTTTGTTTCCAATATATATGATGCGGTGTCCCATTCGTAATTCGTTCAATCATACGTTATTGGCACCGTAATCATAAACCGAATCATTAAAGGCCATGCCACATAAGACTTGCTTCGCTTTACGTGACATTTGTAACTTTCTCAGAAAAGCGATAAACGCAAAAGGTATGCCACAATAAAACTTTGACAATACGTACTTTTCGTTTGTTTATTGTGAGTTGTGAAAATCGCACGGAACTTTATAAACATATTTACATACATTCGGCATAATTATGGACATTATGGAAGTGTTGTTAATAGTTCTTTCACTCCACGAAGCCTTATTATGTTTAAAAAACATATCAAGGCGGAAAATGTGGGTAAGGGAATTATATCTTTGCTTCCACCTCCTGCACGAACCGGCCACGAAGTGACTTCCACCGTGCTCTGCAATGCTCCTCTATTATAAAAGAAAAAGCCTTTAGTAAATCATCACATATGTATATACATCCATATATGTATATTTAAGCATTTAGTTCAGTTAAATTTTATATTTATGTCAAAAATATACAAAATTGGTGAGAGCGAACTGTCAAAGTCAGCGAAAAGATGAGAGTTGCCCAAGATTGCGCTTCGCTTTGGCGACGGTGTTGCCTATGTGGGAAATTTCGTATAATTGCATGAATTCATCTTTGCTGTCAAAGCTAAACTCTGACGTAAAGCGAAGCAGAAGTTTTATGTGGCATGGCCTTAATATTCACCAAAGAAAATTTTCCGAGCGAAACACCTTACATGTAGTTCATTCAATCAGAACTACCATGCGAATCACTGAAAAATCGAAATTTATAAAAATAGCTGCCAAAACAAATACAGTTTTTCAAAAAACCACAACAGAAAAGCATTACATGCTAAAATTACGTTGAGTTTGTGAAGAAAATAATTATATGAAAGAAGTTGTGGGCTACACCAAGAGTGAATGTGGGACAATGGTATGCTTTTTAAGATCTGTAACAGCATAACCTAATCTGCACGGCGAGTGTTTCTCATACTGTCACCCAAGTTTTTTGCATTTCATAAATCAAAATCAATTGCCGTACTCGTTTTCATTGCGTAATTTTGCTTTCAAATTTATATGAATATGTCTTCAAGCACAATCTCTTATTCAGCCACGCCGCGAATTTACAGTCAAAAATGCCAAATCAAACTGTCACGTAAAAAAAAATATTATAATGGGATATAGCTTTGGCGTACGGCGTTGAATTTCGGTTGGTTCCATATAAAACGTATGTACATGAGAAAGTGTTTATAGTAAATTTACAGCGTGAGTGAATATAAGTTTTGGGTGAATTGTCGTCATATAACAACCGGTTGTATCTGAAACTGCTTTGAAATACTTAATCTGTAAAGCTACCTTAGTATCTTCCAAAGGCTTGTTTCTGCTGTAAATTTAGCAGTACTGGATAATAGAAGCAAATTACCAGGGGAGCACGTGTAAAAAGGGTACTTCTGAAATCAATATCCGACGAATACTGGTTTAATTAAAGTTTGTGAAATAATAATTTACCAAGCTTTACCCCCTTAAATATGCATTATAGTAGGGTGCAATGGGGTACAGTGGTGATTTTGGGTATGCGGCTTCAGTTGCGTGACTGTACTCAATCCCGACTCTTACGTCCACGTTCGTGTACACTGGGCAACGTGAGCAACCCAATTCCGAGATGCGGTAATCAATCCGTATGGAGCCTTGGGGCACGGACAATATAGAGGGAGTGTTAGTTGAGCCAATCCGACACATTCGGTCAAGGAAGGCATTTTTGGTCCTAGCGTGATTGACGTTCGCTGACTCGGATCATAACTTAGTTGCAGCTATGATCCGCATGCGCAATCACAACGGACAACTGAAAATTTTAAATTTTCATCTCGACTTCCAAAACTGCTAAGACAAGCAACTCCTCTTCACCCCGATAACAACGAGCAATGGGATAACATCTCCCGATCTCTTTGTTCCACTGCAATAGAGCGGCTCATGAACAAAGCGCCTGGAGCAGACGGTATACATTCTGAGCTGTTCAAAGCCGTCGGCGAAGAGCTAGTTGGAAGCGTGAAGCAGCTGCTAATCACAATTTGGTCCGACGAGTACATACCAAAAGATTGAAATCTCAGTGTACTTTGCCCAATCCTTAAGAAGGGTGATCCCGCTGTTTGCGCCAACAACCGTAGGGCAAGCCTTCTAAATAACGCATATACGGTCCTTTGGACAATACTGTGTAAGACTTCAGGCCTGGCCTTTATCGTCTCGATCAGACACACGAACTCTTTCAATTAGCACAAGCCTTTCAAAATGAACTTACATTTTATTTGTCAGTTTGCCAACTGTCTGATTCGATAGACCTAATTTCTTTCTTGGTGGATTATTCAACAGGACCAAATCTTTATCTTAGAATTCATCGCCTAGTCAAATCTGGCCTTCATCTTATCACTCATAATTTGTGTACGCTGTCTAACAAGGTCATACGCTTCTCTCGACGTTTCCTTACAGATTTTGGACATTTCTCTTCCGTATCTCCGCCCAGCGCCACTTACTCCAAACTTCAGATCTCTTGGCAATCAAAGTACACTGCCGAAAATACCCTTCGCTGGAGTTTTTCCTTTCGATTCGTGTACTGCTGACCTATACCCAAGGCAGATCTAACAGATAACCGCAGTAGAGAAATTGCAACCCTGCCAGGTTTTTTCATATGCCTTTATTGTCAATAAGAACTATCAAATCAGTATGTTGAAAACAAAAGTTGACAAATCACAAATTCAATTTACCCAAAATAAATAAATACAAAATGTCCATTTTCATTTCAGAATTTAATGTTTGAGTCTTGAGACAGAGTTGGGGGGTTGACTTCGGTATAATGCACCACTTGCATTTATATGCACACCACTAGGAATATTCACATGAAATTTTGCAGGAACATAGCTTAAGTGTTTCTTTAACTAAAATTAATTATTTAATTTTTGAGTTAATAATAGTTTTTATTTTATTTGTTGTTAATATGTATACACTTTACAGGTCAACTTTTTGATTATTAAGCGTGTTAATGACTAATGTTTCCACAAATAAAGTATCTTCTAATAGTTAAGATTAAGTTTATTTGCTTTTTATTGAGTTTGTTTTATTGTTTTACTATTAAAAACGCGTTTATAAATTTGTTTGCATAAATGAAAACATGAATGAAGATGGCCGCAATTACACGAAGGAATGAGTTGCCATAGGAAGGGAAAAGACGTATTGCCAGATGTATTATTATAATAATAATACAATTTAGAAATATTTACAAAATATCTTTACAGAAAATATTGTTTTGACTTACTTTCTTATAATGTATGTGATTTTTGTATTTAATACACATTTTGAATAAGAGGAAATAATTTCAACTCAAAAATACTGTTGATGGCGTAGCCGAAGTTTGCTCGGCCAGGGTTATTTTTTTGAAGCGCGGGCGAAGGCCGCCCACGCGGAAAAGATTTCTACGCAAAAATACTGTTGATGGCGTAGCCGAAGTTTGCTCGGCCAGGGTTATTTTTTTGAAGCGCAGCCGAAGGCCGCCCACGCGAAAAAAGTTCTACGCAAAAATACTGTTGATGGCGTAGCCGAAGTTTGCTCGGCCAGGGTTATTTTTTTGAAGCGCGGGCGAAGGCCGCCCACGCGGAAATAATTTCAACTCAAAAATACTGTTGATGGCGTAGCCGAAGTTTGCTCGGCCAGGGTTATTTTTTTGAAGCGCGGGCGAAGGCCGCCCACGCGAAAAAAGTTCTACGCAAAAATACTGTTGATGGCGTAGCCGAAGTTTGCTCGGCCAGGGTTATTTTTTTGAAGCGCAGCCGAAGGCCGCCCACGCGTAAAAGAGTTCTACGCAAAAATACCGTTGATGGCGTAGCCGAAGTTTGCTCTGGCAGCGTTTTTAATTTGTTATTGATCAGGCATCACGACCAAACTCATTCGCAAGTAAGTTTCACTTATACACTGCCATTCCTACATACATATGTGTTAATTAATTTTGTTTTTCAAAAATTTATTAAAAATATATAATTTAGGCTAATTAATGAGTGCTGTAAAATACAAAAAGATTAAACTGTTGATTTATATGTGTTTTGTACAGTTTTTTTTGTTAAAATCTGTTGAAATTCATCTTTTCGATGTGGTGAATTTTAAAACTTTAAACGCAAATATCTTTTAAACGAAAAGTTTCCTCGCGGTTTGGTTTTCAGTTTCGTCATCTGTACAACCCCCTCTACCCCCGCCCCCCCCGTAAAAGTAATTTTTTCCAAAGCGTGGAGCACTATACCGAAATTTTCAGTTTCCGTGAACGTGATGCTACAAGCTCTGACTAACAATTTTTCGGCGTGGCTATTGCAGCAATTTGTATAAAGAAACTCCGCCTTTTACTAGCTGTTTCTTGCTGAGAACGCACTTTTCTACCTCTGTACAAGTTATATAGTACTTCACAATTTTTCCCTTATTTTGTAAACGACTTCAGACAAAGCTTGTGGATGAATACCAGTTTCTATTAATTCTATGCATATATCCAACGCCACAGGATTTAGTCCAGTATTAAGCAATTTAGAAATGCTGCATACGTTATATTTCATTGTGAAAGATTTTCCCAAGTTTAGATATTTAGAACTGATATCAGGTTCCTTACTTATATATTGCTCGCCTGATATTTTTGCCTCATTTTGAAATTAATTATACAGAATCAATGTGCTAGTCTTCGGTAAAATATATCGACATATCCAAATATCGATATTTTTTTCAGAGCATAATACTTTGTTTCCAATATATATGATGCGGTATCCCATTCGTAATTCGTTCAATCATACGTTATTGGCACCGTAATCATAAACCGAATCATTAAAGGCCATGCCACATAAGACTTGCTTCGCTTTACGTGACATTTGTAACTTTCTCAGAAAAGCGATAAACGCAAAAGGTATGCCACAATAAAACTTTTCGTTTGTTTATTGTGAGTTGTGAAAATCGCACGGAACTTTATAAACATATTTACATACATTCGGCATAATTATGGACATTATGGAAGTGTTGTTAATAGTTCTTTCACTCCACGAAGCCTTATTATGTTTAAAAAACATATCAAGGCGGAAAATGTGGGTAAGGGAATTATATCTTTGCTTCCACCTCCTGCACGAACCGGCCACGAAGTGACTTCCACCGTGCTCTGCAATGCTCCTCTATTATAAAAGAAAAAGCCTTTAGTAAATCATCACATATGTATATACATCCATATATGTATATTTAAGCATTTAGTTCAGTTAAATTTTATATTTATGTCAAAAATATACAAAATTGGTGAGAGCGAACTGTCAAAGTCAGCGAAAAGATGAGAGTTGCCCAAGATTGCGCTTCGCTTTGGCGACGGTGTTGCCTATGTGGGAAATTTCGTATAATTGCATGAATTCATCTTTGCTGTCAAAGCTAAACTCTGACGTAAAGCGAAGCAGAAGTTTTATGTGGCATGGCCTTAATATTCACCAAAGAAAATTTTCCGAGCGAAACACCTTACATGTAGTTCATTCAATCAGAACTACCATGCGAATCACTGAAAAATCGAAATTTATAAAAATAGCTGCCAAAACAAATACAGTTTTTCAAAAAACCACAACAGAAAAGCATTACATGCTAAAATTACGTTGAGTTTGTGAAGAAAATAATTATATGAAAGAAGTTGTGGGCTACACCAAGAGTGAATGTGGGACAATGGTATGCTTTTTAAGATCTGTAACAGCATAACCTAATCTGCACGGCGAGTGTTTCTCATACTGTCACCCAAGTTTTTTGCATTTCATAAATCAAAATCAATTGCCGTACTCGTTTTCATTGCGTAATTTTGCTTTCAAATTTATATGAATATGTCTTCAAGCACAATCTCTTATTCAGCCACGCCGCGAATTTACAGTCAAAAACGCCAAATCAAACTGTCACGTAAAAAAAAATATTATAATGGGATATAGCTTTGGCGTACGGCGTTGAATTTCGGTTGGTTTCATATAAAACGTATGTACATGAGAAAGTGTTTATAGTAAATTTACAGCGTGAGTGAATATAAGTTTTGGGTGAATTGTCGTCATATAACAACCGGTTGTATCTGAAACTGCTTTGAAATACTTAATCTGTAAAGCTACCTTAGTATCTTCCAAAGGCTTGTTTCTGCTGTAAATTTAGCAGTACTGGATAATAGAAGCAAATTACCAGGGGAGCACGTGTAAAAAGGGTACTTCTGAAATCAATATCCGACGAATACTGGTTTAATTAAAGTTTGTGAAATAATAATTTACCAAGCTTTACCCCCTTAAATATGCATTATAGTAGGGTGCAATGGGGTACAGTGGTGATTTTGGGTATGCGGCTTCAGTTGCGTGACTGTACTCAATCCCGACTCTTACGTCCACGTTCGTGTACACTGGGCAACGTGAGCAACCCAATTCCGAGATGCGGTAATCAATCCGTATGGAGCCTTGGGGCACGGACAATATAGAGGGAGTGTTAGTTGAGCCAATCCGACACATTCGGTCAAGGAAGGCATTTTTGGTCCTAGCGTGATTGACGTTCGCTGACTCGGATCATAACTTAGTTGCTGCTATGATCCGCATGCGCAATCACAACGGACAACTGAAAATTTTAAATTTTCATCTCGACTTCCAAAACTGCTAAGACAAGCAACTCCTCTTCACCCCGATAACAACGAGCAATGGGATAACATCTCCCGATCTCTTTGTTCCACTGCAATAGAGCGGCTCATGAACAAAGCGCCTGGAGCAGACGGTATACATTCTGAGCTGTTCAAAGCCGTCGGCGAAGAGCTAGTTGGAAGCGTGAAGCAGCTGCTAATCACAATTTGGTCCGACGAGTACATGCCAAAAGATTGAAATCTCAGTGTACTTTGCCCAATCCTTAAGAAGGGTGATCCCGCTGTTTGCGCCAACAACCGTAGGGCAAGCCTTCTAAATAACGCATATACGGTCCTTTGGACAATACTGTGTAAGACTTCAGGCCTGGCCTTTATCGTCTCGATCAGACACACGAACTCTTTCAATTAGCACAAGCCTTTCAAAATGAACTTACATTTTATTTGTCAGTTTGCCAACTGTCTGATTCGATAGACCTAATTTCTTTCTTGGTGGATTATACAACAGGACCAAATCTTTATCTTAGAATTCATCGCCTAGTCAAATCTGGCCTTCATCTTATCACTCATAATTTGTGTACGCTGTCTAACAAGGTCATACCCTTCTCTCGACGTTTCCTTACAGATTTTGGACATTTCTCTTCCGTATCTCCGCCCAGCGCCACTTACTCCAAACTTCAGATCTCTTGGCAATCAAAGTACACTGCCGAAAATACCCTTCGCTGGAGTTTTTCCTTTCGATTCGTGTACTGCTGACCTATACCCAAGGCAGATCTAACAGATAACCGCAGTAGAGAAATTGCAACCCTGCCAGGTTTTTTCATATGCCTTTATTGTCAATAAGAACTATCAAATCAGTATGTTGAAAACAAAAGTTGACAAATCACAAATTCAATTTACCCAAAATAAATAAATACAAAATGTCCATTTTCATTTCAGAATTTAATGTTTGAGTCTTGAGACAGAGTTGGGGGGTTGACTTCGGTATAATGCACCACTTGCATTTATATGCACACCACTAGGAATATTCACATGAAATTTTGCAGGAACATAGCTTAAGTGTTTCTTTAACTAAAATTAATTATTTAATTTTTGAGTTAATAATAGTTTTTATTTTATTTGTTGTTAATATGTATACACTTTACAGGTCAACTTTTTGATTATTAAGCGTGTTAATGACTAATGTTTCCACAAATAAAGTATCTTCTAATAGTTAAGATTAAGTTTATTTGCTTTTTATTGAGTTTGTTTTATTGTTTTACTATTAAAAACGCGTTTATAAATTTGTTTGCATAAATGAAAACATGAATGAAGATGGCCGCAATTACACGAAGGAATGAGTTGCCATAGGAAGGGAAAAGACGTATTGCCAGATGTATTATTATAATAATAATACAATTTAGAAATATTTACAAAATATCTTTACAGAAAATATTGTTTTGACTTACTTTCTTATAATGTATGTGATTTTTGTATTTAATACACATTTTGAATAAGAGGAAATAATTTCAACTCAAAAATACTGTTGATGGCGTAGCCGAAGTTTGCTCGGCCAGGGTTATTTTTTTGAAGCGCGGGCGAAGGCCGCCCACGCGGAAAAGATTTCTACGCAAAAATACTGTTGATGGCGTAGCCGAAGTTTGCTCGGCCAGGGTTATTTTTTTGAAGCGCAGCCGAAGGCCGCCCACGCGAAAAAAGTTCTACGCAAAAATACTGTTGATGGCGTAGCCGAAGTTTGCTCGGCCAGGGTTATTTTTTTGAAGCGCGGGCGAAGGCCGCCCACGCGGAAATAATTTCAACTCAAAAATACTGTTGATGGCGTAGCCGAAGTTTGCTCGGCCAGGGTTATTTTTTTGAAGCGCGGGCGAAGGCCGCCCACGCGGAAAGGATTTCTACTCAAAAATACTGTTGATGGCGTAGCCGAAGTTTGCTCGGCCAGGGTTATTTTTTTGAAGCGCGGCCGAAGGCCGCCCACGCGAAAAAAGTTCTACGCAAAAATACTGTTGATGGCGTAGCCGAAGTTTGCTCGGCCAGGGTTATTTTTTTGAAGCGCAGCCGAAGGCCGCCCACGCGTAAAAGAGTTCTACGCAAAAATACCGTTGATGGCGTAGCCGAAGTTTGCTCTGGCAGCGTTTTTAATTTGTTATTGATCAGGCATCACGAACAAACTCATTCGCAAGTAAGTTTCACTTATACACTGCCATTCCTACATACATATGTGTTAATTAATTTTGTTTTTCAAAAATTTATTAAAAATATATAATTTAGGCTAATTAATGAGTGCTGTAAAATACAAAAAGATTAAACTGTTGATTTATATGTGTTTTGTACAGTTTTTTTTGTTAAAATCTGTTGAAATTCATCTTTTCGATGTGGTGAATTTTAAAACTTTAAACGCAAATATCTTTTAAACGAAAAGTTTCCTCGCGGTTTGGTTTTCAGTTTCGTCATCTGTACAACCCCCTCTACCCCCGCCCCCCCCGTAAAAGTAATTTTTTCCAAAGCGTGGAGCACTATACCGAAATTTTCAGTTTCCGTGAACGTGATGCTACAAGCTCTGACTAACAATTTTTCGGCGTGGCTATTGCAGCAATTTGTATAAAGAAACTCCGCCTTTTACTAGCTGTTTCTTGCTGAGAACGCACTTTTCTACCTCTGTACAAGTTATATAGTACTTCACAATTTTTCCCTTATTTTGTAAACGACTTCAGACAAAGCTTGTGGATGAATACCAGTTTCTATTAATTCTATGCATATATCCAACGCCACAGGATTTAGTCCAGTATTAAGCAATTTAGAAATGCTGCATACGTTATATTTCATTGTGAAAGATTTTCGCAAGTTTAGATATTTAGAACTGATATCAGGTTCCTTACATAAATATTGCTCGCCTGATATTTTTGCCTCATTCCTCATTTTGAAATTAATTATACAGAATCAATGTGCTAGACTTCGGTAAAATATATCGACATATCCAAATATCGATATTTTTTTCAGAGCATAATACTTTGTTTCCAATATATATGATGCGGTATCCCATTCGTAATTCGTTCAATCATACGTTATTGGCACCGTAATCATAAACCGAATCATTAAAGGCCATGCCACATAAGACTTGCTTCGCTTTACGTGACATATGTAACTTTCTCAGAAAACCGATAAACGCAAAAGGTATGCCACAATAAAACTTTGACAATACGTACTTTTCGTTTGTTTATTGTGAGTTGTGAAAATCGCACGGAACTTTATAAACATATTTACATACATTCGGCATAACTATGGACATTATGGAAGTGTTGTTAATAGTTCTTTCACTCCACGAAGCCTTATTATGTTTAAAAAACATATCAAGGCGGAAAATGTGGGTAAGGGAATTATATCTTTGCTTCCATCTCCTGCACGAACCGGCCACGAAGTGACTTCCACCGTGCTCTGCAATGCTCCTCTATTATAAAAGAAAAAGCCTTTAGTAAATCATCACATATGTATATACATCCATATATGTATATTTAAGCATTTAGTTCAGTTAAATTTTATATTTATGTCAAAAATATACAAAATTGGTGAGAGCGAACTGTCAAAGTCAGCAAAAAGGTGAGAGTTGCCCAAGATTGCGCTTCGCTTTGGCGACGGTGTTGCCTATGTGGGAAATTTCGTATAATTGCATGTATTCATCTTTGCTGTCAAAGCTAAACTCTGACGTAAAGCGAAGCAGAAGTTTTATGTGGCATGGCCTTAATATTCACCAAAGAAAATTTTCCGAGCGAAACACCTTACATGTAGTTCATTCAATCAGAACTACCATGCGAATCACTGAAAAATCGAAATTTATAAAAATAGCTGCCAAAACAAATACAGTTTTTCAAAAAACCACAACAGAAAAGCATTACATGCTAAAATTACGTTGAGTTTGTGAAGAAAATAATTATATGAAAGAAGTTGTGGGCTACACCAAGAGTGAATGTGGGACAATGGTATGCTTTTTAAGATCTGTAACAGCATAACCCAATCTGCACGGCGAGTGTTTCTCATACTGTCACCCAAGTTTTTTGCATTTCATAAATAAAAATCAATTGCCGTACTCGTTTTCATTGCGTAATTTTGCTTTCAAATTTATATGAATATGTCTTCAAGCACAATCTCTTATTCAGCCACGCCGCGAATTTACAGTCAAAAACGCCAAATCAAACTGTCACGTAAAAAAAAATATTATAATGGGATATAGCTTTGGCGTACGGCGTTGAATTTCGGTTGGTTCCATATAAAACGTATGTACATGAGAAAGTGTTTATAGTAAATTTACAGCGTGAGTGAATATAAGTTTTGGGTGAATTGTCGTCATATAACAACCGGTTGTATCTGAAACTGCTTTGAAATACTTAATCTGTAAAGCTACCTTAGTATCTTTCAAAGGCTTGTTTCTGCTGTAAATTTAGCAGTACTGGATAATAGAAGCAAATTACCAGGGGAGCACGTGTAAAAAGGGTACTTCTGAAATCAATATCCGACGAATACTGGTTTAATTAAAGTTTGTGAAATAATAATTTACCAAGCTTTACCCCCTTAAATATGCATTATAGTAGGGTGCAATGGGGTACAGTGGTGATTTTGGGTATGCGGCTTCAGTTGCGTGGCTGTACTCAATCCCGACTCTTACGTCCACGTTCGTGTACACTGGGCAACGTGAGCAACCCAATTCCGAGATGCGGTAATCAATCCGTATGGAGCCTTGGGGCACGGACAATATAGAGGGAGCGTTAGTTGAGCCAATCCGACATATTCGGTCAAGGAAGGCATTTTTGGTCCTAGCGTGATTGACGTTCGCTGACTCGGATCATAACTTAGTTGCAGCTATGATCCGCATGCGCAATCACAACGGACAACTGAAAATTTTAAATTTTCCTATCGACTTCCAAAACTGCTAAGACAAGCAACTCCTCTTCACCCCGATAACAACGAGCAATGGGATAACATCTCCCGATCTCTTTGTTCCACTGCAATAGAGCGGCTCATGAACAAAGCGCCTGGAGCAGACGGTATACATTCTGAGCTGTTCAAAGCCGTCGGCGAAGAGCTAGTTGGAAGCGTGAAGCAGCTGCTAATCACAATTTGGTCCGACGAGTACATGCCAAAAGATTGAAATCTCAGTGTACTTTGCCCAATCCTTAAGAAGGGTGATCCCGCTGTTTGCGCCAACAACCGTAGGGCAAGCCTTCTAAATAACGCATATACGGTCCTTTGGACAATACTGTGTAAGACTTCAGGCCTGGCCTTTATCGTCTCGATCAGACACACGAACTCTTTCAATTAGCACAAGCCTTTCAAAATGAACTTACATTTTATTTGTCAGTTTGCCAACTGTCTGATTCGATAGACCTAATTTCTTTCTTGGTGGATTATACAACAGGACCAAATCTTTATCTTAGAATTCATCGCCTAGTCAAATCTGGCCTTCATCTTATCACTCATAATTTGTGTACGCTGTCTAACAAGGTCATACGCTTCTCTCGACGTTTCCTTACAGATTTTGGACATTTCTCTTCCGTATCTCCGCCCAGCGCCACTTACTCCAAACTTCAGATCTCTTGGCAATCAAAGTACACTGCCGAAAATAACCTTCGCTGGAGTTTTTCCTTTCGATTCGTGTACTGCTGACCTATACCCAAGGCAGATCTAACAGATAACCGCAGTAGAGAAATTGCAACCCTGCTAGGTTTTTTCATATGCCTTTATTGTCAATAAGAACTATCAAATCAGTATGTTGAAAACAAAAGTTGACAAATCACAAATTCAATTTACCCAAAATAAATAAATACAAAATGTACATTTTCATTTCAGAATTTAATGTTTGAGTCTTGAGACAGAGTTGGGGGGTTGACTTCGGTATAATGCACCACTTGCATTTATATGCACACCACTAGGAATATTCACATGAAATTTTGCAGGAACATAGCTTAAGTGCATTGTGTATAACAACAAGTGAGATATCTTATGTGTCAGTTGCTTTTGACAGGATACCTAAGGTGGCGTTGACAGGATACCTAAGCTGGCCGCCAAAATGTCGACAATTACGAATGGCCCGAAGTTGGAAAAAGCTGAGCCGAATAAAGTCTTTCGGTTAAAACGAACAGGGAACGCCAGGGTTGCGAATTTATATTTTTGCTGAAAACGGTAAATTGATGCTTTCGACAACCCCAAAAACGGGGTTCTGTTTGAGTTTAGGTGACAAAGTGTTGCTGTGCTGTCCTCATATGTATGTATTAATATTCTTTTAGTTCTCAAGTTTCTTTAATTAAAAGGAACTGTAAACTAAAAATAATTGCTATTTAAATTTCATAATAAATTTTATAAAGCTGTATAATTAAAAATTATCCTTTTTCAAAAACTTATTTGTGCTTATATTGATGCGATTTTATATTCGAAATAAATTTTAATCAACATATGTAAGAACTTGTTTAGTGCTTTATTTATCGGTAATTGATTAAATATATAAAGTTATTTGTTATTCTCGATATTTGAGATCATCCGTACATAGTTGCACTGAATAAATTACTTAAAACATCATTACTCCTTTAGGGAATTTCGATTAGAGATAATTTAAATCTATATTACATAATTTCGTTATTTAATCTTTTCGCATTACATTCATGGGAATCAAAAAAGCAAAGAATAATTCCGATTAAAATTTGAAAAGAAAAGACAATCCCATGAGGCATTAAATACCTATATCAGCTCTGATAAAAACTTTCTACAGCTTTGACTACTTTGTTATTTTTAACAATTCACTTATTGACTTAATGCAAACGTAAACAAGCTTTGCATTAATATCATATTACTTATAAGCACAAATTATTTAAAACGAAATATCCAGTTTCAGTTTATAAAAAATCTCAAAAGCATTCTTATAAAATTTTAAAATTTCATTTGTTTATACTGAAAAGTATATACCAAAGACATCAAATATCATATTTCTTCTTCTTCATTGATATATAGTATATACATTTTTAAAAATATAGGTATATGAAATTTATCACCAAGTTTTTTTACCTAAGTACTATTTTTGTGCAACCCTGACTTTGTTAATTTAAATGAAATTCAAATAATTCAAACTGATTTTTTGAAATCAAACCGAGCAGCAGACGTGATTTTAAAATTTTTAAACAAATTTATAAATATTCTCTTAATTTCCAGAGCTTTTTTAAGAATTGCAACCCAAAAACGGTAAGTACTCAATAAATGTCAATAGTTCTTTTAAATTTGCTAACAGTTTCTATTTAAATCGTTTATTTAGAAAATGGTAAACCAATGGTGCATCGTTGGATGTGGATTGGGGGCTCCGCTGTATCCATTCCCACCTGTTGGAGAAATCGACCGGTGAGTTCATATACATACATATGTAAAAAAAGTTTGCCATTTTATTGCAATTTAAAGTAAAAGTGAAAGACACAAAAATGCTCATTTATGTATGTGCATTCTTACATACATATGTAAGTGCATAACGTACATTTTGTTGAGATTAATACTCAAAATTTTGTGCGCTTATTTATTTGTATGTACATACATACGTACATATCTCTGTAACAGATGTAATAAGGATCAGGTTAGTAAGAAATATAAATGTAAAGCATCAGGAATGCTTCCGGACCAAACTATTCTAAATCTTACTGCATCTCGAGCGGAGTTTATATGAGCTACTTAAGTTATGGAAAATCTTTGATATAGTGCGTTGGCAATAAAATTGGAAATTTGTGATTTCAATTTGGCATATACTTAAGTAATTTGTTATAAATAAGCTACGTTAGCGACGCACTGTCTCAAAGCCGTCCCTGGGGAATTCATATCGATGACCCAGTAGGGTAAACTTTAATAATATTTGTTAATGGATTAAGTTTTTAATAAATGTTATATACTAAATTATATATTTTTTTCAATGTTGCATATTATATATATGTATGTATATATATAAATGTATATATATTTTGTTTTTACAGAAACATCATTTCGACCGAACGGAGCGATAGGGGTATCGTTAACAATTTTTTTATGTTCATAAGTGTATCTTTACGCACTTTATTTGAATTTTAATTTTAAAATTTTTACGTTGTAATGTGCTTTTAAAGGTTAAGGAAATACTAACTCTTAATATAAAAAACCCTTTTCTGGTTGTCATATTTTTGTCGGTCAAATTTTTTAAATAGTTTCGTTTTTAAAGAAATTTACCAAACATATCGAGTGTTATACTACGTTTTTTTTTTAAATACAATGATATAACAGTTGATTTGTAAGATGCATATCTTTACAAAAATATTAAAAACCAGAAGAGGGTGAGTAGCTTGCATTTCTATTTTTTGTCACTTATATGCATATGTTTGTATGTTTGTTTGTATATGTTAAAGAACACATGTACATTCATAACACCTAATGCATGTGTTTTTATTTTCACTAGGCGGCGTGAATGGTTGCGACTGTTGGGTGTGGTAGGCCCGACAGCAAAATTTATTTTCGCATGCCAAAGGCATTTCTCCCACAAGGTGAGAGGAGGTCGGTTCCTCTATAAATGGACAGTTCCTGATATAAATTTAAGTATATGTTCTCCCACAGTGGCAGTCGACAGGGCAAATGACTTAGGAGGTAAGATAGAATCAGGTAGCTTAGCTGACCAAAACGAACAAGACTCTGTGATAGCATTAGGTGTCGAAGACTTTCTACCGGTGGTTGATTCATCCAATGAGACAGAAAGGGCTTTAACTCCAACTTCAGTGGAAGTTTCCGTAGACGAGTCCCCTCAACCCTGTTTCTCTTTAGGGCACTCTCTTAAACAAACATGGGGCAATAGTCGTCAAACACAAACAGATAATTACCTTACAGATGGGACTCCTAGAAAGAGAAAGTACCGGGAAGAACTAGATAGGAAAAATGAAGAGCTGGGACAGTTACGCAAAAAGGTGACGATTTTAGAAAAGAAGGTTTGGAGTTTTGAGGCTTGCCCAGATTTGACTGTAAATAGGCAGGACAGTCAAATCGAAGAGCTATGTAGCAAATTACCTCCACATTTGGCAATATGTGTGAGGAATTGCTTAAAAAATACACCCCGCTCTTCAAAGGGGTATAGATTTGATAGGGAGTTGAAAACATTAGCTCTTGCAGTGAAATTTCTGTCACCTATTGCTTTTAGGTACCTAAAGCCCCTTTTCAACTGGCCTTCCAGAAAAACTCTCGAACAATTTGTTCAAGGTTGGCCACGTAACCCTGGCTGCAACTATAGCAGCATTAAAGCTCTGGAGCTAAGAAGCCGTGGTTTTACCAATAATCAAAGGTATGTTTCACTCTGTTGTGATGAAATGTCTTTGAAAGTCCATGTCCAATACGAGAGGAATAGGGATTCAATTATAGGACTGGAGGACTATGGCGACGAAAATCGCACTTCCAGAGTTGCTTCAAGTGTCTTAACACTTCTCGTCCAAGGCATTGGTGGGGAGTCTTGGACGCACCCCTTAGCGTATTTTTTTGTGCACAAAGCTTGCAAAGGAAATGTTTTGAAAAAATACATATTCGAAGCCATCGGTCAGCTACAGAGTATTGGACTTCACCCCTGCCAAATAGTAACCGATCAAGGGTCGAATTTCTTTAGTTTTTCAAAAATTGTAGGAGTTTCTATGGAAAGACCCTTCTTTGAGGTTAATGGCGAAGAAATCATTTATTTCTTTGATTCTCCGCATCTTCTCAAAAGTACTCGAAACTGTTTAGAGAATAAAAAAAATAAAGTAACTTTTCAAGGCCGCCCTGTAGATTGGATGGATATTGTACATCTTTATGAACAGGGGTCTCAGTATGATATTTCATGCACATATAAGCTTACCTCGGCCCATATAAGACCCAAAAGTTTTGACAAAATGAGTGTGCATTTAGCATCGCAGGTGTTTAGTAATTCTGTTGCAAGTGCAATGTTCGCTATCTACAGCTCCGGGCTTTTGAATAGTTCAAGATCCCCATCTTTTTTTAATACTGCCGAGTTTGTCCTTTTCTTTGATAAATTATTCAACATTTTCAATAGTATCTACTTTGGTGAAGTAGGCAATTTCAAACAACCATTTCAAGCTACTGCGGATCAACTTAAATTTCTCGAGGAGGCTGAGCAGTTCCTAAATTCCATTAAAGTTTACGACGGCTTCGGCCGCGATATTACTAACACTTATAGTTTCATTAAAGGTTGGCTACTCAACATTAATAGTTTACGTAAATTGTGGCGGCTCTTATCCCAAAAAGGTTTTACTTTTTTAATGACCCGAAAATTATGCCAGGACAAAATCGAAAATTTTTTCGGTCACATTCGTAGAGGGGGTTCATTTGACGTGAAAATAACGTCGCAGCGGTTCTCATACCTCTTTAGACAAGCCTGGGGATTAGGGTATATCAGATGCGTCGACAAAGGCAACTGCGAACTCTTGCCAGAAGATAAGTGGGAATCATTCTCCAATAGCACCCTTGTTTCAGCATGTAACGACGCTTTAGTTAGAGATACATCCTGGCAAATATTTCAAAGCCTGCCTAGACCGCGTTTGCACTCATTTCAAGACGTCCAAATCGATATTTCCGTTGATATAGATGAAAGTAGTTTTCTTCATCGAAGCGCTTTTGTGTATTTCTGCGGCTATATGTATTTTAAATATTTCAAGCATCATAATTGTTTAATGCCATTACCAAGGTTTGAAGATGGTATAACCGAAAAAGATTTCTTCTTCACAATGGAGAAACAATTTACTAATAGTCATTTAGTAAGTCCTCCCACTGAATTTGTGGAATATATGTCCAAAATCGAAAAGATATATACAGACAATTTTGATTCAGTTTGTCATAGGGTTGGGATTTCTCAAATTTTATTTGAGAAAATGGTAGACATAGAGCCGTACTTTTGTTGCGAAAATAGCAACCCCGATGTTCTAAAATGTATTTTCATAAGAATCAGAACTTACTTTTTAGTAAACAGTTTCAATAAGAAGGCGAACCAACCAAATTTCAAAAATACCAAGTTCCTGTGTGTAACACCTCAATAAAGTTCGCCTTTAGTCTGGGTGTCAGTCTGCAGTATCCGAGTCCATCCGAAAAATAGGGCATTATACGATTTGGGTGTCTTGAAATGAGTGAAAACGAGGAATAGCAGGTGTATCCTTGTTCCTGTTTGTAGCACATCAATAAAGTTCGCCCTTAGCCTGGGTGTCAGTCTGCATAATAAGAGTCCGAATAGCAGGTTTATCCTTTTTATTTGAGTTGTACTTATCTATCCTTTCTACAGCCCTAAGTCCTATTTTCTTTTCTCATTAAGATTTAAAATTGCTGCACATTTGCTTAATTCCATGTTCTCTCTGCGGCTTTCGAGTATTTCGCCCAGTGTAGGCCCAATTTCCCCACCACGTCTTTTGTTATTTTTTTAAAATTAGACTAGCTAGCCTGCCACTGTGGGTTTTCTTATTACTTTGTAATTATGTTGTAAATATTATATAAAATTTGTCTGTAATATCATATATGTATATGTTAATGTTTTTGTTATGTATGTACCTGAATTGTTAACGTGCAATCTTTTATTATTTTACAAGTAGTCTGTTTTGTTCTTCTTTGTAAATAGTTTTCATTACTAGTCCTATATTACTTTTTATTACATTATTTATATTATAATTTATATGGGTGATAATAGGCCTCCTGGGGAACCGAACACCCAAAAAAAATCGGTAACGCGCCTTTATTGCAACCTCAGAGGTGGTGCGGAAAAGCAATAAAAAACCAATAAAATTTGTTTTTGTTTTAATGTGTTTTATTACAATTTTAATAGTTAAGTTTCCTTTTTTAGATATATATATTTCCACGTAACATATATATGTACATATAGATAGATATATATGTACATATGTACGTATGTGTCTTATATAGATATAGATATATATGTACATATGCAATGTCTTAGGAAATAAATAATAATGTTTCCGTCATGCAGCCTGAATAGTTGTTTTATTCTAGCCGATTGGGTTCCACAAGATTAATAAAAAAGTTCAATTATTGACGAAGTTGATTTGATTCGCTTTGCATTAAACACCAACAATATATGTACATGTAGAGCAAAAAATAATTCTTCCACGAATCGATTGACTGAGGGTTCTTCTGTTTGCTCCCATGTTCGATTAAACCAGCTAAATGTTCAGAGCGCATCGACAAAGAATCAATATTTTCTATTAACTTTTGATACGGACTCAATGGCTGTGTTTCCATCACTACATAACCCAATTTGGAATCGATGTTTGCATTTAAAAGCGCATTACGTATTAAATTTACAATCCAGCATTCCGCCTCGCCGAAAAACTGTCAAAGCTGACTTTTATATAACTTGCGCATCTTTTAAGATCATTGCCGCCGAGATCTGACCTAAGCTGAAAATTTCAATTTTCTTGTTTGAAACCGGTTTCCAAATTTGCAGCGAACTGATAATAACATAAATAAATTAATAAAAAATATGTAAAAATTTAGGTGTGCGTACATATACATATATGCATTACTATATTTCCATTTATATCACAACAATAATTTTCTTATACTAACAACTTAGACCTTAAACAAGTGCCAAATGCCGTTCCATCTCTTCACCTGCACAATTATGTATTTGCCGTGACTTGTGCACGCATTTTAGAATTTTGCCAGCACGCACTCTATCATATTTACACAACTTGCAATTGCAATGTGCGCTCTTCCGTTTGCGTAGACAGTGCATTATCGTAGCGTACAAATTTGTTTACATGAAATGCTTCATCTTCGTGATAGTCCGTATCAACAACATACACGTCAACTACCTTTTCGACAATGTATTGTTCCTGTAGCAGCGTATTTGCTAACAATAATGGACTGATTTTTATAAGACATAAACGCGCTGGGCAGACTGAGTTGGAATTCGCGTTGCTCACCCGGTGACAGCTTGCCAATTGCGAATTCAGCTACACCACTGTAACCACAGCCGAATTCAAGCTGTGTTTCTAATTTCACCATTAAATACATTACGCGTTCGGCGGTGTTTGTAACACGACACACAAATGTAAAGGATTCACTAATTTTTACAATATTTAATGCATCTATCACCTCCAGCCGAACATCTTTTTACTGAAATGGCTGGAAAATAACATAGTTGAGTAAAAATAATTTTTTAAGACGTAAAACATTTACCAAGTGTTGGAGCTGACTGCTCTGCACGTTCCTTTTCGCCGAGATTCAATCGCCAAACAATATCCAATTTGCAATTTCTGGTTTAGGCTAGAAACAAAAAAAAAAGTATTTAAGATACATACATATGTATATACATAAGAACATCAAATAACAAAAAAAATGTAAAGATTTCAAAAGCCGCTATTCAAGTCTGCTTACTTTTATTTTCTTTCCAACACGGCTCAGTTCACGAATAACACAATTTTAAGCCAAAAGAAACCCATAATAAGTTTTCCACTATTTCACTAATGCCCATTTTGTACCAAATTTTTTTATTATCCACAATGAATGTTCGTTTCACTTCGGCTTCAACAACGAACAAATATGGAAACGTCATGTACACTGTTGCATTTGGTGGTGCTTTTCGGAACTTTTAAGAATTGCACAGAAATAAATTTGAAATATTGATATGAAGATAATAGACGATATTTCTACTACAAAATGTGAAAAATGTTGTATATATAATAAAATTATCGTAAAATATTTTAAATTTTGCACACTTTTGACGCTATAATTGCAGAAATTAGTACTAAATTTAAGAAGCATCTTTCATGCAACTCGGCTAAAAGGAGCAGCGTTTTACCAAATTAAGCAACTTTACAAAAACAGGTGATCGCAGCTGTTCCAAATTTTGACGTTTATCGAAAAGATATCTCACTTGTTACTATACACAATGCTTAAGTGTTTCTTTAACTAAAATTAATTATTTAATTTTTGAGTTAATAATAGTTTTTATTTTATTTGTTGTTAATATGTATACACTTTACAGGTCAACTTTTTGATTATTAAGCGTGTTAATAACTAATGTTTCCACAAATAAAGTATCTTCTTATAGTTAAGATTAAGTTTATTTGCTTTTTATTGAGTTTGTTTTATTGTTTTACTATTAAAAACGCGTTTATAAATTTGTTTGCATAAATGAAAACATGAATGAAGATGGCCGCAATTACACGAAGGAATGAGTTGCCATAGGAAGGGAAAAGACGTATTGCCAGATGTATTATTATAATAATAATAAAATTTAGAAATATTTACAAAATATCTTTACAGAAAATATGGTTTTGACTTACTTTCTTATAATGTATGTGATTTTTGTATTTAATACACATTTTGAATAAGAGGAAATAATTTCTACTCAAAAATACTGTTGATGGCGTAGCCGAAGTTTGCTCGGCCAGGGTTATTTTTTTGAAGCGCGGGCGAAGGCCGCCCACGCGGAAAAGATTTCTACGCAAAAATACTGTTGATGGCGTAGCCGAAGTTTACTCGGCCAGGGTTATTTTTTTGAAGCGCGGCCGAAGGCCGCCCACGCGGAAAAAAATTCTACGCAAAAATACTGTTGATGGCGTAGCCGAAGTTTGCTCGGCCAGGGTTTTTTTTTTGAAGCGCGGCCGAAGGCCGCCCACGCGTAAAAGAGTTCTACGCAAAAATGCCGTTGATGGCGTAGCCGAAGTTTGCTCTGGCAGCGTTTTTAATTTGTTATTGATCAGGCATCACGACCAAACTCATTCGCAAGCAAGGCACATCAAATAGGTAGCCGCAGCAAACTATTTTTTTTGAACTTGTTTCATATTTTATTTTAATTTGAATTGTCAAATTTTAAGTTTCGTTGTGATAAGAATGCTTTCAGTACTATTCAAGGTAGTTGATAAAATATTTTTGAAATTTTAGCTTTAAAAAGCAAAAACAAATTATACAGAGCTGAAATTTTTTTTTTTCAATTTTTCTACTGCTGCTACCTATTGAATGTGCCTTGTTCGCAAGTAAGTTTCACTTATACACTCCCATATCTACATGTGTTAATTAATTTTGTTTTTCAAAAATTTATTAAAAATATATAATTTAGGCTAATTAATGAGTGCTGTAAAATACAAAAAGATTAAACTGTTGATTTATATGTGTTTTGAGCAGTTTTTTTTGTTAAAATCTGTTGAAATTAATCTTTTCGATGTGGTGAATTTTAAAACTTTAAACGCAAATATCTTTTAAACGAAAAGTTTCCTCGCGGTTTGGTTTTCAGTTTCGTCATCTGTACAACCCCCTCTACCCCCCCGTAAAAGTCATTTTTTCCAAAGCGTGGAGCACTATACCGAAATTTTCCGTTTCCGTGAACGTGATGCTACAAGCTCTGACTAACAATTTTTCGGCGTGGCTATTGCAGCAATTTGTATAAAGAAACTCCGCCTTTTACTAGCTGTTTCTTGCTGAGAACGCACTTTTCTACCTCTGTACAAGTTATATAGTACTTCACAATTTTTCCCTTATTTTGTAAACGACTTCAGACAAAGCTTGTGGATGAATACCAGTTTCTATTAATTCTATGCATATATCCAACGCCACAGGATTTAGTCCAGTATTAAGCAATTTAGAAATGCTGCATACGTTATATTTCATTGTGAAAGATTTTCGCAAGTTTAGATATTTAGAACTGATATCAGGTTCCTTACTTAAATATTGCTCGCCTGATATTTTTGCCTCATTCCTCATTTTGAAATTAATTATACAGAATCAATGTGCTAGTCTTCGGTAAAATATATCGACATATCCAAATATCGATATTTTTTTCAGAGCATAATACTTTGTTTCCAATATATATGATGCGGTATCCCATTCGTAATTCGTTCAATCATACGTTATTGGCACCGTAATCATAAACCGAATCATTAAAGGCCATGCCACATAAGACTTGCTTCGCTTTACGTGACATTTGTAACTTTCTCAGAAAAGCGATAAACGCAAAAGGTATGCCACAATAAAACTTTGACAATACGTACTTTTCGTTTGTTTATTGTGAGTTGTGAAAATCGCACGGAACTTTATAAACATATTTACATACATTCGGCATAATTATGGACATTATGGAAGTGTTGTTAATAGTTCTTTCACTCCACGAAGCCTTATTATGTTTAAAAAACATATCAAGGCGGAAAATGTGGGTAAGGGAATTATATCTTTGCTTCCACCTCCTGCACGAACCGGCCACGAAGTGACTTCCACCGTGCTCTGCAATGCTCCTCTATTATAAAAGAAAAAGCCTTTAGTAAATCATCACATATGTATATACATCCATATATGTATATTTAAGCATTTAGTTCAGTTAAATTTTATATTTATGTCAAAAATATACAAAATTGGTGAGAGCGAACTGTCAAAGTCAACGAAAAGATGAGAGTTGCCCAAGATTGCGCTTCGCTTTGGCGACGGTGTTGCCTATGTGGGAAATTTCGTATAATTGCATGTATTCATCTTTGCTGTCAAAGCTAAACTCTGACGTAAAGCGAAGCAGAAGTTTTATGTGGCATGGCCTTAATATTCACCAAAGAAAATTTTCCGAGCGAAACACCTTACATGTAGTTCATTCAATCAGAACTACCATGCGAATCACTGAAAAATCGAAATTTATAAAAATAGCTGCCAAAACAAATACAGTTTTTCAAAAAACCACAACAGGAAAGCATTACATGCTAAAATTACGTTGAGTTTGTGAAGAAAATAATTATATGAAAGAAGTTGTGGGCTACACCAAGAGTGAATGTGGGACAATGGTATGCTTTTTAAGATCTGTAACAGCATAACCCAATCTGCACGGCGAGTGTTTCTCATACTGTCACCCAAGTTTTTTGCATTTCATAAATCAAAATCAATTGCCGTACTCGTTTTCATTGCGTAATTTTGCTTTCAAATTTATATGAATATGTCTTCACGCACAATCTCTTATTCAGCCACGCCGCGAATTTACAGTCAAAAACGCCAAATCAAACTGTCACGTAAAAAAAAATATTATAATGGGATATAGCTTTGGCGTACGGCGTTGAATTTCGGTTGGTTCCATATAAAACGTATGTACATGAGAAAGTGTTTATAGTAAATTTACAGCGTGAGTGAATATAAGTTTTGGGTGAATTGTCGTCATATAACAACCGGTTGTATCTGAAACTGCTTTGAAATACTTAATCTGTAAAGCTACCTTAGTATCTTCCAAAGGCTTGTTTCTGCTGTAAATTTAGCAGTACTGGATAATAGAAGCAAATTACCAGGGGAGCACGTGTAAAAAGGGTACTTCTGAAATTAATATCCGACGAATACTGGTTTAATTAAAGTTTGTGAAATAATAATTTACCAAGCTTTACCCCCTTAAATATGCATTATAGTAGGGTGCAATGGGGTACAGTGGTGATTTTGGGTATGCGGCTTCAGTTGCGTGGCTGTACTCAATCCCGACTCTTACGTCCACGTTCGTGTACACTGGGCAACGTGAGCAACCCAATTCCGAGATGCGGTAATCAATCCGTATGGAGCCTTGGGGCACGGACAATATAGAGGGAGCGTTAGTTGAGCCAATCCGACACATTCGGTCAAGGAAGGCATTTTTGGTCCTAGCGTGATTGACGTTCGCTGACTCGGATCATAACTTAGTTGCAGCTATGATCCGCATGCGCAATCACAACGGACAACTGAAAATTTTAAATTTTCATCTCGACTTCCAAAACTGCTAAGACAAGCAACTCCTCTTCACCCCGATAACAACGAGCAATGGGATAACATCTCCCGATCTCTTTGTTCCACTGCAATAGAGCGGCTCATGAACAAAGCGCCTGGAGCAGACGGTATACATTCTGAGCTGTTCAAAGCCGTCGGCGAAGAGCTAGTTGGAAGCGTGAAGCAGCTGCTAATCACAATTTGGTCCGACCAGTACATGCCAAAAGATTGAAATCTCAGTGTACTTTGCCCAATCCTTAAGAAGGGTGATCCCGCTGTTTGCGCCAACAACCGTAGGGCAAGCCTTCTAAATAACGCATATACGGTCCTTTGGACAATACTGTGTAAAAGACTTCAGGCCTGGCCTTTATCGTCTCGATCAGACACACGAACTCTTTAATTAGCACAAGCCTTTCAAAATGAACTTACATTTTATTTGTCAGTTTGCCAACTGTCTGATTCGATAGACCACCTAATTTTTTTCTTGGTGGATTATACAACAGGACCAAATCTTTATCTTAGAATTCATCGCCTAGTCAAATCTGGCCTTCATCTTATCACTCATAATTTGTGTACGCTGTCTAACAAGGTCATACGCTTCTCTCGACGTTTCCTTACAGATTTTGGACATTTCTTTTCCGTATCTCCGCCCAGCGCCACTTACTCCAAACTTCAGATCTCTTGGCAATCAAAGTACACTGCCGAAAATAACCTTCGCTGGAGTTTTTCCTTTCGATTCGTGTACTGCTGACCTATACCCAAGGCAGATCTAACAGATAACCGCAGTAGAGAAATTGCAACCCTGCCAGGTTTTTTCATATGCCTTTATTGTCAATAAGAACTATCAAATCAGTATGTTGAAAACAAAAGTTGACAAATCACAAATTCAATTTACCCAAAATAAATAAATACAAAATGTACATTTTCATTTCAGAATTTAATGTTTGAGTCTTGAGACAGAGTTGGGGGGTTGACTTCGGTATAATGCACCACTTGCATTTATATGCACACCACTAGGAATATTCACATGAAATTTTGCAGGAACATAGCTTAAGTGTTTCTTTAACTAAAATTAATTATTTAATTTTTGAGTTAATAATAGTTTTTATTTTATTTGTTGTTAATATGTATAAACTTTACAGGTCAACTTTTTGATTATTAAGCGTGTTAATGACTAATGTTTCCACAAATAAAGTATCTTCTAATAGTTAAGATTAAGTTTATTTGCTTTTTATTGAGTTTGTTTTATTGTTTTACTATTAAAAACGCGTTTATAAATTTGTTTGCATAAATGAAAACATGAATGAAGATGGCCGCAATTACACGAAGGAATGAGTTGCCATAGGAAGGGAAAAGACGTATTGCCAGATGTATTATTATAATAATAATACAATTTAGAAATATTTACAAAATATCTTTACAGAAAATATGGTTTTGACTTACTTTCTTATAATGTATGTGATTTTTGTATTTAATACACATTTTGAATAAGAGGAAATAATTTCTACTCAAAAATACTGTTGATGGCGTAGCCGAAGTTTGCTCGGCCAGGGTTATTTTTTTGAAGCGCGGGCGAAGGCCGCCCACGCGGAAAAGATTTCTACGCAAAAATACTGTTGATGGCGTAGCCGAAGTTTACTCGGCCAGGGTTATTTTTTTGAAGCGCGGCCGAAGGCCGCCCACGCAGAAAAAAATTCTACGCAAAAATACTGTTGATGGCGTAGCCGAAGTTTGCTCGGCCAGGGTTATTTTTTTGAAGCGCAGCCGAAGGCCGCCCACGCGTAAAAGAGTTCTACGCAAAAATACCGTTGATGGCGTAGCCGAAGTTTGCCCTGGCAGCGTTTTTAATTTGTTATTGATCAGGCATCACGACCAAACTCATTCGCAAGTAAGTTTCACTTATACACTGCCATTCCTACATATGTGTTAATTAATTTTGTTTTTCAAAAATTTATTAAAAATATATAATTTAGGCTAATTAATGAGTGTTGTAAAATACAAAAAGATTAAACTGTTGATTTATATGTGTTTTGTGCAGTTTTTTTTTGTTAAAATCTGTTGAAATTCATCTTTTCGATGTGGTGAATTTTAAAACTTTAAACGCAAATATCTTTTAAACGAAAAGTTTCCTCGCGGTTTGGTTTTCAGTTTCGTCATCTGTACAACCCCCTCTACTCCCCCGTAAAAGTCATTTTTTCCAAAGCGTGGAGCACTATACCGAAATTTTCCGTTTCCGTGAACGTGATGCTACAAGCTCTAACAATTTTTCGGCGTGGCTATTGCGGCAATTTGTATAAAGAAACTCCGCCTTTTACTAGCTGTTTCTTGCTGAGAACGCACTTTTCTACCTCTGTACAAGTTATATAGTACTTCACAATTTTTCCCTTATTTTGTAAACGACTTCAGACAAAGCTTGTGGATGAATACCAGTTTCTATTAATTCTATGCATATATCCAACGCCACAGGATTTAGTCCAGTATTAAGCAATTTAGAAATGCTGCATACGTTATATTTCATTGTGAAAGATTTTCGCAAGTTTAGATATTTAGAACTGATATCAGGTTCCTTACTTAAATATTGCTCGCCTGATATTTTTGCCTCATTCCTCATTTTGAAATTAATTATACAGAATCAATGTGCTAGTCTTCGGTAAAATATATCGACATATCCAAATATCGATATTTTTTTCAGAGCATAATACTTTGTTTCCAATATATATGATGCGGTATCCCATTCGTAATTCGTTCAATCATACGTTATTGGCACCGTAATCATAAACCGAATCATTAAAGGCCATGCCACATAAGACTTGCTTCGCTTTACGTGACATTTGTAACTTTCTCAGAAAAGCGATAAACGCAAAAGGTATGCCACAATAAAACTTTGACGATACGTACTTTTCGTTTGTTTATTGTGAGTTGTGAAAATCGCACGGAACTTTATAAACATATTTACATACATTCGGCATAATTATGGACATTATGGAAGTGTTGTTAATAGTTCTTTCACTCCACGAAGCCTTATTATGTTTAAAAAACATATCAAGGCGGAAAATGTGGGTAAGGGAATTATATCTTTGCTTCCACCTCCTGCACGAACCGGCCACGAAGTGACTTCCACCGTGCTCTGCAATGCTCCTCTATTATAAAAGAAAAAGCCTTTAGTAAATCATCACATATGTATATACATCCATATATGTATATTTAAGCATTTAGTTCAGTTAAATTTTATATTTATGTCAAAAATATACAAAATTGGTGAGAGCGAACTGTCAAAGTCAGCGAAAAGATGAGAGTTGCCCAAGATTGCGCTTCGCTTTGGCGACGGTGTTGCCTATGTGGGAAATTTCGTATAATTGCATGTATTCATCTTTGCTGTCAAAGCTAAACTCTGACGTAAAGCGAAGCAGAAGTTTTATGTGGCATGGCCTTAATATTCACCAAAGAAAATTTTCCGAGCGAAACACCTTACATGTAGTTCATTCAATCAGAACTACCATGCGAATCACTGAAAAATCGAAATTTATAAAAATAGCTGCCAAAACAAATACAGTTTTTCAAAAAACCACAACAGGAAAGCATTACATGCTAAAATTACGTTGAGTTTGTGAAGAAAATAATTATATGAAAGAAGTGGGCTACACCAAGAGTGAATGTGGGACAATGGTATGCTTTTTAAGATCTGTAACAGCATAACCCAATCTGCACGGCGAGTGTTTCTCATACTGTCACCCAAGTTTTTTGCATTTCATAAATCAAAATCAATTGCCGTACTCGTTTTCATTGCGTAATTTTGCTTTAAAATTTATATGAATATGTCTTCACGCACAATCTCTTATTCAGCCACGCCGCGAATTTACAGTCAAAAACGCCAAATCAAACTGTCACGTAAAAAAAAATATTATAATGGGATATAGCTTTGGCGTACGGCGTTGAATTTCGGTTGGTTCCATATAAAACGTATGTACATGAGAAAGTGTTTATAGTAAATTTACAGCGTGAGTGAATATAAGTTTTGGGTGAATTGTCGTCATATAACAACCGGTTGTATCTGAAACTGCTTTGAAATACTTAATCTGTAAAGCTACCTTAGTATCTTCCAAAGGCTTGTTTCTGCTGTAAATTTAGTAGTACTGGATAATAGAAGCAAATTACCAGGGGAGCACGTGTAAAAAGGGTACTTCTGAAATTAATATCCGACGAATACTGGTTTAATTAAAGTTTGTGAAATAATAATTTACCAAGCTTTACCCCCTTAAATATGCATTATAGTAGGGTGCAATGGGGTACAGTGGTGATTTTGGGTATGCGGCTTCAGTTGCGTGGCTGTACTCAATCCCGACTCTTACGTCCACGTTCGTGTACACTGGGCAACGTGAGCAACCCAATTCCGAGATGCGGTAATCAATCCGTATGGAGCCTTGGGGCACGGACAATATAGAGGGAGCGTTAGTTGAGCCAATCCGACACATTCGGTCAAGGAAGGCATTTTTGGTCCTAGCGTGATTGACGTTCGCTGACTCGGATCATAACTTAGTTGCAGCTATGATCCGCATGCGCAATCACAACGGACAACTGAAAATTTTAAATTTTCATCTCGACTTCCAAAACTGCTAAGACAAGCAACTCCTCTTCACCCCGATAACAACGAGCAATGGGATAACATCTCCCGATCTCTTTGTTCCACTGCAATAGAGCGGCTCATGAACAAAGCGCCTGGAGCAGACGGTATACATTCTGAGCTGTTCAAAGCCGTCGGCGAAGAGCTAGTTGGAAGCGTGAAGCAGCTGCTAATCACAATTTGGTCCGACGAGTACATGCCAAAAGATTGAAATCTCAGTGTACTTTGCCCAATCCTTAAGAAGGGTGATCCCGCTGTTTGCGCCAACAACCGTAGGGCAAGCCTTCTAAATAACGCATATACGGTCCTTTGGACAATACTGTGTAAAAGACTTCAGGCCTGGCCTTTATCGTCTCGATCAGACACACGAACTCTTTCAATTAGCACAAGCCTTTCAAAATGAACTTACATTTTATTTGTCAGTTTGCCAACTGTCTGATTCGATAGACCACCTAATTTTTTTCTTGGTGGATTATACAACAGGACCAAATCTTTATCTTAGAATTCATCGCCTAGTCAAATCTGGCCTTCATCTTATCACTCATAATTTGTGTACGCTGTCTAACAAGGTCATACGCTTCTCTCGACGTTTCCTTACAGATTTTGGACATTTCTCTTCCGTATCTCCGCCCAGCGCCACTTACTCCAAACTTCAGATCTCTTGGCAATCAAAGTACACTGCCGAAAATAACCTTCGCTGGAGTTTTTCCTTTCGATTCGTGTACTGCTGACCTATACCCAAGGCAGATCTAACAGATAACCGCAGTAGAGAAATTGCAACCCTGCCAGGTTTTTTCATATGCCTTTATTGTCAATAAGAACTATCAAATCAGTATGTTGAAAACAAAAGTTGACAAATCACAAATTCAATTTACCCAAAATAAATAAATACAAAATGTACATTTTCATTTCAGAATTTAATGTTTGAGTCTTGAGACAGAGTTGGGGGGTTGACTTCGGTATAATGCACCACTTGCATTTATATGCACACCACTAGGAATATTCACATGAAATTTTGCAGGAACATAGCTTAAGTGTTTCTTTAACTAAAATTAATTATTTAATTTTTTAGTTAATAATAGTTTTTATTTTATTTGTTGTTAATATGTATACACTTTACAGGTCAACTTTTTGATTATTAAGCGTGTTAATGACTAATGTTTCCACAAATAAAGTATCTTCTAATAGTTAAGATTAAGTTTATTTGCTTTTTATTGAGTTTGTTTTATTGTTTTACTATTAAAAACGCGTTTATAAATTTGTTTGCATAAATGAAAACATGAATGAAGATGGCCGCAATTACACGAAGGAATGAGTTGCCATAGGAAGGGAAAAGACGTATTGCCAGATGTATTATTATAATAATAATAAAATTTAGAAATATTTACAAAATATCTTTACAGAAAATATTGTTTTGACTTACTTTCTTATAATGTATGTGATTTTTGTATTTAATACACATTTTGAATAAGAGGAAATAATTTCTACTCAAAAATACTGTTGATGGCGTAGCCGAAGTTTGCTCGGCCAGGGTTATTTTTTTGAAGCGCGGGCGAAGGCCGCCCACGCGGAAAAGATTTCTACGCAAAAATACTGTTGATGGCGTAGCCGAAGTTTACTCGGCCAGGGTTATTTTTTTGAAGCGCGGCCGAAGGCCGCCCACGCGGAAAAAAATTCTACGCAAAAATACTGTTGATGGCGTAGCCGAAGTTTGCTCGGCCAGGGTTATTTTTTTGAAGCGCGGCCGAAGGCCGCCCACGCGGAAAGGATTTCTACTCAAAAATACTGTTGATGGCGTAGCCGAAGTTTGCTCGGCCAGGGTTATTTTTTGGAAGCGCGGCCGAAGGCCGCCCACGCGAAAAAAGTTCTACGCAAAAATACTGTTGATGGCGTAGCCGAAGTTTGCTCGGCCAGGGTTATTTTTTTGAAGCGCAGCCGAAGGCCGCCCACGCGTAAAAGAGTTCTACGCAAAAATACCGTTGATGGCGTAGCCGAAGTTTGCTCTGGCAGCGTTTTTAATTTGTTATTGATCAGGCATCACGACCAAACTCATTCGCAAGTAAGTTTCACTTATACACTGCCATTCCTACATATGTGTTAATTAATTTTGTTTTTCAAAAATTTATTAAAAATATATAATTTAGGCTAATTAATGAGTGCTGTAAAATACAAAAAGATTAAACTGTTGATTTATATGTGTTTTGTGCAGTTTTTTTTGTTAAAATCTGTTGAAATTCATCTTTTCGATGTGGTGAATTTTAAAACTTTAAACGCAAATATCTTTTAAACGAAAAGTTTCCTCGCGGTTTGGTTTTCAGTTTCGTCATCTGTACAACCCCCTCTACCCCCCCGTAAAAGTCATTTTTTCCAAAGCGTGGAGCACTATACCGAAATTTTCCGTTTCCGTGAACGTGATGCTACAAGCTCTGACTAACAATTTTTCGGCGTGGCTATTGCGGCAATTTGTATAAAGAAACTCCGCCTTTTACTAGCTGTTTCTTGCTAAGAACGCACTTTTCTACCTCTGTACAAGTTATATAGTACTTCACAATTTTTCCTTTATTTTGTAAACGACTTCAGACAAAGCTTGTGGATGAATACCAGTTTCTATTAATTCTATGCATATATCCAACGCCACAGGATTTAGTCCAGTATTAAGCAATTTAGAAATGCTGCATACGTTATATTTCATTGTGAAAGATTTTCGCAAGTTTAGATATTTAGAACTGATATCAGGTTCCTTACTTAAATATTGCTCGCCTGATATTTTTGCCTCATTCCTCATTTTGAAATTAATTATACAGAATCAATGTGCTAGTCTTCGGTAAAATATATCGACATATCCAAATATCGATATTTTTTTCAGAGCATAATACTTTGTTTCCAATATATATGATGCGGTATCCCATTCGTAATTCGTTCAATCATACGTTATTGGCACCGTAATCATAAACCGAATCATTAAAGGCCATGCCACATAAGACTTGCTTCGCTTTACGTGACATTTGTAACTTTCTCAAAAAAGCGATAAACGCAAAAGGTATGCCACAATAAAACTTTGACAATACGTACTTTTCGTTTGTTTATTTGAGTTGTGAAAATCGCACGGAACTTTATCAACATATTTACATACATTCGGCATAATTATGGACATTATGGAAGTGTTGTTAATAGTTCTTTCACTCCACGAAGCCTTATTATGTTTAAAAAACATATCAAGGCGGAAAATGTGGGTAAGGGAATTATATCTTTGCTTCTACCTCCTGCACGAACCGGCCACGAAGTGACTTCCACCGTGCTCTGCAATGCTCCTCTATTATAAAAGAAAAAGCCTTTAGTAAATCATCACATATGTATATACATCCATATATGTATATTTAAGCATTTAGTTCAGTTAAATTTTATATTTATGTCAAAAATATACAAAATTGGTGAGAGCGAACTGTCAAAGTCAGCGAAAAGATGAGAGTTGCCCAAGATTGCGCTTCGCTTTGGCGACGGTGTTGCCTATGTGGGAAATTTCGTATAATTGCATGTATTCATCTTTGCTGTCAAAGCTAAACTCTGACGTAAAGCGAAGCAGAAGTTTTATGTGGCATGGCCTTAATATTCACCAAAGAAAATTTTCCGAGCGAAACACCTTACATGTAGTTCATTCAATCAGAACTACCATGCGAATCACTGAAAAATCGAAATTTATAAAAATAGCTGCCAAAACAAATACAGTTTTTCAAAAAACCACAACAGGAAAGCATTACATGCTAAAATTACGCTGAGTTTGTGAAGAAAATAATTATATGAAAGAAGTTGTGGGCTACACCAAGAGTGAATGTGGGACAATGGTATGCTTTTTAAGATCTGTAACAGCATAACCCAATCTGCACGGCGAGTGTTTCTCATACTGTCACCCAAGTTTTTTGCATTTCATAAATCAAAATCAATTGCCGTACTCGTTTTCATTGCGTAATTTTGCTTTAAAATTTATATGAATATGTCTTCACGCACAATCTCTTATTCAGCCACGCCGCGAATTTACAGTCAAAAACGCCAAATCAAACTGTCACGTAAAAAAAAATATTATAATGGGATATAGCTTTGGCGTACGGCGTTGAATTTCGGTTGGTTCCATATAAAACGTATGTACATGAGAAAGTGTTTATAGTAAATTTACAGCGTGAGTGAATATAAGTTTTGGGTGAATTGTCGTCATATAACAACCGGTTGTATCTGAAACTGCTTTGAAATACTTAATCTGTAAAGCTACCTTAGTATCTTCCAAAGGCTTGTTTCTGCTGTAAATTTAGCAGTACTGGATAATAGAAGCAAATTACCAGGGGAGCACGTGTAAAAAGGGTACTTCTGAAATTAATATCCGACGAATACTGGTTTAATTATAGTTTGTGAAATAATAATTTACCAAGCTTTACCCCCTTAAATATGCATTATAGTAGGGTGCAATGGGGTACAGTGGTGATTTTGGGTATGCGGCTTCAGTTGCGTGGCTGTACTCAATCCCGACTCTTACGTCCACGTTCGTGTACACTGGGCAACGTGAGCAACCCAATTCCGAGATGCGGTAATCAATCCGTATGGAGCCTTGGGGCACGGACAATATAGAGGGAGCGTTAGTTGAGCCAATCCGACACATTCGGTCAAGGAAGGCATTTTTGGTCCTAGCGTGATTGACGTTCGCTGACTCGGATCATAACTTAGTTGCAGCTATGATCCGCATGCGCAATCACAACGGACAACTGAAAATTTTAAATTTTCATCTCGACTTCCAAAACTGCTAAGACAAGCAACTCCTCTTCACCCCGATAACAACGAGCAATGGGATAACATCTCCCGATCTCTTTGTTCCACTGCAATAGAGCGGCTCATGAACAAAGCGCCTGGAGCAGACGGTATACATTCTGAGCTGTTCAAAGCCGTCGGCGAAGAGCTAGTTGGAAGCGTGAAGCAGCTGCTAATCACAATTTGGTCCGACGAGTACATGCCAAAAGATTGAAATCTCAGTGTACTTTGCCCAATCCTTAAGAAGGGTGATCCCGCTGTTTGCGCCAACAACCGTAGGGCAAGCCTTCTAAATAACGCATATACGGTCCTTTGGACAATACTGTGTAAGACTTCAGGCCTGGCCTTTATCGTCTCGACCAGACACACGAACTCTTTCAATTAGCACAAGCCTTTCAAAATTAACTTACATTTTATTTGTCAGTTTGCCAACTGTCTGATTCGATACATCACCTAATTTTTTTCTTGGTGGATTATACAACAGGACCAAATCTTTATCTTAGAATTCATCGCCTAGTCAAATCTGGCCTTCATCTTATCACTCATAATTTGTGTACGCTGTCTAACAAGGTCATACGCTTCTCTCGACGTTTCCTTACAGATTTTGGACATTTCTCTTCCGTATCTCCGCCCAGCGCCACTTACTCCAAACTTCAGATCTCTTGGCAATCAAAGTACACTGCCGAAAATAACCTTCGCTGGAGTTTTTCCCTTCGATTCGTGTACTGCTGACCTATACCCAAGGCAGATCTAACAGGTAACCGCGGTAGAGAAATTGAATTGATTGTTATTGTTTCCAATATACATATATGATGCGGTCTCCCATTCGTAATTCGTTCAATCATACGTTATTGGCACCGTAATCATAAACCGAATCATTAAAGGCCATGCCACATAAGACTTGCTTCGCTTTACGGGACATTTGTAACTTTGTCAGAAAAGCGATAAACGCAAAAGGTGTTCAGGCGAGTAGCCTGAATCCGTTTACTGTCGGGTAATTTTCAACTTTTTCCCAGTCTGGTTTACTGCTGGGTAGTAGCCTGAAACCAAAAATACTGGTATTCGGACTTACTAGTCATTGGCTATAATTTATCACCCGATTTAACGGGATATCCTTTTGTTCGCCGAACGGGCTGTTTTGCCTTAGCACAAATAGAAATTTTTGCGCGAGCCCTTTTTTTAGGACCGTCCAGCAGCAAGCAGCAATTTTCTACCACCAGCGACCGCCAGCCAACACAAGGAAATCCCTATACAAGTGTAAGTTAAAATTCAATTTTATATACATACATTTTGCAATAATACTTATAATATACTGCGAATTTGCGCAAATAGTTATATGTACACATTTAAATAAAGATTGACAAGTTTCGGTTAACACTAATCTTTGTAACTTTTCTTATTTGGATACACGACGGCCCTCAAGACCAAGGTTATTTGCGGCACGTCGTTTAATGTTCCTTCGTCGCCGTTGGAATTGGAACCAACGATTTCACATCAAAAGGTCTCATCATATTTATTCTCGCCGCAGATTTTACCACCAACACCTAAGGACAGATCCAACACTTTTTTCGGAAATTGGAGAGTCAGCAAACCACATCACCACAAGGCTTATACATACATACATACATACATCCATCAACAAATCTTCAATACAAAAGGTACGTGGTTTGGTTTAAATCAATATGATCGGTGAATAATCAAAGTGCGCGAGTGATTTTGTGTGGCAACAATAAAGAATTTTTCATAAAATTTTCTTTCGGCCCAAGCCATCCTCATTAAATATAAAGTGCAGTTGCAGTTTTTCTTAGCGGTCAACTTTCTAGTGCGCCAATTTCAAAATTCAGATTTGCAACCTTTTTAAAATCAAAACGTTGTGATTAAGTGGCAAAATTCAGTACATCGCATAATAAGGCGCTGCAACCTGCGTTTATATTTGTTAGGGCTTAAGTAAAGAATACGGACCATTGAGCTAGGAAAAAAAAAAAAGTGGGCGTGGTCCGCTCCTTTTTACCGATTTTGGTGGTATAATTTTTTTTTGGTGCAAAGTAATAGGACGGGTGTTAGGGAGGGTTAAAGGGGGAAATTTCAATATTTTGAAAAGCTAATATTTCAAAAACTGTTTATTCGATCTTCACAATATTGGTATCGTTAAAAAGATAATTAAAAGACCTTTTATTTGATATGCATATGTTTACATAAATTATATATATATTTTCAGAAAAATAAGAAAAACTTAAAAAACACATATTTTTTTATAAAAAACTATATTTTTCTTAAAAAAATACGTAATTAATAGTATGTAAAAATAAATTTGTCTTAAAGCCCATAAAAATACCTTTAATTTGATGTATAATTTTATATATTAAAACTTAAATTTTGTAAGAAATTTTGTTTTATTTGTGTTGCTGACGATAAGAGAATCAGTAATAATGAGAGTATAGATCCAGAGCGGCTTCGCGGAAAGAAATAGAAAACCGGAAAGGAGTCCTGCGCAGAAATACTGTTGATGGCGTAGCCGGTGTTTGTCCGGCCAGGGTTATTTTTTTGAAGCGCGGCCGAAGGCCGCTCACGCGGAAAGGTGTTCTGCGCGGAAATACTGTTGATGGCGTAGCCGGAGTTTGTCCGGCCAGGGTTATTTTTTTGAAGCGCGGCCGAAGGCCGCTCACGCGGAAAGGTGTTCTGCGCGGAAATACTGTTGATGGCGTAGCCGGAGTTTGTCCGGCCAGGGTTATTTTTTTGAAGCGCGGCCGAAGGCCGCTCACGCGGATAGGTGTTCTGCGCGGAAATACTATTGATGGCGTAGCCGGAGTTTGTCCGGCCAGGGTTATTTTTTTGAAGCGCGGCCGAAGGCCGCTCACGCGGAAAGGTGTTCTGCGCGGAAATACTGTTGATGGCGTAGCCGGAGTTTGTCCGGCCAGGGTTATTTTTTTGAAGCGCGGCCGAAGGCCGCTCACGCGGATAGGTGTTCTGCGCGGAAATACTATTGATGGCGTAGCCGGAGTTTGTCCGGCCAGGGTTATTTTTTAAAGCGCGGCCGAAGGCCGCTCACGTTGAAAGATGTTTCGCACGGAAATACTGATTTATGTTTAGGTTTCAAAATTAAATAAAACAACATTAAAAATTAAATAAAACACATCGTTAATACCTTTCCGCGAATCCGCACTGGATCATTACCCTCATTATTACTGATTCTCTTATCGTCAGCAACACAAATAAAACAAAATTTAAGTTTCAATATATAAAATTATACATCAAATTAAAGGTATTTTTATGGGCTTTAAGACAAGCTTATTTTTACATACTATTAATTACGTATTTTTTTAAGAAAAATATAGTTTTTTATTAAAAAAATGTGTGTTTTTTCAGTTTTTGTTATTTTTCTCAAAATATATATAAAATTTATGTAAACATATGCATACCAAATAAAAGGTCTTTTGATTATCTTTATAACGATACCAATATTATGAAGATCGGATTAATAGTTTTTGAAATATTAGCTTTTCAAAACATTGAAATTTCCCCCTTTAACCCTCCCTAACACCCCTCCTATTACTTTGCACCAAAAAAAAATTATACCACCAAAATCGGTAAAAAGGGGCGGACCACGCCCACTTTTTTTTTTTTTTCTAGCTCAATGGTCCGTATTCTTTACTTGTTCCTTTGTTAGTACACACATACTTTTCTTTTCGCTACGATACACAAAATCACTAAACCGAATTACCGCGTTTTTACTCTTAACGAATTCGAGTGAAAAGCAGTAATAGCGATTTACGATCGCTTTGCATAGTATTGCTTAAAATTTTGACCGAATATTGAAATATTCGCAACATACATAAAATTGTGCAGTGAACGAGTGACTTTGTGGCAGTAACAAATAATTTTGATAAAAGAAATCGCAGAATTAACTAATTAATTAACTAGTGTTGTGGCAGCTTCTAAATCTAATTTATAACCAGTGCTGCACCAAGATATTAGAATATCACACAAGCACACAAAGTCACTGCCTGCAATTTCGTGGTCAAATTTCAAATAAGTGTGAAAAGAGCGATTTCCGATCGCTAAATTAAAACAAATTTACAGAAAAGTGGTAAATAAAAAAGAAACAGAAATAAATAAGCAAACAAAATATCGAAATAGAGAACAAAGATTTAAAAGTATCGATACAGAGTTGGGTGGCGGCCATACGTACAATACCCAGCTGCGAGATATTGACGCAATATATCCTCGCTACAGGATTGCAAGAAAATTAAGTTTGAAATTGTTGTGATAACATTTATAAGTGAAATTCAATTGTAAATTAATTTATTCTATTTTTTCTACTCTGAATTGAGAAAGTTTTTAAGAATTTTGTATAAAATTATAAGTTGTCAAGATCAGTGAACAAGTTTATAGCAAGTGATATTAAGTATACGAAATTTAAGAATCCCGTCACACACCAAATAATAGAAAACAAATTCAAGCTATATATATTGTAAATTTATAACCAAAATATTTGAAAATATATAAACATTTATATTTTTTACAGAAGAAAACTTTTTTTAAATTTATTTTGTTTTTATGTTACAATTTACGTTCGTTTATATGAGATTTCAGATTTAAGAATCTTTCAGAGCCAACTGAGAGTACTCAACCTCTTAGGGCCAGTTTTTCAGTGCTGGTTTAAACTCAGTTTAAACTAAGTTTAGTTCAACTCAGTTTATATTTCAACTTAGTATCCTTGCGCTCAAATAAATTTATTGCAACCAAAACGAAGTAATCAGCAAACAGCTAAAAAGTTAAACTAAGTTTAACCGAGCACAATCGGCCGTTGAAACTTAGTTTAAACTCCGTTTAAAGTTGACTGAAAAACTGCATTCCGAGTTTAAACTTAGTTTAAACGACAAACAGAGTTCAACTTGCACTGAAAAACTGGCCCTTAAAGGAAACAATTATTTTCGTAAATTTTATTTATTTTGCGGGTTTGTTGCTGGGTTTTTCGCTTCTTTCGTCGTCTTAAATTTTTTTAAATTCAATCGGCTCTGTGATTTTCGAAAAACTTTTCGCTTTTTTTAGTGACTTGGATTATTTAATTACAGTTTTCGGCATTACTTGCATTTTTCGGATTTTATCCAACCTCGAATAATCCAACTAGCTATAATGGCCACTTTTATTCAATTAGCGGATTCACTTATTGAATTCGAAGCCGATTTTAGAGATTTTGCGTCAACTGATCAAAATCAAACGGTCCTGGATATCCAAAGGGAAGAAGTTAAAGAATATTGGGGTAGAGTAAAACGCGCTTATTTAGAATTTTTAGGTACAGATGCCGCGAGCTCTTCAAAAGAGGCCACTGCCGCCAAGAAGAAGCACAAACAAGCCTACGCGGCTTATCTCAAATGCATGGAAGTGATTGGTGATCTCACTTCCAAGCGAAATAAAGCCGAAAAGGGAATGGCTGCGGAGTCTTCCGACTTGGAGCACCATATCCGTCTCCCACCGTGCGACACGGAAGATTTTAAGGGAGATTACCTGTCATGGCCAACGTTTCGTGACATGTTCACGGCCATTTACATTTTGAATAAGCGGCTCACCCCAGTGGAAAAACTTTTCCACTTAAACCAAAAGACTCAGGGGGAAGCAAAGGAAATAGTTCGTAAGTGCCCACTTACAAATGAAGGTTTTTCAACGGCATGGAAAAACCTTACTGATCGCTACGAGAATAAAAGAATTCTCGTTAATAGTCAATTGAAGATTCTCTTCAACCTATCCCCGGTAGGAACTGAATCTGGAAGTGCAATTAAAGGTCTTCAACGCGAAATAAATAACTGCATATCGGCACTCCAGATTCATAAAATTGACATAACAAATTGGGATGCGATCATAACATACCTTTGCTCAACGAAGCTACCTGAGGTCACCCTCTCAATGTGGGAACATTCGGTCCAGGAAAAGACGGAGATTCCTAAGTGGGAAGATATGGACAGATTTCTAACAAGTCGATTCCAGACTTTAGAAACTGTCTTTGACATTAGAGGGGCTAGTACTTCCCGGTTACAGAGACCGCAGCCTTCTAAGTCCAGTTTCGACAATTCAAGTCGAAAACTACAAACTTATCAAGCGAGTGTGGCAAGGAATCAATGCAAGCTGTGCAATTGCGATGCACACAGCATACGATCTTGCCCACGATTTCAAAAAATGGCTCCTTCAGAAAGAAGCAACTTTGCTAGAAGGAGTCAACTCTGCCTGAACTGCCTGTCTTCCGGACATGGGGTCGCGAAGTGCACCAGCGCGTTTAATTGCTCAGTATGCCACTCCAGGCATCACTCACTGTTGCATTTGAACCCAGTTCAGCAAACTACTTCGAGAAAAAGCGGTTTCTCGAATTCTTCTGCAAGTGGGTCCGGAACTAGTTCCAACCGGACCACTTCTGGTACCAGTTCCTCCAGTGGTAATACTGAGCCTCCCACCCAAGTACAGTCGTGTTTTACGAACACGAACAAAGGGGTTCTACTGGGAACAGCTCAAGTCAACATTAGACATCGTGGGTCTATTTTTTCAGCCAGAGCGCTCATAGATTCTGGATCTGAGTGTTCGTTCATGACGGAACGACTTCGACGTCGGATTAAGCTGCCAACGAGGAAAGTGAATGCACGGGTGTCTGGAATCAACAACACGCTTTCGGCGCAAACCAGCCAGGCGTGTTCCATAACCTTGGGATCCCCGGTCGATCCTTTGGTGGTGATTCAGACGACGGCGCTAGTGCTACCTCAACTGACGGGAAATCTGCCGACCTGCGGTATTGATCCTACATTACAGCATTCGTTCCCGGGGCTGACTTTGGCGGATAAACGGTTCTTCGCGAACGAACAAGTCGATCTTGTTTTAGGAGGCGACGTTTATCCGCAAATAATGCTCGGCGGTCTACGGAAGGACGTTCTTGGCTCGCTGCTGGCTCAGGAGACAGTCTTCGGATGGATTCTGACGGGAAGGACGACATCACCCAAGCCGACAACATCATGCGTCTCATTCTACAATGAGGTGACGCTGGATAGACAGCTTGCAGCCTTTTGGGAACTGGAAGACCTGCCCCGTAGCATAGCTCGTACACCAGAAGAGAATTACTGCGAGGAGGTTTTTAAGGATACTACCAAGCGAGACGAATCGGGGAAATTTATAGTTTCATTACCATTTCGTCGGAATTTTCCGACAGAGGTTTCTCTAGGGTGCTCGCGAAAGATAGCTTTCTCACAGTTCTTTCGCAGCGAAGGTCGTCTGGCAAAAAATCCCTCTTTACGAGAGGAATATACTAGGGTACTCAAGGAGTATCAACAACTGGATCACATGACTGAGGTGTCCAGTTTCCCGGATGAGGGCCGGTCCGGTAACTATTACCTGCCCCATCATGCGGTCACCAAACCCTAAAGCACTTCTACGAAGGTTCGGGTGGTGTTTAATGCGTCCTGTCCATCAGACAATGGAGTAAGCCTCAATGATGTGCTACTGCCTGGACCAATTTTACAAAGCGATCTGACGATACTGATCCTCCGCTGGAGGTTATTCAAATTCGTCTTCAGTAGTGACATAGAGAAAATGTATCGTCAGATCCTAGTTCAGCCTCAACAGAGGAAATTTCAGAGAATACTCTTTCGCGATTCTACAAGTGAACCAGTTCGTCAATTTCAATTGAATACTGTCACTTTCGGGGTAAACTGCGCTCCTTATCTCGCAATAAGGACGCTTCTGCAACTAGCCGACGACGTTCACGAATCGCTTCCGATCGCTTCGATAGTCCTCAAGCAACACATGTACGTCGACGACGTGCTCGCAGGTGGACACGACTTAGAGTCCACCATTAAGGCCCGGGATGAAATCACCGAGGCCTTAAGTTCGGCAGGTTTCCCACTTCGTAAGTGGACTGCCAATAGTAAAGAAGTCTTGCGCGATATTCCGGTTTCTCATTTGCTCAGCCAAGACTTCTTGGACTTCGAAGACACGAGCAGCGTTAAGGCTCTCGGCATACGATGGAAAGCGCGTTCGGATCAATTCTACTTCGCTGCGAAAGCATTAGATCAATTTGAAATAGTGACAAAACGCAAGATTTTGTCAGCCATCGCTAAATTGTTCGATCCACTAGGGTGGCTCGCACCGATCATCATAGTGGCGAAGATGTTAATGCAGAACATCTGGTTGGAAGGAACGGATTGGGATGAACAGGTAACTTCAACAACACTTGAGCGCTGGTCAAAGTTTCTGTGATGCGTCGGAGAAGGCGTATGCGGCGGCTATCTACCTGCGCGTCGAAAGGAGAGGCAGAGTTGCGGTCAATCTCCTATTAGCAAAAACGAGGGTGGCACCGGTAAAAACTATCTCACTGCCTCGTTTGGAGTTGTGTGGCGCGGTATTTCTGGCGGAAATGGTGGAATCAGTTATTCCTAACTTGGATCTTCGATCCTTACAGATTTTCTTATGGACTGATTCCACCATCGTTCTGGCTTGGTTACGGAAGCCACCATGTTCTTGGTCGACATTTGTCTCGCATAGGGTAACCAAAATTGTAGAGAAGGTTGGCCAACGGAGTTGGTATCATGTGGATTCGTCCTCGAACCCAGCCGACCTAGGCAGCCGTGGAGTCGAAGCTCCGGACTTGGTTGGAAACTCGTTGTGGTGGCAGGGCCCGTCTTGGCTCCAAGAAAGTAGAACGGAATGGCCTTCTCAGGACTCAGTGTTCCAGACCGACCAAGAAGAGAAGCGGGTGCACGCGACAAAAGTTGTAGAGATGTACGACATTCTTCAAAGATTCTCTTCACTTCCGAGAGCTTTGCGAGTGCTGTCGTATGTCTTGCGATTTCTTCAAAGTACGCACCCTATTCGGAAATCTAACTTTACAGCTCCGTCTACCGCGATTTCCTCTGAGGAAATCAAAGCCACCACTCAACGAAGAAAGATAGATAGATATAAGTAGAGGTGTGCACTGCGACCGATCGGTCTATTGTGCCCTCAAAGCTCACTACAACACTTCAGCTAGCCCCAAGACCTCCAGAAAACTCAGGATGGTCGCAGGGGTTAGGGTGTGTATGTATTGCTCTTCCGGCCATGGCCGTCCCAGGGAGGTTCCCCGTCTGCGCGCCACAGCCACACACTCCATGAGCAGGTGCTGCGGAGTCTCCTCTGCTGAGTCACAAAAGCGACAAAGGTCGCCCGACGAGATCCCTAGTTTGTGTAGGTGACCCCTCAGTCTGCAATGACCCGTCAGGAAGCCTGTAATGATCCTCAGTTTATTCCTGGGAAGGTCTATCAGAAGCCTGTATCTCTTCCGGCTATACCCCCCAAGAAGGCTCTTTGACTGTCTGAGGCCGGCGATATTGTGCCAGTGTTGGTTCCTCAGCCGGTTTGTCTCTTTCCTAAGCTCCTCTCTTATGGCACCAGGTCCCACCGCGAGAAACGGTTCAGGTCCCACGGGGGTTGAGCCGCCGCTTCCCTGGCAAGCAGGTCGGCTGCTTCGTTGCCATCCACCCCCATGTGTCCCGGTACCCATAGGAGTAGGATCCGGTTTTTCTCAGCCAGGGTGTTCAGTCTCTCTATGCACTGAAGAACTAGTGCTGATTTTACTTCATAAGAGGAGAGAGCGCTGAGCGCCGCCTGACTATCGCTTGAAATTAAGATTTTCTCATTGTTGTAAGCTCTACTCAGATTTACCTCTGCGCATAAGCTAATGGCAAATACCTCCGCTTGGAAGATGCTTGGATAGGCCCCCAGTGGAGCCGAGACATTTGATCTGGGACCATGGACGCCCGCCCCAAAACCCTCCGGAGTCTTTGAGCCATCCGTATACCACCTTAGAGTACTTTCCCGGATGTGATGATCCAGGATTGAGATCCTCCAGGTGGCCTTGCTGTGTAATTCTACCTCAAACTTCCTGTTAAAGGTTATTTCTTTGAATAAGTCATCACGGGGGAAGCACGCCAGCGGGAGCTGAGAAGCTAGCGTCTCCCCAGCCTTTAATGACAGCAACTTGTCTCTGCCACATCCTTCTTTAGAGAAGTTCAGCAGAGTTCTCTTTGCCACTTGATCAGTGGTTAAATGAAGCGGTTCAAGCTCCAGAATCACTTCTAGCGCGGCTGTAGGGCATGTGCGCATCGCCCCCGTAATACACACACACGCCAGACGTTGAAATTTGGCAAGGGATTTCCTTGCCGAAGCCAGGGCGACTCTGGATCCCCACGCGACCGCCCCATATGTAATCATAGGCCTTACAATCATGGTGTACAGCCACCGCAGGATCCTGGGACTGCTGCCCCAGGACTTACCTGCAAGACGCCGGCACACCATTAATGCTCTTGTAGCCCTAGAGGTTGCCGCCCCGACATGGGTCCTCCACAGAAGTTTAGAATCTAGTATGACACCCAGATATTTCACCTCTGTGACGACCTCGACCGCGGCCCCCCGAGGACTAGGTCTCTGACCCCCTGCAGTTTCCTCTTCCTGGTGAAGGGAACGATAGCTGTTTTGGAAGGATTGATACTGAGGCCCACCTCCAAGCACCATTTCCTTGCAAGATTTAGTCCTCTTTGCACAATGTCAAAGAGAGTGCTCACGAACTTGCCCCTGGCGAATATCACGATGTCATACGCATAACCTTGACAGCGGATTCCATTGCTTGTGAGTACTTCGAGGAGTTCGTCCACTACTAAGCTCCACAAAAGCGGGGATAGTACTCCCCCCTGTGGGCACCCTTTGGTAGTTCGAAGTTGCACCGTGCCATCGCCAGTGTCTACTTCCGCTATTCTGCTCTGTAGCAGTCTCCTTATCCACCTACGGATAGTTGGCTGTACATTTCTAAGCTCTACTGCTCTGTCCACCCCTATATGAGAGGTGTTATCGAACGCCCCCTCGATGTCAAGGAAGGCACAGAGCACTGTCTCTCCGGTCTCAAGGGCATCTTCAATGACTGTGGTCAGCGCATAAAGGGCAGTCTCTGTAGATCGACCCACCCTGTACGCATGCTGATCTGGGTGCAGTGGAGATACCCTGAGAACGTTTGATCTGATATCCTGGTCTATAACCTTCTCCATTGCCTTTAATAGGAAGGAGGTGAGGCTTATCGGCCTAAAGGACTTAGCTAAGGAGGGATCTCTCCTGCCTACCTTCGGGATAAAGATAACCCGAGCCCTCTGCCATGCCGCTGGTATGTGGGCCAGCGCTAGACTGTCCCTCATAATGCTTACGAGGTGCGGGAGCAGCAGATCCCTACCCCGTCTCAGCAGCACTGGCCCAACGCCATCCACCCCCGGAGCTTTATACTTATCAAACGAGTCCAGAGCCCAGCCAACCGATCTGCGGGTGAAAATGCCCCTGGCCACCCTCCAGTCGGCTGGAGTCGGATTGGTCTCGCAGTACACGGCTTCCGGTGATATCGCAACGGCGTCAGGAAAGTGAGCCGAGAGCAGAGCAAGGGCCCTCTCCCTCTCGTTGCTGGAGAAGGATCCGTCGGGCAGTTTTAATGCCATCTTGATCCCAGGGTTCTCTCTTGCTAAGGCTTTGTGTAGCCTGGCAGCTGCAGGAGTGTTACTCATGCTTTCGCAGAAGGTCCTAAAGCTGCTACGCTTTGCCTTCCTGATCTCCTTTTTGTACTTCGTTAGGCAGGCTGAATACTCCTCCCAGCGCCCCGTACGCATTGATCTGTTGAAGAGCTTGCGCACTTCCTTACGGAGCACCGAGAGCTCCCTAGACCACCAGTTGGGTTGGGTTGTACCCTTTGGCTTTGTCTCGGGACAACTGGAGTTAAAAGCGTCCATTATGCTGCCATTCAGCCTGTAGACTCTGTCCTCTAATTCCATACAGTTTGCTCTTTTGTGTTTCTGCTCTAAGCCCTCTAAGTTTGCTTTCAAGGTCTCGGAGTATAGATCCCAGTTTGTTTTCCTGGGGTTTCTCCTGCTCTCCTCTGCTGTGATCGTCACTCCCAGCTCAAAGCGGATAATCCTGTGATCCGAGAGGGAAGGTTCGGATGAGACCCTCCATCCCAGGATCAAGGGACTAGCCAACTCATTGCTGAGGGTGATGTCCAGTACCTCCTGTCTTGCCCTAGTAACGAACGTTGGAGTATGCCCCACGTTCTGAATACATAGGTTTTCGCTTATGATATACTCTAAGAGACACTCACCTCTGTGGTTCGTGTCCGTGCTGCCCCACTCCTCATTGTGGGCATTCGCATCGCAGCCTATGACAAGGGGAAGCTGTCTTCGTCGGCAGAATCCCACCAGCTGCTGTGCTTCAAGGGGTGGCACACTCGCGTTGTCCCCTGGGAAGTAGGCCGCTGCAAAGACGACCTCTACATTGGCGTTGTCTACCTTCACCGTCGCCTGCACAGCTACCAGATCTTGTGTTAAAAACTCTGTAATGCAGAAGTGTTTAATGTTACTCTTAAGCACTACACATGCTCTAGGCCTCTCACAGGAGAGGTCCCAAATTACCTTGTTATTGCTGTGATTCAGGCCTCTTACCTGACCTCTGTACACCCACGGCTCTTGGATCAGTACTACTGAACGAATGATAGCACTCTGCCAAGAACAACACTTTCCGAGTGAGTGTTCTGACTTAAAAAAGGGACAGAGAATAAGTTCCAAGAGTGAATTCCTCCAACTTAATCCGTTCATAGATTCAAATAGTCTACTTCGAGCGGGGGGACGACTTGGGGCGTCGAAAGACTTAAATTATAGCGAACGTCATCCTATAATTCTCCCCTACAATTCTCATTTTTCGCGACTGGTAACTCAATTTATTCACGAGATCTCCTTACATGGGGAAAACCAGTTACTGTTGCGGCTTATTCGAGCGCAATATTGGATCCCTCGGGTCAAAGTAATGATCAAATCGATCATACATAACTGCAAGGTTTGTGCAATCTATAGGAAGCGGGCGCAAAGTCAAATCATGGCGGCCCTCCCATCAGAACGTACTACCTTCACGCGCCCTTTTACTAATACGGGCGTCGATTTCGCTGGTCCATTCGAGATCAAAAGTTATAGAGGGCGAGGCTGCGTAATCACGAAGGGTTACGTATGCCTGTTCGTTTGCTTCGCAACAAAGGCTATCCACTTGGAAGCGGCAAACGACTTGAGCACTTCCACCTTCTTGGCTGCCTTTTCAAGGTTCGTATCACGGAGGGGGTGCCCAAAAAATATATACTCCGACGATGGAACCAATTTGGTCGGAGGATCTAGAGCTTTAAAAACAGAATTTAAAGCGTTTCTTGCTCATTCGAAGTCTGATGTAACGTCCAAATACTTTCATCAGCAGCTCTCTTGGCATTTCATCCAAGCATCTGCTCCGCACATGGGTGGCTTATGGGAAGCAGGTGTAAAGAGTTTCAAGTCTCATTTTCGAAAAATTGCATCTAATTGTAAATATACGTTCGAAGAGTTTTCCACATTACTATGTAGGATTGAAGCGTGTCTCAATTCAAGACCGCTTAATGCAGCATCCACTGACGCCACTAGCTTGGAACCATTGACTCCAGGACATTTCCTCGTCGGCAGTCCCATCCTAGCTCCGCCTGAGATTGAGATCACGGAGAATCCTGCCTCGGTGGTCAACCGATGGCACAAGATGAAGGCGCTGCATCATCCGTTCTGTCAACGGTGGAAGAACGAGTACTTGAACAAGCTTCAAAAGCGGACGAAGTGGAAGCGACAGCAACCAGACTTACAGGTGGACGACCTGGTTATTATTCGAGAGGACAACCTTCCTCCAAACGAATGGCGACTAGGACGAGTGGTCAACGTTCACCACGGCACCGACAAACGAGTCAGAGTTGCAGAAATTCGGACCGAGAAGGGAGCCGTTACGAGACCAATCGTCAAATTATTCTTGTTACCATCGGAGAGGACCAGCACCTCTTAAGAAGCTCCAGTTTGCGCCACGCTCGCCACCCAACCAAACCCCAACAATCAGCGGTAACCATTAAACCCTATTGTGTTTACGTTTAGCATTTATCCCATTACAGGAAAGATGACTCGCTATACTGCGTGACGTATGAAGCCCGAGCAGAGCTCTGAGGCGTTTACCATAGCCTGCCGACTATGCGGAGGCAACCATGCGATAAGGCTTTGTCCCCAATACCGCGGGAAGATTGCCGAGGAGAGGCTCCGAGTAATCCTCATACACCGGTACTGCCCGAATTGCCTATCGCCATTCCACCGATTGGAAATCTGCGGAAGTAAGGGCCGCTGCCACAGGTGCCGCGAAAATCACCATACGTCACTGCATCTCGCAGATGAGAGCGACTGGGTGCAACCTGGCGCCGAGACGGGGCGCGTTAGCACTAGGCCCGAAGACGACAGCTCGGATGACGTGCTCTCCATCCATCCAACGGAGACGTACAAGTCCTGGGCTCAGCAGGTGGAAGAGGCAGAACTTGCCGAAGAGGAGATGACCGTAACCGAAACTACGCCGTCATCGAACCGCAGAACTTCGGCAGAGCGGGTGAGCGGCTTGGAACCGCGTCCGTTCCAACCGTCCACCTCCTGTGTAAGAGAACGCGCCTCTACTACTGGCGGCTCGGAACCTCGTCCGTTCCGATCACGCCCTCAATACGATAATTGGAGACAGGGTGGCTCGGAATCACGTCCGTTCCGACCATCGCAACACCGTAACCAGAAGCGACAAGGCGGCTCGGAACCGCGTCCGTTCCGATCACGCCCTCAATACGATAATTGGAGACAAGGTGGCTCGGAATCACGTCCGTTCCGACCATCGCAACACCGTAACCAGAGGCGACAAGGCGGCTCGGAATCTCGTCCGTTCCGACCGTCTTCAAGCGATGCTCGCCGACAAAACCGGAGACGGGAAACTCCATATCGTCGGGAAAACGAGTTGGACAAGTTGCCCTCCCGGTCCATTCGACGAGTGAATCCAGCGGGCTTCCGAACGGGTCGAGTAGCTGTTAATACGACCGTGCCAATACTGCGAGTGTTCGAGGCTATCGCTCCAACTGCGATAATCAAAATCGAATCTGGCGGCCGACGTACTTTCAAAAGTGATGGTGACTACAACACCCACAGCTCCAGTGGACGGACTGCTAGTCCAGGCGACCATCTTCGGGTTGGTGGTCTCAGGATCCCATCAGCAATAAAGTGTGGTTTTTTATGTACCTGCTCGGGGTGGTCTTAGTGTTGGCTGGCGCGGCCTACTGTTTTTCCTTTTTTATGTTGCCCATGGCAAGGGGCCCGGCATGTTCAGGCGAGTAGCCTGAATCCGTTTACTGCCGGGTAATTTTCAACTTTTTCCCAGTCTGGTTTACTGCTGGGTAGTAGCCTGAACACAAAAATACTGGTATTCGGACTTACTAGTCATTGGCTATAATTAATCACCCGATTTAACGGGATTAAACAAACCTTACGCTGCTAATATGCGAGTGTCCGCTGAGAAGTTAAAATGTTTTCAAGAGAGTGTTGAGTTTCTAGGTTTTACAGTATCCAGGGAAGGTATTAGAACATGCGCCGATGAAGTCAAGGATATTTTTGGCTATGCTACCCCCAAATCATTAAGAGCTTTACCATCGTTTCTAGGGTTAGCCGGCTATTATAGACGGTTTGTAAGGGACTATGCTTCAAATGCAAAGCCACTTACAAAATACTTGCGTGGAGAAAACGGAAATGTCGGTGCTAACCAATCTCGGAAAGTCGAAGTAGCCTTGGACGAAGAAGCACTTAACGTATTCAATAAAATTAAAAGCATACTTTGACTTGACCACGGACGCCACTTTACACGCCAACCCTGTCTTTAACAGAAGAAATTTATGCAACCAATGAGAGAGAGCTCTTGGCGATAGTATGAGCTCTACAAAAACTTCGAAACAATTTGTGTGGCGTAAAACATCTAAACATTTATACTGATTACCAACCGCTTACCTTTGCTTTGTCCGACAAAAATCCAAACGCAAAATTGAAAAGGTGGCGCGCTTTTGTGGAGGGGTATTCACCACAGTTTCACTACAAACCTGGAAAAGAAAACTTCGAAGCCGATGCACTCTCCCGGCAGCATATAAATGCACTGAATCACGAGGTGGACTCTGAAAGCATTGCTTAGGCAAAACAGCCGGTCCGGCGACAAATAGAAATTTTTGCGCGAGCTCTTCTTTTTGGACCGTCCAGCAGCAAACAGCAATTTTCTACCACCAGCGACCGCCAGCCAACACAAGGAAATCCCTATACAAGTGTAAGTTAAAATTCAATTTTATATACATACATTTTGCAATAATACTTATAATATACTGCGAATTTGCGCAAATAGTTATATGTGCACATTTAAATAAAGATTGACAAGTTTCGGTTAACACTAATCTTTGTAACTTTTCTTATTTGGATACACGACGGCCCTCGAGACCAAGGTTATTTGCGGCACGTCGTTTCAAAAGGTATGCCACAATAAAACTTTGACAATACGTACTTTTCGTTTGTTTATTGTGAGTTGTGAAAATCGCACGGAACTTTATAAACATATTTACATACATTCGGCATAATTATGGACATTATGGAAGTGTTGTTAATAGTTCTTTCACTCCACGAAGCCTTATTATTTATGTTTAAAAAACATATCAAGGCGGAAAATGTGGGTAAGGGAATTATATCTTTGCTTCCACCTCCTGCACGAACCGGCCACGAAGTGACTTCCACCGTGCTCTGCAATGCTCCTCTATTATAAAAGAAAAAGCCTTTAGTAAATCATCACATATGTATATACATCCATATATGTATATTTAAGCATTTAGTTCAGTTAAATTTTATATTTATGCCAAAAATATACAAAATTGGTGAGAGCGAACTGTCAAAGTCAGCGAAAAGATGAGAGTTGCCCAAGATTGCGCTTCGCTTTGGCGACGGTGTTGCCTATGTGGGAAATTTCGTATAATTGCATGTTTTCATCTTTGCTGTCAAAGCTAAACTCTGACGTAAAGCGAAGCAGAAGTTTTATGTGGCATGGCCTTAATATTCACCAAAGAAAATTTTCCGAGCGAAACACCTTACATGTAGTTCATTCAATCAGAACTACCATGCGAATCACTGAAAAATCGAAATTTATAAAAATAGCTGCCAAAACAAATACAGTTTTTCAAAAAACCACAACAGGAAAGCATTACATGCTAAAATTACGTTGAGTTTGTGAAGAAAATAATTATATGAAAGAAGTTGTGGGCTACACCAAGAGTGAATGTAGGACAATGGTATGCTTTTAAAGATATGTAACAGCATAACCCAATCTGCACGGCGAGTGTTTCTCATACTGTCACCCAAGTTTTTTGCATTTCATAAATCAAAATCAATTGCCGTACTCGTTTTCATTGCGTAATTTTGCTTTAATATTTATATGAATATGTCTTCAAGCACAATCTCTTATTCAGCCACGCCGCGAATTTACAGTCAAAAACGCCAAATCAAACTGTCACGTAAAAAAAAAATATTAAAATGGAATATAGCTTTGGCGTACGGCGTTGAACTTCGGTTGGTTCCATATAAAACGTATATACATGAGAAAGTGTTTATAGTAAATTTACAGCGTGAGTGAATATAAGTTTTGGGTGAATTGTCGTCATATAACAACCGGTTGTATCTGAAACTGCTTTGAAATACTTAATCTGTAAAGCTACCTTAGTATCTTCCAAAGGCTTGTTTCTGCTGTAAATTTAGCAGTACTGGATAATAGAAGCAAATTACCAGGGGAGCACGTGTAAAAAGGGTACTTCTGAAATCAATATCCGACGAATACTGGTTTAATTAAAGTTTGTGAAATAATAATTTACCAAGCTTTACCCCCTTAAATATGCATTATAGTAGGGTGCAATGGGGTACAGTGGTGATTTTGGGTATGCGGCTTCAGTTGCGTGGCTGTACTCAATCCCGACTCTTACGTCCACGTTCGTGTACACTGGGCAACGTGAGCAACCCAATTCCGAGATGCGGTAATCAATCCGTATGGAGCTCTTCACCCCGATAACAACGAGCAATGGGTCTCTTTGTTCCACTGCAATTGAGCGGCTCAAGAACAACAAAGCGCCTGGAGCAGACGGTATACAGTCTGAGCTGTTCAAAGCCGTCGGCGAAGAGCTGGTTGGAAGCGTGAAGCAGCTGCTAATCTCAATTTGGTCCGACGAGTACATGCCAAAAGATTGAAATCTCAGTGTACTTTGCCCAATCCTTAAGAAGGGTGATCCCGCTGTTTGCGCCAACAACCGTAGGGCAAGCCTTCTTAATAACGCATATACGGTCCTTTGGACAATACTGTGTAAAAGACTTCAGGCCTGGCCTTTATCGTCTCGATCAGACACACTAACTCTTTCAATTAACACAAGCCTTTCAAAATGAACTTACATTTTATTTGTCAGTTTGCCAACTGTCTGATTCGATAGACCACGTAATTTTTTTCTTGGTGGATTATACAACAGGACCAAATCTTTATCTTAGAATTCATCGCCTAGTCAAATCTGGCCTTCATCTTATCACTCATAATTTGTGTACGCTGTCTAACAAGGTCATACGCTTCTCTCGACGCTTCCTTACAGATTTTGGACATTTCTCTTCCGTATCTCCGGCCAGCGCCACTTACTCCAAACTTCAGATCTCTTGGCAATCAAAGTACACTGCCGAAAATAACCTTCGCTGTAGTTTTTCCCTTCGATTCGTGTACTGCTGACCTATACCCAAGGCAGATCTTACAAGTAACCGCTGTAGAGAAATTGCAACCCTGCCAGGTTTTTTCATATGCCTTTATTGTCAATAAGAACTATCAAATCAGTATGTTGAAAACAAAAGTTGACAAATCACAAATTCAATTTACCCAAAATAAATAAATACAAAATGTACATTTTCATTTCAGAATTTAATGTTTGAGTCTTGAGACAGAGTTGGACATCAAGTGTACGCGTTTTGCGCCCGCAACCAATTCACAGTACTCGAAATGATCTATGGACTCCACATTGTTGCCGTGAACGTGATGCTACAAGCTCTGACTAACAATTTTTCGGCGTGGCTATTGCGGCAATTTGTGTAAAGAAACTCCGCCTTTTACTAGCTGTTTCTTGCTGAGAACGCACTTTTCTACCTCGGTACAAGTTGGGCACAAACTACACAACGCAAATATACAAAATATTCATGCGTTCATGATTCGACCCAAGTATATTGTACGGCGTAAACGACCCAAATATTGAATTATATTGTCGTAAAAGCGGCTTACATAAATTTATATATCTAGTACTTCACAATTTTGGGTTGACTTCGGTATAATCAAAGAACATAAATGTATAAGAAGGGACAACACGTTACTTTTAGCAACGAGTGAATCTCCAGGGGCATGCTTTCTCTTTTGCTCAAATGAATTTTTTGATTGGCTAGAGTAAGAAAGCATGCCCCTGGAGATTCACTCGTTGCTAATAATAACGTGTTGTCCATTCTTATACATTTATGTTCTTTGGTATAATGCACCACTTGCATTTATATGCACACCACTAGGAATATTCACATGAAATTTTGCAGGAACATAGCTTAAGTGTTTCTTTAACTAAAATTAATTATTTAATTTTTGAGTTAATAATAGTTTTTATTTTATTTGTTGTTAATATGTATGCACTTTACAGGTCAACTTTATGATTATTAAGCGTGTTAATGACTAATGTTTCCACAAATAAAGCATCTTCTAATAGTTAAGATTAAGTTTATTTGCTTTTTATTGAGTTTGTTTTATTGTTTCACTATTAAAAACGCGTTTATAAATTTGTTTGCATAAATGAAAACATGAATGAAGATGGCCGCAATTACACGAAGGAATGAGTTGCCATGGGAAGGGAAAAGACGTATTGCCAGATGTATTATAATAATAATAATACAATTTAGAAATATTTACTAAATATCTTTACAGAAAATATTGTTTTGACTTACTTTCTTATAATGTATGTGATTTTTGTATTTAATACACATTTTGAATAAGAGGAAATAATTTCTACTCAAAAATACTGTTGATGGCGTAGCCGAAGTTTGCTCGGCCAGGGTTATTTTTTTGAAGCGCGGCCGAAGGCCGCCCACGCGAAAAAAGTTCTACGCAAAAATACTGTTGATGGCGTAGCCGAAGTTTGCTCGGCCAGGGTTATTTTTTTGAAGCGCGGCTGAAGGCCGCCCACGCGGAAAAAAGTTCTACGCAAAAATACTGTTGATGGCGTAGCCGAAGTTTGCTCGGCCAGGGTTATTTTTTTGAAGCGCGGGCGAAGGCCGCCCACGCGGAAAGGATTTCTATGCAAAAATACTGTTGATGGCGTAGCCGAAGTTTGCTCGGCCAGGGTTATTTTTTTGAAGCGCGGCCGAAGGCCGCCCACGCGAAAAAAGTTCTACGCAAAAATACTGTTGATGGCGTAGCCGAAGTTTGCTCGGCCAGGGTTATTTTTTTGAAGCGCGGCTGAAGGCCGCCCACGCGGAAAAAAGTTCTACGCAAAAATACTGTTGATGGCGTAGCCGAAGTTTGCTCGGCCAGGGTTATTTTTTTGAAGCGCGGCCCAAGGCCGCCCACGCGGAAAGGATTTCTATGCAAAAATACTGTTGATGGCGTAGCCGAAGTTTGTTCGCTCATGCGTAAAATATATTTGGTCTAAACTAGTTCAAAATGCTCCCTTTGGGTAACTAAATCTACTCATTACAATTTTGGTGTATCTGGCAGCGTTTTTAATTTGTTATTGATCAGGCATCACGACCAAACTCATTCGCAAGTAAGTTTTACTTATACACTGCCATTCCTATGTGTTAATTAATTTTGTGTTTTTCAAAAATGTATTAAAAATATATAATTTAGGCTAATTAATGAGTGCTGTAAAATACAAAAAGATTAAACTGTTGATTTAAATGTGTTTTGTGCAGTTTTTTTGGTTAAAATCAGTTGAAATTCATCTTTTCGATGTGGTGAATTTTAAAACTTTAAACGCAAATATCTTTTAAACGAAAAGTTTCCTCGCGGTTTGGTTTTCAGTTTCGTCATCTGTACAACCCCCTCTACCCCCCCGTAAAAGTCATTTTTTCCAAAGCGTGGAGCACTATACCGAAATTTTCCCACAATTTTTCCCTTATATTGTAAACGACTTCAGACAAAGCTTGTGGATGAATACCAGTTTCTATTAATTCTATGCATATATCCAACGCCACAGGATTTAGTCCAGTATTAAGCAATTTAGAAATGCTGCATACGTTATATTTCATTGTGAAAGATTTTCGCAAGTTTAGATATTTAGAACTGATATCAGGTTCCTTACTTAAATATTGCTCGCTGATATTTTTGCCTCATTCCTCATTTTGAAATTAATTATACAGAATCAATGTGCTAGTCTTCGGTAAAATATATCGACATATCCAAATATCGATATTTTTTTCAGAGCAGTATACTTTGTTTCCAATATATATGATGCGGTATCCCATTCGTAATTCGTTCAATCATACTTGCGGTCTTCACCTGCTTTCAACGCTCGCTTACTTCTGAAAGCAAGCGACATGTCGCACGTGAAGACCGCACAAAGTTGAAAGTATGCTTCGTCTAGCAAACCGATCGGTAAGCGAGCGCTCGCTTGCTTTCAACCGTCATTTTTGTAGTTTGACAGCCATTTTCGCATTTCGTAGCATCTTTCATTGTGGCAACATCGTTTATCATAGGCTCCTCGAGCACAAAAAAGCCTTCTAATAAGATATATTGATAAAATTGAGTGTCGCGTTACTGATCTTTGTAAATTAATTAATTTATACCGACAATATGAGTGGGTTTGGAGTTTGAATAGCACGCAGGGCACGAATCTTCTTGCTCTACGACATGTTGCAAATGAAAAAGTATGCTTTCAAAATGCCCAGTGAACAAATCTCTATCTCGCTTGCGACGACAAGAAGCAGAAAGCAACCTAGCATTGAAAGCAGGTGAAGACCGCCCGATACGTTATTGGCACCGTAATCATAAACCGAATCATTAATATTCACCAAAGAAAATTTTCCGAGCGAAACACCTTACATGTAGTTCATTCAATCAGAACTACCATGCGAATCACTGAAAAATCGAAATTTATGAAAATAGCTGCCAAAACAAATACAGTTTTTCAAAAAACCACAACAGGAAAGCATTACATGCTAAAATTACGTTGAGTTTGTGAAGAAAATAATTATATGAAAGAAGTTGTGGGCTACACCAAGAGTGAATGTAGGACAATGGTATGCTTTTTAAGATCTGTAACAGCATAACCCAATCTGCACGGCGAGTGTTTCTCATACTGTCACCCAAGTTTTTTGCATTTCATAAATCAAAATCAATTGCTGTACTCGTTTTCATTGCGTAATTTTGCTTTCAAATTTATATGAATATGTCTTCAAGCACAATCTCTTATTCAGCCACGCCGCGAATTTACAGTCAAAAACGCCAAATCAAACTGTCACGTAAAAAAAAATATTATAATGGGATATAGCTTTGGCGTACGGCGTTGAATTTCGGTTGGTTCCATATAAAACGTATGTACATGAGAAAGTGTTTATAGTAAATTTACAGCGTGAGTGAATATAAGTTTTGGGTGAATTGTCGTCATATAACAACCGGTTGTATCTGAAACTGCTTTGAAATACTTAATCTGTAAAGCTACCTTAGTATCTTCCAAAGGCTTGATTCTGCTGTAAATTTAGCAGTACTGGATAATAGAAGCAAATTACCAGGGGAGCACGTGTAAAAAGGGTACTTCTGAAATCAATATCCGACGAATACTGGTTTAATTAAAGTTTGTGAAATAATAATTTACCAAGCTTTACCCCCTTAAATATGCATTATAGTAGGGTGCAATGGGATACAGTGGTGATTTTGGGTATGCGGCTTCAGTTGCGTGGCTGTACTCAATCCCGACTCTTACGTCCACGTTCGTGTACACTTGGCAACGTGAGCAACCCAATTCCGAGATGCGGTAATCAATCCGTATGGAGCCTTGGGGCACGGACAATATAGAGGGAGCGTTAGTTGAGCCAATCCGACACATTCGGTCAAGGAAGGCATTTTTGGTCCTAGCGTGATTGACGTTAGCTGACTCGGATCATAACTTAGTTGCAGCTATGATCCGCATGCGCAATCACAACGGACAACTGAAAATTTTAAATTTTCATCTCGACTTCCAAAACTGCTAAGACAAGCAACTCCTCTTCACCCCGATAACAACGAGCAATGGGATAACATCTCCCGATCTCTTTGTTCCACTGCAATAGAGCGGCTCAAGAACAAAGCGCCTGGAGCAGACGGTATACAGTCTGAGCTGTTCAAAGCCGTCGGCGAAGAGCTAGTTGGAAGCGTGAAGCAGCTGCTAATCTCAATTTGGTCCGACGAGTACATGCCAAAAGATTGAAATCTCAGTGTACTTTGCCCAATCCTTAAGAAGGGTGATCCCGCTGTTTGCGCCAACAACCGTAGGGCAAGCCTTCTAAATAACGCATATACGGTCCTTTGGACAATACTGTGTAAAAGACTTCAGGCCTGGCCTTTATCGTCTCGATCAGACACACTAACTCTTTCAATTAACACAAGCCTTTCAAAATGAACTTACATTTTATTTGTCAGTTAGCCAACTGTCTGATTCGATAGACCACGTAATTTTTTTCTTGGTGGATTATACAACAGGACCAAATCTTTATCTTAGAATTCATCGCCTAGTCAAATCTGGCCTTCATCTTATCACTCATAATTTGTGTACGCTGTCTAACAAGGTCATACGCTTCTCTCGACGCTTCCTTACAGATTTTGGACATTTCTCTTCCGTATCTCCGCCCAGCGCCACTTACTCCAAACTTCAGATCTCTTGGCAATCAAAGTACACTGCCGAAAATAACCTTCGCTGTAGTTTTTCCCTTCGATTCGTGTACTGCTGACCTATACCCAAGGCAGATCTTACAAGTAACCGCAGTAGAGAAATTGCAACCCTGCCAGGTTTTTTCATATGCCTTTATTGTCAATAAGAACTATCAAATCAGTATGTTGAAAACAAAAGTTGACAAATCACAAATTCAATTACCCAAAATAAATAAATACAAAATGTACATTTTCATTTCAGAATTTAATGAATGAGTCTTGAGACAGAGTTGGGCATCAAGTGTACGAGTTTTGCGCCCGCAACCAATTCACAGTACTCGAAATGATCTATGGACTCCACATTGTTTCCGTGAACGTGATGCTACAAGCTCTGACTAACAATTTTTCGGCGTGGCTATTGCGGCAATTTGTATAAAGAAACTCCGCCTTTTACTAGCTGTTTCTTGCTGAGAACGCACTTTTCTACCACTGTACAAGTTGGGCACAAACTACACAACGCAAATATACAAAATATTCATGCGTTCATGATTCGACCCAAGTAACTTGTACGGCGTAAACGACCCAAATGTTGAATTATATTGTCGTAAGAGCGGCTTACATAAATTTATATATCTAGTACTTCACAATTTTTCCCTTATTTTGTAAACGACTTCAGACAAAGCTTGTGGATGAATACCAGTTTCTATTAATTCTATGCATATATCCAACGCCACAGGATTTAGTCCAGTATTAAGCAATTTAGAAATGCTGCATACGTTATATTTCATTGTGAAAGATTTTCGCAAGTTTAGATATTTAGAACTGATATCAGGTTCCTTACTTAAAGATTGCTCGCCTGATACTTTTGCCTCATTCCTCATTTTGAAATTATTTATACAGAATCAATGTGCTAGTCTTCGGTAAAATATATCGACATATCCAAATATCGATATTTTTTTCAGAGCATAATAATTTGTTTCCAATTTATATGATGCGGTATCCCATTCGTAATTCGTTCAATCATACGTTATTGGCACCGTAATCATAAACCGAATCATTAATATTCACCAAAGAAAATTTTCCGAGCGAAACACCTTACATGTAGTTTGTGGAGCGCCAGGGCTCCGCTGACACTCGCTAGTGTTGTTGCTGCTGCTGCGGCTGCTGCTACGGCTACTGCCGCCATGTGGAGCGCCAGGGCTCCGCTGACACTCGCTGCTGTTGTTGGTGCTTTTATTTTAAAAAATATTTTACTGGTACCTCGGCCAGTTGCCGGTATCTCCAAATATATCTAAATAGTTGCCAGTAAATTAAAAGTGGTCCGAACTGTTTTAGAGCGCGCAAAAGAGTGTCGTTCTTTATTTTTTACTTAGATCCTAAACTTAGCTGTGGTTACAAACTAGTACTAATTGTAATAGATCTTATATTTAGAGTTGTATTTTATAAAGTTAGTACTAAATTAATTATCTTATTAGGTAGGGTTGCAACTTGTAATTTGTTTCCATTACATCACCCTCCTTTGAAAAAGAAGGATGTAGCAAGGTTGTTGTTGTTGTTGTTGTTGTTGTAGCGGCTAGCTACACCCCACTGGGTTGGCGGACTCCCTCAATCGTTATCGTCAAGCTCAACTAACGAAAGGTCCAGGAAACGAGCCGTTTCAACAGGGTCGGACCATAGGGAGAGGGGTGTTAGTTGAGTAGGTTTGGCCGGGCATGTGAATAGGTGATTGGTGTCGTGCGGAGATGCTTCACATGCCGGGCACGTGTTGGGGGTGTCGGGGTTGATCCTGGATAGGTAGGAGTTTAACCTGCTACAATATCCAGATCTGAGTTGGGCCAGAGTAACGCGGGTCTCACGAGGCAGCTGGAGCTCCTCAGCTGCAATGGGTGGTGGTTGGACTCCCAGGACTGCATTCACAGGGCGGGTGTCGATGTATTTGGACACCGACTCCCTGTGGATGCTGTCCAGAGCCTGTCGGTACGTCCTTGGGTCCAGCGGTCGGTGTACGTATGTCTGGACCTCGTCCGTCAGTTGTGAGAGATGTCCCCTGATGTGCCTGGGTGCCGGCTCCAGCGCGAGCAGGTTTCTATTGGGGTGCCCCGGACGGTGGCATCCCAGTAGAAACTGTTTTGTGAGCATAATGTTGTGCTCCTGCACTGGGAGCACGTTAGCCTCATGGTAGAGGTGATCCACAGGCGTCATCAGGAGACATCCCGTCACTGTCCTGAGTGCGGCGTTCTGACAGGTCTCTAGTCTTGACCACTGGTTCCAGGCGACCAAATTGGTGCGTCATAATTTAGAACCGGCCCGTCAATCGCCTTGTATGTTGCCAACAACGATTCTTTGTCTTTGCCCCAAGTGCTGCCGGCGAGCGACTTGAGGACTTTGTTGCGGCTCTGTACCTTGTTGACGATTGCGGTTGTATGCGCTGAGAAGGAGACCGTCGGAATGGGGGTCCCCTCGATGTGGATGTCGAGGGTGAGCCCGACCTCCTTCGTCCAAGATGTACAAATGGTCGCCGTGGACTTAGCAGGAGACAGCGTCAAATTCCGTCTCGTAAAGTAGTGAGCAAGGCCTGGGAGGTAGCTGTTCACTTTGGAGCACAAGCCATCAATTCCATTGCCGGTAGCCATTATCGTGCAGTCGTCGGCATACGAGACCAGTGTGACTCCCTCTGGCGGGGAAGGGAGTCGCGAGATGTAGAAGTTGAATAATAGGGGGGATAGGACGCCACCCTGTGGTACCCCCTGCTTAATTCTTCTCGCTTTTGACACTGAGTCACGGTAGCACACCGACGCTTGACGACCACACAGGTAGTTCGCGGTGCATCGCTTCAACGCCGCTGGGAGAGGTGAGGCCTCCACGTCCTTCAGCAAGATGGAGTGGCTGACTGTGTCGAAGGCCTTCGACAAGTCCAAAGCCACGAGGACGGTTATCTCACAGGGGCGGTTGCCGTTGAGACCACGATTAACCTGAGTGCTTATAGCGTTAAGTGCCGTTGTGGTGCTATGCACTTTCCGGAAGCCGTGTTGATGCTTCGCCGGGCTGAGGTGGTGGTTGAAATGCGGGAGCAGCAGGGCCTCAAGTGTCTTAACCACTGGAGAAAGCAGGGAGATCGGCCGATAGGACTTGCCTTGGCCGGCCGGTTTCCCTGGTTTCAGCAGTGGTATCACCCTACTGGTCTTCCAGATATCTGGAATGACCGAGGTGCATAGCGACAGATTGAGGACCCTGGTGAGATATGCTACTCCCGCGGTGCCCAATTTTTTCAGCATCAACATGCTTAACCCGTCTGGGCCAATGGATTTGGAGGCTTTCGCCTTCCCGATGGCTTCCTTCACCTCAGCCTTCTGGTGACTGACCGTTGGGTTCTGTCGCGCATCGCTTCGGGTCCGACGAGGCGTGGTCTCCAAAGGAGATTTCTGTTCGATCATCACGCCTCGTCGGGTTGGACAGGGACCTCACGGTCGACCATAATTTGCCCACTCCGGCACCGAGGTTGCAAGACTTCAGGTGCTCCCTCCACTTGTTCCGCTTATGAACGTTGACCAGGCGTTGGATCTCCCCGTTTAGTTGCCTAATACGGGGATTACCGGGGTCCGCCTGCCGGAGGTGGTCGCGTTCATCCGCTAGAGACACCGCCTCACCCGGGAAGTCAGGACGGATCACAGGGATCTTCCCTGCCGGGATGAAACGGGCTGCAGCGGACTTCACCACCCTGCGGAACAAGCGCTCGCCTACGCGAACGTCGGTTGGAGTTGAGAGAGCACTGAAGGCGTCTTCAGTGAAGTCCTCGAACCGCTCCCAGTCAGCTTTTTTGAAGTTGACGTAGGTGTGGCGATCCGAGGCAACATAGTTGGCAGGTCAGTCAATCGAGATGACTATGGGTAGGTGGTCTGATGCAAGCGATAGCATAGGTCGCCACGTTATGCTATTTATCAGACCTGCGCTAGCTATTGTTAGATCTGGCGAGCTGCTGCAACTACCCACAATCCTGGTGGGGGCTTCGTCGTTCATGGTGCAGAATGTCGAATCGTCTATCTGCTCTGCCAAAATATCTCCCCTACGATCATTTGATAGGCTTGAGAACCAAAGATCGTGATGCGCATTAAAGTCTCCAACTACCAAACGATTTTCACCACTGAGGAGCGCACCTATGTCAGGGTGATATCCGGCGGGGCAGCAGGAGACAGGGGGTATATATATGTTAAATATTTCGAGCTCGACATCGCCTGACCGGACAGCAATCCCTTGACATTCTAAGGTGCTGTCCCTTGGGTCGATGTCTGCATCGATGAGACGATACTGCACGGTGTTGTGTAGAATGAAGGCTAGGCCTCCACCATTATCTCGCTCGCGATCTCTACGAAGCACGTTGTAACCGTCGCAGCTCGTTAAAGTTGAGCTGCGACGTAGCTTCGTTTCTTGGACCGCAGCTATTAACAGCCCGTGCCGAGCCATGAAGGCAACCACCTCCGAGATCTTGCTCGAGAGTCCGTTGCAGTTGAACTGTAGGAGTCTCGTCTGTCTCGGTAAGGTTGTCGCGTTGAGGGGGGTGAGGGACTGGATCCGAGGGCCGGCCCGTCCCGGCTGTACATCCCGCTGTGGTTGTAAAGGCCCAACGGTTGTTGTGGGCGGTGTCGTGAGCGACACTGGCGGGGGGTTGTTGCGGCCAGAGCACGCCCGGAAGTGGCACCAGCCCTGGCAGGCATTACACCTGACGGAGCAGGCATTCCGGTGCACTCTGGCCCGGCATACACAGCAGATGGTGAGGGCAACCAGTAGTTGCTGGTTGGCGCCACGTGTGGTGGAGCGAGGGGGCGGTGGGGAGGTTTGGTGTTGCTGTGAGCTCCGGGGGGCCGTAGAGGCAGGAGGAGTGCTCTGAGGCACCGGCGAGGGGGGCGCAAGAGGGGACGCCGTGGAGGCTTGGGGCGCTTGAGTGCGCGAGCAACACTGGCCCACATAGGATGTGGACCACTCCCTAGTTTTCTTAAGGCCTGAGCAGACCTTAAGATGGCACCATCCGTTGCACGAATTACACCTCACCGACGTGGAATTCGGATGGAGCCTTCTCTGGCAGATGCAGCAGAAGTAGGTTTCTGGGCCAGGGTTAGGCTCGACGCCCGCCCTGGCCAGAAGTATGAGTAGCAATCCTGCTGCAAGGTATTGCACCCAAGGGGAGATAATATTGGGGGTGTCCGGCAGCCTAAGTGGGGTTAGGTCGCCGAAAAAACAGTCCTTGGTCGGATGAAATCCGAGTCACTTCGGTAGCGTAGAACCGACTGTTGTGGAAGTGGATGTAGCAAGGTGATCAGTCTTGCTATATCCTTCTGCACATAATTAATAGAAAATTTTCATTATTTGTTTATAAATTTACATGTAAGTATGCCATGTAACTTAAAATTAACAATAATTTTAGTCTTATAAGTTAAGTTTTTAAAAGATATTTTAAAATTAGTTAATTATTCTAATTTTAATAGCCATAATATTATATAAATGTATGTAGATGTTTATATTGTATGATTAAGTGTATTTTTGTATTATATAGGCTTAAATTAAAAAGATGAAGTTTATTCAGTTTTACATTACCATTCTTAGGGTAAGTGTAAATTTAAATTTATATTTTGAATATATTTTTTTTTCATACATATTTTAATTTTCGTTGTATGTTAATCTTAATATCGTTAAAGTTTTTGTAGCCAATTTTTATATAACAATTATAAAAAATTTTGAATTTTCTTTTTGTTTTGTACAGGTGTGGTTTAATTTTGTTTGTTTTAACATATATCAATAGTAAAGTATAGCATTAGCCATATCTATAAAATTTTTATTCAATTCATTTTGTGTATACGGTTTTTGTGCATTGTCTTTTCTTTCTTTTTCTCTCTATCAAAAATTGTTACGTTTACACCGTCAATTTTTGTTATAACGTACGGGCCTTGGTATATGTTTGCGTGTTTATCTCGTGGTTCTTTTTGAATTAAAACCAAATCATTTATGTTAACTGATAGAGGACGCGCGGTTTTATCATATAGATTTTTATTTCGCGTTTTATGTTTGTTAATAAGTTCTTTTGCGAGTACGTGTGATTTTTGCATTCTATATTTTACTTCCTTTGCATAATTTTCAACGTTATATATTGGATCGATTTCTTCTTTTTGTAATTCATTTGGCAAAATAACTTTTCTTCCAAATACTAATTCGAATGGAGTAAATTTGTAATCAAAAACTGTGTTTTTTGTTGTGTTATGCAAAAATGTAAAATATTTTAGATATACGTCCCAATCGGAATATGTTTCTTCTAAGTACGCTCGCAAATATTCGTTAAATACCCTATGGTTCCGTTCAATTGTACCGACGGTTTCATGATGGTATGCGGTTGAAAAATTATGTTCGAATTTTAAAATTTTCGTTAATTCTTGGAAAATATCGTTTTTGAATTCTGTACCTAAATCGGATTTAATAGAATTCATAGTACCATATGTTAACACGAAACTCTCAAAAATGGCAGATGCAATTGTTTTAGCACTTTTATCTGGAATAGCAATTGTTACTAAATATTTAGTTAAGGGCCAGTTTTTCAGTGCTGGTTTAAACTCAGTTTAAACTAAGTTTAGTTAAACTCAGTTTAAATTTAAACTTAGTTTTCTTGCGCTCAATTAAATTTGTTGCAACCAAAACGAAATAGTCAGCACGCAGCTGATAAGTTAAACTAAGTTTAACTGTGCGCAATCGGCCGTTTAAACTCAGTTTAAACTCCGTTTAAAGTTGACTGAAAAACTGCATACTGAGTTTAAACTTAGTTTAAACGACAAACAGAGTTCAACTTGCACTGAAAAACTGGCCCTAAGTCGCACATAATGGTAAGTGCGAACTTATTACCATTATTCGACTCAGGTAAGGGTCCTATTGTATCAATAACTATAATGTCGAATGGTTTGCAAGGTGTTGGTGTAAGAACAAGATTTTCTTTAGTTTTAGGCTTAACTTTGTTTAATAAACATTTTTCGCAACTTTTTACAAATTTAGCAATGTCACGGGTCATGTTTTTCCAATAGTATTTTGTACGTATTTTGGCATAAAGTTTTTTGATTCCGCAATGTCCTCCTGCAAGCGGGTCAGTGTGGTAAATAGTCATTAGTTTTTGTTTCTGATCGTCGTTGTCTACAGTCTCTACTGGATCTGTTAGTATAATTTTTAAATTCTTTAAAATTTTGTTTCCGCTGTTTTTTAATTTTGATATAGAAAAATATTTGAAAAATGTATCGTTTTTTGGCCATTCAAAATGTTTAATGTTGCGATTGCCGGCTTCGTTTTCGAGCCTCGAAAGTAAGTCATCTAAATTCCTTATTTCGTTAACAACCTTGACATTAAGCAACTCGATTTTTTTGTGTTTTATATGTGCACATATTTGTAAATTTGAAATTTTGTAATTTTTATCGTGATTCATTGTTGATCTAATACGCGGTATTTTTTTTTGAAAAATTAAATGCAAATTTGTCATAAACGTTTAAAGTCTGCGTTGAATTGTCTATGTCGCTGTTTTGTATTTCTGTTTCGTTACGTTTCTTAGTCATCGTTCTGGTTTTAACTGCAAGAACGTGTTTCGTTGATTCCCTAATCTCGTCAATGGAAATGCGTGAAAGTGCGTCGGCACTGACGTTTGATTTACCTTTAATGTACTCTATAATGAAATTATATTCGGCTAATTCGAGTCGAATTCTCGCAAGTTTTGAAGATGGATCCTTCATATTGAAAAGAAAAACTAGTGGTCTGTGATCTGATTTAACTAGGAAGTTAGTTCCGTAAATGTATGGACGAAATTGTTTTATGGCAAAGTAAATAGCTAGAAGTTCCAACTCTATAATTGGTTTTTTCTGTTCCGCTTTATTAAATGCTTTAGAAGCGAAACAAATAGGTAGATCGCTACCTTGCTGTTCCTGGCTAAGAATAGCGCCACATCCGGTTTTTGAAGCATCAACTGTAATAATAAATTGTTTGGAAAAGTCTGGATATTGTAGCAATTTAGGTGACATTAACGCTGATTTTAGTGATTCGAAAGCTTTCTCGCACTCGCTGTCCCAAATAAATTCTACTTTTTTTCTGTTTAAACGATTCAAGGGTGCGGCTAGAGACGCAAAGTTAGGTATAAACCTTCGGTAGTAATTTGCAAATGCAACGAATCGTCGTACTGCGTCTTTGTCAGTCGGTTTTGTATATTTTTTAATTGCGTTAATTTTGGAATCGTCTGGCAACAAACCCGTTGCCGAACATTTGTGGCCTAAAAATGTTACTTCTGGCCTTAGAAAACTGCACTTATTTGGATTAAGTTTTAGGTTAAAAGATCGACATGTATCGAAAACTTTTGAAAGGTTTTTAATGTGATGTGCTTCACTACAGCCTATGACAATGATATCGTCGACGTATAAAAATGCTACATTAGCCGGAATACCTGAAAAAGCGATTGTCATCATTCGTGTAAACGAATTCGGTGCTATATTCAAACCAAAAGGCAAAACTTTCCATCTAAATGCTCCACGTTCGGTGCTAAAAGAAGTTATATCGCGTGAATCTGTATGCAAGGGGATTTGATGAAATCCAGAGAAAAGGTCTAGTGTCGAAAAATACTTTGCTCGACCAAAGTTATCCAAAATGTCATCAACACGTGCCAAAAGGAACTTGTCTGCAATTAGTTTTTTATTGACTGCACGAAAGTCTACGCACATACGATATGCTTTTCGCCCATCATTGTCTTTTTTTGGAACTATAATTAAAGGACTGTTGTAATTTGAGTAACTTGGTTCGATAAGGTCATTGTTTAACAATTTATTCACTTGGCTATTTATTTGTTCACGCTGAGAATATGGTAATCTGTAATTTTTTATGTAAACGGGGTTTGTGTCTGTCAGTCTTAATTTTTGTTCGTAAAAGTTATTTAATGTCATTTTGTCGTCAGGCAGAGCGAATATATCTGCATATTCTAGACATAAGTCGAGTAATTTGCTTGCGTTATTGCTTTGGATTTGTTTCTTTAAAATTTTACTAAGTTCTTTTGTCCGGTTATCGTCTTTCGTCGTCTTTTTGATGGAATAAATATGGTAATTAGAAAGTTTATCTGTCCGAATGTTACAGTTCTTTACGTATTTTACATGGTCTGTGGTATTTATAATATTGATGATTGGGTTGCTGGCATTAACAATGCATCTAGCTGTAAATACACCGTTATCAATTTCTTGTGAGTCTACGAAGAGTGACTCCGGTTGCTTGCCTAAATCAAAGAGTCGAAAAACTTCGCATCTGGGAGGTATTACACAGTTATCGCTTTCTGTCCCGTGAAGAATCGGAATCGCGACTTTTTCGTTGCCTACCCAGAAGGAGATGCAGTTTTTGCATAGCTAATTACACACTTGTTTGTTTTTAAAAAGTCTTTGCCCAGTATGCCATCGGAAGGAATATTAAAATCGTCATTCACCACATGTAAATTATGTCTTATAGAAAAGTTCGAAAAATTTAAATTTGCGGTTATTTTACCTAAAGTAGAAACACTATTAGAAGTGACACCAGTAATGCGGATAACATCGTCTGTATTGATGGAAAAATGATTGTTTAAACTTGAAGTTTTGATTAAAGAAATGTCGGCTTGCGTATCGACTAAAAACGAACGTAATTTGTTAGATCCGGTGAAGTTTAATTGGATAAAGTCAGAATAATTTAAGTTAAGACAGTAAATGCCTATTGTTGTAGATAGATCGGTTAGATGTCCGTTTCTTGCTCCCCCAGTGTTCGCTCCTGAGGGGCCAGAGCGTTTAAAGTCCGCACATTTGAATAATTTCCACTATTATTGTTAGTTCCGTTGGTATTGTTGTTTTTGTTTTGCGTATTGTTGTTAAAATTGTTTGCGTTACCCCTAGTACTGTTGTTATTGTACCTAGTATTGTTGCCATTGTTGTTTGACCTGTAGTTATTGCCGTTGTCGTTGTATCTATAGTTGTTGCCATTATTGTTGTACCTAAAGTTGTTGTTATTATTGTTGTACCTAAAATTGTTTGCGTTATTGTTGTACCTAAAGTTGTTTGCGTTATTGCTGTACCTAAAGTTGTTTGCGTTATTGTTGTACCCAAAGTTGTTGCCATTATTGTTATATCTATTAAAATTTTGTCCCTGAAAATTACTTCGGAAATTATTTGCTCTGTTATTGTTTAATTGGAACGCAAATACTTGTCTCTCTTTTGCTTGGTTATTTCGTTCTACGATCATTTTTGCTACTACGTCCTTTGAATCATTGAAGGTTGTTGATGCCATAATTGACTTAACTAAGTCAGAAAGTGTATTTAATCTGCATACATTTATAGTTTGTTCAACTGCCATTTCTTGGGCTTTAGCTTGTGTCATACCTTTAGTGATTAAAGAACGTCGTAGTGCATCAGATAGCTCCTCGACACGTTTGGCAAATTCTGTATAATTGTTGTTTACTATGTGCAAAGATGCAATTTTTCCAGCTACAACTTTTGAGTTTTCCGGTTTTATTCTACTACGTAACGCGTCTTTAATCTGAACAATGGAACTAATATCAGTTGGAATTGCCTCGCGTGCCTTGCCTTCAAGCTTTGATTTTAGAAATGCTATAAATGTACTTTGTAGGTTTTCTTCTGAGAGATCTTCAATTAAATTAATTTTATCTATAAATGATTCAAGTGCTAGCGGATCACCGTTGTAATTTTCCCTAATGATTGATGCACAAAGGCTAATAAAAGATTTTTTCTGTTCCGGAGTTGCCATTTTTGTATCGTCAGTACTCAAGGTTAACTTTATATTTGCTAATGATTCGAATCCTAATAGGTCTTCACTGATTGAAAAATCTGGCTGACCTGTGTCAGTATCTGACATTTGATGAAGCTTTAAAAATCAATTTATTTATCTGAACGTTGAATTGTTGCTAAGTGCTATTGTATCGTATTGCAAATTTTTAGTTTAACTAACACTGTATGGCAGAATTTATGAAAAAAAGTAATTTTGAAATTTCGACTTAATGTGAAATATTTATTTGAAAAATGTTATAAAGTTCAACGTAGGCATAGTACGACAATGCACAGATCAAAAATCGTATTAAGGTTGCAAATTAATTATTTGTATTTTCGAAAAAAAAATTGTTTTTAAGTCTGACTCACGACTAACACTGGAAGGCACCACCGAAAAGTTTTTGTTGAGAAAATATTTTTAAATTATTGCAAAAAATAATATTTGAAGTGTTTGCACACTTCTGTATGTAAAGCTGAAATTCCGATGAAAAAACAGTAACACAAATCTATATAGGTAATTGAGCATGTATTGGATTGGCTATGTAAGTAATATAAACGTATGATTAGATGAAAAGTTCAGTAAGCAAAAGTGCAAAAAACAGTAAGAATACCTGTATGTATGTAGTATATAATGTAAAGGTATATAATCAAAAGTACAGTAGTTGATAAACTAAAAAGTTACGGTATATAATGCAAATTGTACAGTTGTACGCAAAAGTGAAAAGGTATTGGCATATACATATGTATGGATATAATATAAAGGTATTTGATCAAAAGTACAGTAGTTTAAAAAGTTAAAAGTTACGGTATATAATGCAAATTGTACAGTAGTACGCAAAAGTGAAAAAAATTTAATTTTAATCAAAAATATGTACATGTTTCGTTATATAATTTCCGCACACTGTGCGCCATACCCAACGCTGCAAAAACCGCTACTCGTATTAATATACATACTGGAACACTGCTGTAGTCCCGCGCTGGTGAACCCTTATAGATGTTGTTGTAATGCTGCTATTTCATCGATGTGGGCTGTACCGAAGACAGAAAATACGTTTGTCGGTGACTAACGGCGCTTTTTGTGGCGTGGCTTGTGTGCCGTTACGTGCAGCCTGAACCAAGACGTAAACGGAGCATAACGGTGCTGTATATGGCGTGACTTACAGAGGTTGAATTTCGATTTCGTTAAGAAATTTATTAAAAGTTTTTTTTTTGTAAAAATTTGGTACCACCGCTTGTTTTTTGTTAAATGTTTATTTGTTTGTTTTTATTTCGAAAATTGTAAATTTGGTTGTTTGAAAATTTGGTACCACCGCTTTTTTTTCGTAGTTATGTCGAAAATTATAAATGTGTTCGTATGAAAATTTTGATACCACCGCTTTTTTTGTATTTTAAAATGTTTTTTTTTTTTTTGTAGTTATATATTTACCGTTTAAAAATTGTTCATCTTTATTAATTTTGGGAAAAAAAAAATTTTTTTCTTTTAAATTCAGTTCAGTTTTGTATGATTACAATTTTGTTATTTCAGTTTTAAAGTAATTTTATTCAAAAATTTCAAAGTTTTTTTTTGAATTTGATTTCAATTTAAAAATCAAAAATTTTTTCTACCACTTAGCTACAGCCACTTTGTGCAGAATTACAAAAAATTTTTTTTTTTTGTTTTTTTTTTTTTACATTGGGTTTTAAACTTGTTTTCTTTTTGTTTAAATTTAATTAATTAACGTTTTTTTGTAATTTTTTTTTTTTCTTTTGTAATATTTATACATATGTATGTATGTATATTTGGAAAAAAAATAATTTTTTTTCCGTTGATTCCTTGTAAAAAGATATTTACACTTTTTAATTTAAGTTCATTTTTTTTTGTAATTTAATTTTAATTTATTGAAGTAGCCACCACCATTAAATAATTTGAAAAACATTTTTTTTGTAATTTAAATTTTAGTTCACTGAAACACTTTTAATTTAATTTAATTTTTTTTGTTTTTTTTTTTATATGGCGTGGCTTTATTTGCCCGGGGGCCATTTTGTAAGCCGCTGTCACGGTCGCCATGTGGAGCGCCAGGGCTCCGCTGACACTCGCTAGTGTTGTTGCTGTTGCTGCGGCTGCTGCTACGGCTACTGCCGCCATGTGGAGCGCCAGGGCTCCGCTGACTCTCGCTGCTGTAGTTGGTGCTTTTATTTTAAAAAATATTTTACTGGTACCTCGGCCAGTTGCCGGTATCTCCAAATATATCTAAATAGTTGCCAGTTAATTAAAAGTGGTCCGAACTGTTTTAGAGCGCGCAAAAGAGTGTCGTTCTTTATTTTTTTACTTAGATCCTAAACTTAGCTGCGGTTACAAACTAGTACTAATTGTAATAGATCTTATATTTAGAGTTGTATTTTACAAGGTTAGTACTAAATTAATTATCTTATTAGGTAGGGTTGCAACTTGTAATTTGTTTCCATTACAAGTTCATTCAATCAGAACTACCATGCGAATCACTGAAAAATCGAAATTTATAAAAATAGCTGCCAAAACAAATACAGTTTTTCAAAAAACCACAACAGGAAAGCATTACATGCTAAAATTACGTTGAGTTTGTGAAGAAAATAATTATATGAAAGAAGTTGTGGGCTACACCAAGAGTGAATCTGTAACAGCATAACCCAATCTGCACGGCGAGTGTTTCTCGTACTGTCACCCAAGTTTTTTGCATTTCATAAATCAAAATCAATTGCCGTACTCGTTTTCATTGCGTAATTTTGCTTTAAAATTTATATGAATATGTCTTCAAGCACAATCTCTTATTCAGCCACGCCGCGAATTTACAGTCAAAAACGCCAAATCAAACTGTCACGTAAAAAAAATATTATAATGGGATATAGCTTTGGCGTACGGCGTTGAATTTCGGTTGGTTCCATATAAAACGTATGTACATGAGAAAGTGTTTATAGTAAATTTACAGCGTGAGTGAATATAAGTTTTGGGTGAATTGTCGTCATATAACAACCGGTTATATCTGAAACTGCTTTGAAATACTTAATCTGTAAAGCTACCTTAGTATCTTCCAAAGGCTTGTTTCTGCTGTAAATTTAGCAGTACTGGATAATAGAAGCAAATTACCAGGGGAGCACGTGTAAAAAGGGTACTTCTGAAATCAATATCCGACGAATACTGGTTTAATTAAAGTTTGTGAAATAATAATTTACCAAGCTTTACCCCCTTAAATATGCATTATAGTAGGGTGCAATGGGGTACATTGGGGATTTTGGGTATGCGGTTTCAGTTGCGTGGCTGTACTCAATCCCGACTCTTACGTCCACGTTCGTGTACACTGGGCAACGTGAGCAACCCAATTCCGAGATGCGGTAATCAATCCGTATGGAGCCTTGGGTCACGGACAATATAGAGGGAGCGTTAGTTGAGCCAATCCGACTCATTCGGTCAAGGAAGGCATTTTTGATCCTAGCGTGATTGACGTTCGCTGACTCGGATCATAACTTAGTTGCAGCTATGATCCGCATGCGCAATCACAACGGACAACTGAAAATTTTAAATTTTCATCTCGACTTCCAAAACTGCTAAGACAAGCAACTCCTCTTCACCCCGATAACAACGAGCAATGGGATAACATCTCCCGATCTCTTTGTTCCACTGCAATAGAGCGGCTCATGAACAAAGCGCCTGGAGCAGACGGTATACATTCTGAGCTGTTCAAAGCCGTCGGCGAAGAGCTAGTTGGAAGCGTGAAGCAGCTGCTAATCACAATTTGGTCTGACGAGTACATGCCAAAAGATTGAAATCTCAGTGTACTTTGCCCAATCCTTAAGAAGGGTGATCCCGCTGTTTGCGCCAACAACCGTAGGGCAAGCCTTCTAAATAACGCATATACGGTCCTTTGGACAATACTGTGTAAAAGACTTCAGGCCTGGCCTTTATCGTCTCGATCAGACACACGAACTCTTTCAATTAGCACAAGCCTTTCAAAATGAACTTACATTTTATTTGTCAGTTTGCCAACTGTCTGATTCGATAGACCACCTAATTTTTTTCTTGGTGGATTATACAACAGGACCAAATCTTTATCTTAGAATTCATCGCCTAGTCAAATCTGGCCTTCATCTTATCACTCATAATTTGTGTACGCTTCTCTCGACGTTTCCTTACAGATTTTGGACATTTCTCTTCCGTATCTCCGCCCAGCGCCACTTACTCCAAACTTCAGATCTCTTGGCAATCAAAGTACACTGCCGAAAATAACCTTCGCTCGAGTTTTTCCCTTCGATTCGTGTACTGCTGACCTATACCCAAGGCAGATCTAACAGGTAACCGCAGTAGAGAAATTGCAACCCTGCCAGGTTTTTTCATATGCCTTTATTGTCAATAAGAACTATCAAATCAGTATGTTGAAAACAAAAGTTGACAAATCACAAATTAAATTTACCCAAAATAAATAAATACAAAATGTACATTTTCATTTCAGAATTTAATGTTTGAGTCTTGAGACAGAGTTGGGGGGTTGACTTCGGTATAATGCACCACTTGCATTTATATGCACACCACTAGGAATATTCACATGAAATTTTGCAGGAACATAGCTTAAGTGTTTCTTTAACTAAAATTAATTATTTAATTTTTGAGTTAATAATACTTTTTATTTTATTTGTTGTTAATATGTATACACTTTACAGGTCAACTTTTTGATTATTAAGCGTGTTAATGACTAATGTTTCCACAAATAAAGTATCTTCTAATAGTTAAGATTAAGTTTATTTGCTTTTTATTGAGTTTGTTTTATTGTTTTACTATTAAAAACGCGTTTATAAATTTGTTTGCATAAATGAAAACATGAATGAAGATGGCCGCAATTACACGAAGGAATGAGTTGCCATAGGAAGGGAAATGACGTATTGCCAGATGTATTATTATAATAATAATACAATTTAGAAATATTTACAAAATATCTTTACAGAAAATATTGTTTTGACTTACTTTCTTATAATGTATGTGATTTTTGTATTTAATACACATTTTGAATAAGAGGAAATAATTTCTACTCAAAAATACTGTTGATGGCGTAGCCGAAGTTTGCTCGGCCAGGGTTATTTTTTTGAAGCGCGAGCGAAGGCCGCCCACGCGGAAAAGATTTCTACGCAAAAATACTGTTGATGGCGTAGCCGAAGTTTACTCGGCCAGGGTTATTTTTTTGAAGCGCGGCCGAAGGCCGCCCACGCGAAAAAAATTCTACGCAAAAATACTGTTGATGGCGTAGCCGAAGTTTGCTCGGCCAGGGTTATTTTTTTAAAGCGCGGCCGAAGGCCGCCCACGCGAAAAAAGTTCTACGCAAAAATACTGTTGATGGCGTAGCCGAAGTTTGCTCGGCCAGGGTTATTTTTTTGAAGCGCAGCCGAAGGCCGCCCACGCGTAAAAGAGTTCTACGCAAAAATACCGTTGATGGCGTAGCCGAAGTTTGCTCTGGCAGCGTTTTTAATTTGTTATTGATCAGGCATCACGACCAAGCTCATTCGCAAGTAAGTTTCACTTATACACTGCCATTCCTACATATGTGTTAATTAATTTTGTTTTTGAAAAATTTATTAAAAATATATAATTTAGGCTAATTAATGAGTGCTGTAAAATACAAAAAGATTAAACTGTTGATTTATATGTGTTTTGTGCAGTTTTTTTTGTTAAAATCTGTTGAAATTCATCTTTTCGATGTGGTGAATTTTAAAACTTTAAACGCAAATATCTTTTAAACGAAAAGTTTCCTCGCGGTTTGGTTTTCAGTTTCGTCATCTGTACAACCCCCTCTACCCCCCGTAAAAGTCATTTTTTCCAAAGCGTGGAGCACTATACCGAAATTTTCCGTTTCCGTGAACGTGATGCTACAAGCTCTGACTAACAATTTTTCGGCGTGGCTATTGCGGCAATTTGTATAAAGAAACTCCGCCTTTTACTAGCTGTTTCTTGCTGAGAACGCACTTTTCTACCTCTGTACAAGTTATATAGTACTTCACAATTTTTCCCTTATTTTGTAAACGACTTCAGACAAAGCTTGTGGATGAATACCAGTTTCTATTAATTCTATGCATATATCCAACGCCACAGGATTTAGTCCAGTATTAAGCAATTTAGAAATGCTGCATACGTTATATTTCATTGTGAAAGATTTTCGCAAGTTTAGATATTTAGAACTGATATCAGGTTCCTTACTTAAATATTGCTCGCCTGATATTTTTGCCTCATTCCTCATTTTGAAATTAATTATACAGAATCAATGTGCTAGTCTTCGGTAAAATATATCGACATATCCAAATATCGATATTTTTTTCAGAGCATAATACTTTGTTTCCAATATATATGATGCGGTATCCCATTCGTAATTCGTTCAATCATACGTTATTGGCACCGTAATCATAAACCGAATCATTAAAGGCCATGCCACATAAGACTTGCTTCGCTTTACGTGACATTTGTAACTTTCTCAGAAAAGCGATAAACGCAAAAGGTATGCCACAATAAAACTTTGACAATACGTACTTTTCGTTTGTTTATTGTGAGTTGTGAAAATCGCACGGAACTTTATCAACATATTTACATACATTCGGCATAATTATGGACATTATGGAAGTGTTGTTAATAGTTCTTTCACTCCACGAAGCCTTATTATGTTTAAAAAACATATCAAGGCGGAAAATGTGGGTAAGGGAATTATATCTTTGCTTCCACCTCCTGCACGAACCGGCCACGAAGTGACTTCCACCGTGCTCTGCAATGCTCCTCTATTATAAAAGAAAAAGCCTTTAGTAAATCATCACATATGTATATACATCCATATATGTATATTTAAGCATTTAGTTCAGTTAAAGGGAGAGTTTTAGTTTAGCACCCCCCGAATTGAAAATCAAGGGGGTGATGGAGGGGGTAGAGGGGGACCTCCTGATTACAAATATATAGTTTTTAGCTGCCGGAGCCTTATAGTTTACGAGATATTAACACTTAAAGTTTATAAAATGCACACTATTATATTGGTTATTTTACTGAAAATTACACTAAAACCACTTATCAATCGTCTGTAAAAGGGAAATAATTAACATTTCCGAGCCCGCACTATTAGGAAAATGAATATTTAATCGTTTTATTAAATAATATTAAATAAATAAAAATCACCTAATTGCACACACGCAAAATGGTCGGCACAAACATTAGATGAGTGTGTTGCCATATCTAATTCTGCAATCGCGCGATTTGTTGTTACAAATTTTCACTCTATATTTTTTGAAAGGTGTAGTTGAATTGAATAGGAGGAAAAAGCGCCGCTGGCGAAAATTTTTAATAAAAAATCGCGCGATTTTTTATTAAAAATTTTCACAAAAAATCAATATATAATGAGTACAATCAAAGGCGACTATGACTATTTTTTGCTTATTCTTTTATGCACATCACCGATATGGCAACACACTAAACTAATGTTATTGTCAACCATTTTGCGTGTATGCAAGGGCGCGATTAGTTTAATTTAATTTATTTAATATTTATTAATAAAACGTTTAAATATTAATTTTCTTAATTGTGCGGGTTCGGGAATGTTAATAATTTGCATTTTACAAACGGTAGATAAGTGTTTATAGTGTAATTTTCAGTGAAATAACCAATATAATAGAGTGCATTTTATAAACTTTAAGTGTTAATATCTCGTAAACTATAAGGCTCCGGCAGCTAAAAACTATATATTTGTAATCAGGAGGTCCCCCTCTACCCCCCCATCACCCCCTTGATTTTCAATTCGGGGGGTGCTAAACTAAATCGCAGCCCAGTTAAATTTTATATTTATGTCAAAAATATACAAAATTGGTGAGAGCGAACTGTCAAAGTCAGCGAAAAGATGAGAGTTGCCCAAGATTGCGCTTCGCTTTGGCGACGGTGTTGCCTATGTGGGAAATTTCGTATAATTGCATGTATTCATCTTTGCTGTCAAAGCTAAACTCTGACGTAAAGCGAAGCAGAAGTTTTATGTGGCATGGCCTTAATATTCACCAAAGAAAATTTTCCGAGCGAAACACCTTACATGTAGTTCATTCAATCAGAACTACCATGCGAATCACTGAAAAATCGAAATTTATAAAAATAGCTGCCAAAACAAATACAGTTTTTCAAAAAACCACAACAGGAAAGCATTACATGCTAAAATTACGTTGAGTTTGTGAAGAAAATAATTATATGAAAGAAGTTGTGGGCTACACCAAGAGTGAATGTGGGACAATGGTATGCTTTTTAAGATCTGTAACAGCATAACCCAATCTGCACGGCGAGTGTTTCTCGTACTGTCACCGAAGTTTTTTGCATTTCATAAATCAAAATCAATTGCCGTACTCGTTTTCATTGCGTAATTTTGCTTTCAAATTTCTTCAAGCACACTCTCATATTCAGCCACGCCGCGAATTTACAGTCAAAAACGCCAAATCAAACTCTTGGTTCCATATAAATCGTATGTACATGAGAAAGTGTTTATTGTAAATTTACAGCGTGAGTGAATTGTCGTCATATAGATTAGATTAGATTAAAATATGAGGATTGCACTGCGACCTGTGGATTTATTGTGCCCTCAGTACCTTACAACACCTCCCCCAGTCCGAGAGCATCTATAAATTTTAAGATGGATCCCGGGCTTAGGGATTGTACGTGTTCCTCCTTTGGCCACATCTGACCTAGCCACCTCTCCCTTCGACGCGCCACAGCGTCACATTCCAGTAGTATGTGTCAGGGCGTTTCCTTGGCCGTATCGCAGAAGCGACATAGGTCATTTGACCAGATACCTATCTTGTACAGGTGACCTCTTAACCTGCAGTGACCTGTGAGAATGCCTGTGCGGATTCTAAGTTTTTGTCGTCATATAACAACCGGTTGTATCTGAAATTACTTTGAAATACTTAATCTGTAAAGCTACCTTAGTATCTTCCAAGGGCTTGTTTCTGCTGTAAATTTAGCAGTACTGGATAATAGAATCAAATTACCAGGGGAGCACGTGTGAAAAGGGTACTTCTGAAATCAATATCCGACGAATACTGGTTTAATTAAAGTTTGTAAAATAATAATTTACCAAGCTTTACCCCCTTAAATATGCATTATAGTAGGGTGCAATGGGGTACAGTGGTGATTTTGGGTATGCGGCTTCAGTTGCGTGGCTGTACTCAATCCCGACTCTTACGTCCACGTTCGTGTACACTGGGCAACGTGAGCAACCCAATTCCGAGATGCGGTAATCAATCCGTATGGAGCCTTGGGGCACGGACAATATAGAGGGAGCGTTAGTTGAGCCAATCCGACACATTCGGTCAAGGAAGGCATTTTTGGTCCTAGCGTGATTGACGTTCGCTGACTCGGGTCATAACTTAGTTGCAGCTATGATCCGCATGCGCAATCACAACGGACAACTGAAAATTTTAAATTTTCATCTCGACTTCCAAAACTGCTAAGACAAGCAACTCCTCTTCACCCGGATAACAACGAGCAATGGGATAACATCTCCCGATCTCTTTGTTCCACTGCAATAGAGCGGCTCATGAACAAAGCGCCTGGAGCAGACGGTATACATTCTGAGCTGTTCAAAGCCGTCGGCGAAGAGCTAGTTGGCAGCGTGAAGCAGCTGCTAATCTCAATTTGGTCCGACGAGTACATGCCAAAAGATTGAAATCTCAGTGTACTTTGCCCAATCCTTAAGAAGGGTGATCCCGCTGTTTGCGCCAACAACCGTAGGGCAAGCCTTCTAAATAACGCATATACGGTCCTTTGGACAATACTGTGTAAAAGACTTCAGGCCTGGCCTTTATCGTCTCGATCAGACACACGAACTCTTTCAATTAGCACAAGCCTTTCAAAATGAACTTACATTTTATTTGTCAGTTTGCCAACTGTCTGATTCAATAGACCACCTAATTTTTTTCTTGGTGGATTATACAACAGGACCAAATCTTTATCTTAGAATTCATCGCCTAGTCAAATCTGGCCTTCATCTTATCACTCATAATTTGTGTACGCTGTCTAACAAGGTCATACGCTTCTCTCGACGTTTCCTTACAGATTTTGGACATTTCTCTTCCGTATCTCCGCCCGGCGCCACTTACTCCAAACTTCAGATCTCTTGGCAATCAAAGTACACTGCCGAAAATAACCTTCGCTGGAGTTTTTCCCTTCGATTCGTGTACTGCTGACCTATACCCAAGGCAGATCTAACAGGTAACCAGCAGTAGAGAAATTGCAACCCTGCCAGGTTTTTTCATATGCCTTTATTGTCAATAAGAACTATCAAATCAGTATGTTGAAAACAAAATTTGACAAATCACAAATTCAATTTACCCAAAATAAATAAATACAAAATGTACATTTTCATTTCAGAATTTAATGTTTGAGTCTTGAGACAGAGTTGGGGGGTTGACTTCGGTATAATGCACCACTTGCATTTATATGCACACCACTAAGAATATTCACATGAAATTTTGCAGGAACATAGCTTAAGTGTTTCTTTAACTAAAATTAATTATTTAATTTTTGAGTTAATAATACTTTTTATTTTATTTGTTGTTAATATGTATACACTTTACAGGTCAACTTTTTGATTATTAAGCGTGTTAATGACTAATGTTTCCACAAATAAAGTATCTTCTAATAGTTAAGATTAAGTTTATTTGCTTTTTATTGAGTTTGTTTTATTGTTTTACTATTAAAAACGCGTTTATAAATTTGTTTGCATAAATGAAAACATGAATGAAGATGGCCGCAATTACACGAAGGAATGAGTTGCCATAGGAAGGGAAAAGACGTATTGCCAGATGTATTATAATAATAATACAATTTAGAAATATTTACAAAATATCTTTACAGAAAATATTGTTTTGACTTACTTTCTTATAATGTATGTGATTTTTGTATTTAATACACATTTTGAATAAGAGGAAATAATTTCTACTCAAAAATACTGTTGATGGCGTAGCCGAAGTTTGCTCGGCCAGGGTTATTTTTTTGAAGCGCGGGCGAAGGCCGCCCACGCGGAAAAGATTTCTACGCAAAAATACTGTTGATGGCGTAGCCGAAGTTTACTCGGCCAGGGTTATTTTTTTGAAGCGCGGCCGAAGGCCGCCCACGCGGAAAAAAAATCTACGCAAAAATACTGTTGATGGCGTAGCCGAAGTTTGCTCGGCCAGGGTTATTTTTTTGAAGCGCGGCCGAAGGCCGCCCACGCGGAAAGGATTTCTACTCAAAAATACTGTTGATGGCGTAGTCGAAGTTTGCACGGCCAGGGTTATTTTTTTGAAGCGCGGCCGAAGGCCGCCCACGCGAAAAAAGTTCTACGCAAAAATACTGTTGATGGCGTAGCCGAAGTTTGCTCGGCCAGGGTTATTTTTTTGAAGCGCAGCCGAAGGCCGCCCACGCGTAAAAGAGTTCTACGCAAAAATACCGTTGATGGCGTAGGCGAAGTTTGCTCTGGCAGCGTTTTTAATTTGTTATTGATCAGGCATTACGACCAAACTCATTCGCATGTAAGTTTCACTTATACACTGCCATTCCTACATATGTGTTAATTAATTTTGTTTTTAAAAAATTTATTAAAAATATATAATTTAGGCTAATTAATGAGTGCTGTAAAATACAAAAAGATGAAACTGTTGATTTATATGTGTTTTGTGCAGTATTTTTTGTTAAAATCTGTTGAAATTCATCTTTTCGATGTGGTGAATTTTAAAACTTTAAACGCAAATATCTTTTAAACGAAAAGTTTCCTCGCGGTTTGGTTTTCAGTTTCGTCATCTGTACAACCCCCTCTACCCCCCCGTAAGTCATTTTTTCCAAAGCGTGGAGCACTATACCGAAATTTTCCGTTTCCGTGACCGTGATGCTACAAGCTCTGACTAACAATTTTTCGGCGTGGCTATTGCGGCAATTTGTATAAAGAAACTCTGCCTTTACTAGCTGTTTCTTGCTGAGAACGCACTTTTCTACCTCTGTACAAGTTATATAGTACTTCACAATTTTTCCTTTATTTTGTAAACGACTTCAGACAAAGCTTGTGGATGAATCCAGTTTCTATTAATTCTATGCATATATCTAACGCCACAGGATTTAGTCCAGTATTAAGCAATTTAGAAATGCTGCATACGTTATATTTCATTGTGAAAGATTTTCGCAAGTTTAGATATTTAGAACTGATATCAGGTTCCTTACTTAAATATTGCTCGCCTGATATTTTTGCCTCATTCCTTATTTTGAAATTAATTATACAGAATCAATGTGCTAGTCTTCGGTAAAATATATCGACATATCCAAATATCGATATGTTTTTCAGAGCATTATACTTTGTTTCCAATATATATGATGCGGTATCCCATTCGTAATTCGTTCAATCATACGTTATTGGCACCGTAATCATAAACCGAATCATTAAAGGCCATGCCAAATAAGACTTGCTTCGCTTTACGTGACATTTGTAACTTTCTCAGAAAAGCGATAACAAAAAGGTATGCCACAATAAAACTTTGACAATACGTACTTTTCGTTTGTTTATTGTGAGTTGTGAAAATCGCACGGAACTTTATAAACATATTTACATACATTCGGCATAATTATAGACATTATGGAAGTGTTGTTAATAGTTCTTTCACTCCACGAAGCCTTATTATGTTTAAAAAACATATCAAGGCGGAAAATGTGGGTAAGGGAATTATATCTTTGCTTCCACCTCCTGCACGAACCGGCCACGTGCCACCGGCCACCGTGCTCTGCAATGCTCCTCTATTATAAAAGAAAAAGCCTTTAGTAAATCATCACATATGTATATACATCCATATATGTATATTTAAGCATTTAGTTCAGTTAAATTTTATATTTATGTCAAAAATATACAAAATTGGTGAGAGCGAACTGTCAAAGTCAGCGAAAAGATGAGAGTTGCCCAAGATTGCGCTTCGCTTTGGCGACGGTGTTGCCTATGTGGGAAATTTCGTATAATTGCATGTATTCATCTTTGCTGTCAAAGCTAAACTCTGACGTAAAGCGAAGCAGAAGTTTTATGTGGCATGGCCTTAATATTCACCAAAGAAAATTTTCCGAGCGAAACACCTTACATGTAGTTCATTCAATCAGAACTACCATGCGAATCACTGAAAAATCGAAATTTATAAAAATAGCTGCCAAAACAAATACAGTTTTTCAAAAAACCACAACAGAAAAGCATTACATGCTAAAATTACGTTGAGTTTGTGAAGAAAATAATTATATGAAAGAAGTTGTGGGCTACACCAAGAGTGAATGTGGGACAATGGTATGCTTTTTTAAGATCTGTAACAGCATAACCCAATCTGCACGGCGAGTGTTTCTCATACTGTCACCCAAGTTTTTTGCATTTCATAAATCAAAATCAATTGCCGTACTCGTTTTCATTGCGTAATTTTGCTTTAAAATTTATATGAATATGTCTTCAAGCACAATCTCTTATTCAGCCACGCCGCGAATTTACAGTCAAAAACGCCAAATCAAACTGTCACGTAAAAAAAAATATTATAATGGGATATAGCTTTGGCGTACGGCGTTGAATTTCGGTTGGTTCCATATAAAACGTATGTACATGAGAAAGTGTTTATAGTAAATTTACAGCGTGAGTGAATATAAGTTTTGGGTGAATTGTCGTCATATAACAACCGGTTGTATCTGAAACTGCTTTGAAATACTTAATCTGTAAAGCTACCTTAGTATCTTCCAAAGGCTTGTTTCTGCTGTAAATTTAGCAGTACTGGATAATAGAAGCAAATTACCAGGGGAGCACGTGTAAAAAGGGTACTTCTGAAATCAATATCCGACGAATACTGGTTTAATTAAAGTTTGTAAAATAATAATTTACCAAGCTTTACCCCCTTAAATATGCATTATAGTAGGGTGCAATGGGGTACAGTGGTGATTTTGGGTATGCGGCTTCAGTTGCGTGGCTGTACTCAATCCCGACTCTTACGTCCACGTTCGTGTACACTGGGCAACGTGAGCAACCCAATTCCGAGATGCGGTAATCAATCCGTATGGAGCCTTGGGGCACGGACAATATAGAGGGAGCGTTAGTTGAGCCAATCCGACACATTCGGTCAAGGAAGGCATTTTTGGTCCTAGCGTGATTGACGTTCGCTGACTCGGATCATAACTTAGTTGCAGCTATGATCCGCATGCGCAATCACAACGGACAACTGAAAATTTTAAATTTTCATCTCGACTTCCAAAACTGCTAAGACAAGCAACTCCTCTTCACCCGGATAACAACGAGCAATGGGATAACATCTCCCGATCTCTTTGTTCCACTGCAATAGAGCGGCTCATGAACAAAGCGCCTGGAGCAGACGGTATACATTCTGAGCTGTTCAAAGCCGTCGGCGAAGAGCTAGTTGGCAGCGTGAAGCAGCTGCTAATCTCAATTTGGTCCGACGAGTACATGCCAAAAGATTGAAATCTCAGTGTACTTTGCCCAATCCTTAAGAAGGGTGATCCCGCTGTTTGCGCCAACAACCGTAGGGCAAGCCTTCTAAATAACGCATGTACGGTCCTTTGGACAATACTGTGTAAAAGACTTCAGGCCTGGCCTTTATCGTCTCGATCAGACACACGAACTCTTTCAATTAGCACAAGCCTTTCAAAATGAACTTACATTTTATTTGTCAGTTTGCCAACTGTCTGATTCAATAGACCACCTAATTTTTTTCTTGGTGGATTATACAACAGGACCAAATCTTTATCTTAGAATTCATCGCCTAGTCAAATCTGGCCTTCATCTTATCACTCATAATTTGTGTACGCTTCTCTCGACGTTTCCTTACAGATTTTGGACATTTCTCTTCCGTATCTCCGCCCAGCGCCACTTACTCCAAACTTCAGATCTCTTGGCAATCAAAGTACACTGCCGAAAATAACCTTCGCTGGAGTTTTTCCCTTCGATTCGTGTACTGCTGACCTATACCCAAGGCAGATCTAACAGGTAACCGCAGTAGAGAAATTGCAACCCTGCCAGGTTTTTTCATATGCCTTTATTGTCAATAAGAACTATCAAATCAGTATGTTGAAAACAAAAGTTGACAAATCACAAATTAAATTTACCCAAAATAAATAAATACAAAATGTACATTTTCATTTCAGAATTTAATGTTTGAGTCTTGAGACAGAGTTGGGGGGTTGACTTCGGTATAATGCACCACTTGCATTTATATGCACACCACTAGGAATATTCACATGAAATTTTGCAGGAACATAGCTTAAGTGTTTCTTTAACTAAAATTAATTATTTAATTTTTGAGTTAATAATAGTTTTTATTTTATTTGTTGTTAATATGTATACACTTTACAGGTCAACTTTTTGATTATTAAGCGTGTTAATGACTAATGTTTCCACAAATAAAGTATCTTCTAATAGTTAAGATTAAGTTTATTTGCTTTTTATTGAGTTCGTTTTATTGTTTTACTATTAAAAACGCGTTTATAAATTTCTTTGCATAAATGAAAACATGAATGAAGATGGCCGCAATTACACGAAGGAATGAGTTGCCATAGGAAGGGAAATGACGTATTGCCAGATGTATTATTATAATAATAATACAATTTAGAAATATTTACAAAATATCTTTACAGAAAATATTGTTTTGACTTACTTTCTTATAATGTATGTGATTTTTGTATTTAATACACATTTTGAATAAGAGGAAATAATTTCTACTCAAAAATACTGTTGATGGCGTAGCCGAAGTTTGCTCGGCCAGGGTTATTTTTTTGAAGCGCAGCCGAAGGCCGCCCACGCGTAAAAGAGTTCTACGCAAAAATACCGTTGATGGCGTAGCCGAAGTTTGCTCTGGCAGCGTTTTTAATTTGTTATTGATCAGGCATCACGACCAAGCTCATTCGCAAGTAAGTTTCACTTATACACTGCCATTCCTACATATGTGTTAATTAAGTTTGTTTTTCAAAAATTTATTAAAAATATATAATTTAGGCTAATTAATGAGTGCTGTAAAATACAAAAAGATTAAACTGTTGATTTATATGTGTTTTGTGCAGTTTTTTTTGTTAAAATCTGTTGAAATTCATCTTTTCGATGTGGTGAATTTTAAAACTTTAAACGCAAATATCTTTTAAACGAAAAGTTTCCTCGCGGTTTGGTTTTCAGTTTCGTCATCTGTACAACCCCCTCTACCCCCCGTAAAAGTCATTTTTTCCAAAGCGTGGAGCACTATACCGAAATTTTCCGTTTCCGTGAACGTGATGCTACAAGCTCTGACTAACAATTTTTCGGCGTGGCTATTGCGGCAATTTGTATAAAGAAACTCCGCCTTTTACTAGCTGTTTCTTGCTGAGAACGCACTTTTCTACCTCTGTACAAGTTATATAGTACTTCACAATTTTTCCCTTATTTTGTAAACGACTTCAGACAAAGCTTGTATTCATCCACAGTTTCTATTAATTCTATGCATATATCCAACGCCACAGGATTTAGTCCAGTATTAAGCAATTTAGAAATGCTGCATACGTTATATTTCATTGTGAAAGATTTTCGCAAGTTTAGATATTTAGAACTGATATCAGGTTCCTTACTTAAATATTGCTCGCCTGATATTTTTGCCTCATTCCTCATTTTGAAATTAATTATACAGAATCAATGTGCTAGTCTTCGGTAAAATATATCGACATATCCAAATATCGATATTTTTTTCAGAGCATAATACTTTGTTTCCAATATATATGATGCGGTATCCCATTCGTAATTCGTTCAATCATACGTTATTGGCACCGTAATCATAAACCGAATCATTAAAGGCCATGCCAAATAAGACTTGCTTCGCTTTACGTGACATTTGTAACTTTCTCAGAAAAGCGATAAACGCAAAAGGTATGCCACAATAAAACTTTGACAATACGTACTTTTCGTTTGTTTATTGTGAGTTGTGAAAATCGCACGGAACTTTATCAACATATTTACATACATTCGGCATAATTATGGACATTATGGAAGTGTTGTTAATAGTTCTTTCACTCCACGAAGCCTTATTATGTTTAAAAAACATATCAAGGCGGAAAATGTGGGTAAGGGAATTATATCTTTGCTTCCACCTCCTGCACGAACCGGCCACGAAGTGACTTCCACCGTGCTCTGCAATGCTCCTCTATTATAAAAGAAAAAGCCTTTAGTAAATCATCACATATGTATATACATCCATATATGTATATTTAAGCATTTAGTTCAGTTAAAGGGAGAATTTTAGTTTAGCACCCCCCGAATTGAAAATCAAGGGGGTGATGGGGGGTAGAGGGGGACCTCCTGATTACAAATATATAGTTTTTAGCTGCCGGAGCCTTATAGTTTACGAGATATTAACACTTAAAGTTTATAAAATGCACACTATTATATTGGTTATTTTACTGAAAATTACACTAAAACCACTTATCAATCGTCTGTAAAAGGGAAATAATTAACATTTCCGAGCCCGCACTATTAGGAAAATGAATATTTAATCGTTTTATTAAATAATATTAAATAAACAAAAATCACCTAATTGCACACACGCAAAATGGTCGGCACAAACATTAGATGAGTGTGTTGCCATATCTAATTCTGCAATCGCGCGATTTGTTGTTACAAATTTTCACTCTATATTTTTTGAAAGGTGTAGTTGAATTGAATAGGAGGAAAAAGCGCCGCTGGCGAAAATTTTTAATAAAAAATCGCGCGATTTTTTATTAAAAATTTTCACAAAAAATCAATATATAATGAGTACAATCAAAGGCGACTATGACTATTTTTTGCTTATTCTTTTATGCACATCACCGATATGGCAACACACTAAACTAATGTTATTGTCAACCATTTTGCGTGTATGCAAGGGCGCGATTAGTTTAATTTAATTTATTTAATATTTATTAATAAAACGTTTAAATATTAATTTTCTTAATTGTGCGGATTCGGGAATGTTAATAATTTGCATTTTACAAACGGTAGATAAGTGTTTATAGTGTAATTTTCAGTGAAATAACCAATATAATAGAGTGCATTTTATAAACTTTAAGTGTTAATATTTCGTAAACTATAAGGCTCCGGCAGCTAAAAACTATATATTTGTAATCAGGAGGTCCCCCTCTACCCCCCCATCACCCCCTTGATTTTCAATTCGGGGGGTGCTAAACTAAATCGCAGCCCAGTTAAATTTTATATTTATGTCAAAAATATACAAAATTGGTGAGAGCGAACTGTCAAAGTCAGCGAAAAGATGAGAGTTGCCCAAGATTGCGCTTCGCTTTGGCGACGGTGTTGCCTATGTGGGAAATTTCGTATAATTGCATGTATTCATCTTTGCTGTCAAAGCTAAACTCTGACGTAAAGCGAAGCAGAAGTTTTATGTGGCATGGCCTTAATATTCACCAAAGAAAATTTTCCGAGCGAAACATCTTACATGTAGTTCATTCAATCAGAACTACCACGCGAATCACTGAAAAATCGAAATTTATAAAAATAGCTGCCAAAACAAATACAGTTTTTCAAAAAACCACAACAGGAAAGCATTACATGCTAAAATTACGTTGAGTTTGTGAAGAAAATAATTATTTGAAAGAAGTTGTGGGCTACACCAAGAGTGAATGTGGGACAATGGTATGCTTTTTAAGATCTGTAACAGCATAACCCAACCTGCACGGCGAGTGTTTCTCGTACTGTCACCCAAGTTTTTTGCATTTCATAAATCAAAATCAATTGCCGTACTCGTTTTCATTGCGTAATTTTGCTTACAAATTTCTTCAAGCACACTCTCATATTCAGCCACGCCGCGAATTTACAGTCAAAAACGCCAAATCAAACTGTTGGTTCCATATAAATCGTATGTACATGAGAAAGTGTTTATTGTAAATTTACAGCGTGAGTGAATTGTCGTCATATAGATTAGATTAGATTAAAATATGAGGATTGCACTGCGACCTGTGGATTTATTGTGCCCTCAGTACCTTACAACACCTCCCCCAGTCCGAGAGCATCTATAAATTTTAAGATGGATCCCGGGCTTAGGGATTGTACGTGTTCCTCCTTTGGCCACATCTGACCTAGCCACCTCTCCCTTCGACGCGCCACAGCGTCACACTCCAGTAGTATGTGTCAGGGCGTTTCCTTGGCCGTATCGCAGAAGCGACATAGGTCATTTGACCAGATACCTATCTTGTACAGGTGACCTCTTAACCTGCAGTGACCTGTGAGAATGCCTGTGCGGATTCTAAGTTTTTGTCGTCATATAACAACCGGTTGTATCTGAAATTGCTTTGAAATACTTAATCTGTAAAGCTACCTTAGTATCTTCCAAGGGCTTGTTTCTGCTGTAAATTTAGCAGTACTGGATAATAGAATCAAATTACCAGGGGAGCACGTGTGAAAAGGGTACTTCTGAAATCAATATCCGACGAATACTAGTTTAATTAAAGTTTGTAAAATAATAATTTACCAAGCTTTACCCCCTTAAATATGCATTATAGTAGGGTGCAATGGAGTACAGTGGTGATTTTGGGTATGCGGCTTCAGTTGCGTGGCTGTACTCAATCCCGACTCTTACGTCCACGTTCGTGTACACTGGGCAACGTGAGCAACCCAATTCCGAGATGCGGTAATCAATCCGTATGGAGCCTTGGGGCACGGACAATATAGAGGGAGCGTTAGTTGAGCCAATCCGACACATTCGGTCAAGGAAGGCATTTTTGGTCCTAGCGTGATTGACGTTCGCTGACTCGGGTCATAACTTAGTTGCAGCTATGATCCGCATGCGCAATCCCAACGGACAACTGAAAATTTTAAATTTTCATCTCGACTTCCAAAACTGCTAAGACAAGCAACTCCTCTTCACCCGGATAACAACGAGCAATGGGATAACATCTCCTGATCTCTTTGTTCCACTGCAATAGAGCGGCTCATGAACAAAGCGCCTGGAGCAGACGGTATACATTCTGAGCTGTTCAAAGCCGTCGGCGAAGAGCTAGTTGGCAGCGTGAAGCAGCTGCTAATCTCAATTTGGTCCGACGAGTACATGCCAAAAGATTGAAATCTCAGTGTACTTTGCCCAATCCTTAAGAAGGGTGATCCCGCTGTTTGCGCCAACAACCGTAGGGCAAGCCTTCTAAATAACGCATATACGGTCCTTTGGACAATACTGTGTAAAAGACTTCAGGCCTGGCCTTTATCGTCTCGATCAGACACACGAACTCTTTCAATTAGCACAAGCCTTTCAAAATGAACTTACATTTTATTTGTCAGTTTGCCAACTGTCTGATTCAATAGACCACCTAATTTTTTTCTTGGTGGATTATACAACAGGACCAAATCTTTATCTTAGAATTCATCGCCTAGTCAAATCTGGCCTTCATCTTATCACTCATAATTTGTGTACGCTGTCTAACAAGGTCATACGCTTCTCTCGACGTTTCCTTACAGATTTTGGACATTTCTCTTCCGTATCTCCGCCCGGCGCCACTTACTCCAAACTTCAGATCTCTTGGCAATCAAAGTACACTGCCGAAAATAACCTTCGCTGGAGTTTTTCCCTTCGATTCGTGTACTGCTGACCTATACCCAAGGCAGATCTAACAGGTAACCAACAGTAGAGAAATTGCAACCCTGCCAGGTTTTTTCATATGCCTTTATTGTCAATAAGAACTATCAAATCAGTATGTTGAAAACAAAATTTGACAAATCACAAATTCAATTTACCCAAAATAAATAAATACAAAATGTACATTTTCATTTCAGAATTTAATGTTTTAGTCTTGAGACAGAGTTGGGGGGTTGACTTCGGTATAATGCACCACTTGCATTTATATGCACACCACTAGGAATATTCACATGAAATTTTGCAGGAACATAGCTTAAGTGTTTCTTTAACTAAAATTAATTATTTAATTTTTGAGTTAATAATACTTTTTATTTTATTTGTTGTTAATATGTATACACTTTACAGGTCAACTTTTTGATTATTAAGCGTGTTAATGACTAATGTTTCCACAAATAAAGTATCTTCTAATAGTTAAGATTAAGTTTATTTGCTTTTTATTGAGTTTGTTTTATTGTTTTACTATTAAAAACGCGTTTATAAATTTGTTTGCATAAATGAAAACATGAATGAAGATGGCCGCAATTACACGAAGGAATGAGTTGCCATAGGAAGGGAAAAGACGTATTGCCAGATGTATTATAATAATAATACAATTTAGAAATATTTACAAAATATCTTTACAGAAAATATTGTTTTGACTTACTTTCTTATAATGTATGTGATTTTTGTATTTAATACACATTTTGAATAAGAGGAAATAATTTCTACTCAAAAATACTGTTGATGGCGTAGCCGAAGTTTGCTCGGCCAGGGTTATTTTTTTGAAGCGCGGGCGAAGGCCGCCCACGCGGAAAAGATTTCTACGCAAAAATACTGTTGATGGCGTAGCCGAAGTTTACTCGGCCAGGGTTATTTTTTTGAAGCGCGGCCGAAGGCCGCCCACGCGGAAAAAAAATCTACGCAAAAATACTGTTGATGGCGTAGCCGAAGTTTGCTCGGCCAGGGTTATTTTTTTGAAGCGCGGCCGAAGGCCGCCCACGCGGAAAGGATTTCTACTCAAAAATACTGTTGATGGCGTAGTCGAAGTTTGCACGGCCAGGGTTATTTTTTTGAAGCGCGGCCGAAGGCCGCCCACGCGAAAAAAGTTCTACGCAAAAATACTGTTGATGGCGTAGCCGAAGTTTGCTCGGCCAGGGTTATTTTTTTGAAGCGCAGCCGAAGGCCGCCCACGCGTAAAAGAGTTCTACGCAAAAATACCGTTGATGGCGTAGGCGAAGTTTGCTCTGGCAGCGTTTTTAATTTGTTATTGATCAGGCATCACGACCAAACTCATTCGCATGTAAGTTTCACTTATACACTGCCATTCCTACATATGTGTTAATTAATTTTGTTTTTCAAAAATTTATTAAAAATATATAATTTAGGCTAATTAATGAGTGCTGTAAAATACAAAAAGATTAAACTGTTGATTTATATGTGTTTTGTGCAGTTTTTTTTGTTAAAATCTGTTGAAATTCATCTTTTCGATGTGGTGAATTTTAAAACTTTAAACGCAAATATCTTTTAAACGAAAAGTTTCCTCGCGGTTTGGTTTTCAGTTTCGTCATCTGTACAACCCCCTCTACCGTGGAGCACTATACCGAAATTTTCCCTGTTTCCGTGAACGTGATGCTACAAGCTCTGACTAACAATTTTTCGGCGTGGCTATTGCGGCAATTTGTATAAAGAAACTCTGCCTTTACTAGCTGTTTCTTGCTGAGAACGCACTTTTCTACCTCTGTACAAGTTATATAGTACTTCACAATTTTTCCTTTATTTTGTAAACGACTTCAGACAAAGCTTGTGGATGAATACCAGTTTCTATTAATTCTATGCATATATCCAACGCCACAGGATTTAGTCCAGTATTAAGCAATTTAGAAATACTGCATACGTTATATTTCATTGTGAAAGATTTTCGCAAGTTTAGATATTTAGAACTGATATCAGGTTCCTTACTTAAATATTGCTCGCCTGATATTTTTGCCTCATTCCTTATTTTGAAATTAATTATACAGAATCAATGTGCTAGTCTTCGGTAAAATATATCGACATATCCAAATATCGATATGTTTTTCAGAGCATTATACTTTGTTTCCAATATATATGATGCGGTGTCCCATTCGTAATTCGTTCAATCATACGTTATTGGCACCGTAATCATAAACCGAATCATTAAAGGCCATGCCAAATAAGACTTGCTTCGCTTTACGTGACATTTGTAACTTTCTCAGAAAAGCGATAACAAAAAGGTATGCCACAATAAAACTTTGACAATACGTACTTTTCGTTTGTTTATTGTGAGTTGTGAAAATCGCACGGAACTTTATAAACATATTTACATACATTCGGCATAATTATGGACATTATGGAAGTGTTGTTAATAGTTCTTTCACTCCACGAAGCCTTATTATGTTTAAAAAACATATCAAGGCGGAAAATGTGGGTAAGGGAATTATATCTTTGCTTCCACCTCCTGCACGAACCGGCCACGAAGTGACTTCCACCGTGCTCTGCAATGCTCCTCTATTATAAAAGAAAAAGCCTTTAGTAAATCATCACATATGTATATACATCCATATATGTATATTTAAGCATTTAGTTCAGTTAAATTTTATATTTATGTCAAAAATATACAAAATTGGTGAGAGCGAACTGTCAAAGTCAGCGAAAAGATGAGAGTTGCCCAAGATTGCGCTTCGCTTTGGCGACGGTGTTGCCTATGTGGGAAATTTCGTATAATTGCATGTATTCATCTTTGCTGTCAAAGCTAAACTCTGACGTAAAGCGAAGCAGAAGTTTTATGTGGCATGGCCTTAATATTCACCAAAGAAAATTTTCCGAGCGAAACACCTTACATGTAGTTCATTCAATCAGAACTACCATGCGAATCACTGAAAAATCGAAATTTATAAAAATAGCTGCCAAAACAAATACAGTTTTTCAAAAAACCACAACAGAAAAGCATTACATGCTAAAATTACGTTGAGTTTGTGAAGAAAATAATTATATGAAAGAAGTTGTGGGCTACACCAAGAGTGAATGTGGGACAATGGTATGCTTTTTTAAGATCTGTAACAGCATAACCCAATCTGCACGGCGAGTGTTTCTCATACTGTCACCCAAGTTTTTTGCATTTCATAAATCAAAATCAATTGCCGTACTCGTTTTCATTGCGTAATTTTGCTTTAAAATTTATATGAATATGTCTTCAAGCACAATCTCTTATTCAGCCACGCCGCGAATTTACAGTCAAAAACGCCAAATCAAACTGTCACGTAAAAAAAAATATTATAATGGGATATAGCTTTGGCGTACGGCGTTGAATTTCGGTTGGTTCCATATAAAACGTATGTACATGAGAAAGTGTTTATAGTAAATTTACAGCGTGAGTGAATATAAGTTTTGGGTGAATTGTCGTCATATAACAACCGGTTGTATCTGAAACTGCTTTGAAATACTTAATCTGTAAAGCTACCTTAGTATCTTCCAAAGGCTTGTTTCTGCTGTAAATTTAGCAGTACTGGATAATAGAAGCAAATTACCAGGGGAGCACGTGTAAAAAGGGTACTTCTGAAATCAATATCCGACGAATACTGGTTTAATTGAAGTTTGTAAAATAATAATTTACCAAGCTTTACCCCCTTAAATATGCATTATAGTAGGGTGCAATGGGGTACAGTGGTGATTTTGGGTATGCGGCTTCAGTTGCGTGGCTGTACTCAATCCCGACTCTTACGTCCACGTTCGTGTACACTGGGCAACGTGAGCAACCCAATTCCGAGATGCGGTAATCAATCCGTATAGAGCCTTGGGGCACGGACAATATAGAGGGAGCGTTAGTTGAGCCAATCCGACACATTCGGTCAAGGAAGGCATTTTTGGTCCTAGCGTGATTGACGTTCGCTGACTCGGATCATAACTTAGTTGCAGCTATGATCCGCATGCGCAATCACAACGGACAACTGAAAATTTTAAATTTTCATCTCGACTTCCAAAACTGCTAAGACAAGCAACTCCTCTTCACCCGGATAACAACGAGCAATGGGATAACATCTCCCGATCTCTTTGTTCCACTGCAATAGAGCGGCTCATGAACAAAGCGCCTGGAGCAGACGGTATACATTCTGAGCTGTTCAAAGCCGTCGGCGAAGAGCTAGTTGGCAGCGTGAAGCAGCTGCTAATCTCAATTTGGTCCGACGAGTACATGCCAAAAGATTGAAATCTCAGTGTACTTTGCCCAATCCTTAAGAAGGGTGATCCCGCTGTTTGCGCCAACAACCGTAGGGCAAGCCTTCTAAATAACGCATATACGGTCCTTTGGACAATACTGTGTAAAAGACTTCAGGCCTGGCCTTTATCGTCTCGATCAGACACACGAACTCTTTCAATAAGCACAAGCCTTTCAAAATGAACTTACATTTTATTTGTCAGTTTGCCAACTGTCTGATTCAATAGACCACCTAATTTTTTTCTTGGTGGATTATACAACAGGACCAAATCTTTATCTTAGAATTCATCGCCTAGTCAAATCTGGCCTTCATCTTATCACTCATAATTTGTGTACGCTGTCTAACAAGGTCATACGCTTCTCTCGACGTTTCCTTACAGATTTTGGACATTTCTCTTCCGTATCTCCGCCCGGCGCCACTTACTCCAAACTTCAGATCTCTTGGCAATCAAAGTACACTGCCGAAAATAACCTTCGCTGGAGTTTTTCCCTTCGATTCGTGTACTGCTGACCTATACCCAAGGCAGATCTAACAGGTAACCAGCAGTAGAGAAATTGCAACCCTGCCAGGTTTTTTCATATGCCTTTATTGTCAATAAGAACTATCAAATCAGTATGTTGAAAACAAAATTTGACAAATCACAAATTCAATTTACCCAAAATAAATAAATACAAAATGTACATTTTCATTTCAGAATTTAATGTTTGAGTCTTGAGACAGAGTTGGGGGGTTGACTTCGGTATAATGCACCACTTGCATTTATATGCACACCACTAGGAATATTCACATGAAATTTTGCAGGAACATAGCTTAAGTGTTTCTTTAACTAAAATTAATTATTTAATTTTTGAGTTAATAATACTTTTTATTTTATTTGTTGTTAATATGTATACACTTTACAGGTCAACTTTTTGATTATTAAGCGTGTTAATGACTAATGTTTCCACAAATAAAGTATCTTCTAATAGTTAAGATTAAGTTTATTTGCTTTTTATTGAGTTTGTTTTATTGTTTTACTATTAAAAACGCGTTTATAAATTTGTTTGCATAAATGAAAACATGAATGAAGATGGCCGCAATTACACGAAGGAATGAGTTGCCATAGGAAGGGAAAAGACGTATTGCCAGATGTATTATAATAATAATACAATTTAGAAATATTTACAAAATATCTTTACAGAAAATATTGTTTTGACTTACTTATAATGTATGTGATTTTTGTATTTAATACACATTTTGAATAAGAGGAAATAATTTCTACTCAAAAATACTGTTGATGGCGTAGCCGAAGTTTGCTCGGCCAGGGTTATTTTTTTGAAGCGCGGGCGAAGGCCGCCCACGCGGAAAAGATTTCTACGCAAAAATACTGTTGACGGCGTAGTCGAAGTTTACTCGGCCAGGGTTATTTTTTTGAAGCGCGGCCGAAGGCCGCCCACGCGGAAAAAAAATCTACGCAAAAATACTGTTGATGGCGTAGCCGAAGTTTGCTCGGCCAGGGTTATTTTTTTGAAGCGCGGCCGAAGGCCGCCCACGCGGAAAGGATTTCTACTCAAAAATACTGTTGATGGCGTAGTCGAAGTTTGCACGGCCAGGGTTATTTTTTTGAAGCGCGGCCGAAGGCCGCCCACGCGAAAAAAGTTCTACGCAAAAATACTGTTGATGGCGTAGCCGAAGTTTGCTCGGCCAGGGTTATTTTTTTGAAGCGCAGCCGAAGGCCGCCCACGCGTAAAAGAGTTCTACGCAAAAATACCGTTGATGGCGTAGCCGAAGTTTGCTCTGGCAGCGTTTTTAATTTGTTATTGATCAGGCATCACGACCAAACTCATTCGCAAGTAAGTTTCACTTATACACTGCCATTCCTACATATGTGTTAATTAATTTTGTTTTTCAAAAATTTATTAAAAATATATAATTTAGGCTAATTAATGAGTGCTGTAAAATACAAAAAGATGAAACTGTTGATTTATATGTGTTTTGTGCAGTTTTTTTTGTTAAAACCTGTTGAAATTCATCTTTTCGATGTGGTGAATTTTAAAACTTTAAACGCAAATATCTTTTAAACGAAAAGTTTCCTCGCGGTTTGGTTTTCAGTTTCGTCATCTGTACAACCCCCTCTACCCCCCCGTAAAAGTCATTTTTTCCAAAGCGTGGAGCACTATACCGAAATTTTCCGTTTCCGTGAACGTGATGCTACAAGCTCTGACTAACAATTTTTCGGCGTGGCTATTGCGGCAATTTGTATAAAGAAACTCTGCCTTTTACTAGCTGTTTCTTGCTGAGAACGCACTTTTCTACCTCTGTACAAGTTATATAGTACTTCACAATTTTTCCTTTATTTTGTAAACGACTTCAGACAAAGCTTGTGGATGAATACCAGTTTCTATTAATTCTATGCATATATCCAACGCCACAGGATTTAGTCCAGTATTAAGCAATTTAGAAATGCTGCATACGTTATATTTCATTGTGAAAGATTTTCGCAAGTTTAGATATTTAGAACTGATATCAGGTTCCTTACTTAAATATTGCTCGCCTGATATTTTTGCCTCATTCCTTATTTTGAAATTAATTATACAGAATCAATGTGCTAGTCTTCGGTAAAATATATCGACATATCCAAATATCGATATTTTTTTCAGAGCATTATACTTTGTTTCCAATATATATGATGCGGTATCCCATTCGTAATTCGTTCAATCATACGTTATTGGCACCGTAATCATAAACCGAATCATTAAAGGCCATGCCAAATAAGACTTGCTTCGCTTTACGTGACATTTGTAACTTTCTCAGAAAAGCGATAACAAAAAGGTATGCCACAATAAAACTTTGACAATACGTACTTTTCGTTTGTTTATTGTGAGTTGTGAAAATCGCACGGAACTTTATAAACATATTTACATACATTCGTCATAATTATGGACATTATGGAAGTGTTGTTAATAGTTCTTTCACTCCACGAAGCCTTATTATGTTTAAAAAACATATCAAGGCGGAAAATGTGGGTAAGGGAATTATATCTTTGCTTCCACCTCCTGCGCGAACCGGCCACGAAGTGACTTCCACCGTGCTCTTCAATGCTCCTCTATTATAAAAGAAAAAGCCTTTAGTAAATCATCACATATGTATATACATCCATATATGTATATTTAAGCATTTAGTTCAGTTAAATTTTATATTTATGTCAAAAATATACAAAATTGGTGAGAGCGAACTGTCAAAGTCAGCGAAAAGATGAGAGTTGCCCAAGATTGCGCTTCGCTTTGGCGACGGTGTTGCCTATGTGGGAAATTTCGTATAATTGCATGTATTCATCTTTGCTGTCAAAGCTAAACTCTGACGTAAAGCGAAGCAGAAGTTTTATGTGGCATGGCCTTAATATTCACCAAAGAAAATTTTCCGAGCGAAACACCTTACATGTAGTTCATTCAATCAGAACTACCATGCGAATCACTGAAAAATCGAAATTTATAAAAATAGCTGCCAAAACAAATACAGTTTTTCAAAAAACCACAACAGAAAAGCATTACATGCTAAAATTACGTTGAGTTTGTGAAGAAAATAATTATATGAAAGAAGTTGTGGGCTACACCAAGAGTGAATGTGGGACAATGGTATGCTTTTTTAAGATCTGTAACAGCATAACCCAATCTGCACGGCGAGTGTTTCTCATACTGTCACCCAAGTTTTTTGCATTTCATAAATCAAAATCAATTGCCGTACTCGTTTTCATTGCGTAATTTTGCTTTAAAATTTATATGAATATGTCTTCAAGCACAATCTCTTATTCAGCCACGCCGCGAATTTACAGTCAAAAACGCCAAATCAAACTGTCACGTAAAAAAAAATATTATAATGGGATATAGCTTTGGCGTACGGCGTTGAATTTCGGTTGGTTCCATATAAAACGTATGTACATGAGAAAGTGTTTATAGTAAATTTACAGCGTGAGTGAATATAAGTTTTGGGTGAATTGTCGTCATATAACAACCGGTTGTATCTGAAACTGCTTTGAAATACTTAATCTGTAAAGCTACCTTAGTATCTTCCAAAGGCTTGTTTCTGCTGTAAATTTAGCAGTACTGGATAATAGAAGCAAATTACCAGGGGAGCACGTGTAAAAAGGGTACTTCTGAAATCAATATCCGACGAATACTGGTTTAATTGAAGTTTGTAAAATAATAATTTACCAAGCTTTACCCCCTTAAATATGCATTATAGTAGGGTGCAATGGGGTACAGTGGTGATTTTGGGTATGCGGCTTCAGTTGCGTGGCTGTACTCAATCCCGACTCTTACGTCCACGTTCGTGTACACTGGGCAACGTGAGCAACCCAATTCCGAGATGCGGTAATCAATCCGTATGGAGCCTTGGGGCACGGACAATATAGAGGGAGCGTTAGTTCAGCCAATCCGACACATTCGGTCAAGGAAGGCATTTTTGGTCCTAGCGTGATTGACGTTCGCTGACTCGGATCATAACTTAGTTGCAGCTATGATCCGCATGCGCAATCACAACGGACAACTGAAAATTTTAAATTTTCATCTCGACTTCCAAAACTGCTAAGACAAGCAACTCCTCTTCACCCGGATAACAACGAGCAATGGGATAACATCTCCCGATCTCTTTGTTCCACTGCAATAGAGCGGCTCATGAACAAAGCGCCTGGAGCAGACGGTATACATTCTGAGCTGTTCAAAGCCGTCGGCGAAGAGCTAGTTGGCAGCGTGAAGCAGCTGCTAATCTCAATTTGGTCCGACGAGTACATGCCAAAAGATTGAAATCTCAGTGTACTTTGCCCAATCCTTAAGAAGGGTGATCCCGCTGTTTGCGCCAACAACCGTAGGGCAAGCCTTCTAAATAACGCATATACGGTCCTTTGGACAATACTGTGTAAAAGACTTCAGGCCTGGCCTTTATCGTCTCGATCAGACACACGAACTCTTTCAATTAGCACAAGCCTTTCAAAATGAACTTACATTTTATTTGTCAGTTTGCCAACTGTCTGATTCAATAGACCACCTAATTTTTTTCTTGGTGGATTATACAACAGGACCAAATCTTTATCTTAGAATTCATCGCCTAGTCAAATCTGGCCTTCATCTTATCACTCATAATTTGTGTACGCTGTCTAACAAGGTCATACGCTTCTCTCGACGTTTCCTTACAGATTTTGGACATTTCTCTTCCGTATCTCCGCCCGGCGCCACTTACTCCAAACTTCAGATCTCTTGGCAATCAAAGTACACTGCCGAAAATAACCTTCGCTGGAGTTTTTCCCTTCGATTCGTGTACTGCTGACCTATACCCAAGGCAGATCTAACAGGTAACCAGCAGTAGAGAAATTGCAACCCTGCCAGGTTTTTTCATATGCCTTTATTGTCAATAAGAACTATCAAATCAGTATGTTGAAAACAAAATTTGACAAATCACAAATTCAATTTACCCAAAATAAATAAATACAAAATGTACATTTTCATTTCAGAATTTAATGTTTGAGTCTTGAGACAGAGTTGGGGGGTTGACTTCGGTATAATGCACCACTTGCATTTATATGCACACCACTAGGAATATTCACATGAAATTTTGCAGGAACATAGCTTAAGTGTTTCTTTAACTAAAATTAATTATTTAATTTTTGAGTTAATAATACTTTTTATTTTATTTGTTGTTAATATGTATACACTTTACAGGTCAACTTTTTGATTATTAAGCGTGTTAATGACTAATGTTTCCACAAATAAAGTATCTTCTAATAGTTAAGATTAAGTTTATTTGCTTTTTATTGAGTTTGTTTTATTGTTTTACTATTAAAAACGCGTTTATAAATTTGTTTGCATAAATGAAAACATGAATGAAGATGGCCGCAATTACACGAAGGAATGAGTTGCCATAGGAAGGGAAAAGACGTATTGCCAGATGTATTATAATAATAATACAATTTAGAAATATTTACAAAATATCTTTACAGAAAATATTGTTTTGACTTACTTATAATGTATGTGATTTTTGTATTTAATACACATTTTGAATAAGAGGAAATAATTTCTACTCAAAAATACTGTTGATGGCGTAGCCGAAGTTTGCTCGGCCAGGGTTATTTTTTTGAAGCGCGGGCGAAGGCCGCCCACGCGGAAAAGATTTCTACGCAAAAATACTGTTGACGGCGTAGTCGAAGTTTACTCGGCCAGGGTTATTTTTTTGAAGCGCGGCCGAAGGCCGCCCACGCGGAAAAAAAATCTACGCAAAAATACTGTTGATGGCGTAGCCGAAGTTTGCTCGGCCAGGGTTATTTTTTTGAAGCGCGGCCGAAGGCCGCCCACGCGGAAAGGATTTCTACTCAAAAATACTGTTGATGGCGTAGTCGAAGTTTGCACGGCCAGGGTTATTTTTTTGAAGCGCGGCCGAAGGCCGCCCACGCGAAAAAAGTTCTACGCAAAAATACTGTTGATGGCGTAGCCGAAGTTTGCTCGGCCAGGGTTATTTTTTTGAAGCGCAGCCGAAGACCGCCCACGCGTAAAAGAGTTCTACGCAAAAATACCGTTGATGGCGTAGCCGAAGTTTGCTCTGGCAGCGTTTTTAATTTGTTATTGATCAAGCATCACGACCAAACTCATTCGCAAGTAAGTTTCACTTATACACTGCCATTCCTACATATGTGTTAATTAATTTTGTTTTTCAAAAATTTATTAAAAATATATAATTTAGGCTAATTAATGAGTGCTGTAAAATACAAAAAGATGAAACTGTTGATTTATATGTGTTTTGTGCAGTTTTTTTTGTTAAAACCTGTTGAAATTCATCTTTTCGATGTGGTGAATTTTAAAACTTTAAACGCAAATATCTTTTAAACGAAAAGTTTCCTCGCGGTTTGGTTTTCAGTTTCGTCATCTGTACAACCCCCTCTACCCCCCCGTAAAAGTCATTTTTTCCAAAGCGTGGAGCACTATACCGAAATTTTCCGTTTCCGTGAACGTGATGCTACAAGCTCTGACTAACAATTTTTCGGCGTGGCTATTGCGGCAATTTGTATAAAGAAACTCTGCCTTTTACTAGCTGTTTCTTGCTGAGAACGCACTTTTCTACCTCTGTACAAGTTATATAGTACTTCACAATTTTTCCTTTATTTTGTAAACGACTTCAGACAAAGCTTGTGGATGAATACCAGTTTCTATTAATTCTATGCATATATCCAACGCCACAGGATTTAGTCCAGTATTAAGCAATTTAGAAATGCTGCATACGTTATATTTCATTGTGAAAGATTTTCGCAAGTTTAGATATTTAGAACTGATATCAGGTTCCTTACTTAAATATTGCTCGCCTGATATTTTTGCCTCATTCCTTATTTTGAAATTAATTATACAGAATCAATGTGCTAGTCTTCGGTAAAATATATCGACATATCCAAATATCGATATTTTTTTCAGAGCATTATACTTTGTTTCCAATATATATGATGCGGTATCCCATTCGTAATTCGTTCAATCATACGTTATTGGCACCGTAATCATAAACCGAATCATTAAAGGCCATGCCAAATAAGACTTGCTTCGCTTTACGTGACATTTGTAACTTTCTCAGAAAAGCGATAACAAAAAGGTATGCCACAATAAAACTTTGACAATACGTACTTTTCGTTTGTTTATTGTGAGTTGTGAAAATCGCACGGAACTTTATAAACATATTTACATACATTCGTCATAATTATGGACATTATGGAAGTGTTGTTAATAGTTCTTTCACTCCACGAAGCCTTATTATGTTTAAAAAACATATCAAGGCGGAAAATGTGGGTAAGGGAATTATATCTTTGCTTCCACCTCCTGCGCGAACCGGCCACGAAGTGACTTCCACCGTGCTCTTCAATGCTCCTCTATTATAAAAGAAAAAGCCTTTAGTAAATCATCACATATGTATATACATTCATATATGTATATTTAAGCATTTAGTTCAGTTAAATTTTATATTTATGTCAAAAATATACAAAATTGGTGAGAGCGAACTGTCAAAGTCAGCGAAAAGATGAGAGTTGCCCAAGATTGCGCTTCGCTTTGGCGACGGTGTTGCCTATGTGGGAAATTTCGTATAATTGCATGTATTCATCTTTGCTGTCAAAGCTAAACTCTGACGTAAAGCGAAGCAGAAGTTTTATGTGGCATGGCCTTAATATTCACCAAAGAAAATTTTCCGAGCGAAACACTTTACATGTAGTTCATTCAATCAGAACTACCATGCGAATCACTGAAAAATCGAAATTTATAAAAATAGCTGCCAAAACAAATACAGTTTTTCAAAAAACCACAACAGAAAAGCATTACATGCTAAAATTACGTTGAGTTTGTGAAGAAAATAATTATATGAAAGAAGTTGTGGGCTACACCAAGAGTGAATGTGGGACAATGGTATGCTTTTTTAAGATCTGTAACAGCATAACCCAATCTGCACGGCGAGTGTTTCTCATACTGTCACCCAAGTTTTTTGCATTTCATAAATCAAAATCAATTGCCGTACTCGTTTTCATTGCGTAATTTTGCTTTAAAATTTATATGAATATGTCTTCAAGCACAATCTCTTATTCAGCCACGCCGCGAATTTACAGTCAAAAACGCCAAATCAAACTGTCACGTAAAAAAAAATATTATAATGGGATATAGCTTTGGCGTACGGCGTTGAATTTCGGTTGGTTCCATATAAAACGTATGTACATGAGAAAGTGTTTATAGTAAATTTACAGCGTGAGTGAATATAAGTTTTGGGTGAATTGTCGTCATATAACAACCGGTTGTATCTGAAACTGCTTTGAAATACTTAATCTGTAAAGCTACCTTAGTATCTTCCAAAGGCTTGTTTCTGCTGTAAATTTAGCAGTACTGGATAATAGAAGCAAATTACCAGGGGAGCACGTGTAAAAAGGGTACTTCTGAAATCAATATCCGACGAATACTGGTTTAATTGAAGTTTGTAAAATAATAATTTACCAAGCTTTACCCCCTTAAATATGCATTATAGTAGGGTGCAATGGGGTACAGTGGTGATTTTGGGTATGCGGCTTCAGTTGCGTGGCTGTACTCAATCCCGACTCTTACGTCCACGTTCGTGTACACTGGGCAACGTGAGCAACCCAATTCCGAGATGCGGTAATCAATCCGTATGGAGCCTTGGGGCACGGACAATATAGAGGGAGCGTTAGTTGAGCCAATCCGACACATTCGGTCAAGGAAGGCATTTTTGGTCCTAGCGTGATTGACGTTCGCTGACTCGGATCATAACTTAGTTGCAGCTATGATCCGCATGCGCAATCACAACGGACAACTGAAAATTTTAAATTTTCATCTCGACTTCCAAAACTGCTAAGACAAGCAACTCCTCTTCACCCGGATAACAACGAGCAATGGGATAACATCTCCCGATCTCTTTGTTCCACTGCAATAGAGCGGCTCATGAACAAAGCGCCTGGAGCAGACGGTATACATTCTGAGCTGTTCAAAGCCGTCGGCGAAGAGCTAGTTGGCAGCGTGAAGCAGCTGCTAATCTCAATTTGGTCCGACGAGTACATGCCAAAAGATTGAAATCTCAGTGTACTTTGCCCAATCCTTAAGAAGGGTGATCCCGCTGTTTGCGCCAACAACCGTAGGGCAAGCCTTCTAAATAACGCATATACGGTCCTTTGGACAATACTGTGAAAGACTTCAGGCCTGGCCTTTATCGTCTCGATCAGACACACGAACTCTTTCAATTAGCACAAGCCTTTCAAAATGAACTTACATTTTATTTGTCAGTTTGCCAACTGTCTGATTCAATAGACCACCTAATTTTTTTCTTGGTGGATTATACAACAGGACCAAATCTTTATCTTAGAATTCATCGCCTAGTCAAATCTGGCCTTCATCTTATCACTCATAATTTGTGTACGCTGTCTAACAAGGTCATACGCTTCTCTCGACGTTTCCTTACAGATTTTGGACATTTCTCTTCCGTATCTCCGCCCGGCGCCACTTACTCCAAACTTCAGATCTCTTGGCAATCAAAGTACACTGCCGAAAATAACCTTCGCTGGAGTTTTTCCCTTCGATTCGTGTACTGCTGACCTATACCCAAGGCAGATCTAACAGGTAACCAGCAGTAGAGAAATTGCAACCCTGCCAGGTTTTTTCATATGCCTTTATTGTCAATAAGAACTATCAAATCAGTATGTTGAAAACAAAATTTGACAAATCACAAATTCAATTTACCCAAAATAAATAAATACAAAATGTACATTTTCATTTCAGAATTTAATGTTTGAGTCTTGAGACAGAGTTGGGGGGTTGACTTCGGTATAATGCACCACTTGCATTTATATGCACACCACTAGGAATATTCACATGAAATTTTGCAGGAACATAGCTTAAGTGTTTCTTTAACTAAAATTAATTATTTAATTTTTGAGTTAATAATACTTTTTATTTTATTTGTTGTTAATATGTATACACTTTACAGGTCAACTTTTTGATTATTAAGCGTGTTAATGACTAATGTTTCCACAAATAAAGTATCTTCTAATAGTTAAGATTAAGTTTATTTGCTTTTTATTGAGTTTGTTTTATTGTTTTACTATTAAAAACGCGTTTATAAATTTGTTTGCATAAATGAAAACATGAATGAAGATGGCCGCAATTACACGAAGGAATGAGTTGCCATAGGAAGGGAAAAGACGTATTGCCAGATGTATTATAATAATAATACAATTTAGAAATATTTACAAAATATCTTTACAGAAAATATTGTTTTGACTTACTTATAATGTATGTGATTTTTGTATTTAATACACATTTTGAATAAGAGGAAATAATTTCTACTCAAAAATACTGTTGATGGCGTAGCCGAAGTTTGCTCGGCCAGGGTTATTTTTTTGAAGCGCGGGCGAAGGCCGCCCACGCGGAAAAGATTTCTACGCAAATACACTGTTGATGGCGTAGCCGAAGTTTACTCGGCCAGGGTTATTTTTTTGAAGCGCGGCCGAAGGCCGCCCACGCGGAAAAAAAATCTACGCAAAAATACTGTTGATGGCGTAGCCGAAGTTTGCTCGGCCAGGGTTATTTTTTTGAAGCGCGGCCGAAGGCCGCCCACGCGGAAAGGATTTCTACTCAAAAATACTGTTGATGGCGTAGTCGAAGTTTGCACGGCCAGGGTTATTTTTTTGAAGCGCGGCCGAAGGCCGCCCACGCGAAAAAAGTTCTACGCAAAAATACTGTTGATGGCGTAGCCGAAGTTTGCTCGGCCAGGGTTATTTTTTTGAAGCGCAGCCGAAGGCCGCCCACGCGTAAAAGAGTTCTACGCAAAAATACCGTTGATGGCGTAGCCGAAGTTTGCTCTGGCAGCGTTTTTAATTTGTTATTGATCAGGCATCACGACCAAACTCATTCGCAAGTAAGTTTCACTTATACACTGCCATTCCTACATATGTGTTAATTAATTTTGTTTTTCAAAAATTTATTAAAAATATATAATTTAGGCTAATTAATGAGTGCTGTAAAATACAAAAAGATGAAACTGTTGATTTATATGTGTTTTGTGCAGTTTTTTTTGTTAAAACCTGTTGAAATTCATCTTTTCGATGTGGTGAATTTTAAAACTTTAAACGCAAATATCTTTTAAACGAAAAGTTTCCTCGCGGTTTGGTTTTCAGTTTCGTCATCTGTACAACCCCCTCTACCCCCCCGTAAAAGTCATTTTTTCCAAAGCGTGGAGCACTATACCGAAATTTTCCGTTACCGTGAACGTGATGCTACAAGCTCTGACTAACAATTTTTCGGCGTGGCTATTGCGGCAATTTGTATAAAGAAACTCTGCCTTTTACTAGCTGTTTCTTGCTGAGAACGCACTTTTCTACCTCTGTACAAGTTATATAGTACTTCACAATTTTTCCCTTATTTTGTAAACGACTTCAGACAAAGCTTGTGGATGAATACCAGTTTCTATTAATTCTATGCATATATCCAACGCCACAGGATTTAGTCCAGTATTAAGCAATTTAGAAATGCTGCATACGTTATATTTCATTGTGAAAGATTTTCGCAAGTTTAGATATTTAGAACTGATATCAGGTTCCTTACTTAAATATTGCTCGCCTGATATTTTTGCCTCATTCCTTATTTTGAAATTAATTATACAGAATCAATGTGCTAGTCTTCGGTAAAATATATCGACATATCCAAATATCGATATTTTTTTCAGAGCATTATACTTTGTTTCCAATATATATGATGCGGTATCCCATTCGTAATTCGTTCAATCATACGTTATTGGCACCGTAATCATAAACCGAATCATTAAAGGCCATGCCAAATAAGACTTGCTTCGCTTTACGTGACATTTGTAACTTTCTCAGAAAAGCGATAACAAAAAGGTATGCCACAATAAAACTTTGACAATACGTACTTTTCGTTTGTTTATTGTGAGTTGTGAAAATCGCACGGAACTTTATAAACATATTTACATACATTCGTCATAATTATGGACATTATGGAAGTGTTGTTAATAGTTCTTTCACTCCACGAAGCCTTATTATGTTTAAAAAACATATCAAGGCGGAAAATGTGGGTAAGGGAATTATATCTTTGCTTCCACCTCCTGCGCGAACCGGCCACGAAGTGACTTCCACCGTGCTCTTCAATGCTCCTCTATTATAAAAGAAAAAGCCTTTAGTAAATCATCACATATGTATATACATTCATATATGTATATTTAAGCATTTAGTTCAGTTAAATTTTATATTTATGTCAAAAATATACAAAATTGGTGAGAGCGAACTGTCAAAGTCAGCGAAAAGATGAGAGTTGCCCAAGATTGCGCTTCGCTTTGGCGACGGTGTTGCCTATGTGGGAAATTTCGTATAATTGCATGTATTCATCTTTGCTGTCAAAGCTAAACTCTGACGTAAAGCGAAGCAGAAGTTTTATGTGGCATGGCCTTAATATTCACCAAAGAAAATTTTCCGAGCGAAACACTTTACATGTAGTTCATTCAATCAGAACTACCATGCGAATCACTGAAAAATCGAAATTTATAAAAATAGCTGCCAAAACAAATACAGTTTTTCAAAAAACCACAACAGAAAAGCATTACATGCTAAAATTACGTTGACTTTGTGAAGAAAATAATTATATGAAAGAAGTTGTGGGCTACACCAAGAGTGAATGTGGGACAATGGTATGCTTTTTTAAGATCTGTAACAGCATAACCCAATCTGCACGGCGAGTGTTTCTCATACTGTCACCCAAGTTTTTTGCATTTCATAAATCAAAATCAATTGCCGTACTCGTTTTCATTGCGTAATTTTGCTTTAAAATTTATATGAATATGTCTTCAAGCACAATCTCTTATTCAGCCACGCCGCGAATTTACAGTCAAAAACGCCAAATCAAACTGTCACGTAAAAAAAAATATTATAATGGGATATAGCTTTGGCGTACGGCGTTGAATTTCGGTTGGTTCCATATAAAACGTATGTACATGAGAAAGTGTTTATAGTAAATTTACAGCGTGAGTGAATATAAGTTTTGGGTGAATTGTCGTCATATAACAACCGGTTGTATCTGAAACTGCTTTGAAATACTTAATCTGTAAAGCTACCTTAGTATCTTCCAAAGGCTTGTTTCTGCTGTAAATTTAGCAGTACTGGATAATAGAAGCAAATTACCAGGGGAGCACGTGTAAAAAGGGTACTTCTGAAATCAATATCCGACGAATACTGGTTTAATTGAAGTTTGTAAAATAATAATTTACCAAGCTTTACCCCCTTAAATATGCATTATAGTAGGGTGCAATGGGGTACAGTGGTGATTTTGGGTATGCGGCTTCAGTTGCGTGGCTGTACTCAATCCCGACTCTTACGTCCACGTTCGTGTACACTGGGCAACGTGAGCAACCCAATTCCGAGATGCGGTAATCAATCCGTATGGAGCCTTGGGGCACGGACAATATAGAGGGAGCGTTAGTTGAGCCAATCCGACACATTCGGTCAAGGAAGGCATTTTTGGTCCTAGCGTGATTGACGTTCGCTGACTCGGATCATAACTTAGTTGCAGCTATGATCCGCATGCGCAATCACAACGGACAACTGAAAATTTTAAATTTTCATCTCGACTTCCAAAACTGCTAAGACAAGCAACTCCTCTTCACCCGGATAACAACGAGCAATGGGATAACATCTCCCGATCTCTTTGTTCCACTGCAATAGAGCGGCTCATGAACAAAGCGCCTGGAGCAGACGGTATACATTCTGAGCTGTTCAAAGCCGTCGGCGAAGAGCTAGTTGGCAGCGTGAAGCAGCTGCTAATCTCAATTTGGTCCGACGAGTACATGCCAAAAGATTGAAATCTCAGTGTACTTTGCCCAATCCTTAAGAAGGGTGATCCCGCTGTTTGCGCCAACAACCGTAGGGCAAGCCTTCTAAATAACGCATATACGGTCCTTTGGACAATACTGTGAAAGACTTCAGGCCTGGCCTTTATCGTCTCGATCAGACACACGAACTCTTTCAATTAGCACAAGCCTTTCAAAATGAACTTACATTTTATTTGTCAGTTTGCCAACTGTCTGATTCAATAGACCACCTAATTTTTTTCTTGGTGGATTATACAACAGGACCAAATCTTTATCTTAGAATTCATCGCCTAGTCAAATCTGGCCTTCATCTTATCACTCATAATTTGTGTACGCTGTCTAACAAGGTCATACGCTTCTCTCGACGTTTCCTTACAGATTTTGGACATTTCTCTTCCGTATCTCCGCCCGGCGCCACTTACTCCAAACTTCAGATCTCTTGGCAATCAAAGTACACTGCCGAAAATAACCTTCGCTGGAGTTTTTCCCTTCGATTCGTGTACTGCTGACCTATACCCAAGGCAGATCTAACAGGTAACCAGCAGTAGAGAAATTGCAACCCTGCCAGGTTTTTTCATATGCCTTTATTGTCAATAAGAACTATCAAATCAGTATGTTGAAAACAAAATTTGACAAATCACAAATTCAATTTACCCAAAATAAATAAATACAAAATGTACATTTTCATTTCAGAATTTAATGTTTGAGTCTTGAGACAGAGTTGGGGGGTTGACTTCGGTATAATGCACCACTTGCATTTATATGCACACCACTAGGAATATTCACATGAAATTTTGCAGGAACATAGCTTAAGTGTTTCTTTAACTAAAATTAATTATTTAATTTTTGAGTTAATAATACTTTTTATTTTATTTGTTGTTAATATGTATACACTTTACAGGTCAACTTTTTGATTATTAAGCGTGTTAATGACTAATGTTTCCACAAATAAAGTATCTTCTAATAGTTAAGATTAAGTTTATTTGCTTTTTATTGAGTTTGTTTTATTGTTTTACTATTAAAAACGCGTTTATAAATTTGTTTGCATAAATGAAAACATGAATGAAGATGGCCGCAATTACACGAAGGAATGAGTTGCCATAGGAAGGGAAAAGACGTATTGCCAGATGTATTATAATAATAATACAATTTAGAAATATTTACAAAATATCTTTACAGAAAATATTGTTTTGACTTACTTATAATGTATGTGATTTTTGTATTTAATACACATTTTGAATAAGAGGAAATAATTTCTACTCAAAAATACTGTTGATGGCGTAGCCGAAGTTTGCTCGGCCAGGGTTATTTTTTTGAAGCGCAGCCGAAGGCCGCCCACGCGTAAAAGAGTTCTACGCAAAAATACCGTTGATGGCGTAGCCGAAGTTTGCTCTGGCAGCGTTTTTAATTTGTTATTGATCAAGCATCACGACCAAACTCATTCGCAAGTAAGTTTCACTTATACACTGCCATTCCTACATATGTGTTAATTAATTTTGTTTTTCAAAAATTTATTAAAAATATATAATTTAGGCTAATTAATGAGTGCTGTAAAATACAAAAAGATGAAACTGTTGATTTATATGTGTTTTGTGCAGTTTTTTTTGTTAAAACCTGTTGAAATTCATCTTTTCGATGTGGTGAATTTTAAAACTTTAAACGCAAATATCTTTTAAACGAAAAGTTTCCTCGCGGTTTGGTTTTCAGTTTCGTCATCTGTACAACCCCCTCTACCCCCCCGTAAAAGTCATTTTTTCCAAAGCGTGGAGCACTATACCGAAATTTTCCGTTTCCGTGAACGTGATGCTACAAGCTCTGACTAACAATTTTTCGGCGTGGCTATTGCGGCAATTTGTATAAAGAAACTCCGCCTTTTACTAGCTGTTTCTTGCTGAGAACGCACTTTTCTACCTCTGTACAAGTTATATAGTACTTCACAATTTTTCCCTTATTTTGTAAACGACTTCAGACAAAGCTTGGGGATGAATACCAGTTTCTATTAATTCTATGCATATATCCAACGCCACAGGATTTAGTCCAGTATTAAGCAATTTAGAAATGCTGCATACGTTATATTTCATTGTGAAAGATTTTCGCAAGTTTAGATATTTGGAACTGATATCAGGTTCCTTGCTTAAAGATTGCTCGCCTGATATTTTTGCCTCATTCCTCATTTTGAAATTATTTATACAGAATCAATGTGCTAGGCTTCGGTAAAATATATCGACATATCCAAATATCGATATTTTTTTCAGAGCATAATACTTTGTTTCCAATATATATGATGCGGTATCCCATTCGTAATTCGTTCAATCATACGTTATTGGCACCGTAATCATAAACCGAATCATTAAAGGCCATGCCACATAAGACTTGCTTCGCTTTACGTGACATTTGTAACTTTGTCAGAAAAGCGATAAACGCAAAAGGTGTTCAGGCGAGTAGCCTGAATCCGTTTACTGCCGGGTAATTTTCAACTTTTTCCCAGTCTGGTTTACTGCTGGGTAGTAGCCTGAACACAAAAATACTGGTATTCGGACTTACTAGTCATTGGCTATAATTTATCACCCGATTTAACGGGATATCCTTTTGTTCGCCGGACCGGCTGTTTTGCCTTAGCAACAAATAGAAATTTTTGCGCGAGCTCTTCTTTTTGGACCGTCCAGCAGCAAACAGCAATTTTCTACCACCAGCGACCGCCAGCCAACACAAGGAAATCCCTATACAAGTGTAAGTTAAAATTCAATTTTATATACATACATTTTGCAATAATACTTAAATATACTGCGAATTTGCGCAAATAGTTATATGTACACATTTAAATAAAGATTGACAAGTTTCGGTTAAAACTAATCTTTGTAACTTTTCTTATTTGGATACACGACGGCCCTCGAGACCAAGGTTATTTGCGGCCGTCGTTTCATGGTCCTTCGTCGCCGTTGGAATTGGAACCAACGATTTCACATCAAAAGGTCTCATCATATTTATTCTCGCCGCAGATTTTACCACCAACACCTAAGGACAGATCCAACTCTTTTTTCGGAAATTGGAGAGTCAGCAAACCACATCACCACAAGGCTTATACATACATACATACATCCATCAACAAATCTTCAATACAAAAGGTACGTGGTTTGGTTTAAATTAATATGATCGGTGAATAATCAAAGTGTGCGAGTGATTTTGTGTGGCAACAATAAATAATTTTTCATAAAATTTTCTTTCGGCCCAAGCCATCCTCATTAAATATAAAGTGCAGTTGCAGTTTTTCTTAGCGGTCAACTTTCTAGTGCGCCAATTTCAAAATTCAGATTTGCAACCTTTTTAAAATCAAAACGTTGTGATTAAGTGGCAAAATTCAGTACGACATCGCATAATAAGGCGCTGCAACCTGCGTTTATGTATGTTAGTACACACATACTTTTCTTTTCGCTACGATACACAAAATCACTAAACCGAATTACCGCGTTTTTACTCTTAACGAGTTCGAGTGAAAAGCAGTAATAGCGATTTACGATCGCTTTGCATAGTATTGCTTAAAATTTTGACCGAATATTGAAATATTCGCAACATACATAAAATTGTGCAGTGAACGAGTGACTTTGTGGCAGTAACAAATAATTTTGATAAAAGAAATCGCAGAATTAACTAGTGTTGTGGCAGCTTCTAAATCTAATTTATAACCAGTGCTGCACCAAGATATTAGAATATCACACAAGCACACAAAGTCACTGCCTGCAATTTCGTGGTCAAATTCCAAAAAAGTGTGAAAAGAGCGATTTCCGATCGCTAAATTAAAACAAATTTACAGAAAAGTGGTAAATAAAAAAGAAACAGAAATAAATAAGCAAACAAAATATCGAAATAGAGAACAAAGATTTAAAAGTATCGATACAGAGTTGGGTGGCGAGCTTACGTGGTGGCCATACGTACAATATCCAGCTGCGAGATATTGACGCAATATATCCTCGCTACAGGATTGCCAGAAAATTAAGTTTGAAATTGTTGTGATAACATTTATAAGTGAAATTCAATTGTAAATTAATTTATTCTATTTTTTCTACTCTGAATTGAGAAAGTTTTTAAGAATTTTGTATAAAATTATAAGTTGTCAAGATCAGTGAACAAGTTTATAGCAAGTGATATTAAGTATACGAAATTTAAGAATCACGTCACACACCAAATAATATAAAACAAATTCAAGCTATATATATTGTAAATTTATAACCAAAATATTTGAAAATATATAAACATTTATATTTTTTACAGAAGAAAACTTTTTTAAAATTTATTTTGTTTTTATGTTACAATTTACGTTCGTTTATATGAGATTTCAGATTTAAGAATCTTTCAGAGTCAACTGAGAGTACTCAACCTCTTAAAGGAAACAATTATTTTCGTAAATTTTATTTATTTTGCGGGTTTGTTGCTGGGTTTTTCGCTTCTTTCGTCGTCTTAAATTTTTTTAAATTCAATCGGCTCTGTGATTTTCGAAAAACTTTTCGCTTTTTTTAGTGACTTGGATTATTTAATTACAGTTTTCGGCATTACGTGCATTTTTCGGATTTTATTCAACCTCGAATAATCCAACAAGCTATAATGGCCACTTTTATTCAATTAGCGGATTCACTTATTGAATTCGAAGCCGATTTTAGAGATTTTGCGTCAACTGATCAAAATCAAACGGTCCTGGATATCCAAAGGGAAGAAGTTAAGGAATCTTGGGGTAGAGTAAAACGCGCTTATTTAGAATTTTTAGGTACAGATGCCGCGAGCTCTTCAAAAGAGGCCACTGCCGCCAAGAAGAAGCACAAACAAGCCTACGCGGCTTATCTCAAATGCATGGAAGTGATTGGTGATCTCACTTCCAAGCTAAATAAAGCCGAAAAGGAAATGGCTGCGGAGTCTTCCGACTTGGAGCACCATATCCGTCTCCCACCGTGCGACACGGAAGATTTTAAGGGAGATTACCTGTCATGGCCAACGTTTCGTGACATGTTCACGGCCATTTACATTTTGAATAAGCGGCTCACCCCAGTGGAAAAACTTTTCCACTTAAACCAAAAGACTCAGGGGGAAGCAAAGGAAATAGTTCGTAAGTGCCCACTTACAAATGAAGGTTTTTCAACGGCATGGAAAAACCTTACTGATCGCTACGAGAATAAAAGAATTCTCGTTAATAGTCAATTGAAGATTCTCTTCAACCTATCCCCGGTAGGAACTGAATCTGGAAGTGCAATTAAAGGTCTTCAACGCGAAATAAATAACTGCATATCGGCACTCCAGATTCATAAAATTGACATAACAAATTGGGATGCGATCATAACATACCTTTGCTCAACGAAGCTACCTGAGGTCACCCTCTCAATGTGGGAACATTCGGTCCAGGAAAAGACGGAGATTCCTAAGTGGGAAGATATGGACAGATTTCTAACAAGTCGATTCCAGACTTAGAAACTGTCTTTGACATTAGAGGGGCTAGTACTTCCCGGTTACAGAGACCGCAGCCTTCTAAGTCCAGTTTCGACAATTCAAGTCGAAAACTACAAACTTATCAAGCGAGTGTGGCAAGGAATCAATGCAAGCTGTGCAATTGCGATGCACACAGCATACGATCTTGCCCACGATTTCAAAAAATGGCTCCTTCAGAAAGAAGCAACTTTGCTAGAAGGAGTCAACTCTGCCTGAACTGCCTGTCTTCCGGACATGGGGTCGCGAAGTGCACCAGCGCGTTTAATTGCTCAGTATGCCACTCCAGGCATCACTCACTGTTGCATTTGAACCCAGTTCAGCAAACTACTTCGAGAAAAAGCGGTTTCTCGAATTCTTCTGCAAGTGGGTCCGGAACTAGTTCCAACCGGACCACTTCTGGTACCAGTTCCTCCAGTGGTAATACTGAGCCTCCCACCCAAGTACAGTCGTGTTTTACGAACACGAACAAAGGGGTTCTACTGGGAACAGCTCAAGTCAACATTAGACATCGTGGGTCTATTTTTTCAGCCAGAGCGCTCATAGATTCTGGATCTGAGTGTTCGTTCATGACGGAACGACTTCGACGTCGGATTAAGCTGCCAACGAGGAAAGTGAATGCACGGGTGTCTGGAATCAACAACACGCTTTCGGCGCAAACCAGCCAGGCGTGTTCCATAACCTTGGGATCCCCGGTCGATCCTTTGGTGGTGATTCAGACGACGGCGCTAGTGCTACCTCAACTGACGGGAAATCTGCCGACCTGCGGTATTGATCCTACATTACAGCATTCGTTCCCGGGGCTGACTTTGGCGGATAAACGGTTCTTCGCGAACGAACAAGTCGATCTTGTTTTAGGAGGCGACGTTTATCCGCAAATAATGCTCGGCGGTCTACGGAAGGACGTTCTTGGCTCGCTGCTGGCTCAGGAGACAGTCTTCGGATGGATTCTGACGGGAAGGACGACATCACCCAAGCCGACAACATCATGCGTCTCATTCTACAATGAGGTGACGCTGGATAGACAGCTTGCAGCCTTTTGGGAACTGGAAGACCTGCCCCGTAGCAGAGCTCGTACACCAGAAGAGAATTACTGCGAGGAGGTTTTTAAGGATACTACCAAGCGAGACGAATCGGGGAAATTTATAGTTTCATTACCATTTCGTCGGAATTTTCCGACAGAGGTTTCTCTAGGGTGCTCGCGAAAGATAGCTTTCTCACAGTTCTTTCGCAGCGAAGGTCGTCTGGCAAAAAATCCCTCTTTACTAGAGGAATATACTAGGGTACTCAAGGAGTATCAACAACTGGATCACATGACTGAGGTGTCCAGTTTCCCGGATGAGGGCCGGTCCGGTAACTATTACCTGCCCCATCATGCGGTCACCAAACCCTAAAGCACTTCTACGAAGGTTCGGGTGGTGTTTAATGCGTCCTGTCCATCAGACAATGGAGTAAGCCTCAATGATGTGCTACTGCCTGGACCAATTTTACAAAGCGATCTGACGATACTGATCCTCCGCTGGAGGTTATTCAAATTCGTCTTCAGTAGTGACATAGAGAAAATGTATCGTCAGATCCTAGTTCAGCCTCAACAGAGGAAATTTCAGAGAATACTCTTTCGCGATTCTACAAGTGAACCAGTTCGTCAATTTCAATTGAATACTGTCACTTTCGGGGTAAACTGCGCTCCTTATCTCGCAATAAGGACGCTTCTGCAACTAGCCGACGACGTTCACGAATCGCTTCCGATCGCTTCGATAGTCCTCAAGCAACACATGTACGTCGACGACGTGCTCGCAGGTGGACACGACTTAGAGTCCACCATTAAGGCCCGGGATGAAATCACCGAGGCCTTAAGTTCGGCAGGTTTCCCACTTCGTAAGTGGACTGCCAATAGTAAAGAAGTCTTGCGCGATATTCCGGTTTCTCATTTGCTCAGCCAAGACTTCTTGGACTTCGAAGACACGAGCAGCGTTAAGGCTCTCGGCATACGATGGAATGCGCGTTCGGATCAATTCTACTTCGCTGCGAAAGCATTAGATCAATTTGAAATAGTGACAAAACGCAAGATTTTGTCAGCCATCGCTAAATTGTTCGATCCACTAGGGTGGCTCGCACCGATCATCATAGTGGCGAAGATGTTAATGCAGAACATCTGGTTGGAAGGAACGGATTGGGATGAACAGGTAACTTCAACAACACTTGAGGAGGAGAGACAGAGTTGCGGTCAATCTCCTATTAGCAAAAACGAGGGTGGCACCGGTAAAAACCATCTCACTGCCTCGTTTGGAGTTGTGTGGCGCGGTACTTCTGGCGGAAATGGTGGAATCAGTTATTCCTAACTTGGATCTTCGATCCTTACAGATTTTCTTATGGACTGATTCCACCATCGTTCTGGCTTGGTTACGGAAGCCACCATGTTCTTGGTCGACATTTGTCTCGCATAGGGTAACCAAAATTGTAGAGAAGGTTGGCCAACGGAGTTGGTATCATGTGGATTCGGCCTCGAACACAGCCGACCTAGGCAGCCGTGGAGTCGAAGCTCCGGACTTGGTTGGAAACTCGTTGTGGTGGCAGGGCCCGTCTTGGCTCCAAGAAAGTAGAACGGAATGGCCTTCTCAGGACTCGGTGTTCCAGACCGACCAAGAAGAGAAGCGGGTGCTGTCGCACGCGACAAAAGTTGTAGAGATGTACGACATTCTTCAAAGATTCTCTTCACTTCCGAGAGCTTTGCGAGTGCTGTCATATGTCTTGCGATTTCTTCAAAGTACGCACCCTATTCGGAAATCTAACTTTACAGCTCCGTCTACCGCGATTTCCTCTGAGGAAATCAAAGCCACCACTCAACGAAGATAGATAGATAGATATAAGTAGAGGTGTGCACTGCGACCGATCGGTCTATTGTGCCCTCAAAGCTCACTACAACACTTCAGCTAGCCCCAAGACCTCCAGAAAACTCAGGATGGTCGCAGGGGTTAGGGTGTGTATGTATTGCTCTTCCGGCCATGGCCGTCCCAGGGTGGTTCCCCGTCTGCGCGCCACAGCCACACACTCCATGAGCAGGTGCTGCGGAGTCTCCTCTGCTGAGTCACAAAAGCGACAAAGGTCGCCCGACGAGATCCCTAGTTTGTGTAGGTGACCCCTCAGTCTGCAGTGACCCGTCAGGAAGCCTGTAATGATCCTCAGTTTATTCCTGGGAAGGTCTATCAGAAGCCTGTATCTCTTCCGGCTATACCCCCCAAGAAGGCTCTTTGACTGTCTGAGGCCGGCGATATTGTGCCAGTGTTGGTTCCTCAGCCGGTTTGTCTCTTTCCTAAGCTCCTCTCTTATGGCACCAGGTCCCACCGCGAGAAACGGTTCAGGTCCCACGGGGTAGAGGCCGCCGCTTCCCTGGCAAACAGGTCGGCTGCTTCGTTGCCATCCACCCCCATGTGTCCCGGTACCCATAGGAGTAGGATCCGGTTTTTCTCAGCCAGGGTGTTCAGTCTCTCTATGCACTGAAGAACTAGTGCTGATTTTACTTCATAAGAGGAGAGAGCCCTGAGCGCCGCCTGACTATCGCTTGAAATTAAGATTTTCTCATTGTTGTAAGCTCTACTCAGATTTATCTCTGCGCATAAGCTAATGGCAAATACCTCCGCTTGGAAGATGCTTGGGTAGGCCCCCAGTGGAGCCGAGACATTTGATCTGGGACCATGGACGCCCGCCCCAATACCCTCCGGAGTCTTTGAGCCATCCGTATACCACCTCAGAGTACTTTCCCGGATGTGATGATCCAGGATTGAGGTCCTCCAGGTGGCCTTGCTGTGTAATTCTACCTCAAACTTCCTGTTGAAGGTTATTTCTTTGAATAAGTCATCACGGGGGAAGCACGCCAGCGGGAGCTGAGAAGCTAGCGTCTCCCCAGCCTTTAATGACAGCAACTTGTCTCTGCCACATCCTTCTTTAGAGAAGTTCAGCAGAGTTCTCTTTGCCACTTGATCAATGGTTAAATGAAGCGGTTCAAGCTCCAGAATCACTTCTAGCGCGGCTGTAGGGCATGCGCGCATCGCCCCCGTAATACACACACACGCCAGCCGTTGAAATTTGGCAAGGGATTTCCTTGCCGAAGCCAGGGCGACTCTGGATCCCCACGCGACCGCCCCATATGTAATCATAGGCCTTACTATCATGGTGTACAGCCACCGCAGGATCCTGGGACTGCAGCCCCAGGACTTACCTGCAAGACGCCGGCACACCATTAATGCTCTTGTAGCCCTAGAGGTTGCCGCCCCGACATGGGTCCTCCACAGAAGTTTAGAATCTAGTATGAGACCCAGATATTTCACCTCTGTGACGACCTCGACCGCGGCCCCCCCGAGGACTAGGTCTCTGACCCCCTGCAGTTTCCTCTTCCTGGTGAAGGGAACGATAGCTGTTTTGGAAGGATTGATACTGAGGCCCACCTCCAAGCACCATTTCCGTGCAAGATTTAGTCCTCTTTGCACAATGTCAAAGAGAGTGCTCACGAACTTGCCCCTGGCGAATATCACGATGTCATCCGCATAACCTTGACAGCGGATTCCATTGCTTGTGAGTACTTCGAGGAGTTCGTCCACTACTAAGCTCCACAAAAGCGGGGATAGTACTCCCCCCTGTGGGCACCCTTTGGTAGTTCGAAGTTGCACCGTGCCATCGCCAGTGTCTACTTCCGCTATTCTGCTCTGTAGCAGTCTCCTTATCCACCTACGGATAGTTGGCTGTACATTTCTAAGCTCTAGTGCTCTGTCCACCCCTATATGAGAGGTGTTATCGAACGCCCCCTCGATGTCAAGGAAGGCACAGAGCACTGTCTCTCCGGTTTTAAGGGCATCTTCAATGACTGTGGTCAGCGCATAAAGGGCAGTCTCTGTAGATCGACCCACCCTGTACGCATGCTGATCTGGGTGCAGTGGAGATACCCTGAAAACGTTTGATCTGATATCCTGGTCCATAACCTTCTCCATTGCCTTTAATAGGAAGGAGGTGAGGCTTATCGGCCTAAAGGACTTAGCTAAGGAGGGATCTCTCCTGCCTACCTTCGGGATAAAGATAACTCGAGCCCTCTGCCATGCCGCTGGTATGTGGGCCAGCGCTAGACTGTCCCTCATAATGCTTACGAGGTGCGGGAGCAGCAGATCCCTACCCCGTCTCAGCAGCACTGGCCCAACGCCATCCACCCCCGGAGCTTTATACTTATTAAACGAGTCCAGAGCCCAGCCAACCGATCTGCGGGTGAAAATGCCCCTGGCCACCCTCCAGTCGGCTGGAGTCGGATTGGTCTCGCAGTACACGGCTTCCGGTGATATCGCAACGGCGTCAGGAAAGTGAGCCGAGAGCAGAGCAAGGGCCCTCTCCCTCTCGTTGCTGGAGAAGGATCCGTCGGGCAGTTTTAATGCCATCTTGATCCCAGGGTTCTCTCTTGCTAAGGCTTTGTGTAGCCTGGCAGCTGCAGGAGTGTTACTTATGCTTTCGCAGAAGGTCCTAAAGCTGCTACGCTTTGCCTTCCGATCTCCTTACTGTACTTCGTTAGGCAGGCTGAATACTCCTCCCAGCGCCCCGTACGCTTTGATCTGTTGAAGAGCTTGCGCACTTCCTTACGGAGCACCGAGAGCTCCCTAGACCACCAGTTGGGTTGGGTTGTACCCTTTGGCTTTGTCTCGGGACAACTGGAGTTAAAAGCGTCCATTATGCTGCCATTCAGCCTGTAGACTCTGTCCTCTAATTCCATACAGTTTGCTCTTTTGTGTTTCTGCTCTAAGCCCTCTAAGTTTGCTTTCAAGGTCTCGGAGTATAGATCCCAGTTTGTTTTCCTGGGGTTTCTCCTGCTCTCCTCTGCTGTGATCGTCACTCCCAGCTCAAAGCGGATAATCCTGTGATCCGAGAGGGAAGGTTCGGATGAGACCCTCCATCCCAGGATCAAGGGACTAGCCAACTCATTGCTGAGGGTGATGTCCAGTACCTCCTGTCTTGCCCTAGTAACGAACGTTGGAGTATGCCCCACGTTCTGAATACATAGGTTTTCGCTTATGATATACTCTAAGAGACACTCACCTCTGTGGTTCGTGTCCGTGCTGCCCCACTCCTCATTGTGGGCATTCGCATCGCAGCTTATGACAAGGGGAAGCTGTCTTCGTCGGCAGAATCCCACCAGCTGCTGTGCTTCAAGGGGTGGCACACTCGCGTTGTCCCCTGGGAAGTAGGCCGCGAAGACGACCTCTACATTGGCGTTGTCTACCTTCACCGTCGCCTGCACAGCTACCAGATCTTGTGTTAAAAACTCTGTAATGCAGAAGTGTTTAATGTTACTCTTAAGCACTACACATGCTCTAGGCCTCTCACAGGAGAGGTCCCAAATTACCTTGTTATTGCTGTGATTCAGGCCTCTTACCTGACCTCTGTACACCCACGGCTCTTGGATCAGTACTACTGAACGAATGATAGCACTCTGCCAAGAACAACACTTTCCGAGTGAGTGTTCTGACTTAAAAAAGGGACAGAGAATAAGTTCCAAGAGTGAATTCCACCAACTTAATCCGTTCATAGATTCAAATAGTCTACTTCGAGCGGGGGGACGACTTGGGGCGTCGAAAGACTTAAATTATAGCGAACGTCATCCTATAATTCTCCCCTACAATTCTCATTTTTCGCGACTGCAAGGTTTGTGCAATCTATAGGAAGCGGGCGCCAAGTCAAATCATGGCGGCCCTCCCATCAGAACGTACTACCTTCACGCGCTTTTTTACTAATACGGGCGTCGATTTCGCTGGTCCATTCGAGATCAAAAGTTATAGAGGGCGAGGCTGCGTAATCACGAAGGGTTACGTATGCCTGTTCGTTGGCTTCGCAACAAAGGCTATCCACTTGGAAGCCGCAAACGACTTGAGCACTCCCACCTTCTTGGCTGCCTTTTCAAGGTTCGTATCACGGAGGGGGTGCCCAAAAAATATATACTCCGACAATGGAACCAATTTCGTCGGAGGATCTAGAGCTTTAAAAACAGAATTTAAAGCGTTTCTTGCTCATTCGAAGTCTGATGTAACGTCCAAATACTTTCATCAGCAGCTCTCTTGGCATTTCATCCAAGCATCTGCTCCGCACATGGGTGGCTTATGGGAAGCAGATGTAAAGAGTTTCAAGTCTCATTTTCGAAAAATTGCATCTAATTGTAAATATACGTTCGAAGTGTTTTCCACATTACTATGTAGGATTGAAGCGTGTCTCAATTCAAGACCGCTTAATGCAGCATCCACTGACGCCACTAGCCTGGAACCATTGACTCCTGGACATTTCCTCGTCGGCAGTCCCATCCTAGTTCCGCCTGAGATTGAGATCACGGAGAATCCAGCCTCGGTGGTCAACCGATGGCACAAGATGAAGGCGCTGCATCATTCGTTCTGTCAACGGTGGAAGAACGAGTACTTGAACGAGCTTCAAAAGCGGACGAAGTGGAAGCGACAGCAACCAGACTTATAGGTGGACGACCTGGTTGTTATTCGAGAGGACAACCTTCCTCCAAACGAATGGCGACTAGGACGAGTCGTCAACGTTCACCACGGCACCGACAAACGAGTCAGAGTTGCAGAAATTCGCACCGAGAAGGGAGCCGTTGGAGTCATCGTATGGTGGCCAACCTTGAGCAAAAATGCTAACCTCAATCTACTTAGTAAAGTACAAAAAGCCAGTATTATCTGCATTAGCGGAGCTTTACGAACAACACCAAACGACGCCTTGAATGTTTTTCTGGACCTTCTACCCCTCGACTTAATGGGTCAACAGATGGCGGCTCTTGCCGCGCTTCGACTAAGAGAGACATATCAATGGGAGTCTACCCTATGTGGGCACTCAAGCATACTGAGTAAGTATAGCTTCCTTCCGGACTGCACTGATCGCTGCATCGATACCATGGTCCCAGACAGAAACTTCGCGATGTTGATTCCAGGTAGAGAGAAGTGGTCTAAAAATTTCTATACCCCACCTGGAAGTATTACGGTGTTCACAGATGGTTCGAAGCTGAATGGCAGAGTGGGAGGAGGGGTTTTCTCGCGAGTCTTATCTCTGAGCTGTTCTTTTAGGCTGCCGGATCACTGTAGTGTTTTTCAAGCTGAGGTTTCAGCCACTAAGGAGGCTGTGGACAGGTTGCAAACCGTCTTAAAAGCCAACAACGTTTTTATATTTAGCGATAGCCAAGCGGCAATTAGAGCAGTGAGCTCAGCTGCGATAACTTCAAAGATTGTACTGGACTGCCGCCGATCTCTTCAGGAGATGGCTAAGCAGAACAGACTAAACCTCATCTGGGTTCCAGGCCACAGGGACATCGAGGGTAACTGTATAGCGGATGAACTTGCGAGGGAAGGGACAACCAAGCAGATTCTTCCTGGTAAAGAACGCATTGGTATGCCCTTTGGTACTTGCAGGCTGCTCTCAAAAGAATATGCTTATGCTCGTGCGAATGAGAGGTGGGCACAGACCACGACTTGTAGGATATCTAGGCAGACTTGGCATAGATGGGATAGTAAACGGTCGCGTGGTCTGTACACCTTAAAACGGGATGATATATCTCAGGTCATTGGAGCCCTTACGGGGCACTGCCTCATAGGCAACCACGCGGGGCGTCTCGGTGTACCCTTTCACAGATGCTGTAGAAGCTGCAAAAATTATGAAGAGGAGGAAACTGTTCTCCATCTTCTATGCAATTGTTCAGCGCTAGCAAGAAGCAGGCTACGATTTCTAGGGGTACCACTTTTTGGAGACCTCGGAGAATTAGGTTCTATAGACCCAAGATGCTTGGCGAGATTCGTCAAGAGCTCAAAATGGTTCAGCAAAGGGGAATGAACACTTAGCTAGTGGTATCACAACGGGCCTCCAATCATGGCCTAAGTGGGTCGCTGAAGCAACGGTGACAGCCACATATACCATACCATACCATACCAGGGAGCCGTTACGAGACCAATCGCCAAATTGGTCTTGTTACCATCGGAGAGGACCAGCACCTCTTAAGAAGCTCCAGTTTGCGCCACGCTCGCCACCCAACCAAACCCCAACAATCAGCGGTAACCATTAAACCCTATTGTGTTTACGTTTAGCATTTATCCCATTACAGGAAAGATGACTCGCTATACTGCGCGACGTATGAAGCCCGAGCAAAGCTCCGAGGCGTTTACCATAGCCTGCCGACTATGCGGAGGCAACCATGCGATAAGGCTTTTTCCCCAATACCGCGGGAAGATTGCCGAGGAGAGGCTCCGAGTGATCCTCATACACCGGTACTGCCCGAATTGCCTATCGCCATTCCACCGATTGGAAATCTGCGGAAGTAAGGGCCGCTGCCACAGGTGCCGCGAAAAGCACCATACGTCACTGCATCTCGCAGATGAGAGCGACTGGGTGCAACCTGGCGTCGAGACGGGGCGCGTTAGCACTAGGCCCGAAGACGACAGCTCGGATGACGTGCTCTCCATCCATCCAACGGAGACGTACAAGTCCTGGGCTCAGCAGGTGGAAGAGGCAGAACTTGCCGAAGAGGAGATGACCGTAACCGAAACTACGCCGTCATCGAACCGCAGAACTTCGGCAGAGCGGGTGAGCGGCTTGGAACCGCGTCCGTTCCAACCGTCCACCTCCTGTGTAAGAGAACGCGCCTCTACTACTGGCGGCTCGGAACCTCGTCCGTTCCGACCGCTCCTGCAACACGAGAGGCGAGAGCGTGGCTCGGAACCGCGTCCGTTCCGATCACGCCCTCAATACGATAATTGGAGACAGGGTGGCTCGGAATCACGTCCGTTCCGACCATCGCAACACCGTAACCAGAGGCGACAAGGCGGCTCGGAACCGCGTCCGTTCCGATCACGCCCTCAATACGGTAATTGGAGACAGGGTGGCTCGGAATCACGTCCGTTCCGACCATCGCAACACCGTAACCAGAGGCGACAAGGCGGCTCGGAATCTCGTCCGTTCCGACCGTCTTCAAGCGATGCTCGCCGACAAAACCGGAGACGGGAAACTCCATATCGTCGGGAAAACGAGTTGGACAAGTTGCCCTCCCGGTCCATTCGACGAGTGAATCCAGCGGGCTTCCGAACGGGTCGAGTAGCTGGTAATACGACCGTGCCAATACTGCGAGTGTTCGAGGCTATCGCTCCAACTGCGATAATCAAAATCGAATCTGGCGGCCGTCTTCACCTGGTGCGTGCTCTAATCGACGTACTTTCAAAAGTGATGGTGACTACAACACCCACAGCTCCAGTGGACGGACTGCTAGTCCAGGCGACCATCTTCGGGTTGGTGGTCTCAGGATCCCATCAGCAATAAAGTGTGGTTTTTTATGTACCTGCTCGGGGTGGTCTTAGTGTTGGCTGGCGCGGCCTACTGTTTTTCCTTTTTTATGTTGCCCATGGCAAGGGGCCCGGCATGTTCAGGCGAGTAGCCTGAATCCGTTTACTGCCGGGTAATTTTCAACTTTTTCCCAGTCTGGTTTACTGCTGGGAAGTAGCCTGAACACAAAAATACTGGTATTCGGACTTACTAGTCATTGGCTATAATTTATCACCCGATTTAACGGGATATCCTTTTGTTTTTCCTTAGCAAAACAGCCGGTCCGGCGACAAATAGAAATTTTTGCGCGAGCTCTTCTTTTGGACCGTCCAGCAGCAAACAGCAATTTTCTACCACCAGCGACCGCCAGCCAACACAAGGAAATCCCTATACAAGTGTAAGTTAAAATTCAATTTTATATACATACATTTTGCAATAATACTTATAATATACTGCGAATTTGCGCAAATAGTTATATGTGCACATTTAAATAAAGATTGACAAGTTTCGGTTAACACTAATCTTTGTAACTTTTCTTATTTGGATACACGACGGCCCTCGAGACCAAGGTTATTTGCGGCACGTCGTTTCAAAAGGTATGCCACAATAAAACTTTGACAATAAGTACTTTTCGTTTGTTTATTGTGAGTTGTGAAAATCGCACGGAACTTTATAAACATATTTACATACATTCGGCATAATTATGGACATTATGGAAGTGTTGTTAATAGTTCTTTCACTCCACGAAGCCTTATTATTTATGTTTAAAAAACATATCAAGGCGGAAAATGTGGGTAAGGGAATTATATCTTTGCTTCCACCTCCTGCACGAACCGGCCACGAAGTGACTTCCACCGTGCTCTGCAATGCTCCTCTATTATAAAAGAAAAAGCCTTTAGTAAATCATCACATATGTATATACATCCATATATGTATATTTAAGCATTTAGTTCAGTTAAATTTTATATTTATGCCAAAAATATACAAAATTGGTGAGAGCGAACTGTCAAAGTCAGCGAAAAGATGAGAGTTGCCCAAGATTGCGCTTCGCTTTGGCGACGGTGTTGCCTATGTGGGAAATTTCGTATAATTGCATGTTTTCATCTTTGCTGTCAAAGCTAAACTCTGACGTAAAGCGAAGCAGAAGTTTTATGTGGCATGGCCTTAATATTCACCAAAGAAAATTTTCCGAGCGAAACACCTTACATGTAGTTCATTCAATCAGAACTACCATGCGAATCACTGAAAAATCGAAATTTATAAAAATAGCTGCCAAAACAAATACAGTTTTTCAAAAAACCACAACAGGAAAGCATTGCATGCTAAAATTACGTTGAGTTTGTGAAGAAAATAATTATATGAAAGAAGTTGTGGGCTACACCAAGAGTGAATGTAGGACAATGGTATGCTTTTAAAGATATGTAACAGCATAACCCAATCTGCACGGCGAGTGTTTCTCATACTGTCACCCAAGTTTTTTGCATTTCATAAATCAAAATCAATTGCCGTGCTCGTTTTCATTGCGTAATTTTGCTTTCAAATTTATATGAATATGTCTTCAAGCACAATCTCTTATTCAGCCACGCCGCGAATTTACAGTCAAAAACGCCAAATCAAACTGTCACGTAAAAAAAAAAATATTATAATGGGATATAGCTTTGGCGTACGGCGTTGAACTTCGGTTGGTTCCATATAAAACGTATGTACATGAGAAAGTGTTTATAGTAAATTTACAGCGTGAGTGAATATAAGTTTTGGGTGAATTGTCGTCATATAACAACCGGTTGTATCTAAAACTGCTTTGAAATACTTAATCTGTAAAGCTACCTTAGTATCTTCCAAAGGCTTGTTTCTGCTGTAAATTTAGCAGTACTGGATAATAGAAGCAAATTACCAGGGGAGCACGTGTAAAAAGGGTACTTCTGAAATCAATATCCGACGAATACTGGTTTAATTAAAGTTTGTGAAATAATAATTTACCAAGCTTTACCCCCTTAAATATGCATTATAGTAGGGTGCAATGGGGTACAGTGGTGATTTTGGGTATGCGGCTTCAGTTGCGTGGCTGTACTCAATCCCGACTCCTACGTCCACGTTCGTGTACACAGGGCAACGTGAGCAACCCAATTCCGAGATGCGGTAATCAATCCGTATGGAGCTCTTCACCCCGATAACAACGAGCAATGGGTCTCTTTGTTCCACTGCAATTGAGCGGCTCAAGAACAACAAAGCGCCTGGAGCAGACGGTATACAGTCTGAGCTGTTCAAAGCCGTCGGCGAAGAGCTAGTTGGAAGCGTGAAGCAGCTGCTAATCTCAATTTGGTCCGACGAGTACATGCCAAAAGATTGAAATCTCAGTGTACTTTGCCCAATCCTTAAGAAGGGTGATCCCGCTGTTTGCGCCAACAACCGTAGGGCAAGCCTTCTAAATAACGCATATACGGTCCTTTGGACAATACTGTGTAAAAGACTTCAGGCCTGGCGTTTATCGTCTCGATCAGACACACTAACTCTTTCAATTAACACAAGCCTTTCAAAATGAACTTACATTTTATTTGTCAGTTTGCCAACTGTCTGATTCGATAGACCACGTAATTTTTTTCTTGGTGGATTATACAACAGGACCAAATCTTTATCTTAGAATTCATCGCCTAGTCAAATCTGGCCTTCATCTTATCACTCATAATTTGTGTACGCTGTCTAACAAGGTCATACGCTTCTCTCGACGCTTCCTTACAGATTTTGGACATTTCTCTTCCGTATCTCCGCCCAGCGCCACTGACTCCAAACTTCAGATCTCTTGGCAAACAAAGTACACTGCCGAAAATAACCTTCGCTGGAGTTTTTCCCTTCGATTCGTGTACTGCTGACCTATAGCCAAGGCAGATCTAACAGGTAACCGCAGTAGAGAAATTGCAACCCTGCCAGGTTTTTTCATATGCCTTTATTGTCAATAAGAACTATCAAATCAGTATGTTGAAAACAAAAGTTGACAAATCACAAATTCAATTTACCCAAAATAAATAAATACAAAATGTACATTTTCATTTCAGAATTTAATGTTTGAGTCTTGAGACAGAGTTGGGCATCAAGTGTACGAGTTTTGCGCCCGCAACCAATTCACAGTACTCGAAATGATCTATAGACTCCACATTGTTTCCGTGAACGTGATGCTACAAGCTCTGACTAACAATTTTTCGGCGTGGCTATTGCGGCAATTTGTATAAAGAAACTCCGCCTTTTACTAGCTGTTTCTTGCTGAGAACGCACTTTTCTACCTCTGTACAAGTTATATAGTACTTCACAATTTTTCCCTTATTTTGTAAACGACTTCAGACAAAGCTTGGGGATGAATACCAGTTTCTATTAATTCTATGCATATATCCAACGCCACAGGATTTAGTCCAGTATTAAGCAATTTAGAAATGCTGCATACGTTATATTTCATTGTGAAAGATTTTCGCAAGTTTAGATATTTGGAACTGATATCAGGTTCCTTGCTTAAAGATTGCTCGCCTGATATTTTTGCCTCATTCCTCATTTTGAAATTATTTATACAGAATCAATGTGCTAGGCTTCGGTAAAATATATCGACATATCCAAATATCGATATTTTTTTCAGAGCATAATACTTTGTTTCCAATATATATGATGCGGTATCCCATTCGTAATTCGTTCAATCATACGTTATTGGCACCGTAATCATAAACCGAATCATTAAAGGCCATGCCACATAAGACTTGCTTCGCTTTACGTGACATTTGTAACTTTGTCAGAAAAGCGATAAACGCAAAAGGTGTTCAGGCGAGTAGCCTGAATCCGTTTACTGCCGGGTAATTTTCAACTTTTTCCCAGTCTGGTTTACTGCTGGGTAGTAGCCTGAACACAAAAATACTGGTATTCGGACTTACTAGTCATTGGCTATAATTTATCACCCGATTTAACGGGATATCCTTTTGTTTTTCCTTAGCAAAACAGCCGGTCCGGCGACAAATAGAAATTTTTGCGCGAGCTCTTCTTTTGGACCGTCCAGCAGCAAACAGCAATTTTCTACCACCAGCGACCGCCAGCCAACACAAGGAAATCCCTATACAAGTGTAAGTTAAAATTCAATTTTATATACATACATTTTGCAATAATACTTATAATATACTGCGAATTTGCGCAAATAGTTATATGTGCACATTTAAATAAAGATTGACAAGTTTCGGTTAACACTAATCTTTGTAACTTTTCTTATTTGGATACACGACGGCCCTCGAGACCAAGGTTATTTGCGGCACGTCGTTTCAAAAGGTATGCCACAATAAAACTTTGACAATAAGTACTTTTCGTTTGTTTATTGTGAGTTGTGAAAATCGCACGGAACTTTATAAACATATTTACATACATTCGGCATAATTATGGACATTATGGAAGTGTTGTTAATAGTTCTTTCACTCCACGAAGCCTTATTATTTATGTTTAAAAAACATATCAAGGCGGAAAATGTGGGTAAGGGAATTATATCTTTGCTTCCACCTCCTGCACGAACCGGCCACGAAGTGACTTCCACCGTGCTCTGCAATGCTCCTCTATTATAAAAGAAAAAGCCTTTAGTAAATCATCACATATGTATATACATCCATATATGTATATTTAAGCATTTAGTTCAGTTAAATTTTATATTTATGCCAAAAATATACAAAATTGGTGAGAGCGAACTGTCAAAGTCAGCGAAAAGATGAGAGTTGCCCAAGATTGCGCTTCGCTTTGGCGACGGTGTTGCCTATGTGGGAAATTTCGTATAATTGCATGTTTTCATCTTTGCTGTCAAAGCTAAACTCTGACGTAAAGCGAAGCAGAAGTTTTATGTGGCATGGCCTTAATATTCACCAAAGAAAATTTTCCGAGCGAAACACCTTACATGTAGTTCATTCAATCAGAACTACCATGCGAATCACTGAAAAATCGAAATTTATAAAAATAGCTGCCAAAACAAATACAGTTTTTCAAAAAACCACAACAGGAAAGCATTGCATGCTAAAATTACGTTGAGTTTGTGAAGAAAATAATTATATGAAAGAAGTTGTGGGCTACACCAAGAGTGAATGTAGGACAATGGTATGCTTTTAAAGATATGTAACAGCATAACCCAATCTGCACGGCGAGTGTTTCTCATACTGTCACCCAAGTTTTTTGCATTTCATAAATCAAAATCAATTGCCGTGCTCGTTTTCATTGCGTAATTTTGCTTTCAAATTTATATGAATATGTCTTCAAGCACAATCTCTTATTCAGCCACGCCGCGAATTTACAGTCAAAAACGCCAAATCAAACTGTCACGTAAAAAAAAAAATATTATAATGGGATATAGCTTTGGCGTACGGCGTTGAACTTCGGTTGGTTCCATATAAAACGTATGTACATGAGAAAGTGTTTATAGTAAATTTACAGCGTGAGTGAATATAAGTTTTGGGTGAATTGTCGTCATATAACAACCGGTTGTATCTAAAACTGCTTTGAAATACTTAATCTGTAAAGCTACCTTAGTATCTTCCAAAGGCTTGTTTCTGCTGTAAATTTAGCAGTACTGGATAATAGAAGCAAATTACCAGGGGAGCACGTGTAAAAAGGGTACTTCTGAAATCAATATCCGACGAATACTGGTTTAATTAAAGTTTGTGAAATAATAATTTACCAAGCTTTACCCCCTTAAATATGCATTATAGTAGGGTGCAATGGGGTACAGTGGTGATTTTGGGTATGCGGCTTCAGTTGCGTGGCTGTACTCAATCCCGACTCCTACGTCCACGTTCGTGTACACAGGGCAACGTGAGCAACCCAATTCCGAGATGCGGTAATCAATCCGTATGGAGCTCTTCACCCCGATAACAACGAGCAATGGGTCTCTTTGTTCCACTGCAATTGAGCGGCTCAAGAACAACAAAGCGCCTGGAGCAGACGGTATACAGTCTGAGCTGTTCAAAGCCGTCGGCGAAGAGCTAGTTGGAAGCGTGAAGCAGCTGCTAATCTCAATTTGGTCCGACGAGTACATGCCAAAAGATTGAAATCTCAGTGTACTTTGCCCAATCCTTAAGAAGGGTGATCCCGCTGTTTGCGCCAACAACCGTAGGGCAAGCCTTCTAAATAACGCATATACGGTCCTTTGGACAATACTGTGTAAAAGACTTCAGGCCTGGCGTTTATCGTCTCGATCAGACACACTAACTCTTTCAATTAACACAAGCCTTTCAAAATGAACTTACATTTTATTTGTCAGTTTGCCAACTGTCTGATTCGATAGACCACGTAATTTTTTTCTTGGTGGATTATACAACAGGACCAAATCTTTATCTTAGAATTCATCGCCTAGTCAAATCTGGCCTTCATCTTATCACTCATAATTTGTGTACGCTGTCTAACAAGGTCATACGCTTCTCTCGACGCTTCCTTACAGATTTTGGACATTTCTCTTCCGTATCTCCGCCCAGCGCCACTGACTCCAAACTTCAGATCTCTTGGCAAACAAAGTACACTGCCGAAAATAACCTTCGCTGGAGTTTTTCCCTTCGATTCGTGTACTGCTGACCTATAGCCAAGGCAGATCTAACAGGTAACCGCAGTAGAGAAATTGCAACCCTGCCAGGTTTTTTCATATGCCTTTATTGTCAATAAGAACTATCAAATCAGTATGTTGAAAACAAAAGTTGACAAATCACAAATTCAATTTACCCAAAATAAATAAATACAAAATGTACATTTTCATTTCAGAATTTAATGTTTGAGTCTTGAGACAGAGTTGGGCATCAAGTGTACGAGTTTTGCGCCCGCAACCAATTCACAGTACTCGAAATGATCTATAGACTCCACATTGTTTCCGTGAACGTGATGCTACAAGCTCTGACTAACAATTTTTCGGCGTGGCTATTGCGGCAATTTGTATAAAGAAACTCCGCCTTTTACTAGCTGTTTCTTGCTGAGAACGCACTTTTCTACCTCTGTACAAGTTATATAGTACTTCACAATTTTTCCCTTATTTTGTAAACGACTTCAGACAAAGCTTGGGGATGAATACCAGTTTCTATTAATTCTATGCATATATCCAACGCCACAGGATTTAGTCCAGTATTAAGCAATTTAGAAATGCTGCATACGTTATATTTCATTGTGAAAGATTTTCGCAAGTTTAGATATTTGGAACTGATATCAGGTTCCTTGCTTAAAGATTGCTCGCCTGATATTTTTGCCTCATTCCTCATTTTGAAATTATTTATACAGAATCAATGTGCTAGGCTTCGGTAAAATATATCGACATATCCAAATATCGATATTTTTTTCAGAGCATAATACTTTGTTTCCAATATATATGATGCGGTATCCCATTCGTAATTCGTTCAATCATACGTTATTGGCACCGTAATCATAAACCGAATCATTAAAGGCCATGCCACATAAGACTTGCTTCGCTTTACGTGACATTTGTAACTTTGTCAGAAAAGCGATAAACGCAAAAGGTGTTCAGGCGAGTAGCCTGAATCCGTTTACTGCCGGGTAATTTTCAACTTTTTCCCAGTCTGGTTTACTGCTGGGTAGTAGCCTGAACACAAAAATACTGGTATTCGGACTTACTAGTCATTGGCTATAATTTATCACCCGATTTAACGGGATATCCTTTTGTTCGCCGGACCGGCTGTTTTGCCTTAGCAACAAATAGAAATTTTTGCGCGAGCTCTTCTTTTTGGACCGTCCAGCAGCAAACAGCAATTTTCTACCACCAGCGACCGCCAGCCAACACAAGGAAATCCCTATACAAGTGTAAGTTAAAATTCAATTTTATATACATACATTTTGCAATAATACTTAAATATACTGCGAATTTGCGCAAATAGTTATATGTACACATTTAAATAAAGATTGACAAGTTTCGGTTAACACTAATCTTTGTAACTTTTCTTATTTGGATACACGACGGCCCTCGAGACCAAGGTTATTTGCGGCCGTCGTTTCATGGTCCTTCGTCGCCGTTGGAATTGGAACCAACGATTTCACATCAAAAGGTCTCATCATATTTATTCTCGCCGCAGATTTTACCACCAACACCTAAGGACAGATCCAACTCTTTTTTCGGAAATTGGAGAGTCAGCAAACCACATCACCACAAGGCTTATACATACATACATACATCCATCAACAAATCTTCAATACAAAAGGTACGTGGTTTGGTTTAAATTAATATGATCGGTGAATAATCAAAGTGTGCGAGTGATTTTGTGTGGCAACAATAAATAATTTTTCATAAAATTTTCTTTCGGCCCAAGCCATCCTCATTAAATATAAAGTGCAGTTGCAGTTTTTCTTAGCGGTCAACTTTCTAGTGCGCCAATTTCAAAATTCAGATTTGCAACCTTTTTAAAATCAAAACGTTGTGATTAAGTGGCAAAATTCAGTACATCGCATAATAAGGCGCTGCAACCTGCGTTTATATTTGTTAGTACACACATACTTTTCTTTTCGCTACGATACACAAAATCACTAAACCGAATTACCGCGTTTTTACTCTTAACGAATTCGAGTGAAAAGCAGTAATAGCGATTTACGATCGCTTTGCATAGTATTGCTTAAAATTTTGACCAAATATTGAAATATTCGCAACATACATAAAATTGTGCAGTGAACGAGTGACTTTGTGGCAGTAACAAATAATTTTGATAAAAGAAATCGCAGAATTAACTAATTAATTAACTAGTGTTGTGGCAGCTTCTAAATCTAATTTATAACCAGTGCTGCACCAAGATATTAGAATATCACACAAGCACACAAAGTCACTGCCTGCAATTTCGTGGTCAAATTTCAAATAAGTGTGAAAAGAGCGATTTCCGATCGCTAAATTAAAACAAATTTACAGAAAAGTGGTAAATAAAAAAGAAACAGAAATAAATAAGCAAACAAAATATCGAAATAGAGAACAAAGATTTAAAAGTATCGATACAGAGTTGGGTGGCGAGCTTACGTGGTGGCCATACGTACAATATCCAGCTGCGAGATATTGACGCAATATATCCTCGCTACAGGATTGCCAGAAAATTAAGTTTGAAATTGTTGTGATAACATTTATAAGTGAAATTCAATTGTAAATTAATTTATTCTATTTTTTCTACTCTGAATTGAGAAAGTTTTTAAGAATTTTGTATAAAATTATAAGTTGTCAAGATCAGTGAACAAGTTTATAGCAAGTGATATTAAGTATACGAAATTTAAGAATCACTTCACACACCAAATAATATAAAACAAATTCAAGCTATATATATTGTAAATTTATAACCAAAATATTTGAAAATATATAAAAATTTATATTTTTTACAGAAGAAAACTTTTTTTTAAATTTATTTTGTTTTTATGTTACAATTTACGTTCGTTTATATGAGATTTCAGATTTAAGAATCTTTCAGAGTCAACTAAGAGTACTCAACCTCCTAAAGGAAACAATTATTTTCGTAAATTTTATTTATTTTGCGGGTTTGTTGCTGGGTTTTTCGCTTCTTTCGTCGTCTTAAATTTTTTTAAATTCAATCGGCTCTGTGATTTTCGAAAAACTTTTCGCTTTTTTTAGTGACTTGGATTATTTAATTACAGTTTTCGGCATTACGTGCATTTTTCGGATTTTATCCAACCTCGAATAATCCAACAAGCTATAATGGCCACTTTTATTCAATTAGCGGATTCACTTATTGAATTCGAAGCCGATTTTAGAGATTTTGCGTCAACTGATCAAAATCAAACGGTCCTGGATATCCAAAGGGAAGAAGTTAAGGAATCTTGGGGTAGAGTAAAACGCGCTTATTTAGAATTTTTAGGTACAGATGCCGCGAGCTCTTCAAAAGAGGCCACTGCCGCCAAGAAGAAGCACAAATAAGCCTACGCGGCTTATCTCAAATGCATGGAAGTGATTGGTGATCTCACTTCCAAGCTAAATAAAGCCGAAAAGGAAATGGCTGCGGAGTCTTCCGACTTGGAGCACCATATCCGTCTCCCACCGTGCGACACGGAAGTTTTTAAGGGAGATTACCTGTCATGGCCAACGTTTCGTGACATGTTCACGGCCATTTACATTTTGAATAAGCGGCTCACCCAAGTGGAAAAACTTTTCCACTTAAACCAAAAGACTCAGGGGGAAGCAAAGGAAATAGTTCGTAAGTGCCCACTTACATATGAAGGTTTTTCAACGGCATGGAAAAACCTTACTGATCGCTACGAGAATAAAAGAATTCTCGTTAATAGTCAATTGAAGATTCTCTTCAACCTATCCCCGGTAGGAACTGAATCTGGAAGTGCAATTAAAGATCTTCAACGCGAAATAAATAACTGCATATCGGCACTCCAGATTCATAAAATTGACATAACAAATTGGGATGCGATCATAACATACCTTTACTCAACGAAGCTACCTGAGGTCACCCTCTCAGTGTGGGAACATTCGGTCCAGGAAAAGACGGAGATTCCTAAGTGGGAAGATATGGACAGATTTCTAACAAGTCGATTCCAGACTTTAGAAACTGTCTTTGACATTAGAGGGGCTAGTACTTCCCGGTTACAGAGACCGCAGCCTTCTAAGTCCAGTTTCGACAATTCAAGTCGAAAACTACAAACTTATCAAGCGAGTGTGGCAAGGAATCAACGCAAGCTGTGCAATTGCGATGCACACAGCATACGATCTTGCCCACGATTTCAAAAAATGGCTCCTTCAGAAAGAAGCAACTTTGCTAGAAGGAGTCAACTCTGCCTGAACTGCCTGTCTTCCGGACATGGGGTCGCGAAGTGCACCAGCGCGTTTAATTGCTCAGTATGCCACTCCAGGCATCACTCACTGTTGCATTTGAACCCAGTTCAGCAAACTACTTCGAGAAAAAGCAGTTTCTCGAATTCTTCTGCAAGTGGGTCCGGAACTAGTTCCAACCGGACCACTTCTGGTACCAGTTCCTCCAGTGGTAATACTGAGCCTCCCACCCAAGTACAGTCGTGTTTTACGAACACGAACAAAGGGGTTCTACTGGGAACAGCTCAAGTCAACATTAGACATCGAGGGTCTATTTTTTCAGCCAGAGCGCTCATAGATTCTGGATCTGAGTGTTCGTTCATGACGGAACGACTTCGACGTCGGATTAAGCTGCCAACGAGGAAAGTGAATGCATGGGTGTCTGGAATCAACAACACGCTTTCGGCACAAACCAGCCAGGCGTGTTCCATAACCTTGGGATCCCCGGTCGATCCTTTGGTGGTGATTCAGACGACGGCGCTAGTGCTACCTCAACTGACGGGAAATCTGCCGACCTGCGGTATTGATCCTACATTACAGCATTCGTTCCCGGGGCTGACTTTGGCGGATAAACGGTTCTTCGCGAACGAACAAGTCGATCTTGTTTTAGGAGGCGACGTTTATCCGCAAATAATGCTCGGCGGTCTACGGAAGGACGTTCTTGGCTCGCTGCTGGCTCAGGAGACAGTCTCCGGATGGATTCTGACGGGAAGGACGACATCACCCAAGCCGACAACATCATGCGTCTCATTCTACAATGAGGTGACGCTGGATAGACAGCTTGCAGCCTTTTGGGAACGGGAAGACCTGCCCCGTAGCAGAGCTCGTACACCAGAAGAGAATTACTGCGAGGAGGTTTTTAAGGATACTACGAAGCGAGACGAATCGGGGAAATTTATAGTTTCATTACCATTTCGTCGGAATTTTCCGACAGAGGTTTCTCTAGGGTGCTCGCGAAAGATAGCTTTCTCACAGTTCTTTCGCAGCGAAGGTCGTCTGGCAAAAAATCCCTCTTTACGAGAGGAATATACTAGGGTACTCAAGGAGTATCAACAACTGGATCACATGACTGAGGTGTCCAGTTTCCCGGATGAGGGCCGGTCCGGAAACTATTACCTGCCCCATCATGCGGTCACCAAACCCGAAAGCACTTCTACGAAGGTTCGGGTGTTTAATGCGTCCTGTCCATCGGACAATGGAGTAAGCCTCAATGATGTGCTACTGCCTGGACCAATTTTACAAAGCGATCTGACGATACTGATCCTCCGCTGGAGGTTATTCAAATTCGTCTTCAGTAGTGACATAGAGAAAATGTATCGTCAGATCCTAGTTCAGCCTCAACAGAGGAAATTTCAGAGAATACTCTTTCGCGATTCTACAAGTGAACCAGTTCGTCAATTTCAATTGAATACTGCCACTTTCGGGGAAAACTGCGCTCCTTATCTCGCAATAAGGACGCTTCTGCAACTAGACGAATCGCTTCCGATCGCTTCGATAGTCCTCAAGCAACACATGTACGTCGACGACGTGCTCGCAGGTGGACACGACTTAGAGTCCACCATTAAGGCCCGGGATGAAATCACCGAGGCCTTAAGTTCGGCAGGTTTCCCACTTCGTAAGTGGACTGCCAATAGTAAAGTCTTGCGCGATATTCCGGTTTCTCATTTGCTCAGCCAAGACTTCTTGGACTTCGAAGACACGAGCAGCGTTAAGGCTCTCGACATACGATGGAATGCGCGTTCGGATCAATTCTACTTCGCTGCGAAAGCATTAGATCAATTTGAAATAGTGACAAAACGCAAGATTTTGTCAGCCATCGCTAAATTGTTCGATCCACTAGGGTGGCTCGCACCGATCATCATAGTGGCGAAGATGTTAATGCAGAACATCTGGTTGGAAGGAACGGATTGGGATGAACAGGTAACTTCAACAACACTTGAGCGCTGGTCAAAGTTTCTGTGATGCGTCGGAGAAGGCGTATGCGGCGGCTATCTACCTGCGCGTCGAAAGGAGAGACAGAGTTGCGGTCAATCTCCTATTAGCAAAAACGAGGGTGGCACCGGTAAAAACCATCTCACTGCCTCGTTTGGAGTTGTGTGGCGCGGTACTTCTGGCGGAAATGGTGGAATCAGTTATTCCTAACTTGGATCTTCGATCCTTACAGATTTTCTTATGGACTGATTCCACCATCGTTCTGGCTTGGTTACGGAAGCCACCATGTTCTTGGTCGACATTTGTCTCGCATAGGGTAACCAAAATTGTAGAGAAGGTTGGCCAACGGAGTTGGTATCATGTGGATTCGTCCTCGAACCCAGTCGACCTAGGCAGCCGTGGAGTCGAAGCTCCGGACTTGGTTGGAAACTCGTTGTGGTGGCAGGGCCCGTCTTGGCTCCAAGAAAGTAGAACGGAATGGCCTTCTCAGGACTCGGTGTTCCAGACCGACCAAGAAGAGAAGCGGGTGCTGTCGCACACGGCAAAAGTTGTAGAGATGTACGACATTCTTCAAAGATTCTCTTCACTTCCGAGAGCTTTGCGAGTGCTGTCGTATGTCTTGCGATTTCTTCAAAGTACGCACCCTATTCGGAAATCTAACTTTACAGCTCCGTCTACCGCGATTTCCTCTGAGGAAATCAAAGCCACCACTCAACGAAGATAGATAGATAGATATAAGTAGAGGTGTGCACTGCGACCGATCGGTCTATTGTGCCCTCAAAGCTCACTACAACACTTCAGCTAGCCCCAAGACCTCGAGAAAACTCAGGATGGTCGCAGGGGTTAGGGTGTGTATGTATTGCTCTTCCGGCCATGGCCGTCCCAGGGTGGTTCCCCGTCTGCGCGCCACAGCCACACACTCTATGAGCAGGTGCTGCGGAGTCTCCTCTGCTGAGTCACAAAAGCGACAAAGGTCGCCCGACGAGATCCCTAGTTTGTGTAGGTGACCCCTCAGTCTGCAGTGACCCGTCAGAAAGCCTGTAATGATCCTCAGTTTATTCCTGGGAAGGTCTATCAGAAGCCTGTATCTCTTCCGGCTATACCCCCCAAGAAGGCTCTTTGACTGTCTGAGGCCGGCGATATTGTGCCAGTGTTGGTTCCTCAGCCGGTTTGTCTCTTTCCTAAGCTCCTCTCTTATGGCACCAGGTCCCACCGCGAGAAACGGTTCAGGTCCCACGGGGGTTGAGGCCGCCGCTTCCCTGGCAAGCAGGTCGGCTGCTTCGTTGCCATCCACCCCCATGTGTCCCGGTACCCATAGGAGTAGGATCCGGGTTTTCTCAGCCAGGGTGTTCAGTCTCTCTATGCACTGAAGAACTAGTGCTGATTTTACTTCATAAGAGGAGAGAGCCCTGAGCGCCGCCTGACTATCGCTTGAAATTAAGATTTTCTCATTGTTGTAAGCTCTACTCAGATTTATCTCTGCGCATAAGCTAATGGCAAATCCCTCCGCTTGGAAGATGCTTGGGTAGGCCCCCAGTGGAGCCGAGACATTTAATCTGGGACCATGGACGCCCGCCCCAATACCCTCCGGAGTCTTTGAGCCATCCGTATACCACCTCAGAGTACTTTCCCGGATGTGATGATCCAGGATTGAGGTCCTCCAGGTGGCCTTGCTGTGTAATTCTACCTCAAACTTCCTGTTGAAGGTTATTTCTTTGAATAAGTCATCACGGGGGAAGCACGCCAGCGGGAGCTGAGAAGCTAGCGTCTCCCCAGCCTTTAATGACAGCAACTTGTCTCTGCCAAATCTTTCTTTAGAGAAGTTCAGCAGAGTTCTCTTTGCCACTTGATCAATGGTTAAATGAAGCGGTTCAAGCTCCAGAATCACTTCTAGCGCGGCTGTAGGGCATGTGCGCATCGCCCCCGTAATACACACACACGCCAGCCGTTGAAATTTGGCAAGGGATTTCCTTGCCGAAGCCAGGGCGACTCTGGATCCCCACGCGCCCGCCCCATATGTAATCATAGGCCTTACTATCATGGTGTACAGCCACCGCAGGATCCTGGGACTGCTGCCCCAGGACTTACCTGCAAGACGCCGGCACACCATTAATGCTCTTGTAGCCCTAGAGGTTGCCGCCCCGACATGGGTCCTCCACAGAAGTTTAGAATCTAGTATGAGACCCAGATATTTCACCTCTGTGACGACCTCGACCGCGGCCCCCCCGAGGACTAGGTCTCTGACCCCCTGCAGTTTCCTCTTCCTGGTGAAGGGAACGATAGCTGTTTTGGAAGGATTGATACTGAGGCCCACCTCCAAGCACCATTTCCTTGCAAGATTTAGTCCTCTTTGCACAATGTCAAAGAGAGTGCTCACGAACTTGCCCCTGGCGATGTCATCCGCATAACCTTGACAGCGGAATCCATTGCTTGTGAGTACTTCGAGGAGTTCGTCCACTACTAAGCTCCACAAAAGCGGGGATAGTACTCCCCCCTGTGGGCACCCTTTGGTAGTTCGAAGTTGCACCGTGCCATCGCCAGTGTCTACTTCCGCTATTCTGCTCTGTAGCAGTCTCCTTATCCACCTACGGATAGTTGGCTGTACATTTCTAAGCTCTAGTGCACTGTCCACCCCTATATGAGAGGTGTTATCGAACGCCCCCTCGATGTCAAGGAAGGCACAGAGCACTGTCTCTCCGGTCTCAAGGGCATCTTCAATGACTGTGGTCAGCGCATAAAGGGCAGTCTCTGTAGATCGACCCACCCTGTACGCATGCTGATCTTGCTGCAGTGGAGATACCCTGAGAACGTTTGATCTGATATCCTGGTCTATAACCTTCTCCATTGCGTTTAATAGGAAGGAGGTGAGGCTTATCGGCCTAAAGGACTTAGCTAAGGAGGGATCTCTCCTGCCTACCTTCGGGATAAAGATAACCCGAGCCCTCTGCCATGCCGCTGGTTTGTGGGCCAGCGCTAGACTGTCCCTCATAATGCTTACGAGGTGCGGGAGCAGCAGATCCCTACCCCGTCTCAGCAGCACTGGCCCAACGCCATCCACCCCCGGAGCTTTATACTGGTCAAACGAGTCCAGAGCCCAGCCAACCGATCTGCGGGTGAAAATGCCCCTGGCCACCCTCCAGTCGGCTGGAGTCGGATTGGTCTCGCAGTACACGGCTTCCGGTGATATCGCAACGGCGTCAGGAAAGTGAGCCGAGAGCAGAGCAAGGGCCCTCTCCCTCTCGTTGCTGGAGAAGGATCCGTCGGGCAGTTTTAATGCCATCTTGATCCCAGGGTTCTCTCTTGTTAAGGCTTTGTGTAGCCTGGCAGCTGCAGGAGTGTTACTTATGCTTTCGCAGAAGGTCCTAAAGTTGCTACGCTTTGCCTTCCTGATCTCCTTACTGTACTTCGTTAGGCAGGCTGAATACTCCTCCCAGCGCCCCGTACGCTTTGATCTGTTGAAGAGCTTGCGCACTTCCTTACGGAGCACCGAGAGCTCCCTAGACCACCAGTTGGGTTGGGTTGTACCCTTTGGCTTTGTCTCGGGACAACTGGAGTTAAAAGCGTCCATTATGCTGCCATTCAGCCTGTAGACTCTGTCCTCTAATTCCATACAGTTTGCTCTTTTGTGTTTCTGCTCTAAGCCCTCTAAGTTTGCTTTTAAGGTCTCGGAGTATAGATCCCAGTTTGTTTTCCTGGGATTTCTCCTGCTCTCCTCTGCTGTGATCGTCACTCCCAGCTCAAAGCGGATAATCCTGTGATCCGAGAGGGAAGGTTCGGATGAGACCCTCCATCCCAGGATCAAGGGACTAGCCAACTCATTGCTGAGGGTGATGTCCAGTACCTCCTGTCTTGCCCTAGTAACGAACGTTGGAGTATGCCCCACGTTCTGAATACATAGGTTTTCGCTTATGATATACTCTAAGAGACACTCACCTCTGTGGTTCGTGTCCGTGCTGCCCCACTCCTCATTGTGGGCATTCGCATCGCAGCTTATGACAAGGGGAAGCTGTCTTCGTCGGCAGAATCCCACCAGCTGCTGTACTTCAGACGGGTGGCACACTCGCGTTGTCCCCTGGGAAGTAGGCCGCGAAGACGACCTCTACATTGGCGTTGTCTACCTTCACCGTCGCCTGCACAGCTACCAGATCTTGTGTTAAAAACTCTGTAATGCAGAAGTGTTTAATGTTACTCTTAAGCACTACACATGCTCTAGGCCTCTCACAGGAGAGGTCCCAAATTACCTTGTTATTGCTGTGATTCAGGCCTCTTACCTGACCTCTGTACACCCACGGCTCTTGGATCAGTACTACTGAACGAATGATAGCACTCTGTCAAGAACAACACTTTCCGAGTGAGTGTTCTGACTTAAAGAAGAGACAGAGAATAAGTTCCAAGAGTGAAATCCTCCAACTTAATCCGTTCATAGATTCAAATAGTCTACTTCGAGCGGGGGGACGACTTGGGGCGTCGAAAGACCTAAATTATAGCGAACGTCATCCTATAATTCTCCCCTACAATTCTCATTTTTCGCGACTGGTAACTCAATTTATTCACGAGATCTCCTTACATGGGGAAAACCAGTTACTGTTGCGGCTTATTCGAGCGCAATATTGGATCCCTCGGGTCAAAGTAATGATCAAATCGATCATACATAACTGCAAGGTTTGTGCAATCTATAGGAAGCGGGCGCAAAGTCAAATCATGGCGGCCCTCCCATCAGAACGTACTACCTTCACGCGCCCTTTTACTAATACGGGCGTCGATTTCGCTGGTCCATTCGAGATCAAAAGTTATAGAGGGCGAGGCTGTGTAATCACGAAGGGTTACGTATGCCTGTTCGTTTGCTTCGTAACAAAGGCTATCCACTTGGAAGCCGCAAACGACTTGAGCACTCCCACCTTCTTGGCTGCCTTTTCAAGGTTCGTATCACGGAGGGGGTGCCCAAAAAATATATACTCCGACAATGGAACCAATTTCGTCGGAGGATCTAGAGCTTTAAAAACAGAATTTAAAGCGTTTCTTGCTCATTCGAAGTCTGATGTAACGTCCAAATACTTTCATCAGCAGCTCTCTTGGCATTTCATCCAAGCATCTGCTCCGCACATGGGTGGCTTATGGGAAGCAGGTGTAAGGAGTTTCAAGTCTCATTTTCGATAATTGTAAATATACGTTCGAAGAGTTTTCCACATTACTATGTAGGATTGAAGCGTGTCTCAATTCAAGACCGCTTAATGCAGCATCCACTGACGCCACTAGCTTGGAACCATTGACTCCAGGACATTTCCTCGTCGGCAGTCCCATCCTAGCTCCGCCTGAGATTGAGATCACGGAGAATCCTGCCTCGGTGGTCAACCGATGGCACAAGATGAAGGCGCTGCATCATTCGTTCTGTCAACGGTGGAAGAACGAGTACTTGAACGAGCTTCAAAAGCGGACGAAGTGGACGAAGTGGAAGCGACAGCAACCAGACTTACAGGTGGACGACCTGGTTGTTATTCGAGAGGACAACCTTCCTCCAAACGAATGGCGACTAGGACGAGTCGTCAACGTTCACCACGGCACCGACAAACGAGTCAGAGTTGCAGAAATTCGCACCGAGAAGGGAGCCGTGACGAGACCAATCGTCAAATTGGTCTTGTTACCATCGGAGAGGACCAGCACCTCTTAAGAAGCTCCAGTTTGCGCCACGCTCGCCACCCAACCAAACCCCAACAATCAGCGGTAACCATTAAACCCTATTGTGTTTACGTTTAGCATTTATCCCATTACAGGAAAGATGAATCGCTATACTGCGCGACGTATGAAGCCCGAGCAGAGCTCCGAGGCGTTTACCATAGCCTGCCGACTATGCGGAGGCAACCATGCGATAAGGCTTTGTCCCCAATACCGCGGGAAGATTGCCGAGGAGAGGCTCCGAGTGATCCTCATACACCGGTACTGCCCGAATTGCCTATCGCCATTCCACCGATTGGAAATCTGCGGAAGTAAGGGCCGCTGCCACAGGTGCCGCGAAAAGCACCATACGTCACTGCATCTCGCAGATGAGAGCGACTGGGTGCAACCTGGCGCCGAGACGGGGCGCGTTAGCACTAGGCCCGAAGACGACAGCTCGGATGACGTGCTCTCCATCCATCCAACGGAGACGTACAAGTCCTGGGCTCAGCAGGTGGAAGAGGCAGAACTTGCCGAAGAGGAGATGACCGTAACCGAAACTACGCCGTCATCGAACCGCAGAACTTCGGCAGAGCGGGTGAGCGGCTTGGAACCGCGTCCGTTCCAACCGTCCACCTCCTGTGTAAGAGAACGCGCCTCTACTACTGGCGGCTCGGAACCTCGTCCGTTCCGACCGCTCCTGCAACACGAGAGGCGAGAGCGTGGCTCGGAACCGCGTCCGTTCCGATCACGCCCTCAATACGATAATTGGAGACAGGGTGGCTCGGAATCACGTCCGTTCCGACCATCGCAACACCGTAACCAGAGGCGACAAGGCGGCTCGGAACCGCGTCCGTTCCGATCACGCCCTCAAAACGATAATTGGAGACAGGGTGGCTCGGAATCACGTCCGTTCCGACCATCGCAACACCGTAACCAGAGGCGACAAGGCGGCTCGGAATCTCGTCCGTTCCGACCGTCTTCAAGCGATGCTCGCCGACAAAACCGGAGACGGGAAACTCCATATCGTCGGGAAAACGAGTTGGACAAGTTGCCCTCCCGGTCCATTCGACGAGTGAATCCAGCGGGCTTCCGAACGGGACGAGTAGCTGCTAATACGACCGTGCCAATACTGCGAGTGTTCGAGGCTATCGCTCCAACTGCGATAATCAAAATCGAATCTGGCGGCCGTCTTCACCTGGTGCGTGCCCTAATCGACGTACTTTCAAAAGTGATGGTGACTACAACACCCACAGCTCCAGTGGACGAACTACTAGTCCAGGCGACCATCTTCGGGTTGGTGGTCTCAGGATCCCATCAGCAATAAAGTGTGGTTTTTTATGTACCTGCTCGGGGTGGTCTTAGTGTTGGCTGGCGCGGCCTACTGTTTTTCCTTTTTTATGTTGCCCATGGCAAGGGGCCCGGCATGTTCAGGCGAGTAGCCTGAATCCGTTTACTGCCGGGTAATTTTCAACTTTTTCCCAGTCTGGTTTACTGCTGGGTAGTAGCCTGAACACAAAAATACTGGTATTCGGACTTACTAGTCATTGGCTATAATTTATCACCCGATTTAACGGGATATCCTTAGCAAAACAGTCGGTTCGGCGACAAATAGAAATTTTTGCGCGAGCTCTTCTTTTTGGACCGTCCAGCAGCAAACAGCAATTTTCTACCACCAGCGACCGCCAGCCAACACAAGGAAATCCCTATACAAGTGTAAGTTAAAATTCAATTTTATATACATACATTTTGCAATAATACTTATAATATACTGCGAATTTGCGCAAATAGTTATATGTACACATTTAAATAAAGATTGACAAGTTTCGGTTAACACTAATCTTTGTAACTTTTCTTATTTGGATACACGACGGCCCTCGAGACCAAGGTTATTTGCGGCACGTCGTTTCAAAAGGTATGCCACAATAAAACTTTGACAATACGTACTTTTCGTTTGTTTATTGTGAGTTGTGAAAATCGCACGGAACTTTATAAACATATTTACATACATTCGGCTTAATTATGGACATTATGGAAGTGTTGTTAATAGTTCTTTCACTCCACGAAGCCTTATTATGTTTAAAAAACATATCAAGGCGGAAAATGTGGGTAAGGGAATTATATCTTTGCTTCCACCTCCTGCACGAACCGGCCACGAAGTGACTTCCACCGTGCTCTGCAATGCTCCTCTATTATAAAAGAAAAAGCCTTTAGTAAATCATCACATATGTATATACATCCATATATGTATATTTAAGCATTTAGTTCAGTTAAATTTTATATTTATGTCAAAAATATACAAAATTGGTGAGAGCGAACTGTCAAAGTCAGCGAAAAGATGAGAGTTGCCCAAGATTGCGCTTCGCTTTGGCGACGGTGTTGCCTATGTGGAAAATTTCGTATAATTGCATGTATTCATCTTTGCTGTCAAAGCTAAACTCGGACGTAAAGCGAAGCAGAAGTTTTATGTGGCATGGCCTTAATATTCACCAAAGAAAATTTTCCGAGCGAAACACCTTACATGTAGTTCATTCAATCAGAACTACCATGCGAATCACTGAAAAATCGAAATTTATAAAAATAGCTGCCAAAACAAATACAGTTTTTCAAAAAACCACAACAGGAAAGCATTACATGCTAAAACTACGTTGAGTTTGTGAAGAAAATAATTATATGAAAGAAGTTGTGGGCTACACCAAGAGTGAATGTAGGACAATGGTATGCTTTTAAAGATCTGTAACAGCATAACACAATCTGCACGGCGAGTGTTTCTCATACTGTCACCCAAGTTTTTTGCATTTCATAAATCAAAATCAATTGCCGTGCTCGTTTTCATTGCGTAATTTTGCTTTCAAATTTATAAGAATATGTCTTCAAGCACAATCTCTTATTCAGCCACGCCGCGAATTTACAGTCAAAAACGCCAAATCAAACTGTCACGTAAAAAAAAAAATATTATAATGGGATATAGCTTTGGCGTACGGCGTTGAACTTCGGTTGGTTCCATATAAAACGTATGTACATGAGAAAGTGTTTATAATAAATTTACAGCGTGAGTGAATATAAGTTTTGGGTGAATTGTCGTCATATAACAACCGGTTGTATCTAAAACTGCTTTGAAATACTTAATCTGTAAAGCTACCTTAGTATCTTCCAAAGGCTTGTTTCTGCTGTAAATTTAGCAGTACTGGATAATAGAAGCAAATTACCAGGGGAGCACGTGTAAAAAGGGTACTTCTGAAATCAATATCCGACGAATACTGGTTTAATTAAAGTTTGTGAAATAATAATTTACCAAGCTTTACCCCCTTAAATATGCATTATAGTAGGGTGCAATGGGGTACAGTGGTGATTTTGGGTATGCGGCTTCAGTTGCGTGGCTGTACTCAATCCCGACTCTTACGTCCACGTTCGTGTACACTGGGCAACGTGAGCAACCTAATTCCGAGATGCGGTAATCAATCCGTATGGAGCTCTTCACCCCGATAACAACGAGCAATGGGATAACATCTCCCAATCTCTTTGTTCCAATGCAATAGAGCGGCTCAAGAACAACAAAGCGCCTGGAGAAGACGGTATACAGTCTGAGCTGTTCAAAACCGTCGGCGAAGAGCTAGTTGGAAGCGTGAAGCAGCTGCTAATCTCAATTTGGTCCGACGAGTACATGCCAAAAGATTGAAATCTCAGTGTACTTTGCCCAATCCTTAAGAAGGGTGATCCCGCTGTTTGCGCCAACAACCGTAGGGCAAGCCTTCTAAATAACGCATATACGGTCCTTTGGACAATACTGTGTAAAAGACTTCAGGCCTGGCCTTTATCGTCTCGATCAGACACACTAACTCTTTCAATTAACACAAGCCTTTCAAAATGAACTTACATTTTATTTGTCAGTTTGCCAACTGTCTGATTCGATAGACCACGTAATTTTTTTCTTGGTGGATTATACAACAGGACCAAATCTTTATCTTAGAATTCATCGCCTAGTCAAATCTGGCCTTCATCTTATCACTCATAATTTGTGTACGCTGTCTAACAAGGTCATACGCTTCTCTCGACGCTTCCTTACAGATTTTGGACATTTCTCTTCCGTATCTCCGCCCAGCGCCACTGACTCCAAACTTCAGATCTCTTGGCAAACAAAGTACACTGCCGAAAATAACCTTCGCTGGAGTTTTTCCCTTCGATTCGTGTACTGCTGACCTATAGCCAAGGCAGATCTAACAGGTAACCGCAGTAGAGAAATTGCAACCCTGCCAGGTTTTTTCATATGCCTTTATTGTCAATAAGAACTATCAAATCAGTATGTTGAAAACAAAAGTTGACAAATCACAAATTCAATTTACCCAAAATAAATAAATACAAAATGTACATTTTCATTTCAGAATTTAATGTTTGAGTCTTGAGACAGAGTTGGGCATCAAGTGTACGAGTTTTGCGCCCGCAACCAATTCACAGTACTCGAAATGATCTATAGACTCCACATTGTTTCCGTGAACGTGATGCTACAAGCTCTGACTAACAATTTTTCGGCGTGGCTATTGCGGCAATTTGTATAAAGAAACTCCGCCTTTTACTAGCTGTTTCTTGCTGAGAACGCACTTTTCTACCTCTGTACAAGTTGGGCACAAACTACACAACGCAAATATACAAAATATCCATGCGTTCATGATTCGACCCAAGTAACTTGTACGGCGTAAACGACCCAAATGTTGAATTATATTGTAGTAAAAGCGGCTTACATAAATTTATATATCTAGTACTTCACAATTTTTCCCTTATTTTGTAAACGACTTCAGACAAAGCTTGTGAATGAATACCAGTTTCTATTATTTCTATGCATATATCCAACGCCACAGGATTTAGTCCAGTATTAAGCAATTTAGAAATGCTGCATACGTTATATTTCATTGTGAAAGATTTTCGCAAGTTTAGATATTTAGAACTGATATTAGGTTCCTTCATTAAAGATTGCTCGCCTGATATTTTTGCCCCATTCCTCATTTTGAAATTATTTATACAGAATCAATGTGCTAGTCTTCGGTATAATATATCGACATATCCAAATATCGATATTTTTTTCAGAGCATAATACTTTGTTTCCAATATATATGATGCGGTATCCCATTCGTAATTCGTTCAATCATACGTTATTGGCACCGTAATAATAAACCGATTCATTAATATTCACCAAAGAAAATTTTCCGAGCGAAACACCTTACATGTAGTTCATTCAATCAGAACTACCATGCGAATCACTGAAAAATCGAAATTTATAAAAATAGCTGCCAAAACAAATACTGTTTTTCATAAAACCACAACAGGAAAGCATTACATGCTAAAATTACGTTGAGTTTGTGAAAAAAATAATTATATAAAAAATTTAAAAAATAAGAATTCGCAATCGTTTAAATTGTACAAAAAAACTGGTTTGCACACTAACTATATTAAATACTCAGTTATCAGACACGCTTATTTTGAATTAAATAAAAAATGCTACAGATCTTATTTGTGCAAAGTTAAAAGGAATCTAATAAAAAACCCTGAATCATTTTATGACTTCGTTAACTCTAGGCGCAGAGTGACTAGTTTTCCGTCTGCTATGAAATATCAAAATACCGTTTCTTGTGACTCCCAATCAATTTCCAACATGTTTGCCCAATTCTTCAGGTCAAATTACTCCATTAACTCGCCTCTGAGCAAACCTTATCCATATAAACTCTGTTCCCTCACCTCTGCTATTATTCCGCAGATATCTTCCGAGGAAGTATTTTATTATTTGAGTAACTTAAAAGAATCATTTAAGGCTGGCCCCGATTCGATCCCGACGTGTTTCCTCATAAACTGTGCTAAACATATTTATGTGCCCTTAACTAATTTATTTAATCTTTCTCTTAAGCTTGGGATTTACCCTTCAGCTTGGAAAGAATCATTCATTATACCCCTCTATAAGACCGGGAGTAGGTCCTCTATAGAAAATTACCGCGGTATAGCTAAGCTTTCTGCTATTCCTAAATTATTCGAAGCTATTGTTGTTGACCATTTAACGTATTCCATATCCTCTACAATTTCTAGCACACAACATGGGTTCTCTAAGGGTAAATCTACCGTTACAAACTTGCATGAGTTCACAACTCATGTTTCAAATGGATTCAGAGAATTTATGCACACTGATGTTATATACACTGATTTTAGTAAAGCATTCGACAGAGTAAGTCACTCTTTACTGATCCATAAACTCGATCTCCTTGGTTTTCAAATTAATCTCCTTCGTTGGATGCCTTCTTACCTCATTGACAGAAAACAACGAGTTCTTTTTAAAAATAGTTCCCCAAACATTATTCATGTTTCTTCAGGGGTCCCGCAAGGAAGTCACCTTGGTCCGATTCTGTTTTTACTTTTTATAAATGACTTACCTTCTGTAATAAATTATTCAAAAATTTTATTGTATGCTGATGATGTAAAGCTTTTTAGATCGTATCATTCTGTTGAGGAAAGGTCCTTACTACAAGCGGATTTAAATAGCATGACTAACTGGTGTGAAATAAATTACATGCCACTAAACCTTAAAAAATGTAAAGTAATGTGCTTTTCTCGCAGAGCAGTTCAACCAGCTTCTTATGAAATATGTAACCATAACCTCGAACAAGTGTTTAACTTTGTTGATCTTGGAATTACAATGGACCCGAAATTTAATTTTAATCTTCACATAAATGTTACAGTTAACAAAGCCAAGGGTGTTTTTGCATTTGTAAAACGTTGGTCAAAATAATTCAATGACCCTTACATCACGAAGGCTCTGTTCACAACGTTAGTGAGACCCATACTGGAATATGGATCTGTTGTTTGGAACCCGCGCTATCAAGTTCATTCCGACAGAATAGAGTCAATTCAAAAACAATTTCTACTTTTTGCTTTAAGGAATTTTCGTTGGGATTCTCAGTACAACCTGCCGCCATATATAAGTCGTTAAAAACTCATTAATCTTCCTACACTTGCTAGTCGCAGGGAAATGCTAGGCATTGTATTTTTGGTCAAGTTACTGACAGGCTTGATCTCTAGCCCATCTCTTCTTAGCGAAATAAAACTGAACGTTCCCTCCAGAATTTCAAGAAATTTCCGGCCTCTCTTTCTGAAGCCATGTAAAAGCAATTTTGAGTTAAATGAGCCACTCCGTAGTTTGTGTCAGGATTTTAACACTCACTCCGGTTCTTTTGCTATTTCAGACTCACTTTTTTACATAAAGAAAACTATACTCAATCCTCTCAATAATTAATACATACATACTTATACATATATTACTATTCGATCAGCTGATGAGCATTTGTTCTGTAGCTGAACAGTTTTAGATCTCGACACTTAACAAACCTCTGCCTTTCATGACTCGGCGCAACATATATGAAAAAAAAAAATTTTTTTTTTTATATATCCGTGCGTCATGCGGATGTGCCCCTCGCGTCGGTCGGGCGGGTATGGAGGGATAAAGCCGTTGGGATTATTATTAAAAAAGTTGTGGGCTACACCAAGAGTGAATGTAGGACAATGGTATGCTTTTCAAGATCTGTAACAGCATAACCCAATCTGCACGGCGAGTGTTTCTCATACTGTCACCCAAGTTTTTTGCATTTCATAAATCAAAATCAATTGCCGTACTCGTTTTCATTGCGTAATTTTGCTTTCAAATTTATATGAATATGTCTTCAAGCACAATCTCTTATTCAGCCACGCCGCGAATTTACAGTCAAAAACGCCAAATCAAACTGTCACGTAAAAAAAAAATATTATAATGGGATATAGCTTTGGCGTACGGCGTTCAATTTCGGTTGGTTCCATATAAAACGTATGTACATGAGAAAGTGTTTATAGTAAATTTACAGCGTGAGTGAATATAAGTTTTGGGTAAATTGTCGTCATATAACAACCGGTTGTATCTGGAACTGCTTTGAAATACTTAATCTGTAAAGCTACCTTAGTATCTTCCAAAGGCATGTTTCTGCTGTAAATTTAGCAGTACTGGATAATAGAAGCAAATTACCAGGGGAGCACCTGTAAAAAGGGTACTTCTGAAATTAATATCCGTCGAATACTGGTTTAATTAAAGTTTGTGAAATAATAATTTACCAAGCTTTACCCCCTTAAATATGCATTATAGTAGCGTGCAATGGGGTCCAGTGGTGATTTTGGGTATGCGGCTTCAGTTGCGTGGCTGTACTCAATCCCGACTCTTACGTCCACGTTCGTGTACACTGGGCAACGTGAGCAACCCAATTCCGAGATGCGGTAATCAATCCGTATGGAGCCTTGGGGCACGGACAATATAGAGGGAGCGTTAGTTGAGCCAATCCGACACATTCGGTCAAGGAAGACATTTTTGGGCCTAGCGTGATTGACGTTCGCTGACTCGGATAATAACTTAGTTGCAGCTATGATCCGCATGCGCAATCACAACGGACAACTGAAAATTTTAAATTTTCATCACGACTTCCAAAACTGCTAAGACAAGCAACTCCTCTTCACCCCGATAACAACGAGCAATGGGATAACATCTCCCGATCTCTTTGTTCCACTGCAATAGAGCGGCTCAAGAACAAAGCGCCTGGAGCAGACGGTATACAGTCTGAGCTGTTCAAAGCCGTCGGCGAAGAGCTAGTTGGAAGCGTGAAGCAGCTGCTAATCACAATTTGGTCCGACGAGTACATTCCAAAAGACTGAAATCTCAGTGTACTTTGCCCAATCCTTAAGAATGGTGATCCCGCTGTTTGCGCCAACAACCGTAGGGCAAGCCTTCTAAATAACGCATATACGGTCCTTTGGACAATACTGTGTAAAAGACTTCAGGGCTGGCCTTTATCGTCTCGATCAGACACACTAACTCTTTCAATTAGCACAAGCCTTTCAAAATGAACTTACATTTTATTTGTCAGTTTGCCAACTGTCTGATTCGATAGACCACGTAATTTTTTTCTTGGTGGATTATACAACAGAACCAAATCTTTATCTTAGAATTCATCGCCTAGTTAAATCTGGCCTTCATCTTATCACTCATAATTTGTGTACGCTGTCTAACAAGGTCATACGCTTCTCTCGACGCTTCCTTACAGATTTTAGACATTTCTCTTCCGTATCTCCGCCCAGCGCCACTTACTCCAAACTTCAGATCTCTTGGCAATCAAAGTACACTGCCTAAAATAACCTTAGCTGGAGTTTTTCCCTTCGATCAGATCTAACAGGTAACCGCAGTAGAGAAATTGACCCTGCCAGGTTTTTTCATATGCCTTTATTGTCAATAAGAACTATCAAATCAGTATGTTGAAAACAAAAGTTGACAAATCACAAATTCAATTTACCCAAAATAAATAAATACAAAATGTACATTTTCATTTCAGAATTTAATGTTTGAGTCTTGAGACAGAGTTGGGCATCAAGTGTACGCGTTTTGCGCCCGCAACCAATTCACAGTACTCGAAATGATCTATGGACTCCACATTGTTTCCGTGAACGAGATGCTACAAGCTCTGACTAACAATTTTTCGGCGTGGCTTTTGCGGCAATTTGTATAAAGAAACTCCGCCTTTTACTAGCTGTTTCTTGCTGAGAACGCACTTTTCTACCTCTGTACAAGTTATATAGTACTTCACAATTTTTCCCTTATTTTGTAAACGACTTCAGACAAAGCTTGTGGATGAATACCAGTTTCTATTCATTCTATGCATATATCCAACGCCACAGGATTTAGTCCAGTATTAAGCAATTTAGAAATGCTGCATACGTTATATTTCATTGTGGAAGATTTTCGCAAGTTTAGATATTTAGAACAGATATCAGGTTCCTTACTTAAAGATTGCTCGCCTAATATTTTTGCCTCATTCCTCATTTTGTAAAATATATCGACATATCCAAATATCGATATTTTTTTTAGAGCATAATACCACGGTATATACAGTACGCCAACACTTCGATAATTTATCGGAAAAATTCACCCCCCAAAAGGACTTGGGCCTCGTGTTACTCTTTTTAACCAAAAAAATCTTTTAACAGGGTTTTGTGCAGTAAGGAAATACACAAGTTTTATTTTATTCATTAATAAATAAAAAAGGCGCGTATAGAACAAGTTTACAGCTTGTACTACTTCATTAAAGATATCTTATATTTGTAATTGCTGAAGTGAGGACTACACACAAAGCTCGTGAACGTTAAATTCAATACAATTTTAAAGCGACTTTGTTCAGGCGCATAGAGGTGGTAGTGGCCTCGGCTTATTTTCCCGGAGACAACTCCAATGTCCCAACCCGCGAGACACAAGCACTGGTGCACTACTGCAGAGGTAAGAAGCTACCCCTCATCATTGGTTGCGACGCAAACGCACACAACTAGGAGTGGGACAGCAAGGACACGAACCGCAGGGGTGAGTCATTATTAGAATTCATCATTAGCGAAGACAAAAGCATACATAATGTTGGTAATAAGCCTACATTTGTCACAAGGGCCAGAGAGGAGGTACTTGACATCACACTCAGATGGGGACTGCCTTTTTCTGCGGTCTCTCAGTGGCGGGTCTCACCGGAGCCGTCACTGTCGGACCATAGGATTATCAGATTCGAGCTGGGGGTGGAAGTCCCAACAGGTTTCCCAGGCAGGAACCCAAAAAGGGCAAACTGGGATAGGTATAGAGATGTTTTAAGATTGAATCTGCATAGAGCAGATTCCAGGCACAATAAAGGTCGCTGTATGGAGTTAGAGGCTAGGGTAAACGATCTAAATGAGGTCATGGTTGACGCATTTAACCATAGCTGTCCCGAGACAAAACCAATGGGGAGGTCACAAGCCCCATGGTGGTCTCGGGAGCTCGGGGTGCTCAGAAAACAAGTGAGACGGCTCTTCAACAGAGCAAAACGTGATGGGCACTGGGACGAGTACTCAGCCAAACTAACGAAGTATAGCAAAGAAATCAGGAAAGCTAAGCGTGACAGTTTAAGTTATTCTGTGAAGGCATTCAGGCAACTCCGGTGGCCGCTAGGCTTCACAAAGCCCTAGCGAAAGGAAGCCCAGATATCAGGTCAGCAATAAGACTACCTGATGGCACGTACACGGGATCAGAAAGAGAAAGATCGCTGGCCCTGCTTAGGGCGCATTTTCCGGATGCTGGGGCGGCCCCTCGGGCTGTGCTGCTTAGGAGCCCTAGGCCTTCGACAGACTGGTCAGAATCAAGAAGATTGATCACCTGGAGGTCTGTCGTTTGGGCCATCGGCTCCTTTGAACCTTACAAAGCCCCTGGGGTAGACGGCATCAGACCGGTGATGATGAAGCGGGGTGGTGAGTAACTCATCCCTCAACTGATCAAAATAATGAGGGACAGTCTAGCACTAGCTCCCATCCCAGAGGTGTGGCGCAGAGCCCAAGTCATCTTCATCCAAAAGGTAGGGAAGAAAGATTACTCCCTAGCTAAATCATTCAGGCCGATTAGTCTCACCTCCTTTGTGTTCAAAGCAATGGAGAAAATCCGGGTAGGCAGATCCGGGAGGCCTTTGTGTGTGGAGAATCTGTGCTCTGCGCTTTCCTAGACATCGAGGGGGCGTTCGACAACACCTCTCACGGAAGCGTGGACAAAGCACTGGAGAAAAGAGGAATCCAGCTTACTATACGCAGGTGGATAGCGGCGCTACTAAATACTAGAATTGCTGAAACTGTAACTGGAAACAATACAGAGCAGCTAAGAACAACAAGAGGATGCCCACAAGGAGGGGTTCTGTCTCCCCTCCTGTAGAGCCTAGTAGTGGATGGACTTCTACAGACTCTGACTGACAATGGAATCCGCTGCCAAGGATATGCGGATGACATCGTCGTTATTGCAAGAGGAAAGTTCGCCAGCACTCTGTGCGACGTGGTCCAGAGGGGCCTTAATCTGGCAAAGAGATGGTGCACGGAGGTGGAACTTAATATCAACCCCTCTAAAACGAACATCATCCTCTTCACCAGAAAAAAAAAGATACAGAATTTGAAGGACATTAGGGTGGGAGGGGTCAGAATTGAACCCTCCAGTGAAGTCAGGTATCTAGGTCTCATCCTGGACTCCAGACTGAGGTGGAACAAACATTTAGATACCTGGAACATTTCCATATTGGAAAACAGAATTCTAACGAGCACTTTACAGTGGTACACGGATGGCTCAAAAACCCCGGAAGGCATTGGGGCGGGAGTCTACGGTCCGAGAGCTAAGATCTCACACACGGTGAAGGAGGTGCTGAGGGAAGAGTTTAAGAGATTAAGGGATCTACACTGGAAAGGCATACCTGGACTGGTCCAGGCAAAGAGACTACTAGGGGGGTATAATAACAAAAGGAACAAACTACTGATAAACCTCCCTAAGGCCAAACTCCGTATCCTAACAGGCATTCTGACAGGGCATTGTAGACTGAAAGGCCACATGTGCCAGATGGGGATCTGGTCGAACGACCAGTGTCGTTACTGTGACCTTGCCAGGGAAACCCCAACTCACCTACTTCTGGAGTGCGATGCCGTAGCGCGAAGAAGGAGAGGTGCATAGGAACAATATGGCCCAAAGATGAGCACATACAATCCCTACCCCAGGATCGATCTTTCGATTCCTGGAGATGCTGGGGCTGGTTGAGATGCTGTAAAGTACATGAGGGCACAATAGACCCATCGGTCGCAGTGCTAACCTCACATTCATATCTATCTGTTCATGTAAAATTACAGCTTCCACGAACAAAGTTTAATCGAGCTATAAAGCTATACATAGTTCTAAAGAATATCTTCACAAAACTGTGTCCGTGCGAGTTGAGCTAATAGGTAGTTCGTATAATTCTTTTGCATATGGTTTGTTTTACATTTTCAATTTGCTTTATTTTAAATTGATCTTCAAATGCTGCTTAAGGTCATACGCATGTTAATTTTTTTTTGACATAATAAGAATGAAAACTAATTCTAAAAAATATTTACTGCTGGAATTTTAAATGCATATTTTAAACCGACGCTTAGATAGCAATTTAGACTTACGTTATTTATATACAATAATATTTTCGTATATATGTATTTATTATACAAGTATATATTTTAATACACAAATGCTTATAATTTTTTGCAATTTTTCTGTTCTGATTAAATTTTTCAAACGGAATAGAATGAAAACGTATTTTCGAAGGAAAATGATCCCTGGCAAATCACTTTTGATCCCCAGTATATATATCCCGTCAGTATTTATATACTTTGCAGTCTCCATGGTTCGAAGTACATATGTATGTATTTCAAAAATGGAACAAGAAATAAAATTCGAGCGTGATTAGCTGCAATACGGGCATTTTAATTAAAATCACAACAAGTAAAGAGAAGGTACTGGAGTTGAAATTAGTCGCATCGACGAAAGAGAAATGCAACAATATATATTGACGGTATTGCGATCCATATCCATTGATTTCAAAATTTCTAATTATTTTGCAATCCGTATTACTATACACCAATATTGCATGCTGCACGTTAAAAAAATAACACGGTACTTGGATCACGTCAAAAAATACTGAACGTGTGACAATGCCCAATGCCATAAATCTGTTACCAACATCGTGATATGTATGTACATATGTATGTATATATTAATTTAAGTTTTTACAAATCTATGCACTTGTAAATTTTGTATATTTGGACATATTCAGAAATCTTCACCATGAATATCGAGCTACACACAATACAAAACAAATCAGCCTGAATCCATGGAAGTGGACAATATAGAAAGTAATCACGAAGAGGGTGAAAATTTTCAGTCTCAGGCCGACACCATAACTTACCGTTAGTTAAACTAAACATCGGAAATGACGAAATAGTATGCTTAATAGACACAGGCTCAAATACATCTCTTCTCGGAGAAGACAAACGAAATATAAACGACTTGAACTCGCAAAACCTATGCATTTTAGGACATTAGATGGGAATATAGGTGTTAATACCGAAGTTATCACACCCCTACCAACACAATTTAACGAAAAAAGCCTTATGAGTGGGAAATTTACGAAATTAGAAAACAAAAAATTTGACGGAATACTCGGACAGAATATACTAAAACCAATGGACGCAATAATTAACCTTAAAGATGGATAAATCGAGATCCACAATGTAAAGACGAAGTTCATCGATACATGTCCACATAATTACGAGGACATACATACACACACTTGAAACTACAAAAGTAGACAACACGATTACGCAAAAGCTAATGCGTGAAGACATAAACGACGAAGTTAAAGGTTTACTTCAGAAAATAGTCAACGACAACGCTGATTTATTCTTCCAGGAAGGACAAAACTTTCCCATACACATGAAGTAAAACATGAAATCATTACAACAACTGATAGGCCCGTATATTCTAAAATATACCGATATCCTCAAATTTATGAGGAAGAAATAAACAAGCAAATGAAAGAAATGTTGGAACATGGTATTATTAGGGAAAGCTGTTTACCTTATAACTCCCCACTGTGGATTGTCCCCAAAAAAGTGAATAAATCCGGCAAGAAAAAATGGCGTCTCGTTATAGACTATAGAGCCTTAAACGATATTACAGTCAGTGACAAATTTCCTATACCCAACATCGAAAATATACTAGAAAAATTGGGAAGAGCCCAATACTTCACAACATTAGATTTGGCTAAGGGTTTTTACCAGATTCTCATAAAAAAGGAAGACAGAGCGAAACCCGCATTTTCCACGCCACTAGGCTAATGAATTCAGTCTTGAGCGACTACATTAATAAAATATGTGTCGTTTACCTGGACGACATCCTTATATTTAGTACCACAGCACAAGAACACATGGACAACATTAAGAAAATCTTGGATAGGCTAAGACAACATAACCTACAAATCCAACTAGACAAATGTAACTTCTTCGCTACAAACACGGAATATCTAGGGCATATCCTGACAACAGATGGAGTCAAGCCAAATCCCACTAAAGTGGAGGCAATCCAAAAACTTAAGCTGCCGCAAACAGCAAAACAAATAAAATCGTTTTTAAGAGCAACTGGATACTACCGTAAGTTCATAAAAAATAACGCTAAAATAGCTCAAGCTATGACGAAGTACCTGAAAAAGGACACAAAAGTGAATGTGCACGACACACAATATATGGACGCCTTTTACAAATTAAAACAATTATACATTTTTCCGCCGATACTGAAGTATCCAGACTTCAAAAAGAAATTCGAAATCGTTACAGACGCTAGCGACTACGCTATAGGAGCTGCATTAATGCAAGCAGGTCATCCGATATGCTATGCAAGTAGAAATTTGAATGACCATAAGAAAAAATTTCCACTACGGAAAAGGAACTTCTTGCCTTAGTATGGGCAGTCAACTATTTTAGACCCTATGTTTATGGTAGAAAGTTCGATTTATTAACAGACCACCAACAACTCAAGTGGCTACAAACGAAATACAGGGGGAAGGACATTAACCCAAGATTACAAAGATGGATACTGAAATTGGGGGAATATGATGTTAACATCGGTTACATTAAAGGAAAGGAAAACTCCCTAGCTGACTTCTTAAGTAGAATAAATAGTGAAACAGGTGATATTTACTTGACAAACGCAGACGCACAAGCAGAGGATAACATAGACAACATGAGCACTCGTGCAACAATACATTCTCAGGAGGAAGAACTCAATGATCACTCTCCAATTCTAGATACAGTAGGTGTATAAGAAAACACCGTACTTAGCTAGCGAGCGACTGACTCAATGAACTTCCCTTCTTTAACTAACAACTTTATTTTCAAGACAAAGCATCCAGTACATCAAAAGCGGTGCTTATACATATGTATAAATGCATAACAATATGTATGTATGTATTATAAGTATAACTTGTTGAATGTGCATATGTAGGTAAGGTATATTGTAAATATGTATGTACATGTGTAAATTGAAATGTATTACTATGTTAACGTGTGAAAGGAAAAATACTAGGCAGGCGACAGCATTTACCTACGTACATATGTATACATAACGCTACAATCAGGCGATTTAAGCTGGACATAGGCGCAGTGTCGGTATGTATGCTAGGTAAACGGCGACGATACCTACCTACGTACATATATACATAACGCTACAATCAGGCGATTTAAGCTGCACATAGGCGGAGTCTCGGTATACAAAAAAGGGGGGAATACACCGGGAGAAATTACTTCAGTCTCAAACATCCTGCCCGGCTGAGCCCTCGCGGTTCAGAACTTCGTCTTTTATTCCAGTAAGCCTTACCAACTTTTGTATTGGGCGCTGACATTGGCGTTTGACGTACGTACCTCCTGGAGTTAACTGGTGTCCATTGTATTCAACAGTAACGATGCGGACAAGGCCATCGCTGCCTGGATGGATGTCAGTTATCCGACCCATTTGCCAGCACCCATTTCGGATGAGAACTACATCATCTCGTTGTAGGTTCGGTTCAGGTCTCATTCACTTACTGCGCGCTTGGAGCGAATTCAAATATTCATTCTGCCAACGACGCCAGAAACTTTCGTACATACGTTGCAAGCGTTGCCAGTAATGTAGGCGATTATCTTGAATATCCGGTAGCGGTGGTTCCGGGCGACAATTCAGTGGACGGCCAATTAAGAAGTCACCCGGCGACAGGGCTAGGCCGCCTTCTAGATTGTCGTGTAATGCTAAAAGTGGCCGTGAATTAAGACATGCTTCTATCTTTGTTAGGAGGAGCTCGTTGTAGCGCAAAGAATGACGGCCCATAATTCGCAGTAAATGCTTCTTGGCCGAGCGAACAGCAGCCTCCCAAATTCCTCCATGGTGTGGTGCGGAAGGAGCAATGAATTTCCATTGCGTCCCCATTCCAGCAATGTGCTGTTGGGCATATTCAGATACCCATGCCTGCAAATCTTCACGCATTTGCCGGTCAGCTGAACTGAGTGCCGTTGTCGCTGAAGACCTTAGCGCAAATACCACGACGACTCACAAAGCGATCGTAGACGTCTAGGAATGACCTGGTACTCAAATCCTCAGCAAGCTCTATATGGACAGCTCGTGACGCCATGCACACGAATATAGCTGCGTAGGTTTTTGTTGTTGCAGTTGATCTCTTGCCACCTATGCGTACATGAAATGGGCCACAATAATCCAGACCGCTATTAGAAAAAGGTGGCGCCACCAGTACCCGCTCTCGGGGCAGTGCTGCCATTTGCTGCCTTTGAAGCATTTGTTGATGTCGCCGACACAAGGTGCATCTCCAAATATATGTTTTCACCTGTGAGCGCATATGCATCACCCAAAATCTCTGGCGCAAGTATTGCAAAATTTGCTGGATACCGCCATGAAGGCAGCGGAGGTGGGCATCAGCGATGAGTAAGTTCCCAAAGGCACCCTTGGGAATAATCATAGGATGTCTTTGGTCGTCGCTAATTTCTGCATAATTGAGGCGCCCACCAACTCGAAGTACCCCTGCAGCATCCACATATGGGTTAAGTGTTAAGAGATGACTTCGACTATCGATCCTAGAATTTGATATAAGAGCATTAATTTCGCTTCTATATTCCTTACCTTGAACCTGCTTAACAGTCACAAGCAGGGCCCATTCGTATTCTTCCGCTGTCATTGCTCTACCTCTCTGACCCCTGAACAACGGAAGAAAGCGTCTTAGTCGCGCAGTTGTATTCAGGACACGACCTAGTGTGCTAAACTTCTCAATAAGAGGTATCCGATGGCCATATGCTGATGTCATGAGCAATTGATGATCTCCGCGAATAGCGACTAGTGTACGTGGGGGGTGCCGTTCCATATTATGAGCCTGCTGTTGATCCTGAGTCAGTTCTGGTATGGCTACATTGCCTCCATAGTTCAACTGATAAGAAGGTGGACCTCTCCACCACAATGAATGATTCTGAAGAGCTGCAGGCATATATCCCCTACTCGCACAATCCGCCGGATTGAACTCGGAGCGAATGTGACGCCAATTTCCAACATCTGTATTAGCCTGTATAAAGGCAACACGATTAGCGACGAACTGCTTTAACGAAAATACCGACTTGCGAATCCGGCAAGAAAAAATGGCGTCTCGTTATAGACTATAGAGCCTTAAACGATATTACAGTCAGTGACAAATTTCCTATACCCAACATCGAAAATATACTAGAAAAATTGGGAAGAGCCCAATACTTCACAACATTAGATTTGGCTAAGGGTTTTTACCAGATTCTCATAAAAAAGGAAGACAGAGCGAAACCCGCATTTTCCACGCCACTAGGCTAATGAATTCAGTCTTGAGCGACTACATTAATAAAATATGTGTCGTTTACCTGGACGACATCCTTATATTTAGTACCACAGCACAAGAACACATGGACAACATTAAGAAAATCTTGGATAGGCTAAGACAACAAAACCTACAAATCCAAATAGACAAATGTAACTTCTTCGCTACAAACACGGAATATCTAGGGCATATCCTGACAACAGATGGAGTCAAGCCAAATCCCACTAAAGTGGAGGCAATCCAAAAACTTAAGCTGCCGCAAACAGCAAAACAAATAAAATCGTTTTTAGGAGCAACTGGATACTACCGTAAGTTCATAAAAAATAACGCTAAAATAGCTCAAGCTATGACGAAGTACCTGAAAAAGGACACAAAAGTGAATGTGCACGACACACAATATATGGACGCCTTTTACAAATTAAAACAATTATACATTTTTCCGCCGATACTGAAGTATCCAGACTTCAAAAAGAAATTCGAAATCGTTACAGACGCTAGCGACTACGCTATAGGAGCTGCATTAATGCAAGCAGGTCATCCGATATGCTATGCAAGTAGAAATTTGAATGACCATAAGAAAAAATTTCCACTACGGAAAAGAAACTTCTTGCCTTAGTATGGGCAGTCAACTATTTTAGACCCTATGTTTATGGTAGAAAGTTCGATTTATTAACAGACCACCAACAACTCAAGTGGCTACAAACGAAATACAGAGGGAAGGACATTAACCCAAGATTACAAAGATGGATACTGAAATTGGGGGAATATGATGTTAACATCGGTTACATTAAAGGAAAGGAAAACTCCCTAGCTGACTTCTTAAGTAGAATCAATAGTGAAACAGGTGATATTTACTTGACAAACGCAGACGCACAAGCAGAGGATAACATAGACAACATGAGCACTCGTGCAACAATACATTCTCAGGAGGAAGAACTCAATGATCACTCTCCAATTCTAGATACAGTAGGTGTATAAGAAAACACCGTACTTAGCTAGCGAGCGACTGACTCAATGAACTTCCCTTCTTTAACTAACAACTTTATTTTCAAGACAAAGCATCCAGTACATCAAAAGCGGTGCTTATACATATGTATAAATGCATAACAATATGTATGTATGTATTATAAGTATAACTTGTTGAATGTGCATATAGGTAAGGTATATTGTAAATATGTATGTACATGTGTAAATTGAAATGTATTACTATGTTAACGTGTGAAAGGAAAAATACTAGGCAGGCGACAGCATTTACCTACGTACATATGTATACATAACGCTACAATCAGGCGATTTAAGCTGGACATAGGCGCAGTGTCGGTATGTATGCTAGGTAAACGGCGACGATACCTACCTACGTACATATATACATAACGCTACAATCAGGCGATTTAAGCTGCACATAGGCGGAGTCTCGGTATACAAAAAAGGGGGGAATACACCGGGAGAAATTACTTCAGTCTCAAACATCCTGCCCGGCTGAGCCCTCGCGGTTCAGAACTTCGTCTTTTATTCCAGTAAGCCTTACCAACTTTTGTATTGGGCGCTGACATTGGCGTTTGACGTACGTACCTCCTGGAGTGAACTGGTGTCCATTGTATTCAACAGTAACGATGCGGACAAGGCCATCGCTGCCTGGATGGATGTCAGTTATCCGACCCATTTGCCAGCACGCTGGTGGCAAGTTCTCATTTCGGATGAGAACTACATCATCTCGTTGTAGGTTCGGTTCAGGTCTCATCCACTTACTGCGCGCTTGGAGCGAATTCAAATATTCATTCTGCCAACGACGCCAGAAACTTTCGTACATACGTTGCAAGCGTTGCCAGTAATGTAGGCGATTATCTTGAATATCCGGTAGCGGTGGTTCCGGGCGACAATTCAGTGGACGGCCAATTAAGAAGTCACCCGGCGACAGGGCTAGGCCGCCTTCTAGATTGTCGTGTAATGCTAAAAGTGGCCGTGAATTAAGACATGCTTCTATCTTTGTTAGGAGGAGCTCGTTGTAGCGCAAAGAATGACGGCCCATAATTCGCAGTAAATGCTTCTTGGCCGAGCGAACAGCAGCCTCCCAAATTCCTCCATGGTGTGGTGCGGAAGGAGCAATGAATTTCCATTGCGTCCCCATTCCAGCAATGTGCTGTTGGGCATATTCAGATACCCATGCCTGCAAATCTTCACGCATTTGCCGGTCAGCTGAACTGAGTGCCGTTGTCGCTGAAGAGCTTAGCGCAAATACCACGACGACTCACAAAGCGATCGTAGACGTCTAGGAATGACCTGGTACTCAAATCCTCAGCAAGCTCTATATGGACAGCTCGTGACGCCATGCACACGAATATAGCTGCGTAGGTTTTTGTTGTTGCAGTTGATCTCTTGCCACCTATGCGTACATGAAATGGGCCACAATAATCCAGACCGCTATTAGAAAAAGGTGGCGCCACCAGTACCCGCTCTCGGGGCAGTGCTGCCATTTGCTGCCTTTGAAGCATTTGTTGATGTCGCCGACACAATGTGCATCTCCAAATATATGTTTTCACCTGTGAGCGCATATGCATCACCCAAAATCTCTGGCGCAAGTATTGCAAAATTTGCTGGATACCGCCATGAAGGCAGCGGAGGTGGGCATCAGCGATGAGTAAGTTCCCAAAGGCACCCTTGGGAATAATCATAGGATGTCTTTGGTCGTCGCTAATTTCTGCATTATTGAGGCGCCCACCAACTCGAAGTACCCCTGCAGCATCCACATATGGGTTAAGTGTTAAGAGATGACTTCGACTATCGATCCTAGAATTTGATATAAGAGCATTAATTTCGCTTCTATATTCCTTACCTTGAACCTGCTTAACAGTCACAAGCAGGGCCCATTCGTATTCTTCCGCTGTCATTGCTCTACCTCTCTGACCCCTGAACAACGGAAGAAAGCGTCTTAGTCGCGCAGTTGTATTCAGGACACGACCTAGTGTGCTAAACTTCTCAATAAGAGGTATCCGATGGCTATATGCTGATGTCATGAGCAATTGATGATCACCGCGAATAGCGACTAGTGTACGTGGGGGGTGCCGTTCCACATTATGAGCCTGCTGTTGATCCTGAGTCAGTTCTGGTATGGCTACATTGCCTCCATAGTTCAACTGATAAGAAGGTGGACCTCTCCACCACAATGAATGATTCTGAAGAGATGCAGGCATATATCCCCTACTCGCACAATCCGCCGGATTGAACTCGGAGCGAATGTGACGCCAATTTCCAACATCTGTATTAGCCTGTATAAAGGCAACACGATTAGCGACGAACTGCTTTAACGAAAATGGCGACTTGCGAATCCAATGTAGTACTATGGTGGAATCGCTCTAGAGTGTGTAAGGTACGTGCTCCAGACGTAGCGCCCGACTAACGTTACGTAGAGTTACTACAAGCAGGTGAGCCGCACAAAGTTCTAAGCGCGGTATCGTAATTTGCTTCACTGGTGCCACCTTAGTTTTCGCAGCAGCTAGAGCCATTTGGGAATCGCTCTCTGGTGTGATACTACTTATGTAGACAACTGCGGCGTATGCCTTCGAACTGGCGTCACAGAACCCTTGAAGCGTTATAACGGAAGAAGATGAGATGCCTAACCAACGAGGTACACGAATTTGTGCCAATTCACGAAGGCTGTTGTGAAATATGAGCCACTGATCCCGCAGATCTGTGGTCAGCGGAGTATCCCAATTGAGGTCTGCTTTCCACAGCGTCTGAATAAAAATCTTTGCCAAGACAACAACTGGCGCCAACAGACCAATCGGGTCATACAACTTGGCTACGTCACTCAAAACGGTGCGCTTTGTTGGAGGCTCATGTGATTCTGAAAATCTCACCTTGAAAAACAAGTCGTCGCTTAGAGGGTTCCAATGCAATCCTAAAACGGTAGCATCGGAGGAGTTACACAATCCAATTTCAGTGTTTGAATTCTCTGGGTCGGTGATTGCTGCAAGTGTTCTGGAACAGTTCGAGTTCCATTTGTCAAGAATGAAATAACCCTGGCGAAGGATGGCATCGATATCATGCGCACAGTGAACAGCATCATCAGCAGAATCGAAACTTTTCAGGTAGTCGTCAACGTAAAACCCATCGAGGATACTGTTTCTCGCAGTCACTGCCCGGCTGACGTTTCCAATTATTTCATAGTTGTCTACAGCACATTGGCGCAATGAACGAATTGCATTGTACGGCCCGCTTGTCATACCGTACGTTACCGTTGCCAACTCGAAGATACGCAGTGGTTCGATTGGAGACTCTCGCCACAAGATGCGTTGCCACTTGCGGTGTAATGGGTTGATCTCGACCTGCCGAAACATTTTTTTAACATCAGCCGTTATTGCAACCCGATATTGCCGGAATCGATGAAGAATGTCGATCAGATTATCTGGAAGCTGTGGGCCTGAAAACTGTGTGTCGTTTAGAGATACCCCATTTGTAGTTTTGCAGGATGCGTTAAATACAACACGAAATTTCCCCGTAACCGCATGATGGGGAATGTAATAGCACTGTGTTAAGTCTAGGGAGTCATCATCGACTGCGTTCATGTGGCCAAGTGCTATGTATTCTTGCTAGTCTATTCTATGTAGTTATTGCGAAGCTCGGAGTCCCCGGCTAACCTTCGTTCAAGGTGGAAAAAATTACGTCGCACTGCTTGATACAAATCACCCAAAGCTGGCGCATATGGACGGAAAGGGATTTGGACACTATAGCGGCCGTCTGCTAACCGCCGTACCGTGTCGATGAAAATGCGTTCGCATGGGTCTGTTGAGAGGTCAGTTGTAGGGTTACCCTCCTCGACCTGCCAAAATTTCGATAGTGGCTCATCCAGTCGCTGTTCACTGATGCATTTGGTAATGGTTAGAGCGCGTTTTGTATCATTTGATTCGCTGACCGTAGCAGGGCCAAACACAACCCAACCGAGGCGGGTACGGAGCGCGCATGGCTCGTCGGAGGAACCCGCAGCAATTCCATCAGCAATAAATGCTGGCCAAATATCCGCGCCTATAAGTAAATCGATTTTGTCAGGTGTGCCAAATGTTGGATCGGCTAACTGAAGAGCTGCGATGTGATTCCAAGCGAGTGTATCAACCTTGCACCCTGGTGTTGGTTTAGTGATCTTCTGCAGGATATGTACTTCAAACTGCAGCAAAAATGTGTCGTCAATACTGGATCGCATTTGAATCGTTGTGGTACCCTTGGTGTACGCAGATGCACTTGAAGCTATCCCTTCCACGCGAATCTCGCCCAAGATTCTGCGAAGGTTGAGAAGTTTAAACATGGATTCACTGAGAAAGCTCACCTGAGATCCGATGTCGCATAATGCACGGCAATTGTGCAGATCTCCATAACGATCAAAGAGTAGCACTCTGGCCGTCGCAAGCAAGATGGTCCGGTCACCCTGGACAATGAATGACTGGACCTCATTCATCTGTCATTGGTTACGTGAGTATACTTGTGGCCCTACTGAGCCAGAGAGTACCACACTGTGCGCATTCGATGACGATGAAGGACTAGTTACTGTTGCGGATGCTGACTGTGGTGTATATGCATTCCCTTGCCTTATAGTTTCAGTTGTGTCTGCACCGCGACAGAGCAGCGTGGTGTGCTTTTGCTGACAACTGGAACATACACCAGACGAGCACTGACGAACGGTATGCCCCGATCGGAGGCAGTTAAAGCATACCGCTAGGCGTTTAACAACTTCCCACCGTTCTTGTATCTGCAGGTTGCAAAACTGTTGGCACCTCATGAGACGGTGGCTGCCGGAGCAGTGTAGGCAAGTAACAACTGCAGCCGAAGCCGGTGACTTCGTAGAGGCAACATGAGCCTTGACTGTACGCAAGGCTATACGTCGCGAAGAGGACTGCATGCTAACGGACCATGGGGAAGAGTTTATGTTGTTGGCACGTCGCTCAACAAAGATTAACAAGTCTTTTAACTTCGGTATGTCGACGGTTGCAAGGCTCATACCCCATTCGTTACGTGTTGCTGTCGGTAGTTTCGGCAAAATTACGGGAACTGCTATTGCATCCCAGTGTTGCACTGGAACGCCCATTACGGCAAGTGCACGAAATGAATTGCGCACACAATCAATGATGGTTCGCAGCGCAAGTGGGGTCTCCGCTGGGTTATCTGGTAGGTCAAGGAAGCTCCTTACATGTGTCTCTGACAATAGACGCGGGTTGTCGTAGCGGCGCTTCAACTCAGACCACACCTCTTCGTACCCTCCAGTATACAACCCACCAATCATCGGAACATTCTCTTGGTCGACACACTGGCGCAGCTTATTCAATTTGTAGCTACGATCAAAATCTGAACGGTTATGAACCATGGCCTCGAATAAATCCTTAAAGGCCAACCAATTCGTAGCCTTGCCGTCGAATTTGGGAATTGATACAGGATCCAAGCGCATTTCTGCCATCTGGTTGATGGAAGTCGTGGCCTGAACTGGTTTCTGCGAAGCCATATGGCGCTGTAATGTGATGCATATTGTGGTGTATAACGCTTCTGCTGAAGCGAACAACTCGTCATGTGCTGTAACCTCATCTGCCTCCGCCTTGCTGACTAGATCGAAATGATGCTGTACAAACCGATCAAAATGTTGCTTTCCTCGGCTGAATAAAAACTCACACTCCACCTTATCGGGATCGAACTTTGCGTCCTGGACTTCTTTTCCTAGGCGCACCATTGAAGCATGGGCTGAGGCTCGTAACTTTAATGCAGCCATTGAATTAAACGGAGTTCAGGTGATCGCAAGTTCCTCACAGGAGGCACCAAAATGTATAAGAAAATACCGTACTTAGCTAGCGAGCGACTGACTCAATGAACTTCCCTTCTTTAACTAACAACTTTATTTTCAAGACAAAGCATCCAGTACATCAAAAGCGGTGCTTATACATATGTATAAATGCATAACAATATGTATGTATGTATTATAAGTATAACTTGTTGAATGTGCATATGTAGGTAAGGTATATTGTAAATATGTATGTACATGTGTAAATTGAAATGTATTACTATGTTAACGTGTGAAAGGAAAAATACTAGGCAGGCGACAGCATTTACCTACGTACATATGTATACATAACGCTACAATCAGGCGATTTAAGCTGGACATAGGCGCAGTGTCGGTATGTATGCTAGGTAAACGGCGACGATACCTACCTACGTACATATATACATAACGCTACAATCAGGCGATTTAAGCTGCACATAGGCGGAGTCTCGGTATACAAAAAAGGGGGGAATACACCGGGAGAAATTACTCCAGTCTCAAACGGTAGGTAATCGCTTCTCTACCCAACTAATCCTTACGGATTATAAAAGTAGAGAGATAGAAATTTTCGGTAATAGAAGAAAGATATTTATTAGCTTAGATAATATTATCAGCGGTTTTATGTCCGACATCTTCCGAAGATTTCTCAAAACAGGAAAAGAGGGAATTTTTTCCGAACTTCCCGACAGTGAATATAATATCGTACAACAAAAATTAATAGAACTGTTTAATGGAAGAATTAAATTCTTCAAATGTTCGTACCATGCTAAAGAGATGCGGGACGAAGACGAATCATTCAGATACATAAAAAATTATCACTTCACCGAAACTGGCCACTCAGGCATCAATGATAATTATGAAGGATTAAAAAAGCTCATATACTACAAAAATGTAAAACAACTTTTTCAAAAATGTATCAACAATTGCGATATATGTTGCCAAACTAAATACGATAAGAAACCATTAAAACCAAAATTCCATGTGACAGAAACACCAAAGGGCATAAATGAAATAGTACACTTGGACACTTACACGATTAAGAAACATAACTTTATGACCTTTATTGACAAATTTTCAAAATTTGCTGTAGCACTCTTCTTAGAAGATAAGAACAGCATTACGTTTGTTGAAACATTACGAATGTATTTCGCAATGAGAGGAAACCCTAAATTATTTATAACCGATAATAAATTTAATTCTGTAAACGTAAAAAACTTTTTAAGCAAGGAAGGAGTTGAAGTTCATTTCACCAAACCGAACAGTCATACAGGGAATTCAGATATAGAAAGTCTCCACAATACAATCGGAGAAAAATTTAGAATCATGGAATTAGAATATCCAAATTTATCCACAAGGGAGAAAATGTACAAAAGTATCCAAACCTACAATAATAATTTTCATTCCACACTGAAAGAAAGACCTGCAGACATAGCGTTAGGAAAAATTGACAAAAAGACAATCCATGATAGAATAAAAGAGTCTAAGGTGAAAAACATTAACAAGGTTAATATGAGATGAGAAGTTTATAACGAAAACGAAAACGAAAACGACCGCAACAATAATAACTGAGGACATAACAAGCGAAGACGGTTTTGCAGAAATTATACCACAAGAAATGGAAAATATTATTGACGCTCTGGAAAATTTAGCAAGAGATTCGAAACTAACCGAAAAAGAACACATTTTAACACAGGAATTTTTCACACTACGAAGTAAGCTTAACACCTTATTACCACACAAACAGAAAAGAGGACTTATCAACATACTAGGTACAACAATGAAATGGCTGTACGGAACCATGGGCGACGATGACAGACAGAATATAGAGGAGCATCTCAAACTTATTGACACAAACAACCACAATGCTATAGATGCTTTAAACAATAATATACAAATTAACGATAATTTTAACCAAACATTCCAAAATATTCAAAAAGCCATTGAATCAGACAGAATATAAATTTCCCTTAAACTCAACTCACTACAGTATGAAAATCGAGACATACATAAACAACTCATATACCTAGACATACTGCTGAGAATTAAAACGCTCAGTAATAGCATAGAACACATTCAAAATAACTTAGCATCAGCTAACAATTATAAATTTTTCCGCCCATACTGAAGTATCCAGACTTCAAAAAGAAATTCGAAATCGTTACAGACGCTAGCGACTACGCTATAGGAGCTGCATTAATGCAAGCAGGTCATCCGATATGCTATGCAAGTAGAACTTTGAATGACCATGAGAAAAAATTTTCAACTACGGAAAAGGAACTTCTTGCCATAGTATGGGCAGTCAACTACTTTAGACCCTATGTTTATGGTAGAAAGTTCGATTTATTAACAGACCACCAACCACTCAAGTGGCTACAAACGAAATACAGAGGGAAGGACATTAACCCAAGATTACAAAGATGGATACTGAAATTGGGGGAATATGATGTTAACATCGGTTACATTAAAGGAAAGGAAAACTCTCTAGCTGACTTCTTAAGTAGAATCAATAGTGAAACAGGTGATATTTACTTGACAAACGCAGACGCACAAGCAGAGGATAACATAGACAACATGAGCACTCGTGCAACAATACATTCTCAGGAGGAAGAACTCAATGATCACTTTCCAATTCTAGATACAGTAGGTAATCGCTCAACTCATATACCTAGACATACTGCTGAGAATTAAAACGCTCAGTAATAGCATAGAACACATTCAAAATAACACATTCAATAAGCATCAGCTAGACTGAACTTAATGTCCAGCAATATTTTAACCCCTGAGGAGATAAACATATACAATGTAGATATATTTAAACTAGAGAATATCGAACTAGGAACAGCCGCTTCCGCAGATAACATAATATTTTCAATAAAAATTCCGACAGACACAGCTGTAGCAAAACATTTATTTATAACGCCTTGTATAAACAAAAATTCAGAAGAACTACAATTCAAAAGTGAACATGTATTAGAAATAAGTAATATAAAATACACTTATTCAAAAAACGTATATCGAAAGAACTTAAAAATCTCAAACTCATGTGTAATCAAGAAGAACTGCAAGAAAATTAAAAATAATAAAGAAGAAATTATGGAAATTGAAAGAGGCTTAATAATTGTAAAAATCACAAAAGGAATTAAAATAAATAGTACATGTAATGAAAGATTTCTGAATCTAATAGGAACTAAGCTAATTTTATTCAATTATTGTAAAATTCATATTAAAAACGAAACCTTTAAAAATTTTAATAAATCATTTTCACAAAAATATGTAGTACATTACCTTGAATCAAATATAAACCTCGCACAGCTCGAACCAACGTTTGATGAATTAATTATTAACCAAATTGAAAACGCTCAGAAAATTGAAGAACTCACATTCCACAAGAAATCATATCAAATAAACATTTGGCTATCAATTTCATCCATTGTAGTAATTCTAATAGTTTTATTCGCAGTTTTAATTCATTTTACAAACAAACATAAAGCCATTGAACTTAACATTAATGCAAAAACCCAGGAGTGTTTTCAATCAAAGGAAAGGGAATTTACGTCACCTAGTCATTCCACTCAGAAAGACAATAGAATTGAAGTGGACTGGGCTTCGTAACATAACACCCAGAATATGTGGTATTACACCATCCCATAAAATGAGTGCAACGCCACTTAGCAATAATTAGCAATAAGAAATATACTGCTGACATATCACTAATATGTAATTGTGTCATTGAACCATTCCATTTCACAAGCAATATGCTTATTAGCTTGCAATGACACTTATGCAAACAGTAGAACGTAAGAAGGGTAGATGCAGGAGTTACTTCACCTTGCACCGGTGCCGGCATGTCGCGGACATGAGTCCCAATTTAATTGATTTTGATTAAATATTATTTTCATTGTGCGTGCGGGCGGCAACCTTTAGCTGTACATTATTGTAAATGCCTATTATTATTATTATTATTATCAGGGCATAGTAGCGCTGCGAAATAAAAAAAATCTATTGTGCTAACCCTTTAAGTTGTCACTCCATATTTAGGCTATTTATGAGACTAAGCACTTTGGAGGGTGTGATTGTCCATATTGTGGATGGAGATAACAGTCGCTCTCCAAGGTGTATTAGCCTAAGTCTACTTATACTCGTAAATGCCAAACTTTGTACATATTAATAACTTTCTTCTTGTAATTTTTTTTTTGCTTTGTCAGCGGTGTCACGGGATCTCCTAAGCCCGCTATTAAAAACTAAAAGTTCAGTATTCAAATAACCGCCGCCGCGGCCGCATTGTATTTCCGCCATTTAAATTTAACACTCCTTTTTAATCTTTCGCCACTTAGGCAATATATACATATATTTATAACTTTGCATTACTGATACATGAAAATTAACTAAAGTTTCGTGGATTATATATCATTAATCATAACTATCTCCGTCTCCTTTAAAAACCAAAGTATTTATCTAGCGCACCCTGCGCTTAAAGTTCGGCCATCTCCATGTGGCAACAGCAACTATTTTGCGGGTTTTGATTGAGTTTATTCATCTTGATCGGGTCTCAAATGGTATGCTTGACTTTTCTGTTTCTAAGCTAATTTTTATTAAAAATATAAATGAATTGTTAACCTAAGTTTATGCCTTAGTTTTCTCTACCTACTAGTCTGTAAGAATTATGTATTCATTAGACTGAATAAATAAATAAATGAATAAAAATTAGATCCTCTGCAAGGCCTTGAGGTCTAGAAAGGTATATTTGCGCATCGTCAGGATAGAGATGAAGGGATACATTTCTACAACATCTTTCAATGTCATTGATGTATAAAATAAATAAAACCGGCCCAAGGAAAGGACCCTGCGGTACACCAAATTCTATTGCCCCTAATCGCTAACGATTGTCTTTATAAACAACTCTTTGTTGTCTATTTTTTAAATAGCTTCCTATTAACTCCACTATGTTTATGACAAACGGTATCAAATGGTTTTGAAAAATCTAAAAGCGTAATACTATGTTTACATACATATAACCAGGTTATCCATTTTTTCGAGCTTAACTCTAAATCCATAATTAACTAGATTTCCCATACAAAATTGCGCTCATGGTAATCCGTAATTATGCAATAATCCTAGATTTTGAAGATACTTTTCTCCATACAACCCTGTGTTTTCAGTGTTATCGATAATTACTACAACGAATTAAAGGAGAAAAGTCAAAGTGAAAATTAAACGAAATGAACGCCGGCAAAGAAAAGAGGATTGTAAACATAATTTTATAATATATATTTATTAATAATAATAATAATCCCAACGGTTTTATCCCTCCATACCCGCCCGACCGACGCACGTTGCGCATCCGCATGACGCACGGATATATTAAAAAAAAAAATTTTTTTTTGGTTTTTTTTTTCATATATGTTGCGCCGAGTTATGAAAGGCAGAGGTTTGTCAAGTGTCGAAATTTAAAACTCGTCAGCTACAGAACAAATGCTCATCAGCTGATCGAATAGTAATATATATGTATGTATGTATCAATTATTGAGAGCATTGAGTATAGTTTTCTTTATGTAAAAAAGTGAGTCTCAAATATCAAAAGAACCGGAGTTAGTGTTAAAATCCTGACACAAACTACGGAGTGGCTCATTTAACTCAAAATTACTTTTACATGGCTTCAGAAGGAGAGGCCGGAAATGTCTTAAAATTGTGGAGGGAACTTTTAGTTTTATTTCGCTAAGTAGAGATGGGCAAGAGATCAAGTCAGTGAATTGACCAAAAATACAATGCCTAGCATTTCTCTGCGACTAGCAAGTGTAGGAAGATTAATGAGTTTTAAACGACTTATACATATATGGCGGCAGGTTGTACTGAGAATCCCAACGAAAATTCCTTAAAGCAAAAAGCAGAAATTGTTTTTGAATTGACTCTATTCGGTCGGAATGAACTTGATAGCGCGGGTTCCAAACAACAGATCCATATTCCAGTATGGGTCTCACTAACGTTGTGAACAGAGCCTTCGTGATGTAAGGGTCATTGAATTCTTTTCACCACCGTTTTACAAATGCAAAAACACCCTTGGCTTTGTTAACTGTAACATTTATGTGAAGATTAAAATTAAATTTCGGTCCATTGTAATTCAAAGATCAAAAAAGTTAAACATTTGTTTGAAATATTAATTTTGCAAGCATAAGGAAGAAGTCGATATTGGCAGGAGAAGTTGCCACAACTTCGAGGCTGCAAACGAAATTCGCATGTGTATGCAGACATGGCGGTGGAAATGGTGACCAGAGGCTTTATTTATTCCGTGTCACTAAACAAAAATTAATGTACATATTTTCTTACGTGCTTCCATAAACGCTTTGTGTTTTTTGTTATTTATTATAAAATATAATAATGCATTCCGCATGTGGATCGCCGTGAGGATTTTTTTGTAGTCTCACCTGTCGCCGTTTTTGAATTTTAGCCAACTGTTTATTACTGGCACAAATTGTACTATTGCATTTTTTTGTTCCATTTCTTTAACAGAAAATTACTAATTTACGCGTGAGATTATTAAAAATACCAAATTACCATCAAGAAAATACAATCACAGCAAATTTGAGAGCTGTTAATCAGGTTTGGCATTGATCTGACTATGAACGCGATTTAAACGAGAAATTTTGTCCTCACCCTCCGCGTTTGACTTGATTGCAAAAATGCAACTCATTTTTTCACACTCAGTGGCATGTGTAAAATTAAACTTCCGGCTGAATTTACAGATAAGCTACTCATTGAGTTCAAAAGCGTATTCTTCTTCTGTCGGTTTTACCAAAACAAAATCATTAATTTCGTCAACATCAATCGTGCAGTTACTTTTCAAGTCATAAGTGACTCCAAGGTTTCTTAAATTATTCCAAAGCACTTTGGGGGGGAGGTTGATATCGAGTTTTCTTTAAAAAAAGCACTTTTTAGCTCTGTTTCGCAGGAGTTTATATGCCATCCAATTTTCGTCACTTCTGTTTTTCCTCCACAAAAAATAACATTTATTTCGTGCATACGATTGTCGACTGCGTTCCGTACATATAGACGTGTTTTTGTCGGATCCAGCTATAATGTTTATTTCGATAATATATTACGTTTTATAAGAGTGACATTCAGTTTTTTAATTGTACGATAGTATAGCCTTTCGATTGGTGCAACCTAGAAAAGCTACCTTGGACACCAAATATTATATTTTTTTTTTTAATTTAATGTGCAAAATATTATCAAATCAGTGAACTAAGGGAAAAAGCGTCAAAAGAGAGATCAGTGCAGTTATGGGCTGTTGTTATAAATGCAAGTGCGCGATTCGAGGGGAATCAAGCCTCTGCTGCGCGGGAGTGTGCGGAAAAGAATATCACCAAACACTAAAATGCGCGGGAATAGATCAATCGAGCATCAATAACTTAGACTCAAATGCATATCTTCGATTTATGTGTGATGAGTGTCTACAATACATACATAACATTGATGAAGTTCTGCAAGAGATGAGAAGTGAATTAAAAAAGAACGCAAACTATTTAAAAGAGTTTAAGCAAGACAATAAAGAAGCTAAAAATGCATTAGAGAGAGAGATAAAAGAGTTATTGCAAGCTGTTGAAGCACGGTATGCTGAAAGAATATAATCTCTTAGAGCAACACAAATAGCATGTGAGAAAAAGATAGCTGCTGTAAACAATAATATTTCGGATTTTTCTCTTAAGTTTAAAGATCGTTCAGAAACGATGTGTCGTGAGCTTGAAAATAATAAAAGAGAGAATATGAAAATATGTGAAGATGTAAAAAGCATTGTTAATAATAACAAAGAGGGTGGTGAGAAAGAAACGTATTCAGCAATAATAAAGAAAAGCAAAAGTTGTGCGCAGGTGATTTTAAAACCTAAAATAAACCAAGAGAGCGAAAAAACTAAAAGTGACGTCAAAGCTTATGTTAACCCAACAAACTTAAAGGTTAAGGTAAACGGAATTACGAGCAGGCAGAATGGAGCTCTTTCTATAAAATGTGTTAACAGGGGTGATAGAAGTATTTTAGCAAACGAAATAAAAAATAAGCTAAGTGAAAAATATGAAGTTACAAAGAGCTTTTGAGACATTAGATAGAGAAAGTACGGCATAACAGGGGCTGAACTTCGATGGTCTCAAAGCTATTTGACGAGCAGATCTCAAAGAACAAAAGTGGGAGATTGTGTATCCGATGCTATACCGGTAAATCTTGGAGTACCACAGGGCTCGACACTTGGGGCCTTGCTATTTATAATATATATAAACGATATCGAAGAAATTGTGAAAAATTCAAAAGTATGCTTATTTGCAGATGATACTTTATTGTATGTACCAGAAAATAATGGAGATGGTTGTATTGATAAGCTAAAAGAAGACCTTGTAAGAATTGAAGGCTATTTGCAAATGAATAAGCTGAAGCTTAATGTTAAGAAAACCAAATTTATGATGATAAATGGTAGATCCAACAAAAGTATTGTGCTGAACGATGAGCCTATAGAAAAAGTAGAACAAATTAGGTATCTAGGAGTTATCATTGATGCTAAACTTAAATTCGATTTGCATATTGATTTTATTTGCAAAAAAATTGCAAAAAAGGTAAATTTTTTTAGAAGGATTCGTAAAAAAATATCAATTATTTGTCCAATAAATATTTACAATACTATGGTGAAACCGCATTTTGAATATTGTTCAACAATCCTTTTTTTAAGTTACCAATTAAATATAAGCAGAATGCAAAAACTGCAAAATAAAGCCATGAGAATTATTCTCAAATGCAATGTCTTAACACCAATAAAAGTTCTCCTTGATACTTTGAAATGGATGTCGGTAAATCAACGTGTTATTTTGAATGTATTATGCTTTGTATTTAAAATCAAAAATAATATTATGCCAAGATATCTAACTGCTGAGATATGCTATGTGGCCGATGTACAGCTATATCCACTAAGGAATAATAAAGATTTTAGAAGACCGCCTTTAATGACAAATGCGGCACAAAATAATTTATTTTATAAAGGAACTAACTTATTAAATTCTCTACCGATAGGAATAAAAACTGAATCAAATATGTATAGTTTTAAAAGAAAAGTAACTGAATTTGTTAAAGAAAATTATAATTAAGATCCGAATTGTAATTATAAATTCTTATCTATTGTTATAAAATAGTAAAATTACTAAATAAATACTACTACTACTACTACTACTAATCGCTTCAAGCACCTTGCTGTTGAACGATCGCTGTTTATTGCTGCTGACTTTTATTCTTTTTAAATCGACGTATTTATCGAAAAGATAGTTGAACACTAATTCCGGAATAATTGGCGCAAACTTTTGAATCTCATTTCTTATGGATTTGGCAGAGCACACTTAAACTCCAATCAGCAGGCATGCGTTCTTCCGACCATATTCTACAAATTTCATTTTCTTTTCATTTATCTATTTAAATGTGCATTTATAACATGCACTTAATAACATGAATTTCTTAAGCAGGTTTTAAAACTTAGAAAGAAAGTATAGAGTAAATAGCCAATTTGAAGCGTTTTAGATTGTGTGGCAAAGAATTCCACAACTGTACAGCCCTACCGAAGAACATTCTTGATGTGGCAAAGTACTTGAAGTAGGGGACAATATGGTACGGCTTGACTGTGCAAATGTTAGTTTAGAAATAAGATAACATTAGCATTGAGTGTAGATTAATTTAAACATAAATAATAGATAACGAAGATAAAAAATTGTGGATAAATTGCAGCCAAGAATTTTGATTGAAAACTCGGTAATATGGTAAAATTTTTTCTTTCAATATATTGGTAACTGCAATTTCTTCATCGACGCTTTGTCAGGGTAGCCATATATCAACTCTTGGAAAGATAGTATTGGCACTAACAAGGTTTTAACTAGCTTAAGGTTAATATCTTGGCGAATATAAAAAACATGTTTTCCATAGCAGCCTTAGTCCAAAGTACATTTTACTGACTGCTGGGTTGACATGATCGACACATGTGAAATCTGTATTCAGCCTTTTCACCAGATAGCCGAAAGCCTCTGTAGCTAGTGCTGCGTTAACTTTAGTTTATGTAATAATAATTATTATGTAAGCTTTTATAAAATAAAAAAAAAATTAAATCAGATATTATTTTGTATTTAAGTTAAAGATTCTTTAATAAAGTTGTGAGGAATTCTAAAACTATCCAACTATGACGTTAATTCCTTATCGCTCTCCGCTGTAACCAAGTTCCAAGTTGTGTTATAACATATAAAATTGTCCTGGTGAAACTGCCCTGACAAGATAATAAACAATTAATCTTACCAATTGCAACCAAGTTCCAAGTGCTTGAGTTGCATACTATCAAATTGTCCTGGTGCTACTGCCTTGATCACTAACTGGTGACTGGCAAATAGCCTTCACTGAGTTAATAAATCAACAGCATTTCAAGCTGGTGAATCACCTGGATAACGTGAATGACATAATCGGTTCTGCAAATTAAATGATATCAAACATTTTGGTTACACCAACGTGATCAGCTTAATAAGCGATAATTCTAAATATTTACGGTGGCCCAAGAAGACGCAAGCATGGTTCTCATGAATCAACAGACGGCGGCTCAAAAGACAACAGAAGAACTGATTGAAACTATAATTCGCAACTACAAAAAGGACTCAGTGGCAAGGAAATCGGTCAAGTACTATGAAGAAAGGGTCAGAAGACTGAATTGGAAACCACCAACAACAAAATGCGATACCTCGAACATGCTCAACTCGACCACAAGTGTTTAACTGAAGATTACTATACAAAAATATTTGAGCTGACCTTCAAATACAAGGAGATGTTCGAATCAAACGTGTCCAAATCAACGTGTTCCTGTTGAGAAACCAAAAGGGCTTGCCATCTGGTAGTTAAAAAACTAGACCGTGGCAACTATATTCTCTATATCGAAAAATCTCGAACCCCAAGGATCTTCAGCAGATCAAATATCTTTTGACTCCTCTCGAAATCCACTTTCAATCAATGGAAGCAAAGGGTCCCAAAGAAAAATCCTCCTCCTCCTTCAGTTACTTCATTCAAACAAAATGAGAATGCATGTAAATTTTGCAAAAATGGTAAATAAACATTGTTTCGATGCGAAGGTTTTCGAAAAATGACTCCAAACGAACGCTTCAATCTCGCACAAAGGCAGAAACTATGAGTTAACTGTTTTAAGGCAGGCCACTCATCCAAATTTTGCAGTTCAAGGTTATGCTTGAAATGTAATAAAAACATAATTCACTACTTCATCTTAAAAATGCTTCAAACCGAGTCTCAAGTGATGAAAATGTCTCCACAGCAAGGTAACAACATCCGTTGCAACTGAAGTACCTACAATCGTTAAACCAAAAGCTTCCTCACTCGCCTCTTCTAGCAAACAACAACATAACTCATACGTTCTCCTCAGTACAGCGGATGGTAATCATTAAAACTGATGCAAGAGAACGAATGTCTTGCTCTGATAGATACAGGATCTCAAGTAAGTTTCATCACTGAACGTCTGGTAAAGCGACTTGGCATTTCCATGCAAACATCAAATGTTAATATCAACGGAATCGGAGCAACAAACACTAAAGCACAACATCGAAAGAACGTGGCATTACAATCTCGCATCAATGGCTTCTCAACACGTCTTGAAGCTCCCGTCCTCCCTCGTATTAATTTACCACAGCCATCACAATTCATTAACATAAATTAATGGTCGCTCCCCAAAAACTTAGTGCTAGCTGATCCGAATTTCAACCGTCCATTGTTTCAGGAAATATAAAGGAGGAGAACTCGAAAAATGTATCTTGCGGCATTTGTACAGCTGACGAAGGCCTTGGAACATCTATATCGCGGTTATTTAAGCAGGTCTGACTGCCTTGAGTACCCTTTCGAAATTAATTTATTAATGTAAAACAGAATCTGCAAAAGGCAGATCACACCATCGAAATTTGCTATATATACATACATTTTTTTTTTTGCTAGAGGCGGCACAAATCATTGAAAGCCGAAGTGTGGGACTTGCCTTTTGACCCACCGCACTAAAAACCCACCCCCGGTCCGTTTCCCTCGCTCCGTGGAACTACCGTTAGGTATTACTTCGCGGAGGGGTAGCGGCCTATTGCCTTTCTATGAATTTCTGCGGAGTTGCTCCGCTTGACGCAGTTTAGTTAAGACTTTCTTCGCCATATTGCAGACAACGGACAAATTTTCTTTAGACTCGAGCATAGTATCTACCAGGTTTTTAACCGAAAGCGATTTCCACAACTTCGTGCTTGAGTCAATCCTCTCAATTGCAAATCGCGGACAGACAAAAAAACAGTGTTCAGCGTCTTCAACCACCTGATTTGCACTGAAGGTGCAGTAAGGGCCATCATCATGTTTAAACTTGTATAAAAAAGCAGCCATGCCCTCTCACTATTTGGGTAAGGTGGTAATCCACTTCACCGTGTTGCCTCTGTAACCATTTCTCTAACGAAGGAATAAGTCTACGTGTCCAGCATCCCTTACCCACAGCGCTCCACTGCAAACATTTTCGCCTCACCGCCTCACTTCCTGTAATGTTCGATGGGGTTATCGCAGCCTCTTTTACCAAGATCTCAATTGGGCAGATCCCAGCCACTACTAGGGCGGTATTTTCTGACGTTGTTCTGAACGCACTGCACACCCGGATAGCGCAAAGTCGATACAGTGATCTGATCTCTAGTGCGTACGAAACTTTTTCAAGCGCAGTCGATCAGAATGATGCCCCGTATAGAATTAAAGACCGTGTTATGCTTGCATACAGTTGCCTACTTTGTTGCTTAGATCATCCTATATTTACCATTTGCCCCGATAGCGCTGGTGCAAATTTCTCTGCTTTCTCGACTCCGTATTCTAGGTGAATCTTAAATACCAATCTATCGTCAAACATAATGCCTAAATATGTCAGGGCAATTTTCGAAACAATTTCATGTCCTCCAGCTTTAATTTTAACATTTTAACAAACTCTAGTATTTTTCTGCTGCTAATTAACAATGCCTCAGTTTTCTGCTCAGCTAACTGCAGGCAATTTTCTTCAAGCCATTTTTGTATTTGCGCAGTCATTATGTTTGCCTCTCGCTCAACGTCTTTTATATGCTTGGCAACAATAACCACCGCAATATCGTCCGCAAAACCAACAATTTTTGAACCTGTAGGTACTTGCAAGCGCAGAATGCCTTCATACATAATGTTCCAGAGCAAGGGTCCGAGGATGGATCCTTGAGGAACTCCTCCGAATATATTATACTCTTTGCTGCCTTCGTCTGTATCATATAATACAGAAGAAATCAAAGCTACGATACGGCGAGTAATCACACTTTGCCAGCACCAACACTTCCCTACCGAATTTTCAAGTTTAAGCCCTGGGCAAAAAATAAACCCTAAAAGTGAAATTCTCACCTTGAATCCGTTTACTGAATTCAGCGCAATATTGAGAGCAGGAGGACGCCTTGGTGCGTCGCAAGATCTCAGTTACAATGAGCGTCATCCAATTCGGCTTCCATATAATTGCCATTTCTCGCGATTAGTTACCACGTTTATTCATAAGATTTCCCTGCACGAGGAAAATCAGCTAATGTTGTGTCTGGTTCGAACTCAATAATGGATACCACGGGTCAAAACAAATAATCAAATCTACTACACACAACTAGCAGATCAATTCGCTAAAAAAGCAGCTCGGTCCCCACTTATAACCACACCAAACTTTAATGTAGCTGATGTCAAACTGTTCATCAAAAACGTATTCCAAATGGAACACGAAAACCTTCTATCACTGGCCTCAAACTGGTATCAACAAATGTACCAAAAACAACACATAAACTGTAACTACCTAAAATATACACAAAGTTCACTTACTAGATTAGACCAAATAAAAATTATAAGACTCAGACTAGGACACACTAAACTCACTCACTTGCACCTTATAGACACAAACACTCCACCATCATGTCCCACATGTCAACTCAACACTCAATCTTCCATAAAACACATCCTTGATGATTGCCCAGCTCTATCACACCTAAGAGAGCAGATATTTAAACAAGACACCCCTACCCTCCTCCTTTCAAACCCCATCCTGGTAAACATGCAACTAATCCTCAAATTTCTAAAACTATCCAACCTTTATCAGCAAATATAAAAACACCACACATACACAATCCACAATAACTACATATGTACATATATCTACAACATACACATACCTACCTACACATTGAATATAAGCTCATATAACAACTACACATTCGCTTTTAGAGCATAGCTTAAGACCTCAGATGTCATAGCTATCTTTCTCCTGTTACCTTAGTTTTACAAACTCTGATAACAGCTAATATAAATAAATAAATAAATAAATACTACACACAACTGTAAGGCAAGTTCAGAACCAAATTATGGCCTCACTTCCATCAGAACGTTACGTTCTCAAGAGTGTTTACAAACACAGGTGTAGACTTCGCAGGCCCCTTTGATATAAAAAACCATAGAGGCAGAGGCTACGTCGTTACGAAGGGTTACGTCTGTCTATTTGTTTGCTTTACAACTAGAGCAATTCATTTGGAAGCAACAAATGATTTCAGCACCCCCAATTTCTCGGCTGCTTTGTCGAGATTTATAGCACGTCAAGGGGGTTCGAAAAACATATACTCTGACCAAGGTACTAATTTCGTCGGATTCTCACAAGCTTTAAAGTCTTAATTTAAAGCTTTTCTGTCTAACACAGCTGCCCCACACATGGGTGGGATGTGGGAGGCAGGGGTAAAAAGTCCCACTTTCGAAAACTTGCCTCTGAATTTAAATACACTTTTAAAGAATTCGCTACTTTACTTTGTCTTAATTACTCATGTCTTAATTCTTGACCGCTTAGTCCTGCGTCTAATGATGCGTCGAGTTTAGAACCCTTCATTCCAGGGACACTTTCTTGTAGGTAGCCAAATTTTAGCTCCACCTGAAATTTAAATCACCGAGAGTCCAGCCATGCCAACAGTGCAAAAAAAAACCAAGGCTTCAGGCCTTGCCAAATTTACCGTGCGAAATCGGTGGAAGAATGGTTGCGGGCCGATTTACTGTATCGGTGCTGTCCGATCTGCTTGTCACCCTTCCATCGGGTAGAAATTTGGGGCAGCGCAGACCGGTGCTACCAGTCCGGAGAAAAGCACCATACCTCCTTGCACTCAGATGAGAGGCTCGCCCAGAACCACCTCCTCAGAATTCGATCGAGGATGCTGAAGTTTTCGATAGTGCTCTCTCCATCGAATTATACGAGCGGACATAATCTTGGGCGGAACAGGTCGAGGAAGCAGAGCTGGCTGAAATGGAGGCAAGCACAGCCACAGCGATAGAAGCAACACCAAGCGGCTTGGAGACTAGCGTAATCTTCCGGAGCAACATCACTGCACTCAACAAATAAAGCTGGATCGCATTCAACCGGCAGGTTTCAGAGCAGGGCGATTAGCCAATGGTAGAGCGGTGGCGCCTATTATGAGGGCATTTGAGTCCCTCGCGCCTACAGCAATCGTAAAGATTGAAGCTAAAGGCCGTTCACATTTAGTGCGCGCGATGATCGACCCTTGTTCACCGAACACCATTATTGACGGCAATTTGGGTCGAGACCTAAATTTGGAGCGTTCGACCGCAGGGTGACATAGCAGATTCTCCTTAATTCTCCGCGGAAGATACGAAGTAACGGAACTGGTCATCATACAGGCGAGGCATCTTGGCTTGACACCCGCGACCCAATTGGAACCCAAAATCGCAGCCTCATTCCAGTTTCTGAGGTCGGCCGATCCCTATTTTTTCAAGCCCTCATCCATAAGGTTAACTTTAGGCGCCGATCTTTCGGCCAAGGTAATGCCGAGCGGTACGCCACCCTCATTGGTTTCCGGGCTGTTAACACAGGCTACCATTTTTGGGCTGGTTTTATCTGGCGCCATTTAACAATAAGGCGTATATATAAAAGAACACAAAAAAAAAATCAATAACAATATGAATAATATTGTAACTTTAAGCAAAATGTGCAAATTTCACTCACCCTTTATTTTAGCTGAATTTCCATTATCTCAAAAGTTCTTTTCTCTTCCAAGAGTTTAGGAAACCATCGCTCAGAACGCATAAAAAGGAGATTGGCGGACTTTAGCCTCAAGAGAATCGGGACTGACACAGCATCTGCTATACTTAGTGTAAGTAAAAACGCAAATTGTTATAAAATGCAATTAAAAAGAATTCCGATCAAATACATACTAAATAATTATTAATCCACTAATTCATTTCTTTTAATTCTTTTTCTTTCCACACAACCGACCACGATACCATTTGGATTTGTCAGAGAAACTTAGAAAGAACAAAAAAATTAACGAATGGGTGGAATTCCAAATTTTACACAAAAAGCAAACGTTTTGAGTAATTATAGAAAATAAACAAATTAATTTCTTTATAAGTTCATGTTCTGCTCGTCTTACACTGGAATTTGTCATCACGAAAGTAAATAGAAGTTTAAAATAAAAAAAAAAAACCATTTTGACACTTTCACCGCTTAAGGCGTAGATAGAACAAGCAATGAGCTGATAGGAATATACCACCTCCTATGAATTCGCCTTGATATGATCCCTATTTCAATCTTGTGTTCTTTTATTTCTGTTTGTTTATCTTTTTTATCACTTGTTATGTATCTTTGTTTTTAAATTTAGCGATCTGAAATCGCTCTATTTTCAAAATAAATTAATCCGGAAATTCCAGGCAGTGACATTATGTGCTCTTTTTAACGTACTCACTTTTAAGTGCAGTATTGGTTAAAAATTTTTGAACTGAAGCTGCTTTCTAGAAACTACTAACTTCGTTTTTCGATAAGTCCTTTCAAATGAACTTGAAAGTTAAACTCGCAAGGTGCTTTTATCAAAATTTTCACTTAATTCAATTCTGTGACGAATCAAACTGCACTAATTATGAGATTTTTTTTATCAAAATTATTTTGTTCACTGCTACAAAGTCACTAGTTCACTGCACAGTTATATGTATGTACGTTGCGAATATTTCAATATTCGGGCCAAATTTAGCGATAATTATGCAAAGCGATCGTAAACCGCTATTAATGCGGATAGAGGAGAGTCTCCCCTTTCTAAAAATACCACTGCCTCGTCCTTTTACTTTTTAAGATATTTGCCTTTTAAAAAAAAAACACAATATTTAGGTGCACTGCACTTTCCCTTCACCTTTTTTACGTCCTATTTAACTTAAAATGGTGTTATTTTTATTAAATTTAAAATCTTTGAATGTACACAATTTTATATGAATTCTCAGCAACACAAGCTACTGCCAGATATCTAAGATGAGAGGATACAATACTCTCCATGTTTTATAACAGTTTTCAATTGTGATACTACTTAATATATGAAGTTGAGAATATATTGGGGATTTTGCAGTTTCCCTTCCACCGTGGAAGTATGCTAATAGAATAAATGCAAATACCATAAATATAATAAGGTATAACTGAATTGAGGCCGAAGTTCAAACACGCGGAAAGTGGTCTCGCGCAAAAATACTGTTGATGGCTTAGCCGGAGTTTGTCCGGCCAGGGTTATTTTTATGAAGCGCAGCCGAAGAATGCTCACGCGGAAAGGAGTTCAGCAAAAAAATACTGTTGCTGGCGTAGCCGGAGTTTGTCCGGCCCGGGAGGTTAAAACAATTTTTTGCAAAAGAATCTAACGAAAAATATTAATGAAAGTAAATTCTGCTTACATGTTAAGCCGACATTGTAGGAGAAGCTTTGTTATCGAAGTACCCAGTTTTTCGCCGAAAATAATTAATAAAAATTAAAAATACAAACCACTCAAAGTTATAAACATACGTATGAAATGTGGTTATTGTGTATAATATCAGATAAATTAGAATTTCGCTAACTTTTCTTCTGACGATGCAATTGCGGGGTCGGCTTTAGAATAGTAACCCACGGAGGAAAGAAGGGAGTCTCTCCTTTCTAAAAATACCACTCCCAAGGCGCAAGTCTCCGTAAATTTCGTTAATTTTATTTAATTTGAAATCTTTGAACGTACACACTTTTATGTGAATTCACAGCAATTCAAGGTATTGCCAGATAGCTTAGATGAGATGATACAATACTCCTCACCCCTGCGGCACTATCAACTCCGATATTACTTCGCAGGGCAGGTCCTGGACGTTATTTTTCGCCTCCACTCAGCGTGCGTTATTACACTGCGCAAATTTCCGTTTCGCTCGTCTATTCTTAATTTTTTCATACCAATGTGATGATGTCTGCACACTTTTTCCATACAACGCCTTCGGACAACATGGTTTCAGCAAGCCTTCGTGGGACACGGCTTCTCCTATACATGGTTCCAGGTGGCTGCTTTCATTATTAAATCTGGGGCAATCCATTAGTATGTGCTCTGCGTTTTCAATTTTCCCATCGCAATGTAGCCAGTTGGCATGATCGTCATGTTTGTACTTAGGTAAGTATTGTCGTTTTAAGGAGGAGTCCCTCCTGTTTTGCCACTCGTCAATGTTCTGTTGCATTACTTTGCTGCGCTTGATTTTAACTGTCGCTCAGACATCTGCCAGCTAGCAAATTTGCGGCCTCGTCCGACACTGTCACGAACGCGCAACATACTCTTAGTGACGATAGGCTGTGCACTGAGGCTGGCGCTCTCATGTATGAGGTAGCAGGAGTAGCGACTGCCCATACTGGGGCCGCGAAGATCAAGATGAACACACTGACCGTCGCAAGCAGTTTCCTTCTTTGTTGTTTTGGACCTCCTATGTTTCGCATGAGTTTTGCCCGAGTCGTGCTGAATTTTCTCGCCTTCTCGCTGGCATAATTCAGATGTTCTTTGAAGCACCGAGATATTTGATAGTTGGGCTGGGTTCTACGGTGTGACCTCCTATTCGTATCTGAACATTTTCAACTCTTTCTCGGCTGGTCACTAGCAGCGCTTCGGTCTTATGTTCTGCTAACTCTAATCCTGCTGATTGGAGCCAAGTTTTGACAGACGCTATGGTTTCAGTGTTCATGCGCGCCACATTTATGAAGTGTTTTGCAACCACTACTACCGCGATATCATCAGCGTAGCTCTCTTCCGGTGAAATAGCTATTCATTATTCCTATTAAATAGTGTGGATCCCGCTTTCTGCGGGAGGAATATTGCCACCTTGAGAGGCCCTGATCACCTTCCGTGACCTTTTGAATCCGCGCGCAGATTATTGCCTCAAGTACTTTGCCTGCACTGTCCAGCATGCATAGGGGCTATATGATGATGGCTCTTGCGGGGCTTATTGCCTTTGGACAGTAGGACTAGCCGTTGTCGCTTCCATTGCATTGGGATACACTTTGTAACTGGCGGACTTTCCTCGATTTCTAACATTAACTCCTGTGGCGCTCGGCTGACGACTTGCTGCAGCAGGAGCCCAAGAATGATACGCTTCTTTACTTTTGGACCTACTGGTGGCTTGGCTGTGCTCCCTTTCAATTTGCTTAGGACAGTGTTATAGCCTCTACCCCAGGGGTTATCGTCGACGTCGTTTATAAATACTAGGAAGGCTTGAAGTTTGCTTTGCTGTATAGCTTTTCGTAGTGCCTGTCGCTTGCTCTTGTATACCGTTTGTAGGCGTTGGTATTCAGTGGTATTCAGTGGAATTCTTGGTTTTTTGTCTTTAGTGTTGACGTCGCAGTTTGAGGCATTTAGAGCGCAGATTCACGATTCCTTCGTTGCACCAGTAGGTTGGAGTTCTTCTGTTTCCACTTCTTTCAAGTGGCATCGATGCGTCGCAGATATCACTGACCTTCTTCATTACTTTGTGTGGACAGGTGTCAGTATTTTCATTTCTACCATCAAGCGCGTCTGACAGCAGCTCTGTCATGTATTCTACCATACTGCTATCCAACAATTTCGTTTTCCACTGTTTTGCACTTTCAGGGTTTTCTTTTTCCTTGCGCTGCTTGCGGTGGATGAATTCAAAGCGTATCGCCAAGTGATCACTGTAGGTAAAACTCCCTGAGACCCCCTATTTAATTATATTAAATAACGCAGTGTTGCAGCAGGTAAAGTCGATAACCGATGCTGCGGTATCATTCTGGTATGTATTTTTGCTTCCATTGTTTAGCAGTACGATTCCTAGATTAGCGAAGGCTTTAACTAGGGCCTGGCCTCGGGGGATTGTTTATGAGCTTTCTCATTCCACTGCCCATGCGTTGAAACCTCCGGCGATGATGAGTAAGGTTTTGCCGACAGCATCAGATGCCAGGCGCCTTAGCATATCCTTCTAGCCTCAAGCGATTTACTTGGGGCACGTAGCAGATATAGTAGGGGATTCTCCCCAATTTCGCATAGATGAATTCATCCTGTGGGTTGTTGTCAATGACTTCGAAGGGGAGAGCCCCACATGCTCAGACCGAAGCTTTCTTTTTTTTGTCCTGCAGACAATTTCCTTCTATAAGCGGTGCTCTATAGTGCTCGCTGATAAGTGCGACATCAATGTTTTGTTCGAGGACTGACTGTTTTAGGAGGTCTTGTGCCGCCTCGCAGTGGTTGAGACTAATTTGGAGGCATTTAATAATTTCTTCAGTTGGTTTACTGCTTTTTTATACGCCGGGAACTTGAATCTTCCTGTAGGATGGTTCTGTGTGACGCCAGTCCCTGGTTTACAGACGGCGCATTTTGTTTCTACCGTACACTGCTTGGCAAGTTTATTTTTCTCTCCGCAGCGTAAACATGAGCCACTACGGTCCTCCGTTGATTTACAGTGCCTTGCGATGTGTCCAAAATCGAGGCATCGGAAGCATCTGAGGGGACTGACTTGCTCCCGAATTCAGCAGTTAACCCAGCCCACTCGGATTCGTCCCGCCTCCTCCAGAATTCTCGTATCTCGGACTGTCACACTTATTGTCGCTGTTTGCGTGCCATTTCTCGTCGGCTTTAAGGACCTTACTGCAACCAGTTTTCCGTAATTAACTTCTGAGAATTTATCTTCTAAAGTTTTAGCAATAAATTTTTCTGTTCTGGCAACATCCACATCACGAGTTCCAGCATTCACCGTGTGACTCACCTGCCTATGTAGTTTAGCCATTCCTGCAACCAGGTCTCGCATAGGTTGATGAATTGTTCCTCTACCGCCGCCGATCACGCTTAGTAGCAAGTTGATTTTTACTCCTAGCTCCTTCATTGAGTTTTTTGCATCCATGGATCATTTCCGGTGAGTGATATCCGGTGGAGGGGAGTGCGAGCGCTCGGTTTGGACCGTCTTCTCGGTGATCAATGTTGCCTTAAGACTTCTCTTAGCCCCATGTGGAGCAGCTTCCGGTTCCTGTAACATTAACCGGGTACGGGTACAGTCAATTACCAAAAAATTAAATTTGTAATTATACTCATTTGTTTTTAACATATTTCTTATGGCAAAAAAAAACTGACCTAGCACATTTTTATGGTCAAACGTACAATGATTTTTCTTGATTATCCTTATTATTATTATTAAGTAAATTTTAATGTTCTACTGGCTTAAGGTGGTTTTTTAACATGAGGATTATTTATTATAAATCTAATTTTAGTGCCTAATTGAAACAAGTTTAATTCTGATCTCTTGTAATATGTACAGCAAATTCTGACTGCGAAATATGCTGACGTGCTGCTGGACGTGGTTGCTGATTCAGGTCCATCCTCCTAGTTAAGGTGGAAGTTGTCTGATAACGTGGAAGGCTCTTCTTCTACTTGTGGGTCGATTTGATTTAACTGCTGTTGAGCTTTTTCAGTTTCATCGTTGTGTCGATGCAATGGAGCAAAAAATCTTAGTGCCGCCAGCTGTTTTATCATCTGCAACTTTTACTACTTCATCAGGTCCTTTATTAATTTTTAATACGCGTCCTAAAGACCATTTCATTACAGGAACATTATCTTCTTTGATGATTACATTATCTCCAAGTTTAACATTTGGGGATTGTCTTTGCCATTTATTGCGGTATTGCAACTCATTGAGGTAGTCACGCGACCATCTGTTGCAAAATTCGTGTTTTAAATGAGACACTAATTTGCATCTGGTTTCCAATTTCGTGTTTGAGGGTTTAGCTTGTGCATCGATTTGAGCTGTAAGTGGTTCACCAATTAAGAAATGACCTAGCAATGTAAGGCTTGTGCGGCCTTTTGCAACGAATTTTATAATGGACTGTTATTGGGCCACAATAATCTACTCCAGCATTTACAAATGGACAAACTGGTGTCACTCGTGTGGAAGGTAAACTTCCCATGACTTAATTGAATAACTCTGGTTTAGCCTTAGTACAGGTCGTACAGCGAGGAACTGTCGCCCGTGCCATGATCTTCCCTTTTATTGGCCAAAACCGCTGTCGAACAATTCCTTAGAGGGTTTGCGCACCACAATGTTTATAATCTCCAAATGATGAGATGGAACTTGCGGTCTTCTGCTGATATTAAAATTTGTCGGTACATCTTTTCAACGTCAGTGGAGAAGATAAATCTGGGAAATCGAAATCGTAACAGTATTGCACTGTTGGTCCTGCATACATGAGATCATTCAGTGAATGTCCTGTAGATGTTTTCGCTGAAGCGTCATATACTACGCGAAGCTTGGTAGTTGAACATTCAGGCCTTATTACACAATGATGTGGAATGAAGTAGTTTGATGTGAGAATTGCGTCTGCTGAGATTTTTGTCATATGTCCCGTTGCCTCGTACTCTTCCATGAATTTGATGTACTCCGCTCTAAGTTGTGGTTTTTTCTGCAAACGATGTTCTGGCGACAGGAATCTATGTAGAGCAACTCCATAAGAGTCACCCAAGGCGTCAGGACATTGGTGAAACGGTATTTTAACAACCAACCGATTGTTTGGGGAGCAACCATTCATTTGTGTTAATAAATTGTGATTGCTGTGGTGATATGATCCGCGGGAGGACGAAAGCTTCAAGACGTGTTGATAAGCCATTAATGCGGGAATGTAATGAGGCGTTCTCTCGATGTTGCATTCTGGAGTTTGTTGCTCCGATACCATTAATATTAATGTTTGAGGTTCGCATGGAAATGCCAAGTCGTTTTACCAGGCGTTCAGTGATGAAATTTACTTGTGATCCGGAATATAGCAGAGAACGGCATTCGATATCTGTGTCATCAGTTTTAATGCTTACTACCGCTGTACTGAGTAGAACGTATCAGGTAGATTGTTGTGTGCTAGAGGAGGCGAGCGAGGCAGCCTTTGGCGAGTGAGGCAGCCTTTCGTAGGTACTTCAGTTGTTACGGATGATGTCACCTTGCTTGTGGAGGCATTTTCATCATTTGAGACTCGGCTTGTTGCATTTTCAAGATGAAGTAGGGAATTATGTTTTTATTACATTTAAGGCATGACCTTGAGCTGCAGAACTTGGATGAGTGGTCTGCCTTTAAACAGTTCATGCACAGTTTGTGCTTTTGTGCGTGATTTAAGCGCCCATTTAGAGTAATTTTTCCAAAATCTTCGCATCGAAACAATGTATGACTACCATTTTTTCATAGTGTACATGCATTCTCATTTTGTTTGAATGAAGCAGCCGAAGCACACACCTTTGATGAGGTTTTTTCTTTGTGGCCCATTGCTTCCATTGATTGAAAGTGAGTTTCGAGAAAGGTCAAACAATTTTTGACCTGCTGAAAATCCTTGGAATTTGTGATTGATCTCTCAAAGAGAATATGGGTACCACGGTCTAGTTTCTTACCTAGCAGGTGCAGCAAGATGAGCTCCACGAAGTAGTGTTGACCCCAATGTTTTGCAATGCATGTAAGCATTCTTGTGTAACATCATGTAGCTGCTTTATTTGTATAGGTGAGAATGAACCGGATGGTTGTCCCAGTAATTTGTTAATCAGTGATGATACAAAAAATCTTTTATTATTGTACCGTTTTGTGGCTGCCAGATGATTTATTAGTATTCCAGCTTCTCCTTAGACATTGGCCTTTAGGTACCACATTTTATGAATTGTCAGAATTTGCTGTCTATCTACAAGGTGCGAAAACAGATCGAAAAAGGAGGCCCTCTCTAAATAGTCGCCGCTGAATTTCGGGATCGTTATTTTTGGCGGTGACAACGCCTTGTTTTTCACGGTTTCGGCATATTGGTCTGGTGAACTTGAACATATTTTGAAGTTTTCAACGACTTGCCTTTCGAGGTTGGTATAGCCGTCCGTGTCATATTCTGAATCCTGACTGCGTTCCCAGATTAAAAAATGCAATTCTTGTATTTGCTCCCATAGTTTTTCCTTGAGCTTCATATTTGCTGCAGTTGGGTCCATGGCGAGCTGGCGCTTTAGGGATGACATCATAACATTTTGTCGTCTGATTGTCGAATTCGTGGTAGTTAGTAGTGCAAAATTGTTGTAGTTGGTTATGGAGGTAATAGCAAGTCCCTTTGGATTCTCAACAGGAACACGTTCATTTGGACCCTCTGTCTTCGCAGTATCTGTGTACGCTGATTCAAATATGTCTTTGTATTTGAAGGTTAATTCCGATATTTTGGTGTAGTAGTCGTTCGTGAAGTATTTGTGGTCGAGTTGGGCCTGTTCGAGGCAACGGATTTTGTTGTCGGTGGTCTCAAATTCAGCCCATGCCACATCCAGTCGTCTGAGCCTTTCTTCAAAGTACTCGACAGATTTTCTTGCAACCCGGTCCTTTTTATAGTTCCGAATGATAGTCTCAATCAGGTCCCCTGTTGTCATTTGAGACACCGTCAGTTGGTTCATGATAGAGATGCTTGTATCTTTTTGCGCCATTATGTAGTTATCTCTTGTGGATCAGACGGGTGCGTGTTCAAATCACGTCGGGGTCACTAAAATGTTTGGTATCAGCTAGTTTGCTGAACCGATTTTGTCGTTCAGATTATCAAGGTGATTCACCAAAATAACCGGTGGTGGATTTGTGTGAAGGCTCTTTGGCAGTCACCAGCTAATGATGGATTGATGATATGCAACTCAAGCACTTGGTCTGGGTTGCAATTGGTAAGTCAATTGTTTATTATCTTCTCAAGGCAGTTCACCAGGACAAGTTTATAGATTGTAAGACAAGCACTTGGTTACACCGGAGAGCGATAAGGAGTAAACTTGACACTTGTTTAGTTTTAAAATTCCTCACAACTTTATTAAAGAATCTTTGACTTAAATACAAAATTATTGCTGATTATAGATTTTAGCCTTATTGAATATTATTAAAGCAATTCAACAAGTTTCAGAAACACATAAAGAATTGCTGAAAATTGTTTCGCAATGTTCAATTACATAAATGAAATTCATCACTATGACTTACACAATAACTAAATAAAAGTGCTGATTTGCACTTTACGTTCAGTGCCAACAAACCCAATTTTGCTTTCATATTAAATATACATACGTACATAGGTGCGATGAACTTAAAAATACGCCAGCAATTTCCGCCTCGCCCCACTCCAGAGATTACCCTTTGGTGATAGACCCTACGTTTTGCCGAAGCCCCGTTTACACTGCCAGAAGGCCGCCAATTCTTTAGAGATCTTGTGATCAACATGAGATTTCCACGACAGTTTTGCATCCAGAATTACCCCTAGATACTTCACTTCGGGAGAAGTCTTAATTGTGACTCCCTTAATTGTGAGGGGAGTGAGGCCATCCAACCTTCTCCGCCTAGTGAAGAGCACAACACTAGTTTTGGTTGGGTAGTCCATTATCGTCACACCAAGTGTCAATTTTATTCAGTATTGTCTGCGCTTTCCTCAAACAGCCGACAGAGATGGGCCCGTGACTAGACAGGCCACATCGTCCGCATAGACATGGACGTAGACATTAGAGTCATCAAGAGTGACAAGAAGAGAGTTAATTACCAAGCACTAGAGCAAAGAGGTAAGCTCACCGCCCTTAGGACAACCCTTAATTACTCCGCACCAGCGAAGGATCTACACCATGCCGTAGAGCATCAGTGCCGAGAGCGACGGTGGCATTGTCAAATGTCTACAAAAATGCCCATGGCGAACAGTTTCCTATCGACGACAAACCAGATTTTTCAAAGCCGTCTCAAAGGATTTTCTCTCCTGATAGGCATGTTGATGCAAAGACAGGGGATGTGATGAGAGTGCCTTCCTACAAACACGTAGCTCTATTAATCTTTCCAGACATTTTAAGATGAATGATGTCATGCTAATAGGTAGACACTAGACTAGTTGAGCCTTACGCATATTTACAAACGCTGTTAGACGAGCCTTCCAAAAAATAATGGTAAAATGGCCCCTTGTGTTATTTCAAAACCAGCCGGCTACAGAACGGTATAGCAAGCGCCCCAGTTCGTATATTCCAGCGCTATTTAGAACAATTTTTAAATGGTATGAAAAGATGCGGGAACTATTTGGATGATATAATTATCACAGCGCCAACAACGGAGCAACATTTAAGCCGAGTCGAACAAATCCTCAAAAATTCTATAAGAGAATGGAATAAGGTGTAAAAGAGATACATAAATGTTCTTTTTCTTCAAAATAAAATACAGTACTTTAGATTAGATTAGATTTAGATATGAGGATCGCACTGCGACCTGTAGATCTATTGAGCCCTTAGTACCTTACAACACCTTCCCCAGTTCGAGAGCATCTATACATTTTTAGATGGATCCCGGATTTAGGGAGTATATGTATTTTTCCTTAGGCCACATCTGACCTAGCCACCTCTCCCTTCGGCGCGCAACAGCGTCGCACTCCAGTAGTATGTGTGAGGGGGTTTCCTTGGCCGTATCGCAGATGCGACATAGGTTTGACCCGATACCCATCTTGTGCAGGTTAGAGAAGTTTATGAGTTGTTTAAACCTCGTGTTGTTATAATCTCCTAATAATTTCTTTGCCTGAACAAGGCCTTGTATCTTCTTCTATTGCAGCTTCCACAGCCGATTTGTCTCCTTTCTGAGTGATTCCTTTATAGAGCTTGCGCCAATCGGGAAGAAGGGCTCGGGTCCTATAGGGTCAGAGATGGCCGCTGTTCTGGCGAGGTGATCTGCCACCTCATTGCCCACTATACCTGTATAACCTGACCCCCAGACCAGTAAGGACTGAACCTTGAAGGATGAAAGGGCCTCGAGAGCCGTCTGGTTTCCGCTGAGAATAATAATTTTCTCCCCTCGATAGTTCCTGTGCAGATTTACCTCGCCACAAACGCTGATGGCATATATTTCCACTTTGAAAATACTAGGATAGGCACCCATGGGCAGCAACATTTCAGTCCTGGGACCAAAAATGCCCACTCCAATGCTATCCAAAGTCTTAGAGCCATCCGTGTACCACTGCAGGGTACTTTTCCGAACCTTGTGCTCTAAAAATGAGGGATCCCAAGACGTTTTGTTACTTAATATGTCTACTTTGAAAAACCTTTCAAAAACGATTACCTTATTCATATCATTCCTCGGAAAAAGAGCTAGTGAGAACTGCCTACTTAACCTCTCCCCGCTTTGGACGATATAACCTTGCCTTTACCGAACCCTTCTCTTGCAAAGTTCAACATGGAACGCTTTGCTGCCTGTGCTATGTGAGCATGGAGCGGCTGGAGTTCCAGCACCACCTCTAGCGTCGCCGTGGGAGAAGAGCGCATAGCCCCCGTAATGCACACACACCCCAGGCGTTAAAGTTTGGCTAGCGATTGCCTCACCGTGGCCAGGTTGGTCCTAGAGACCCAAGCCACCGCCCCATACGTCACCATTGGTGTGACTATCTAGGTGCACATCCATCGCAAAATCTTCGGGGTACACCCCCAACAGGGAGTAATACCTCCTACTTATTTTCGGGATGAAGATCAACCGAACTCCACGCCATACTTCGAGGAGATAGGCCAGCGCAAGGCTGTCTCTCATAATTTTCATCAACCGAGGGATCAAGAGCGTCCCTCCCTGCTGGCGCAACACCGTACTGATGCCGTCCACCCCCGGGACCTTATACCGTTCAAAGGAGCCCAACGCCCAGATGACCGTCAGCCAGTTTACTCATCTCATGGCTACATTTCCGTCTTCTGCTCTCGGGCTAAACTCCCGGAAAATAAGGCCCGCGGTACAGGGACAGCACCGGGCAAGTGAGCTGCCAGCAGCGTCTGTGACCTCTCCCTCTCATCGCTCGAATACGTACCATCACGTAGTTTAATTGCTAACCTGACTTCTGAATTACCCTTTGCCATAACCCTATGGAGTCTGGCAGCTGCCGGAACTGCAGTAATATTTTCGAAAAAGCTTCTGAAGTTTGCGCGCCTAGCTTTTCTCATTTCCTTGCTGTATGCAAGACTAGCCACACACTTACTCCATTGCCCCGTGCGTTTGGCTCTGTTGAAAACCTGCGTACGTCCCTCCTGAGCTTAGGGAGTTCTCTAGACCACCATGTAGCCTGTGATCTTCTCTGTGGCTTACTCTCGCGGCAGGTAAAGTTAATGGCATCAGTTATAATTTCGTTTAGCCTGTTCACCATAAAGTCTAACTCCGTACAGCCAAACTCTTGTGAACAGCTTCTACTCTAGGTATGTTCGACTCGAGTGCCTCTCCATACTTCGCACAGTTTGTTCTTCTGGGTTTCCTACTTGGACATCCTATTTGGATCCTCGCCTGCCAGTTCGAATTGGATAATCCTATGATCCGACAATGACGGCTCTGATGAGACCTGCCATCGATTGATCAGAGGGCTAGCCAATCCATTGCTCATAGTGATATCCAATACCTCTTGGCGGACCCTGGTGACAAAAGTCGGAGTGTTCCCGACATTGTGAATACTTAGGTCTAGGGGCGGTACACTTACGTTGTCCCCCGGAAAATAAGCCGATGGCTCAGGAGCTTCCACCGGAGCTGGTATAGAGACGCCTTGATGGCTCTCCGACACTGTCACCACCGAACCACTCGACGCAGGCTCGACAGGAGCCGTACCTGCGGCACTTTAAGGGCCCGTTAAAGTAGCAGTCCTGCCTCCCTGAGCTCTGGGCCTCCATGGCACTGTGCTGTATCTGTTGTTTACTACAAATCCAGCTTCCCTCAGGTTCAGGAACGACTCTTCGTCAACGCATGGGTTGAGACTGCGCTTGCTCTCAACTGTACTTCTGGACATAACCACCCGCTCGGACTAGGCCGAACCTGGTAGTCAACGTTTTATTGGGGAATTCATACGGTACGTCGCGTCAGCCCCCCTTGCCGCGGTAATGCCACTGCTCCTCCTCGAGGCGGCCCGGTATCGAATATAGCCGGTTGTCCTCCTGGCTGCAAACCGACTAATCCGCACGGTGTCGCGTAACACCCTGGCTTAGGAGGTGGTAGTGCTTGGTATCGCCCCCAAGCGGCTCCGACCATCCCCACGAACCTTCCCGAACAAGTGATGGTACGATCGGATGGTCGGAACCGTTTTTAGGTGCGACTAAGCCCCTGCACCAACGCCAAGGCCTACCCTAGCAGGGCCAAATATGGAAGATCAAATTAAATACAATATAAATAATCTCACCAGCTCTGCTTCCGCCTTCAGCGGAGAGCAGTCGACTAATCTTTTTTGCTATTTTTTTTGCAAATCAAATTTAAGTTGAAATGAATGATAACTCCTGGATACTAAGTTTGTTCTGCTTTTTCTATAGGCTTACTATTTACACGGTCGCATATACGAAATATACGCCACGGTGTAAGGTTTGATGAAAAATGAAATGAACAACGGATGTGATGTTAATTATAATGGATTTTATTCAGTTTAAAACGTTATAAATATTGAGATGAGCGATGATTATATGAACGTATAAATGTGAATAATTTACCTCCGTTGTGCTGCTGTAGGACCTGTTGATCTCGTCTTCCGAAAAAGAAGTGAAAATTAAGATTTACTGAAACCGCCGTTGAACCGACAAACAGTGCCTTTTCGTTAACTTTCCCCTTAACATAAGTGTACTGTTTGGCGGCTTTCTCGGAAGCTTGAAGACAAGTTTTGATCCTTAGTACAGCTTCTCCAGCTGCTGTTTCAATTTGATGCAAATGTTTTGCCACAGTCACTACTGCAATGTCGTCTGCAAAACCCACCACTTTTGTACGTGGAGGCATTTCTAGCCTTAAGACCCCGTCGTACATGAGATTGCACAGAAGTGGTTCAAGAACTGATCCTTGTGGAACCCCTGCTATAACCTCATATGTTTCTGGCCCGTTATCGCTTCTGTACAGTAGTTTGCGATTCGAAAAATAGCTCCTTATGTATATGTAGCTCCAAGCTTTATAGGAGCACCGATTCTTATTAAAGTCTCTGTGAAGCATCTCCAGCTTGAGGTATTAAACGCGTTTTTGACGTCTAGTGGTACTATGGCGCAAAATTATTTTTTCCCGTCGCGCCATCTTGTGCCCTCAATCGGTTCTTTCGCCACGTCAACCACAGTGTTGATTGCATCTATCGTGGAAAGGGATTTTCTAAAACCAAAATGGTTTACTGAGAGAGACCCGTTTTCTTCAGCAAACGACGTTAGCCTGTTACATATAATCCTTTCCTGAATTTTTCCAAGTGTGTCTAGTAAACGAATAGGACGGTAAGACGATGGCTCATCTGGGGACTTTTTGCCTTTAGGTAGTAGTCTTAGCGTGTGCTTAAGATAGCGGTCTTCAGGGCCTTATTTCGTATACCATCCGGCCCTGGTCCTTTTCTGTTTCGAATGTTCCTGCATGCGGCCAGCTACTCCTCATCAGTTACCCTTAGAACTTTGGAAGACTGATGGGATGTCTTCCACCCTTTGCGGGAAAAGAGTTGTTATGATGTTTCTCAGCATTACTAGGCAGGTAGTGTTTGGTGTTTTTGCACTTTTAATTTTTGCTAGCACTACCCTGTAAGCGGTGCCCCAGGGGATAATGTCTGCTTCGTCGAATATTCTCTTGAATATTCTCCTGTTTGCTGGCTTTTATAGCAGCTTTTAGACTTTTTCTTGACTTCCTGAGAGTAGTTAGATTTCCTAAAAATTCGGGTCGCCCTCTGCTGCGTTGCATTTTAAGTCAAGCACTAAGACATTGCTTTCTTAATATTTCTATATCCCTGTTCCACCAGTAGCACGGGGCTAATTCTTTTTAAATGACCTTGGCATCGCTGTATCGCACAAATTAGTTAGACCAAGAGCCAAGTGATTTACTACATCAACTGCCGGCCCTGAAGCGGATTAAACTTTTTTGACCATATACTCCAGAATTTCGTGGTCGAGCATAGTTTCTTTCCATTTTGGCTCTGTGAGTTTTGGCATTTGCTTTTGCCTCTCCTCCGCTATGTCCATTATTATTGCTTGATGGTCAATATGTGTGTACTCCTCACTTACCCCCCATTTGATTTTCTGGGCTAGTGACTCGCTTGCAAAGGTTATATCAATTATAGAACCTGTGCCCATTTTTCTTTAGGTCAACGCAGAGCCAGTATTTAGTATCGTACAAACGAGTTGGGCAAATATTTCCAACAGCATTTCTCCTCTCATATTTGTTACCCTGCCGCCCCATTCTATTTACCAGGCATTGAATTCCCTCGCGATGATCAAAGGGGACTTGCTGCGAGCTTCCACGGCGATGTCGCGCAAGAGTTGTTGATATTCTGCTTTTGAAAGGCTTGGTCTTGCGTAGCAGCTAATGATGTATAGCCCGTTTATTTTGCAGCGCACGAATCCTTCGTCCGCGCTGAGAATCTCTTGGAATGCGTGTGCGGCACAAAGCCAGATTGCTGTGCTTTTTTTCTTGTCGCTGGCCCAAGTTCCATCGTGTTTGCACTTCTATGATTCGCTAATAATTGCAAAGCCAGCGTTTATATCTTTCACCGTCTGCGATAATAGATCATGGGCAGCTTCACAGTGATTTACATTTATTTGAATAATTTTCATTTGCGTCGGTTTGTTAAAGCCTTCCTGAAAGCAGGGCATTTGTATCTGCCTGCTATATGGTCAAGGTTAACCCTATTAGATTATATGATTTGTACAACACACAGTGTGGGCTGCTCTTGCAGTCTTTGGCGAAGTGTCCTTCAAATCCGCATTTTCTGCATTGCTTCGATCTATCAGTCTCGCTAGTGCAGTTCTGAGACATGTGACCATACTCAAGGCATTTAAAGCACTTTTGCAAAGACATACATACGTTCACGTATACGGGAAGTGACCCACCCTATTTTGATTTTGCCAATCTGGAGAAGCATCTGGGCTTTTTGAGCTGGCAGGCTAATAGATGGCTGTTTGGGTTGCAGCGTATGCTGTTTTTAGCCCCACGATTTCTGATATATTGGTATCTTCTAGTCCTGGAAGGGCTTTTATAGCGTAGTGTACCTAATCTTTGGCAGTAACCTCGTCTATGTCCTTGCATTCCAGTGTAAGACGGTGCGTGAGTGCTTTGACTGAGGCCTCGGTTCCTAGAGCAGCTCCTATGATAGCCTTTACGTCGCTAGCCTTTTGGCAGGTTTTCGTTAGTTCTATCAGAAGATCGCCTTTCTGTGTACGTCTGATTTTTGACTCTGAGTCAGCGCATCCCGGGAACTTTTCGTCATTTTTAACCTTTTTCAGGATGTCTGCATAGGACGTTTGTCCTGTTTTTTCTATGACGATCGCATAAGGCCTTGATTTCTTGGTGGTATTTGCCCTACTAACTTTTTTGTCGTACAGGAGCTTGATTTTGCCGATACTATCTCTCATCGGTTGGTGGGGGTTAGCGGGAGAGTGTGCGCAAGCCTTGCACTTCTCTTGAATGGGTCAGTGCCCTTTTCTGCGTTTTCTACCCTGTTCGTCGTTTTGGGTGTATTAGAAGGAGTAGTCGCTTCGTTTGAGTTGACTGACGTTATTTTTTTATTTAGTTCCATTTTTTCTTAAGGGTCCCCACTCAGATCCGTTATCTATACCCGTATGCGAAGTTACCTTTATGATCCCATGGTTATCTTTGTAAACAAGGAGGCCATGCATGGGTTGACGCAGTCCTTAATGGGGTGTTGCGTTCAGTGCCAGATCGGTATTAGTCAGGATTTCCTCAACTGAGCCTTCACGACCTACTTAATGGTGACGCGTAAAGGGCGTTTTATGAGGTCTGTTAGGGTTTTAATGGGCCGTGATGGTACTGGCATTAGCCTGAAAGCAATTTCTGCACGATGTCACTCCAGCATACTCAGGTAACAGAATGCCAGTACCACCACCTCTAAGCAACCATATCCAAATTATTAGTTTCCATTATGCCTACGGTGACCATCCGTCCTTCATTGCAGAGGACAGTCCTTTATTTCAATGGTCTGCCCTTTACATTTATTTATTTTTTTAAAACTGACTTTTGTCATTTATTTTAACAGGTTGATGAATTGTTCCTCTACCGCCGCCGATCACGCTTAGTAGCAAGTTGATTTTTACTCCTAGCTCCTTCATTGAGTTTTTTGCATCCATGGATCATTTCCGGTGAGTGATATCCGGTGGTGGGGAGTGCGAGCGCTCGGTTTGGACCGTCTTCTCGGTGATCAATGTTGCCTTAAGACTTCTCTTAGCCCCATGTGGAGTACGTCAATTACCAAAAAATTAAATTTGTAATTATACTCATTTGTTTTTAACATATTTCTTATGGCAAAAAAAAACTAACCTAGCACATTTTTATGGTCAAACGTACAATGATTTTTCTTGATTATCCTTATTATTATTATTAAGTAAATTTTAATGTTCTACTGGCTTAAGGTGGTTTTTTAACATGAGGATTATTTATTATAAATCTAATTTTAGTGCCTAATTGAAACAAGTTTAATTCTGATCTCTTGTAATATGTACAGCAAATTCTGACTGCGAAATATGCTGACGTGCTGCTGGACGTGGTTGCTGATTCAGGTCCATCCTCCTAGTTAAGGTGGAAGTTGTCTGATAACGTGGAAGGCTCTTCTTCTACTTGTGGGTCGATTTGATTTAACTGCTGTTGAGCCTTTTCAGTTTCATCGTTGTGTCGATGCAATGGAGCAAAAAATCTTAGTGCCGCCAGCTGTTTTATCATCTGCAACTTTTACTACTTCATCAGGTCCGTTATTAATTTTTAATACGCGTCCTAAAGACCATTTCATTACAGGAACATTATCTTCTTTGATGATTACATTATCTCCAAGTTTAACATTTGGGGATTGTCTTTGCCATTTATTGCGGTATTGCAACTCATTGAGGTAGTCACGCGACCATCTGTTGCAAAATTCGTGTTTTAAATGAGACACTAATTTGCATCTCGTTTCCAATTTCGTGTTTGAGGGTTTAGCTTGTGCATCGATTTGAGCTGTAAGTGGTTCACCAATTAAGAAATGACCTAGCAATGTAAGGCTTGTGCGGCCTTTTGCAACGAATTTTATAATGGACTGTTATTGGGCCACAATAATCTACTCCAGCATTTACAAATGGACGAACTGGTGTCACTCGTGTGGAAGGTAAACTTCCCATGACTTAATTGAATAACTCTGGTTTAGCCTTAGTACAGGTCGTACAGCGAGGAACTGTCGCCCGTGCCATGATCTTCCCTTTTATTGGCCAAAACCGCTGTCGAACAATTCCTTAGAGGGTTTGCGCACCACAATGTTTATAATCTCCAAATGATGAGATGGAACTTGCGGTCTTCTGCTGATATTAAAGTTTGTCGGTACATCTTTTCAACGTCAGTGGAGAAGATAAATCTGGGAAATCGAAATCGTAACAGTATTGCACTGTTGGTCCTGCATACATGAGATCATTCAGTGAATGTCCTGTAGATGTTTTCGCTGAAGCGTCAAATACTACGCGAAGCTTGGTAGTTGAACATTCAGGCCTTAATACACAATGATGTGGAATGAAGTAGTTTGATGTCAGAATTGCGTCTGCTGAGATTTTTGTCATATGTCCCGTTGCCTCGTACTCTTCCATGAATTTGATGTACTCCGCTCTAAGTTGTGGATTTTTCTGCAAACGATGTTCTGGCGACAGGAATCTATGTAGAGCAACTCCATAAGAGTCACCCAAGGCGTCAGGACATTGGTGAAACTGTATTTTAACAACCAACCGATTGTTTGGGGAGCAACCATTCATTTGTGTTAATAAATTGTGATTGCTGTGGTGATATGATCCGCGGGAGGACGAAAGCTTCAAGACGTGTTGAAAAGCCATTAATGCGGGAATGTAATGAGGCGTTCTCTCGATGTTGCATTCTGGAGTTTGTTGCTCCGATACCATTAATATTAATGTTTGAGGTTCGCATGGAAATGCCAAGTCGTTTTACCAGGCGTTCAGTGATGAAATTTACTTGTGATCCGGAATATAGCAGAGAACGGCATTCGATATCTGTGTCATCAGTTTTAATGCTTACTACCGCTGTACTGAGTAGAACGTATCAGGTAGATTGTTGTGTGCTAGAGGAGGCGAGCGAGGCAGCCTTTGGCGAGTGAGGCAGCCTTTGGTAGGTACTTCAGTTGTTACGGATGATGTCACCTTGCTTGTGGAGGCATTTTCATCATTTGAGACTCGGCTTGTTGCATTTTCAAGATGAAGTAGGGAATTATGTTTTTATTACATTTAAGGCATGACCTTGAGCTGCAGAACTTGGATGAGTGGTCTGCCTTTAAACAGTTCATGCACAGTTTGTGCTTTTGTGCGTGATTTAAGCGCCCATTTAGAGTCATTTTTCCAAAACCTTCGCATCGAAACAATGTATGACTACCATTTTTTCATAGTGTACATGCATTCTCATTTTGTTTGAATGAAGCAGCCGAAGCACACACCTTTGATGAGGTTTTTTCTTTGTGGCCCATTGCTTCCATTGATTGAAAGTGAGTTTCGAGAAAGGTCAAAAAATTTTTGACCTGCTGAAAATCCTTGGAATTTGTGATTGATCTCTCAAAGAGAATATGGGTACCACGGTCTAGTTTTTTACCTAGCAGGTGCAGCAAGATGGGCTCCACGAAGTAATGTTGACCCCAATGTTTTGCAATGCATGTAAGCATTCTTGTGTAACATAATGTAGCTGCTTTATTTGTATAGGTGAGAATGAACCGGATGGTTGTCCCAGTAATTTGTTAATCAGTGATGATACAAAAAATCTTTTATTATTGTACCGTTTTGTGGCTGCCAGATGATTTATTAGTATTCCAGCTTCTCCTTAGACATTGGCCTTTAGGTACCACATTTTATGAATTGTCAGAATTTGCTGTCTATCTACAAGGTGCGAAAACAGATCGAAAAAGGAGGCCCTCTCTAAATAGTCGCCGCTGAATTTCGGGATCGTTATTTTTGGCGGTGACAACGCCTTGTTTTTCACGGTTTCGGCATATTGGTCTGGTGAACTTGAACATATTTTGAAGTTTTCAACGACTTGCCTTTCGAGGTTGGTATAGCCGTCCGTGTCATATTCTGAATCCTGACTGCGTTCCCAGATTAAAAAATGCAATTCTTGTATTTGCTCCCATAGTTTTTCCTTGAGCTTCATATTTGCTGCAGTTGGGTCCATGGCAAGCTGGCGCTTTAGGGATGACATCATAACATTTTGTCGTCTGATTGTCGATATCGTGGTAGTTAGTAGTGCAAAATTGTTGTAGTTGGTTATGGAGGTAATAGCAAGTCCCTTTGGATTCTCAACAGGAACACGTTCATTTGGACCCTCTGTCTTCGCAGTATCTGTGTACGCTGATTCAAATATGTCTTTGTATTTGAAGGTTAATTCCGATATTTTGGTGTAGTAGTCGTCCGTGAAGTATTTGTGGTCGAGTTGGGCCTGTTCGAGGCAACGGATTTTGTTGTCGGTGGTCTCAAATTCAGCCCATGCCACATCCAGTCGTCTGAGCCTTTCTTCAAAGTACTCGACAGATTTTCTTGCAACCCGGTCCTTTTTATAGTTCCGAATGATAGTCTCAATCAGGTCCCCTGTTGTCATTTGAGACACCGTCAGTTGGTTCATGATAGAGATGCTTGTATCTTTTTGCGCCATTATGTAGTTATCTCTTGTGGATCAGACGGGTGCGTGTTCAAATCACGTCGGGGTCACTAAAATGTTTGGTATCAGCTAGTTTGCTGAACCGATTCTGTCGTTCAGATTATCAAGGTGATTCACCAAAATAGCCGGTGGTGGATTTGTGTGAAGGCTATTTGGCAGTCACCAGCTAATGATGGATTGATGATATGCAACTCAAGCACTTGGTCTGGGTTGCAATTGGTAAGTAAATTCTTTATTATCTTCTCAAGGCAGTTCACCAGGACAAGTTTATAGATTGTAAGACAAGCACTTGGTTACACCGGAGAGCGATAAGGAGTAAACTTGACACTTGTTTAGTTTTAAAATTCCTCACAACTTTATTAAAGAATCTTTGACTTAAATACAAAATTATTGCTGATTATAGATTTTAGCCTTATTGAATATTATTAAAGCAATTCAACAAGTTTCAGAAACACATAAAGAATTGCTGAAAATTGTTTCGCAATGTTCAATTACATAAATGAAATTCATCACTATGACTTACACAATAACTAAATAAAAGTGCTGATTTGCACTTTACGTTCAGTGCCAACAAACCCAATTTTGCTTTCATATTAAATATACATACGTACATAGGTGCGATGAACTTAAAAATACGCCAGCAATTTCCGCCTCGCCCCACTCCAGAGATTACCCTTTGGTGATAGACCCTACGTTTTGCCGAAGCCCCGTTTACACTGCCAGAAGGGCGCCAATTCTTTAGAGATCTTGTGATCAACATGAGATTTCCACGACAGTTTTGCATCCAGAATTACCCCTAGATAATTTACTTCGGGAGAAGTCTTAATTGTGACTCCCTTAATTGTGAGGGGAGTGAGGCCATCCAACCTTCTCCGCCTAGTGAAGAGCACAACACTATTTTTGGTTGGGTAGTCCATTATCGTCACACCAAGTGTCAATTTTATTCAGTATTGTCTGCGCTTTCCTCAAACAGCCGACAGAGATGGGCCCGTGACTAGACAGGCCACATCGTCCGCATAGACATGGACGTAGATATTAGAGTCATCAAGAGTGACAAGAAGAGAGTTAATTACCAAGCACTAGAGCAAAGAGGTAAGCTCACCGCCCTTAGGACAACCCTTAATTACTCCGCACCAGCGAAGGATCTACACCATGCCGTAGAGCATCAGTGCCGAGAGCGACGGTGGCATTGTCAAATGTCTACAAAAATGCCCATGGCGAACAGTTTCCTATCGACGACAAACCAGATTTTTCAAAGCCGTCTCAAAGGATTTTCTCTCCTGATAGGCATGTTGATGCAAAGACAGGGGATGTGATGAGAGTGCCTTCCTACAAACACGTAGCTCTATTAATCTTTCCAGACATTTTAAGATGAATGATGTCATGCTAATAGGTAGACACTAGACTAGTTGAGCCTTACGCATATTTACAAACGCTGTTAGACGAGCCTTCCAAAAAATAATGGTGGTAAAATCGCCCCTTGTGTTATTTCAAAACCAGCCGGCTACAGAACGGTATAGCAAGCGCCCCAGTTCGTATATTCCAGCGCTATTTAGAACAATTTTTAAATGGTATGAAAAGATGCGGGAACTATTAGGATGATATAATTATCACAGCGCCAACAACGGAGCAACATTTAAGCCGAGTCGAACAAATCCTCAAAAATTCTATAAGAGAATGGAATAAGGTGTAAAAGAGATACATAAATGTTCTTTTTCTTCAAAATAAAATACAGTACTTTAGCTTAGATTAGATTTAGATATGAGGATCGCACTGCGATCTGTAGATCTATTGAGCCCTTAGTACCTTACAACACCTTCCCCAGTTCGAGAGCATCTATACATTTTTAGATGGATCCCGGATTTAGGGAGTATATGTATTTTTCCTTAGGCCACATCTGACCTAGCCACCTCTCCCTTCGGCGCGCAACAGCGTCGCACTCCAGTAGTATGTGTGAGGGGGTTTCCTTGGCCGTATCGCAGATGCGACATAGGTTTGACCCGATACCCATCTTGTGCAGGTTAGAGAAGTTTATGAGTTGTTTAAACCTCGTGTTGTTATAATCTCCTAATAATTTCTTTGCCTGAACAAGGCCTTGTATCTTCTTCCATTGCTGCTTCCACAGCCGATTTGTCTCCTTTCTGAGTGATTCCTTTATAGAGCTTGCGCCAATCGGGAAGAAGGGCTCGGGTCCTATAGGGTCAGAGATGGCCGCTGTTCTGGCGAGGTGATCTGCCACCTCATTGCCCACTATACCTGTATAACCTGGCCCCCAGACCAGTAAGGACTGAACCTTGAAGGATGAAAGGGCCTTGAGAGCCGTCTGGTTTCCGCTGAGAATAATAATTTTGTCCCCTCGATAGTTCCTGTGCAGATTTACCTCGCCACAAACGCTGATGGCATATATTTCCACTTTGAAAATACTAGGATAGGCACCCATGGGCAGCAACATTTCAGTCCTGGGACCAAAAATGCCTACTCCAATACTATCCAAAGTCTTAGAGCCATCCGTGTACCACTGCAGGGTACTTTTCCGAACCTTGTGCTCTAAAAATGAGGGATCCCAAGACGTTTTGTTACTTAATATGTCTACTTTGAAAAACCTTTCAAAAACGATTACCTTATTCATATCATTCCTCGGAAAAAGAGCTAGTGAGAACTGACTACTTAACCTCTCCCCGCTTTGGACGATATAACCTTGCCTTTACCGAACCCTTCTCTTGCAAAGTTCAACATGGAACGCTTTGCTGCCTGTGCTATGTGAGCATGGAGCGGCTGGAGTTCCAGCACCACCTCTAGCGTCGCCGTGGGAGAAGAGCGCATAGCCCCCGTAATGCACACACACCCCAGGCGTTGAAGTTTGGCTAGCGATTGCCTCACCGTGGCCAGGTTGGTCCTAGAGACCCAAGCCACCGCCCCATACGTCACCATTGGTGTGACTATCTAGGTGCACATCCATCGCAAAATCTTCGGGGTACACCCCCAACAGGGAGTAATACCTTCTACTTATTTTCGGGATGAAGATCAACCGAACTCCACGCCATACTTCGAGGAGATAGGCCAGCGCAAGGCTGTCTCTCATAATTTTCATCAACCGAGGGATCAAGAGCTTCCCTCCCTGCTGGCGCAACACCGTACTGATGCCGTCCACCCCCGGGGCCTTATACCGTTCAAAGGAGACCAACGCCCAGATGACCGCCAGCCAGTTTACTCATCTCATGGCTACATTTCAGTCTTCTGCTCTCGGGCTAAACTCCCGGAAAATAAGGCCCGCGGTACAGGGACAGCACCGGGCAAGTGAGCTGCCAGCAGCGTCTGTGACCTCTCCCTCTCATCGCTCGAATACGTACCATCACGTAGTTTAATTGCTAACCTGACTTCTGAATTACCCTTTGCCATAACCCTATGGAGTCTGGCAGCTGCCGGAACTGCAGTAATATTTTCGAAAAAGCTTCTGAAGTTTGCGCGCCTAGCTTTTCTCATTTCCTTGCTGTATGCAAGACTAGCCACGCACTTACTCCATTACCCCGTGCGTTTGGCTCTGTTGAAAACCTGCGTACGTCCCTCCTGAGCTTAGGGAGTTCTCTAGACCACCATGTAGCCTGTGATCTTCTCTGTGGCTTACTCTCGCGGCAGGTAAAGTTAATGGCATCAGTTATAATTTCGTTTAGCCTGTTCACCATAAAGTCTAACTCCGTACAGCCAAACTCTTGTGAACAGCTTCTACTCTAGGTATGTTCGACTCGAGTGCCTCTCCATACTTCGCACAGTTTGTTCTTCTGGGTTTCCTACTTGGACATCCTATTTGGATCCTCGCCTGCCAGTTCGAATTGGATAATCCTATGATCCGACAATGACGGCTCTGATGAGACCTGCCATCGATTGATCAGAGGGCTAGCCAATCCATTGCTCATAGTGATATCCAATACCTCTTGGCGGACCCTGGTGACAAAAGTCGGAGTGTTCCCGACATTGTGAATACTTAGGTCTAGGGGCGGTACACTTACGTTGTCCCCCGGAAAATAAGCCGATGGCTCAGGAGCTTCCACCGGAGCTGGTATAGAGACGCCTTGATGGCTCTTCGACACTGTCACCACCGAACCACTCGACGCAGGCTCGACAGGAGCCGTACCTGCGGCACTTTAAGGGCCCGTTAAAGTAGCAGTCCTGCCTCCCTGAGCTCTGGGCCTCCATGGCACTGTGCTGTATCTGTTGTTTACTACAAATCCAGCTTCCCTCAGGTTCAGGAACGACTCTTCGTCAACGCATGGGTTGAGACTGCGCTTGCTCTCAACTGTACTTCTGGACATAACCACCCGCTCGGACTAGGCCGAACCTGGTAGTCAACGTTTTATTGGGGAATTCATACGGTACGTCGCGTCAGCCCCCCTTGCCGCGGTAATGCCACTGCTCCTCCTCGAGGCGGCCCGGTATCGAATATAGCCGGTTGTCCTCCTGGCTGCAAACCGACTAATCCGCACGGTGTCGCGTAACACCCTGGCTTAGGAGGTGGTAGTGCTTGGTATCGCCCCCAAGCGGCTCCGACCATCCCCACGAACCTTCCCGAACAAGTGATGGTACGATCGGATGGTCGGAACCGTTTTTAGGTGCGACTAAGCCCCTGCACCAACGCCAAGGCCTACCCTAGCAGGGCCAAATATGGAAGATCAAATTAAATACAATATAAATAATCTCACCAGCTCTGCTTCCGCCTTCAGCGGAGAGCAGTCGACTAATCTTTTTTGCTATTTTTTTTGCAAATCAAATTTAAGTTGAAATGAATGATAACTCCTGGATACTAAGTTTGTTCTGCTTTTTCTATAGGCTTACTATTTACATGGTCGCGTATACGAAATATACGCAACGGTGTAAGGTTTGATGAAAAATGAAATGAACAACGGATGTGATGTTAATTATAATGGATTTTATTCAGTTTAAAACGTTATAAATATTGAGATGAGCGATGATTATATGAACGTATAAATGTGAATAATTTACGTCCGTTGTGCTGCTGTAGGACCTGTTGATCTCGTCTTCCGAAAAAGAAGTGAAAATTAAGATTTACTGAAACCGCCGTTGAACCGACAAACAGTGCCTTTTCGTTAACTTTCCCCTTAACATAAGTGTACTGTTTGGCGGCTTTCTCGGAAGCTTGAAGACAAGTTTTGATCCTTAGTACAGCTTCTCCAGCTGCTGTTTCAATTTGATGCAAATGTTTTGCCACAGTCACTACTGCAATGTCGTCTGCAAAACCCACCACTTTTGTACGTGGAGGCATTTCTAGCCTTAAGACCCCGTCGTACATGAGATTGCACAGAAGTGGTTCAAGAACTGATCCTTGTGGAACCCCTGCTATAACCTCATATGTTTCTGGCCCGTTATCGCTTCTGTACAGTAGTTTGCGATTCGAAAAATAGCTAATTATGTATATGTAGCTCCAAGCTTTATAGGAGCACCGATTCTTATTAAAGTCTCTGTGAAGCATCTCCAGCTTGAGGTATTAAACGCGTTTTTGACGTCTAGTGGTACTATGGCGCAAAATTATTTTTTCCCGTCGCGCCATCTTGTGCCCTCAATCGGTTCTTTCGCCACGTCAACCACAGTGTTGATTGCATCTATCGTGGAAAGGGATTTTCTAAAACCAAAATGGTTTACTGAGAGAGACCCGTTTTCTTCAGCAAACGACGTTAGCCTGTTACATATAATCCTTTCCTGAATTTTTCCAAGTGTGTCTAGTAAACGAATAGGACGGTAAGACGATGGCTCATCTGGGGACTTTTTGCCTTTAGGTAGTAGTCTTAGCGTGTGCTTAAGATAGCGGTCTTCAGGGCCTTATTTCGTATACCATCCGGCCCTGGTCCTTTTCTGTTTCGAATGTTCCTGCATGTGGCCAGCTACTCCTCATCAGTTACCCTTAAAACTTTGGAAGACTGATGGGATGTCTTCCACCCTTTGCGGGAAAAGAGTTGTTATGATGTTTCTCAGCATTACTAGGCAGGTAGTGTTTGGTGTTTTTGCACTTTTAATTTTTGCTAGCACTACCCTGTAAGCGGTGCCCCAGGGGATAATGTCTGCTTCGTCGAATATTCTCTTGAATATTCTCCTGTTTGCTGGCTTTTATAGCAGCTTTTAGACTTTTTCTTGACTTCCTGAGAGTAGTTAGATTTCCTAAAAATTCGGGTCGCCCTCTGCTGCGTTGCATTTTAAGTCAAGCACTAAGACATTGCTTTCTTAATATTTCTATATCCCTGTTCCACCAGTAGCACGGGGCTAATTCTTTTTAAATGACCTTGGCATCGCTGTATCGCACAAATTAGTTAGACCAAGAGCCAAGTGATTTACTACATCAACTGCCGGCCCTGAAGCGGATTAAACTTTTTTGACCATATACTCCAGAATTTCGTGGTCGAGCATAGTTTCTTTCCATTTTGGCTCTGTGAGTTTTGGCATTTGCTTTTGCCTCTCCTCCGCTATGTCCATTATTATTGCTTGATGGTCAATATGTGTGTACTCCTCACTTACCCCCCATTTGATTTTCTGGGCTAGTGACTCGCTTGCAAAGGTTATATCAATTATAGAACCTGTGCCAATATTTCTTTAGGTCAACACAGAGCCAGTATTTAGTATCGTACAAACGAGTTGGGCAAATATTTCCAACAGCATTTCTCCTCTCATATTTGTTACCCTGCCGCCCCATTCTATTTACCAGGCATTGAATTCCCTCGCGATGATCAAAGGGGACTTGCTGCGAGCTTCCACGGCGATGTCGCGCAAGAGTTGTTGATATTCTGCTTTTGAAAGGCTTGGTCTTGCGTAGCAGCTAATGATGTATAGCCCGTTTATTTTGCAGCGCACGAATCCTTCGTCCGCGCTAAGAATCTCTTGGAATGCGTGTGCGGCACAAAGCCAGATTGCTGTGCTTTTTTTCTTGTCGCTGGCCCAAGTTCCATCGTGTTTGCACTTGTATGATTCGCTAATAATTGCAAAGCCAGCGTTTATATCTTTCACCGTCTGCGATAATAGATCTTGGGCAGCTTCACAGTGATTTACATTTATTTGAATAATTTTCATTTGCGTCGGTTTGTTAAAGCCTTCCTGAAAGCAGGGCATTTGTATCTGCCTGCTATATGGTCAAGGTTAACCCTATTAGATTATATGATTTGTACAACACACAGTGTGGGCTGCTCTTGCAGTCTTTGGCGAAGTGTCCTTCAAATCCGCATTTTCTGCATTGCTTCGATCTATCAGTCTCGCTAGTGCAGTTCTGAGACATGTGACCATACTCAAGGCATTTAAAGCACTTTTGCAAAGACATACATACGTTCACGTATACGGGAAGTGACCCACCCTATTTTGATTTTGCCAATCTGGAGAAGCATCTGGGCTTTTTGAGCTGGCAGGCTAATAGATGGCTGTTTGGGTTGCAGCGTATGCTGTTTTTAGCCCCACGATTTCTGATATATTGGTATCTTCTAGTCCTGGAAGGGCTTTTATAGCGTAGTGTACCTAATCTTTGGCAGTAACCTCGTCTATGTCCTTGCATTCCAGTGTAAGACGGTGCGTGAGTGCTTTGACTGAGGCCTCGGTTCCTAGAGCAGCTCCTATGATAGCCTTTACGTCGCTAGCCTTTTGGCAGGTTTTCGTTAGTTCTATCAGAATATCGCCTTTCTGTGTACGTCTGATTTTTGACTCTGAGTCAGCGCATCCCGGGAACTTTTCGTCATTTTTAACCTTTTTCAGGATGTCTGCATAGGACGTTTGTCCTGTTTTTTCTATGACGATCGCATAAGGCCTTGATTTCTTGGTGGTATTTGCCCTACTAACTTTTTTGTCGTACAGGAGCTTGATTTTGCCGATACTATCTCTCATCGGTTGGTGGGGGTTAGCGGGAGAGTGTGCGCAAGCCTTGCACTTCTCTTGAATGGGTCAGTGCCCTTTTCTGCGTTTTCTACCCTGTTCGTCGTTTTGGGTGTATTAGAAGGAGTAGTCGCTTCGTTTGAGTTGACTGACGTTATTTTTTTATTTAGTTCCATTTTTTCTTAAGGGTCCCCACTCAGATCCGTTATCTATACCCGTATGCGAAGTTACCTTTATGATCCCATGGTTATCTTTGTAAACAAGGAGGCCATGCATGGGTTGACGCAGTCCTTAATGGGGTGTTGCGTTCAGTGCCAGATCGGTATTAGTCAGGATTTCCTCAACTGAGCCTTCACGACCTACTTAATGGTGACGCGTAAAGGGCGTTTTATGAGGTCTGTTAGGGTTTTAATGGGCCGTGATGGTACTGGCATTAGCCTGAAAGCAATTTCTGCATGATGTCACTCCAGCATACTCAGGTAACAGAATGCCAGTACCACCACCTCTAAGCAACCATATCCAAATTATTAGTTTCCATTATGCCTACGGTGACCATCCGTCCTTCATTGCAGAGGACAGTCCTTTATTTCAATGGTCTGCCCTTTACATTTATTTATTTTTTTAAAACTGACTTTTGTCATTTATTTTAACAGGTTGATGAATTGTTCCTCTACCGCCGCCGATCACGCTTAGTAGCAAGTTGATTTTTACTCCTAGCTCCTTCATTGAGTTTTTTGCATCCATGGATCATTTCCGGTGAGTGATATCCGGTGGTGGGGAGTGCGAGCGCTCGGTTTGGACCGTCTTCTCGGTGATCAATGTTGCCTTAAGACTTCTCTTAGCCCCATGTGGAGCAGCTTCCGGTTCCTGTAACATTAACCGGGTACGGGTACAGTCAATTACCAAAAAATTAAATTTGTAATTATACTCATTTGTTTTTAACATATTTCTTATGGCAAAAAAAAACTGACCTAGCACATTTTTATGGTCAAACGTACAATGATTTTTCTTGATTATCCTTATTATTATTATTAAGTAAATTTTAATGTTCTACTGGCTTAAGGTGGTTTTTTAACATGAGGATTATTTATTATAAATCTAATTTTAGTGCCTAATTGAAACAAGTTTAATTCTGATCTCTTGTAATATGTACAGCAAATTCTGACTGCGAAATATGCTGACGTGCTGCTGGACGTGGTTGCTGATTCAGGTCCATCCTCCTAGTTAAGATGGAAGTTGTCTGATAACGTGGAAGGCTCTTCTTCTACTTGTGGGTCGATTTGATTTAACTGCTGTTGAGCCTTTTCAGTTTCATCGTTGTGTCGATGCAATGGAGCAAAAAATCTTAGTGCCGCCAGCTGTTTTATCATCTGCAACTTTTACTACTTCATCAGGTCCTTTATTAGTTTTTAATACGCGTCCTAAAGACCATTTCATTACAGGAACATTATCTTCTTTGATGATTACATTATCTCCAAGTTTAACATTTGGGGATTGTCTTTGCCATTTATTGCGGTATTGCAACTCATTGAGGTAGTCACGCGACCATCTGTTGCAAAATTCGTGTTTTAAATGAGACACTAATTTGCATCTGGTTTCCAATTTCGTGTTTGAGGGTTTAGCTTGTGCATCGATTTGAGCTGTAAGTGGTTCACCAATTAAGAAATGACCTAGCAATGTAAGGCTTGTGCGGCCTTTTGCAACGAATTTTATAATGGACTGTTATTGGGCCACAATAATCTACTCCAGCATTTACAAATGGACGAACTGGTGTCACTCGTGTGGAAGGTAAACTTCCCATGACTTAATTGAATAACTCTGGTTTAGCCTTAGTACAGGTCGTACAGCGAGTAACTGTCGCCCGTGCCATGATCTTCCCTTTTATTGGCCAAAACCGCTGTCGAACATTTCCTTAGAGGGTTTGCGCACCACAATGTTTATAATCTCCAAATGATGAGATGGAACTTGCGGTCTTCTGCTGATATTAAAGTTTGTCGGTACATCTTTTCAACGTCAGTGGAGAAGATAAATCTGGGAAATCGAAATCGTAACAGTATTGCACTGTTGGTCCTGCATACATGAGATCATTCAGTGAATGTCCTGTAGATGTTTTCGCTGAAGCGTCAAATACTACGCGAAGCTTGGTAGTTGAACATTCAGGCCTTAATACACAATGATGTGGAATGAAGTAGTTTGATGTGAGAATTGCGTCTGCTGAGATTTTTGTCATATGTCCCGTTGCCTCGTACTCTTCCATGAATTTGATGTACTCCGCTCTAAGTTGTGGATTTTTCTGCAAACGATGTTCTGGCGACAGGAATCTATGTAGAGCAACTCCATAAGAGTCACCCAAGGCGTCAGGACATTGGTGAAACGGTATTTTAACAACCAACCGATTGTTTGGGGAGCAACCATTCATTTGTGTTAATAAATTGTGATTGCTGTGGTGATATGATCCGCGGGAGGACGAAAGCTTCAAGACGTGTTGATAAGCCATTAATGCGGGAATGTAATGAGGCGTTCTCTCGATGTTGCATTCTGGAGTTTGTTGCTCCGATACCATTAATATTAATGTTTGAGGTTGAGGAAATGCCAAGTCGTTTTACCAGGCGTTCAGTGATGAAATTTACTTGTGATCCGGAATATAGCAGAGAACGGCATTCGATATCTGTGTCATCAGTTTTAATGCTTACTACCGCTGTACTGAGTCGAACGTATCAGGTAGATTGTTGTGTGCTAGAGGAGGCGAGCGAGGCAGCCTTTGGCGAGTGAGGCAGCCTTTGGTAGGTACTTCAGTTGTTACGGATGATGTCACCTTGCTTGTGGACGCATTTTCATCATTTGAGACTCGGCTTGTTGCATTTTCAAGATGAAGTAGGGAATTATGTTTTTATTACATTTAAGGCATGACCTTGAGCTGCAGAACTTGGATGAGTGGTCTGCCTTTAAACAGTTCATGCACAGTTTGTGCTTTTGTGCGTGATTTAAGCGCCCATTTAGAGTCATTTTTCCAAAACCTTCGCATCGAAACAATGTATGACTACCATTTTTTCATAGTGTACATGCATTCTCATTTTGTTTGAATGAAGCAGCCGAAGCACACACCTTTGATGAGGTTTTTTCTTTGTGGCCCATTGCTTCCATTGATTGAAAGTGAGTTTCGAGAAAGGTCATTTTTGACCTGCTGAAAATCCTTGGAATTTGTGATTGATCTCTCAAAGAGAATATGGGTACCACGGTCTAGTTTTTTACCTAGCAGGTGCAGCAAGATGGGCTCCACGAAGTAGTGTTGACCCCAATGTTTTGCAATGCATGTAAGCATTCTTGTGTAACATCATGTAGCTGCTTTATTTGTATAGGTGAGAATGAACCGGATGGTTGTCCCAGTAATTTGTTAATCAGTGATGATACAAAAAATCTTTTATTATTGTACCGTTTTGTGGCTGCCAGATGATTTATTAGTATTCCAGCTTCTCCTTAGACATTGGCCTTTAGGTACCACATTTTATGAATTGTCAGAATTTGCTGTCTATCTACAAGGTGCGAAAACAGATCGAAAAAGGAGGCCCTCTCTAAATAGTCGCCGCTGAATTTCGGGATCGTTATTTTTGGCGGTGACAACGCCTTGTTTTTCACGGTTTCGGCATATTGGTCTGGTGAACTGGAACATATCTTGAAGTTTTCAACGACTTGCCTTTCGAGGTTGGTATAGCCGTCCGTGTCATATTCTGAATCCTGACTGCGTTCCCAGATTAAAAAATGCAATTCTTGTATTTGCTCCCATAGTTTTTCCTTGAGCTTCATATTTGCTGCAGTTGGGTCCATGGCGAGCTGGCGCTTTAGGGATGACATCATAACATTTTGTCGTCTGATTGTCGAATTCGTGGTAGTTAGTAGTGCAAAATTGTTGTAGTTGGTTATGGAGGTAATAGCAAGTCCCTTTGGATTCTCAACAGGAACACGTTCATTTGGACCCTCTGTCTTCGCAGTATCTGTGTACGCTGATTCAAATATGTCTTTGTATTTGAAGGTTAATTCCGATATTTTGGTGTAGTAGTCGTCCGTGAAGTATTTGTGGTCGAGTTGGGCCTGTTCGAGGCAACGGATTTTGTTGTCGGTGGTCTCAAATTCAGCCCATGCCACATCCAGTCGTCTGAGCCTTTCTTCAAAGTACTCGACAGATTTTCTTGCAACCCGGTCCTTTTTATAGTTCCGAATGATAGTCTCAATCAGGTCCCCTGTTGTCATTTGAGACACCGTCAGTTGGTTCATGATAGAGATGCTTGTATCTTTTTGCGCCATTATGTAGTTATCTCTTGTGGATCAGACGGGTGCGTGTTCAAATCACGTCGGGGTCACTAAAATGTTTGGTATCAGCTAGTTTGCTGAACCGATTCTGTCGTTCAGATTATCAAGGTGATTCACCAAAATAACCGGTGGTGGATTTGTGTGAAGGCTATTTGGCAGTCACCAGCTAATGATGGATTGATGATATGCAACTCAAGCACTTGGTCTGGGTTGCAATTGGTAAGTCAATTGTTTATTATCTTCTCAAGGCAGTTCACCAGGACAAGTTTATAGATTGTAAGACAAGCACTTGGTTACACCGGAGAGCGATAAGGAGTAAACTTGACACTTGTTTAGTTTTAAAATTCCTCACAACTTTATTAAAGAATCTTTGACTGAAATACAAAATTATTGCTGATTATAGATTTTAGCCTTATTGAATATTATTAAAGCAATTCAACAAGTTTCAGAAACACATAAAGAATTGCTGAAAATTGTTTCGCAATGTTCAATTACATAAATGAAATTCATCACTATGACTTACACAATAACTAAATAAAAGTGCTGATTTGCACTTTACGTTCAGTGCCAACAAACCCAATTTTGCTTTCATATTAAATATACATACGTACATAGGTGCGATGAACTTAAAAATACGCCAGCAATTTCCGCCTCGCCCCACTCCAGAGATTACCCTTTGGTGATAGACCCTACGTTTTGCCGAAGCCCCGTTTACACTGCCAGAAGGCCGCCAATTCTTTAGAGATCTTGTGATCAACATGAGATTTCCACGACAGTTTTGCATCCAGAATTACCCCAAGATACTTCACTTCGGGAGAAGTCTTAATTGTGACTCCCTTAATTGTGAGGGGAGTGAGGCCATCCAACCTTCTCCGCCTAGTGAAGAGCACAACACTAGTTTTGGTTGGGTAGTCCATTATCGTCACACCAAGTGTCAATTTTATTCAGTATTGTCTGCGCTTTCCTCAAACAGCCGACAGAGATGGGCCCGTGACTAGACAGGCCACATCGTCCGCATAGACATGGACGTAGATATTAGAGTCATCAAGAGTGACAAGAAGAGAGTTAATTACCAAGCACTAGAGCAAAGAGGTAAGCTCACCGCCCTTAGGACAACCCTTAATTACTCCGCACCAGCGAAGGATCTACACCATGCCGTAGAGTATCAGTGCCGAGAGCGACGGTGGCATTGTCAAATGTCTACAAAAATGCCCATGGCGAACAGTTTCCTATCGACGACAAACCAGATTTTTCAAAGCCGTCTCAAAGGATTTTCTCTCCTGATAGGCATGTTGATGCAAAGACAGGGGATGTGATGAGAGTGCCTTCCTACAAACACGTAGCTCTATTAATCTTTCCAGACATTTTAAGATGAATGATGTCATGCTAATAGGTAGACACTAGACTAGTTGAGCCTTACGCATATTTACAAACGCTGTTAGACGAGCCTTCCAAAAAATAATGGTGGTAAAATCGCCCCTTGTGTTATTTCAAAACCAGCCGGCTACAGAACGGTATAGCAAGCGCCCCAGTTCGTATATTCCAGCGCTATTTAGAACAATTTTTAAATGGTATGAAAAGATGCGGGAACTATTAGGATGATATAATTATCACAGCGCCAACAACGGAGCAACATTTAAGCCGAGTCGAACAAATCCTCAAAAATTCTATAAGAGAATGGAATAAGGTGTAAAAGAGATACATAAATGTTCTTTTTCTTCAAAATAAAATACAGTACTTTAGATTAGATTAGATTTAGATATGAGGATCGCACTGCGATCTGTAGATCTATTGAGCCCTTAGTACCTTACAACACCTTCCCCAGTTCGAGAGCATCTATACATTTTTAGATGGATCCCGGATTTAGGGAGTATATGTATTTTTCCTTAGGCCACATCTGACCTAGCCACCTCTCCCTTCGGCGCGCAACAGCGTCGCACTCCAGTAGTATGTGTGAGGGGGTTTCCTTGGCCGTATCGCAGATGCGACATAGGTTTGACCCGATACCCATCTTGTGCAGGTTAGAGAAGTTTATGAGTTGTTTAAACCTCGTGTTGTTATAATCTCCTAATAATTTCTTTGCCTGAACAAGGCCTTGTATCTTCTTCTATTGCAGCTTCCACAGCCGATTTGTCTCCTTTCTGAGTGATTCCTTTATAGAGCTTGCGCCAATCGGGAAGAAGGGCTCGGGTCCTATAGGGTCAGAGATGGCCGCTGTTCTGGCGAGGTGATCTGCCACCTCATTGCCCACTATACCTGTATAACCTGGCCCCCAGACCAGTAAGGACTGAACCTTGAAGGATGAAAGGGCCTTGAGAGCCGTCTGGTTTCCGCTGAGAATAATAATTTTCTCCCCTCGATAGTTCCTGTGCAGATTTACCTCGCCACAAACGCTGATGGCATATATTTCCACTTTGAAAATACTAGGATAGGCACCCATGGGCAGCAACATTTCAGTCCTGGGACCAAAAATGCCCACTCCAATGCTATCCAAAGTCTTAGAGCCATCCGTGTACCACTGCAGGGTACTTTTCCGAACCTTGTGCTCTAAAAATGAGGGATCCCAAGACGTTTTGTTACTTAATATGTCTACTTTGAAAAACCTTTCAAAAACGATTACCTTATTCATATCATTCCTCGGAAAAAGAGCTAGTGAGAACTGACTACTTAACCTCTCCCCGCTTTGGACGATATAACCTTGCCTTTACCGAACCCTTCTCTTGCAAAGTTCAACATGGAACGCTTTGCTGCCTGTGCTATGTGAGCATGGAGCGGCTGGAGTTCCAGCACCACCTCTAGCGTCGCCGTGGGGGAAGAGCGCATATCCCCCGTAATGCACACACACCCCAGGCGTTGAAGTTTGGCTAGCGATTGCCTCACCGTGGCCAGGTTGGTCCTAGAGACCCAAGCCACCGCCCCATACGTCACCATTGGTGTGACTATCTAGGTGCACATCCATCGCAAAATCTTCGGGGTACACCCCCAACAGGGAGTAATACCTCCTACTTATTTTCGGGATGAAGATCAACCGAACTCCACGCCATACTTCGAGGAGATAGGCCAGCGCAAGGCTGTCTCTCATAATTTTCATCAACCGAGGGATCAAGAGCGTCCCTCCCTGCTGGCGCAACACCGTACTGATGCCGTCCACCCCCGGGGCCTTATACCGTTCAAAGGAGCCCAACGCCCAGATGACCGTCAGCCAGGTTACTCATCTCATGCCTACATTTCAGTCTTCTGCTCTCGGGCTAAACTCCCGGAAAATAAGGCCCGCGGTACAGGGACAGCACCGGGCAAGTGAGCTGCCAGCAGCGTCTGTGACCTCTCCCTCTCATCGCTCGAATACGTACCATCACGTAGTTTAATTGCTAACCTGACTTCTGAATTACCCTTTGCCATAACCCTATGGAGTCTGGCAGCTGCCGGAACTGCAGTAATATTTTCGAAAAAGCTTCTGAAGTTTGCGCGCCTAGCTTTTCTCATTTCCTTGCTGTATGCAAGACTAGCCACGCACTTACTCCATTGCCCCGTGCGTTTGGCTCTGTTGAAAACCTGCGTACGTCCCTCCTGAGCTTAGGGAGTTCTCTAGACCACCATGTAGCCTGTGATCTTCTCTGTGGCTTACTCTCGCGGCAGGTAAAGTTAATGGCATCAGTTATAATTTCGTTTAGCCTGTTCACCATAAAGTCTAACTCCGTACAGCCAAACTCTTGTGAACAGCTTCTACTCTAGGTATGTTCGACTCGAGTGCCTCTCCATACTTCGCACAGTTTGTTCTTCTGGGTTTCCTACTTGGACATCCTATTTGGATCCTCGCCTGCCAGTTCGAATTGGATAATCCTATGATCCGACAATGACGGCTCTGATGAGACCTGCCATCGATTGATCAGAGGGCTAGCCAATCCATTGCTCATAGTGATATCCAATACCTCTTGGCGGACCCTGGTGACAAAAGTCGGAGTGTTCCCGACATTGTGAATACTTAGGTCTAGGGGCGGTACACTTACGTTGTCCCCCGGAAAATAAGCCGATGGCTCAGGAGCTTCCACCGGAGCTGGTATAGAGACGCCTTGATGGCTCTCCGACACTGTCACCACCGAACCACTCGACGCAGGCTCGACAGGAGCCGTACCTGCGGTACTTTAAGGGCCTGTTAAAGTAGCAGTCCTGCCTCCCTGAGCTCTGGGCCTCCATGGCACTGTGCTGTATCTGTTGTTTACTACAAATCCAGCTTCCCTCAGGTTCAGGAACGACTCTTCGTCAACGCATGGGTTGAGACTGCGCTTGCTCTCAACTGTACTTCTGGACATAACCACCCGCTCGGACTAGGCCGAACCTGGTAGTCAACGTTTTATTGGGGAATTCATACGGTACGTCGCGTCAGCCCCCCTTGCCGCGGTAATGCCACTGCTACTCCTCGAGGCGGCCCGGTATCGAATATAGCCGGTTGTCCTCCTGGCTGCAAACCGACTAATCCGCACGGTGTCGCGTAACACCCTGGCTTAGGAGGTGGTAGTGCTTGGTATCGCCCCCAAGCGGCTCCGACCATCCCCACGAACCTTCCCGAACAAGTGATGGTGCGATCGGATGGTCGGAACCGTTTTGAGGTGCGACTAAGCCCCTGCACCAACGTCAAGGCCTACCCTAGCAGGGCCAAATATGGAAGATCAAATTAAAAACAATATAAATAATCTCAACAGCTCTGCTTCCGCCTTCAGCGGAGAGCAGTCGACTAATCTTTTTTGCTATTATTTTTGCAAATCAAATTTAAGTTGAAATGAATGATAACTCCTGGATACTAAGTTTGTTCTGCTTTTTCTATAGGCTTACTATTTACACGGTCGCGTATACGAAATATACGCAACGGTGTAAGGTTTGATGAAAAATGAAATGAACAACGGATGTGATGTTAATTATAATGGATTTTATTCAGTTTAAAACGTTATAAATATTGAGATGAGCGATGATTATATGAACATATAAATGTGAATAATTTACCTCCGTTGTGCTGCTGTAGGACCTGTTGATCTCGTCTTCCGAAAAAGAAGTGAAAATTAAGATTTACTGAAACCGCCGTTGAACCGACAAACAGTGCCTTTTCGTTAACTTTCCCCTTAATATAAGTGTACTGTTTGGCGGCTTTCTCGGAAGCTTGAAGACAAGTTTTGATCCTTAGTACAGCTTCTCCAGCTGCGGTTTCAATTTGATGCAAATGTTTTGCCACAGTCACTACTGCAATGTCGTCTGCAAAACCCACCACTTTTGTACGTGGAGGCATTTCTAGCCTTAAGACCCCGTCGTACATGAGATTGCACAGAAGTGGTTCAAGAACTGATCCTTGTGGAACCCCTGCTACAACCTCATATGTTTCTGGCCCGTTATCGCTTCTGTACAGTAGTTTGCGATTCGAAAAATAGCTCCTTATGTATATGTAGCTCCAAGCTTTATAGGAGCACCGATTCTTATTAAAGTCTCTATGAAGCATCTCCAGCTTGAGGTATTAAACGCGTTTTTGACGTCTAGTGGTACTATGGCGCAGTATTATTTTTTCCCGTCGCGCCATCTTGTGCCCTCAACCGGTTCTTTCGCCACGTCAACCACAGTGTTGATTGCATCTATCGTGGAAAGGGATTTTCTAAAACCAAAATGGTTTACTGAGAGAGACCCGTTTTCTTCAGCAAACGACGTTAGCCTGTTACATATAATCCTTTCCTGAATTTTTCCAAGTGTGTCTAGTAAACGAATAGGACGGTAAGACGATGGCTCATCTGGGGACTTTTTGCCTTTAGGTAGTAGTCTTAGCGTGTGCTTAAGATAGCGGTCTTCAGGGCCTTATTTCGTATACCATCCGGCCCTGGTCCTTTTCTGTTTCGAATGTTCCTGCATGCGGCCAGCTACTCCTCATCAGTTACCCTTAGAACTTTGGAAGACTGATGGGATGTCTTCCACCCTTTGCGGGAAAAGAGTTGTTATGATGTTTCTCAGCATTACTAGGCAGGTAGTGTATGGTGTTTTTGCACTTTTCATTTTTGCTAGCACTACCCTGTAAGCGGTGCCCCAGGGGATAATGTCTGCTTCGTCGAACATTCTCTTGAATATTCTTCTGTTTGCTGGCTTTTAGTCTTTTTCTTGACTTCCTGAGAGTAGTTAGATTTCCTAAAAATTCGGGTCGCCCTCTGCTGCGTTGCATTTTAAGTCAATCACTAAGACATTGCTTTCTTAATATTTCTATATCCCTGTTCCACCAGTAGCACGGGGCTAATTCTTTTTAAATGACCTTGGCATCGCTGTATCGCACAAATTAGTTAGACCAAGAGCCAAGTGATTTACTACATCAACTGCCGGCCCTGAAGCGGATTAAACTTTTTTGACCATATACTCCAGAATTTCGTGGTCGAGCATAGTTTCTTTCCATTTTGGCTCTGTGAGTTTTGGCATTTGCTTTTGCCTCTCCTCCGCTATGTCCATTATTATTGCTTGATGGTCAATATGTGTGTACTCCTCACTTACCCCCCATTTGATTTTCTGGGCTAGTGACTCGCTTGCAAAGGTTATATCAATTATAGAACCTGTGCCCATTTTTCTTTAGGTCAACACAGAGCCAGTATTTAGTATCGTACAAACGAGTTGGGCAAATATTTCCAACAGCATTTCTCCTCTCATATTTGTTACCCTGCCGCCCCATTCTATTTACCAGGCATTGAATTCCCTCGCGATGATCAAAGGGGACTTGCTGCGAGCTTCCACGGCGATGTCGCGCAAGAGTTGTTGATATTCTGCTTTTGAAAGGCTTGGTCTTGCGTAGCAGCTAATGATGTATAGCCCGTTTATTTTGCAGCGCACGAATCCTTCGTCCGCGCTGAGAATCTCTTGGAATGCGTGTGCGGCACAAAGCCAGATTGCTGTGCTTTTTTTCTTGTCGCTGGCCCAAGTTCCATCGTGTTTGCACTTGTATGATTCGCTAATAATTGCAAAGCCAGCGTTTATATCTTTCACCGTCTGCGATAATAGATCTTGGGCAGCTTCACAGTGATTTACATTTATTTGAATAATTTTCATTTGCGTCGGTTTGTTAAAGCCTTCCTGAAAGCAGGGCATTTGTATCTGCCTGCTATATGGTCAAGGTTAACCCTATTAGATTATATGATTTGTACAACACACAGTGTGGGCTGCTCTTGCAGTCTTTGGCGAAGTGTCCTTCAAATCCGCATTTTCTGCATTGCTTCGATCTATCAGTCTCGCTAGTGCAGTTCTGAGACATGTGACCATACTCAAGTCATTTAAAGCACTTTTGCAAAGACATACATACGTTCACGTATACGGGAAGTGACCCACCCTATTTTGATTTTGCCAATCTGGAGAAGCATCTGGGCTTTTTGAGCTGGCAGGCTAATAGATGGCTGTTTGGGTTGCAGCGTATGCTGTTTTTAGCCCCACGATTTCTGATATATTGGTATCTTCTAGTCCTGGAAGGGCTTTTATAGCGTAGTGTACCTAATCTTTGGCAGTAACCTCGTCTATGTCCTTGCATTCCAGTGTAAGACGGTGCGTGAGTGCTTTGACTGAGGCCTCGGTTCCTAGAGCAGCTCCTATGATAGCCTTTACGTCGCTAGCCTTTTGGCAGGTTTTCGTTAGTTCTATCAGAAGATCGCCTTTCTGTGTACGTCTGATTTTTGACTCTGAGTCAGCGCATCCCGGGAACTTTTCGTCGTTTTTAACCTTTTTTAGGATGTCCTGTTTTTTCTATGACGATCGCATAAGGCCTTGATTTCTTGGTGGTATTTGCCCTACTAACTTTTTTGTCGTACAGGAGCTTGATTTTGCCGATACTATCTCTCATCGGTTGGTGGGGGTTAGCGGGAGAGTGTGCGCAAGCCTTGCACTTCTCTTGAATGGGTCAGTGCCCTTTTCTGCGTTTTCTACCCTGTTCGTCGTTTTGGGTGTATTAGAAGGAGTAGTCGCTTCGTTTGAGTTGACTGACGTTATTTTTTTATTTAGTTCCATTTTTTCTTAAGGGTCCCCACTCAGATCCGTTATCTATGCCCGTATGCGAAGTTACCTTTATGATTCCATGGTTATCTTTGTAAACAAGGAGGCCATGCATGGGTTGACGCAGTCCTTAATGGGGTGTTGCGTTCAGTGCCAGATCGGTATTAGTCAGGATTTCCTCAACTGAGCCTTCACGACCTACTTAATGGTGACGCGTAAAGGGCGTTTTATGAGGTCTGTTAGGGTTTTAATGGGCCGTGATGGTACTGGCATTAGCCCGAAAGCAATTTCTGCATGATGTCACTCCAGCATACTCAGGTAACAGAATGCCAGTACCACCACCTCTAAGCAACCATATCCAAATTATTAGTTTCCATTATGCCTACGGTGACCATCCGTCCTTCATTGCAGAGGACAGTCCTTTATTTCAATGGTCTGCCCTTTACATTTATTTATTTTTTTAAAACTGACTTTTGTCATTTATTTTAACATTTGTCCTATGTTTTTTGTCATTTGTCCTTTTTAAAAAAAAATAGAAAAAAAAATGTTTTGCTTTAATCATATATTTACAATCTATATTTATATCTATCTACTATTTATCTATCGCACACAATCGAGGGTGCCGACTGTCGATAGTTTTCCACCTCTAATGACCTTATGTCAGTTGTTAATTTTGCTGCCTCATGTACAGTTATCATTTCTTTGGTGTAAGTAGATTCAATTGATTTGTAGATTAAATACTAAATAAATATCTAATCTTAGCAGATCAAATGTCTAAAAGAAAATGTGTTTTCAATTCTGCACTCGAAAAAGAATATTCCTTCATCAAAAAAACTATTCCTGATGGCGATGTTAGGTGCTTAAAATGCAATGGAGAGTTTTCCATTGCAAACAGCGGAAAAGCCGCAATAAAACAACATTTGCAAACTGCTAAACACAGGAAAGTTGACGAGGCTGCAGCTTAATCAAAAGTAATAACATCGATGTTGAGACCAACAATTTTTAATAACGAAAGTAAGAATTTGGCTATTAAAGAAGGATGTTGGACATATCATTGTGTTGAACATAACCTGTTCTGCTGTTCAAGAACAAAATCAAAAGCAATTGTTCAAAATGTGTTTTCACCGCTCATTATAGAATCTATTACAGCAGACTTTTAAAACTTTTAAGCGTGCAAAATATTGTGGCAATAGATTCAGACACATTAACAAATTGTTTGTTAAAAATTATCGAAAAATTTCAATCGAAGGACAAACTCATTGGATTGTGTGCTGATAATACCAACACGAACTTTGGAGGTGCAAACAAAAAAAGGCGAAAGAAAGGTTTTCAATAACTGTATAAATATAACAGTTGAAAGCTGATCCATTGATTTAGAAATAATCATTGTAAAAATATACTAATTTTTTTATTTGTATACAGTTCGAGTGGGAAAACTAAAGGAAATTTGTAATGATTTAGATGTTGAGTACAAAAAATTACTCGGTTACAGCAAAACTCGTTGGTTAACACTCTTACCCGCTCTGGATAGAATTATTAAATTATTTAAACCTCTAAAAGAGTATTTCCTAAATCAAGAAAAGTGTCCAATTATGAAATATGGTTCAATAATTTTAAATGATTTGAAAACAAATTTAATTGAACGAAAAATACAACGATTTGAACCGATAAGTGTTACAGAACTACTGATTGATTTAAAAGCGACTCAAGATCAAAATATTATGTTTACGAACGCATCTGAGAATTTTTATGAAACTTGTATTAATTATATAAATCTTTGGATTGCTTCTTTTGAAGATATACGATTATTTGAATGGGTTCCTTTGAAAAAAATCTCCTCAATGGGAAGATGTAGAAAAATGTGCCATGTTTCTGCAAAGCAAAAGATAATATGATTCTGACGATTCTTCCTTATTCAATCAATTTATTTGTGTTAAAAATTATGCAACTTGCGAAAAAGTGGCTTTGTGGCGTGAAAACCAAATTTCAGATGATAAAAAGTGGGTAGAAATTTTTAAAAATTTTTTAAATAATGATATTGCTTTTGAAACAATATTAAAAATAGTTGAATTCTCTTTTTGTTTACCTGGCTCAAACGCTCCCACCGAACGCGTTTTTTCGCTAATCAACAATATGTGGACAAGCGAAAAAACTCAGATGAATGTTTAGATAGTAGAAGCTTGCCTTTTGACCAAATGTAATTTAAGATTTACTTGTATAGAATTTCACGACTTTTTGAAAGATGAAACTTCACTTTTAAAAGAAATAAGCGCAAGTTCAAGTAACATATGTATATACTATACATATACAGTATATTTAACATAAGTTGTTATGTTTTTGAATTCGTTTTAAGCCAAGAAGGCTCGTTTTTTGTTATGTTTTATGTTTCAAAAACAAAGTTAAATACATGCATATACATATATAATAAAAAAAGTTTGTCCTTTATTTTTGTTTTAGAAATATGGTCACCGTAATTATGCCAAAAGCTGAAACTTTACTGGGCTCGGTTTCAGCGTAAAAATCAGATGCGATTTTTCGTTTTTATTTTTTTCCCCCTTTTTTTTAAGACAATTCCTATTGGGTAGCTGGTTTGTGGTTCCTACTGGAATCCGCATGTACATACTCGCGAACATGCACGCCAGCATATAGCGTCCCATGCCTTTTAATCCATTTTTAACCCGTTGGCGCAAACAGTCCTCAGAGACCAAACTAGTATATTTCAAATTCAGTTTGGATTTAAGAAATTTAATGAATACGGAAAGAATAAACATGGTACAGCGGTAGGTGAAATATTGGTTGGTTTAATTTAATAAGGTTAATAAAGTTTGAAATTTTAGTTAGTGTAAAATTTATAATTAAATTTACCTTACAAAATTCATGTTAATAAGAAAAATAAGAGAAAAATAAGAAGCATTTAATTGAAATACGTTTAGATAGTTGGCTTTTTTTTTTTATATAGAGAACGTGCTCATGCGGTACACAGTGCTCGAAAGGGTTAATTAACAATGTCGCGCACACACACGCACCCATGCAGGAACCCGGCGGTGCCCGCAAAGTGAGTTGATTAGCGATTTGCTGTATGCATCTATACCCCGTCCCCGCCTTGCGTCGGTAGTGTTGTGGACCGCGAACAACAAATATAGCATTATATCGATCAAATTCTCTACTTTAGCCAGTCTCCCAACCTATAAGTTTACGCAGTTTCGTTCATCTTCAAAATATGTGCATGCAAAAAAGCAATGTTCAGCATCTTGGATATCGTCGTCTTCGCAGAGAGTGCAGTAAGGGTCATCATCGATCCTAAATCTATAAAAGAAAGATTTAAAACAGCCATGCACCGTAAGCATGCACTGGAAGTTTACTTCTCCATGTTTCCGGCTTAACCATTTTTCTATTGAAGGTATGAGACGGGGTGTCCAGCGACCTTTATCTGACTGGTCCCAACGGCATTGCTACTGTTGCCAGCAGATCTCGATTTTTGCTTGGCGATTCGCCTTATTTACAGATCTTGCCAACGTCTGCGCCAGGATATATATTGGATATAAGCCAGCAATAACCAACGCAGCATCTTCCGATGTAGTTCGGTAAGCGCACCATACCTTAACCGCGCAGAGCCGGTATAGAGACTTCGCTTCGCGTGCGTATGACGTCTTCTTAAAGGCTTCACCCCAGATTTGAAACCCGTATAGCAGGACACTTCTGACTATATTGGATATAATTGCCTTCGCTGTTGCTTTGGACCTCCGACGATAAGCATCAGTCCCGAAAGCGCTACTCCGACTTTTTCCGCTTTATAATAATAATAATAATCCCAACGGTTTTATCCCTCCATACCCGCCCGACCGAGTCATGAAAGTAAGAGGTTTGTTAAGTGTCGAGATCTAAAACTCGGCTTGTTGCATTTTCAAGATGAAGTAGGGAATTATGTTTTTATTACATTTAAGGCATGACCTTGAGCTGCAGAACTTGGATGAGTGGTCTGCCTTTAAACAGTTCATGCACAGTTTGTGCTTTTGTGCGTGATTTAAGCGCCCATTTAGAGTCATTTTTCCAAAACCTTCGCATCGAAACAATGTATAACTACCATTTTTTCATAGTGTACATGCATTCTCATTTTGTTTGAATGAAGCAGCCGAAGCACACGCCTTTGATGAGGTTTTTTCTTTGTGGTCCATTGCTTCCATTGATTGAAAGTGAGTTTCGAGAAAGGTCATTTTTGACCTGCTGAAAATCCTTGGGATTTGTGATTGATCTCTCAAAGAGAATATGGGTACCACGGTCTAGTTTTTTAGCTAGCAGGTGCAGCAAGATGGGCTCCACGAAGTTGTGTTGACCCCAATGTTTTGCAATGCATGTAAGCATTCTTGTGTAACATCATGTAGCTGCTTTATTTGTATAGGTGAGAATGAACCGGATGGTTGTCCCAGTAATTTGTTAATCAGTGATGATACAAAAAATCTTTTATTATTGTACCGTTTTGTGGCTGCCAGATGATTTATTAGTATTCCAGCTTCTCCTTAGACATTGGCCTTTAGGTACCACATTTTATGAATTGTCAGAATTTGCTGTCTATCTACAAGGTGCGAAAACAGATCGAAAAAGGAGGCCCTCTTTAAATAGTCGCCGCTGAATTTCGGGATCGTTATTTTTGGCGGTGACAAAGCCTTGTTTTTCACGGTTTCGGCATATTGGTCTGGTGAACTTGAACATATTTTGAAGTTTTCAACGACTTGCCTTTCGAGGTTGGTATAGCCGTCCGTGTCATATTCTGAATCTTGACTGCGTTCCCAGATTAAAAAATGCAATTCTTGTATTTGCTCCCATAGTTTTTCCTTGAGCTTCATATTTGCTGCAGTTGGGTCCATGGCGAGCTGGCGCTTTAGGGATGACATCATAACATTTTGTCGTCTGATTGTCGAATTCGTGGTAGTTAGTAGTGCAAAATTGTTGTAGTTGGTTATGGAGGTAATAGCAAGTCCCTTTGGATTCTCAACAGGAACACGTTCATTTGGACCCTCTGTCTTCGCAGTATCTGTGTACGCTGATTCAAATATGTCTTTGTATTTGAAGGTTAATTCCGATATTTTGGTGTAGTAGTCGTCCGTGAAGTATTTGTGGTCGAGTTGGGCCTGTTCGAGGCAACGGATTTTGTTGTCGGTGGTCTCAAATTCAGCCCATGCCACATCCAGTCGTCTGAGCCTTTCTTCAAAGTACTCGACAGATTTTCTTGCAACCCGGTCCTTTTTATAGTTCCGAATGATAGTCTCAATCAGGTCCCCTGTTGTCATTTGAGACACCGTCAGTTGGTTCATGATAGAGATGCTTGTATCTTTTTGCGCCATTATGTAGTTATCTCTTGTGGATCAGACGGGTGCGTGTTCAAATCACGTCGGGGTCACTAAAATGTTTGGTATCAGCTAGTTTGCTGAACCGATTCTGTCGTTCAGATTATCAAGGTGATTCACCAAAATAACCGGTGGTGGATTTGTGTGAAGGCTATTTGGCAGTCACCAGCTAATGATGGATTGATGATATGCAACTCAAGCACTTGGTCTGGGTTGCAATTGGTAAGTCAATTGTTTATTATCTTCTCAAGGCAGTTCACCAGGACAAGTTTATAGATTGTAAGACAAGCACTTGGTTACACCGGAGAGCGATAAGGAGTAAACTTGACACTTGTTTAGTTTTAAAATTCCTCACAACTTTATTAAAGAATCTTTGACTTAAATACAAAATTATTGCTGATTATAGATTTTAGCCTTATTGAATATTATTAAAGCAATTCAACAAGTTTCAGAAACACATAAAGAATTGCTGAAAATTGTTTCGCAATGTTCAATTACATAAATGAAATTCATCACTATGACTTACACAATAACTAAATAAAAGTGCTGATTTGCACTTTACGTTCAGTGCCAACAAACCCAATTTTGCTTTCATATTAAATATACATACGTACATAGGTGCGATGAACTTAAAAATACGCCAGCAATTTCCGCCTCGCCCCACTCCAGAGATTACCCTTTGGTGATAGACCCTACGATTTGCCGAAGCCCCGTTTACACTGCCAGAAGGCCGCCAATTCTTTAGAGATCTTGTGATCAACATGAGATTTCCACGACAGTTTTGCATCCAGAATTACCCCTAGATACTTTACTTCGGGAGAAGTCTTAATTGTGACTCCCTTAATTGTGAGGGGAGTGAGGCCATCCAACCTTCTCCGCCTAGTGAAGAGCACAACACTAGTTTTGGTTGGGTAGTCCATTATCGTCACACCAAGTGTCAATTTTATTCAGTATTGTCTGCGCTTTCCTCAATCAGCCGACAGAGATGGGCCCGTGACTAGACAGGCCACATCGTCCGCATAGACATGGACGTAGATATTAGAGTCGTCAAGAGTGACAAGAAGAGAGTTAATTACCAAGCACTAGAGCAAAGAGGTAAGCTCACCGCCCTTAGGACAACCCTTAATTACTCCGCACCAGCGAAGGATCTACACCATGCCGTAGAGCATCAGTGCCGAGAGCGACGGTGGCATTGTCAAATGTCTACAAAAATGCCCATGGCGAACAGTTTCCTATCGACGACAAACCAGATTTTTCAAAGCCGTCTCAAAGGATTTTCTCTCCTGATAGGCATGTTGATGCAAAGACAGGGGATGTGATGAGAGTGCCTTCCTACAAACACGTAGCTCTATTAATCTTTCCAGACATTTTAAGATGAATGATGTCATGCTAATAGGTAGACACTAGACTAGTTGAGCCTTACGCATATTTACAAACGCTGTTAGACGAGCCTTCCAAAAAATAATGGTGGTAAAATCGCCCCTTGTGTTATTTCAAAACCAGCCGGCTACAGAACGGTATAGCAAGCGCCCCAGTTCGTATATTCCAGCGCTATTTAGAACAATTTTTAAATGGTATGAAAAGATGCGGGAACTATTTGGATGATATAATTATCACAGCGCCAAAAACGGAGCAACATTTAAGCCGAGTCGAACAAATCCTCAAAAATTCTATAAGAGAATGGAATAAGGTGTAAAAGAGATACATAAATGTTCTTTTTCTTCAAAATAAAATACAGTACTTTAGATTAGATTAGATTTAGATATGAGGATCGCACTGCGACCTGTAGATCTATTGAGCCCTTAGTACCTTACAACACCTTCCCCAGTTCGAGAGCATCTATACATTTTTAGATGGATCCCGGATTTAGGGAGTATATGTATTTTTCCTTAGGCCACATCTGACCTAGCCACCTCTCCCTTCGGCGCGCAACAGCGTCGCACTCCAGTAGTATGTGTGAGGGGGTTTCCTTGGCCGTATCGCAGATGCGACATAGGTTTGACCCGATACCCATCTTGTGCAGGTTAGAGAAGTTTATGAGTTGTTTAAACCTCGTGTTGTTATAACCTCCTAATAATTTCTTTGCCTGAACAAGGCCTTGTATCTTCTTCCATTGCTGCTTCCACAGCCGATTTGTCTCCTTTCTGAGTGATTCCTTTATAGAGCTTGCGTCAATCGGGAAGAAGGGCTCGGGTCCTATAGGGTCAGAGATGGCCGCTGTTCTGGCGAGGTGATCTGCCACCTCATTGCCCACTATACCTGTATAACCTGGCCCCCAGACCAGTAAGGACTGAACCTTGAAGGATGAAAGGGCCTTGAGAGCCGTCTGGTTTCCGCTGAGAATAATAATTTTCTCCCCTCGATAGTTCCTGTGCAGATTTACGTCGCCACAAACGCTGATGGCATATATTTCCACTTTGAAAATACTAGGATAGGCACCCATGGGCAGCAACATTTCAGTCCTGGGACCAAAAATGCCTACTCCAATGCTATCCAAAGTCTTAGAGCCATCCGTGTACCACTGCAGGGTACTTTTCCGAACCTTGTGCTCTAAAAATGAGGGATCCCAAGACGTTTTGTTACTTAATATGTCTACTTTGAAAAACCTTTCAAAAACGATTACCTTATTCATATCATTCCTCGGAAAAAGAGCTAGTGAGAACTGACTACTTAACCTCTCCCCGCTTTGGACGATATAACCTTGCCTTTACCGAACCCTTCTCTTGCAAAGTTCAACATGGAACGCTTTGCTGCCTGTGCTATGTGAGCATGGAGCGGCTGGAGTTCCAGCACCACCTCTAGCGTCGCCGTGGGAGAAGAGCGCATAGCCCCCGTAATGCACACACACCCCAGGCGTTGAAGTTTGGCTAGCGATTGCCTCACCGTGGCCAGGTTGGACCTAGAGACCCAAGCCACCGCCCCATACGTCACCATTGGTGTGACTATCTAGGTGCACATCCATCGCAAAATCTTCGGGGTACACCCCCAACAGGGAGTAATACCTCCTACTTATTTTCGGGATGAAGATCAACCGAACTCCACGCCATACTTCGAGGAGATAGGCCAGCGCAAGGCTGTCTCTCATAATTTTCATCAACCGAGGGATCAAGAGCGTCCCTCCCTGCTGGCGCAACACCGTACTGATGCCGTCCACCCCCGGGGCCTTATACCGTTCAAAGGAGCCCAACGCCCAGATGACCGTCAGCCAGTTTACTCATCTCATGCCTACATTTCAGTCTTCTGCTCTCGGGCTAAACTCCCGGAAAATAAGGCCCGCGGTACAGGGACAGCACCGGGCAAGTGAGCTGCCAGCAGCGTCTGTGACCTCTCCCTCTCATCGCTCGAATACGTACCATCACGTAGTTTAATTGCTAACCTGACTTCTGAATTACCCTTTGCCATAACCCTATGGAGTCTGGCAGCTGCCGGAACTGCAGTAATATTTTCGAAAAAGCTTCTGAAGTTTGCGCGCCTAGCTTTTCTCATTTCCTTGCTGTATGCAAGACCAGCCGCGCACTTACTCCATTGCCCCGTGCGTTTGGCTCTGTTGAAAACCTGCGTACGTCCCTCCTGAGCTTAGGGAGTTCTCTCGACCACCATGTAGCCTGTGATCTTCTCTGTGGCTTACTCTCGCGGCAGGTAAAGTTAATGGCATCAGTTATAATTTCGTTTAGCCTGTTCACCATAAAGTCTAACTCCGTACAGCCAAACTCTTGTGAACAGCTTCTACTCTAGGTATGTTCGACTCGAGTGCCTCTCCATACTTCGCACAGTTTGTTCTTCTGGGTTTCCTACTTGGACATCCTATTTGGATCCTCGCCTGCCAGTTCGAATTGGATAATCCTATGATCCGACAATGACGGCTCTGATGAGACCTGCCATCGATTGATCAGAGGGCTAGCCAATCCATTGCTCATAGTGATATCCAATACCTCTTGGCGGACCCTGGTGACAAAAGTCGGAGTGTTCCCGACATTGTGAATACTTAGGTCTAGGGGCGGTACACTTACGTTGTCCCCCGGGAAATAAGCCGATGGCTCAGGAGCTTCCACCGGAGCTGGTATAGAGACGCCTTGATGGCTCTCCGACACTGTCACCACCGAACCACTCGACGCAGGCTCGACAGGAGCCGTACCTGCGGCACTTTAAGGGCCCGTTAAAGTAACAGTCCTGCCTCCCTGAGCTCTGGGCCTCCATGGCACTGTGCTGTATCTGTTGTTTACTACAAATCCAGCTTCCCTCAGGTTCAGGAACGACTCTTCGTCAACGCATGGGTTGAGACTGCGCTTGCTCTCAACTGTACTTCTGGACATAACCACCCGCTCGGACTAGGCCGAACCTGGTAGTCAACGTTTTATTGGGGAATTCATACGGTACGTCGCGTCAGCCCCCCTTGCCGCGGTAATGCCACTGCTACTCCTCGAGGCGGCCCGGTATCGAATATAGCCGGTTGTCCTCCTGGCTGCAAACCGACTAATCCGCACGGTGTCGCGTAACACCCTGGCTTAGGAGGTGGTAGTGCTTGGTATCGCCCCCAAGCGGCTCCGACCATCCCCACGAACCTTCCCGAACAAGTGATGGTGCGATCGGATGGTCGGAACCGTTTTGAGGTGCGACTAAGCCCCTGCACCAACGTCAAGGCCTACCCTAGCAGGGCCAAATATGGAAGATCAAATTAAAAACAATATAAATAATCTCAACAGCTCTGCTTCCGCCTTCAGCGGAGAGCAGTCGACTAATCTTTTTTGCTATTATTTTTGCAAATCAAATTTAAGTTGAAATGAATGATAACTCCTGGATACTAAGTTTGTTCTGCTTTTTCTATAGGCTTACTATTTACACGGTCGCGTATACGAAATATACGCAACGGTGTAAGGTTTGATGAAAAATGAAATGAACAACGGATGTGATGTTAATTATAATGCATTTTATTCAGTTTAAAACGTTATAAATATTGAGATGAGCGATGATTATATGAACATATAAATGTGAATAATTTACCTCCGTTGTGCTGCTGTAGGACCTGTTGATCTCGTCTTCCGAAAAAGAAGTGAAAATTAAGATTTACTGAAACCGCCGTTGAACCGACAAACAGTGCCTTTTCGTTAACTTTCCCCTTAATATAAGTGTACTGTTTGGCGGCTTTCTCGGAAGCTTGAAGACAAGTTTTGATCCTTAGTACAGCTTCTCCAGCTGCGGTTTCAATTTGATGCAAATGTTTTGCCACAGTCACTACTGCAATGTCGTCTGCAAAACCCACCACTTTTGTACGTGGAGGCATTTCTAGCCTTAAGACCCCGTCGTACATGAGATTGCACAGAAGTGGTTCAAGAACTGATCCTTGTGGAACCCCTGCTACAACCTCATATGTTTCTGGCCCGTTATCGCTTCTGTACAGTAGTTTGCGATTCGAAAAATAGCTCCTTATGTATATGTAGCTCCAAGCTTTATAGGAGCACCGATTCTTATTAAAGTCTCTATGAAGCATCTCCAGCTTGAGGTATTAAACGCGTTTTTGACGTCTAGTGGTACTATGGCGTAGTATTATTTTATCCCGTCGCGCCATCTTGTGCCCTCAATCGGTTCTTTCGCCACGTCAACCACAGTGTTGATTGCATCTATCGTGGAAAGGGATTTTCTAAAACCAAAATGATTTACTGAGAGAGACCCGTTTTCTTCAGCAAACGACGTTAGCCTGTTACATATAATCCTTTCCTGAATTTTTCCAAGTGTGTCTAGTAAACGAATAGGACGGTAAGACGATGGCTCATCTGGGGACTTTTTGCCTTTATGTAGTAGTCTTAGCGTGTGCTTAAGATAGCGGTCTTCAGGGCCTTATTTCGTATACCATCCGGCCCTGGTCCTTTTCTGTTTCGAATGTTCCTGCATGCGGCCAGCTACTCCTCATCAGTTACCCTTAGAACTTTGGAAGACTGATGGGATGTCTTCCACCCTTTGCGGGAAAAGAGTTGTTATGATGTTTCTCAGCATTACTAGGCAGGTAGTGTATGGTGTTTTTGCACTTTTCATTTTTGCTAGCACTACCCTGTAAGCGGTGCCCCAGGGGATAATGTCTGCTTCGTTGAATATTCTCTTGAATATTCTTCTGTTTGCTGGCTTTTAGACTTTTTCTTGACTTCCTGAGAGTAGTTAGATTTCCTAAAAATTCGGGTCGCCCTCTGCTGCGTTGCATTTTAAGTCAATCACTAAGACATTGCTTTCTTAATATTTCTATATCCCTGTTACACCAGTAGCACGGGGCTAATTCTTTTTAAATGACCTTGGCATCGCTGTATCGCACAAATTAGTTAGACCAAGAGCCAAGTGATTTACTACATCAACTGCCGGCCCTGAAGCGGATTAAACTTTTTTGACCATATACTCCAGAATTTCGTGGTCGAGCATAGTTTCTTTCCATTTTGGCTCTGTGAGTTTTGGCATTTGCTTTTGCCTCTCCTCCGCTATGTCCATTATTATTGCTTGATGGTCAATATGTGTGTACTCCTCACTTACCCCCCATTTGATTTTCTGGGCTAGTGACTCGCTTGCAAAGGTTATATCAATTATAGAACCTGTGCCCATTTTTCTTTAGGTCAACGCAGAGCCAGTATTTAGTATCGTACAAACGAGTTGGGCAAATATTTCCAACAGCATTTCTCCTCTCATATTTGTTACCCTGCCGCCCCATTCTATTTACCAGGCATTGAATTCCCTCGCGATGATCAAAGGGGACTTGCTGCGAGCTTCCACGGCGATGTCGCGCAAGAGTTGTTGATATTCTGCTTTTGAAAGGCTTGGTCTTGCGTAGCAGCTAATGATGTATAGCCCGTTTATTTTGCAGCGCACGAATCCTTCGTCCGCGCTGAGAATCTCTTGGAATGCGTGTGCGGCACAAAGCCAGATTGCTGTGCTTTTTTTCTTGTCGCTGGCCCAAGTTCCATCGTGTTTGCACTTGTATGATTCGCTAATAATTGCAAAGCCAGCGTTTATATCTTTCACCGTCTGCGATAATAGATCTTGGGCAGCTTCACAGTGATTTACATTTATTTGAATAATTTTCATTTGCGTCGGTTTGTTAAAGCCTTCCTGAAAGCAGGGCATTTGTATCTGCCTGCTATATGGTCAAGGTTAACCCTATTAGATTATATGATTTGTACAACACACAGTGTGTGCTGCTCTTGCAGTCTTTGGCGAAGTGTCCTTCAAATCCGCATTTTCTGCATTGCTTCGATCTATCAGTCTCGCTAGTGCAGTTCTGAGACATGTGACCATACTCAAGGCATTTAAAGCACTTTTGCAAAGACATACATACGTTCACGTATACGGGAAGTGACCCACCCTATTTTGATTTTGCCAATCTGGAGAAGCATCTGGGCTTTTTGAGCTGGCAGGCTAATAGATGGCTGTTTGGGTTGCAGCGTATGCTGTTTTTAGCCCCACGATTTCTGATATATTGGTATCTTCTAGTCCTGGAAGGGCTTTTATAGCGTAGTGTACCTAATCTTTGGCAGTAACCTCGTCTATGTCCTTGCATTCCAGTGTAAGACGGTGCGTGAGTGCTTTGACTGAGGCCTCGGTTCCTAGAGCAGCTCCTATGATAGCCTTTACGTCGCTAGCCTTTTGGCAGGTTTTCGTTAGTTCTATCAGAAGATCGCCTTTCTGTGTACGTCTGATTTTCGACTCTGAGTCAGCGCATCCCGGGAACTTTTCGTCATTTTTAACCTTTTTCAGGATGTCTGCATAGGACGTTTGTCCTGTTTTTTCTATGACGATCGCATAAGGCCTTGATTTCTTGGTGGTATTTGCCCTACTAACTTTTTTGTCGTACAGGAGCTTGATTTTGTCGATACTATCTCTCATCGGTTGGTGGGGGTTAGCGGGAGAGTGTGCGCAAGCCTTGCACTTCTCTTGAATGGGTCAGTGCCCTTTTCTGCGTTTTCTACCCTGTTCGTCGTTTTGGGTGTATTAGAAGGAGTAGTCGCTTCGTTTGAGTTGACTGACGTTATTTTTTTATTTAGTTCCATTTTTTCTTAAGGGTCCCCACTCAGATCCGTCCGTATGCGAAGTTACCTTTATGATCCCATGGTTATCTTTGTAAACAAGGAGGCCATGCATGGGTTGACGCAGTCCTTAATGGGGTGTTGCGTTCAGTGCCAGATCGGTATTAGTCAGGATTTCCTCAACTGAGCCTTCACGACCTACTTAATGGTGACGCGTAAAGGGCGTTTTATGAGGTCTGTTAGGGTTTTAATGGGCCGTGATGGTACTGGCATTAGCCCGAAAGCAATTTCTGCATGATGTCACTCCAGCATACTCAGGTAACAGAATGCCAGTACCACCACCTCTAAGCAACCATATCCAAATTATTAGTTTCCATTATGCCTACGGTGACCATCCGTCCTTCATTGCAGAGGACAGTCCTTTATTTCAATGGTCTGCCCTTTACATTTATTTATTTTTTTAAAACTGACTTTTGTCATTTATTTTAACATTTGTCCTATGTTTTTTGTCATTTGTCCTTTTTAAAAAAAAAAATTGAAAAAAAAATGTTTTGCTTTAATCATATATTTACAATCTATATTTATCTATCTATCTACTATTTATCTATCGCACACAATCGAGGGTGCCGACTGTCGATAGTTTTCCACCTCTAATGACCTTATGTCAGTTGTTAATTTTGCTGCCTCATGTACAGTTATCATTTCTTTGGTGTAAGTAGATTCAATTGATTTGTAGATTAAATACTAAATAAATATCTAATCTTAGCAGATCAAATGTCTAAAAGAAAATGTGTTTTCAATTCTGCACTCGAAAAAGAATATTCCTTCATCAAAAAAACTATTCCTGATGGCGATGTTAGGTGCTTAAAATGCAATGGAGAGTTTTCCATTGCAAACAGCGGAAAAGCCGCAATAAAACAACATTTGCAAACTGCTAAACACAGGAAAGTTGACGAGGCTGCAGCTTAATCAAAAGTAATAACATCGATGTTGAGACCAACAATTTTTAATTAAAAGAAGGATGTTGGACATATCATTGTGTTGAACATAACCGCTTTTCGGATTGCACATCTAAATTAATAAAAAAAAGCTTCGATGAGCAGTACTGCTGTTCAAGAACAAAATCAAAAGCAATTGTTCAAAATGTGTTTTCACCGTTCATTATAGAATCTATTACAGCAGACTTTTAAAACTTTTAAGCGTGCAAAATATTGTGGCAATAGATTCAGACACATTAACAAATTGTTTGTTAAAAATTATCGAAAAATTTCAATCGAAGGACAAACTCATTGGATTGTGTGCTGATAATACCAACACGAACTTTGGAGGTGCAAACAAAAAAAGGCGAAAGAAAGGTTTTCAATAACTGTATAAATATAGCAGTTGAATGCTGATCAATTGATTTAGAAATAATCATTGTAAAAATATCCTAATTTTTTTATTTGTATACAGTTCGAGTGGGAAAACTAAAGGAAATTTGTAATGATTTAGATGTTGAGTACAAAAAATTACTCGGTTACAGCAAAACTCGTTGGTTAACACTCTTACCCGCTCTGGATAGAATTATTAAATTATTTAAACCTCTAAAAGAGTATTTCCTAAATCAAGAAAAGTGTCCAATTATGAAATATGGTTCAATAATTTTAAATGATTTGAAAACAAATTTAATTGAACGAAAAATACAACGATTTGAACCGATAAGTGTTACAGAACTACTGATTGATTTAAAAGCGACTCAAGATCAAAATATTATGTTTACGAACGCATCTGAGAATTTATGAAACTTGTATTAATTATATAAATCTTTGGATTGCTTCTTTTGAAGATATACGATTATTTGAATGGGTTCCTTTGAAAAAATCTCCTCAATGGGAAGATGTAGAAAAATGTGCCGTGTTTCTGCAAAGCAAAAGATAATATGATTCTGACGATTCTTCCTTATTCAATCAATTTATTTGTGTTAAAAATTATGCAACTTGCGAAAAAGTGGCTTTGTGGCGTGAAAACCAAATTTCAGATGATAAAAAGTGGGTAGAAATTTTTAAACATTTTTTAAATAATGATATTGCTTTTGAAACAATATTAAAAATAGTTGAATTCTCTTTTTGTTTACCTGGCTCAAACGCTCCCACCGAACGCGTTTTTTCGCTAATCAACAATATGTGGACAAGCGAAAAAACTCAGATGAATGTTTAGAGAGTAGAAGCTTGCCTTTTGACCAAATGTAATTTAAGATTTACTTGTATAGAATTTCACGACATATGTATATACTATACATATACAGTATATTTAACATAAGTTGTTATGTTTTTGAATTCGTTTTAAGCCAAGAAGGCTCGTTTTTTGTTATGTTTTATGTTTCAAAAACAAAGTTAAATACATGCATATACATATATAATAAAAAAAGTTTGTCCTTTATTTTTGTTTTAGAAATATGGTCACCGTAATTATGCCATAAGCTGAAACTTTACTGGGCTCGGTTTCAGCGTAAAAATCAGATGCGATTTTTCGTTTTTATTTTTTTCCCCCTTTTTTTTAAGACAATTCCTATTGGGTAGCTGGTTTGTGGTTCCTACTGGAATCCGCATGTACATACTCGCGAACATGCACGCCAGCTTATAGCGTCCCATGCCTTTTAATCCATTTTTAACCCGTTGGCGCAAACAGTCCTCAGACACCAAACTAGTATATTTCAAATTCAGTTTGGATTTAAGAAATTTAATGAATACGGAAAGAATAAACATGGTACAGCGGTAGGTGAAATATTGGTTGGTTTAATTTAATAAGGTTAATAAAGTTTGAAATTTTAGTTAGTGTAAAATTTATAATTAAATTTACCTTACAAAATTCATGTTAATAAGAAAAATAAGAGAAAAATAAGAAGCATTTAATTGAAATACGTTTAGATAGTTGGCTTTTTTTTTTTATATAGAGAACGTGCTCATGCGGTACACAGTGCTCGAAAGGGTTAATTAACAATGTCGCGCACACACACGCACCCATGCAGGAACCCGGCGGTGCCCGCAAAGTGAGTTGATTAGCGATTTGCTGTATGCATCTATACCCCGTCCCCGCCTTGCGGCGGTAGTGTTGTGGACCGCGAACAACAAATATAGCATTATATCGATCAAATTCTCTATTTTAGCCAGTCTCCCAACCTATAAGTTTACGCAGTTTCGTTCATCTTCAAAATATGTGCATGCAAAAAAGCAATGTTCAGCATCTTGGATATCGTCGTCTTCGCAGACAGTGCAGTAAGGGTCATCATCGATCCTAAATCTATAAAAGAAAGATTTAAAACAGCCATGCACCGTAAGCATGCACTGGAAGTTTACTTCTCCATGTTTCCGGCTTAACCATTTTTCTATTGAAGGTATGAGACGGGGTGTCCAGCGACCTTTATCTGACTGGTCCCAACGGCATTGCTACTGTTGCCAGCAGATCTCGATTTTTGCTTGGCGATTCGCCTTATTTACAGATCTTGCCAACGTCTGCGCCAGGATATATATTGGATATAAGCCAGCAATAACCAACGCAGCATCTTCCGATGTAGTTCGGTAAGCGCACCATACCTTAACCGCGCAGAGCCGGTATAGAGACTTCGCTTCGCGTGCGTATGACGTCTTCTTAAAGGCTTCACCCCAGATTTGAAACCCGTATAGCAGGACACTTCTGACTATATTCTGACAACGCCTTGTTTTTCACGGTTTCGGCATATTGGTCTGGTGAACTTGAACATATTTTGAAGTTTTCAACGACTTGCCTTTCGAGGTTGGTATAGCCGTCCGTGTCATATTCTGAATCTTGACTGCGTTCCCAGATTAAAAAATGCAATTCTTGCATTTGCTCCCATAGTTTTTCCTTGAGCTTCATATTTGCTGCAGTTGGGTCCATGGCGAGCTGGCGCTTTAGGGATGACATCATAACATTTTGTCGTCTGATTGTCGAATTCGTGGTAGTTAGTAGTGCAAAATTGTTGTAGTTGGTTATGGAGGTAATAGCAAGTCCCTTTGGATTCTCAACAGGAACACGTTCATTTGGACCCTCTGTCTTCGCAGTATCTGTGTACGCTGATTCAAATATGTCTTTGTATTTGAAGGTTAATTCCGATATTTTGGTGTAGTAGTCGTCCGTGAAGTATTTGTGGTCGAGTTGGGCCTGTTCGAGGCAACGGATTTTGTTGTCGGTGGTCTCAAATTCAGCCCATGCCACATCCAGTCGTCTGAGCCTTTCTTCAAAGTACTCGACAGATTTTCTTGCAACCCGGTCCTTTTTATAGTTCCGAATGATAGTCTCAATCAGGTCCCCTGTTGTCATTTGAGACACCGTCAGTTGGTTCATGATAGAGATGCTTGTATCTTTTTGCGCCATTATGTAGTAATCTCTTGTGGATCAGACGGGTGCGTGTTCAAATCACGTCGGGGTCACTAAAATGTTTGGTATCAGCTAGTTTGCTGAACCGATTCTGTCGTTCAGAATATCAAGGTGATTCACCAAAATAACCTGTGGTTTATTTGTGTGAAGGCTATTTGCCTGTCACCAGCTAATGATGGATTGATGATATGCAACTCAAGCACTTGGCCTTGGTTGCAATTGGTAAGTCAATTGTTTATTATCTTGTCAAGGCAGTTCACCAGGACAAGTTTATAGATTGTAAGACAAGCACTTGGTTACACCGGAGAGCGATAAGGAGTAAACTTGACACAATTGTTTAGTTTTAAAATTCCTCACAACTTTATTAAAGAATCTTTGACTTAAATACAAAATTATTGCTGATTATAGATTTTAGCCTTATTGAATATTATTAAAGCAATTCAACAAGTTTCAGAAACACATAAAGAATTGCTGAAAATTGTTTTCGCAATGTTCAATTACATAAATGAAATTCATCACTATGACTTACACAATAACTAAATAAAAGTGCTGATTTGCACTTTACGTTCAGTGCCAACAAACCCAATTTTGCTTTCATATTAAATATACATACGTACATAGGTGCGATGAACTTAAAATTACGCCAGCAATTTCCGCCTCGCCCCACTCCAGAGATTACCCTTTGGTGATAGACCCTACGATTTGCCGAAGCCCCGTTTACACTGCCAGAAGGCCGCCAATTCTTTAGAGATCTTGTGATCAACATGAGATTTCCACGACAGTTTTGCATCCAGAATTACCCCTAGATACTTTACTTCGGGAGAAGTCTTAATTGTGACTCCCTTAATTGTGAGGGGAGTGAGGCCATCCAACCTTCTCCGCCTAGTGAAGAGCACAATACTAGTTTTGGTTGGGTAGTCCATTATCGTCACACCAAGTGTCAATTTTATTCAGTATTGTCTGCGCTTTCCTCAAACAGCCGACAGAGATGGGCCCATGACTAGACAGGCCACATCGTCCGCATAGACATGGACGTAGATATTAGAGTCATCAAGAGTGACAAGAAGAGAGTTAATTACCAAGCACTAGAGCAAAGAGGTAAGCTCACCGCCCTTAGGACAACCTTTAATTACTCCGCACCAGCGAAGGATCTACACCATGCCGTAGAGCATCAGTGCCGAGAGCGACGGTGGCATTGTCAAATGTCTACAAAAATGCCCATGGCGAACAGTTTCCTATCGACGACAAACCAGATTTTTCAAAGCCGTCTCAAAGGATTTTCTCTCCTGATAGGCATGTTGATGCAAAGACAGGGGATGTGATGAGAGCGCCTCCCTACAAACACGTAGCTCTATTAATCTTTCCAGACATTTTAAGATGAATGATGTCATGCTAATAGGTAGACACTAGACTAGTTGAGCCTTACGCATATTTACAAACGCTGTTAGACGAGCCTTCCAAAAAATAATGGTTGTAAAATCGCCCCTTGTGTTATTTCAAAACCAGCCGGCTACAGAACGGTATAGCAAGCGCCCCAGTTCGTATATTCCAGCGCTATTTAGAACAATTTTTAAATGGTATGAAAAGATGCGGGAACTATTTGGATGATATAATTATCACAGCGCCAACAACGGAGCAACATTTAAGCCGAGTCGAACAAATCCTCAAAAATTCTATAAGAGAATGGAATAAGGTGTAAAAGAGATAAATAAATGTTCTTTTTCTTCAAAATAAAATACAGTACTTTAGATTAGATTAGATTTAGATATGAGGATCGCACTGCGACCTGTAGATCTATTGAACCCTTAGTACCTTACAACACCTTCCCCAGTTCGAGAGCATCTATACATTTTTAGATGGATCCCGGATTTAGGGAGTATATGTATTTTTCCTTAGGCCACATCTGACCTAGCCACCTCTCCCTTCGGCGCGCAACAGCGTCGCACTCCAGTAGTATGTGTGAGGGGGTTTCCTTGGCCGTATCGCAGATGCGACATAGGTTTGACCCGATACCCATCTTGTGCAGGTTAGGGAAGTTTATGAGTTGTTTAAACCTCGTGTTGTTATAACCTCCTAATAATTTCTTTGCCTGAACAAGGCCTCGTATCTTCTTCCATTGCTGCTTCCACAGCCGATTTGTCTCCTTTCTGAGTGATTCCTTTATAGAACTTGCGCCAATCGGGAAGAAGGGCTCGGGTCCTATAGGGTCAGAGATGGCCGCTGTTCTGGCGAGGTGATCTGCCACCTCATTGCCCACTATACCTGTATAACCTGGCCCCTAGACCAGTAAGGACTGAACCTTGAAGGATGAAAGGGCCTTGAGAGCCGTCTGGTTTCCGCTGAGAATAATAACTTTCTCCCCTCGATAGTTCCTGTGCAGATTTACCTCGCCACAAACGCTGATGGCATATATTTCCACTTTGAAAATACTAGGATAGGCACCCATGGGCAGCAACATTTAGTCCTGGGACCAAAAATGCCTACTCCAATGCTATCCAAAGTCTTAGAGCCATCCGTGTACCACTGCAGGGTACTTTTCCGAACCTTGTGCTCTAAAAATGAGGGATCCCAAGACGTTTTGTTACTTAATATGTCTACTTTGAAAAACCTTTCAAAAACGATTACCTTATTCATATCATTCCTCGGAAAAAGAGCTAGTGAGAACTGACTACTTAACCTCTCCCCGCTTTGGACGATATAACCTTGCCTTTACCGAACCCTTCTCTTGCAAAGTTCAACATGGAACGCTTTGCTGCCTGTGCTATGTGAGCATGGAGCGGCTGGAGTTCCAGCACCACCTCTAGCGTCGCCGTGGGAGAAGAGCGCATAGCCCCCGTAATGCACACACACCCCAGGCGTTGAAGTTTGGCTAGCGATTGCCTCACCGTGGCCAGGTTGGTCCTAGAGACCCCAGCCACCGCCCCATACGTCACCATTGGTGTGACTATCTAGGTGCACATCCATCGCAAAATCTTCGGGGTACACCCCCAACAGGGAGTAATACCTCCTACTTATTTTCGGGATGAAGATCAACCGAACTCCACGCCATACTTCGAGGAGATAGGCCAGCGCAAGGCTGTCTCTCATAATTTTCATCAACCGAGGGATCAAGAGCGTCCCTCCCTGCTGGCGCAACACCGTACTGATGCCGTCCACTCCCGGGGCCTTATACCGTTCAAAGGAGCCCAACGCCCAGATGACCGTCAGCCAGTTTACTCATCTCATGGCTACATTTCAGTCTTCTGCTCTCGGGCTAAACTCCCGGAAAATAAGGCCCGCGGTACAGGGACAGCACCGGGCAAGTGAGCTGCCAGCAGCGTCTGTGACCTCTCCCTCTCATCGCTCGAATACGTACCATCACGTAGTTTAATTGCTAACCTGACTTCTGAATTACCCTTTGCCATAACCCTATGGAGTCTGGCAGCTGCCGGAACTGCAGTAATATTTTCGAAAAAGCTTCTGAAGTTTGCGCGCCTAGCTTTTCTCATTTCCTTGCTGTATGCAAGACTAGCCGCACTTACTCCATTGCCCCGTGCGTTTGGCTCTGTTGAAAACCTGCGTACGTCCCTCCTGAGCTTAGGGAGTTCTCTAGACCACCATGTAGCCTGTGATCTTCTCTGTGGCTTACTCTCGCGGCAGGTAAAGTTCTTCTGGGTTTCCTACTTGGACATCCTATTTGGATCCTCGCCTGCCAGTTCGAATTGGATAATCCTATGATCCGACAATGACGGCTCTGATGAGACCTGCCATCGATTGATCAGAGGGCTAGCCAATCCATTGCTCGTAGTGATATCCAATACCTCTTTGCGGACCCTGGTGACAAAAGTCGGAGTGTTCCCGACATTGTGAATACTTAGGTCTAGGGGCGGTACACTTACGTTGTCCCCCGGAAAATAAGCCGATGGCTCAGGAGCTGCCACCGGAGCTGGTATAGAGACGCCTTGATGGCTCTCCGACACTGTCACCACCGAACCACTCGACGCAGGCTCGACAGGTGCCGTACCTGCGGCACTTTAAGGGCCCGTTAAAGTAGCAGTCCTGCCTCCCTGAGCTCTGGGCCTCCATGGCACTGTGCTGTATCTGTTGTTTACTACAAATCCAGCTTCCCTCAGGTTCAGGAACGACTCTTCGTCAACGCATGGGTTGAGACTGCGCTTGCTCTCAACTGTACTTCTGGACATAACCACCCGCTCGGACTAGGCCGAACCTGGTAGTCAACGTGTTTATTGGGGAATTCATACGGTACGTCGCGTCAGCGCCCCTTGCCGCGGTAATGCCACTGCTACTCCTCGAGGCGGCCCGGTATCGAATATAGCCGGTTGTCCTCCTGGCTGCAAACCGACTAATCCGCACGGTGTCGCGTAACACCCTGGCTTAGGAGGTGGTAGTGCTTGGTATCGCCCCCAAGCGGCTCCGACCATCCCCACGAACCTTCACGAAAAAGTGATGGTGCGATCGGATGGTCGGAACCGTTTTGAGGTGCGACTAAGCCCCTGCACCAACGTCAAGGCCTACCCTAGCAGGGCCAAATATGGAAGATCAAATTAAAAACAATATAAACAATCTCAACAGCTCTGCTTCCGCCTTCAGCGGAGAGCAGTCGACTAATCTTTTTTGCTATTTTTTTTGCAAATCAAATTTAAGTTGAAATGAATGATAACTCCTGGATACTAAGTTTAAGTCAAGCACTAAGACATTGCTTTCTTAAAATTTCTATATCCCTGTTCCACCAGTAGCACGGGGCTAATTCTTTTTAAACGACCTTGGTATCGCTGTATCGCACAAATTAGTTAGACCAAGAGCCAAGTGATTTACTACATCAACTGCCGGCCCTGAAGCGGATTAAACTTTTTTGACCATATACTCCAGAATTTCGTGGTCGAGCATAGTTTCTTTCCATTTTGGCTCTGTGAGTTTTGGCATTTGCTTTTGCCTCTCCTCCGCTATGTTCATTATTATTGCTTGATGGTCAATATGTGTGTACTCCTCACTTACCCCCCATTTGATTTTCTGGGCTAGTGACTCGCTTGCAAAGGTTATATCAATTATAGAACCTGTGCCCATTTTTCTTTAGGTCAACGCAGAGCCAGTATTTAGTATCGTACAAACGAGTTGGGCAAATATTTCCAACAGCATTTCTCCTCTCATATTTGTTACCCTGCCGCCTCATTCTATTTACCAGGCATTGAATTCCCTCGCGATGATCAAAGGGGACTTGCTGCGAGCTTCCACGGCGATGTCGCGCAAGAGTTGTTGATATTCTGCTTTTGAAAGGCTTGGTCTTGCGTAGCAGCTAATGATGTATAGCCCGTTTATTTTGCAGCGCACGAATCCTTCGTCCGCGCTGAGAATCTCTTGGAATGCGTGTGCGGCACAAAGCCAGATTGCTGTGCTTTTCTTCTTGTCGCTGGCCCAAGTTCCATCGTCTTTGCACTTGTATGATTCGCTAATAATTGCAAAGCCAGCGTTTATATCTTTCACCGTCTGCGATAATAGATCTTGGGCAGCTTCACAGTGATTTACATTTATTTGAATAATTTTCATTTGCGTCGGTTTGTTAAAGCCTTCCTGAAAGCAGGGCATTTGTATCTGCCTGCTATATGGTCAAGGTTAACCCTATTAGATTATATGATTTGTAAAACACACAGTGTGGGCTGCTCTTGCAGTCTTTGGCGAAGTGTCCTTCAAATCCGCATTTTCTGCATTGCTTCGATCTATCAGTCTCGCTAGTGCAGTTCTGAGACATGTGACCATACTCAAGGCATTTAAAGCACTTTTGCAAAGACATACATACGTTCACGTATACGGGAAGTGACCCACCCTATTTTGATTTTGCCAATCTGGAGAAGCATCTGGGCTTTTTGAGCTGGCAGGCTAATAGATGGCTGTTTGGGTTGCAGCGTATGCTGTTTTTAGCCCCACGATAGGCCTCGGTTCCTAGAGCAGCTCCTATGATAGCCTTTACGTCGCTAGCCTTTTGGCAGGTTTTCGTTAGTTCTATCAGAAGATCGCCTTTCTGTGTACGTCTGATTTTTGACTCTGAGTCAGCGCATCCCGGGAACTTTTCGTCATTCTTAACCTTTTTCAGGATGTCTGCATAGGACGTTTGTCCTGTTTTTTCTATGACGATCGCATAAGGCCTTGATTTCTTGGTGGTATTTGCCCTACTAACTTTTTTGTCGTACAGGAGCTTGATTTTGCCGATACTATCTCTCATCGGTTGGTGGGGGTTAGCGGAAGAGTGTGCGCAAGCCTTGCACTTCTCTTGAATGGGTCAGTGCCCTTTTCTGCGTTTTCTACCCTGTTCGTCGTTTTGGGTGTATTAGAAGGAGTAGTCGCTTCGTTTGAGTTGACTGACGTTATTTTTTTATTTAGTTCCATTTTTTCTTAGGGGTCCCCACTCAGATCCGTTAGCTATACCCGTATGCGAAGTTACCTTTATGATCCCATGGTTATCTTTGTAAACAAGGAGGCCATGCATGGGTTGACGCAGTCCTTAATGGGGTGTTGCGTTCAGTGCCAGATCGGTATTAGTCAGGATTTCCTCAACTGAGCCTTCACGACCTACTTAATGGTGACGCGTAAAGGGCGTTTTATGAGGTCTGTTAGGGTTTTAATGGGCCGAGATGGTACTGGCATTAGCCCGAAAGCAATTTCTGCATGATGTCACTCCAGCATACTCAGGTAACAGAATGCCAGTACCACCACCTCTAAGCAACCATATCCAAATTATTAGTTTCCATTATGCCTACGGTGACCATCCGTCCTTTATTGCAGAGGACAGTCCTTTATTTCAATGGTCTGCCCTTTACATTTATTTATTTTTTTAAAACTGACTTTTGTCATTTATTTTAACATTTGTCCTATGTTTTTTGTCATTTGTCCTTTTAAAAAAAAATAGAAAAAAAAATGTTTTGCTTTAATCATATATTCACAATCTATATTTATCTATCTATCTACTATTTATCTATCGCACACAATCGAGGGTGCCGACTGTCGATAGTTTTCCACCTCTAATGAACTTACATATATCAGTTGTTTATTTTGCTGCCTCATGTACAGTTATCATTTCTTTGGTGTAAGTAGATTCAATTGATTTGTAGATTAAATACTAAATAAATATCTAATCTTAGTAGATCAAATGTCTAAAAGAAAATGTGTTTTCAATTCTGCACTCGAAAAAGAATATTCCTTCATCAAAAAAACTATTCCTGATGGCGATGTTAGGTGCTTAAAATGCAATGGAGAGTTTTCCATTGCAAACAGCGGAAAAGCCGCAATAAAACATTATTTGCAAACTGCTAAACACAGGAAAGTTGGCGAGGCTGCAGCTTAATCAAAATTAATAACATCGATGTTGAGACCAACAATTTTTAATTAAAAGAAGGATGTTGGACATATCATTGTGTTGAACATAACCGCTTTTCGGATTGCACATCTAAATTAATAAAAAAAAGCTTCGATGAGCAGTACTGCTGTTCAAGAACAAAATCAAAAGCAATTGTTCAAAATGTGTTTTCACCGTTCATTATAGAATCTATTACAGCAGACTTTTAAAACTTTTAAGCGTGCAAAATATTGTGGCAATAGATTCAGACACATTAACAAATTGTTTGTTAAAAATTATCGAAAAATTTCAATCGAAGGACAAACTCATTGGATTGTGTGCTGATAATACCAACACGAACTTTGGAGGTGCAAACAAAAAAAGGCGAAAGAAACGTTTTCAATAACTGTATAAATATAGCAGTTGAATGCTGATCCATTGATTTAGAAATAATCATTGTAAAAATATACAAATTTTTTTTATTTGTATACAGTTCGAGTGGGAAAACTAAAGGAAATTTGTAATGATTTAGATGTTGAGTACAAAAAATTACTCGGTTACAGCAAAACACACCCCAGGCGTTGAAGTTTGGCTAGCGATTGCCTCACCGTGGCCAGGTTGGTCCTAGAGACCCAAGCCACCGCCCCATACGTCACCATTGGTGTGACTATCTAGGTGCACATCCATCGCAAAATCTTCGGGGTACACCCCCAACAGGGAGTAATACCTCCTACTTATTTTCGGGATGAAGATAAACCGAACTCCACGCCATACTTCGAGGAGATAGGCCAGCGCAAGGCTGTCTCTCATAATTTTCATCAACCGAGGGATCAAGAGCGTCCCTCCCTACTGGCGCAACACCGTACTGATGCCGTCCACCCCCGGGGCCTTATACCGTTCAAAGGAGCCCAACGCCCAGATGACCGTCAGCCAGTTTACACATCTCATGGCTACATTTCAGTCTTCTGCTCTCGGGCTAAACTCCCGGAAAATAAGGCCCGCGGTACAGGGACAGCACCGGGCAAGTGAGCTGCCAGCAGCGTCTGTGACCTCTCCCTCTCATCGCTCGAATACGTACCATCACGTAGTTTAATTGCTAACCTGACTTCTGAATTACCCTTTGCCATAACCCTATGGAGTCTGGCAGCTGCCGGAACTGCAGTAATATTTTCGAAAAAGCTTCTGAAGTTTGCGCGCCTAGCTTTTCTCATTTCCTTGCTGTATGCAATACTAGCCGCGCACTTACTCCATTGCCCCGTGCGTTTGGCTCTGTTGAAAACCTGCGTACGTCCCTCCTGAGCTTAGGGAGTTCTCTAGACCACCATGTAGCCTGTGATCTTCTCTGTGGCTTACTCTCGCGGCAGGTGCTAAAAGGGTAGTGAAGTGCAACACGATGGCTGATCTTCGGATGTGACACCTCTCCACCTCTCACTATCAATCTCCTTCTTTTTCCTTCACGTCTGCTAGCACTGTTAACCTAAGCCTCGGCTGGGGAACTGATAAAGGAAGGTGAGAACACTCCCCATTTTGGCCTGACCTCTGCTTCGTCCTCGGACTACCCCCTCCTTTACTGTTTGTATTTAGTCGATATCGAGCTGGTGGTTGCGGTATTCTGTTACCTGAGTATGCAGGGGTGATACCCTGCAGAAATGGCTTTCAGGCTAATGCCGTGACTGCCCCCGTCCCGTTAAAACCCTGGCAGGCCTCTTCGCACAGCGAGCACCTCCGGGTCTGCTTTGGGGGCGACCCCAGGGCGTCCCGTGATCACGGGCGTTATGGTGGGGCCGAGCACCAGTAAAGCTGCAGGGATTGTGCTGGAAACGGCAGGTCGTCCTGTAGCCACTGGCGCGGAGCGCCCACCAAGCCTGCACCCATGCGGACAAAGATCTCACGACCTGGCCCAACTGGGGATGGGCGGATGGCAGCCGAGGCAAACCAGGGAAATGTCGCGATGGCAACTACGGGCAATTCCATCCACGGTCGGTCGGGCGGGCGGTCCACACACGCTGAAAAGCGGAAGGCTGCCAGAACGCTCAAAAAATATGAGGGGGTGCCGTTGGAAACGTTGCCCCAGAGTGCAAAGGATGCGGTGGATAGAACGAAAGCCCTGCTACCCAACTACCAAAGCACAACTGGGGCCTCGGTTGAAGGCAAGGCACCCCTCTCCAAAAGACAGAGATCGTTTGAGGAGCAACAACCAGCTCCAAAGAAGAAATGTATCCGTCCCGGGGTGGCCAGACCCAGCTTTGCTGATGTCGCCAGGAACAGAATCCTGATAGGGGTTCTGGACCGCGGCAATGAGCTCGGGTCAATACCAAGGCACCAGTGGAGATGGGTGAAGGCGGCTCTGGCAAACGTCATCCTTGACGTGCTGCTGGAGAGCCCTGGAGCCCCTCCCGCGTGCAGAGATGCCGGCTGGTTCCAGGGCCACATTAAGGTTGTGGCCTGCGTGATTGGAAGGTCCTAAAAGTAGAGGATCCGGAAGGGCCGTCAAGACAAGTGGTCCTGTCACTGAACAGGGACTCTTTGGAGCTCCTGGAGAAAAGACAGGGCCGGGTCTACTACGGCCTAGATGAGGTGACTCTAAGAGTGAGCTGCTTTACAGCGATGGGGAAGACAGCGCAAACGTCACTGTCGTTGCGGTGGAGGAGTCGGTGGAAACCTCTAATGAGGGTTCTACAAATAAATCTCCACCGCTCTAGGGCAGCATCCGCTGCTCTATTGAGTCGCCTACTTGGCGACGACGTAGACATCGCACTTATCCACGAGCCCTGGGTTAATAACTGGGGGGTCTATGGTTTAGGTGCGGTGGGCTATAAGCTAATGGTTGAGCGTGGTAAAGGTAAAATAAGAACCTGTGTAATGGCTAAGAAAGATTTAAACATTTTTCTTCTACCCTATTATAGTGATGGAGACATGATGACAACGCTGCTGGAGATTGGAGGGAAGTCTTTGCTGATAGCCTCAGCATACATGGCGTACGAGGCTGAGGATCCCCCTCAAAGTCAACTCTGCAGGCTAATGAGCGACCACGCGGCGAGCTTAGTTCTTATCGGTTGCGATGCTAACGCCTACCATGTGCAGTGGGGAAGCACCAACATAAACAATCGGGGTGAGTCTCTTTTCAACTATCTCCTAACTACTAACCTAGTAATTTGCAATAGGGGCGCAGAGCCCAGATTTATTGTCAAAAACCGTAGGGAGGTCATATACCTCACGCTATGTAGTGAAAATCTGATTGATATGGTAATGAACTGGAAGGTTCTCGACGAACACTCGTTTTCAGACCATAGGTATATTGAGACAATTCTAGATATGTCCATGGGTGCTCCAAAGGTTCGTAATAACCTAAGGAACACTGACTGGACTCTTTACAGGGAAACTCTTGAGAATAACCTACCACGTCCGGTACCGGCAGAGCCCAGTACCGTTGGGAAATTGGAAGACATGGTAAACTGCTTTACCACGATCTGCTCGCGGGCACTGGCCAAAGCCTGTCCTGATCCCAAACCGTGGGGAAAACGAAGGCCCCACTGGTGGTCCCATGCGCTGGACTCTCTGCGGAGAGATTGCAGGAGACAGTTTAACAGGGCGAAAAGGCTGAGTCAGGAATCTGAATGGCAGACCTATAAACAAGTTCTGCGGTCCTACAAAAAAGCCCTGCGTGAAGCAAAAATATCCTCATGGAGGGATTTTTGCACTGGCGTGGAGGGCGTTGGCGAAACGGCCAGACTACGAAAAATCTTGTCAGGTACAACAAACCCAATTGGGTCTCTACAGAGACAGGATGGTTCATGGACAGCGACGGGAAAAGAAACGGTCGAACTACTTCTCAACACACACTTTCCTGGTAGTTTACAGACAATGGAAGTAGATTGTTCCTCTTCGGGCGCAATGGTAAATCTCCCTCTCTCAAAAGAAAGTATCACTTCGGCGATAAAAAGCTTTAAGCCCTATAAGGCTGCCGGGCCAGATGGTATCATACTGAGTATGTTTAGAGCATGCTGCAAGCTAAACTACGTACCGACGGTATGGAGATCTGTTTCTGTGGTCTTCATACCCAAGGCTGGAAAAGCAACACATGCGAACCCAAAGGACTTTAGACCTATAAGTCTCTCATCCTTTGTTCTTAAAACTTTAGAAAGGCTTATAAATAACTTTCTCTCTCTTACAATTGACAAAAGACTATTGTCTAATAATCAGCACGCCTACCTTAAGGGAAAGTCCACGGACACTGCACTGCATTCCCTGGTGAGCTATATCGAAAGGTCCTTCAGTTACAAGGAATTTTTCCTTGTAGCTTTTCTTGACATTGAGGGTGCTTTTAACAACATTAGCCCTGAGGCCATAACACATGCCTTAGGAGGGCTCGGTGTAGAGAGCTCCCTGGTTGAATTTATAGAGCAAATGCTCTTGGGAAGAAAGATTACAGCAGAGGTCGGTGCAAACCGTGTTTCGAGACAGGTGTCTCGAGGTACGCCGCAGGGTGGTGTACTTTCACCTCTTCTATGGAATCTGACCGTTAACTCTCTCCTGCAGGAGACGGAATGGGGTGCTGCCAAAGTTGTCGCATATGCAGATGACATCGCCATTGCATATATGGGCAAATTCCCTCAGACCTTGTGTGACTTGATGCAAGGGACACTCCGCGAAGTGAGCAACTGGTCCACGCGATGTGGTCTCAGAGTCAACTCAGAAAAAGTGGAGCTGGTGCTCTTCACTAGGAAATATAAAGTTCCGCATGTAACTACGCCGGAACTTAATGGAATCCGTCTGAACACAAAGAGGGAGGCCAAGTTCCTTGGCGTAACATTGGACATGAAGCTTAGCTGGAGGAATAATATGATCCAGCGATACCAGAAGGCTTCTGTGGCTCTATACTCTTGTAAAAGGGCCATTGGGAAGAGATGGGGTCTGAATCCAAGCGTTTGCCGCTGGATTTACACAGCAGTGGTTAGGCCGATTCTCCTCTACGGAGCAATCGTTTGGTGGCCTGCACTAAGCAGAGCTGCTAATCTCAATCTACTTAGCAAGGTGCAGAGAGCGGGTATGATCTGCATTAGTGGAGCGTTGCGAACAACACCAAGCGACGCCTTGAATGTCTTCCTCGACCTTTTACCCTTAGACTTAGTGGGTCAGCAAATGGCGGCTCTTGCCACGCTTCGGTTAAGGGAGACAGGTCAATGGGAGTCTAGCTTGCGTGGGCACTCAAGCATACTGAACAAATATAGAATGCTTCCGGGATACACAGACCGTTGTGTTGATACTGCGGTCCCGGACAGGAATTTCGCGATGGTAATCCCAGATAGGGATGCGTGGTCGAGAGATTTCTACTCTCCACCTGGAAGTCTCACGATCTTCACAGATGGCTCGAAATTGAATGGCAGAGTGGGAGGAGGGGTCTACTCGCAGGACCTATCTCTGAACTGTTCTTTTCGGCTGCCGGATCACTGTAGTGTTTTTCAGGCTGAGGTTCTAGCCATAAAGGAGGCTATAGACCTGTTACAGACCGCTTTGAAAGGCAATGATATCTTTATATTTAGTGATAGCCAAGCGGCAATCAGAGCTGTGAGCGCAGCTATAATTAGATCAAAAACTGTACTGGATTGCAGCCGATCTCTGCAGGAGATGGCCAAGCAGAACAGGCTCAACCTCATTTGGGTTCCTGGCCACAGGGACATCGAGGGTAACTGCATTGCGGATGAACTTGCGAGGGAAGGAACAACAGAGCAGATTCTTCCCAGTAAAGAACGCATTGGTATGCCCTTTGGCACTTGCAAGCTGCTCTTAAAAGAATCTGCGAGCGACAGATGGACACATATCACAACCTGTAGGATCTCAAGGCTGACTTGGCCTAGATGGGACCGAAAACGGTCGCGTAGTCTTTATACCTTAAAACGGGACGATATTTCCCAAGTAATTGGCGCTTTATCAGGGCACTGCTTCATAGGCAACCATGCTGGTCGTCTTGGAGTACCCTTCTTTAGATGCTGTAGAAGCTGCAAAAATTATGAGGAGGAAGAAACGGTCCTGCATCTTCTCTGTATCTGTCCAGCTCTAGCCAGAAGCAGGCTACGGTTTCTAGGGGCACCTGTTTTTAGGAACCTTGGAGAATTAGGTGAAATAGACCCAAGATGCTTGACGAGCTTCGTCAAGAATTCTAAATGGTTCAGCAAGAGGGAGTGAGCGTTAAGCTTGTTGTATCACAACGGGCCTCTATTAATGGCCTAAGTGAGTCGCTGGATTAGCGGTGACAGCCACTTATACCTACCTACCTACTCTCGCGGCAGGTAAAGTTAATGGCATCAGTTATAATTTCGTTTAGCCTGTTCACCATAAAGTCTAACTCCGTACAGCCAAACTCTTGTGAACAGCTTCTACTCTAGGTATGTTCGACTCGAGTGCCTCTCCATACTTCGCGCAGTTTGTTCTTCTGGGTTTCCTACTTGGACATCCTATTTGGATCCTCGCCTGCCAGTTCGAATTGGATAATCCTATGATCCGACAATGACGGCTCTGATGAGACCTGCCATCGATTGATCAGAGGGCTAGCCAATCCATTGCTCGTAGTGATATCCAATACCTCTTGGCGGACCCTGGTGACAAAAGTCGGAGTGTTCCCGACATTGTGAATACTTAGGTCTAGGCGCGGTACACTTACGTTGTCCCCCGGAAAATAAGCCGATGGCTCAGGAGCTTCCACCGGAGCTGGTATAGAGACGCCTTGATGGCTCTCCGACACTGCCACCACCGAACCACTCGACGCAGGCTCGACAGGAGCCGTACCTGCGGCACTTTAAGGGCCCGTTAAAGTAGCAGTCCTGCCTCCCTGAGCTCTGGGCCTCCATGGCACTGTGCTGTATCTGTTGTTTACTACAAATCCAGCTTCCCTCAGGTTCAGGAACGACTCTTCGTCAACGCATGGGTTGAGACTGCGCTTGCTCTCAACTGTACTTCTGGACATAACCACCCGCTCGGACTAGGCCGAACCTGGTAGTCAACGTGTTTATTGGGGAACTCATACGGTACGTCGCGTCAGCGCCCCTTGCCGCGGTAATGCCACTGCTACTCCTCGAGGCGGCCCGGTATCGAATATAGCCGGTTGTCCTCCTGGCTGCAAACCGACTAATCCGCACGGTGTCGCGTAACACCCTGGCTTAGGAGGTGGTAGTGCTCGGTATCGCCCCCAAGCGGCTCCGACCATCCCCACGAACCTTCACGAACAAGTGATGGTGCGATCGGATGGTCGGAACCGTTTTGAGGTGCGACTAAGCCCCTGCACCAACGTCAAGGCCTACCCTAGCAGGGCCAAATATGGAAGATCAAATTAAAAACAATATAAATAATCTCAACAGCTCTGCTTCCGCCTTCAGCGGAGAGCAGTCGACTAATCTTTTTTGCTATTTTTTTTGCAAATCAAATTTAAGTTGAAATGAATGATAACTCCTGGATACTAAGTTTGTTCTGCTTTTTCTATAGGCTTACTATTTACACGGTCGCGTATACGAAATATACGCAACGGTGTAAGGTTTGATGAAAAATGAAATGAACAATGGATGTGATGTTAATTATAATGGATTTTATTCAGTTTAAAACGTTATAAATATTGAGATGAGCGATGATTATATGAACGTATAAATGTGAATAATTTACCTCCGTTGTGCTGCTGTAGGACCTGTTGATCTCGTCTTCCGAAAAAGAAGTGAAAATTAAGATTTACTGAAACCGCCGTTGAACCGACAAACAGTGCCTTTTCGTTAACTTTCCCCTTAACATAAGTGTACCGTTTGGCAGCTTTCTCGGAAGCTTGAAGACAAGTTTTGATCCTTAGTACAGCTTCTCCAGCTGCTGTTTCAATTTGATGCAAATGTTTTGCCACAGTCACTACTGCAATGTCGTCTGCAAAACCCACCACTTTTGTACGTGGAGGCATTTCTAGCCTTAAGACCCCGTCGTACATGAGATTGCACAGAAGTGGTTCAAGAACTGATCCTTGTGGAACCCCTGCTATAACCTCATATGTTTCTGGCCCGTTATCGCTTCTGTACAGTAGTTTGCGATTCGAAAAATAGCTAATTATGTATATGTAGCTCCAAGCTTTATAGGAGCACCGATTCTTATTAAAGTCTCTATGAAGCATCTCCAGCTTGAGGTATTAAACGCGTTTTTGACGTCTAGTGGTACTATGGCGCAGTATTTTTTTTTCCCGTCGCGCCATCTTGTGCCCTCAATCGGTTCTTTCGCCACGTCAACCACAGTGTTGATTGCATCACGTGGAAAGGGATTTTCTAAAACCAAAATGGTTTACTGAGAGAGACCCGTTTTCTTCAGCAAACGACGTTAGCCTGTTACATATAATCCTTTCCTGAATTTTTCCAAGTGTGTCTAGTAAACGAATAGGACGGTAAGACGATGGCTCATCTGGGGACTTTTTGCCTTTATGTAGTAGTCTTAGCGTGTGCTTAAGATAGCGGTCTTCAGGGCCTTATTTCGTATACCATCCGGCCCTGGTCCTTTTCTGTTTCGAATGTTCCTGCATGCGGCCAGCTACTCCTCATCAGTTACCCTTAGAACTTTGGAAGACTGATGGGATGTCTTCCACCCTTTGCGGGAAAAGAGTTGTTATGATGTTTCTCAGCATTACTAGGCAGGTAGTGTTTGGTGTTTTTGCACTTTTAATTTTTGCTAGCACTACCCTGTAAGCGGTGCCCCAGGGGATAATGTCTGCTTCGTCGAGTATTCTCTTGAATATTCTCCTGTTTGCTGGCTTTTATAGCAGCTTTTAGACTTTTTCTTGACTTCCTGAGAGTAGTTAGATTTCCTAAAAATTCGGGTCGCCCTCTGTTGCGTTGCATTTTAAGTCAAGCACTAAGACATTGCTTTCTTAATATTTCTATATCCCTGTTCCACCAGTAGAACGGGGCTAATTCTTTTTAAATGACCTTGGCATCGCTGTATACTCCAGAATTTCGTGGTCGAGCATAGTTTCTTTCCATTTTGGCTCTGTGAGTTTTGGCATTTGCTTTTGCCTCTCCTCCGCTATGTCCATTATTATTGCTTGATGGTCAATATGTGTGTACTCCTCACTTACCCCCCATTTGATTTTCTGGGCTAGTGACTCGCTTGCAAAGGTTATATCAATTATAGAACCTGTGCCCATTTTTCTTTAGGTCAACACAGAGCCAGTATTTAGTATCGTACAAACGAGTTGGGCAAATATTTCCAACAGCATTTCTCCTCTCATATTTGTTACCCTGCCGCCTCATTCTATTTACCAGGCATTGAATTCCCTCGCGATGATCAAAGGGGACTTGCTGCGAGCTTCCACGGCGATGTCGCGCAAGAGTTGTTGATATTCTGCTTTTGAAAGGCTTGGTCTTGCGTAGCAGCTAATGATGTATAGCCCGTTTATTTTGCAGCGCACGAATCCTTCGTCCGCGCTGAGAATCTCTTGGAAAGCGTGTGCGGCACAAAGCCAGATTGCTGTGCTTTTTTTCTTGTCGCTGGCCCAAGTTCCATCGTGTTTGCACTTGTATGATTCGCTAATAATTGCAAAGCCAGCGTTTATATCTTTCACCGTCTGCGATAATAGATCTTGGGCAGCTTCACAGTGGTTTACATTTATTTGAATAATTTTCATTTGCGTCGGTTTGTTAAAGCCTTCCTGAAAGCAGGGCATTTGTATCTGCCTGCTATATGGTCAAGGTTAACCCTATTAGATTATATGATTTGTACAACACACAGTGTGGGCTGCTCTTGCAGTCTTTGGCGAAGTGTCCTTCAAATCCGCATTTTCTGCATTGCTTCGATCTATCAGTCTCGCTAGTGCAGTTCTGAGACATGTGACCATACTCAAGGCATTTAAAGCACTTTTGCAAAGACATACATACGTTCACGTATACGGGAAGTGACCCACCCTATTTTGATTTTGCCAATCTGGAGAAGCATCTGGGCTTTTTGAGCTGGCAGGCTAATAGATGGCTGTTTGGGTTGCAGCGTATGCTGTTTTTAGCCCCACGATTTCTGATATATTGGTATCTTCTAGTCCTGGAAGGGCTTTTATAGCGCAGTGTACCTAATCTTTGGCAGTAACCTCGTCTATGTCCTTGCATTCCAGTGTAAGACGGTGCGTGAGTGCTTTGACTGAGGCCTCGGTTCCTAGAGCAGCTCCTATGATAGCCTTTACGGCGCTAGCCTTTTGGCAGGTTTTCGTTAGTTCTATCAGAAGATCGCCTTTCTGTGTACGTCTGATTTTTGACTCTGAGTCAGCGCATCCCGGGAACTTTTCGTCATTTTTAACCTTTTTCAGGATGTCTGCATAGGACGTTTGTCCTGTTTTTTCTATGACGATCGCATAAGGCCTTGATTTCTTGGTGGTATTTGCCCTACTAACTTTTTTGTCGTACAGGAGCTTGATTTTGTCGATACTATCTCTCATCGGTTGGTGGGGGTTAGCGGGAGAGTGTGCGCAAGCCTTGCACTTCTCTTGAATGGGTCAGTGCCCTTTTCTGCGTTTTCTACCCTGTTCGTCGTTTTGGGTGTATTAGAAGGAGTAGTCGCTTCGTTTGAGTTGACTGACGTTATTTTTTTATTTAGTTCCATTTTTTCTTAGGGGTCCCCACTCAGATCCGTTATCTATACCCGTATGCAAAGTTACCTTTATGATCCCATGGTTATCTTTGTAAACAAGGAGGCCATGCATGGGTTGACGCAGTCCTTAATGGGGTGTTGCGTTCAGTGCCAGATCGGTATTAGTCAGGATTTCCTCAACTGAGCCTTCACGACCTACTTAATGGTGACGCGTAAAGGGCGTTTTATGAGGTCTGTTAGGGTTTTAATGGGCCGAGATGGTACTGGCATTAGCCCGAAAGCAATTTCTGCATGATGTTACTCCAGCATACTCAAGTAAGAGAATGCCAGTACCACCACCTCTAAGCAACCATATCCAAATTATTAGTTTCCATTATGCCTACGGTGACCATCCGTCCTTCATTGCAGAGGACAGTCCTTTATTTCAATGGTCTGCCCTTTACATTTATTTATTTTTTTAAAACTGACTTTTGTCATTTATTGTAACATTTGTCCTATGTTTTTTGTCATTTGTCCTTTTTTAAAAAAAATAGAAAAAAAATGTTTTGCTTTAATCATATATTTACAATCTATATTTATCTATCTATCTACTATTTATCTATCGCACACAATCGAGGGTGCCGACTGTCGATAGTTTTCCACCTCTAATGACCTTATATCAGTTGTTTATTTTGCTGCCTCATGTACAGTTATCATTTCTTTGGTGTAAGTAGATTCAATTGATTTGTAGATTAAATACTAAATAAATATCTAATCTTAGCAGATCAAATGTCTAAAAGAAAATGTGTTTTCAATTCTGCACTCGAAAAAGAATATTCCTTCATCAAAAAAACTATTCCTGATGGCGATGTTAGGTGCTTAAAATGCAATGGAGAGTTTTCCATTGCAAACAGCGGAAAAGCCGCAATAAAACAACATTTGCAAATTGCTAAACACAGGAAAGTTGGCGAGGCTGCAGCTTAATCAAAAGTAATAACATCGATGTTGAGACCAACAATTTTTAATAACGAAAGTAAGAATTTGGCTATTAAAGAAGGATGTTGGACATAACCGCTTTTCGGATTGCACATCTAAATTAATAAAAAAAAGCTTCGATGAGCAGTACTGCTGTTCAAGAACAAAATCAAAAGCAATTGTTCAAAATGTGTTTTCACCGTTCATTATAGAATCTATTACAGCAGACTTTTAAAACTTTTAAGCGTGCAAAATATTGTGGCAATAGATTCAGACACATTAACAAATTGTTTGTTAAAAATTATCGAAAAATTTCAATCGAAGGACAAACTCATTGGATTGTGTGCTGATAATACCAACACGAACTTTGGAGGTGCAAACAAAAAAAGGCGAAAGAAACGTTTTCAATAACTGTATAAATATAGCAGTTGAATGCTGATCCATTGATTTAGAAATAATCATTGTAAAAATATACTAATTTTTTTATTTGTATACAGTTCGAGTGGGAAAACTAAAGGAAATTTGTAATGATTTAGATGTTGAGTACAAAAAATTACTCGGTTACAGCAAAACTCGTTGGTTAACACTCTTACCCGCTCTGGATAGAATTATTAAATTATTTAAACCTCTAAAAGAATATTTCCTAAATCAAGAAAAGTGTCATATTATGAAATATGGTTCAATAATTTTAAATGATTTGAAAACAAATTTAATTGAACGAAAAATACAACGATTTGAACCAATAAGTGTTACAGAACTACTGATTGATTTAAAAGCGACTCAAGATCAAAATATTATGTTTACGAACGCATCTGAGAATTTTTATGAAACTTGTATTAATTATATAAATCTTTGGATTGCTTCTTTTGAAGATATACGATTATTTGAATGGGTTCCTTTGAAAAAATCTCCTCAATGGGAAGATGTAGAAAAATGTGCCGTGTTTCTGCAAAGCAAAAGATAATATGATTCTGACGATTCTTCCTTATTCAATCAATTTATTTGTGTTAAAAATTATGCAACTTGCGAAAAAGTGGCTTTGTGGCGTGAAAACCAAATTTCAGATGATAAAAAGTGTGTAGAAATTTTTAAACATTTTTTAAATAATGATATTGCTTTTGAAACAATATTAAAAATAGTTGAATTCTCTTTTTGTTTACCTGGCTCAAACGCTCCCACCGAACGCGTTTTTTCGCTAATCAACAATATGTGGACAAGCGAAAAAACTCAGATGAATGTTTAGATAGTAGAAGCTTGCCTTTTGACCAAATGTAATTTAAGATTTACTTGTATAGAATTTCACGACTTTTTGAAAGATGAAACTTCACTTTTAAAAGAAATAAGCGCAAGTTCAAGTAACATATGTATATACTATATATATACAGTATATTTAACATAAGTTGTTATGTTTTTGAATTCGTTTTAAGCCAAGAAGGCTCGTTTTTTGTTATGTTTTATGTTTCAAAAACAAAGTTAAATACATGCATATACATATATAATAAAAAAAGTTTGTCCTTTATTTTTGTTTTAGAAATATGGTCACCGTAATTATGCCATAAGCTGAAACTTTACTGGGCTCGGTTTCAGCGTAAAAATCAGATGCGATTTTTCGTTTTAATTTTTTTCCCCCTTTTTTTTAGGACAATTCCTATTGGGTAGCTGGTTTGTGGTTCCTACTGGAATCCGCATGTACATACTCGCGAACATGCACGCCAGCATATAGCGTCCCATGCCTTTTAATCCATTTTTAACCCGTTGGCGCAAACAGTCCTCAGAGACCAAACTAGTATATTTCAAATTCAGTTTGGATTTAAGAAATTTAATGAATACGGAAAGAATAAACATGGTACAGCGGTAGGTGAAATATTGGTTGGTTTAATTTAATAAGGTTAATAAAGTTTGAAATTTTAGTTAGTGTAAAATTTATAATTAAATTTACCTTACAAAATTCATGTTAATAAGAAAAATAAGAGAAAAATAAGAAGCATTTAATTGAAATACGTTTAGATAGTTGGCTTTTTTTTTTTTTATATAGAGAACGTGCTCATGCGGTACACAGTGCTCGAAAGGGTTAATTAACAATGTCGCGCACACACACGCACCCATGCAGGAACCCGGCGGTGCCCGCAAAGTGAGTTGATTAGCGATTTGCTGTATGCATCTATACCCCGTCCCCGCCTTGCGGCGGTAGTGTTGTGGACCGCGAACAACAAATATAGCATTATATCGATCAAATTCTCTACTTTAGCCAGTCTCCCAACCTATAAGTTTACGCAGTTTCGTTCATCTTCAAAATATGTGCATGCAAAAAAGCAATGTTCGGCATGTTGGATATCGTCGTCTTCGCAGAGAGTGCGGGTCATCATCGATCCTAAATCTATAAAAGAAAGATTTAAAACAGCCATGCACCGTAAGCATGCACTGGAAGTTTACTTCTCCATGTTTCCGGCTTAACCATTTTTCTATTGAAGGTATGAGACGGGGTGTCCAGCGACCTTTATCTGACTGGTCCCAACGGCATTGCTACTGTTGCCAGCAGATCTCGATTTTTGCTTGGCGATTCGCCTTATTTACAGATCTTGCCAACGTCTGCGTCGCCAGGATATATATTGGATATAAGCCAGCAATAACCAACGCAGCATCTTCCGATGTAGTTCGGTAAGCGCACCATACCTTAACCGCGCAGAGCCGGTATAGAGACTTCGCTTCGCGTGCGTATGACGTCTTCTTAAAGGCTTCACCCCAGATTTGAAACCCGTATAGCCGGACACTTCTGACTATATTGGATATAATTGCCTTCGCTGTTGCTTTGGACCTCTGACGATAAGCATCAGTCCCGAAAGCGCTACTCCGACTTTTTCCGCTTTATAATAATAATAATAATCCCAACGGTTTTATCCCTCCATACCCGCCCGACCGACGCGAGGGGCGCATCCACATGACGCACGGATATATAAAAAAAAAAATTTTTGTTTTTTTTCATATATGTTGCGCCGAGTCATGAAAGTAAGAGGTTTGTTAAGTGTCGAGATCTAAAACTCGGCTTGTTGCATTTTCAAGATGAAGTAGGGAATTATGTTTTTATTACATTTAAGGCATGACCTTGAGCTGCAGAACTTGGATGAGTGGTCTGCCTTTAAACAGTTCATGCACAGTTTGTGCTTTTGTGCGTGATTTAAGCGCCCATTTAGAGTCATTTTTCCAAAACCTTCGCATCGAAACAATGTAAGACTACCATTTTTTCATAGTGTACATGTATTCTCATTTTGTTTGAATGAAACAGCCGAAGCACACACCTTTGATGAGATTTTTTCTTTGTGGCCCATTGCTTCCATTGATTGAAAGTGAGTTTCGAGAAAGGTCATTTTTGACCTGCTGAAAATCCTTGGGATTTGTGATTGATCTCTCAAAGAGAATATGGGTACCACGGTCTAGTTTTTTACCTAGCAGGTGCAGCAAGATGGGCTCCACGAAGTTGTGTTGACCCCAATGTTTTGCAATGTATATACATATGTATATGTAAATATGTCGTCGAATTTTGTCGCATTTGAACAACAGTGTTGGCCATCACTGCAATTGCCAGACATTTACTGCCATGTCTAATCGGAGTAGGAAATCTACTACATTGAGAAAAGTACCAACAGAAATTGATAATACATTTTTGCTTTCAGATTACTTAAAATATTTATTACCCAATATCTAAACTTAATATTTATTATGCCGCTATATATTATTGATTTTCTCCTAGTTCCATGTCTCTGAGAGTAAAATAGTACCTTTTTGAACTACTGCTATTTTTCCTTGCACATAGTGCGAAACAAAAAGTATTTGACCCAACTCTAATTTATGGTGGTGGTTTTTTGCTTTTGTCACGGAGCAGAATTGTTGGAAGTCCGAGCAGAAGCAAACATTTAGATTTCGAGGGTATTTGCGAGCACGTGAACAAGTGTACGTTTGTGCATATCTATGTACATATATTTGTGTGTATTCAAATCACAAACGCATGCTACCGAATTTGTGATATTGTTTACAAATTATTTGGTAGATTTCGATAACTTACCATAAGAATTCACATTTTATAGTGTAAAGATATATTTTTTAATTTTTTTTTTAAATCTTTATTAATTAGTAAACAGTTAAATAATTAATTCCAATTTCATAAAAATGTTTATTTTAATCGCTGAAATAAATGGAAAAGATCATGAAATAAGAAAAAATATACTAAAATTAAATAAAAAATATGCTGAAATAGAAAAGAAAAACAAAATCATATGGTTATTGGAGCATATTTGAGAAAACTGTATTATGGAAATGGCTTTGCTGGAAAAAGAGTTGCGAAAGTCTTATTCATACAATGTTTTGCAATGCATGTAAGCATTCTTGTGTAACATCATGTAGCTGCTTTATTTGTATAGGTGAGAATGAACCGGATGGTTGTCCCAGTAATTTGTTAATCAGTGATGATACAAGAAATCTTTTATTATTGTACCGTTTTGTGGCTGCCAGATGATTTATTAGTATTCCAGCTTCTCCTTAGACATTGGCCTTTAGGTACCACATTTTATGAATTGTCAGAATTTGCTGTCTATCTACAAGGTGCGAAAACAGATCGAAAAAGGAGGCCCTCTTTAAATAGTCACCGCTGAATTTCGGGATCGTTATTTTTGGCGGTGACAACGCCTTGTTTTTCACGGTTTCGGCATATTGGTCTGGTGAACTTGAACATATTTTGAAGTTTTCAACGACTTGCCTTTCGAGGTTGGTATAGCCGTCCGTGTCATATTCTGAATCCTGACTGCGTTCCCAGATTAAAAAATGCAGTTCTTGTATTTGCTCCCATAGTTTTTCCTTGAGCTTCATATTTGGTGCAGTTGGGTCCATGGCGAGCTGGCGCTTTAGGGATGACATCATAACATTTTGTCGTCTGATTGTCGAATTCGTGGTAGTTAGTAGTGCAAAATTGTTGTAGTTGGTTATGGAGGTAATAGCAAGTCCCTTTGGATTCTCAACAGGAACACGTTCATTTGGACCCTCTGTCTTCGCAGTATCTGTTAACGCTGATTCAAATATGTCTTTGTATTTGAAGGTTAATTCCGATATTTTGGTGTAGTAGTCGTCCGTGAAGTATTTGTGGTCGAGTTGGGCCTGTTCGAGGCAACGGATTTTGTTGTCGGTGGTCTCAAATTCAGCCCATGCCACATCCAGTCGTCTGAGCCTTTCTTCAAAGTACTCGACAGATTTTCTTGCAACCCGGTCCTTTTTATAGTTCCGAATGATAGTCTCAATCAGGTCCCCTGTTGTCATTTGAGACACCGTCAGTTGGTTCATGATAGAGATGCTTGTATCTTTTTGCGCCATTATGTAGTTATCTCTTGTGGATCAGACGGGTGCGTGTTCAAATCACGTCGGGGTCACTAAAATGTTTGGTATCAGCTAGTTTGCTGAACCGATTCTGTCGTTCAGAATATCAAGGTGATTCACCAAAATAACCTGTGGTTGATTTGTGTGAAGGCTATTTGCCTGTCACCAGCTAATGATGGATTGATGATATGCAACTCAAGCACTTGGCCTTGGTTGCAATTGGTAAGTCAATTGTTTATTATCTTGTCAAGGCAGTTCACCAGGACAAGTTTATAGATTGTAAGACAAGCACTTGGTTACACCGGAGAGCGATAAGGAGTAAACTTGACACTTGTTTAGTTTTAAAATTCCTCACAAATTTATTAAAGAATCTTTGACTTAAATACAAAATTATTGCTGATTATAGATTTTAGCCTTATTGAATATTATTAAAGCAATTCAACAAGTTTCAGAAACACATAAAGAATTGCTGAAAATTGTTTTCGCAATGTTCAATTACATAAATGAAATTCATCACTATGACTTACAGAATAACTAAATAAAAGTGCTGATGAGAGAGCGCCTCCCTACAAACACGTAGCTCTATTAATCTTTCCAGACATTTTAAGATGAATGATGTCATGCTAATAGGTAGACACTAGACTAGTTGAGCCTTACGCATATTTACAAACGCTGTTAGACGAGCCTTCCAAAAAATAATGGTGGTAAAATCGCCCCTTGTGTTATTTCAAAACCAGCCGGCTACAGAACGGTATAGCAAGCGCCCCAGTTCGTATATTCCAGCGCTATTTAGAACAATTTTTAAATGGTATGAAAAGATGCGGGAACTATTTGGATGATATAATTATCACAGCGCCAACAACGGAGCAACATTTAAGCCGAGTCGAACAAATCCTCAAAAATTCTATAAGAGAATGGAATAAGGTGTAAAAGAGATACATAAATGTTCTTTTTCTTCAAAATAAAATACAGTACTTTAGATTAGATTAGATTTAGATATGAGGATCGCACTGCGACCTGTAGATCTATTGAGCCTTTAGTACCTTACAACATCTTCCCCAGTTCGAGAGCATCTATACATTTTTAGATGGATCCCGGATTTAGGGAGTATATGTATTTTTCCTTAGGCCACATCTGACCTAGCCACCTCTCCCTTCGGCGCGCAACAGCGTCGCACTCCAGTAGTATGTGTGAGGGGGTTTCCTTGGCCGTATCGCAGATGCGACATAGGTTTGACCCGATACCCATCTTGTGCAGGTTAGGGAAGTTTATGAGTTGTTTAAACCTCGTGTTGTTATAACCTCCTAATAATTTCTTTGCCTGAACAAGGCCTTGTATCTTCTTCCATTGCTGCTTCCACAGCCGATTTGTCTCCTTTCTGAGTGATTCCTTTATAGAACTTGCGCCAATCGGGAAGAAGGGCTCGGGTCCTATAGGGTCAGAGACGGCCGCTGTTCTGGCGAGGTGATCTGCCACCTCATTGCCCACTATACCTGTATAACCTGGCCCCCAGACCAGTAAGGACTGAACCTTGAAGGATGAAAGGGCCTTGAGAGCCGTCTGGTTTCCGCTGAGAATAATAACTTTCTCCCCTCGATAGTTCCTGTGCAGATTTACCTCGCCACAAACGCTGATGGCATATATTTCCACTTTGAAAATACTAGGATAAGCACCCATGGGCAGCAACATTTTAGTCCTGGGACCAAAAATGCCTACTCCAATGCTATCCAAAGTCTTAGAGCCATCCGTGTACCACTGCAGGGTACTTTTCCGAACCCTGTACTCTAAAAATGAGGGATCCCAAGACGTTTTGTTACTTAAGCTTGTGAGAACTGACTACTTAACCTCTCCCCGCTTTGGACGATATAACCTTGCCTTTACCGAACCCTTCTCTTGCAAAGTTCAACATGGAACGCTTTGCTGCCTCTGCTATGTGAGCATGGAGCGGCTGGAGTTCCAGCACCACCTCTAGCGTCGGCCGTGGGAGAAGAGCGCATAGCCCCCGTAATGCACACACACCCCAGGCGTTGAAGTTTGGCTAGCGATTGCCTCACCGTGGCACGGTTGGTCCTAGAGACCCAGCCACCGCCCCATACGTCACCATTGGTGTGACTATCTAGGTGCACATCCATCGCAAAATCTTCGGGGTACACCCCCAACAGGGAGTAATACCTCCTACTTATTTTCGGGATGAAGATCAACCGAACTCCACGCCATACTTCGAGGAGATAGGCCAGCGCAAGGCTGTCTCTCATAATTTTCATCAACCGAGGGATCAAGAGCGTCCCTCCCTGCTGGCGCAACACCGTACTGATGCCGTCCACCCCCGGGGCCTTATACCGTTCAAAGGAGCCCAACGCCCAGATGACCGACAGCCAGTTTACTCATCTCATGGCTACATTTCAGTCTTCTGCTCTCGGGCTAAACTCCCGGAAAATAAGGCCCGCGGTACAGGGACAGCACCGGGCAAGTGAGCTGTCAGCAGCGTCTGTGACCTCTCCCTCTCATCGCACGAATACGTACCATCACGTAGTTTAACTGCTAACCTGACTTCTGAATTACCCTTTGCCATAACCCTATGGAGTCTGGCAGCTGCCGGAACTGCAGTAATATTTTCGAAAAAGCTTCTGAAGTTTGCGCGCCTAGCTTTTCTCATTTCCTTGCTGTATGCAAGACTAGCCGCGCACTTACTCCATTGCCCCGTGCGTTTGGCTCTGTTGAAAACCTGCGTACGTCCCTCCTGAGCTTAGGGAGTTCTCTAGACCACCATGTAGCCTGTGATCTTCTCTGTGGCTTACTCTCGCGGCAGGTAAAGTTAATGGCATCAGTTATAATTTCGTTTAGCCTGTTCACCATAAAGTCTAACTCCGTACAGCCAAACTCTTCTGAACAGCTTCTACTCTAGGTATGTTCGACTCGAGTGCCTCTCCATACTTAGCACAGTTTGTTCTTCTGGGTTTCCTACTTGGACATCCTATTTGGATCCTCGCCCGCCAGTTCGAATTGGATAATCCTATGATTCGACAATGACGGCTCTGATGAGACCTGCCATCGGTTGATCAGAGGGCTAGCCAATCCATTGGTCATAGTGATATCCAATACCTCTTGGCGGACCCTGGTGACAAAACTCGGAGTGTTCCCGACATTGTGAATACTTAGGTCTAGGGGCGGTACACTTACGCTGTCCGCCGGAAAATAAGCCGATGGCTCAGGAGCTTCCACCGGAGCTGGTATAGAGACGCCTTGATGGCTCTCCGACACTGTCACCACCGAACCACTCGACGCAGGCTGTTGTTTACTACAAATCCAGCTTCCCTCAGGTTCAGGAACGACTCTTCGTCAACGCTTGGGTTGAGACTGCGCTTGCTCTCAACTGTACTTCTGGACATAACCACCCGCTCGGACTAGGCCGAACCTGGTAGTCAACGTGTTTATTGGGGAATTCATACGGTACGTCGCGTCAGCGCCCCTTGCCGCGGTAATGCCACTGCTACTCCTCGAGGCGGCCCGGTATCGAATATAGCCGGTTGTCCTCCTGGCTGCAAACCGACTAATCCGCACGGTGTCGCGTAACACCCTGGCTTAGGAGGTGGTAGTGCTTGGTATCGCCCCCAAGCGGCTCCGACCATCCCCACGAACCTTCACGAACAAGTGATGGTGCGATCGGATGGTCGGAACCGTTTTGAGGTGCGACTAAGCCCTTGCACCAACGTCAAGGCCTACCCTAGCAGGGCCAAATATGGAAGATAAAATTAAAAACAATATAAATAATCTCAACACCTCTGCTTCCGCCTTCAGCGGAGAGCAGTCGACTAATCTTTTTTGCTATTTTTTTTGCAAATCAAATTTAAGTTGAAATGAATGATAACTCCTGGATACTAAGTTTGTTCTGCTTTTTCTATAGGCTTACTATTTACACGGTCGCGTATACGAAATATACGCAACGGTGTAAGGTTTGATGAAAAATGAAATGAACAACGGATGTGATGTTAATTATAATGGATTTTATTCAGTTTAAAACGTTATAAATATTGAGATGAGCGATGATTATATGAACGTATAAATGTGAATAATTTACCTCCGTTGTGCTGCTGTAGGACCTGTTGATCTCGTCTTCGGAAAAAGAAGTGAAAATTAAGATTTACTGAAACCGCCGTTGAACCGACAAACAGTGCCTTTTCGTTAACTTTCCCCTTAACATAAGTGTACCGTTTGGCGGCTTTCTCGGAAGCTTGAAGACAAGTTTTGATCCTTAGTACAGCTTCTCCAGCTGCTGTTTCAATTTGATGCAAATGTTTTGCCACAGTCACTACTGCAATGTCGTCTGCAAAACCCACCACTTTTGTACGTGGAGGCATTTCTAGCCTTAAGACCCCGTCGTACATGAGATTGCACAGAAGTGGTTCAAGAACTGATCCTTGTGGAACCCCTGCTATAACCTCATATGTTTCTGGCCCGTTATCGCTTCTGTACAGTAGTTTGCGATTCGAAAAATAGCTCCTTATGTATATGTAGCTCCAAGCTTTATAGGAGCACCGATTCTTATTAAAGTCTCTATGAAGCATCTCCAGCTTGAGGTATTAAACACGTTTTTGACGTCCAGTGGTACTATGACGCAGTATTCTTTTTTCCCGTCGCGCCATCTTGTGCCCTCAATCGGTTCTTTCGCCACGTCAACCACAGTGTTGATTGCATCTATCGTGGAAAGGGATTTTCTAAAACCAAAATGGTTTACTGAGAGAGACCCGTTTTCTTCAGCAAACGACGTTAGCCTGTTACATATAATCCTTTCCTGAATTTTTCCAAGTGTGTCTAGTAAACGAATAGGATGGTAAGACGATGGCTCATCTGGGGACTTTTTGCCTTTAGGTAGTAGTCTTAGCGTGTGCTTAAGATAGCGATCTTCAGGGCCTTATTTCGTATACCATCCGGCCCTGGTCCTTTTCTGTTTCGAATGTTCCTGCATGCGGCCAGCTACTCCTCATCAGTTACCCTTAGAACTTTGGAAGACTGATTGGATGTCTTCCACCCTTTGTGGGAAAAGAGTTGTTATGATGTTTCTCAGCATTACTAGGCAGGTAGTGTTTGGTGTTTTTGCACTTTTAATTTTTGCTAGCACTACCCTGTAAGCGGTGCCCCAGGGGATAATGTCTGCTTCGTCGAATATTCTCTTGAATATTCTCCTGTTTGCTGGCTTTTATAGCAGCTTTTAGACCTTTTCTTGACTTCCTGAGAGTAGTTAGATTTCCTAAAAATTCGGTCGCCCTCTGCTGCGTTGCATTTTAAGTCAAGCACTAAGACATTGCTTTCTTAATATTTCTATATCCCTGTTCCACCAGTAGCACGGGGCTAATTCTTTTTAAATGACCTTGGCATCGCTGTATCGCACAAATTAGTTAGACCAAGAGCCAAGTGATTTACTACATAAACTGCCGGCCCTGAAGCGGATTAAACTTTTTTGACCATATACTCCAGAATTTCGTGGTCGAGCATAGTTTCTTTCCATTTTGGCTCTGTGAGTTTTGGCATTTGCTTTTGCCTCTCCTCCGCTATGTCCATTATTATTGCTTGATGGTCAATATGTGTGTACTCCTCACTTACCCCCATTTGATTTCTGGGCTAGTGACTCGCTTGCAAAGGTTATATCAATTATAGAACCTGTGCCCATTTTTCTTTAGGTCAACGCAGAGCCAGTATTTAGTATCGTACAAACGAGTTGGGCAAATATTTCCAACAGCATTTCTCCTCTCATATTTGTTACCCTGCCGCCCCATTCTATTTACCAGGCATTGAATTCCCTCGCGATGATCAAAGGGGACTTGCTGCGAGCTTCCACGGCGATGTCGCGCAAGAGTTGTTGATATTTGAAAGGCTTGGTCTTGCGTAGCAGCTAATGATGTATAGCCCGTTTATTTTGCAGCGCACGAATCCTTCGTCCGCGCTGAGAATCTCTTGGAATGCGTGTGCGGCACAAAGCCAGATTTTTTTCTTGTCGCTGGCCCAAGTTCCATCGTGTTTGCACTTGTATGATTCGCTAATAATTGCAAAGCCAGCGTTTATATCTTTCACCGTCTGCGATAATAGATCTTGGGCAGCTTCACAGTGATTTACATTTATTTGAATAATTTTCATTTGCGTCGGTTTGTTAAAGCCTTCCTGAAAGCAGGGCATTTGTATCTGCCTGCTATATGGTCAAGGTTAACCCTATTAGATTATATGATTTGTACAACACAGTGTGGGCTGCTCTTGCAGTCTTTGGCGAAGTGTCCTTCAACTCCGTATTTTCTGCACTGCTTCGATCTATCAGTCTCGCTAGTGCAGTTCTGAGACATGTGACCATACTCAAGGCATTTAAAGCACTTTTGCAAAGACATACATACGTTCACGTATACGGGAAGTGACCCACCCTATTTTGATTTTGCCAATCTGGAGAAGCATCTGGGCTTTTTGAGCTGGCAGGCTAATAGATGGCTGTTTGGGTTGCAGCGCCACGATAGGCCTCGGTTCCTAGAGCAGCTCCTATGATAGCCTTTACGTCGCTAGCCTTTTGGCAGGTTTTCGTTAGTTCTATCAGAAGATCGCCTTTCTGTGTACGTCTGATTTTTGACTCTGAGTCAGCGCATCCCGGGAACTTTTCGTCATTTTTAACCTGTTTTTTCTATGACGATCGCATAAGGCCTTGATTTCTTGGTGGTATTTGCCCTACTAACTTTTTTGTCGTACAGGAGCTTGATTTTGTCGATACTATCTCTCATAGGTTGGTGGGGGTTAGCGGGAGAGTGTGCGCAAGCCTTGCACTTCTCTTGAATGGGTCAGTGCCTTTTTCTGCGTTTTCTACCCTGTTCGTCGTTTTGGGTGTATTAGAAGGAGTAGTCGCTTCGTTTGAGTTGACTGACGTTATTTTTTTATTTAGTTCCATTTTTTCTTAGGGGTCCCCACTCAGATCCGTTATCTATACCCGTATGCGAAGTTACCTTTATGATCCCATGGTTATCTTTGTAAACAAGGAGGCCATGCATGGGTTGACGCAGTCCTTAATGGGGTGTTGCGTTCAGTGCCAGATCGGTATTAGTCAGGATTTCCTCAACTGAGCATTCACGACCTACTTAATGGTGACGCGTAAAGGGCATTTTATGAGGTCTGTTAGGGTTTTAATGGGCCGAGATGGTACTGGCATTAGCCCGAAAGCAATTTCTGCATGATGTCACTCCAGCATACTCAGGTAACAGAATGCCAGTACCACCACCTCTAAGCAACCATATCCAAATTATTAGTTTCCATTATGCCTACGGTGACCATCCGTCCTTTATTGCAGAGGACAGTCCTTTATTTCAATGGTCTGCCCTTTACATTTATTTATTTTTTTAAAACTGACTTTTGTCATTTATTGTAACATTTGTCCTATGTTTTTTGTCATTTGTCCTTTTTTAAAAAAAATAGAAAAAAAATGTTTTGCTTTAATCATATATTTACAATCTATATTTATCTATCTATCTACTATTTATCTATCGCACACAATCGAGGGTGCCGACTGTCGATAGTTTTCCACCTCTAATGACCTTATATCAGTTGTTTATTTTGCTGCCTCATGTACAGTTATCATTTCTTTGGTGTAAGTAGATTCAATTGATTTGTAGATTAAATACTAAATAAATATCTAATCTTAGCAGATCAAATGTCTAAAAGAAAATGTGTTTTCAATTCTGCACTCGAAAAAGAATATTCCTTCATCAAAAAAACTATTCCTGATGGCGATGTTAGGTGCTTAAAATGCAATGGAGAGTTTTCCATTGCAAACAGCGGAAAAGCCGCAATAAAACAACATTTGCAAACTGCTAAACACAGGAAAGTTGGCGAGGCTGCAGCTTAATCAAAAGTAATAATATCGATGTTGAGACCAACAATTTTTAATAACAAAAGTAAGAATTTGGCTATTAAAGAAGGATGTTGGACATATCATTGTGTTGAACATAACCGCTTTTCGGATTGCACATCTAAATTAATAAAAAAAAGCTTCGATGAGCAGTACTGCTGTTCAAGAACAAAATCAAAAGCAATTGTTCAAAATGTGTTTTCACCGTTCATTATAGAATCTATTACAGCAGACTTTTAAAACTTTTAAGCGTGCAAAATATTGTGGCAATAGATTCAGACACATTAACAAATTGTTTGTTAAAAATTATCGAAAAATTTCAATCGAAGGACAAACTCATTGGATTGTGTGCTGATAATACCAACACGAACTTTGGAGGTGCAAACAAAAAAAGGCGAAAGAAACGTTTTCAATAACTGTATAAATATAGCAGTTGAATGCTGATCCATTGATTTAGAAATAATCATTGTAAAAATATACTAATTTTTTTATTTGTATACAGTTCGAGTGGGAAAACTAAAGGAAATTTGTAATGATTTAGATGTTGAGTACAAAAAATTACTCGGTTACAGCAAAACTCGTTGGTTAACACTCTTACCTGCTCTGGATAGAATTATTAAATTATTTAAACCTCTAAAAGAATATTTCCTAAATCAAGAAAAGTGTCCAATTATGAAATATGGTTCAATAATTTTAAATGATTTGAAAACAAATTTAATTGAACGAAAAATACAACGATTTGAACCAATAAGTGTTACAGAACTACTGATTGATTTAAAAGCGACTCAAGATCAAAATATTATGTTTACGAACGCATCTGAGAATTTTTATGAAACTTGTATTAATTATATAAATCTTTGGATTGCTTCTTTTGAAGATATACGATTATTTGAATGGGTTCCTTTGAAAAAATCTCCTCAATGGGAAGATGTAGAAAAATGTGCCGTGTTTCTGCAAAGCAAAAGATAATATGATTCTGACGATTCTTCCTTATTCAATCAATTTATTTGTGTTAAAAATTATGCAACTTGCGAAAAAGTGGCTTTGTGGCGTGAAAACCAAATTTCAGATGATAAAAAGTGGGTAGAAATTTTTAAACATTTTTTAAATAATGATATTGCTTTTGAAACAATATTAAAAATAGTTGAATTCTCTTTTTGTTTACCTGGCTCAAACGCTCCCACCGAACGCGTTTTTTCGCTAATCAACAATATGTGGACAAGCGAAAAAACTCAGATGAATGTTTAGATAGTAGAAGCTTGCCTTTTGACCAAATGTAATTTAAGATTTACTTGTATAGAATTTCACGACTTTTTGAAAGATGAAACTTCACTTTTAAAAGAAATAAGCGCAAGTTCAAGTAACATATGTATATACTATACATATACAGTATATTTAACATAAGTTGTTATGTTTTTGAATTCGTTTTAAGCCAAGAAGGCTCGTTTTTTGTTATGTTTTATGTTTCAAAAACAAAGTTAAATACATGCATATACATATATAATAAAAAAAGTTTGTCCTTTATTTTTGTTTTAGAAATATGGTCACCGTAATTATGCCATAAGCTGAAACTTTACTGGGCTCGGTTTCAGCGTAAAAATCAGATGCGATTTTTCGTTTTTATTTTTTTCCCCCTTTTTTTAGGACAATTCCTATTGGGTAGCTGGTTTGTGGTTCCTACTGGAATCCGCATGTACATACTCGCGAACATGCACGCCAGCATATAGCGTCCCATGCCTTTTAATCCATTTTTAACCCGTTGGCGCAAACAGTCCTCAGAGACCAAACTAGTATATTTCAAATTCAGTTTGGATTTAAGAAATTTAATGAATACGGAAAGAATAAACATGGTACAGCGGTAGGTGAAATATTGGTTGGTTTAATTTAATAAGGTTAATAAAGTTTGAAATTTTAGTTAGTGTAAAATTTATAATTAAATTTACCTTACAAAATTCATGTTAATAAGAAAAATAAGAGAAAAATAAGAAGCATTTAATTGAAATACGTTTAGATAGTTGGCTTTTTTTTTTTTATATAGAGAACGTGCTCATGCGGTACACAGTGCTCGAAAGGGTTAATTAACAATGTCGCGCACACACACGCACCCATGCAGGAACCCGGCGGTGCCCGCAAAGTGAGTTGATTAGCGATTTGCTGTATGCATCTATACCCCGTCCCCGCCTTGCGGCGGTAGTGTTGTGGACCGCGAACAACAAATATAGCATTATATCGATCAAATTCTCTACTTTAGCCAGTCTCCCAACCTATAAGTTTACGCAGTTTCGTTCATCTTCAAAATATGTGCATGCAAAAAAGCAATGTTCAGCATGTTGGATATCGTCGTCTTCGCAGAGAGTGCAGTAAGGGTCATCATCGATCCTAAATCTATAAAAGAAAGATTTAAAACAGCCATGCACCGTAAGCATGCACTGGAAGTTTACTTCTCCATGTTTCCGGCTTCGGCTTAACCATTTTTCTATTGAAGGTATGAGACGGGGTGTCCAGCGACCTTTATCTGACTGGTCCCAACGGCATTGCTACTGTTGCCAGCAGATCTCGATTTTTGCTTGGCGATTCGCCTTATTTACAGATCTTGCCAACGTCTGTGTCACCAGGATATATATTGGATATAAGCCAGCAATAACCAACGCAGCATCTTCCGATGTAGTTCGGTAAGCGCACCATACCTTAACCGCGCAGAGCCGGTATAGAGACTTCGCTTCGCGTGCGTATGACGTCTTCTTAAAGGCTTCACCCCAGATTTGAAACCCGTATAGCCGGACACTTCTGACTATATTGGATATAATTGCCTTCGCTGTTGCTTTGGACCTCCGACGATAAGCATCAGTCCCGAAAGCGCTACTCCGACTTTTTCCGCTTTATAATAATAATAATAATCCCAACGGTTTTATCCCTCCATACCCGCCCGACCGACGCGAGGGGCGCATCCACATGACGCACGGATATATAAAAAAAAAAATTTTTGTTTTTTTTCATATATGTTGCGCCGAGTCATGAAAGTAAGAGGTTTGTTAAGTGTCGAGATCTAAAACTCGGCTTGTTGCATTTTCAAGATGAAGTAGGGAAATATGTTATTATTACATTTAAGGCATGACCTTGAGCTGCAGAACTTGGATGAGTGGTCTGCCTTTAAACAGTTCATGATTTAAGCGCCCATTTAGAGTCATTTTTCCAAAACCTTCGCATCGAAACAATGTATGACTACCATTTTTTCATAGTGTACAGGCATTCTCATTTTGTTTGAATGAAGCAGCCGAAGCACACACCTTTGATGAGGTTTTTTCTTTGTGGCCCATTGCTTCCATTGATTGAAAGTGAGTTTCGAGAAAGGTCATTTTTGACCTGCTGAAAATCCTTGGGATTTGTGATTGATCTCTCAAAGAGAATATGGGTACCACGGTCTAGTTTTTTACCTAGCAGGTGCAGCAAGATGGGCTCCACGAAGTAGTGTTGACCCCAATGTTTTGCAATGCATGTTAGCATTCTTGTGTAACATCATGTAGCTGCTTTATTTGTATAGGTGAGAATGAACCGGATGGTTGTCCCAGTAATTTGTTAATCAGTGATGATACAAGAAATCTTTTATTATTGTACCGTTTTGTGGCTGCCAGATGATTTATTAGTATTCCAGCTTCTCCTTAGACATTGACCTTTAGGTACCACATTTTATGAATTGTCAGAATTTGCTGTCTATCTACAAGGTGCGAAAACAGATCGAAAAAGGAGGCCCTCTTTAAATAGTCACCGCTGAATTTCGGGATCGTTATTTTTGGCGGTGACAACGCCTTGTTTTTCACGGTTTCGGCATATTGGTCTGGTGAACTTGAACATATTTTGAAGTTTTCAACGACTTGCCTTTCGAGGTTGGTATAGCCGTCCGTGTCATATTCTGAATCCTGACTGCGTTCCCAGATTAAAAAATGCAGTTCTTGTATTTGCTCCCATAGTTTTTCCTTGAGCTTCATATTTGCTGCAGTTGGGTCCATGGCAAGCTGGCGCTTTAGGGATGACATCATAACATTTTGTCGTCTGATTGTCGAATTCGTGGTAGTTAGTAGTGCAAAATTGTTGTAGTTGGTTATGGAGGTAATAGCAAGTCCCTTTGGATTCTCAACAGGAACACGTTCATTTGGACCCTCTGTCTTCGCAGTATCTGTTAACGCTGATTCAAATATGTCTTTGTATTTGAAGGTTAATTCCGATATTTTGGTGTAGTAGTCGTCCGTGAAGTATTTGTGGTCGAGTTGGGCCTGTTCGAGGCAACGGATTTTGTTGTCGGTGGTCTTAAATTCAGCCCATGCCACATCCAGTCGTCTGAGCCTTTCTTCAAAGTACTCGACAGATTTTCTTGCAACCCGGTCCTTTTTATAGTTCCGAATGATAGTCTCAATCAGGTCCCCTGTTGTCATTTGAGACACCGTCAGTTGGTTCATGATAGAGATGCTTGTATCTTTTTGCGCCATTATGTAGTTATCTCTTGTGGATCAGACGGGTGCGTGTTCAAATCATGTCGGGGTCACTAAAATGTTTGGTATCAGCTAGTTTGCTGAACCGATTCTGTCGTTCAGAATAGCAAGGTGATTCACCAAAATAACCTGTGCTTGATTTGTGTGAAGGCTATTTGCCTGTCACCAGCTAATGATGGATTGATGATATGCAACTCAAGCACTTGGCCTTGGTTGCAATTGGTAAGTCAATTGTTTATTGTCTTGTCAAGGCAGTTCACCAGCACAAGTTTATAGATTGTAAGACAAGCACTTGGTTACACCGGAGAGCGATAAGGAGTAAACTTGACACTTGTTTAGTTTTAAAAATCCTCACAAATTTATTAAAGAATCTTTGACTTAAATACAAAATTATTGCTGATTATAGATTTTAGCCTTATTGAATATTATTAAAGCAATTCAACAAGTTTCAGAAACACATAAAGAATTGCTGAAAATTGTTTTCGCAATGTTCAATTACATAAATGAAATTCATCACTATGACTTACACAATAACTAAATAAAAGTGCTGATGAGAGAGCGCCTCCCTACAAACACGTAGCTCTATTAATTTTTCCAGACATTTTAAGATGAATGATGTCATGCTAATAGGTAGACACTAGACTAGTTGAGCCTTACGCATATTTACAAACGCTGTTAGACGAGCCTTCCAAAAAATAATGGTGGTAAAATCGCCCCTTGTGTTATTTCAAAACCAGCCGGCTACAGAACGGTATAGCAAGCGCCCCAGTTCGTATATTCCAGCGCTATTTAGAACAATTTTTAAATGGTATGAAAAGATGCGGGAACTATTTGGATGATATAATTATCACAGCGCCAACAACGGAGCAACATTTAAGCCGAGTCGAACAAATCCTCAAAAATTCTATAAGAGAATGGAATAAGGTGTAAAAGAGATACATAAATGTTCTTTTTCTTCAAAATAAAATACAGTACTTTAGATTAGATTAGATTTAGATATGAGGATCGCACTGCGACCTGTAGATCTATTTAGCCCTTAGTACCTTACAACATCTTCCCCAGTTCGAGAGCATCTATAAATTTTTAGATGGATCCCGGATTTAGGGAGTATATGTATTTTTCCTTAGGCCACATCTGACCTAGCCACCTCTCCCTTCGGCGCGCAACAGCGTCGCACTCCAGTAGTATGTGTGAGGGGGTTTCCTTGGCCGTATCGCAGATGCGACATAGGTTTGACCCGATACCCATCTTGTGCAGGTTAGGGAAGTTTATGAGTTGTTTAAACCTCGTGTTGTTATAACCTCCTAATAATTTCTTTGCCTGAACAAGGCCTTGTATCTTCTTCCATTGCTGCTTCCACAGCCGATTTGTCTCCTTTCTGAGTGATTCCTTTATAGAACTTGCGCCAATCGGGAAGAAGGGCTCGGGTCCTATAGGGTCAGAGACGGCCGCTGTTCTGGCGAGGTGATCTGCCACCTCATTGGTATAGTGATACCTGTATAACCTGGCCCCCAGACCAGTAAGGACTGAACCTTGAAGGATGAAAGGGCCTTGAGAGCCGTCTGGTTTCCGCTGAGAATAATAACTTTCTCCCCTCGATAGTTCCTGTGCAGATTTACCTCGCCACAAACGCTGATAGCATATATTTCCACTTTGAAAATACTAGGATAGGCACCCATGGGCAGCAACATTTTAGTCCTGGGACCAAAAATGCCTACTCCAATGCTATCCAAAGTCTCAGAGCCATCCGTGTACCACTGCAGGGTACTTTTCCGAACCCTGTACTCTAAAAATGAGGGATCCCAAGACGTTTTGTTACTTAAGCTTGTGAGAACTGACTACTTAACCTCTCCCCGCTTTGGACGATATAACCTTGCCTTTACCGAACCCTTCTCTTGCAAAGTTCAACATGGAACGCTTTGCTGCCTCTGCTATGTGAGCATGGAGCGGCTGGAGTTCCAGCACCACCTCTAGCGTCGGCCGTGGGAGAAGAGCGCATAGCCCCCGTAATGCACACACACCCCAGGCGTTGAAGTTTGGCTAGCGATTGCCTCACCGTGGCCAGGTTGGTCCTAGAGACCCAAGCCACCGCCCCATACGTCACCATTGGTGTGACTATCTAGGTGCACATCCATCGCAAAATCTTCGGGGTACACCCCCAACAGGGAGTAATACCTCCTACTTATTTTCGGGATGAAGATCAACCGAACTCCACGCCATACTTCGAGGAGATAGGCCAGCGCAAGGCTGTCTCTCATAACTTTCATCAACCGAGGGATCAAGAGCGTCCCTCCCTGCTGGCGCAACACCGTACTGATGCCGTCCACCCCCGGGGCCTTATACCCTTCAAAGGAGCCCAACGCCCAGATGACCGACAGCCAGTTTACTCATCTCATGGCTACATTTCAGTCTTCTGCTCTCGGGCTAAACTCCCGGAAAATAAGGCCCGCGGTACAGGGACAGCACCGGGCAAGTGAGCTGCCAGCAGCGTCTGTGACCTCTCCCTTTCATCGCTCGAATACGTACCATCACGTAGTTTAACTGCTAACCTGACTTCTGAATTACCCTTTGCCATAACCCTATGGAGTCTGGCAGCTGCCGGAACTGCAGTAATATTTTCGAAAAAGCTTCTGAAGTTTGCGCGCCTAGCTTTTCTCATTTCCTTGCTGTATGCAAGACTAGCCGCGCACTTACTCCATTACCCCGTGCGTTTGGCTCTGTTGAAAACCTGCGTACATCCCTCCTGAGCTTAGGGAGTTCTCTAGACCACCATGTAGCCTGTGATCTTCTCTGTGGCTTACTCTCGCGGCAGGTAAAGTTAATGGCATCAGTTATAATTTCGTTTAGCCTGTTCACCATAAAGTCTAACTCCGTACAGCCAAACTCTTGTGAACAGCTTCTACTCTAGGTATGTTCGACTCGAGTGCCTCTCCATACTTAGCACAGTTTGTTCTTCTGGGTTTCCTACTTGGACATCCTATTTGGATCCTCGCCTGCCAGTTCGAATTGGATAATCCTATGATTCGACAATGACGGCTCTGATGAGACCTGCCATCGATTGATCAGAGGGCTAGCCAATCCATTGGTCATAGTGATATCCAATACCTCTTGGCGGACCCTGGTGACAAAACTCGGAGTGTTCCCGACATTGTGAATACTTAGGTCTAGGGGCGGTACACTTACGTTGTCCGCCGGAAAATAAGCCGATGGCTCAGGAGCTTCCACCGGAGCTGGTATAGAGACGCCTTGATGGCTCTCCGACACTGTCACCACCGAACCACTCGACGCAGGCTGTTGTTTACTACAAATCCAGCTTCCCTCAGGTTCAGGAACGACTCTTCGTCAACGCATGGGTTGAGACTGCGCTTGCTCTCAACTGTACTTCTGGACATAACCACCCGCTCGGACTAGGCCGAACCTGGTAGTCAACGTGTTTATTGGGGAATTCATACGGTACGTCGCGTCAGCGCCCCTTGCCGCGGTAATGCCACTGCTACTCCTCGAGGCGGCCCGGTATCGAATATAGCCGGTTGTCCTCCTGGCTGCAAACCGACTAACACCCTGGCTTAGGAGGTGGTAGTGCTTGGTATCGCCCCCAAGCGGTTCCGACCATCCCCACGAACCTTCACGAACAAGTGATGGTGCGATCGGATGGTCGGAACCGTTTTAAGGTGCGACTAAGCCCATGCACCAACGTCAAGGCCTACCCTAGCAGGGCCAAATATGGAAGATCAAATTAAAAACAATATAAATAATCTCAACAGCTCTGCTTCCGCCTTCAGCGGAGAGCAGTCGACTAATCTTTTTTGCTATTTTTTTTGCAAATCAAATTTAAGTTGAAATGAATGATAACTCCTGGATACTAAGTTTGTTCTGCTTTTTCTATAGGCTTACTATTTACAAGGTCGCGTATACAAAATATACGCAACGGTGTAAGGTTTGATGAAAAATGAAATGAACAACGGATGTGATGTTAATTATAATGGATTTTATTCAGTTTAAAACGTTATAAATATTGAGATGAGCGATGATTATATGAACGTATAAATGTGAATAATTTACCTCCGTTGTGCTGCTGTAGGACCTGTTGATCTCGTCTTCGGAAAAAGAAGTGAAAATTAAGATTTACTGAAACCGCCGTTGAACCGACAAACAGTGCCTTTTCGTTAACTTTCCCCTTAACATAAGTGTACCGTTTGGCGGCTTTCTCGGAAGCTTGAAGACAAGTTTTGATCCTTAGTACAGCTTCTCCAGCTGCTGTTTCAATTTGATGCAAATGTTTTGCCACATTCACTACTGCAATGTCGTCTGCAAAACCCACCACTTTTGTACGTGGAGGCATTTCTAGCCTTAAGACCCCGTCGTACATGAGAGTGCACAGAAGTGGTTCAAGAACTGATCCTTGTGGAACCCCTGCTATAACCTCATATGTTTCTGGCCCGTTATCGCTTCTGTACAGTAGTTTGCGATTCGAAAAATAGCTCCTTATGTATATGTATCTCCAAGCTTTATAGGAGCACCGATTCTTATTAAAGTCTCTATGAAGCATCTCCAGCTTGAGGTATTAAACGCGTTTTTGACGTCTAGTGGTACTATGACGCAGTATTCTTTTTTCCCGTCGCGCCATCTTGTGCCCTCAATCGGTTCTTTCGCCACGTCAACCACAGTGTTGATTGCATCTATCGTGGAAAGGGAGAGACCCGTTTTCTTCAGCAAACGACGTTAGCCTGTTACATATAATCCTTTCCTGAATTTTTCCAAGTGTGTCTAGTAAACGAATAGGATGGTAAGACGATGGCTCATCTGGGGAATTTTTGCCTTTAGGTAGTAGTCTTAGCGTGTGCTTAAGATAGCGGTCTTCAGGGCCTTATTTCGTATACCATCCGGCCCTGGTCCTTTTCCGTTTCGAATGTTCCTGCATGCGGCCAGCTACTCCTCATCAGTTACCCTTAGAACTTTGGAAGACTGATTGGATGTCTTCCACCCTTTGCGGGAAAAGAGTTGTTATGATGTTTCTCAGCATTACTAGGCAGGTAGTGTTTGGTGTTTTTGCACTTTTAATTTTTGCTAGCACTACCCTGTAAGCGGTGCCCCAGGGGATAATGTCTGCTTCGTCGAGTATTCTCTTGAATATTCTCCTGTTTGCTGGCTTTTATAGCAGCTTTTAGACTTTTTCTTGACTTCCTGAGAGTAGTTAGATTTCCTAAAAATTCGGGTCGCCCTCTGTTGCGTTGCATTTTAAGTCAAGCACTAAGACATTGCTTTCTTAATATTTCTATATCCCTGTTCCACCAGTAGCACGGGGCTAATTCTTTTTAAATGACCTTGGCATCGCTGTATCGCACAAATTAGTTAGACCAAGAGCCAAGTGATTTACTACATAAACTGCCGGCCCTGAAGCGGATTAAACTTTTTTGACCATATACTCCAGAATTTCGTGGTCGAGCATAGTTTCTTTCCATTTTGGCTCTGTGAGTTTTGGCATTTGCTTTTGCCTCTCCTCCGCTATGTCCATTATTATTGCTTGATGGTCAATATGTGTGTACTCCTCACTTACCCCCCATTTGATTTTCTGTGCTAGTGACTCGCTTGCAAAGGTTATATCAATTATAGAACCTGTGCCCATTTTTCTTTAGGTCAACGCAGAGCCAGTATTTAGTATCGTACAAACGAGTTGGGCAAATATTTCCAACAGCATTTCTCCTCTCATATTTGTTACCCTGCCGCCCCATTCTATTTACCAGGCATTGAATTCCCTCGCGATGATCAAAGGGGACTTGCTGCGAGCTTCCACGGCGATGTCGCGCAAGAGTTGTTGATATTCTGCTTTTGAAAGGCTTGGTCTTGCGTAGCAGCTAATGATGTATTGCCCGTTTATTTTGCAGCGCACGAATCCTTCGTCCGCGCTGAGAATCTCTTGGAATGCGTGTGCGGCACAAAGCCAGATTTTTTTCTTGTCGCTGGCCCAAGTTCCATCGTGTTTGCACTTGTATGATTCGCTAATAATTGCAAAGCCAGCGTTTATATCTTTCACCGTCTGCGATAATAAATCTTGGGCAGCTTCACAGTGATTTACATTTATTTGAATAATTTTCATTTGCGTCGGTTTGTTAAAGCCTTCCTGAAAGCAGGGCATTTGTATCTGCCTGCTATATGGTCAAGGTTAACCCTATTAGATTATATGATTTGTACAACACACAGTGTAGGCCGCTCTTGCAGTCTTTGGCGAAGTGTCCTTCAACTCCGTATTTTCTGCACTGCTTCGATCTATCAGTCTCGCTAGTGCAGTTCTGAGACATGTGACCATACTCAAGGCATTTAAAGCACTTTTGCAAAGACATACATACGTTCACGTATACGGGAAGTGACCCACCCTATTTTGATTTTGCCAATCTGGAGAAGCATCTGGGCTTTTTGAGCTGGCAGGCTAATAGATGGCTGTTTGGGTTGCAGCGTATGCTGTTTTTAGCCCCACGATTGGCCTCGGTTCCTAGAGCAGCTCCTATGATAGCCTTTACGTCGCTAGCCTTTTGGCAGGTTTTCGTTAGTTCTATCAGAAGATCGCCTTTCTGTGTACGTCTGATTTTTGACTCTGAGTCAGCGCATCCCGGGAACTTTTCGTCATTTTTAACCTTTTTCAGGATGTCTGCATAGGACGTTTGTCCTGTTTTTTCTATGACGATCGCATAAGGCCTTGATTTCTTGGTGGTATTTGCCCTACTAACTTTTTTGTCGTACAGGAGCTTGATTTTGTCGATACTATCTCTCATCGGTTGGTGGGGGTTAGCGGAAGAGTGTGCGCAAGCCTTGCACTTCTCTTGAATGGGTCAGTGCCCTTTTCTGCGTTTTCTACCCTGTTCGTCGTTTTGGGTGTATTAGAAGGAGTAGTCGCTTCGTTTGAGTTGACTGACGTTATTTTTTTATTTAGTTCCATTTTTTCTTAGGGGTCCCCACTCAGATCCGTTATCTATACCCGTATGCGAAGTTACCTTTAGGATCCCATGGTTATCTTTGTAAACAAGGAGGCCATGCATGGGTTGACGCAGTCCTTAATGGGGTGTTGCGTTCAGTGCCAGATCGGTATTAGTCAGGATTTCCTCAACTGAGCATTCACGACCTACTTAATGGTGACGCGTAAAGGGCATTTTATGAGGTCTGTTAGGGTTTTAATGGGCCGAGATGGTACTGGCATTAGCCCGAAAGCAATTTCTGCATGATGTCACTCCAGCATACTCAGGTAACAGAATGCCAGTACCACCACCTCTAAGCAACCATATCCAAATTATTAGTTTCCATTATGCCTACGGTGACCATCCGTCCTTTATTGCAGAGGACAGTCCTTTATTTCAATGGTCTGCCCTTTACAGTTATTTATTTTTTTTAAAACTGACTTTTGTCATTTATTGTAACATTTGTCCTATGTTTTTTGTCATTTGTCCTTTTTTAAAAAAAATAGAAAAAAAAATGTTTTGCTTTAATCATATTCTTACAATCTATATTTATCTATCTATCTACTATTTATCTATCGCACACAATCGAGGGTGCCGACTGTCGATAGTTTTCCACCTCTAATGACCTTATATCAGTTGTTAATTTTGCTGCCTCATGTACAGTTATCATTTCTTTGGTGTAAGTAGATTCAATTGATTTGTAGATTAAATACTAAATAAATATCTAATCTTAGCAGATCAAATGTCTAAAAGAAAATGTGTTTTCAATTCTGCACTCGAAAAAAAATATTCCTTCATCAAAAAAACTATTCCTGATGGCGATGTTAGGTGCTTAAAATGCAATGGAGAGTTTTCCATTGCAAACAGCGGAAAAGCCGCACTAAAACAACATTTGCAAACTGCTAAACACAGGAAAGTTGGCGAGGCTGCAGCTTAATCAAAAGTAATAATATCGATGTTGAGACCAACAATTTTTAATAACAAAAGTAAGAATTTGGCTATTAATGAAGGATGTTGGACATATCATTGTGTTGAACATAACCGCTTTTCGGATTGCACATCTAAATTAATAAAAAAAAGCTTCGATGAGCAGTACTGCTGTTCAAGAACAAAATCAAAAGCAATTGTTCAAGCGTGCAAAATATTGTGGCAATAGATTCAGACACATTAACAAATTGTTTGTTAAAAATTATCGAAAAATTTCAATCGAAGGACAAACTCATTGGATTGTGTGCTGATAATACCAACACGAACTTTGGAGGTGCAAACAAAAAAAGGCGAAAGAAACGTTTTCAATAACTGTATAAATATAGCAGTTGAATGCTGATCCATTGATTTAGAAATAATCATTGTAAAAATATACTAATTTTTTTATTTGTATACAGTTCGAGTGGGAAAACTAAAGGAAATTTGTAATGATTTAGATGTTGAGTACAAAAAATTACTCGGTTACAGCAAAACTCGTTGGTTAACACTCTTACCCGCTCTGGATAGAATTATTAAATTATTTAAACCTCTAAAAGAATATTTCCTAAATCAAGAAAAGTGTCATATTATGAAATATGGTTCAATAATTTTAAATGATTTGAAAACAAATTTAATTGAACGAAAAATACAACGATTTGAACCAATAAGTGTTACAGAACTACTGATTGATTTAAAAGCGACTCAAGATCAAAATATTATGTTTACGAACGCATCTGAGAATTTTTATGAAACTTGTATTAATTATATAAATCTTTGGATTGCTTCTTTTGAAGATATACGATTATTTGAATGGGTTCCTTTGAAAAAATCTCCTCAATGGGAAGATGTAGAAAAATGTGCCGCAAAGCAAAAGATAATATGATTCTGACGATTCTTCCTTATTCAATCAATTTATTTGTGTTAAAAATTATGCAACTTGCGAAAAAGTGGCTTTGTGGCGTGAAAACCAAATTTCAGATGATAAAAAGTGGGTAGAAATTTTTAAACATTTTTTAAATAATGATATTGCTTTTGAAACAATATTAAAAATAGTTGAATTCTCTTTTTGTTTACCTGGCTCAAACGCTCCCACCGAACGCGTTTTTTCGCTAATCAACAATATGTGGACAAGCGAAAAAACTCAGATGAATGTTTAGATAGTAGAAGCTTGCCTTTTGACCAAATGTAATTTAAGATTTACTTGTATAGAATTTCACGACTTTTTGAAAGATGAAACTTCACTTTTAAAAGAAATAAGCGCAAGTTCAAGTAACATATGTATATACTATACATATACAGTATATTTAACATAAGTTGTTATGTTTTTGAATTCGTTTTAAGCCAAGAAGGCTCGTTTTTTGTTATGTTTTATGTTTCAAAAACAAAGTTAAATACATGCATATACATATATAATAAAAAAAGTTTGTCCTTTATTTTTGTTTTAGAAATATGGTCACCGTAATTATGCCATAAGCTGAAACTTTACTGGGCTCGGTTTCAGCGTAAAAATCAGATGCGATTTTTCGTTTTTATTTTTTTCCCCCTTTTTTTTAGGACAATTCCTATTGGGTACCTGGTTTGTGGTTCCTACTGGAATCCGCATGTACATACTCGCGAACATGCACGCCAGCATATAGCGTCCCATGCCTTTTAATCCATTTTTAACCCGTTGGCGCGAGCGCGTACGCAGGGCCCTGTGCGCGCGCTTCGCAAACAGTCCTCAGAGACCAAAATAGTATATTTCAAATTCAGTTTGGATTTAAGAAATTTAATAAATACAGCAATAACCAACGCAGCATCTTCCGATGTAGTTCGGTAAGCGCACCATACCTTAACCGCGCAGAGCCGGTATAGAGACTTCGCTTCGCGTGCGTATGACGTCTTCTTAAAGGCTTCACCCCAGATTTGAAACCCGTATAGCAGGACACTTCTGACTATATTGGATATAATTGCCTTCGCTGTTGCTTTGGACCTCCGACGATAAGCATCAGTCCCGAAAGCGCTACTCCGACTTTTTCCGCTTTATAATAATAATAATAATCCCAACGGTTTTATCCCTCCATACCCGCCCGACCGACGCGAGGGGCGCATCCACATGACGCACGGATATATAAAAAAAAAATTTTCCGAGTCATGAAAGTAAGAGGTTTGTTAAGTGTCGAGATCTAAAACTGTTCAGCTACAGAACAAGTGCTCATCAGCTGATGGAATAGTAATACATATATGTATATGTATGTATGTATTAATTATTGAGAGGATTGAGTATAGTTTTCCTTATGTAAAAAACTGAGTCTGAAATATCAAAAGAACCGGAGTGAGTGTTAAAATCCTGACACAAACTACGGAGTGGCTCATTTAACTAAAAATTACTTTTACATGGCTTCAGAAAGACAGGCCGGAAATGTTTTGAAATTCTGGAGGGAACGTTTAATTTTATTTCGCTAAGAAGAGATGGGCTAGAGATCAAGCCTGTCAGTAACTTGACCAAAAATACAATGCCTAGCATTTCTCTGCGACTAGCAAGTGTAGGAAGATTAATGAGTTTTAAACGACTTATATATGGCGGCAGGTTGTACTGTGAGTCCCAACGAAAATTCCTTAAAGCAAAAAGCAGAAATTGTTTTTGAATTGACTCTATTCGGTCGGAAGAATCTCAAAAACTTCACATCATCAGCATACAATAAAATTTCTGAATAATTTATTACAGAAGGTAAGTCATTTATAAAAAGTAAAAAGAGAATCGGACCAAGGTGACTTCCTTGCGGGACCCCTGAAGAAACATGAATAATGTTTGAGGAACTATTTTTAAAAAGAACTCGTTGTGTTCTGTCAATGAGGTAAGAAGACATCCAACGAAGGAGATTAGGTTGAAAACCAAGGAGATCGAGTTTATGGATCAGTAAAGAGTGACTTACTCTGTCGAATGCTTTACTAAAATCAGTGTATATAACATCAGTGTGCATAAATTCTCTGAGTCCATTTGAAACATGAGTTGTGAACTCAAGCAAGGTTGTAACGGTAGATTTACCCTTAGAGAACCCATGTTGTGTGCAAGAAATTGTAGAGGATATGGAATACGTTAAATGGTCAACAACAATAGCTTCGAATAATTCAGGAATAGCAGAAAGCTTAGCTATACCGCGGTAATTTTCTATAGAGGACCCACTCCCGGTCTTATAAAGGGGTATAATGAATGATTCTTTCCAAGCTGAAGGGAAAATCCCAAGCTTAAGAGAAAGATTAAATAAATTAGTTAAGGGCACATAAATATGTTTAGCCCAGTTTATGAGGAAACACGTCGGGATAGAATCGGGGCCAGCCTTAAATGATTCTTTTAAGTTACTCAAATAATAAAATACTTCCTCGGAAGATATCTGCGGAATAATAGCAGAGGTGAGGGAACAGAGTTTATATGGATAAGGTTTGCTCAGAGGCGAGTTAATGGAGTAATTTGACCTAAAGAATTGGGCAAACTTGTTGGAAATTGATTGGGAGTCACAAGAAACGGTATTTTGATATTTCATAGCAGACGGAAAACTAGTCACTCTGCGCCTAGACTTAACGAAGTCATAAAACGATTCAGGGTTTTTTATTAGATTCCTTTTAACCTTGCACAAATAAGATCTGTAGCATTTTTTATTTAATTCAAAATAAGCGTGTCGGATAACTGAGTATTTAATATAGTTAGTGTGCAAACCAGTTTTTTTGTACAACTTCAACGATCGCGACTTCTTATTTTTAAAATTTTTTAGTTCTTTAGTAAACCAAGGTTGTGATTGCTCCTTTTGTACGCAAACCCGATTTGGTACAAACTTTTGAAATAAGCTAAATATAGTGTTATTAAAATACTGGACGCAGCGTTCAACACCATCTTTATACGTCGGCCATGATAATTTTGATAATTCTCGATCTAATTTATTGAAATTGGCTTTCGCGAAAATAAAATGAGCGTTTGAGCTACTTGATTTATCAACATTATTTCCAAAATCACCAATAACTTCGTAATTTACCTCAATCGCAGGGTGATAAGAGTCCTCTAAAATAACCAAGGGTTCGCACATCTTCATAGATGATTTAGATACGTCATCAACAAAAACAAGATCCAGAATGGTGCCAAAATTGTTTGGAGTTAAATTGATCTGATTTAGACAGAGCTCAGCCATATCTTCTAAAAACACATTGTATCTATCCTTTTGATGATATTGGAACGTGCATGTGCATGTGCAGTAATCATTGAACTTAAAGTTCTAAGTAACGCAATATGTTAAGAATAAACCGATAAGTCAGAGTTAGGAGGGATGTAGCAAGCAGCTAAATAAAAGAAACCATTTCCTACCATAACTCGTATGGCTTTAAATTCGATTGACGTGATGGGGGGGATATTAACCTCTTCGGATGGTATTGAAGAATGAACTGCAAAAAGAACACCTTCACCGATTCTGTCCTTACGGTCATTTCTATAAATTTCATATTGATTAGGAAGGATCTCTGAAATAAAAATATGTGGTTTAAGCCAGGTTTTGGTAAAGCAAATTACGCTATAGTCACAGTTTAAGCCTTTTAAATATACATCGTTCAATTTAGTATTTAAACCTCTAACGTTTTGGTAGAAAATACTTAAAGTAGAATTTAAATTAGTTTTTTGGCTTAGTGTCACGATTAGGAATTCAAGCTAAGTTATTTATTTTATTTTTATTTTTATGTGGCTTGTATTCAAATTCGCGAACAAATGCCCCGGTTGGCCAAAAAGAATTGTTAAGCAAAGTATCAAAAACTTCAGGTGCCACATCAATTTTAAAAGATGATACGTTACGTTCGTATTTAAAGTTAAATTTTCGGATTGCTAAGTTACAAGTCTTAATTTTTGATGAAGTGTCCCTAGCAAATATAGAAACAAAAATCGATTTTCTCAAAGGAACCAGCTTGAAGTTGAAGAAGACGGGCCCTGAGGCGGAGGGACCGGAGACAAAATATTAATTAGCTAAATTTGTTGGGGTTGAGGCAAAATATTTTTTTGAAGTAATGTAAGAGGAGCCACAATACTTTCCTTGGGTGAACTGTGTGTCCGTTTGCGTTTCGTCTCTCTTACAGGTTGCGAAGTTTGTTTATCTAGGCTCTTAAATGATTTAAACACGTTTTCATAACGTTTAAATTTATCATTAAGTGCCCGAAGGTCTTTGCCGATTTCGAAAAATCCATTTTTGGTTTCTCTAAAAAATTGGAAAAGTTCAACCTCAGTTGATCTGCATTTAAAACAAGACCAACGAATACGTCTTCCTTCATTTATTAAGTCTAGGACTCTACCAGTCAATCCGGCACATTATATGAGCAATGCCATCGCACAACCAGCATGCAACAGAGCGTTGCTCATCATCGCTTTTATTTTTGCAGTTGTCAAAAATGCAAGACATAATTTAAACAGTAAAATTCAATATGAGTAAAAACTAAAATTGTATTAATAAATCAAAGAAGAAAGCAGTTTGTAAGGTAGGGCAAGTTTTATAATTATTTAAGGTTTGAGAGCTATTTATGCAACGATCAGTTTTAGATGCACAGTAATAGACACCTAAAAAACTAAACGCAAACAGCTCTTTAAAGAATGACAATCAAAAAAGAGAAAAGAAAATGCGCGCAAACTTAAACAAATACACAAAGTTTAAAGCAAAAAAAAGAAACAAAAACAACGTAAATAAGAAATAATAACAATGCAAATCAACTTATGACTCGGCAATTGAAAACTAAATTAAAGTGTATAAAATCAATGCAAAAAATGCTCAACAAATGCGCACAGATAAATCTCCAAAACTTGTATCACTAAATTATTAATTTATATACAAAGAAATAATGAAATTTCAATATAAAAAAAAGTAGCACAGAGAAAACACAACTATACAGCTTGACTTTTGCTTGACTTCCGTTGTCGTAGAGTAGAAGTCTGTCCAACAAGTAATTGTTTAGGATTATTCTGAGATATGCTGGAATATCGAACGTTATTAGACCCTCTGTTATTTTCCGCCAGCTTGCGGTGTTAAATGCGTTTTTCACGTCGAGCGTAATTATCAAGCAATATTCTTTTGAGCCCCATCTCCATCTCTCACCGCTAATCGCTTCTTCTGCTATTGGCTGCATTTCGGAGAGTCCTCCATCCGTTTCAATTGCTTCTGTAATTCTATTGGTAATTATGCGTTCCTGAAGCTTCCCTGTTCTATTAAGCATACATATTGGCCGATATGCAGAGGGATTCCCAGGAGATTTTATCGCTTTTGGTAGTAGAAAAAGCCGCTGGTGTTTCCATATTTTCGGAAATACGACCCCTGCAAAGCATTCATTAAACGTGTGAACAAAAACCTCAGTATTCGCTTTCACTACTAGTTTAAGAACTTTATTCGGAATAGCATCAGAGCCTGGGGCCTTTTTGTCTTTAAATTTACAGCCGCAAGCAGCACCTCTCCAACGGTGATCTGGGGGAATTTACATTCGGCATGGGAGAGGATCTCTCTACTGAATGCTTCTTGACCCGGAAACAGTTTGCTTACTAATGTACCCAGTTGGTCGGCGCTTGTGATCTGCGGCTGGACCGATGCCTGTAGCTATTTAGTAACCACTTTGTATGCCATACTCCAAGGATTTTGTTCGGCACTATCGCAAAGCCGGAGAAAACACTTCTTCTTGCTTGCCTTAATGGTTTGCTTTAATTTCTTTCCCTTAGCCCTGTAGTGTATTTGTTGTTCCAAATAATTTGCCGTTTTTCTGGCCCTTTGGTAGTCGCGCCTTGCTCTATTGCATTGTTGACGAATATCTGCTATCTGGGAATTCCACGAGTATACTGAGGGACGTCTATTCGATGGGGTTCTTTCTCTTTTCATCATTGAAGCATCACATGCGTTTGCTATGGTGGTCATGAGCGTTTTGGCCATGTTCGTAGCTCCTTGTGTTAGGGTTACTTCAGACATCATAACTTTCAGCGCCTCTTCATCTAGAGAGTCGATTTTCCCACCCACTGTTCTACTTTCGACGCAAGACCCTGTTTGCATTGGTTCGTTTATTGTGAAGATAATTGCCTGGTGATCGCTGTGCATATAGTCGTCACTAACCTCCCAATGGACATTTCGGGATAGTCTACTAGTTATGAATGTTAAGTCTATTATAGACTCAGTTCTGTCTTTTTTGAATGTAGCTTTACTTCCGGAATTTAATAGCACTACTTCTAGGTTCGAAAGAGCTGTCAAGAGCGCTCTGCCTTTGGGATTTGTTTTACGGCTCCCCATGCTTGAGCCCATGCATTGAAGTCACCTGCGATTACGACCGGCGTTCTAGTTCTAACATCGCTGACCAAGTTATCTAATATTGTTTCAAACTCCTCGAGGCTGAAGCTAGGTGGTATGTAGCAACTGTACAGTATGTTGCCAACGTTTTTCACGCAGACGAAGCCTACCTCCGATTTCAGTTTTTCTAATGAGAGTGGGTTTTTGGCACAACTCCATACCGCTGATCGCCCTGCGTTGGCCTTGACAGTCGACCACTTTGTATGGTTCACTCAGAAGAGCTACGTCGATATTCACTTATAATATCGACTGCTGCAGCAATTTTTGTGCCGCCTTACAGTAATTTGGATTTAGTTGCCAAACCTTCATTCTTTAGGTGTCTTTTGTACTGCCTCTATATAACAAGGGCATTCTCTTCCACCTGTTCTGTGATTCAAATCTGCCAAGTATTTCCTCGAGCAAATGGCGCACCTCAGTTCTTTCTTCCAATCACGGTCCATATGACTTGAGTCTCCGCAGTTGAAACACGATGCCTTCATGTCGTGTGAAGATCTCCAGTTTCGCGCTACGTGTCCAAACTCTAAGCATTTAAAGCATTGCATCGGCTGTGTTTTTTGCCGAATTCGGCAAACCACCCATTTTACACGTAGTTTCCCTGCTGCTATTACTCTATTTGCGGTTGCAGCTGGGAGAAGTATAGTCGCTGTCTTCGTACCGCTGTATGCCCTTCGCATAGATTTCACTGCGTCTTCTTTAAACTTTATCCCCTTGATTTCTTTTTCAAAAGCGGCGCAATTCTCTTATTTCGTCGTAACTTCGTCCAGATCCTTAACCTCTATCGCAATTTGCGAGGTGAGAGTCTGGACAGAGACGTTTTCGCCAAGCGCTTCTTCGACAGCTCGCTGTACCTCGGAAGTGTGCGAGTCTGTTGGTGGTTTTCCTTATTTTTATTACCATCTCTCTTACATGTTTCATCTTTGGCTTGTTCCTGACAGCCCGCAAAATATCTGCGTATGACCTTCCCCCACGATCCTTTATTATCAAAGCATCTGCAAGTGGGGGCTTAGGTTTTGGCTTCTTCCTCCTATCGACTGATGGCTGATAATCTTTTTGAATCAGACAAGCATTTTTAGGCACCTGACAAAGCTCTGGAGGCGAACTCATCAACCTAGGACGCTTTCCAAAAACGTTGAGAGTCGTTCCTACTTCGGATGACGCACTCCTGGTTATTTGGGGTCCCGAAACTTCCTTTGTTATTTCGCCCTGCCGGGGGCGACCGGGGGGACACTCATTTTAATTTTAAGCAAGCTTCTATTTTTTAATTATTTTTGCTTTTATTCCTTTTAATTTTTTTTTTAATTGATTTTAATTACTATTTATCGATTTCCTATTAAATTACTTACTATTTATTTAATTTAACTTTAATTTACTGTAGCTCGTTATATTTACTATTTATTAATTATTTTATTATTTATTTACTAATTATTATTATTTTTAATTATTTATTTTTACTTCTAATTTAGTTTGCTGCTGCCCACTGTGTGGCAATCTCACCGCCACCTAGCGTGATTTAAGAATAACGCCGGTAGGGGGTGTGTGTGTCCGCTATTTAAGCTCGGCGTTCTTAGGCACAGGATGTTTCAATAAAGCTTGGCTTATTGGACCACTTTGTTGAACTTACTCCACTCGCTCAGCTGTTTTCGGCCCGATTTGGGCGCGATTCAGCCTTTTGTTTTTTCTTGGGTTGCTACTTCGAAAAAACAAATCTCGCCTGAAAGAAAACCGGAAAATAAACACTTACAATAAAAAGTCCTCTACCTCCAGAAGTGGGACTTGCAGCCTCCACGTAGACACACTTTTTCACAGCACTTTTGGTGGAAATGATAAATTTATAACCACAAATTTCACCAAAATGTAATCAGCTTATACAAAACACGTCCTCACAAAAATTTTTTCTATAGGAATTACTCGGGACGCTTTTCAATTTCCTGGGAAAATTCCTTTCATAAACGATTTATTAATTAGAGTAACCAGGCTTGGCTCTACAATATCAAACGCCTGTAATAATATAGGCGCTGATAGTGAATTGTAGTCTTTCTTTTTATTCATCTTTGCAATTGTTTGTTTGAGATCACTAAGGGCCAGTTTTTCAGTGCAAGTTGAACTCTGTTTGTCGTTTAGACTCAGTTTTAACTCTGTATGCAGTTTTTTATTCAACTTTAATCGGAGTTTATACTAAGTTTAAAATGCCGTTCGCGCACGGTTAAACTTAGTTTATCTTATTAGCTCTTTGCTAACTACTTTGTTTTGGTTGCAACAAATTTAATTAAGCGCAAGGAAACTAAGTTTAAATGTAAACTTAGTTTAAACTGAGTTTAAACCAGCACTGAATAACTGGCCCTTAGTGTTATTGTTTTTAAATGGAAAATTTCACTCGTCTTCTGTATCAAATTAGCATAGGGCATTGTTGGTATTGCTTCACTAATGCATTTAATGATGCCAACGAAAATTTTTTTTTACCGATTCGAAAGTGTTTTCTTTTCAGTTATCACGGTTCTATTAAAGTTCACTTTTTCTAAATCTTATTTCTACTTTTTTGCACTTCTCAATCTAGATTGAAAACGTCGCTAATGCTTTTTTTATTAAATTATTATCTGTAATGTATTTATTATCGCTCTACTTTTCTGCTCTTTGCTGTTGTTACCAATCTCAACACAAATCGTTTCATGATCGCTTATTTTATTATCTGTTATTATATTTGCCTTTGCAATGGGCGTATTTGTTATAACGTAATCAATTAGTGTTGCTGACGATGAAGTTACTCTAGTAGATTCATTTATTATTTGCTTAAATGCGTTATCGTCGAAAACTTAGTTTAACTGTTTCTTATACGTAGTATTTTCCAGGCAATTTATATTAAAATCTCCAAGTACAAAGGCATCGGTCAAATTCGACAGTTTTTCTAGTTCAGCCTTCATGAAATCGCAAAATGCACTTTCCGGTGAATATTGCCTATTAGGGGAACTATACACTGTAGCAACACTCAGCTTGCTACTATTTTAACTAATTTGCAACACTAGCCACCAAAGCATTTTCTCATGTGCGGTTACCTCCATAGAATCCACCAGGATGCCTTGACCCGCTATCGCACCTAACAATTGCATAGTTACTCAATCCAGTTTCTCTGTCTTCAGTAATTTCTGTTAAATGAGTCTCTGTAAGACATATTACATCATAATTTTCTTTCGTAGAGATTACCTCTAGAGAGAATAATTTTATGTTTTTTTCTGATTGCTAGTACAATGTTCTTTCCACGTAAATTACCAGTATCCTTTGTAAAACTTTACAGGACGAGTCTTTTAAGGCCTTATTTTGCTTTAGCACAGTTTACGCATTAAGAAAAAATATTTTAACACTCCTTGAATGTATGACCAGCTTCGCTACATTTTGCACATCTTTGATGCACCTCCTTGCACTCAGATACTTTGTATATAGTTAAAACCCCAAGATTTAAAGCATCGTAAGATATCTAAGTATTCACAAACAACGAAGAGAAGTAATTGCCATAGAGGAGTACTGCAGGGGAAAGCGGCTGAAGTTTGTGTTGGGCTGTGACGTAAGAGCCCATTATATCATATGGGGTAGTTCCAACACTAATGCGAGAGGTGAGTTATTTCTTGATTATACTCTTAGTAATAACCTAGACATTCTAAACCGGGGTAATGAGCCGCCATTTATAAATGTAATAAGAGGCGAGGTCTTAGACAAGCCAATATACATGGCTTATATATCCACATTTATCTCCAACTGAAATGAGGTATCCATGTCGGGCCATCAACACATATGGTTCGAATTAAAAGCCGCAAGGGAGACAAGTCAGTTTTACAGAAACCCAAATAAAACAATATGGGAGTTTTTTCATTTTTCTATTGAACAAGAGGCTAATAAGGCCTCAGCGGATATTATATCTATTCATGATATAGAATTTGAATCAATACAGCTTCAGAACAGTCTAACAGCAGCCTTTGAAATTAGCTGCCCAAAGAAGATCAAAAGTTCTCAAAGGGACGTCCCATGGTAGAACAGCAAACTAAAGGCTAGAAAGGTATTCAATAGGGCTAAACGGACTGGTGACTGTTCCACTTACAAAACAGCCCTCACTGCCTATAATAGAAAGCTAAGAGAGCCCAAGAGAGCCCCATGGAGTAAAACTGTGAGGGTATCTCCACCATTCCTGCTGTTCAGTGACTACAGAAAGCACTTAGAGTGGACCATACAAATGGCTTATGCACACTAAAGAAACCTGACGGAACCTGCACAAATTACCCTGAGGAGATCAACCAGCTTTTAATGGCAACCTACTTCCCAGGATGCATTCTAAAAGGCTCAAGTTCTACTGTGACCACTATTGCTAGAGTGTGTGCTAACAAAAGGTCAAGAGGTCTATCGAGAAGAATTGTCAACTGTGACAGGTTACGGTAGGCCTTTTCAACGTTCAGTGCATATAAATCCTCTGGTCCTGATGGTACCTACCCATGTCTGTTGGAGGAGAGTATGGTATCCATATCTGGAACCCTTGTCAGGATACTGAGGGCGAGCTTGCACCTTGCCCACATTCCCTCCTCTTGGAAAGGGGTGAGATTTGTACTTATACCCAGGGCGGGAAAAAACTCAAATCAACTTCCAAAGGCGTTTAGACCTCTAAGCTTAATTTGCTTTGTGATAAAAACCTTGGAAAAACTCATCACATCAGGGACACCTTAAAAGGTAAAATCACTCTGTGAAAGTCAACATGCATGGGTGGAAGCAGACTTCAGATAACGGCCCTCAAGGGAGTGTTCTCTTACCCTTATTGTGGACACAGGGTGTCGATGAACTTCTAGAGAAGCTTAAAGAGAATGGATTCATTACTTACGTTTATGTTGACCACATTGTAAGCTACGTTGAGGGCTGGAATGTATGGACATTAAGCTCCAGGCTTCAATCAGCCCTAAATCTAACGCTCCAATGAAGATCTTAGAAAGGGTTGTCAATCAATCCAACAAAGTCCACGATCGTCCCATTCACCAAAAGAACAAAGGTGAACCAAACCAATGTTGGGAGATACTGAGATCGAGTTCTCAAAAGAGGTGAAATGCCGAGGAATCACACTAGATAATGGACTCAACTGGAACTCTCATCTTTCAGAAATGACCAATAAAGCGACAAAGGCGTTCTATGCTTGTCAAAGACTGCACAATTATACCTGGGGGATCTCCCCGAAACTCACTCACTGGTCATTTAGCACGGTGATAAAGATATCAAGCCTTCTGCTCATCAGCGAGAACTTGAGGCATTTTTGGGCAAAATTAATTATTATCATAACTTCATCCTTAACTACTCACATTTAGCTGCACTACTTAACCAAATTCGCAAAAAAGGTGTTCAGTGCTTTTACTGATGACTGTGTCAAACGCCTTCGAAAAGTCAAGTACGCAAAGAAGAGTCAAGTCGTCATTGTCAAATTAGGTCTAATGTCTAATTTTAGTGGGGAAAAAAGATTATTTGTATGTACAAATGTAGAAATTTACGATGCCATCAAGTTTTCGCAGGCCTTTGAAAAGGCAGATAATATGCTTATTGGCCTAGCCCACTAGCGCCCACTTTCTTCGTGATTGGCAGTACTAATGGGAAACACGAGCTTGTAAAGCATAAATGTATATAAATTACATTACAATTTAGTCTCTCGGAGAGCGACACTGCCGGCTTCTTTGAATACGTATATGTGGCCATATTATTGACCAAGTACATAGTTTTGTCGATCTGGGTGTCACAATGGATCCCCAACTAAATTTTTACTTACATATTATCATTACAGTCAATAAAGCAATAGGCGTTCTTGCTTTTGTGAAAAGATGGTCGAAAGAATTCATCGAACCTTACATAACGAAAGCCCTTTTTACTACTTTAGTTAGACCGATACTGGAATATGCTTCCATAATTTGGAATCCGCTTTTCTGTCCGTCTTGAATCGGTTCAAAAACAGTTTTGATTGCTTGCCTTACGACACTTTCGTTGGGATTCTACTCACAGACTGCCACCATATACTAGTCGGCTGAAACTTATTAATCTTCCTACTCTTTCAAATCATAGAAAAATGTTAGGCATAATGTATATGGTGAAGTTGGTCACGGGATCGATTGATAGTCCTTTTCTTTTGGCAGAAGTTATGTTCAAAGTCCCAACTCGTGTTTCGAGGCACTTTAAACCCCATTAAAACAAATTTTGAACTGAATGAGCCATTCCGGTGCTTGTGTCAGGATTTTAACTTGCTTTCCAACAGCTTTGATGTGTCAGACTCGCTCCTTAACATCAAGAAGAATTGAAGAGCGTTAGTACATAGTAACATTTGAATTAATCTTTTCTGTAGCTGAACAGTTTGAGATCTGGACACTTAACAAACTCTTACTCGAATCGGCACAACCATATTTAAAAAAATAAAAAATTATGCGGATGCTCCCCTCGTGCCGGTTGAGTGGGAAAGGAGGGTTATTGTTGGGTTTATTATTATTACTATTATAGGAGCAAGGCAATAACAAAAGAAAAAGAAGATAGTAAAAGACATGTAGTAAAGAGAATTGAAGACAACGGATGATAGAACAAGAGTATAAAAATGAGCATATATGCCATAAACCAATGGTCAACATAACAACTATACTTAAATATAATTAGTCAGGTGTCTGCATCAACAACAGCGTTAATGTTGTCCATATTGAGTACCTTCACTCTTTTGCAGTTCGGTCGGACTCGGACATACACATTCCCACGTATTGAGAAAGCATAAACAAGTTTTCTTTCTCTTATTAGCTGCGTTGGGGAGCGCATTTGCACACTATTTTTTTTTCGTAAGGGGCTCATGTTTGTGTATTTTGTCATCTGAGTTCAGTCCAACATCACGATAGTAGCCGCCCTTCAAAGATTTACACAGGCAATTTCAAAGATTTACACAGGCTGCCAAAAGCCTCTTCAATATTCTCGTCATCCATCGAAGGGAGACCATTGATGATAAGATCGGTGGAAACGGTTTGATTTTAACATTCATCTAGCTACGATTTAAGAAGCATAATTGCTTTATGCAATTGTTCACTTTGCTTAATTTTGGCTTCTGCTTTCCTAACTCGTTCGTCCATATTTCTAATTGCCTTTCTAACATTCGCCAACTCAACAGTCAGCTCGCCAAATCGTTGCATCACACGCTCTTCAGACGCTTTCACTTGTTCAGATATCTATTTTACTATACTCTTTCTCTGCAAATCCAGTTGCTACTCAATACGCTCAATCCAAGATGAAGGTGGTGAGAGATGTTTTGCATTCGTGTCAGGTGTTTGTGTTATTTCAATTATTGCTGGTTTACGTCTATCTATTGGAATGGTTTTAATTTCATTATCTATTTTAAGTCTAAAATATTTTTTATCTTTTTCCACAACTTTGTACGGTCCTTTGTATGGTGGTTGTAATGATTGTTTATTAATGACACGCATAAAAACAAATTTACAAGTCTCCAAATCCTTTGGCACATATACACCAGTGTCAGAATTTTGATTATGTTTTAAATTTTAATTTACATTTTTAAAATGTTACCATAAATTGTCTAAAATTTCAGTTGGAGCAAATTTTTCTTCAGATGGAACAACAAGTTCACCGGGTATACGCAAAGGTTGCCTAAAAACCATCTCAGATGGCGTGGCTGAAATGCTTTTTTTATATATTGATCGTAAACCTAGAAGTATTATCGGTAGCTCATCATACCAATTGCAAGTTCCATTTCTAGCCATAATTGTAGCTTTTAACTGCCAGTGAAACCGTTCCACCATACCATTCCCTTGAGGATGATATGGAGAAGTTGTAATGTGATGACTACCTAGCAATTTCGTAAGTTCTGAAAACAATTTTGACGTAATCCTAATCGAGAAACATATTCTTTGAAAATTTTATTTATTTATTTATCGTAGTGCTGAAATGTCCCGTAATTGCCTCTGGCCAACGTGTAAATCTATCAATTATTGTTAAAATGTAACGATGTCCTTTCGAAATAGGTAGAGGTCCAACAATATCTAAATGAATATGGTGAAATCTACTTTTTGGAATTGGAATTTTAATTACTGGAGATTTAGTATGACAATAAACTTTCGATTTTTGGCTATTTATACATTCTTTTGATCAAGTGTTAATTTCTTTATTCATTCTTGGTCAATAGTATTTTGGCGTAGAATACGTCTTACCTTACGGTATGGGCACCCATGTCAGATTGTTATTGTTGTAATCTCTATTTCTTTAATTATAAGGAAACGGCGAGATAAATTTTTTTAAAATTTTTTTTGTAGTCGAATGAAGATGTTAGCTTTCGTTTGACATACATTTCATATTGGTTGATATCTTCCTAATATTTAAATTTCTCAAATGAAAATTTTATAAACACATCCAAACAAATATGTGTGTGGTGTTTGGTTGAGTGTGTAGTAGTGGTGGGTAACACAGTGTTACCCACCACTAGTTTGTAGCGTGAATAGACGTTCATTTTATTGCATAATTTTAGGCGGGAAAATTTAAGTAGAGTAAAGGCAGAGAAAGCGCTGCCAACTACTGCTTATTGGTGGTGTTTTAACACAGAAATCACTTCAAATACTAGATTGGCGAAATTTATGAGCGATACGTTTAATTTGGATTATATTCGAAATGATGCTCCCACAATTATTGATAAGACAACCATTGACTTAGTTTTTGCGAGAAATTTAAATGTTAATTTAAAAACATGTTTATCCTATTTTTCCTATCATAAGCCTATATTCTCAAAAGTAACTTTCAAATAATCAAATAGATTTGGGTCTGTTATTTATCATTTATCTTTACTATTGATAACTATCATTGACTTCGTTTTTGCGAGAAATTTAATTGATAATTTAAAAACATTTTTATCCTATTTTCCTAACATAAGCTTATGTATGTATATCATCAAAAGTAACTATCAAATAAAGAAATTCATTTGCTTGTATTATTTATCATTATAAATTATCATTATACATATGTTTTCTGTCTTATCGGATGGCGTATTCTACGTTAAACTTAATGGCCATGTCTCTGACACAGCCTCCTTCTTTTTTTAATAATTAGACGGCGTGTAACCCTGGTTCCAGGATGTGTAATTCCATGAAGCATGTTAAATACTGTCTTGCGTAAACGTATTGGTACAAACGGTCTAAGATTTTCACCAGTCATTTCACACCAAATTTTAAAATTTAAAAGAGGAATTTGAATTAATTTAAGATTATTTGATGTTTGTTCTGAATTTAAGTCGTTTAGTTCTTCGTCCTGATCCTGTTCATTTTGTAAAATTTTGAAATTCATTTCTGTGTTTTTAATTGCGTCAATCTCAAAAACTCGAGATAATGTGCCAGCTACAAGATTTTCTTTTCCTTTAATATACTTTATGTCATTAGTAAACTGTGCAATAAATTCCATATGTCTCGTTTTTTTGGACTGCGTTCGGTTTTTGAATTTAGAGCAAATATCAAAGGCTTGTGATCTGTAAAAACTGTAAATTGTCGTCCTTCTAAAAGATAGCGAAAATGTTTAATCTTCAAATAAATGGCCAGTATATGGCGCTATATTTAACTTCAGCTGGAGAAAGTTTCTTAGAAAAGAATGCGAGTGGTTCTGATTTGTTTTTAAAAGATTGATGTATGACGCCACCAATTGCCGTATTAGATGTATGTACATTTAAAGAGAGTTTGGCATCTTTGTTAAAATAGTTTAACAATATCATAGATGTAAACTTTTCTTTAATGCATTCATAGGCTTCATTTGATGCATCGTTCCAAATAAGGATCTTGTCACGTTTTTTATTAGTTCGATTGATTAAGTCGTAAATCACTGCTGTAAACTCTGCTAATTTTGATATATAACGCCAAAATTACATTTGCTTGGTTTTATATTTAAACCGTACTCTGTTAGACGTTTAAAAAGTTCATTGAGGTCTTTTAAATGCTGTTTCTCATTCTCACTTGCTACTAACAGATCATCAATATATGTAGAAACAAAGTGTAAACCACTTACTACTTCATTCATGAATCGTTGAATTTCTAAGTCCAAAAGGCATTCGGATGAATTCAAACATACCACAAGGAGTTGTAATTGCAGTTTTATAAATATCTTCTTCTGCGATTGGAATTTCGTGGTAAGTTCTTACTAAATCTAATTTGGAAAATATGTTCTTATTCCTGAGGTTCATGTTGAAGTCATGAACATGAGGTAACGGACAACGGTCCGGTACAGTCACGACGTTTAGTCTTCGAAAATCACCACAAGGACGCCAGTCATTTAATTCTTTGTTGGGTACTAAATGCAGTGGTGAAGCTACTGAAGAATTTGAAGGTCTACAAATGCCTGTTTTAACCACAAAATCGAATTCTGTTTTAGCAACTTTATATTTTATAAGATCTAAGCGCCTTGGCTTAGAATATGGAAGGTTTTTTTCAGTAACAAGTCTGTGAACCGTAGTATGTTTAACTGGTTTCGAATAATCGGGTTCGGCAATTAGTGAAGGATATTCTTTCAATAATTTTGTGTATTGATTATCAACTGAGAAAATTTTTGGAAGTGGAATATTACAATAGCACGAAATTGTGTTTACTGAAAGGTTTGTCAGTGGATCAACTAAACGTTTGTGTTTCATGTCAATCAAGAGACCGTATTTGCACAGAAAGTCGGCCCCTATAATTGGCTTAGCTATATCAGCAATCAAAAAGGTAAATGGAAATACGCGCCTTAACCCTAAATTTACATTTAAAAGTTTTTTTCCGTATGTTGAAATATTAGAACGGTTGGCTACTGTTAAAATTATATCTGAAGATATCCTTGTACAACAGTATTTTGAAATTTATGCTCCGCTATCGATTAAAAAGTTCAATTTGTTTCCTTTGTCAAATATAAATAAGCGACGAGTTGATACATCTAAGTTCCGTTGTTTGTCGCCGCAGCAACGGAAGAATTTAGTTTGTTGGACTATCATTTTTCGAAAAAGTAAACGGCTGCTGACATTTCATAGCATTATTTCCAACTTCATAATGATATCTACATAACCAATTTGGACTATCGCGTGATTTTGACCGGCTTCTAAATGGGCTTCCAAAACGATTTCTGTTTACTGAACACGACCTCGAATAATTGTTATTGCAGTCACCGACTAACCTCTGACGTGTGCGGACGTTTACTCTCTTTCTGTTGTAAAAAATTCGCCTGTTGATTGTTTTCGGAACAAATCTTTCGTTGCTCTGTGACGCTCTCTCATGCATTTACCTATCAGTAAATAAACAATTTTTTCAGTGATTGTAAAAAGTGCATACAATGCCCCCCGGGGCAAACAATCTAGGGAAAAATGGGTTTGCCCTACTCTCCTCTAGCCACCATTCAAAACGCAAAAAAGCAATAAATCTCAAGACTCTTTTCCTGAGCTTCAACCTATAAGCTTTTCAAAAATTGACGATCCCAAATATATAGTGCTTAGATCGCAAGATGAAAAGATTCCGCTTTCCCACTTCTCATGCTTTGCTATCCACAAATCCATATTAGCTATAAGTAAAGATGTGAACACGATCACCGAACTACGCGATGGAAGTCTCCTATTGCTAGTTAAAAATAAAAAAACAGCCGAAAAATTTATAAATGCTAAAACCCTCTCAAGCATTTGCAAACATTCAGTAAAATACCACGAGAACCTAAACTGTGTGGAAGGTACGATTTTCGCACCATTTCTTAACCACGTGCCAGAAAAAGAAATAGTGGAAGAGTTAGAATCTTTTGGAGTAAATGCAGTGTACAAATTCCAGAGAAAAGTCGAAGGCACCCTAACGCCAACAGGTGCAATACTTGTAACATTTGAAGCCTACAAACTTCAGGAAAAAATCGATGTGGCATGGCGAAATATTTCGGTCCGCCCTTACTTTCCCAACCCGATGCGATGTAAAAATTGTCAAAAGCTCGGGCATACATACAAACACTGCAAGGGCCTTCCAACCTGCGTCTCTTGCAACTTTCCACTGCACAATACCACCGAATGCTCTAGAACCATGTGCACCAACTGCTCAGGCGAGCACCCCTCCTCTTCTAACATCTGTCCTAAGTTCATACAAACAAAAGGAGTTCTAAAAATATAAACCACCGACAAATGCAGCATCCGTGACGCCATAAACAAGTACGGAGCTCAAACCACCACAAACTCAACGTTCACGTCTTTCTCAAAAATTATCTCTACACCTCTTCACACTCCCTCAAATAACATATCAACTTCAATATCAACAAAATCAAAACCAGGCGAAAATAATGAAACAACAACTTCACCTCAAACGTCACCTGAAACTCTTTCCACTTCATCAACATCTACTTTAGCAAACACCAACCAATTTCTGGCCTCTCTTCGTGCTCCCAGCACTACCGTAAATACAACCCAAAATATCTCTATCGCCGACTTATCTCACTCTTCCTACAACTCTACTTCAATTAAAACCTACTCCCCCACTAACCCCCCTATAATCGCTCCCAATCAAGTAATTCACTTGCCTTCACCTCATCTCGAAGTGATACCTGCAGTAGTCTGCCGCTCTCTGACTTAGTACAAGCTAAGCCAACCGGCACTGACGATCTTGCCAGTGACTTCGAAATGTAAAATCATCTCTCTGCATGTGATTGAAGCCTCTCTGCTCTGCAGAGCGCCAAAAGTAACCACAAGCATTTATTCATACTTATTTCATAATTTATTTTTTTTATTTTTTTTTCTTATACTCTTACATTATCTTCGTTTTACATTTTCTCTTTATCTCCTTTTATGATGTTATCAATTCTGCAATGGAAAATGAATGGCCTTTTTAATAACTACCACGAACTTGAAATACTTACGAAATACTTCTCTCCCTCCATAGCCTTTCTAAATGAAACCCACATCCCACATAATCAAGCAGCTCATACTCCCAAAAATTACATAGGTCACTTTTACAACCGCCCCACTATCACCAATAAAAAGCAAGGAATTGCTATAATAATAAAAAAGAACATTCAACACAAATCACTACCGATTCAAACAAACCTTTTAACAGTTGCGGTTGAAATTAACACTACATGTAAGCTAGTAGCCGCCTGCGTGTATATCCATCCCAAGGAAACATTTTCTTCCTCTGACATTTTACAGCTTTTAAACCAATTCAACTCTCCGTGCATTCTTGGTGGCGACTTGAACGCCTGGAGCATTATCTGGGGATCGGATCACACGAACTCAAGGAGACAAAAAGTGAAAGATGAGTTCACCTCCTCCAACTTTATCTGCTTAAACAATAGCGCGGCCACCCACTTCTCCACCCACTGCACTTTTACCGCTCTCGATGTTACTCTTTGCTCTGCATCCTTAGCCCCTAGCTGCCAATGGAGTGTCTTAGACTCATTACATGGAAGTGACCACTTCCCTATTTCAACACAAATAAACGCGGGCAGCACCCAGTCTTCATTCAAATTCACCCCAAAGTACAACACCTCACAAGTGACTAGAAGAAATTCCGTAAGTTAAGCGACGAAATCTGCTCCACGTCTCCAGTTTCCCCTAACACAAACCAAGAAGCAGCTATGGTTTTAAGAGTAATACGAACCGCAGCCCACTTTACCATCCCACAAACCAAACCGAACAAGTCAAGTAGAGCCGTCGTTTGGTGGAACTCTGATCTCTCAAACCTTCGCGCAATGAAACAAAGCATGTGGCATCAATACAAGTCACACCGCTCGGCAGACAATCTCCTAAATTACAAAAGAGCGAACGCACAGTTCAAACGCGCTTCAAAATTAGCTAAAAGTAAAGCGTTTGAACAAGTTACCTCTAATATTAATCCTTCAACAAAACCTAAGAAAATCTGGGACGACATCAAAATACCATCAGGCTATCCTAAACAATCGTTCTTTTCTTTTATTAATTCCATTAACGGTCCAAGCTCTGACCCCAACGATATAGCCAATTACTTAGCATCTCACTTTTCGCTCACCTCGTCTGACTCATCGTTTCCTAACATTTTTTGCCACTCAAAAGATGAACAGCTTAATCACGAACCACCAATCGCATACCCTCTGTCACGCTCAGCGCAACAACTCGACTCAAAAATTCTTTTCACAGAACTCGAATTCGCCCTCTCCTCAGTAAAAGGAAAATCCCCTGGTATGGATAAAATCTGATATCCAATCATCCAAAACTTACCTCACGTAGTCAAGAGCCGACTACTTAATTTATATACATAATTCCATCTTCGATAGTAGTATATATCCACAATTCTGGAAAACTTCTTGCATCGTTCCAATTCTAAAACCAAACAAGCCCCCCTCAGACGTCAATAGATACAGGCCAATTTCGCTCTTACCATGCCTAGGAAAATCGCTTAGCGTGGTATGCAAATCAAAAAAACCGCATTAGCCCCAATCAAGTTGCATACAAAAAAGGATCCGGTACCATTGACGCACTCTTACACTTAGACTACTTCATATCTAATTCCTTATCAGCCAAAAACCACGTATCTGTACTAGCTATAGACTTTCAGAAAGCTTTCGATCGAATAGGAATTCACACTGTATTGACTCCTGGAAGGTGGGCCCAAAGTTAAAAAATGTCGTAAACAATTTTCTTCAACACAGAAAATGTAGAGTCAGAATAAATGGATTCCTATCTAGCACAGTCCCTCTAGACAATGTTACCCCTCAAAAGTCGCCCTTATCTGCATTTGTCTTCATCATAGCTTTTGATGAAATTATTCTTCGTTCAAATCACATTCGCGGAATCGAATGCCAGCTTTATGCCGACGATGTAGTCTTCTACACGAAACTCAACAATCTGCCGAAGTCACTCAAACGTTCAGAAATGTTTTACAAGAGCTAAAATCTTGGTCCTTTTCTGCTGGCTTGGCCATATCGGTAGAAAAAACAAAAATCTTACACATCTGTAAAAAACAGAATTGTTATAACCTCACTAACTTCTGTACTAACCATAACCTTAATCTTGTTAATGAACTCAAAGTGCTTGGACTAATAATTGATTCTAAGTATACTTTTAAGCCCCATATTAAATATATCAGAGACTGTCTCTTAACTAGGTTAAATATAATAAAATACCTTACATGTAAGAAAAGTCATATTCATCCGTCTACGCTAATTAACGTTACCAGAGCCTTAATGCGTCTAAGATAGATTACGCGCTACCTCTCTACGGAAACTGTGTCACATCCACAATGAAAAAGCTAAATATGTATGCCCTATCACGTCGCAATTAGGAGAAGCGTAAGCCTTTCCAAGAACACCACTAAAAAATCTTTATGGAGAAACTGGTTTACCCACTATCGCCGACAGAACAATCGATTCCACCCGACGTTTACTTGCTAAACTAATTTTCACTCGATATGATATCCTAGCAAAAGACGTATACAACGCGAAAAAAAGAAAGCGGCAACCAAGAATTTTGCCTGTGATTTGTCGAACCCTGAAGTTCAAAGAAAAACTCTAGATACCGTCAATCTCAAGACGCAAACAATCAGCATCTAGCCCGCAATGGTTGATCAACAACACGCCACACACGATCAGAACATTACAAATGCCAAAGATTTTTTTTTTAACATACATATATTTATTTATTGAATCGCTTAAACGTTAAAGCCTAACAATAAGTTTTCAAATCTTAATCTAATGCTTTCTGCTTAAAAGCCCGTGAACAGGGCTCCGTTAACTGTGCGTGTCTCCATTAAAAGGTCGGACGAAAATCGCAAATTTTCCAATAACACATCTTTCGCTATAACAAGGGAAATCAAACTTATGTGGACACCTGGGCACTCAGGAATTACTGGTAACGAAATGGCTGACAATGCTGCCAAAAACGTTGCAAACACACCATCCAGAATGTTCAATTATTTCTCCAAAAAAGATATTTTCAACGCAATCGCAACAGAAAGACAGACAGATCTCATCAAGATTTGGAAAACATACACTCACCACTACTCCACTATCAATCCTTGCAGAAAGCGAATCACTTTTGCTTCCGACACACGCTTTCCTTACACACGCACACCTGCTTCAAGGTGCACCACAGAGTAAGTGCCCATTTTGTGACGAATGCGCATCAATACAACACATTTTGGTAGATTGTATCAACATCGACACGGCGCGAAAGGAGTCCTTTGGTTCGTCTGACCCCCTCAATCTATTAAGAGAGGTTTTAACGGAAAACAATAATAACTTTTGCAAATTCTTGAAAGAGACTGACTTGTTAAAACTAATATAACTTTAAGAAAAAAAAAAAAAATTTTAATTAACGACACTAACACATATCAACAATTTAATTTTCTATACACATACATACACACATATGTATGTTCTAATTTCTTACCTATCTTTAAAAAAATTAGAGTCAGCCGAAGGCCCTTGTTGCTAGCGCTGCTAATAAAATCATTTGTTAAATAATTCATTATTGTACAAATATTTCTAAAATAAAAAATAAAAAATTAAATAAAAATAATTGTTATTGACTTCCTTCCTCATTTCGCATAGTTCTAAATTAAGTTTCTCAAATTTTTCACAACTGAGAGCAGTGGTTTTGACTAAATTCGTTATAACTGAGTTTTCCACTTTTGAATTTTAAGAACTATTCATAACAGCTATTTAATTTTTATTGATAACTTCCCAAATGTTATCAGCTAATTTTGTCAATTCAATAATATCACTGGAAGTAGAACTTGTTAAAACCATATTCAGATTTTTTGGTAACTTTCTCATCCAAAGTTTCCTTAAAAGATCTTGACTAAAATTAGAACCAGAAAGTATTGCAAGAGACCGATAAAATTTCGAGGGTTTACGATCACCCATTTCAGAATCGGATAATACTTTATCTAATTTAGCATTCTCACTTAAAGAATGTCTTTCAATCAAAATTTTTTTTAACGCATAAAATTTATTATCCTGTGGTGGATTTTGAATAAAATCTAATATTGTAATAATGACATCCTGAGGGAGTGCAGTAATTACTTATTCATACTTTGTTGTCTCTTGAGTTATATTTTTGGTATTAAATTGCATTTCTCTAAGCTTAATTTGCTTTGTGATAAAAACCTTGGAAAAACTCATCACATCAGGGACACCTATTTAAAGGTAAAATCACTCTGTGAAAGTCAACATGCATGGGTGGAAGCAGACTTCAGATAACGGCCCTCAAGGGAGTGTTCTCTTACCCTTATTGTGGACACAGGGTGTCGATGAACTTCTAGAGAAGCTTAAAGAGAATGGATTCAATACTTACGTTTATGTTGACCACATTGTAAGCTACGTTGAGGGCTGGAATGTATGTGTATGGTAATTGTTTGCGCTCGGACGTACTTAATTTCGCTCTGACATTAAACCGAAATTTAATTGGTTTTACCGGTGTAATAAATTCAACTTTAAGTAATTTAACTTTGTAATAAACTTTGCCATCAATACTGTGCATCAGTTTTCACATAAAGAACTGCAAACGAGCAAATATAGAAATATATTTTATTTTTCTTTTTGTTTACTTTATTTGTTTGTAAACAAATAATCGCTCGCAAGTGATGTCCTCTGCCCCCCCAGCAGCTCTTAAGCGACGTGCTAGCAAGGGCTCTCCTTTAGCTAAAGCAGCGAAACTTGATGAAAGTGCAGTACTAACAACAGTACTTTCGACTCTACGCAATTTAGAAGAGAAGATTCAACAACAATCGGATAAGCTGCAGGCACTCTTTGAGAACCTGTCGGACAAAATAACTGACATTGAGAACAGATTAGTGAAGAGAATAGACGAAGAAATTTCTACGCTTGCTGCTAGAGTTCAAGAATCGGAGAACCGCATTGCAGCATTGGAAAACACTACGTCCAATTTTAAGAGCGAAGTGGACAAGCTGATGAGTGAAATAAAAAGTACACAAGCAACAAAAACAACAGAGTTTGCGGCCGACGCTGTAATATTTGGAGTGCCATATACGGAGGGAGAAAATTTAAAGAGCATCTTTAATCACGTATGTATTTCCATTGATTTCTTATCACCGCAAATACGTGACATATTCAGACCTGTGCGATCAATAAACCAAGCGAACAGCGCTGTGATTATAAAATTTCATAGTCCCCTTGATCGCAATCGGACACTTCGTGCCTTTAGTGAACACCGTAAGAGAACAAAATCTTTGATTTCTCTTGATGCGGTTGGATTTGAGGGCCAATTTAGAATTTTTGAGAGCATATCAGTAGAAAGCCGAAAAATTCTACAAGAGTCGATTCAACTGAGGCGAGCGGGAAAGCTTACATCTGTATTTACATTGCGCGGGGCTGTTCATGTGAGAGTTTGCAAAGATTCCCCTGCGATAAAAATATCAGCGCAAAGTGACTTAAAATGCTATCACTGACTACGTGCTCTTTATTAATATCTCACTTTATTTTAATTATGTATGTTTTGTGTTATACTTTTCCTGTAAAGATGGCCCGTTTAAGTTTCTCTTTTTGCTGTATCTTAAGTCTTTCTTCTTCTCGTGTTGTAGTTGCTTTTATTTACATATTAAATAATGTCTGCTAACAACAGAATGCGTGGTGTTGGCGATAACAGTCTGGCAATGATAAATGTTTTGTGTCAGCAAAGCAATGGCTTTAATATTGTTCATTTTAATGCCAGAAGTCTTAACCCAGAAAAAATGGATTTTGTTAGATATGTGTTTGAAGATTCTCGAGTGGATGTGATCTGTGTGACCGAAACCTGGTTAACGGCAGACCTTACTGATATGCACTGTAATATTAATAATTACAAAGTGACACGAAATGATAGGAAAAATAAAAAAGGTGGAGGTGTTGCAATCTACTGCAAAAAACATATCAATATGAGACCTGTCTTGATGTCCGAGGAAGCTGGAACTGAATATTTGTTTGTCGAGTTGTATAATCGTTCCATTAAAGTTTTAGTGTCCTGTGTGTATAATCCTCACAAATCCACAAGTCTTGACCCATATTTTCAAACCATGTCATCATGTGTAGTAAATTATGATAACGTAATTGTTTGCGGGGATTTCAACGTTAACCTTCTTGATCGAGACTCGTATACTGTTAAGTTATTAGATAATATAACTAGTGCTGGTTTAACTTTAGTCAACTCCAATGTACCGACTAGGTATTCAAACAACTGTTGCCCTAGTTTACTTGACTACTTTATTATTTCTGACTCAAGCATTCTCTCCAAATTCGACCAGATTGCATTTTTATCGGATCATGACTTAATTTTTTGTACCCTAGATATTCATTTTGACATTAGCAATGGGGGTAATAGTTATAGCTTTAGGGACTATCGCTCGCTTAATAATAATGTTTTATTCTCGGACCTGTCTAGAGTTAATTGGTGTGAGTGTTGGCTTTTGGCAAGTGTAAATGAAAAGCTTGAGTTTCTCAATAGAAAAGTACTAGGCACCTACAATGATCATGTCCCTATTCGTTTGAGGAAAGCTAGGTCTTATCTTGTCCGTGGTATACGAATAGAGTTCTGGAGGCAATCAAAACTCGAAATAAATTATATCGGGCCTGGAAAAGAAATCAAGTCAGAATGAACTGGGAGTCCTACAAAGTGGCAAGGAATGAAGTCACCAAGGTTGTCAAGAGAGAAAAACGAAGTTTTTTTGCCTCAAAACTGGACCCTTCTCTACCTCCTAACGTCTTATGGAGAAATTTAAAAACCTTACGCGTCTACGGAAAAAACGAACCGGAATGTACGTCTTGAACAAAAAGTACTTCATGTAACCTAGCTCCTGTAAGTTTTTTGTCCTGTGACTCAGCATGTGTCTCGAGAAAATTGTTTGAGTTCTCCGCTGTTACCGAAACCGATGTAATAAGACATATATTTAGCATTAAATCAAACGCTGTTGGAAATGATGGCATACCCATCAGATTTATTAAAATGATCCTGCCTTTTATCCTAAGTACGCTTACACATATAATAAATCATTGCATAACAACTTCATGTTTTCCAGACCTGTGGAAAATTGCCACGGTAAGACCAGTTTCTAAGACTAAATCTCCTTGTTCCCCGGCTGATTTCCGACCCATAAGCATCTTACCAGCATTGTCAAAAGTTTTTGAAAGCATTATGGCGGATCAAATTACTTTCCATGTGTTAGAAAACAATTTGCTCTCTCCATACCAATCTGGCTTTAGGGCTAAACATAGCTGTTCTACCGCATTGCTAAAAATACTTGACGATATACGCATACCATTTGACAAGGGCTACCTAACCCTGCTATGTTTACTTGACTTTTCGAAAGCATTTGATTCAGTTGACCACAATTTACTATGTTACAAGTTAAGATACTATTTTGGATTCAGTGAAAGTGCAGTAATTACCATGAAAAGTTACTTGACTGGCAGGTCTCAATATGTCGTAACAGAGCATAAAACATCCAATATAATGGCTTTAACTGCTGGTATTCCTCAGGGCTCCATTCTTGGACCCTTACTTTTTAGCCTTTTCATAAACGACATATTTAATGTGTGTAAATTTGTAAGCATGCATGCTTATGCTGACGATCTGCAGATATATTTTTCTAGCAATTTCAGTGATATAGGTGATCTTTGTTTTAAAGTTAATAGTGATCTCTCGTCAATTATGCGATGGACAATGTACAATGGCCTCAGCTTAAACAGTGAAAAATCATTTGTGTTACCTGTCTCAAAAAAGAAATTTTCTCCGAGTAGCATTCCATCAATAAGCATTGGTAATGATCCTGTCAAATTTGTTAATAAAATTACAAATCTAGGTTTTGTGGTTAACTCGAACCTGACTTGTACAGACCATATTAACTCGACTGTTGGTAGAGTTTATTGCACATTGCGCAATTTGAGTAGATCTGCGCACTTTACTCCTTTCCATATACGAAAGAAGCTCGCGGTACAACTGATTCTGCCAATAATCACTTACTCTGAGTTGGTTTACAATAAATTAGATTCGTGCTCGGCCCACAAACTAGACCTTGCCTTTAATTACATTACGCGCTATGTTTACAACCTGAGAAAGTTTGACCACATATCTACTTGGAGATCTCAACTGCTTGGTTGTGATGTTTTTGAGTATCAGAAAGCTCGAAGTTGTATCTTCCTTTTTCGACTTATCTCAACAAAAACACCTTCATATCTCTATGACAAGCTCATATTTTGTAAATCCACTCGCTCGTGTAATCTTATTGTTCCTAGTTTTAATTATGTTACTTCAACAAGACTATTCTTCGTCAATGCCGTGCGTATTTGGAACTCAATCCCTGCTTCTACAAGAAACAACTTAAACCAAAGCAACTACAAGCATCTTCTTTATAACTATTTCTCTTCCTCTAATTCTTAAACTGGCCACCTCACTACTTATAAAACTAGAACTATTCTACGTCAATTTTAAGCATACATTTAATCTTAGTTTAATATTTCTTAAATTTTTATCCTTATACTTATTATATTTTGTCTTTATTTTTTACTTTTATTTTTGTACTCTACCTTAATCATCCGTTATTATAATTCCCTTAATTGTTTGTTGTGCTATAAAAGGTGTAAAACCTTATTGTACTAATCGTTAGCTTAATAAATGAAATAAAATGAAATATTAAGCTCCAGGCTTCAATCAGCCCTAAATCTAACGCTCCAATGAAGATCTTAGAAAGGGTTGTCAATCAATCCAACAAAGTCCACGATCGTCCCATTCACCAAAAGAACAAAGGTGAACCAAACCAATGTTGGGAGATACTGAGATCGAGTTCTCAAAAGAGGTGAAATGCCGAGGAATCACACTAGATAATGGACTCAACTGGAACTCTCATCTTTCAGAAATGACCAATAAAGCGACAAAGGCGTTCTATGCTTGTCAAAGACTGCACAATTATACCTGGGGGATCTCCCCGAAACTCACTCACTGGTCATTTAGCACGGTGATAAAGATATCAAGCCTTCTGCTCATCAGCGAGAACTTGAGGCATTTTTGGGCAAAATTAATTATTATCATAACTTCATCCTTAACTACTCACATTTAGCTGCACTACTTAACCAAATTCGCAAAAAAGGTGTTCAGTGCTTTTACAGCACAGCACACTATGATCACTGTGTCAAACGCCTTCGAAAAGTCAAGTACGCAAAGAAGAGTCAAGTCGTCATTGTCAAATTAGGTCTAATGTCTAATTTTAGTGGGGAAAAAAGATTATTTGTATGTACAAATGTAGAAATTTACGATGCCATCAAGTTTTCGCAGGCCTTTGAAAAGGCAGATAATATGCTTATTGGCCTAGCCCACTAGCGCCCACTTTCTTCGTGATTGGCAGTACTAATGGGAAACACGAGCTTGTAAAGCATAAATGTATAAATTACATTACAATTTAGTCTCTCTCTCATATTATTGACCAAGTACATAGTTTTGTCGATCTGGGTGTCACAATGGATCCCCAACTAAATTTTTACTTACATATTATCATTACAGTCAATAAAGCAATAGGCGTTCTTGCTTTTGTGAAAAGATGGTCGAAAGAATTCATCGAACCTTACATAACGAAAGCCCTTTTTACTACTTTAGTTAGACCGATACTGGAATATGCTTCCATAATTTGGAATCCGCTTTTCTGTCCGTCTTGAATCGGTTCAAAAACAGTTTTGATTGCTTGCCTTACGACACTTTCGTTGGGATTCTACTCACAGACTGCCACCATATACTAGTCGGCTGAAACTTATTAATCTTCCTACTCTTTCAAATCATAGAAAAATGTTAGGCATAATGTATATGGTGAAGTTGGTCACGGGATCGATTGATAGTCCTTTTCTTTTGGCAGAAGTTATGTTCAAAGTCCCAACTCGTGTTTCGAGGCACTTTAAACCCCATTAAAACAAATTTTGAACTGAATGAGCCATTCCGGTGCTTGTGTCAGGATTTTAACTTGCTTTCCAACAGCTTTGATGTGTCAGACTCGCTCCTTAACATCAAGAAGAATTGAAGAGCGTTAGTACATAGTAACATTTGAATTAATCTTTTCTGTAGCTGAACAGTTTGAGATCTGGACACTTAACAAACTCTTACTCGAATCGGCACAACCATATTTAAAAAAATAAAAAATTATGCGGATGCTCCCCTCGTGCCGGTTGAGTGGGAAAGGAGGGTTATTGTTGGGTTTATTATTATTACTATTATAGGAGCAAGGCAATAACAAAAGAAAAAGAAGATAGTAAAAGACATGTAGTAAAGAGAATTGAAGACAACGGATGATAGAACAAGAGTATAAAAATGAGCATATATGACATAAACCAATGGTCAACATAACAACTATACTTAAATATAATTAGTCAGGTGTCTGCATCAACAACAGCGTTAATGTTGTCCATATTGAGTACCTTCACTCTTTTGCAGTTCGGTCGGACTCGGACATACACATTCCCACGTATTGAGAAAGCATAAACAAGTTTTCTTTCTCTTATTAGCTGCGTTGCGGAGCGCATTTGCACACTATTTTTTTTTCGTAAGGGGCTCATGTTTGTGTATTTTGTCATCTGAGTTCAGTCCAACATCACGATAGTAGCCGCCCTTTTTTATTGCAGAATAGGCTAACTTAACAAACACGGAAGCAGCAGGGTTGTTCTGATTTGGCACTCGAAAGGCAGTGCATACACGGAGCGCAGGCAATTTCAAAGATTTACACAGGCTGCCAAAAGCCTCTTCAATATTCTCGTCATCCATCGAAGGGAGAACATTGATGATAAGATCGGTGGAAACGGTTTGATTTTAACATTCATCTAGCTACGATTTAAGAAGCATAATTGCTTTATGCAATTGTTCACTTTGCTTAATTTTGGCTTCTGCTTTCCTAACTCGTTCGTCCATATTTCTAATTGCCTTTCTAACATTCGCCAACTCAACAGTCAGCTCGCCAAATCGTTGCATCACACGCTCTTCAGACGCTTTCACTTGTTCAGATATCTATTTTACTATACTCTTTCTCTGCAAATCCAGTTGCTACTCAATACGCTCAATCCAAGATGAAGGTGGTGAGAGATGTTTTGCATTCGTGTCAGGTGTTTGTGTTATTTCAATTATTGCTGGTTTAAGTCTATCTATTGGAATGGTTTTAATTTCATTATCTATTTTAAGTCTAAAATATTTTTTATCTTTTTCCACAACTTTGTACGGTCCTTTGTATGGTGGTTGTAATGATTGTTTATTAATGACACGCATAAAAACAAATTTACAAGTCTCCAAATCCTTTGGCACATATACACCAGTGTCAGAATTTTGATTATGTTTTAAATTTTAATTTACATTTTTAAAATGTTCCCATAAATTGTCTAAAATTTCAGTTGGAGCAAATTTTTCTTCAGATGGAACAACAAGTTCACCGGGTATACGCAAAGGTTGCCTAAAAACCATCTCTGATGGCGTGGCTGAAATGCTTTTTTTATATATTGATCGTAAACCTAGAAGTATTATCGGTAGCTCATCATACCAATTGCAAGTTCCATTTCTAGCCATAATTGTAGCTTTTAACTGCCAGTGAAACCGTTCCACCATACCATTCCCTTGAGGATGATATGGAGAAGTTGTAATGTGATGACTACCTAGCAATTTCGTAAGTTCTGAAAACAATTTTGACGTAATCCTAATCGAGAAACATATTCTTTGAAAAATTTATTTATTTATTTATCGTAGTGCTGAAATGTCCCGTAATTGCCTCTGGCCAACGTGTAAATCTATCAATTATTGTTAAAATGTAACGATGTCCTTTCGAAATAGGTAGAGGTCCAACAATATCTAAATGAATATGGTGAAATCTACTTTTTGGAATTGGAATTTTAATTACTGGAGATTTAGTATGACAATAAACTTTCGATTTTTGGCTATTTGTACATTCTTTTGATCAAGTGTTAATTTCTTTATTCATTCTTGGTCAATAGTATTTTGGCGTAGAATACGTCTTACCTTACGGTATGGGCACCCATGTCAGATTGTTATTGTTGTAATCTCTATTTCTTTAATTATAAGGAAACGGCGAGATAAATTTTTTTAAAATTTTTTTTGTAGTCGAATGAAGATGTTAGCTTTCGTTTGACATACATTTCATATTGGTTGATATCTTCCTAATATTTAAATTTCTCAAATGAAAATTTTATAAACACATCCAAACAAATATGTGTGTGGTGTTTGGTTGAGTATGTAGTAGTGGTGGGTAACACAGTGTTACCCACCACTAGTTTGTAGCGTGAATAGACGTTCATTTTATTGCATAATTTTAGGCGGGAAAATTTAAGTAGAGTAAAGGCAGAGAAAGCGCTGCCAACTACTGCTTATTGGTGGTGTTTTAACACAGAAATCACTTCAAATACTAGATTGGCGAAATTTATGAGCGATACGTTTAATTTGGATTATATTCGAAATGATGCTCCCACAACTATTGATAAGACAACCATTGACTTAGTTTTTGCGAGAAATTTAAATGTTAATTTAAAAACATGTTTATCCTATTTTTCCTATCATAAGCCTATATTCTCAAAAGTAACTTTCAAATAATCAAATAGATTTGGGTCTGTTATTTATCATTTATCTTTACTATTGATAACTATCATTGACTTCGTTTTTGCGAGAAATTTAATTGATAATTTAAAAACATTTTTATCCTATTTTCCTAACATAAGCTTATGTATGTATATCATCAAAAGTACCTATCAAATAAAGAAATTCATTTGCTTGTATTATTTATCATTATAAATTATCATTATACATATGTTTTCTGTCTTATCGGATGGCGTATTCTACGTTAAACTTAATGGCCATGTCTCTGACACAGCCTCCTTCTTTTTTTAATAATTAGACGGCGTGTAACCCTGGTTCCAGGATGTGTAATTCCATGAAGCATGTTAAATACCGTCTTGCGTAAACGTATTGGTACAAACGGTCTAAGATTTTCACCAGTCATTTCACACCAAATTTAAAAATTTAAAAGAGGAATTTGAATTAATTTAAGATTATTTGATGTTTGTTCTGAATTTAAGTCGTTTAGTTCTTCGTCCTGATCCTGTTCATTTTGTAAAATTTTGAAATTCATTTCTGTGTTTTTAATTGCGTCAATCTCAAAAACTCGAGATAATGTGTCAGCTACAAGATTTTCTTTTCCTTTAATATACTTTATGTCATTAGTAAACTGTGCAATAAATTCCATATGTCTCGTTTTTCTTGGACTGCGTTCGGTTTTTGAATTTAGAGCAAATATCAAAGGCTTGTGATCTGTAAAAACTGTAAATTGTCGTCCTTCTAAAAGATAGCGAAAATGTTTAATCTTCAAATAAATGGCCAGTATATGGCGCTATATTTAACTTCAGCTGGAGAAAGTTTCTTAGAAAAGAATGCGAGTGGTTCTGATTTGTTTTTAAAAGATTGATGTATGACGCCACCAATTGCCGTATTAGATGTATGTACATTTAAAGAGAGTTTGGCATCTTTGTTAAAATAGTTTAACAATATCATAGATGTAAACTTTTCTTTAATGCATTCATAGGCTTCATTTGATGCATCGTTCCAAATAAGGATCTTGTCACGTTTTTTATTAGTTCGATTGATTAAGTCGTAAATCACTGCTGTAAACTCTGCTAATTTTGATATATATCGATGGTAGTAATTAACCATACCAATAAATTTCTAAACTTGTTTAACCGATTTTGGTCGTTCGAAACTGCGAATAGCTGTAACTTTTTCTTCAGAGGGTCTAATTCCCGCTTCTGATATATTATATCTTAAAAAATCAACACTTGTAACGCCAAAATTACATTTGCTTGGTTTTATATTTAAACCGTACTCTGTTAGACGTTTAAAAAGTTCATTGAGGTCTTTTAAATGCTGTTCCTCATTCTCACTTGCTACTAACAGATCATCAATATATGTAGAAACAAAGTGTAAACCACTTACTACTTCATTCATGAATCGTTGAATTTCTAAGTCCAAAAGGCATTCGGATGAATTCAAACATACCACAAGGAGTTGTAATTGCAGTTTTATAAATATCTTCTTCTGCGATTGGAATTTCGTGGTAAGTTCTTACTAAATCTAATTTGGAAAATATGTTCTTATTCCTGAGGTTCATGTTGAAGTCATGAACATGAGGTAACGGACAACGGTCCGGTACAGTCACGACGTTTAGTCTTCGAAAATCACCACAAGGACGCCAGTCATTTAATTCTTTGTTGGGTACTAAATGCAGTGGTGAAGCTACTGAAGAATTTGAAGGTCTACAAATGCCTGTTTTAACCAAAAAATCAAATTCTGTTTTAGCAACTTTATATTTTATAAGATCTAAGCGCCTTGGCTTAGAATATGGAAGGTTTTTTTCAGTAACAAGTCTGTGAACCGTAGTATGTTTAACTGGTTTCGAATAATCGGGTTCGGCAATTAGTGAAGGATATTCTTTCAATAATTTTGTGTATTGATTATCAACTGAGAAAATTTTTGGAAGTGGAATATTACAATAGCACGAAATTGTGTTTACTGAAAGGTTTGTCAGTGGATCAACTAAACGTTTGTGTTTCATGTCAATCAAGAGACCGTATTTGCACAGAAAGTCGGCCCCTATAATTGGCTTAGCTATATCAGCAATCAAAAAGGTAAATGGAAATACGCGCCTTAACCCTAAATTTACATTTAAAAGTTTTTTTCCGTATGTTGAAATATTAGAACGGTTGGCTACTGTTAAAATTATATCTGAAGATATCCTTGTACAACAGTATTTTGAAATTTATGCTCCGCTATCGATTAAAAAGTTCAATTTGTTTCCTTCCAAATATAAATAAGCGACGAGTTGATACATCTAAGTTCCGTTGTTTGTCGCCGCAGCAACGGAAGAATTTAGTTTGTTGGACTATCATTTTTCGAAAAAGTAAACGGCTGCTGACATTTCATAGCATTATTTCCAACTTCATAATGATATCTACATAACCAATTTGGACTATCGCGTGATTTTGACCGGCTTCTAAATGGGCTTCCAAAACGATTTCTGTTTACTGAACACGACCTCGAATAATTGTTATTGCAGTCACCGACTAACCTCTGACGTGTGCGGACGTTTACTCTCTTTCTGTTGTAAAAAATTCGCCTGTTGATTGTTTTCGGAACAAATCTTTCGTTGCTCTGTGACGCTCTCTCATGCATTTACCTATCAGTAAATAAACAATTTTTTCAGTGATTGTAAAAAGTGCATACAATGCCCCCCGGGGCAAACAATCTAGGGAAAAATGGGTTTGCCCTACTCTCCTCTAGCCACCATTCAAAACGCAAAAAAGCAATAAATCTCAAGACTCTTTTCCTGAGCTTCAACCTATAAGCTTTTCAAAAATTGACGATCCCAAATATATAGTGCTTAGATCGCAAGATGAAAAGATTCCGCTTTCCCACTTCTCATGCTTTGCTATCCACAAATCCATATTAGCTATAAGTAAAGATGTGAACACGATCACCGAACTACGCGATGGAAGTCTCCTATTGCTAGTTAAAAAAAAAAAACAGCCGAAAAATTTATAAATGCTAAAACCCTCTCAAGCATTTGCATACATTCAGTAAAATACCACGAGAACCTAAACTGTGTGGAAGGTACGATTTTCGCACCATTTCTTAACCACGTGCCAGAAAAAGAAATAGTGGAAGAGTTAGAATCTTTTGGAGTAAATGCAGTGTACAAATTCCAGAGAAAAGTCGAAGGCACCCTAACGCCAACAGGTGCAATACTTGTAACATTTGAAGCCTACAAACTTCAGGAAAAAATCGATGTGGCATGGCGAAATATTTCGGTCCGCCCTTACTTTCCCAACCCGATGCGATGTAAAAATTGTCAAAAGCTCGGGCATACATACAAACACTGCAAGGGCCTTCCAACCTGCGTCTCTTGCAACTTTCCACTGCACAATACCACCGAATGCTCTAGAACCATGTGCACCAACTGCTCAGGCGAGCACCCCTCCTCTTCTAACATCTGTCCTAAGTTCATACAAACAAAAGGAGTTCTAAAAATATAAACCACCGACAAATGCAGCATCCGTGACGCCATAAACAAGTACGGAGCTCAAACCACCACAAACTCAACGTTCACGTCTTTCTCAAAAATTATCTCTACACCTCTTCACACTCCCTCAAATAACATATCAACTTCAATATCAACAAAATCAAAACCAGGCGAAAATAATGAAACAACAACTTCACCTCAAACGTCACCTGAAACTCTTTCCACTTCATCAACATCTACTTTAGCAAACACCTACCAATTTCTGGACTCTCTTCGTGCTCCAGCACTACCGTAAATACAACCCAAAATATCTCTATCGCCGACTTATCTCACTCTTCCTACAACTCTACTTCAATTAAAACCTACTCCCCCACTAACCCCCCTATAATCGCTCCCAATCAAGTAATTCACTTGCCTTCACCTCATCTCGAAGTGATAACTGCAGTAGTCTGCCGCTCTCTGACTTAGTACAAGCTAAGCCAACCGGCACTGACGATCTTGCCAGTGACTTCGAAATGTAAAATCATCTCTCTGCATGTGATTGAAGCCTCTCTGCTCTGCAGAGCGCCAAAAGTAACCACAAGCATTTATTCATACTTATTTCATAATTTATTTTTTTTATTTTTTTTTCTTATACTCTTACATTATCTTCGTTTTACATTTTCTCTTTATCTCCTTTTATGATGTTATCAATTCTGCAATGGAAAATGAATGGCCTTTTTAATAACTACCACGAACTTGAAATACTTACGAAATACTTCTCTCCCTCCATAGCCTTTCTAAATGAAACCCACATCCCACATAATCAAGCAGCTCATACTCCCAAAAATTACATAGGTCACTTTTACAACCGCCCCACTATCACCAATAAAAAGCAAGGAATTGCTATAATAATAAAAAAGAACATTCAACACAAATCACTACCGATTCAAACAAACCTTTTAACAGTTGCGGTTGAAATTAACACTACATGTAAGCTAGTAGCCGCCTGCGTGTATATCCATCCCAAGGAAACATTTTCTTCCTCTGACATTTTACAGCTTTTAAACCAATTCAACTCTCCGTGCATTCTTGGTGGCGACTTGAACGCCTGGAGCATTATCTGGGGATCGGATCACACGAACTCAAGGAGACAAAAAGTGAAAGATGAGTTCACCACCTCCAACTTTATCTGCTTAAACAATAGCGCGGCCACCCACTTCTCCACCCACTGCACTTTTACCGCTCTCGATGTTACTCTTTGCTCTGCATCCTTAGCCCCTAGCTGCCAATGGAGTGTCTTAGACTCATTACATGGAAGTGACCACTTCCCTATTTCAACACAAATAAACGCGGGCAGCACCCAGTCTTCATTCAAATTCACCCCAAAGTACAACACCTCACAAGTGACTAGAAGAAATTCCGTAAGTTAAGCGACGAAATCTGCTCCACGTCTCCAGTTTCCCCTAACACAAACCAAGAAGCAGCTATGGTTTTAAGAGTAATACGAACCGCAGCCCACTTTACCATCCCACAAACCAAACCGAACAAGTCAAGTAGAGCCGTCGTTTGGTGGAACTCTGATCTCTCAAACCTTCGCGCAATGAAACAAAGCATGTGGCATCAATACAAGTCACACCGCTCGGCAGACAATCTCCTAAATTACAAAAGAGCAAACGCACAGTTCAAACGCGCTTCAAAATTAGCTAAAAGTAAAGCGTTTGAACAAGTTACCTCTAATATTAATCCTTCAACAAAACCTAAGAAAATCTGGGACGACATCAAAATACTATCAGGCTATCCTAAACAATCGTTCTTTTCTTTTATTAATTCCATTAACGGTCCAAGCTCTGACCCCAACGATATAGCCAATTACTTAGCATCTCACTTTTCGCTCACCTCGTCTGACTCATCGTTTCCTAACATTTTTTGCCACTCAAAAGATGAACAGCTTAATCACGAACCACCAATCGCATACCCTCTGTCACGCTCAGCGCAACAACTCGACTCAAAAATTCTTTTCACAGAACTCGAATTCGCCCTCTCCTCAGTAAAAGGAAAATCCCCTGGTATGGATAAAATCTGATATCCAATCATCCAAAACTTACCTCACGTAGTCAAGAGCCGACTACTTAATTTATATACATAATTCCATCTTCGATAGTAGTATATATCCACAATTCTGGAAAACTTCTTGCATCGTTCCAATTCTAAAACCAAACAAGCCCCCCTCAGACGTCAATAGATACAGGCCAATTTCGCTCTTACCATGCCTAGGAAAATCGCTTAGCGTGGTATGCAAATCAAAAAAACCGCATTAGCCCCAATCAAGTTGCATACAAAAAAGGATCCGGTACCATTGACGCACTCTTACACTTAGACTACTTCATATCTAATTCCTTATCAGCCAAAAACCACGTATCTGTACTAGCTATAGACTTTCAGAAAGCTTTCGATCGAATAGGAATTCACACTGTATTGACTCCTGGAAGGTGGGCCCAAAGTTAAAAAATGTCGTAAACAATTTTCTTCAACACAGAAAATGTAGAGTCAGAATAAATGGATTCCTATCTATCACAGTCCCTCTAGACAATGTTACCCCTCAAAAGTCGCCCTTATCTGCATTTGTCTTCATCATAGCTTTTGATGAAATTATTCTTCGTTCAAATCACATTCGCGGAATCGAATGCCAGCTTTATGCCGACGATGTAGTCTTCTACACGAAACTCAACAATCTGCCGAAGTCACTCAAACGTTCAGAAATGTTTTACAAGAGCTAAAATCTTGGTCCTTTTCTGCTGGCTTGGCCATATCGGTAGAAAAAACAAAAATCTTACACATCTGTAAAAAACAGAATTGTTATAACCTCACTAACTTCTGTACTAACCATAACCTTAATCTTGTTAATGAACTCAAAGTGCTTGGACTAATAATTGATTCTAAGTATACTTTTAAGCCCCATATTAAATATATCAGAGACTGTCTCTTAACTAGGTTAAATATAATAAAATACCTTACATGTAAGAAAAGTCATATTCATCCGTCTACGCTAATTAACGTTACCAGAGCCTTAATGCGTCTAAGATAGATTACGCGCTACCTCTCTACGGAAACTGTGTCACATCCACAATGAAAAAGCTAAATATGTATGCCCTATCACGTCGCAATTAGGAGAAGCGTAAGCCTTTCCAAGAACACCACTAAAAAATCTTTATGGAGAAACTGGTTTACCCACTATCGCCGGCAGAACAATCGATTCCACCCGACGTTTACTTGCTAAACTAATTTTCACTCGATATGATATCCTAGCAAAAGACGTATACAACGCGAAAAAAAGAAAGCGGCAACCAAGAATTTTGCCTGTGATTTGTCGAACCCTGAAGTTCAAAGAAAAACTCTAGATACCGTCAATCTCAAGACGCAAACAATCAGCATCTAGCCCGCAATGGTTGATCAACAACACGCCACACACGATCAGAACATTACAAATGCCAAAGATTTTTTTTTTTAACATACATATATTTATTTATTGAATCGCTTAAACGTTAAAGCCTAACAATAAGTTTTCAAATCTTAATCTAATGCTTTCTGCTTAAAAGCCCGTGAACAGGGCTCCGTTAACTGTGCGTGTCTCCATTAAAAGGTCGGACGAAAATCGCAAATTTTCCAATAACACATCTTTCGCTATAACAAGGGAAATCAAACTTATGTGGACACCTGGGCACTCAGGAATTACTGGTAACGAAATGGCTGACAATGCTGCCAAAAACGTTGCAAACACACCATCCAGAATGTTCAATTATTTCTCCAAAAAAGATATTTTCAACGCAATCGCAACAGAAAGACAGACAGATCTCATCAAGATTTGGAAAACATACACTCACCACTACTCCACTATCAATCCTTGCAGAAAGCGAATCACTTTTGCTTCCGACACACGCTTTCCTTACACACGCACACCTGCTTCAACGTGCACCACAGAGTAAGTGCCCATTTTGTGACGAATGCGCATCAATACAACACATTTTGGTAGATTGTATCAACATCGACACGGCGCGAAAGGAGTCCTTTGGTTCGTCTGACCCCCTCAATCTATTAAGAGAGGTTTTAACGGAAAACGATAATAACTTTTGCAAATTCTTGAAAGAGACTGACTTGTTAAAACTAATATAACTTTAAGAAAAAAAAAAAAAAATTTTAATTAACGACACTAACACATATCAACAATTTAATTTTCTATACACATACATACATATGTATGTTCTAATTTCTTACCTATCTTTAAAAAAATTAGAGTCAGCCGAAGGCCCTTGTTGCTAGCGCTGCTAATAAAATCATTTGTTAAATAATTCATTATTGTACAAATATTTCTAAAATAAAAAATAAAAAATTAAATAAAAATAATTGTTATTGACTTCCTTCCTCATTTCGCATAGTTCTAAATTAAGTTTCTCAAATTTTTCACAACTGAGAGCAGTGGTTTTGACTAAATTCGTTATAACTGAGTTTTCCACTTTTGAATTTTAAGAACTATTCATAACAGCTATTTAATTTTTATTGATAACTTCCCAAATGTTATCAGCTAATTTTGTCAATTCAATAATATCACTGGAAGTAGAACTTGTTAAAACCATATTCAGATTTTTTGGTAACTTTCTCATCCAAAGTTTCTTTAAAAGATCTTGACTAAAATTAGAACCAGAAAGTATTGCAAGAGACCGATAAAATTTCGAGGGTTTACGATCACCCATTTCAGAATCGGATAATACTTTATCTAATTTAGCATTCTCACTTAAAGAATGTCTTTCAATCAAAATTTTTTTTAACGCATAAAATTTATTATCCTGTGGTGGATTTTGAATAAAATCTAATATTGTAATAATGACATCCTGAGGGAGTGCAGTAATTACTTATTCATACTTTGTTGTCTCTTGAGTTATATTTTTGGTATTAAATTGCATTTCTCTAAGCTTAATTTGCTTTGTGATAAAAACCTTGGAAAAACTCATCACATCAGGGACACCTATTTAAAGGTAAAATCACTCTGTGAAAGTCAACATGCATGGGTGGAAGCAGACTTCAGATAACGGCCCTCAAGGGAGTGTTCTCTTACCCTTATTGTGGACACAGGGTGTCGATGAACTTCTAGAGAAGCTTAAAGAGAATGGATTCAATACTTACGTTTATGTTGACCACATTGTAAGCTACGTTGAGGGCTGGAATGTATGTGTATAGTAATTGTTTGCGCTCGGACGTACTTAATTTCGCTCTGACATTAAACCGAAATTTAATTGGTTTTACCGGTGTAATAAATTCAACTTTAAGTAATTTAACTTTGTAATAAACTTTGCCATCAATACTGTGCATCAGTTTTCACATAAAGAACTGCAAACGAGCAAATATAGAAATATATTTTATTTTTCTTTTTGTTTACTTTATTTGTTTGTAAACAAATAATCGCTCGCAAGTGATGTCCTCTGCCCCCCCAGCAGCTCTTAAGCGGCGTGCTAGCAAGGGCTCTCCTTTAGCTAAAGCAGCGAAACTTGATGAAAGTGCAGTACTAACAACAGTACTTTCGACTCTACGCAATTTAGAAGAGAAGATTCAACAACAATCGGATAAGCTGCAGGCACTCTTTGAGAACCTGTCGGACAAAATAACTGACATTGAGAACAGATTAGTGAAGAGAATAGACGAAGAAATTTCTACGCTTGCTGCTAGAGTTCAAGAATCGGAGAACCGCATTGCAGCATTGGAAAACACTACGTCCAATTTTAAGAGCGAAGTGGACAAGCTGATGAGTGAAATAAAAAGTACACAAGCAACAAAAACAACAGAGTTTGCGGCCGACGCTGTAATATTTGGAGTGCCATATACGGAGGGAGAAAATTTAAAGAGCATCTTTAATCACGTATGTATTTCCATTGATTTCTTATCACCGCAAATACGTGACATATTCAGACCTGTGCGATCAATAAACCAAGCGAACAGCGCTGTGATTATAAAATTTCATAGTCCCCTTGATCGCAATCGGACACTTCGTGCCTTTAGTGAACACCGTAAGAGAACAAAATCTTTGATTTCTCTTGATGCGGTTGGATTTGAGGGCCAATTTAGAATTTTTGAGAGCATATCAGTAGAAAGCCGAAAAATTCTACAAGAGTCGATTCAACTGAGGCGAGCGGGAAAGCTTACATCTGTATTTACATTGCGCGGGGCTGTTCATGTGAGAGTTTGCAAAGATTCCCCTGCGATAAAAATATCAGCGCAAAGTGACTTAAAATGCTATCACTGACTACGTGCTCTTTATTAATATCTCACTTTATTTTAATTATGTATGTTTTGTGTTATACTTTTCCTGTAAAGATGGCCCGTTTAAGTTTCTCTTTTTGCTGTATCTTAAGTCTTTCTTCTTCTCGTGTTGTAGTTGCTTTTATTTACATATTAAATAATGTCTGCTAACAACAGAATGCGTGGTGTTGGCGATAACAGTCTGGCAATGATAAATGTTTTGTGTCAGCAAAGCAATGGCTTTAATATTGTTCATTTTAATGCCAGAAGTCTTAACCCAGAAAAAATGGATTTTGTTAGATATGTGTTTGAAGATTCTCGAGTGGATGTGATCTGTGTGACCGAAACCTGGTTAACGGCAGACCTTACTGATATGCACTGTAATATTAATAATTACAAAGTGACACGAAATGATAGGAAAAATAAAAAAGGTGGAGGTGTTGCAATCTACTGCAAAAAACATATCAATATGAGACCTGTCTTGATGTCCGAGGAAGCTGGAACTGAATATTTGTTTGTCGAGTTGTATAATCGTTCCATTAAAGTTTTAGTGTCCTGTGTGTATAATCCTCACAAATCCACAAGTCTTGACCCATATTTTCAAACCATGTCATCATGTGTAGTAAATTATGATAACGTAATTGTTTGCGGGGATTTCAACGTTAACCTTCTTGATCGAGACTCGTATACTGTTAAGTTATTAGATAATATAACTAGTGCTGGTTTAACTTTAGTCAACTCCAATGTACCGACTAGGTATTCAAACAACTGTTGCCCTAGTTTACTTGACTACTTTATTATTTCTGACTCAAGCATTCTCTCCAAATTCGACCAGATTGCATTTTTATCGGATCATGACTTAATTTTTTGTACCCTAGATATTCATTTTGACATTAGCAATGGGGGTAATAGTTATAGCTTTAGGGACTATCGCTCGCTTAATAATAATGTTTTTTTCTCGGACCTGTCTAGAGTTAATTGGTGTGAGTGTTGGCTTTTGGCAAGTGTAAATGAAAAGCTTGAGTTTCTCAATAGAAAAGTACTAGGCACCTACAATGATCATGTCCCTATTCGTTTGAGGAAAGCTAGGTCTTATCTTGTCCGTGGTATACGAATAGAGTTCTGGAGGCAATCAAAACTCGAAATAAATTATATCGGGCCTGGAAAAGAAATCAAGTCAGAATGAACTGGGAGTCCTACAAAGTGGCAAGGAATGAAGTCACCAAGGTTGTCAAGAGAGAAAAACGAAGTTTTTTTGCCTCAAAACTGGACCCTTCTCTACCTCCTAACGTCTTATGGAGAAATTTAAAAACCTTACGCGTCTACGGAAAAAACGAACCGGAATGTACGTCTTGAACAAAAAGTACTTCATGTAACCTAGCTCCTGTAAGTTTTTTGTCCTGTGACTCAGCATGTGTCTCGAGAAAATTGTTTGAGTTCTCCGCTGTTACCGAAACCGATGTAATAAGACATATATTTAGCATTAAATCAAACGCTGTTGGAAATGATGGCATACCCATCAGATTTATTAAAATGATCCTGCCTTTTATCCTAAGTACGCTTACACATATAATAAATCATTGCATAACAACTTCATGTTTTCCAGACCTGTGGAAAATTGCCACGGTAAGACCAGTTTCTAAGACTAAATCTCCTTGTTCCCCGGCTGATTTCCGACCCATAAGCATCTTACCAGCATTGTCAAAAGTTTTTGAAAGCATTATGGCGGATCAAATTACTTTCCATGTGTTAGAAAACAATTTGCTCTCTCCATACCAATCTGGCTTTAGGGCTAAACATAGCTGTTCTACCGCATTGCTAAAAATACTTTACGATATACGCATACCATTTGACAAGGGCTACCTAACCCTGCTATGTTTACTTGACTTTTCGAAAGCATTTGATTCAGTTGACCACAATTTACTATGTTACAAGTTAAGATACTATTTTGGATTCAGTGAAAGTGCAGTAATTACCATGAAAAGTTACTTGACTGGCAGGTCTCAATATGTCGTAACAGAGCATAAAACATCCAATATAATGGCTTTAACTGCTGGTATTCCTCAGGGCTCCATTCTTGGACCCTTACTTTTTAGCCTTTTCATAAACGACATATTTAATGTGTGTAAATTTGTAAGCATGCATGCTTATGCTGACGATCTGCAGATATATTTTTCTAGCAATTTCAGTGATATAGGTGATCTTTGTTTTAAAGTTAATAGTGATCTCTCGTCAATTATGCGATGGACAATGTACAATGGCCTCAGCTTAAACAGTGAAAAATCATTTGTGTTACCTGTCTCAAAAAAGAAATTTTCTCCGAGTAGCATTCCATCAATAAGCATTGGTAATGATCCTGTCAAATTTGTTAATAAAATTACAAATCTAGGTTTTGTGGTTAACTCGAACCTGACTTGTACAGACCATATTAACTCGACTGTTGGTAGAGTTTATTGCACATTGCGCAATTTGAGTAGATCTGCGCACTTTACTCCTTTCCATATACGAAAGAAGCTCGCGGTACAACTGATTCTGCCAATAATCACTTACTCTGAGTTGGTTTACAATAAATTAGATTCGTGCTCGGCCCACAAACTAGACCTTGCCTTTAATTACATTACGCGCTATGTTTACAACCTGAGAAAGTTTGACCACATATCTACTTGGAGATCTCAACTGCTTGGTTGTGATGTTTTTGAGTATCAGAAAGCTCGAAGTTGTATCTTCCTTTTTCGACTTATCTCAACAAAAACACCTTCATATCTCTATGACAAGCTCATATTTTGTAAATCCACTCGCTCGTGTAATCTTATTGTTCCTAGTTTTAATTATGTTACTTCAACAAGACTATTCTTCGTCAATGCCGTGCGTATTTGGAACTCAATCCCTGCTTCTACAAGAAACAACTTAAACCAAAGCAACTACAAGCATCTTCTTTATAACTATTTCTCTTCCTCTAATTCTTAAACTGGCCACCTCACTACTTATAAAACTAGAACTATTCTACGTCAATTTTAAGCATACATTTAATCTTAGTTTAATATTTCTTAAATTTTTATCCTTATACTTATTATATTTTGTCTTTATTTTTTACTTTTATTTTTGTACTCTACCTTAATCATCCGTTATTATAATTCCCTTAATTGTTTGTTGTGCTATAAAAGGTGTAAAACCTTATTGTACTAATCGTTAGCTTAATAAATGAAATAAAATGAAATATTAAGCTCCAGGCTTCAATCAGCCCTAAATCTAACGCTCCAATGAAGATCTTAGAAAGGGTTGTCAATCAATCCAACAAAGTCCACGATCGTCCCATTCACCAAAAGAACAAAGGTGAACCAAACCAATGTTGGGAGATACTGAGATCGAGTTCTCAAAAGAGGTGAAATGCCGAGGAATCACACTAGATAATGGACTCAACTGGAACTCTCATCTTTCAGAAATGACCAATAAAGCGACAAAGGCATTCTATGCTTGTCAAAGACTGCACAATTATACCTGGGGGATCTCCCCGCAACTCACTCACTGGTCATTTAGCACGGTGATAAAGATATCAAGCCTTCTGCTCATCAGCGAGAACTTGAGGCATTTTTGGGCAAAATTAATTATTATCATAACTTCATCCTTAACTACTCACATTTAGCTGCACTACTTAACCAAATTCGCAAAAAAGGTGTTCAGTGCTTTTACAGCACAGCACACTATGATGACTGTGTCAAACGCCTTCGAAAAGTCAAGTACGCAAAGAAGAGTCAAGTCGTCATTGTCAAATTAGGTCTAATGTCTAATTTTAGTGGGGAAAAAAGATTATTTGTATGTACAAATGTAGAAATTTACGATGCCATCAAGTTTTCGCAGGCCTTTGAAAAGGCAGATAATATGCTTATTGGCCTAGCCCACTAGCGCCCACTTTCTTCGTGATTGGCAGTACTAATGGGAAACACGAGCTTGTAAAGCATAAATGTATAAATTACATTACAATTTAGTCTCTCGGAGAGCGACACTGCCGGCTTCTTTGAATACGTATTTGTGGCCATATTATTGACCAAGTACATAGTTTTGTCGATCTGGGTGTCACAATGGATCCCCAACTAAATTTTTACTTACATATTATCATTACAGTCAATAAAGCAATAGGCGTTCTTGCTTTTGTGAAAAGATGGTCGAAAGAATTCATCGAACCTTACATAACGAAAGCCCTTTTTACTACTTTAGTTAGACCGATACTGGAATATGCTTCCATAATTTGGAATCCGCTTTTCTGTCCGTCTTGAATCGGTTCAAAAACAGTTTTGATTGCTTGCCTTACGACACTTTCGTTGGGATTCTACTCACAGACTGCCACCATATACTAGTCGGCTGAAACTTATTAATCTTCCTACTCTTTCAAATCATAGAAAAATGTTAGGCATAATGTATATGGTGAAGTTGGTCACGGGATCGATTGATAGTCCTTTTCTTTTGGCAGAAGTTATGTTCAAAGTCCCAACTCGTGTTTCGAGGCACTTTAAACCCCATTAAAACAAATTTTGAACTGAATGAGCCATTCCGGTGCTTGTGTCAGGATTTTAACTTGCTTTCCAACAGCTTTGATGTGTCAGACTCGCTCCTTAACATCAAGAAGAATTGAAGAGCGTTAGTACATAGTAACATTTGAATTAATCTTTTCTGTAGCTGAACAGTTTGAGATCTGGACACTTAACAAACTCTTACTCGAATCGGCACAACCATATTTAAAAAAATAAAAAATTATGCGGATGCTCCCCTCGTGCCGGTTGAGTGGGAAAGGAGGGTTATTGTTGGGTTTATTATTATTACTATTATAGGAGCAAGGCAATAACAAAAGAAAAAGAAGATAGTAAAAGACATGTAGTAAAGAGAATTGAAGACAACGGATGATAGAACAAGAGTATAAAAATGAGCATATATGACATAAACCAATGGTCAACATAACAACTATACTTAAATATAATTAGTCAGGTGTCTGCATCAACAACAGCGTTAATGTTGTCCATATTGAGTACCTTCACTCTTTTGCAGTTCGGTCGGACTCGGACATACACATTCCCACGTATTGAGAAAGCATAAACAAGTTTTCTTTCTCTTATTAGCTGCGTTGCGGAGCGCATTTGCACACTATTTTTTTTTCGTAAGGGGCTCATGTTTGTGTATTTTGTCATCTGAGTTCAGTCCAACATCACGATAGTAGCCGCCCTTTTTTATTGCAGAATAGGCTAACTTAACAAACACGGAAGCAGCAGGGTTGTTCTGATTTGGCACTCGAAAGGCAGTGCATACACGGAGCGCAGGCAATTTCAAAGATTTACACAGGCTGCCAAAAGCCTCTTCAATATTCTCGTCATCCTTCGAAGGGAGAACATTGATGATAAGATCGGTGGAAACGGTTTGATTTTAACATTCATCTAGCTACGATTTAAGAAGCATAATTGCTTTATGCAATTGTTCACTTTGCTTAATTTTGGCTTCTGCTTTCCTAACTCGTTCGTCCATATTTCTAATTGCCTTTCTAACATTCGCCAACTCAACAGTCAGCTCGCCAAATCGTTGCATCACACGCTCTTCAGACGCTTTCACTTGTTCAGATATCTATTTTACTATACTCTTTCTCTGCAAATCCAGTTGCTACTCAATACGCTCAATCCAAGATGAAGGTGGTGAGAGATGTTTTGCATTCGTGTCAGGTGTTTGTGTTATTTCAATTATTGCTGGTTTAAGTCTATCTATTGGAATGGTTTTAATTTCATTATCTATTTTAAGTCTAAAATATTTTTTATCTTTTTCCACAACTTTGTACGGTCCTTTGTATGGTGGTTGTAATGATTGTTTATTAATGACACGCATAAAAACAAATTTACAAGTCTCCAAATCCTTTGGCACATATACACCAGTGTCAGAATTTTGATTATGTTTTAAATTTTAATTTACATTTTTAAAATGTTCCCATAAATTGTCTAAAATTTCAGTTGGAGCAAATTTTTCTTCAGATGGAACAACAAGTTCACCGGGTATACGCAAAGGTTGCCTAAAAACCATCTCTGATGGCGTGGCTGAAATGCTTTTTTTATATATTGATCGTAAACCTAGAAGTATTATCGGTAGCTCATCATACCAATTGCAAGTTCCATTTCTAGCCATAATTGTAGCTTTTAACTGCCAGTGAAACCGTTCCACCATACCATTCCCTTGAGGATGATATGGAGAAGTTGTAATGTGATGACTACCTAGCAATTTCGTAAGTTCTGAAAACAATTTTGACGTAATCCTAATCGAGAAACATATTCTTTGAAAAATTTATTTGCAATCGTAGTGCTGAAATGTCCCGTAATTGCCTCTGGCCAACGTGTAAATCTATCAATTATTGTTAAAATGTAACGATGTCCTTTCGAAATAGGTAGAGGTCCAACAATATCTAAATGAATATGGTCAAATCTACTTTTTGGAATTGGAATTTTAATTACTGGAGATTTAGTATGACAATAAACTTTCGATTTTTGGCTATTTATACATTCTTTTGATCAAGTGTTAATTTCTTTATTCATTCTTGGTCAATAGTATTTTGGCGTAGAATACGTCTTACCTTACGGTATGGGCACCCATGTCAGATTGTTATTGTTGTAATCTCTATTTCTTTAATTATAAGGAAACGGCGAGATAAATTTTTTTAAAATTTTTTTTGTAGTCGAATGAAGATGTTAGCTTTCGTTTGACATACATTTCATATTGGTTGATATCTTCCTAATATTTAAATTTCTCAAATGAAAATTTTATAAACACATCCAAACAAATATGTGTGTGGTGTTTGGTTGAGTGTGTAGTAGTGGTGGGTAACACAGTGTTACCCACCACTAGTTTGTAGCGTGAATAGACGTTCATTTTATTGCATAATTTTAGGCGGGAAAATTTAAGTAGAGTAAAGGCAGAGAAAGCGCTGCCAACTACTGCTTATTGGTGGTGTTTTAACACAGAAATCACTTCAAATACTAGATTGGCGAAATTTATGAGCGATACGTTTAATTTGGATTATATTCGAAATGATGCTCCCACAACTATTGATAAGACAACCATTGACTTAGTTTTTGCGAGAAATTTAAATGTTAATTTAAAAACATATTTATCCTATTTTTCCTATCATAAGCCTATATTCTCAAAAGTAACTTTCAAATAATCAAATAGATTTGGGTCTGTTATTTATCATTTATCTTTACTATTGATAACTATCATTGACTTCGTTTTTGCGAGAAATTTAATTGATAATTTAAAAACATTTTTATCCTATTTTCCTAACATAAGCTTATGTATGTATATCATCAAAAGTAACTATCAAATAAAGAAATTCATTTGCTTGTATTATTTATCATTATAAATTATCATTATACATATGTTTTCTGTCTTATCGGATGGCGTATTCTACGTTAAACTTAATGGCCATGTCTCTGACACAGCCTCCCTCTTTTTTTAATAATTAGACGGCGTGTAACCCTGGTTCCAGGATGTGTAATTCCATGAAGCATGTTAAATACTGTCTTGCGTAAACGTATTGGTACAAACGGTCTAAGATTTTCACCAGTCATTTCACACCAAATTTTAAAATTTAAAAGAGGAATTTGAATTAATTTAAGTTTTTTGATGTTTGTTCTGAATTTAAGTCGTTTAGTTCTTCGTCCTGATCCTGTTCATTTTGTAAAATTTTGAAATTCATTTCTGTGTTTTTAATTGCGTCAATCTCAAAAACTCGAGATAATGTGCCAGCTACAAGATTTTCTTTTCCTTTAATATACTTTATGTCATTAGTAAACTGTGCAATAAATTCCATATGTCTCGTTTTTCTTGGACTGCGTTCGGTTTTTGAATTTAGAGCAAATATCAAAGGCTTGTGATCTGTAAAAACTGTAAATTGTCGTCCTTCTAAAAGATAGCGAAAATGTTTAATCTTCAAATAAATGGCCAGTATATGGCGCTATATTTAACTTCAGCTGGAGAAAGTTTCTTAGAAAAGAATGCGAGTGGTTCTGATTTGTTTTTAAAAGATTGATGTATGACGCCACCAATTGCCGTATTAGATGTATGTACATTTAAAGAGAGTTTGGCATCTTTGTTAAAATAGTTTAACAATATCATAGATGTAAACTTTTCTTTAATGCATTCATAGGCTTCATTTGATGCATCGTCCCAAATAAGGATCTTGTCACGTTTTTTATTAGTTCGATTGATTAAGTCGTAAATCACTGCTGTAAACTCTGCTAATTTTGATATATATCGATGGTAGTAATTAACCATACCAATAAATTTCTAAACTTGTTTAACCGATTTTGGTCGTTCGAAACTGCGAATAGCTGTAACTTTTTCTTCAGAGGGTCTAATTCCCGCTTCAGATATATTATATCTTAAAAAATCAACACTTGTAACGCCAAAATTACATTTGCTTGGTTTTATATTTAAACCGTACTCTGTTAGACGTTTAAAAAGTTCATTGAGGTCTTTAAAATGCTGTTCCTCATTCTCACTTGCTACTAACAGATCATCAATATATGTAGAAACAAAGTGTAAACCACTTACTACTTCATTCATGAATCGTTGAATTTCTAAGTCCAAAAGGCATTCGGATGAATTCAAACATACCACAAGGAGTTGTAATTGCAGTTTTATAAATATCTTCTTCTGCGATTGGAATTTCGTGGTAAGTTCTTACTAAATCTAATTTGGAAAATATGTTCTTATTCCTGAGGTTCATGTTGAAGTCATGAACATGAGGTAACGGATAACGGTCCGGTACAGTCACGACGTTTAGTCTTCGAAAATCACCACAAGGACGCCAGTCATTTAATTCTTTGTTGGGTACTAAATGCAGTGGTGAAGCTACTGAAGAATTTGAAGGTCTACAAATGCCTGTTTTAACCAAAAAATCGAATTCTGTTTTAGCAACTTTATATTTTATAAGATCTAAGCGCCTTGGCTTAGAATATGGAAGGTTTTTTTCAGTAACAAGTCTGTGAACCGTAGTATGTTTAACTAGTTTCGAATAATCGGGTTCGGCAATTAGTGAAGGATATTCTTTCAATAATTTTGTGTATTGATTATCAACTGAGAAAATTTTTGGAAGTGGAATATTACAATAGCACGAAATTGTGTTTACTGAAAGGTTTGTCAGTGGATCAACTAAACGTTTGTGTTTAATGTCAATCATGAGACCGTATTTGCACAGAAAGTCGGCCCCTATAATTGGCTTAGCTATATCAGCAATCAAAAAGGTAAATGGAAATACGCGCCTTAACCCTAAATTTACATTTAAAAGTTTTTTTCCGTATGTTGAAATATTAGAACGGTTGGCTACTGTTAAAATTATATCTGAAGATATCCTTGTACAACAGTATTTTGAAGCTGGAAGTACCGAAATTTATGCTCCGCTATCGATTAAAAAGTTCAATTTGTTTCCTTTGTCAAATATAAATAAGCGACGAGTTGATACATCTAAGTTCCGTTGTTTGTCGCCGCAGCAACGGAAGAATTTAGTTTGTTGGACTATCATTTTTCGAAAAAGTAAACGGCTGCTGACATTTCATAGCATTATTTCCAACTTCATAATGATATCTACATAACCAATTTGGACTATCGCGTGATTTTGACCGGCTTCTAAATGGGCTTCCAAAACGATTTCTGTTTACTGAACGCGACCTCGAATAATTGTTATTGCAGTCACCGACTAACCTCTGACGTGTGCGGACGTTTACTCTCTTTCTGTTGTAAAAAATTCGCCTGTTGATTGTTGTTGTGAATAAACAATTTTTTCAGTGATTGTAAAAAGTGCATACAATGCCCCCCGGGGCAAACAATCTAGGGAAAAATGGGTTTGCCCTACTCTGCTCTAGCCACCATTCAAAACGCAAAAAAGCAATAAACCTCAAGACTCTTTTCCTGAGCTTCAACCTATAAGCTTTTCAAAAATTTACGATCCCAAATATATAGTGCTTAGATCGCAAGATGAAAAGATTCCGCTTTCCCGCTTCTCATGCTTTGCTATCCACAAATCCATATTAGCTATAAGTAAAGATGTGAACACGATCACCGAACTACGCGATGGAAGTCTCCTATTGCTAGTTAAAAATAAAAAAAACAGCCGAAAGATTTATAAATGCTAAAACCCTCTCAAGCATTTGCAAACATTCAGTAAAATACCACGAGAACCTAAACTGTGTGGAAGGTACGATTTTCGCACCATTTCTTAACCACGTGCCAGAAAAAGAAATAGTGGAAGAGTTAGAATCTTTTGGAGTAAATGCAGTGTACAAATTCCAGAGAAAAGTCGAAGGCACCCTAACGCCAACAGGTGCAATACTTGTAACATTTGAAGCCTACAAACTTCAGGAAAAAATCGATGTGGCATGGCGAAATATTTCGGTCCGCCCTTACTTTCCCAACCCGATGCGATGTAAAAATTGTCAAAAGCTCGGGCATACATACAAACACTGCAAGGGCCTTCCAACCTGCGTCTCTTGCAACTTTCCACTGCACAATAACACCGAATGCTCTAGAACCATGTGCACCAACTGCTCAGGCGAGCACCCCTCCTCTTCTAACATCTGTCTTAAGTTCATACAAACAAAAGGAGTTCTAAAAATAAAAACCACCGACAAATGCAGCATCCGTGACGCCATAAACAAGTACGGAGCTCAAACCACCACAAACTCAACGTTCACGTCTTTCTCAAAAATTATCTCTACACCTCTTCACACTCCCTCAAATAACATATCAACTTCAATATCAACAAAATCAAAACCAGACGAAAATAATGAAACAACAACTTCACCTCAAACGTCACCTGAAACTCTTTCCACTTCATCAACATCTACTTTAGCAAACACCAACCAATTTCTGGCCTCTCTTCGTGCTCCCAGCACTACCGCAAATACAACCCAAAATATCTCTATCGCCGACTTATCTCACTCTTCCTACAACTCTACTTCAATTAAAACCTACTCCCCCACTAACCCCCCTATAATCGCTCCCAATCAAGTAATTCACTTGCCTTCACCTCATCTCGAAGTGATAACTGCAGTAGTCTGCCGCTCTCTGACCTAGTACAAGCTAAGCCAACCGGCACTGACGATCTTGCCAGTGACTTCGAAATGTAAAATCATCTCTCTGCATGTGATTGAAGCCTCTCTGCTCTGCAGAGCGCCAAAAGTAACCACAAGCATTTATTCATACTTATTTCATAATTTATTTTTTTTATTTTTTTTTCTTATACTCTTACATTATCTTCGTTTTACATTTTCTCTTTATCTCCTTTTATGATGTTATCAATTCTGCAATGGAAAATGAATGGCCTTTTTAATAACTACCACGAACTTGAAATACTGGAACGCCTGGAGCATTATCTGGGGATCGGATCACACGAACTCAAGGAGACAAAAAGTGAAAGATGAGTTCACCTCCTCCAACTTTATCTGCTTAAACAATAGCGCGGCCACCCACTTCTCCACCCACTGCACTTTTACCGCTCTCGATGTTACTCTTTGCTCTGCATCCTTAGCCCCTAGCTGCCAATGGAGTGTCTTAGACTCATTACATGGAAGTGACCACTTCCCTATTTCAACACAAATAAACGCGGGCAGCACCCAGTCTTCATTCAAATTCACCCCAAAGTACAACACCTCACAAGTGACTGGAAGAAATTCCGTAAGTTAAGCGACGAAATCTGCTCCACGTCTCCAGTTTCCCCTAACACAAACCAAGAAGCAGCTATGGTTTTAAGAGTAATACGAACCGCAGCCCACTTTACCATCCCACAAACCAAACCGAACAAGTCAAGTAGAGCCGTCGTTTGGTGGAACTCTGATCTCTCAAACCTTCGCGCAATGAAACAAAGCATGTGGCATCAATACAAGTCACACCGCTCGGCAGACAATCTCCTAAATTACAAAAGAGCGAACGCACAGTTCAAACGCGCTTCAAAATTAGCTAAAAGGAAAGCGTTTGAACAAGTTACCTCTAATATTAATCCTTCAACAAAACCTAAGAAAATCTGGGACGACATCAAAATACTATCAGGCTATCCTAAACAATCGTTCTTTTCTTTTATTAATTCCATTAACGGTCCAAGCTCTAACCCCAACGATATAGCCAATTACTTAGCATCTCACTTTTCGCTCACCTCGTCTGACTCATCGTTTCCTAACATTTTTTGCCACTCAAAAGATGAACAGCTTAATCACGAACCACCAATCGCATACCCTCTGTCACGCTCAGCGCAACAACTCGACTCAAAAATTCTTTTCACAGAACTCGAATTCGCCCTCTCCTCAGTAAAAGGAAAATCCCCTGGTATGGATAAAATCTGATATCCAATCATCCAAAACTTACCTCACGTAGTCAAGAGCCGACTACTTACTTTATATACATAATTCCATCTTCGATAGTAGTATATATCCACAATTCTGGAAAACTTCTTGCATCGTTCCAATTCTTAAACCAAACAAGCCCCCCTCAGACGTCAATAGATACAGGCCAATTTCGCTCTTACCATGCCTAGGAAAATCGCTTAGCGTGGTATGCAAATCAAAAAAACCGCATTAGCCCCAATCAAGTTGCATACAAAAAAGGATCCGGTACCATTGACGCACTCTTACACTTAGACTACTTCATATCTAATTCCTTATCAGCCAAAAACCACGTATCTGTACTAGCTATAGACTTTCAGAAAGCTTTCGATCGAATAGGAATTCACACTGTATTGACTCCTGGAAGGTGGGCCCAAAGTTAAAAAATGTCGTAAACAATTTTCTTCAACACAGAAAATGTAGAGTCAGAATAAATGGATTCCTATCTAGCACAGTCCCTCTAGACAATGTTACCCCTCAAAAGTCGCCCTTATCTGCATTTGTCTTCATCATAGCTTTTGATGAAATTATTCTTCGTTCAAATCACATTCGCGGAATCGAATGCCAGCTTTATGCCGACGATGTAGTCTTCTACACGAAACTCAACAATCTGCCGAAGTCACTCAAACGTTCAGAAATGTTTTACAAGAGCTAAAATCTTGGTCCTTTTCTGCTGGCTTGGCCATATCGGTAGAAAAAACAAAAATCTTACACATCTGTAAAAAACAGAATTGTTATAACCTCACTAACTTCTGTACTAACCATAACCTTAATCTTGTTAATGAACTCAAAGTGCTTGGACTAATAATTGATTCTAAGTATACTTTTAAGCCCCATATTAAATATATCAGAGACTGTCTCTTAACTAGGTTAAATATAATAAAATACCTTACATGTAAGAAAAGTCATATTCATCCGTCTACGCTAATTAACGTTACCAGAGCCTTAATGCGTCTAAGATAGATTACGCGCTACCTCTCTACGGAAACTGTGTCACATCCACAATGAAAAAGCTAAATATGTATGCCCTATCACGTCGCAATTAGGAGAAGCGTAAGCCTTTCCAAGAACACCACTAAAAAATCTTTATGGAGAAACTGGTTTACCCACTATCGCCGACAGAACAATCGATTCCACCCGACGTTTACTTGCTAAACTAATTTTCACTCTATATGATATCCTAGCAAAAGACGTATACAACGCGAAAAAAAGAAAGCGGCAACCAAGAATTTTGCTTGTGATTTGTCGAACCCTGAAGTTCAAAGAAAAACTCTAGATACCGTCAATCTCAAGACGCAAACAATCAGCATCTAGCCCGCAATGGTTGATCAACAACACGCCACACACGATCAGAACATTACAAATGCCAAAGATTTTTTTTTTTTAACATACATATATTTATTTATTGAATCGCTTAAACGTTAAAGCCTAACAATAAGTTTTCAAATCTTAATCTAATGCTTTCTGCTTAAAAGCCCGTGAACAGGGCTCCGTTAACTGTGCGTGTCTCCATTAAAAGGTCGGACGATCTCTTCTTTGCAGGCGTGTTTTGTGAGTTTTGTCTGCTAGAGTATTTGCAAGAGGATTCGGGTGCGATTGCAACTTTTCGAGGTATTTTGTTCTAATGTTACTGATTTTTTCTTTGACTGTGGGTATTTCAAGATCTTTGTGAATGTTTGAATTCTTTATGTACCATGGTGCTGCTGTTATCACTCTTAGAACTTTTGATTGAGACCTTTGAATAATTTCGACGCTACTAGTACAGGCAGAGCCCCAGAGCTGTATACCATATGTCCATATTGGTTTTATAATAGCCTTATATAATAGAATTGTATGGTCTAAGTTGAATGCAGACTTTCGGTGCAACAGCCAATTTAATTGTGAGCTTTTCAAGTTTATTTGTATTTTTTTTCGCGAAGATGTGTCTTTTCCAAGTGAGGCGCCTATCTAAGTGCATACCAAGATACGTAACATTCTTGTCCTGAGGAATTATAACACTGTTCAATGTTATAGGTGGACACGTTTTTGGCTTAAGTTTAAAAGTGACATGTTTCGATTTTTGCTCGTTTACTTTAATACGCCAGATCTCTAGCCACTCCTCTATATCTTTCATATGGATTTGTAAGAGTTTTGATGCTTCTACTGGGCACTTATTTCTGCATATTATAGCAGTATCATCGGCGAAGTTAACAACGAACTACATGTTGGGATGTCAGATGTGAATATAATGTATAGGGTTGGACCAAGGACGCTGCCCTGGGAAACGCCAGCTTTAATTGAAATCTCTTCTGTTATGTAATCATTAATTTTTACTGTAAACCGTCTACATGAGAGGTACGATTTACGAATGCTATGGAAGCTTGGTGGTAGTAACTTTCTGATTTTATGCAAGAGTCCTTCATGCCAAACTTTGTCGAAAGCTTGAGCTACATCCAGAAAAACTGCGGTACAATAGTCTCTGCGTTCAAATGCTTTTCTTATCTCATTCGTGATACGGTTATGATATTACAGTTTTTGAGAACAGGATTAATTTAAGATAATACAACTTTTTCAAAAAGCTTCGAGATGCAGGGCAGTTGGGTTTTTGCCGGGCTTTTCAATCATAATAATTTGTGAGCTTTTCCATGCTTTCGGAAAGTAGCCAACTTTTAAGATGGAGTTAAAAATAATGGATATATAGGTGATAGCAGTACTCGGTAATTTAATTAACATTTTTGGAGTAATTCGGTCATAGCCAGGTGATTTTTTTTGGGTCTAGCGTTTGTTTTACTTTTCCAATTTCTGATTTTGACGTAGAAATTGGGCTTATACTTCTACTATTGGATTGAAGTGGGAGCATATAAGATGTTGATGCCGATTTGATGCCGAAGATGTCGCGCAAAACAATCAGCCTTTTCCACTGGGCTTTGAGCCCATGATCCATTTTCTTTTCTTAGCGGCATTTCAGTATTTACAGGTGGCTTGAAATTTCTTTGCGCTTTCCATAATGAACTCTTTTGGTGCCCATTAGGGGATAGGTTTTTAATGAAGATATTTATATTTTGATCATCTTCATGTTGAAGAATTCTTTGAATTGATTGTCTGTTATTGAGAAGCGTGGCGGGCAGTACAATGCCGCAATTTTCAGATCAGTGCCACGATTTTTAAGCATATTGAAGTGGCTTGCATGTAATTCGTACAGTACGGTAAAAGTGAGTGATGCTTAAGTCTGTTTCTTATTACCACTGCTGTTCCATCGTGAGCTTTACCGTCTGGGTGGTTTGTGTTATAAAGTTTGTAGCCGGGTAAATAAAAGTTATGCATGTTTGTAAGATGCGTTTCTGATAAAAGCATGATATCTACACCGTTTTCAGTTAGAAATCTTGGTTTACCCCGTTTGCATTCTATATGCATATTTTGAGCTTGCTCATTTCTTATTGATTAAAGATTGTAGCATTTGCGTTTGCACTTTAACTAAGTCTTGGATCATACTTTGCATTGTTGACATGAATTGAGACATGCTGTGAGGCCAAAGATGAATACACCCAAAGAAAAATACAGAGCTTTGTTTGCAGAAGAAAAAATTTCTTATGCTAGTTGCGGATGGAACTTCCTAGTATTCACCGATGGCTCCAAATTTTCCAATAACACATCTTTCGCTATAACAAGGGAAATCAAACTTATGTGGACACCTGGGCACTCAGGAATTACTGGTAACGAAATGGCTGACAATGCTGCCAAAAACGTTGCAAACACACCATCCAGAATGTTCAATTATTTCTCCAAAAAAGATATTTTCAACGCAATCGCAACAGAAAGACAGACAGATCTCATCAAGATTTGGAAAACATAACGACACTAACACATATCAACAATTTAATTTTCTATACACATACATACATACATATGTATGTTCTAATTTCTTACCTATCTTTAAAAATATTAGAGTCAGCCGAAGGCCCTTGTTGCTAGCGCTGCTAATAAAATCATTTGTTAAATAATTCATTATTGTACAAATATTTCTAAAATAAAAAATAAAAAATTAAATAAAAATAATTGTTATTGACTTCCTTCCTCATTTCGCATAGTTCTAAATTAAGTTTCTCAAATTTTTCACAACTGATAGCAGTGGTTTTGACTAAATTCGTTATAACTGAGTTTTCCACTTTTGAATTTTAAGAACTATTCATAACAGCTTTTTAATTTTTATTGATAACTTCCCAAATGTTATCAGCTAATTTTGTCAATTCAATAATATCACTGGAAGTAGAACTTGTTAAAACCATATTCAGATTTTTTGGTAACTTTCTCATCCAAAGTTTCTTTAAAAGATCTTGACTAAAATTAGAACCAGAAAGTATTGCAAGAGACCGATAAAATTTCGAGGGTTTACGATCACCCATTTCAGAATCGGATAATACTTTATCTAATTTAGCATTCTCACTTAAAGAATGTCTTTCAATCAAAATTTTTTTTAACGCATAAAATTTATTATCCTGTGGTGGATTTTGAATAAAATCTAATATTGTAATAATGACATCCTGAGGGAGTGCAGTAATTACTTATTCATACTTTGTTGTCTCTTGAGTTATATTTTTGGTATTAAATTGCATTTCTCTAAGCTTAATTTGCTTTGTGATAAAAACCTTGGAAAAACTCATCACATCAGGGACACCTATTTAAAGGTAAAATCACTCTGTGAAAGTCAACATGCATGGGTGGAAACAGACTTCAGATAACGGCCCTCAAGGGAGTGTTCTCTTACCCTTATGGTGGACACAGGGTGTCGATGAACTTCTAGAGAAGCTTAAAGAGAATGGATTCAATACTTACGTTTATGTTGACCACATTGTAAGCTACGTTGAGGGCTGGAATGTATGGACATTAAGCTCCAGGCTTCAATCAGCCCTAAATCTAACGCTCCAATGAAGATCTTAGAAAGGGTTGTCAATCAATCCAACAAAGTCCACGATCGTCCCATTCACCAAAAGAACAAAGGTGAACCAAACCAATGTTGGGAGATACTGAGATCGAGTTCTCAAAAGAGGTGAAATGCCGAGGAATCACACTAGATAATGGACTCAACTGGAACTCTCATCTTTCAGAAATGACCAATAAAGCGACAAAGGCGTTCTATGCTTGTCAAAGACTGCACAATTATACCTGGGGGATCTCCCCGAAACTCACTCACTGGTCATTTAGCACGGTGATAAAGATATCAAGCCTTCTGCTCATCAGCGAGAACTTGAGGCATTTTTGGGCAAAATTAATTATTATCATAACTTCATCCTTAACTACTCACATTTAGCTGCACTACTTAACCAAATTCGCAAAAAAGGTGTTCAGTGCTTTTACAGCACAGCACACTATGATCACTGTGTCAAACGCCTTCGAAAAGTCAAGTACGCAAAGAAGAGTCAAGTCGTCATTGTCAAATTAGGTCTAATGTCTAATTTTAGTGGGGAAAAAAGATTATTTGTATGTACAAATGTAGAAATTTACGATGCCATCAAGTTTTCGCAGGCCTTTGAAAAGGCAGATAATATGCTTATTGGCCTAGCCCACTAGCGCCCACTTTCTTCGTGATTGGCAGTACTAATGGGAAACACGAGCTTGTAAAGCATTAATGTATAAATTACATTACAATTTAGTCTCTCGGAGAGCGACACTGCCGGCTTCTTTGAATACGTATTTGTGGCCATATTATTGACCAAGTACATAGTTTTGTCGATCTGGGTGTCACAATGGATCCCCAACTAAATTTTTACTTACATATTATCATTACAGTCAATAAAGCAATAGGCGTTCTTGCTTTTGTGAAAAGATGGTCGAAAGAATTCATCGAACCTTACATAACGAAAGCCCTTTTTACTACTTTAGTTAGACCGATACTGGAATATGCTTCCATAATTTGGAATCCGCTTTTCTGTCCGTCTTGAATCGGTTCAAAAACAGTTTTGATTGCTTGCCTTACGACACTTTCGTTGGGATTCTACTCACAGACTGCCACCATATACTAGTCGGCTGAAACTTATTAATCTTCCTACTCTTTCAAATCATAGAAAAATGTTAGGCATAATGTATATGGTGAAGTTGGTCACGGGATCGATTGATAGTCCTTTTCTTTTGGCAGAAGTTATGTTCAAAGTCCCAACTCGTGTTTCGAGGCACTTTAAACCCCATTAAAACAAATTTTGAACTGAATGAGCCATTCCGGTGCTTGTGTCAGGATTTTAACTTGCTTTCCAACAGCTTTGATGTGTCAGACTCGCTCCTTAACATCAAGAAGAATTGAAGAGCGTTAGTACATAGTAACATTTGAATTAATCTTTTCTGTAGCTGAACAGTTTGAGATCTGGACACTTAACAAACTCTTACTCGAATCGGCACAACCATATTTAAAAAAATAAAAAATTATGCGGATGCTCCCCTCGTGCCGGTTGAGTGGGAAAGGAGGGTTATTGTTGGGTTTATTATTATTACTATTATAGGAGCAAGGCAATAACAAAAGAAAAAGAAGATAGTAAAAGACATGTAGTAAAGAGAATTGAAGACAACGGATGATAGAACAAGAGTATAAAAATGAGCATATATGACATAAACCAATGGTCAACATAACAACTATACTTAAATATAATTAGTCAGGTGTCTGCATCAACAACAGCGTTAATGTTGTCCATATTGAGTACCTTCACTCTTTTGCAGTTCGGTCGGACTCGGACATACACATTCCCACGTATTGAGAAAGCATAAACAAGTTTTCTTTCTCTTATTAGCTGCGTTGCGGAGCGCATTTGCACACTATTTTTTTTTCGTAAGGGGCTCATGTTTGTGTATTTTGTCATCTGAGTTCAGTCCAACATCACGATAGTAGCCGCCCTTTTTTATTGCAGAATAGGCTAACTTAACAAACACGGAAGCAGCAGGGTTGTTCTGATTTGGCACTCGAAAGGCAGTGCATACACGGAGCGCAGGCAATTTCAAAGATTTACACAGGCTGCCAAAAGCCTCTTCAATATTCTCGTCATCCATCGAAGGGAGAACATTGATGATAAGATCGGTGGAAACGGTTTGATTTTAACATTCATCTAGCTACGATTTAAGAAGCATAATTGCTTTATGCAATTGTTCACTTTGCTTAATTTTGGCTTCTGCTTTCCTAACTCGTTCGTCCATATTTCTAATTGCCTTTCTAACATTCGCCAACTCAACAGTCAGCTCGCCAAATCGTTGCATCACACGCTCTTCAGACGCTTTCACTTGTTCAGATATCTATTTTACTATACTCTTTCTCTGCAAATCCAGTTGCTACTCAATACGCTCAATCCAAGATGAAGGTGGTGAGAGATGTTTTGCATTCGTGTCAGGTGTTTGTGTTATTTCAATTATTGCTGGTTTAAGTCTATCTATTGGAATGGTTTTAATTTCATTATCTATTTTAAGTCTAAAATATTTTTTATCTTTTTCCACAACTTTGTACGGTCCTTTGTATGGTGGTTGTAATGATTGTTTATTAATGACACGCATAAAAACAAATTTACAAGTCTCCAAATCCTTTGGCACATATACACCAGTGTCAGAATTTTGATTATGTTTTAAATTTTAATTTACATTTTTAAAATGTTCCCATAAATTGTCTAAAATTTCAGTTGGAGCAAATTTTTCTTCAGATGGAACAACAAGTTCACCGGGTATACGCAAAGGTTGCCTAAAAACCATCTCTGATGGCGTGGCTGAAATGCTTTTTTTATATATTGATCGTAAACCTAGAAGTATTATCGGTAGCTCATCATACCAATTGCAAGTTCCATTTCTAGCCATAATTGTAGCTTTTAACTGCCAGTGAAACCGTTCCACCATACCATTCCCTTGAGGATGATATGGAGAAGTTGTAATGTGATGACTACCTAGCAATTTCGTAAGTTCTGAAAACAATTTTGACGTAAGCCTAATCGAGAAACATATTCTTTGAAAAATTTATTTGCAATCGTAGTGCTGAAATGTCCCGTAATTGCCTCTGGCCAACGTGTAAATCTATCAATTATTGTTAAAATGTAACGATGTCCTTTCGAAATAGGTAGAGGTCCAACAATATCTAAATGAATATGGTCAAATCTACTTTTTGGAATTGGAATTTTAATTACTGGAGATTTAGTATGACAATAAACTTTCGATTTTTGGCTATTTATACATTCTTTTGATCAAGTGTTAATTTCTTTATTCATTCTTGGTCAATAGTATTTTGGCGTAGAATACGTCTTACCTTACGGTATGGGCACCCATGTCAGATTGTTATTGTTGTAATCTCTATTTCTTTAATTATAAGGAAACGGCGAGATAAATTTTTTTAAAATTTTTTTTGTAGTCGAATGAAGATGTTAGCTTTCGTTTGACATACATTTCATATTGGTTGATATCTTCCTAATATTTAAATTTCTCAAATGAAAATTTTATAAACACATCCAAACAAATATGTGTGTGGTGTTTGGTTGAGTGTGTAGTAGTGGTGGGTAACACAGTGTTACCCACCACTAGTTTGTAGCGTGAATAGACGTTCATTTTATTGCATAATTTTAGGCGGGAAAATTTAAGTAGAGTAAAGGCAGAGAAAGCGCTGCCAACTACTGCTTATTGGTGGTGTTTTAACACAGAAATCACTTCAAATACTAGATTGGCGAAATTTATGAGCGATACGTTTAATTTGGATTATATTCGAAATGATGCTCCCACAACTATTGATAAGACAACCATTGACTTAGTTTTTGCGAGAAATTTAAATGTTAATTTAAAAACATATTTATCCTATTTTTCCTATCATAAGCCTATATTCTCAAAAGTAACTTTCAAATAATCAAATAGATTTGGGTCTGTTATTTATCATTTATCTTTACTATTGATAACTATCATTGACTTCGTTTTTGCGAGAAATTTAATTGATAATTTAAAAACATTTTTATCCTATTTTCCTAACATAAGCTTATGTATGTATATCATCAAAAGTAACTATCAAATAAAGAAATTCATTTGCTTGTATTATTTATCATTATAAATTATCATTATACATATGTTTTCTGTCTTATCGGATGGCGTATTCTACGTTAAACTTAATGGCCATGTCTCTGACACAGCCTCCCTCTTTTTTTAATAATTAGACGGCGTGTAACCCTGGTTCCAGGATGTGTAATTCCATGAAGCATGTTAAATACTGTCTTGCGTAAACGTATTGGTACAAACGGTCTAAGATTTTCACCACTCATTTCACACCAAATTTTAAAATTTAAAAGAGGAATTTGAATTAATTTAAGATTATTTGATGTTTGTTCTGAATTTAAGTCGTTTAGTTCTTCGTCCTGATCCTGTTCATTTTGTAAAATTTTGAAATTCATTTCTGTGTTTTTAATTGCGTCAATCTCAAAAACTCGAGATAATGTGCCAGCTACAAGATTTTCTTTTCCTTTAATATACTTTATGTCATTAGTAAACTGTGCAATAAATTCCATATGTCTCGTTTTTCTTGGACTGCGTTCGGTTTTTGAATTTAGAGCAAATATCAAAGGCTTGTGATCTGTAAAAACTGTAAATTGTCGTCCTTCTAAAAGATAGCGAAAATGTTTAATCTTCAAATAAATGGCCAGTATATGGCGCTATATTTAACTTCAGCTGGAGAAAGTTTCTTAGAAAAGAATGCGAGTGGTTCTGATTTGTTTTTAAAAGATTGATGTATGACGCCACCAATTGCCGTATTAGATGTATGTACATTTAAAGAGAGTTTGGCATCTTTGTTAAAACAGTTTAACAATATCATAGATGTAAACTTTTCTTTAATGCATTCATAGGCTTCATTTGATGCATCGTCCCAAATAAGGATCTTGTCACGTTTTTTATTAGTTCGATTGATTAAGTCGTAAATCACTGCTGTAAACTCTGCTAATTTTGATATATATCGATGGTAGTAATTAACCATACCAATAAATTTCTAAACTTGTTTAACCGATTTTGGTCGTTCGAAACTGCGAATAGCTGTAACTTTTTCTTCAGAGGGTCTAATTCCCGCTTCTGATATATTATATCTTAAAAAATCAACACTTGTAACGCCAAAATTACATTTGCTTGGTTTTATATTTAAACCGTACTCTGTTAGACGTTTAAAAAGTTCATTGAGGTCTTTTAAATGCTGTTCCTCATTCTCACTTGCTACTAACAGATCATCAATATATGTAGAAACAAAGTGTAAACCACTTACTACTTCATTCATGAATCGTTGAATTTCTAAGTCCAAAAGGCATTCGGATGAATTCAAACATACCACAAGGAGTTGTAATTGCAGTTTTATAAATATCTTCTTCTGCGATTGGAATTTCGTGGTAAGTTCTTACTAAATCTAATTTGGAAAATATGTTCTTATTCCTGAGGTTCATGTTGAAGTCATGAACATGAGGTAACGGATAACGGTCCGGTACAGTCACGACGTTTAGTCTTCGAAAATCACCACAAGGACGCCAGTCATTTAATTCTTTGTTGGGTACTAAATGCAGTGGTGAAGCTACTGAAGAATTTGAAGGTCTACAAATGCCTGTTTTAACCAAAAAATCGAATTCTGTTTTAGCAACTTTATATTTTATAAGATCTAAGCGCCTTGGCTTAGAATATGGAAGGTTTTTTTCAGTAACAAGTCTGTGAACCGTAGTATGTTTAACTAGTTTCGAATAATCGGGTTCGGCAATTAGTGAAGGATATTCTTTCAATAATTTTGTGTATTGATTATCAACTGAGAAAATTTTTGGAAGTGGAATATTACAATAGCACGAAATTGTGTTTACTGAAAGGTTTGTCAGTGGATCAACTAAACGTTTGTGTTTAATGTCAATCATGAGACCGTATTTGCACAGAAAGTCGGCCCCTATAATTGGCTTAGCTATATCAGCAATCAAAAAGGTAAATGGAAATACGCGCCTTAACCCTAAATTTACATTTAAAAGTTTTTTTCCGTATGTTGAAATATTAGAACGGTTGGCTACTGTTAAAATTATATCTGAAGATATCCTTGTACAACAGTATTTTGAAGCTGGAAGTACCGAAATTTATGCTCCGCTATCGATTAAAAAGTTCAATTTGTTTCCTTTGTCAAATATAAATAAGCGACGAGTTGATACATCTAAGTTCCGTTGTTTGTCGCCGCAGCAACGGAAGAATTTAGTTTGTTGGACTATCATTTTTCGAAAAAGTAAACGGCTGCTGACATTTCATAGCATTATTTCCAACTTCATAATGATATCTACATAACCAATTTGGACTATCGCGTGATTTTGACCGGCTTCTAAATGGGCTTCCAAAACGATTTCTGTTTACTGAACGCGACCTCGAATAATTGTTATTGCAGTCACCGACTAACCTCTGACGTGTGCGGACGTTTACTCTCTTTCTGTTGTAAAAAATTCGCCTGTTGATTGTTGTTGTGAATAAACAATTTTTTCAGTGATTGTAAAAAGTGCATACAATGCCCCCCGGGGCAAACAATCTAGGGAAAAATGGGTTTGCCCTACTCTCCTCTAGCCACCATTCAAAACGCAAAAAAGCAATAAACCTCAAGACTCTTTTCCTGAGCTTCAACCTATAAGCTTTTCAAAAATTTACGATCCCAAATATATAGTGCTTAGATCGCAAGATGAAAAGATTCCGCTTTCCCGCTTCTCATGCTTTGCTATCCACAAATCCATATTAGCTATAAGTAAAGATGTGAACACGATCACCGAACTACGCGATGGAAGTCTCCTATTGCTAGTTAAAAATAAAAAAACAGCCGAAAAATTTATAAATGCTAAAACCCTCTCAAGCATTTGCAAACATTCAGTAAAATACCACGAGAACCTAAACTGTGTGGAAGGTACGATTTTCGCACCATTTCTTAACCACGTGCCAGAAAAAGAAATAGTGGAAGAGTTAGAATCTTTTGGAGTAAATGCAGTGTACAAATTCCAGAGAAAAGTCGAAGGCACCCTAACGCCAACAGGTGCAATACTTGTAACATTTGAAGCCTACAAACTTCAGGAAAAAATCGATGTGGCATGGCGAAATATTTCGGTCCGCCCTTACTTTCCCAACCCGATGCGATGTAAAAATTGTCAAAAGCTCGGGCATACATACAAACACTGCAAGGGCCTTCCAACCTGCGTCTCTTGCAACTTTCCACTGCACAATAACACCGAATGCTCTAGAACCATGTGCACCAACTGCTCAGGCGAGCACCCCTCCTCTTCTAACATCTGTCTTAAGTTCATACAAACAAAAGGAGTTCTAAAAATAAAAACCACCGACAAATGCAGCATCCGTGACGCCATAAACAAGTACGGAGCTCAAACCACCACAAACTCAACGTTCACGTCTTTCTCAAAAATTATCTCTACACCTCTTCACACTCCCTCAAATAACATATCAACTTCAATATCAACAAAATCAAAACCAGACGAAAATAATGAAACAACAACTTCACCTCAAACGTCACCTGAAACTCTTTCCACTTCATCAACATCTACTTTAGCAAACACCAACCAATTTCTGGCCTCTCTTCGTGCTCCCAGCACTACCGCAAATACAACCCAAAATATCTCTATCGCCGACTTATCTCACTCTTCCTACAACTCTACTTCAATTAAAACCTACTCCCCCACTAACCCCCCTATAATCGCTCCCAATCAAGTAATTCACTTGCCTTCACCTCATCTCGAAGTGATAACTGCAGTAGTCTGCCGCTCTCTGACCTAGTACAAGCTAAGCCAACCGGCACTGACGATCTTGCCAGTGACTTCGAAATGTAAAATCATCTCTCTGCATGTGATTGAAGCCTCTCTGCTCTGCAGAGCGCCAAAAGTAACCACAAGCATTTATTCATACTTATTTCATAATTTATTTTTTTTATTTTTTTTTCTTATACTCTTACATTATCTTCGTTTTACATTTTCTCTTTATCTCCTTTTATGATGTTATCAATTCTGCAATGGAAAATGAATGGCCTTTTTAATAACTACCACGAACTTGAAATACTGGAACGCCTGGAGCATTATCTGGGGATCGGATCACACGAACTCAAGGAGACAAAAAGTGAAAGATGAGTTCACCTCCTCCAACTTTATCTGCTTAAACAATAGCGCGGCCACCCACTTCTCCACCCACTGCACTTTTACCGCTCTCGATGTTACTCTTTGCTCTGCATCCTTAGCCCCTAGCTGCCAATGGAGTGTCTTAGACTCATTACATGGAAGTGACCACTTCCCTATTTCAACACAAATAAACGCGGGCAGCACCCAGTCTTCATTCAAATTCACCCCAAAGTACAACACCTCACAAGTGACTGGAAGAAATTCCGTAAGTTAAGCGACGAAATCTGCTCCACGTCTCCAGTTTCCCCTAACACAAACCAAGAAGCAGCTATGGTTTTAAGAGTAATACGAACCGCAGCCCACTTTACCATCCCACAAACCAAACCGAACAAGTCAAGTAGAGCCGTCGTTTGGTGGAACTCTGATCTCTCAAACCTTCGCGCAATGAAACAAAGCATGTGGCATCAATACAAGTCACACCGCTCGGCAGACAATCTCCTAAATTACAAAAGAGCGAACGCACAGTTCAAACGCGCTTCAAAATTAGCTAAAAGGAAAGCGTTTGAACAAGTTACCTCTAATATTAATCCTTCAACAAAACCTAAGAAAATCTGGGGCGACATCAAAATACTATCAGGCTATCCTAAACAATCGTTCTTTTCTTTTATTAATTCCATTAACGGTCCAAGCTCTAACCCCAACGATATAGCCAATTACTTAGCATCTCACTTTTCGCTCACCTCGTCTGACTCATCGTTTCCTAACATTTTTTGCCACTCAAAAGATGAACAGCTTAATCACGAACCACCAATCGCATACCCTCTGTCACGCTCAGCGCAACAACTCGACTCAAAAATTCTTTTCACAGAACTCGAATTCGCCCTCTCCTCAGTAAAAGGAAAATCCCCTGGTATGGATAAAATCTGATATCCAATCATCCAAAACTTACCTCACGTAGTCAAGAGCCGACTACTTACTTTATATACATAATTCCATCTTCGATAGTAGTATATATCCACAATTCTGGAAAACTTCTTGCATCGTTCCAATTCTTAAACCAAACAAGCCCCCCTCAGACGTCAATAGATACAGGCCAATTTCGCTCTTACCATGCTTAGGAAAATCGCTTAGCGTGGTATGCAAATCAAAAAAACCGCATTAGCCCCAATCAAGTTGCATACAAAAAAGGATCCGGTACCATTGACGCACTCTTACACTTAGACTACTTCATATCTAATTCCTAATCAGCCAAAAACCACGTATCTGTACTAGCTATAGACTTTCAGAAAGCTTTCGATCGAATAGGAATTCACACTGTATTGACTCCTGGAAGGTGGGCCCAAAGTTAAAAAATGTCGTAAACAATTTTCTTCAACACAGAAAATGTAGAGTCAGAATAAATGGATTCCTATCTAGCACAGTCCCTCTAGACAATGTTACCCCTCAAAAGTCGCCCTTATCTGCATTTGTCTTCATCATAGCTTTTGATAAAATTATTCTTCGTTCAAATCACATTCGCGGAATCGAATGCCAGCTTTATGCCGACGATGTAGTCTTCTACACGAAACTCAACAATCTGCCGAAGTCACTCAAACGTTCAGAAATGTTTTACAAGAGCTAAAATCTTGGTCCTTTTCTGCTGGCTTGGCCATATCGGTAGAAAAAACAAAAATCTTACACATCTGTAAAAAACAGAATTGTTATAACCTCACTAACTTCTGTACTAACCATAACCTTAATCTTGTTAATGAACTCAAAGTGCTTGGACTAATAATTGATTCTAAGTATACTTTTAAGCCCCATATTAAATATATCAGAGACTGTCTCTTAACTAGGTTAAATATAATAAAATACCTTACATGTAAGAAAAGTCATATTCATCCGTCTACGCTAATTAACGTTACCAGAGCCTTAATGCGTCTAAGATAGATTACGCGCTACCTCTCTACGGAAACTGTGTCACATCCACAATGAAAAAGCTAAATATGTATGCCCTATCACGTCGCAATTAGGAGAAGCGTAAGCCTTTCCAAGAACACCACTAAAAAATCTTTATGGAGAAACTGGTTTACCCACTATCGCCGACAGAACAATCGATTCCACCCGACGTTTACTTGCTAAACTAATTTTCACTCGATATGATATCCTAGCAAAAGACGTATACAACGCGAAAAAAAGAAAGCGGCAACCAAGAATTTTGCTTGTGATTTGTCGAACCCTGAAGTTCAAAGAAAAACTCTAGATACCGTCAATCTCAAGACGCAAACAATCAGCATCTAGCCCGCAATGGTTGATCAACAACACGCCACACACGATCAGAACATTACAAATGCCAAAGATTTTTTTTTTTAACATACATATATTTATTTATTGAATCGCTTAAACGTTAAAGCCTAACAATAAGTTTTCAAATCTTAATCTAATGCTTTCTGCTTAAAAGCCCGTGAACAGGGCTCCGTTAACTGTGCGTGTCTCCATTAAAAGGTCGGACGATCTCTTCTTTGCAGGCGTGTTTTGTGAGTTTTGTCTGCTAGAGTATTTGCAAGAGGATTCGGGTGCGATTGCAACTTTTCGAGGTATTTTGTTCTAATGTTACTGATTTTTTCTTTGACTGTGGGTATTTCAAGATCTTTGTGAATGTTTGAATTCTTTATGTACCATGGTGCTGCTGTTATCACTCTTAGAACTTTTGATTGAGACCTTTGAATAATTTCGACGCTACTAGTACAGGCAGAGCCCCAGAGCTGTATACCATATGTCCATATTGGTTTTATAATAGCCTTATATAATAGAATTGTATGGTCTAAGTTGAATGCAGACTTTCGGTGCAACAGCCAATTTAATTGTGAGCTTTTCAAGTTTACTTGTATTTTTTTTCGCGAAGATGTGTCTTTTCCAAGTGAGGCGCCTATCTAAGTGCATACCAAGATACGTAACATTCTTGTCCTGAGGAATTATAACACTGTTCAATGTTATAGGTGGACACGTTTTTGGCTTAAGTTTAAAAGTGACATGTTTCGATTTTTGCTCGTTTACTTTAATACGCCAGATCTCTAGCCACTCCTCTATATCTTTCATATGGATTTGTAAGAGTTTTGATGCTTCTACTGGGCACTTATTTCTGCATATTATAGCAGTATCATCGGCGAAGTTAACAACGAACTACATGTTGGGATGTCAGATGTGAATATAATGTATAGGGTTGGACCAAGGACGCTGCCCTGGGAAACGCCAGCTTTAATTGAAATCTCTTCTGTTATGTAATCATTAATTTTTACTGTAAACCGTCTACATGAGAGGTACGATTTACGAATGCTATGGAAGCTTGGTGGTAGTAACTTTCTGATTTTATGCAAGAGTCCTTCATGCCAAACTTTGTCGAAAGCTTGAGCTACATCCAGAAAAACTGCGGTACAATAGTCTCTGCGTTCAAATGCTTTTCTTATCTCATTCGTGATACGGTTAACTTGTTCTATTGTACCATGCTTCTCACGAAAGCCAAATTGGTGAGTGGGTATGATATTACAGTTTTTGAGAACAGGATTAATTTAAGATAATAAAACTTTTTCAAAAAGCTTCGAGATGCAGGGCAGTTGGGTTTTTGCCGGGCTTTTCAATCATAATAATTTGTGAGCTTTTCCATGCTTTCGGAAAGTAGCCAACTTTTAAGATGGAGTTAAAAATAATGGATATATAGGTGATAGCAGTACTCGGTAATTTAATTAACATTTTTGGAGTAATTCGGTCATAGCCAGGTGATTTTTTTTGGGTCTAGCGTTTGTTTTACTTTTCCAATTTCTGATTTTGACGTAGAAATTGGGCTTATACTTCTACTATTGGATTGAAGTGGGAGCATATAAGATGTTGATGCCGATTTGATGCCGAAGATGTCGCGCAAAACAATCAGCCTTTTCCACTGGGCTTTGAGCCCATGATCCATTTTCTTTTCTTAGCGGCATTTCAGTATTTACAGGTGGCTTGAAATTTCTTTGCGCTTTCCATAATGAACTCTTTTGGTGCCCATTAGGGGATAGGTTTTTAATGAAGATATTTATATTTTGATCATCTTCATGTTGAAGAATTCTTTGAATTGATTGTCTGTTATTGAGAAGCGTGGCGGGCAGTACAATGCCGCAATTTTCAGATCAGTGCCATGATTTTTAAGCATATTGAAGTGGCTTGCATGTAATTCGTACAGTACGGTAAAAGTGAGTGATGCTTAAGTCTGTTTCTTATTACCACTGCTGTTCCATCGTGAGCTTTACCGTCTGGGTGGTTTGTGTTATAAAGTTTGTAGCCGGGTAAATAAAAGTTATGCATGTTTGTAAGATGCGTTTCTGATAAAAGCATGATATCTACACCGTTTTCAGTTAGAAATCTTGGTTTACCCCGTTTGCATTCTATATGCATATTTTGAGCTTGCTCATTTCTTATTGATTAAAGATTGTAGCATTTGCGTTTGCACTTTAACTAAGTCTTGGATCATACTTTGCATTGTTGACATGAATTGAGACATGCTGTGAGGCCAAAGATGAATACACCCAAAGAAAAATACAGAGCTTTGTTTGCAGAAGAAAAAATTTCTTATGCTAGTTGCGGATGGAACTTCCTAGTATTCACCGATGGCTCCAAATTTTCCAATAACACATCTTTCGCTATAACAAGGGAAATCAAACTTATGTGGACACCTGGGCACTCAGGAATTACTGGTAACGAAATGGCTGACAATGCTGCCAAAAACGTTGCAAACACACCATCCAGAATGTTCAATTATTTCTCCAAAAAAGATATTTTCAACGCAATCGCAACAGAAAGACAGACAGATCTCATCAAGATTTGGAAAACATAACGACACTAACACATATCAACAATTTAATTTTCTATACACATACATACATACATATGTATGTTCTAATTTCTTACCTATCTTTAAAAATATTAGAGTCAGCCGAAGGCCCTTGTTGCTAGCGCTGCTAATAAAATCATTATTGTACAAATATTTCTAAAATAAAAAATAAAAAATTAAATAAAAATAATTGTTATTGACTTCCTTCCTCATTTCGCATAGTTCTAAATTAAGTTTCTCAAATTTTTCACAACTGAGAGCAGTGGTTTTGACTAAATTCGTTATAACTGAGTTTTCCACTTTTGAATGTTAAGAACTATTCATAACAGCTATTTAATTTTTATTGATAACTTCCCAAATGTTATCAGCTAATTTTGTCAATTCAATAATATCACTGGAAGTAGAACTTGTTAAAACCATATTCAGATTTTTTGGTAACTTTCTCATCCAAAGTTTCTTTAAAAGATCTTGACTAAAATTAGAACCAGAAAGTATTGCAAGAGACCGATAAAATTTCGAGGGTTTACGATCACCCATTTCAGAATCGGATAATACTTTATCTAATTTAGCATTCTCACTTAAAGAATGTCTTTCAATCAAAATTTTTTTTAACGCATAAAATTTATTATCCTGTGGTGGATTTTGAATAAAATCTAATATTGTAATAATGACATCCTGAGGGAGTGCAGTAATTACTTATTCATACTTTGTTGTCTCTTGAGTTATATTTTTGGTATTAAATTGCATTTCAGCATAGATGAACCATGCTTCAGGACAACTTGTCCAAAATTGTGGAAGCTTAATTGAAGTCGCAAAATTTCATTATAATTTTGATTTGCATAAGGATTTTCTAACTACATTTGAAAAGTATTGTATTGTAAATCGAAAAGTGAGTCATTTAAATTATTTGTCCGATGTGTGTGTTAATATATCGCGTGATGGTGAACGGAACATTGTGACAACTTCACACAGATATTCTCTAAAAAGGGGTGTTTACAATTGGTAAAAACTTAAATATAATTTGAACTAAATTTAGTTAGTAAAACATAAAAATAGAATATTATATGATCATTATTTAATAAAATATATTAATAATGAAATATGTATATAGCGCAGCTCACCCCAAACTTGATAAATTGTTTTATTGCTATGATTGCGAAATCAGCTGTGTACGATTAAAGCCTTCGTAAAATGTATACTAGAGGTGGAGATTTTAAAGCAGGATGTGATAAAGAACTTTTTTTTTTGCGCTGGTTTTCTTGAAGATGTCAATGGACTCTTTGAACGAATGACATCGTTAGTTTTGTCTGCAATCAATAATTTGCGTCGATTTGTACCAGATTTGTGTTCATTCACTGCCTCTTGTTCTATATTGTCTTGATAACTTTCATATTATCATCTGGCTTTGTGTTTTAGCGATTTAGAAATTAATACATCGCCTTTTATGTCATTGATGTTGCCTATTGTAAATGTTGGTATTGTCTCAAAAACGTACACAGTTGTTGAAGGTGGAATATTCAATTTATTTTCGATAGCTTCAATTCAATTTTGAGATGGTTGGTGAAACACTGCGACGGTTTGCCATGGCCAAAATGCGTGTATTTTGAGCTATAGAGAGCACTATAATAAAAATTATTCCGCGTTGTTCGTTGGCAGGATCGCCAATTGTAGTTATCAACTTATTTTTATTTTTTAAAATAATTTAATTTTATATAAATGAAAATTTATTGAAACATATTTTCAAAAATGATATATACAAATTTTGTTTTTGATTTAATATTACAGAAATTACTTAAATCTAAAATAATACAACAAACAAAGTTAAATTGAACAACGTACCATAACATATAATAATGCAAAATAAGAAAATGAGTAACCCTACAATTATTACTTCCAGAGATATTGGAAAGATATACAAATTTTCATATTGGCCGGAGCAAAGGAAAAAGTCATTGCTTGAAAGGGAAGATACAAATATTATATGTAAATTATGTATACATTTTGATTCCTTTATTCTCACAATATAACCATGCTTGCCGTCATTGAAGGTTTCAAGATGAGCTTCTGATGTAATATAAAAAAAGTAAATGTTTTGAACTTAAGGCCGATCGGTTATTGGGAAAAATTATCAGGAAAGAACAACAATACTTAAAGCGGTAGAAGTTATAGTACTATTTCGGAAATTACCATATTTCCTCATCAGACTCCTTTCTTCTTGGCTTCTGCGGGAGTGGAACCCACAACATTATGCCGGCATCTAAACGCACTCAGCTAAGCTTACGCTGTGTGTACTGTTGTTATTTTTCCTGTTTTCCCTTCACCCTATATAAAAAATGTAAACCCCCTTAATAATTTTTCCGACTTCTTCAACGTCTGCTATGAAAAAATGCTAAGACCAGGCCATACCAATCTCACACACTCACCCTTCATTAACAAGGAGCTCCCAACAAGTAAATTTTGCAGAAACGCCAATCCTTTTGAAATTCAATGTAAAGCATACAAAAAAAACATTAAACTAATTTTCAACTTTTGAAAAAAAATAAAATAAAATTGCTAATTGAGAAACAAACAATTTAAACTCATCTTAGGATGATATCCCTAAACTTATAATATTTAGTTTAAAATAATTTTAATAACGTTTAATGAATTTTAAATGTCGTAATCAATATAATGAAATCAAAAATGAGTGTGGTAAAATAATGTGACTTATAAACATGATTCAATTATTAAAGGTTAGGTAATTCGGAGTATGGAAAACGGTTTAAAATTTGTTTCCCTTTCTTTAAAAGTAAATAACCTTTTTGTGCTCGATCTTAGTATTACCGAACTTAATTTCGGACAAAGATTGAAAATACTAAACTAGAGAAGACAAATCTTATATTAAGTATAATATTTCTGAGTACTAAATACTATAATCGAGAACATGTAAACTTAAAAAACTATGTTTAAATCTTCTCCAAATAAGATTTATATGCTTAATTCAAGTTATGTTTTAACTTAATTGAAATTCTAAAAATATATCAAATCAAGTTTGAATCGTAGTTAGATTAAGAAATAGTTCATTTCAAACCCAAATCAAGTTCACTTTTCATCAAAATTTAAGTCCAAAATAAGCTTAAAATTAGCTTGCGATTCTTAAATTAAGGTCAAAAAATCTCAAATTAAATATGAATCGTTCTTGAATAAAGTATGAGCACTCTTTATTTAAGTAGCCTTGGAACTTAAATTAAGACCTTGAAAATACTATATTCAGTATTTTTTCTGAATTATGAAAAAATAAAACACCACGAATATTTTATTTTAAACATGCTTTATTTTTTATTCATTTACTTAGTTCGTTTTTTAAATATATTTTATTCTAACATATGTCTTATTATTGTTTAATGGATATACATACATAAATACAATGTAGGAATAAAAAAGTCTATTATATTTATAACTTCCATTTTATCATCTTTTTTCCCAATTTCGAGTGCATGAAAATGGCGCTGAAATTTTACAATTTCAATTTTTTGGCGAAGTACGTATATATTTTTTTCACAAACAATAAATAATGTAATTTTATATAATTCAAATTGTTCCACATTTTTACCAATGTAATAATTAGATTTATATAATGTGCCCATGAAATTTATTTCCTCACATACATTGCATTCTTCAAAGTTAATATAAATGTCATATGCAATTATAAAAGGAAAATAATCTTCTTTAGTTATGTTTGTTGAGTTGTATGCTATATATTAAAAAATGGGTTCAAAAGACATTTAACGGTCAATTACAAATTTAGAAAACTGTATACACGACTTAATGGCTTCTGTATATGGTGGATTGACGTGGGAGGTTATATTATGAAAATATATTTTACCTTGTTTGTGTTTTGCCTTAAAGCGCATACACCACACGAACTTTAAAGGCTAGCTTTTGGATAGTGGACAAGGAAATGATGGTTTAGGTTTTAATGGACCGTATAGTTTTGTATAAAGTATGTGATGGTTTTCTATTAAACTCTTAAGTTTTATTAAGTCAACTTCTTTATAATTAGACCGAAAAAGCAAATCGACAACATCTAAAAAAATTAAAAAAAACTGCCAATGCTCATTATCTGGAGGTATTAAATAGGCAATCATTAATGGTAAAAAATGTATAAAACACTTAATTTCACTGGCTGCCATTGTAATATTATACGCAGTTAGTCGTTTGACATCTAATAGAATGGATATATTTTTAATATCAGTTTCACCATATTGGAATAATTGTTTTCATCCATTTAGATCTGATATAGAAATTACACTAGAATTAAGCAGTCCTAGTAATACATTGCAAACATAGTCATTACTAATACCCTCATATACATCATGCATCAGATCAAACACAAAATTATCCCTTACACAAAAACTTGGTAAATTTAGAAAGATACATTCATTTTTTATACCTGTTTCTTTATAGTTATTTGCTAGTAAATCATTTTGATAGGAACTTTCGTTTCTTAAATTTAAAAATTTTTCCAAACTTTCATATTTTAAATCCTAAAACAGAATTAACTGCCAAATTGTAACCAACAATTGAACCCAAAACAAATTTGATTTTTCAAATGTCTTTTCCATTTCGAATTTCAATACCTTTTTCTAAATATTTTAGTTCTTGTAGTATTCTTGCATATGATGCTCATTGAGCTAAAGAAAATTTGAAATGGGCTTGCACTTATTACGCAAAATAGGCATTGGAGTTAACTTTAAACATTTATTTTCTTTAACATTACATTTTTTCTTAAGATGACTTCTTTCTAAGTGAACACGAAAAACTTTAAAGTTTGCAAACATTTGATTGCAATTATTTTGAAAACATTTCAAATTTAATGACCAATTTTCAAATGATTCACCAAAGATCTGGGTGTAATACATGGTGAAATTATATACAGGTGATGTCAGCTTGAATTCACCAAATGACAGACTGTCTTTATTGTGGCATGCATTTTAAAAGTAGTAATAAGGGGAGAAAATAAGTCCAGGTCTAAAAAATTATTTAAATTCATGTTAATGGCTTGCATAAGATTCGCGTATGTATATTTTTATCCACAAATCGAAATAAAAAAAATACACATGTACATGTAAAGTTCTAACCGGGCTCTTCAGGAAAAACTTAATATTGTTTTTTACAATTTCTAAGCTAGCGTATTTATATACGGATCGAATTAGCCAATGTTCTGCCCTTATGTGGGTAGATATGTAAATATTTTGCTGAGTGAAGAAGAAAGCAGTCTCTAAGTTATGATTTGTGAAGGAATTTGGAGGCGATTCCTCACTGCTTATTTCATCTTCCTTAAACAAACCAACTACAAACAAGACCAACTGATCTGCCGCTATTTAACGGGTTCAAAGCCTGGGAGAAGTGGTTATGAAAAATAAATTTAATTAATTTAATAAAAAGAAGTCTGATGAGGAAATGTGGTGATTTCCGAAATAGTACTATAATTTCTACCATTAGAAAGCTGTTGTTGTTTTTTCACAAAAATCTTCCATAAACTGGCCTTGAGCTCAAAAAAAATTGTAAAATTAACATTTACTAGGCCAACAGAAAATTAAAACAAACATTTATATGCAAGGATGAGCACGCCTTAAATGGATTCTAATATTAAGTAAATAACTTTAATACAGAATTTGCAAATAAAAACACAAACAACAACCACACAAACAAGTTAAATAGCGGCAGATCAGTTGCTCTTGTTTGTTGTTGGTTTGTTTAAGGAAGATGAAATAAACACAGCAGCCAACTCGGCTAGCGTAGCACAATATCTAGCGTATTGGCTCTGCAACTCCGAGTTCCCGGGTTCAAAGCCTGGCAGAAGTGGTTATGGAAAATAAATTTAATTAATTTAATAAAAAGAAGTCTGATGAGGAAATGTGGTGATTTCCGAAATAGTACTATAATTTCTACCATTAAAAAACTGTTGTTGTTTTTTCACAAAAATCTTCCATAACTTGGCCTTGAGCTCAATAAAAATTGTAAAATTAACATTTACTAGGCCAACAGAGAAATAAAACAAACATTTATATTAGAGATATTAAAAAAAAAACCTTACTTACTTACTTAAATAGCGCGTCGCCCGCCTAAGGGCTGGAGCTATTTCATTCATTCGAATGACGTGACCTAGCCCTCGGAGCCGCTGATTCTTAATTTGCTGCACTATGTCTAAGCCCATGTAGAGCTCGTACAGCTCATTGATCCATCGTACGCGGTATTCGCCGTCGCAAAGACGCAAAGGTCCATAAATCTTTCGAAGAATCTTTCTCTCGAACTTTCCAAGAGCCCTCTCATCTGATGTTGTCATCGTCCATGCTTCTGCGCCATTCAATAGGACGGGCATTATGAGAGACTTATAGAGTATGGATTTTGTCCGTCGAGAGAGGACCTTACTGTGCAATTGCCTACTCAGTCCGAAGTAGCACTTGTTGGCAAGAGAGATTCTGCGTTGGATTTCAAGGCTGACGCTGTTATTGATGTTAATGCTGTTTCCTAAGTAAACGAAGTTCTCTACTTTTTCTAAGTTATAACTGTCAACAGTGATGTTTGATCCCAGTCGTGAATGTGCCCTCATTCACCTTCAGACCCATTCGCTTCGCTTCTCTATCCAGTTTGGAGAAGACAGAACTATCTGCGCGGTTGTTAAGACCGATGATGTCAATGTCATCGGCGTACGCCAGCAATTGCGCACTCTTATAAAAGATGGTGCTGACCAATTTAGTTCTGCGGCTTGAATTATCTTCTCCAGCATCAGGTTAAAGAAATCGCACGACAAGAGTCACCCTCTCTGAAACCTCGTTTGGTATGAAACGGCTCGGAGAGGTCCTTTCCAATACTGATGGAGCTGTTGGTGTTGCTCAACGTCATTTTACATAGCCGTATATTATAAAAATAATTAGTTCTTATATTAATTAATGTAATAATATACAAATTTGGTTAATAAATAATATTAACATTGTTATAATTTATTATTATAAATACTTATATATACTATGCTACTGTTATGTATTAATTAGTTTTTATAATATATTATTATTAAAATATTGTATCAGTAACAATATTAAAATGTAATCTTAATTAATGTTATTAGTATGTGTTATAAATAATTACTGTTAATAAAAACAATTATAGTTTATGTAGTAATAAAACATTTACCTGTGTAAGTTGTGGCTTTGCACTTAATTAAAAGTTGTTTGCAATAATCGTTTGTTATGTTCTCATCGTAAAATTTCATCAGATTTTTCTTAAAGTCATCCCATTTATAAAAAAGTAGATGGCTTTTCAAAGGATACATTATTTGAAAATGAATTTCAATCTGAAATTAAAAATTTAATGGGCTTAAATCGCAAGCAAAATTAATTTTTGCAAATGTTACCAATTCCCCACCCTTGGCATTATACAATTTTGACCAACTTCTTAAAAATGCGACGCCATCCAGCTCCTTTAGTTCTTTTTGACGTACGTAAAAAGTTTACTTCCATTTTTCACGTACCTCTTTCCAGTCAGAGCAATATATATTCAACGATGTTTTTGCATTACATACAAAATTGTCTTCTTTTTCTGTCGCGTTATCACCAAATGTTGGTTTCTTGTTCCTCCTGTACTGTATTTAGCAAACATTTTCTACAGAAATTAATATCATTTGTAAAAGTTCACAATGAAAGATTGGAAGAGTTTGTTCTTGAGATATTACGTACTTTCATAGACTTCTTACTGGAAAAATTTATGATAACTTCATCCAAAGCAAGAGAAAAAACTATTAAATATAGCTTCTTCAATTATGATGTTAATCAAATCTTCACGGTGAGAATTGAGAAGCTTTTTGTTCTGTTCCTCGAATACAACTATGGCTAGTCCTTTAGAACTTTCGTTTAAAGTGCTAGTTAAGTCCTAAAAATTGTATAGAGCATACTCGTATTAAAGTATACTAATGTATGTACATATATATGTACATATAAATTAATTTACTAACCTTATTCAAAACAAACCTCGGAGAGTCTGGAGCAGACGGTAGTGATGGGCTGTTACTATTAAGCCAGGTTTGTACGTTTGATACCATTGATAAAGTGTCTTCATCGATTCCAAGCTATTATTAAATAAATATAAAAAACATTAAATTTGTTTGCAGTCATTTTAGGTCCTTAAAAGATACCTTTTGTTTTCTACAGGCAAAGATTTTTTCTCTCTACTCCACTCTTAACCCTAGCGAAGGTACTGCTTCCACAAAGTCATCTTTTTTCGTAAATTGCAAACTTTTATAAGTAACATTGGCTGCAAAACAACACAGGTTCATATCTATAAACAGTTTACGCAGTTACACAACTATGCACATTCACATATGCCTATGTTACCGGCGACGGTACAAAAACACTAATGTCGTAAGTACGGCAAAATCAATTCCATGTCAAAGCATTTAATTAATTCCTCTAGTTCAGTCTCTTGCTCTTCAATTGAATAATTTTTATTGATATTTTCACTTTCGACACTCATTCTATCACTTTTAACTTTAACAAATTGCATACAGGAACTAAATTGATGCGCACTTAAATTTTACCACAAAGCCTACTTATAAGTCTTCTAGAAAATGTCAGAAGGAATGCAAAATTAACTGTAAATTTAATTTGAACTCCTCTCTTTCCTCTGATCGGCCTCATATTATGTTCGCTTCATCGTGTTTGAGCGTGTTCTCGTTCTCTATTAAATTTTTGTTGTTGCCGCTTAGCACGAAAATTTTTCGGCGAAATCTGTCGGGATATGCTGCTCATTCATATGTAGATGAGGCCATTACTACAAACAAGCGAGAGGTAGAAGTTACAATGTGTAATGGGCCGTAAACACACAACTTTCCTCTCTTTACTTGACAATTCGAAATTTAACAACAAAGCATGAGGTGTAGAAGGTTTGCTACATACAACGCTTTGAAAGTTTCTGCGTTAGATGTTTGTTTTGAATTGTTATTTGTATCTATTCCGATTATTTTGTTTAATAAAAGAATAAGAAGTGCGTTTTACTGATATAATTAAGTGGTAGTTATGCTACTTATGTATGTTTGAATGTAGCGAGTGTAATAAACTATATAAAGGCCGAGCATATTACGACAAAATAAATAAAAACCGATCCAGGGGAGTTTAAAAAACAGTTGAGGGTGGTTACCAAAGAGGTGATTTGCTATTTATTCATATTTCTCTTCTTTTATCTTTTCAAAAGTAATTATACACGCAAAAACTATGAAATACTAGTAAATTTTCTAAATCGTGTGTATATGCACGCAGAAATAAAATGGAAATGTAAACAGTTGGTTGTCAAAGTGTACAAAAGTTGAGAGTTCACCATGATTTTGCTTTGTTTTGCTTTGCTTTACTTTTCTCGCCTTGTATTTAGCATCAAAGCGAAACTCTGAAGCAAAGCAAAGCGAAAGTCTTATGTGTGTGGCCCTTTAGTGTGCTTGCTTATTTGCATACTGTCACGTTCTCATTGATAAACTGCTGACAGACGGCCAAGGTTATCTATTAAGTAGCCTTGATCTGCATTAACTCATGCATAAACCTCTTCCAAATGCGCATAAGCACTCGTAGATATGCACGAAAATTATGTGCATAAGTACTGAATATTATGACTTCAATATGACAATACTGCCACTTTTGACAGTAAATTACTATTGTGAACGAGCAAAATGTCTACAGCTGTTGTCAAAAGTATTTATTATTAAAAATAACTGCAAATATTAGCAAATTAAACCAAATTATAAATTAATATGCATTTTTTTGATTTGTTTTGGCTTTGGAGGATATGAATTTATGCAGTCCGGTTTTCGCAAAAATCCACGCCAATGTCACCAACAGTACTGCATCCTATAGACTTGCAAAATTTCTATATTCAAAAGCGAACAATGAGATAGCCGCCCTTTTATGAAGTGGAATACATATTTCTTTTCCACAAATTCTGCGAAATGCATTTGTCTTAAAATTAAAAACTTTCTTTGAAACGATCTTCGTCCTTTGAAGGCCCGTCTCGTTCCCAAAAGTAGCTATAGCGATCATTCATGGAGGAGTGCATAAATTATTTATATCGTTACAGCAAATAAAATATACTCACACATTTGCACAACTTCCTTTCTCTAATGTTGAGGAGTCTAACCACACGATGCTTTGGCATCCTGCTAAGAATTACGTTTCTTTCAATGTAATGGTTATTTTGATTTTATTAAACAACTTTTAGATAATAATTTTAAGCTTACTTTAATTCGTAATGATTTTTTTTGTCATTTAATTAGCTGCCATTCTTATTTTCCCTAATTTTCATTTTGAGTTCGATTTCGTTCGTGAAATCAGATGTAATCGAAATGCAGATAAGTGTCGTCTGTCAGGCATAAAATATTATGCAGATATACATATGTCCCATATGTGCATAAGTACACATGCTCACTCTCACAACCTGGCTGCTAGTAACGAAACAAAATATGAGCTTATTCGTACTCATAATAAAAAGCATCATACCTGGTTTGAGTACGAAATTCTCATTTCAAGAATGCAATATTTAGATTCCATATACTTAAATTTGTTCTTATTTTTAGGCCGACATTTTTCCCTCAGTGTAGTAGTAAAATGTTATTGATTTTGCAAACATTTAAATTTACAAATACAATAGTTGCGCTTACTAAATATAATTATGTACTTATTTTTATGATTTTATGGTATAAGGCAAAACTATTGATATCAGGCTTATTCTTAATATTAAGTTGAGCTCCTTGACTGTAAAATTAACAAAAGTTCCTTTCCGATAAATAGTGAGTAGAGTTCATCTCTGGATGTTCTAGATTATACCAATATCTAGAGTACCATGTTCGTACGAAAACCACAATAATTCGAAAATTAAGAGAGACAGTTTTTATATATAACAAGAAAAATTAATCAAACTTCATAACTCAACAGCTTAGTACCTATAAATGCGTGTTTTTAGCATTTGGATGATTATTATGTCACATTATTTTAAAATTATTTATACCTATTTCTTCTAGAAATTACAAAACTTTCCACTCTGTCAAATCGAACTTATATGCGCGTGAAAAGCATTCATAGAAAAAGCACATCATTCATACACATTTACATTTAATATTTACGAGACGGGGTAATGCTGTCGTTAAAAGCCGGATTTGAACTTACTATCTATGTATGTGCACATGGGAACCAAAGAGTGTAGCCTGTTACTACGTACAATTTTTGTTTAATAAGCAACACGGTTTGGATACCATTTGACAAAAAGTGAGCGAGCTAGCTGCTTAGTTACCAAATCTTTCATAATTGAATCATGACTTTTATATCCATTTCCAAAATTAGAATCTTTCACAAACTATTTATTTATGATAAAAATGTTAGTACTTATGCAAAGGTTACATTCACTTAAACTCTAAATTTAAATCGAAAATAATGATTCTACCCATTGCGGCAATACAAATGCTGAGGAGTGTACATTATTAGAATAATATTTTAAGTTCATTTCAGACAATTCTTTTTCGGTAAATTTTCTAATTGGTGATTTTAAATCTTTGTTTAAATCAAGACACCCAATGATAAATCCAATATGACCACATGGATATGTTGGAACATTTGTGTGTGCATACGCTACTGTTGGAAAATGCATTTTACAACCATCAAGTGTGTTCTTCACATGCTCACTGTCCAGCCAATAACTACCTCCTTGTGAACACACAATACCACCTGGCCGCAGAGCATTTTTCATCAGTTCATAGTAACTTTCTTGAAACAGGGACTGTGCAGGACCAACTGGATCTGAGCTATCAGTTATAATTACGTCAAATTCATTTTTATGCATTCTCATGTATGCAAATCCATCTCCAATAGTAAGTTTAAGCTTAGGATTAGTAAATCCACTGGCCAGTGTCGGCAAGTATAGTTTTGACAGCTCTACTACTCTTTCATCAATTTCCACCTGATGAATTTCTTTTACCAAAGGATGTTTCGCCACCTCTCGCGCAACGCCCCCATCCCCTCCACCAACAATGAGCACTTTTTTTGGATTTAAGTGACTATTCAAGGGAAGAAATGATATCATTTCTTGGTAGGAAAATTCATCCCGCGTCGTACACTGGATTATTCCATCTAAAACAAGACATTTTCCATATGTTGCTCTGAAAGATACAAAATTATTTAAGTTATAAAGAGAAAATTTCATAAACGTCCGAGGAAATAGCTATGTATGTACATGTTAACATAATAATAATAATCCCAACGGTTTTTAAACTCCATTCCCGCCCAACCGACGCGAGAGCGCATCCGCATGACGCACGGATTTAACTTTTTTTAAAGTATTTGTAAAAGTGTTTTTAAGCAAAATTAAGAGTGTAATCCATCATCTATTGAGAGTACAAAGTAGTCTTTATGCAAAAAAGTGAGTCGGAAATATCAAAGGAACCGGAGCTAAAGTTTAAGTCCTGGCATAAACAACGGAGTGGCTCGTTTAATTCAAAAATATTTTTGCAAGGTTTCAGAAAAAGAGGTAATACCTGGAAATTCGGGAGGGAACGGTCCACTTCGGCCAGAAGAGGTGGGCTAGACGTCAAGCCTGTCAGTAACTTGACTAAATATATTAACATTTCTCTGCGACTAGCAAGCGTAGGAAGATTAATAAGTTCTAAACGATTAATATAGGGTGGCAGGTTATATTCGGAATCCCAGCGAAAATTTCTTAAAGCAAAAAGAAGAAATTGTTTTTGAATTGGCTCTATCCGGTCAGAATAAACTTGATAGTGAGGGTTCCAAACGATGGAACCATTTTCTAGTATTGGCCTCACTAACGTTGTGAAAATAGCTTTCGTAATGTAAGGGTCACTGAATTCTTTTAAACATCGTTTTACAAACGCAAAAACACCCTTCGCTTTGTCGGTACATCATAACATAACTGGGCACCTATGGAATAATGTTATTTATTGCCCTTATATTGTCACGTAAAAATAACAAGCAGTTTTAGAAAACCCGCTTTTTTTCTTTACAAAAGTTTTTATGTTAAGAACGATCAGTGTACGAATGACTAATGAAAAATTTTTATTGTGTAAAGGATATCTGGTAGACATATTAAGTTTCTAGCAAAATGTTAAAATTTGATTTTTATCCCTCGCTTTTGCTTTTACCATTTACTAGCTATTACCTTTGCTTCTGGTTCGGTAACATTTACAGCGCAACACTAATGGTTCAGTTATGCATACTTAGCATTACTTATACTTAGGGCCGGTATTACAATGCATTTTTAAGTCGAACTTAAGTCTTGTTAAAGATTTTGCGTTTCACCAACCAAATCTTAAGCTCGACTTAAGTTGGACTCAAGTCGCCGAATTTCTTGTCTTAAACTGATCTTCTTTCTGCGAACATCTGATTATTGTTTGTCAAATAAAATTGTAAAGGCCTAAATACAATTAATTCAAAAAATCTAAGAATTTTCGAAATATGGAATTTGATTGGAGTAGTGATGAAGACAGTGACTTAAAGTACGAGGAAGCAGTAAATGTTATTGTATTAAGAGAACTAAAGTAATTTCAATTGTAATAATGCTTGGAATGTCATTAAATTGATAATATCGAATTAAAGCATAAGACTACCAGGTATGTGTATCCTTTATTATTTCCAAAGAAACATAAACTACTTTAATTTGTCTCAGGAACCATGCGTTATGTCTGCAGAGTACGTCTTTATTAACATATTGTCTCCCGAGCCATAACATACGAGTTTAGGTCACACGCTATAGCATTGTTGAGAGAAAATTTATAAAAATTCGACAAAGAGAAAAAAAGACAGTGTCGAAATTTAGCTTGCCCCTAGATTATCCACCAAGTCAATCCAGCGAAATTGCTTCTTCTCTTTGTATTTTAAATTTTGTTTAAATTAAATAAATACATTTCTGTAATATTTGAACTTGAAAACACTTTTTTAATTAACCGCACACAAATCTATTTATATGAGTTACTTTCTATTTGCACAAATTTCAAAATATGGAAAAACAAAGCAAAGTCTTGTGGTGCTACCATATTTCTAAATTAATTATTTTCCCTACTTAAGTCTCCGTGGTGAAACGCAAATGTATGCACAATTTTAAACTGGTCTTAGCTAAGATTTGTCTTAACTAGAACTTAAGTTAGACTTAAGATTGGATTGTTAAACCGGCCCTAAAACTTGCAACATACGACCAAAACAGAGCTGAACATCTGGCATCTTCATCAGCTGTCTTTGAGCTGTCATTTTATGTTTCTCTTTCTGTTTAAACTTAACATTTCCCCGTTTTAGTACAGCAATAATATTATTTTGTGGTGATCAATATATGTACATACATGCAAACATGGATACAGAATCTTTACTCGACTTCATTACTTTTAACGTTCTTTGCATCTACAAACGACGAGAGCAATCAATGAGAATCCGTTGCTGGGCAATTCACGCAAACAATAGGGACCGACGACCAAACGGGTATTTTATCAAAGTTTTCCTAAAAGCAAAGGAGGAAGATGATACGTTTTTCGGTTTGACCAAAGCAGGAACGGTGTAAGCAGCTGTCAGTCAAGTTCTAAACCTTACAGTTGCAAAGGCACTGTAGTAGTCTAGTATAAGATCATTAGGGTAGCTCATAAATATATAAAAAGTAAAAAAATATAAATAAAAATATTTACCAATAATATATAAAAGTGAATAAAAGCATAAAATAAAATAAAATAATAATATTAATAAAACTAATAATTAAAAAAAAAAAAAAAAAAAAAAAAAAAAAACTAACAGAATCTTTAATAAAATTTAATAATAATAATTACAATAATCATATTTATACATTCAAATACCTTTTAAATATAAACATAAAAATTAATAATAAAAAAGTCAAAATTAAACTATGAGTGTCAATAGGTCCGATCAGATCAGAGATCAGTGTCGAGTTGGTTATGCTCCTTAATAGATCTGTAACGGGGAAATGGTTTTTGATCGTGGTCTCGAGGGGCTGTCTACATTTTGGACAAGATTGCCAAAAATGCAGCTGCCGGTACGGTGCACCCCAAGGATGAGGAAGACCGCCGTAAGTGCAAGGAGGTGGTGGAAGAGTACAAGAAGCACCTTAACTCAAAACCACCGACAAAAACGGAAGCCGTTAAACGAGGTAGGCAGACACGAAAGACTCCCCCCAGCTGCAAGAACCACCGATGAAACGGCGGTACTGTGAGGTGGCCAGGGATCACTTTCAGGTCGCGCTGGTTGACGAGGTCACAGAGAACGGAAAGCCCGTTCAGGAGAAGTGGGTCGAGATCGAAACAAAACTCTCTAAACGGGTGAGCGGGTACCTGTTTGAGAATCCGGACAACCCTATTCCTGGATTTGACTCAAGTGAGTCTCTCCGGGGTTGCCGGATGTTCAAATGCAGGGATGAGTTCTCAAGGCAGTTCCTCGGCAAGTGCGTAGCCGAGCTCGGCAACGCCTGGAAGGGTTTGAAGGTCAAGCTTATTCCGGCCGCGGAGATCCCTAGAAGACCCAGGGCCCGCATTTGTCTGCCGAAGAAGGCCATGGAGAGCGAGAAGCTAATGCTTCTCCTACAGCGACAAAATCCAACCATACCGATTACAGACTGGGCAGTCATTTGTGCAGAAAAGCCCTTTGAGAGTGCGCAGAGCTCGTCGTACCTTTTGAGGCTCGACAACAAGCTGTTCTTCGGAGTGAGAACAGCAAAACTGAATATCTTCCAATCGAACGAAAGTATTCCGGAGGCAAATGTCGAAGACGCCAACCAGTTGTTGGGTGACATGAGCCTGTAGGGGCACGCCACCGACGACGCTACTCGAAGTGCTGACAAGGTGTTAGCAGGCAACAGAAGTTCAGCAAAAATCGATGAGGTTTGTTCAGGCCAATCTTAGGCATTCTAAGGCCGCCTCGGACCACCTAATTAATGGTCTTCTTTAGGCAGGGAGACATCGACGTCGCCTTGATTCAGGATCCTTGGATAAGGGACCTTGTGGTTAAGGGCCTAAGGGACGCCCACAATAACCTTTTCTACAGCGGGCTATCAGGTAAACCCCGAGCTTCTATACAGGTCAAAAAAAATATTAAAGCTTTTCTATGTTCTATGTGGCTGTCATCAACTTGGAGTTGATGAACACAAACAGCTGCTATATATCATCGGTATACATGGCGCACGACAGGTCGTGCCCGCCACAGGAGGTGATTGCCTTACAAAGGATGGCAGGTGCCAATCCAATATTACTCGGGTGCGATGCTAACGCAAGGCACACGTTGTGGGGCAGCTCCGAAACTAACGACAGAGGTGAGTCGCTATTTAAATTTATTATTAATTCTAAGTTTAGAATTTGCAATAGAGATAGTACCCCCTTCCCTTGTACTCCTGATTTTATAGGCTGGGAAGAAGTTTTAGATTTAACTTTGCTAACCGAGGATATCCTTAAGGTCACAAAGTGGAAAGTATGCGACGATGAAACCCTCTCGGACCACCGTCGTATACTTTTTGAGTTAACCATTGAGGCGGAAATGCCTACTCCCTTTAGGAACCCTCGGAAGACAAACTGGGCCTTTTCCAAAATATGTCCGCTAAAATATGGTAAGAAGGCTCGTACACCTTGGTGGAATGAAGAACTCAAAGAGCTCCGTAAGCAAGTGAGAAGGGCTTTCAATGATGGCTACAGTACTAAAGCCTGGGACCGTTACAAACCTATTTTAAAAAAGTATAAGAAAGCTATCCGAGAAGCCAAGGAGGTATCCTGGAGAGAATTCTGTGAATCCATTGAAAATACCAAGGAATCTGCCAGACTGAGTAGAATTCTTGCTAAGGGACACTCCCACCCAACATATATAAAAAGACCAGATGGGTCTTGGACAGAAACGGCTGGAGAGTTGTTGGACATTCTGCTTAGTACTCTCTTTCCAGGGTGCAGGGCAAGCGAATTAGAATCGGTCTTGGACCCGAACCCTTCGCGAACTCCCCCCAGCGAGCTCTTGGATGAGCTACTGGACAAGGAAAAACTAAAATTTGCTATCTTTAGCTTTTCACCCTTTAAATCGCTGGGAATGGACGAAATACTTCCAATTATGATTCAGAAAGCCTCAGAGGTTGTCGTCCCGGTCATGTTGGCAATTTTCAGAGGGTGCGTATTACTGAACCACGTCCCCCTAAACTGGAAAAGAATAAAGGTAATTTTCATTCCTAAAGCAGGGAAACGAGGTCACGACAACGCTAAGGATTTCAGGCCAATTAGCCTGATGTCCTTTGTACTGAAAACTTTTGAAAGACTTCTAGACCTATACATTATAGATAACACCTCCTTTTTATCACACTCACAACATGCGTAGCTGAAGGGGAAGTCAACGGAGACAGCCCTGCACTAGGTGGTGCGCACAATTGAGAGTTCACTGTACTTTAAACAATATACTATGGCTTCCTTTATAGATATCGAAGGGGCCTTCAATAATGTCAGCATAGATTCAATACAGGAGGCACTGGTGGTAGCAGGAATTGACCACTGCGACCGCTCATGGATAGTGTCGCTGCTAAGGAGCAGATAAATTTATGCAAATCTCGGATCCCAAGATAGAACCGTATATGCGGTTCTCTCGCCACTACTGTGGCTCATGTGGCTGGGGAATCAAAGTAGTAGCTTATGCAGATGATGTTGCAATACTGGTATTGGGGAAATTTCTTCCGGTCATCAGGGAAATTGTGGAGAGGGCTTTACAGGAGGTGGACTCCTGGGCCATAAACTGTTCGCTTAGGGTGAACCCTGAGAAAACGGACCTGATGCTCTTCACAAACAAAACAAAACTACCTTACTTCACTAAACCTAAGCTCCGAGGGACGGAACTTGATCTGTCAAATAGGGTGAAATACCTTGGAGTCATTCTGAACCCAAAGCTTATTTGGAGACTGAACATCGAGGAGCGTGTAAGGAAGGCCTCGGTGGTTCTCCACGCCACAAAAAGAATGTTAGGCAATAAATGGGGATTACAACCAAAGATTATGCACTGGATGTACACAGCGATAGTCCAACCCATACTCTCATACGGGGCGCTGGTATGGTGGCCAGCTCTCACCAAAGATTATGTCGTCAAGAAACTTTGAAGAATTCAAAGGTCAGCAGCTACTGGTGTAACGGGTGCAATGAGTTCTTGCCCAACGGATGTCTTGAACGTACTACTCGACTTATTACCAATAGATCTTTTTATTGAAAAATCAGCTGCTAACAGTGCCATTAGGTTACATGCATTGGGGTTCTGGAAAGAAAGGCCGACGGGGTATAGCACCATTCTTGGTAGAATCCCAGCTGAGATTAAGGCACTGCCCACTGATTACATCCTGCCGAAATCTTACGTTAGCCGCACAATCCAGACTAGATTCCCTAGCCGTAGAGACTGGACTCGCGGAAGAGTCAGATTACAGGATGGTCTGCCAGTCTACACGGACGTATCAAAGATGGAGTGCGGGGTAGGTGCGGGGGTTTTCATTGAGCAGCATAACCTGAAGATATCATACCGTCTACCAGACTAAGCAAGCGTATTCCAGGCTGAAACGTTTGCAATAAAGTAGGCGATTAGGTATGTTGAGAGGAATGCAACAGCGGGTACGCGAGTGAACATTTTCACAGACAGCCAAGCTGCCATTCAAACACTCTCTTCTACTTCGGTCGGTTCTCAACTCGTAGATGAATGTAGGAGAGAGATGGCTTCAATCTCCAGCGAATACGAAATTACCTTGATATGGGTCCCGGGGCATAGGGACATTTATGGAAACGAAACTGCGGATGAACTAGCCAGGTGTGGTTCTGCACTGGATACGTCCAACGCGGTGAATTAGGCGTCTCGCTTAGAGAAATCAAGGGCAGAATTGCCGATATCTACCACCGAAAAGCTAATCACAGGTGGAGTAATACAGGATCGTACAGGATTACCCGGCAGGTTTGGGTGTCTTATGATCCGCTTAAAGCAAAGGCTCTTTTAGAAATAAGCAAAGAAAACATATACAAACTTACAGCTGTTTGGACAGGGCACTGGCCTATAGGAGTACATGCTGAAAGGATAGGCATACCCTTTAACCGGTTCTGCCGAAGCAGTGAAGACCCAGGCTCAAAGGAGACAGTTGAGCATTTTATGTGCGAGAATAAAGTTAAAGACCCTTGGCAAACCATTCCTGCAGAGTTTTTTAGAGTGCAGCAGCTTCTCTTTGTATGATATATTGCGATTCAATAAAACCGCCAAATGGCTGTAGGTTGCACGAGATGTGGAATCAAAATGGCATACTTGCTAATTGTTTGCCACCAGGGTGGCAATCCACTCTAACCAACCAACCAACCAGTACTGCACGAAAAACAATACGCGTATCTTCTCAGACTTCTCCGAAAGCTACTATGCGAAAAGGCCCAGTACAGGGGAGAAAAGGTAGTTCAGCAAGGTAGAGCAGTGCCAACCGAAAAAGAGAGAAAAACAAATGGCCTTCTTGAAGTACCTAAAATTAGGGAAGGACCCCAGTGGACGACAATACAGTCCAAAAGAAAACATATAAAGCGAGTACGCCCTGATGCACTAATTATTAAAAGTAACTGCGGGGGATCGTATGCAGACGTGCTAAAAATAGTAAAAAGTGATCCACAGCTGAAACATGTTGGTAGTATGATAACAAAAGTCCGAAAGACTGTTAGTGCGGATCTTATTCTACAATTAGCAAAACCCACGGATGCGCACACTAAGGAGCTACAAAGTGCGGTTGAGTCCGCGCTAGGTGAAAATGCCTCGGTACAAACGCTAGCAGCTGAAACGGCGATTGAAATAAGAGACTTGGACGAAATAACAAGTAAAAAAGAGCTGTGTACCGCTTTGGAGCAAGAGTTTGACGGAATACAGTTTGCCGAAACTAGCGTAAAGTCACTAAGAGGTGCCTATTGCGGCACTAAAACAGCCACACTATTGCTTCCAGTCCCAGTAGCAAACAAACTACTAGCAGTCGGTAAAGTGCGAGTTGGTTGGGTAATTGCCCGTATACGCGTGAAAACACAGCCAATAAAATGCTTCAAATGCCTCGAGTTTGGCCACTTATCTAGAAACTGCAAAAGTTCGGTTGATGTGAAAAATATATGTTTTAATTGTGGAGACCCGAACCACAAAGCTGCCGAGTGTAAAAAAGAATTAAAATGTGCAATATGTTCAAGAAGAAATGCGCCAGCGAAGCACAGAACCGGTGGCAGAGAGTGCCCATCTTATTTAGAGGCGTTAAATAAGGCACGGGCATAATGAAATTCCTGCAATTAAATCTAAACCATTGCAAGGCTGCGCAAGAGCTTCTGGAGCAAAAAAAAAACGACATATCAATACTTTGTGAACCGTATAAGATCGGTAGAACCCCACTGTGGGCTAGTGACACTAACGGGAAATCAGCGGTATGGAGCTGTGCTAAAACGCCGATTGCGATTGCGCAATTAAAAGCGAAACCATGCTGCGTTTGCGTTAGAATATCGAAGTTATTTTTATATAGTTGTTATATACCGCCTAGTTATAGCCTTACTGAATTCGAAACCGCCTTAGACGGTCTGGTAAGCGACGCGAGAGCCACATCACCAGTGATATTTGCAGATGACTTTAATGCATGGGCCCGAGAATGGGGCAGCCGACGAACAAACGCCAAAGGAAGGGCTTTGCTCACATCATTATCAATGTTAGAAGTTACGCTTGTTAATACAGGCGATAAGTTTACCTTCGAAAGAGAAGGAAGAGGGTCCATTATCGATCTTACCTTCGTTAGCAATACAATCTTTAGACGAACTTCGTGGCAAGTAAGCGAAGACTATACGCATAGCGACCACCAAGCTATCATATTTTCGATAAAAAACGATGTAAGGGTACAAAATATCTCGAGTGTAAAACCAGTTGGCTGGAAGCTGCATACATTAGATGAAGAAGGTCTTAAGGTGATGGTAACTCATATAATCCTCCCAGAAGGAGCGATAAATTTGGCACACCAACCAATAAAGGGTATTAAAGTAGCATGCGACGCCTCGATAAGGAGAAAATCTGCATCTTCCCCACGCTCACCAGTGTATTGGTGGAACGAAGAGATTGCGCACTTACACCGACAATGTAACAGCGCAAGGTGAAACTACCAGAGGGCCAGAAATCGAAGCGCAAATTTTGCGGTGCAGCAAAGAGAATATAAAGAAAAGCGCACGTCGCTGAAACGGGCTATAAAAGCTAGCAAAACGAAATGTTTTCGAAGTCTATGTGACAGCGCATATAAAGACCGCTGGGGTTTAGCATTCAAAGTCGTAACCAAAAAGATAAAAAAGTCATTACAACCGAAAATTTCATGCCCTAGAGAGTTGGCAAAAATAGTAAGCGCACTTTTTCCAGCCCAACCACCCTTTGACCGGGAAACATTCCCCCCTACAGAAAACGAAACGCCCCCAGTTACGGCAGAAGAAGTTTTAATAGCCGTTAAAAGCCTAAAAGAAAAAAAGGCACCAGGTCCTGATCTTATCCCGAACCACATATTGAAAATAACTGCAAATACCAACACCGAAGCGTTTGTACGCACGTATAATGAATGTCTTAAAGAAGGAATATTTCCACCAATATGGAAGCGTCAACGACTGGTACTTCTATCAAAGGCCGTCAGCTTACCGCCCAATATGCATGCTTGACACATCCGGAAAACTGTTCGAACGAATTTTAAGCAATAGGCTGATTACAGAAATATAAGCAGGGGGAAACCTCTCAGAAACGCAGTGCGGCTTTAGAAAAAAGAGATCAACAGTAAGCGCGGCTATGCTTGTTAAGAAGCTGGCAGAAGAAGCGATAAGTGGAGTAAGATGGAAAGGCGGATCTAAGAAATATTGCCTGGTCATGACACTTGACGTTAAAAATGCCTTTAATTGCGCTAGCTGGAAGAAAATTGTCGAAGCTTTACGTGGTTTTCAAGTATCAAGATATTTGCGAAAAATAATAGGTAATTACTTGGAAGATAGAGACCTAGTATATGATACAGACGAAGGCAGCAAAGAGTATAATATATCCGGACGAGTCCCTCAAGGATCCGTCCTTGGACCATTGCTCTGGAACATTATGTACGACTACATTCTACGCTTACAAGTACCTACAGGGTCAAAAACTGTTGGTTTTGCGGACGATATTGCGGTGGTTATTGTTGCCAAGCATATAAAAGCCGTTGAGCGAGAGACAAACTTAATGACTGCGCAAATACAGAACTGGCTTGAAGAAAATGGCCTGCAGTTAGCTGAGCAGAAAACTGAAGCAGTGTTAATAAGCAGTAGAAAAATACTAGAGTTTGTTAAAATTAAAGTTGGAGGACATGAAATTGTTTCGAAATCTGCCCTGAAATATCTAGGCATTATGTTTGACGCTAGATTGGTATTTAAGACCCACCTAGAATACGCAGTCGAGAAAGCTGAGAAAGTTGCAGCAGCGCTTTCGAGGCTAATGGTAAATATAGCAGGACCTAAGCAACAAAGAAAACAACTGTACGCTAGCGTAATACGGTCTGTTCTTCTATACGGGGCATCAATCTGGTCGGCGGCGCTTGAAAAAGTTTCGTACGCACGAGAGGTCAGATCACTGTATCGACTTTGGGCTATCCGGGTGTGCAGTGCGTTCTGAACAACGTCCGAAGATGCCGCCCTAGTAGTGGCTGGGCTCTGCCTAATTGAGATCCTGGTAAAAGAGGCTGCGATAACCCCATCGAACATTCCAGAACGTTAAGCGGTGAGGCGAAACTGTTTGCAGTTGTGGCAGAGGAGGTGGAGCGCTACGGATAAGGGACGCTAGACACGTAGACTTATTCCTTCGTTAGAGAAATGGTTAGAGAGGCAACACGGTGAAGGGATTGCCACCTTACCCAAATATTGACAGGGCATGGCTGCTTAAAGTCCTATTTATATAAGTTTAAACATGATGATGACCCTTACTGAACCTTCTGTGCAAATCAGGTGGTTGAAGACGCTGAACACGGTTTTTTTGTCTGTCCGCGGTTTGCAATCTAAAGGGATGACTCGAGCACGAAGTTGGAGAAATCGCTTTCGGTTAAAAACCAGGTAGATACTATGCTCGAGTCTAAAGAAAATTTGTCCGTTGTCTGCAATATGGCGAAGAAAGTCTTAACTAAACTGCGTCAAGCGGAGCAACTCCGCAGAAATTCATAGAAAGGCAATAGGCTGCTCCCCCTCCGCGAAGTAATACCTAACGGTAGTTCCACGGAGCGAGGGAAACGGACCGGGGGTGGGTTTTTAGTGCGGTGAATCGAAAGGCAAGTCCCACCCTTCGGCTTTCAACGCTTTGTGCCACCTCTAGAAAAAAAAATAAAAATGTGTAAGAGGGGTCGTTAACAAGTTCTTCAGCGATTTTTTCTGAATAAGAAAAAAATTTGCAAAATTTCAGTTCTCTTTGGATATACATATACATATCTCGATCGCTTTCGCTGTTACAAGCAACCGCTATGTGAACAAAGCTATAATACCCTTTGCACAAGTGCGCTCGGGTATAAAAAGCATGCATTTCCTTTTTGTTATTTTTTAGGTATCTCGTACACTTGAAACTCCATTTGAAATTATTGCTTCCATGCACAAATTGGGTAAAACCACTGTACGAAATATTGTCTTTGTCACGGGAACATACCTATCAACGGAAAGTACGAGTATGTATATAAATGACGTATGTACATTAGAGGTGTTCTTCGTTGTATGGAGATTTTTTAAATAGTGTTCTAAGTTTACAGAATGGGCTTATTTTTTTCCTTTCCTCTCAAAAATAAATAAAAACCAAGTTTAATTGAAATCGGTTAACGAAAAGTCGACGCGGAAACGACTTGAAAATTTCGCATGTATTTTATATGGTAAAATACCAGTTTTTATATATACTAATTATACATTTCGAATTCTTTTATTAAACAAGTAGTAAAAGGATCTCAAATTTAAACATTTTCTGTATGCATATTGATTTTTTTCCAATATATAATAAATATTTTTTCATAAACTTCTCTACTTGTTGTTGGGAGCTGCGTAGAATATAAAAAAAAATTGGTTTAGCTCAGTTTCCTACAACTATTTTACTATAAATTGGTATTAAACAGCTTCAGTAGAGCTGGGAGCCAGATGTTGTGAACTTCGCAACACTTTTGTTGTTTTAACCTTGAATGTAATTATGTGACTCCATGTGGACTCTGCCCCATTGGAGGAGCTGATGACTAGTTTCGCCATCTTGGGGAGATGCTGTGAAGAGCACGCCATGGAGTTTCACAAGTCATCTTGTGGGTGATGCGCCATCGGGGGTGATGAGCTGAGCATGTTTGGGGACGCAGCTGAGCATGTTATTGTGCAGCCGAATTCATAGATAATTTTTGAATGGAAAATGAAGTCAAGATTGGTGACAGGGGGTCAAAAGAAGAAGAAACCTACATATATAAATTATAATGAAATGAAAAATACTTCAACTTGTGCTTTATGACAAAGTATATTTTAATAAAAAATCACGAAAAATATACATAATATGTTATATATACATAACTATTTATTATATTTTATTCTAGCTAAGTGAAACACAAGCAATGGTAGGGCACTGGGATGGGAAAGTATTGCCAGATCTTATAAATAAAAGTTGAGAGAATTGCAGGGCTTGTTAGCTACAATGGCGACTCAAAATTTCTTGGCGCTCCTAAACTTTTATCTGCCACTGGAGAAAATATAGCTACAGCAGTCTTTGACACACTGAGCAAATGGAATATTTTAGACCGAGTAGAAGGAATGTATTTTGACACCACGTCCACTAATACTGGGCCAATGAATGGATCATGCAAGTATTACCATGCCGTCACCACATTCTTGAAATATACTTGCGTAGTGTATTTGATTTACATTTCAAAGTGAAGCAGGCACCAGAAGTCTCAATTTTTGAAAGATTTGCCAAATATTGACACTTCGTCATTTAAAAGTGGGTTCGGCGATGAGGGTATAAAATCCCAAATAAGCGACGATATCTGCAATGACATCAAACTATTTTGTCGCTCGCAATTACAAACAACTTTTATTCGTGCGGACTACGAATAATTTGTGCGACTAGTGCTTACATTCCTTGGTGACAATGGTGGTCAATTTAAAACACCTGGCGTTACAAGTCATGCACGCTGGGGATGTCAAAGGGAATATATTCCTTAAAAATATTTGTATTTCGTGAACAATTTCACTTGAGCAAATCTGAGATAAAAGGCTTAGGTCACATTTGCGTTTTCTTAGTGCGCCTATATATAAAAGCTAGGTTCAAATGCTGGTATGTGGTATTTGTCAGAGGAAAATGTCGCAATGGCTTTTTTTTATTTCAATGTGTCTGTAGAGGTAAAGAAAAAAATGATAAAAAATCTAAAATCTGAAGAGCCAAATGTTAAGTTACAAGATAGTCGCAAAATAAAAATTTAAGTGCGTTGTTATATTCTGATTTAACCGAATTTGTTTCTAAAAACACTTTTGCAGTATTTAATAAGCATAAGTTGTCAATCGAGTTTTTGAAGTTGGATCCTGAATATTGGGAAACAAACGAGCAATTTCAAAATGGTCGTACACAATTACGGAAATTACTAGTAACTAATGATACAGCAGAAAGGGGTATAAAGCTCATAAAAGATTTCAACACTATTCTTACAAATAAAGAAGAAGAGAAATAGTTTCTGCCTTCAAGAAAGGAAAAAAATAAGCCCATTCTGTACACTTATAACACATTTGGAATTTGACATTTGGAACACGACTAATGTACATAGGTATGCTATGCATATGTATGTATGTACTTACATACATATGAGTTCCACATATGCACATGCACTAACTAACATGTGTACTTATCCAAACGTTCTACGTATGTTCTATGTACTACCCAACTCTAATTACCGCTTAAGACATTTGTTACTCAATAAAGTGAGTCTTCTACCTGCGCTGAGCGTTTATACATATAGGGTAGATCACACACGTTATAAGGTGCCGAAACCTGATTTTTTTTTTTCAACAACAAAAAATATGAAGAAGAAACTGGACCTAACAGTGCAAGGACTCCCTACGGAAGTAGTGTAAAATAATTTATTAAAAATAAAACAAAATGTTAAAACCACCAAAACCTCTGTTAATAAATAATGACCTGGACATGGCACGAGAGTGAACCGAGTGGTTAGAAGCGTACCAATGCTATGCCCTTGCAGCGAATGGCAACCTCGAGGACAGCCCTGTGCAGTTGGCTAATTTTAAGACTGTTCTAGGGCGAGATGGCATTCGTTTAATTAACAATTAAGGCTTGAGCGAGACGCAAAAATCTAATTTAGTTGAAATCAAAAATAAACTAAAAGAACATTTTGTCCCATCGCGTAATAAAACGTACGAGCGGTAAATACACCGTGGCGAATCACGGAATGATTTCGCACCGAGTATTAATAAGAAAATAAAAAACGAAACAGAATATTCTGATTAGTATTCTATAAACTAAATTGGTTTATTGTGTAATTATTGTGGATAGGAATAAATAGTGGAAATATAAATTACAATCGATTTGTTTTACCTTTGGTACGGCGTGGTGGCTGTGGCTGATCCTTGCTGCGTAGTGAAGTAACTTCAAGTGACCGAGTTTTTTAATTTTGAAGGTGATCGGACCGCCAAACAGTGAACTTTCGTTAACTTTCTCCTTAACTTGGTTCACCGTTTGACGGGTAGCAGCGTATATATATGTGTGTGTGTGTAAATCAATAAAGGGATTTACACACTAGGGTTGTACGTAAATTGTTGAGGCGGAAACTCACGCAAACAGTGCGGTAGGGCGGTGAATGTATTTAGGTCGGAAACCTAAACATACCGGCCCCCTTGCGGTACGCAATCGATTTTTAGAATCACGGATCAGCCACCACGCTCGCATAAAGGTTATTAAATTGAACGGTGTCCAAGGGATACTCCTTCCATCTGCCATCCAGTTCCTCTGCGCTGAAATGATATACGGATTTGGAAAGAGAGTACGTGGTTGATCTAAATATAAGAAGGTTCAATGCACTTATCTATTTTTAATATATATATATATTTCATTTTTATTTTTGAATGAAGAGAGTATTTGTACACGCTTTTAAGAATTTATTTTTGGTGGGCGCCAGAGGCGATGAGCCCAAAAACAGTTCCCTGGGCTAGCAGTCCCCCGTATGAAGTTGGCGGAGTCTCCGTCAACATTATGTGTTGGTAGACATCGCAACCCAACGTCAACCTGATCGGTGCAGCCTTGAAAAAATTGGGATCCGCAAGGCGCATTAACCGAAATGGAAGCGCGACTTTTGGGTCCACGTTTGTTTGTGGGGTTATACGACAATGCCCCGAGATCGTGAGCGCTTGCGCGGACACCTTTTCCGATACCCCATGCCTGCCTCGGAACACGATAGAGCACATGGACCCGCGGTCCGTTTGAATCCGTTCGAGGCGGAGCTCCTGGGCTAACTCGCTATCTATAATTGTGTTGGGCGCACAGGAGTCAACTAGAGCTCGCAGTAGGTGAAGACGTCCACCGGCCTCAATATTTACTATCGCCGTCGGCGCAATGGCCGCAAATGCCCTCATGAGCGGCACTACTGCCTTGTCACCTAGTCTGCCTGTGCGGAAGTTAGCCAATTGATCTCGCCGCACAATCTGTAGCGTATCTTCGCTTCTTCCTTTTGTTTGAGGTCGGCCTTTCTGCGTTGGTCGGTAAGGACGCGTTACCGATCCACCCTGTCGCCAATCGTCGCGTTTAGTTGGCGGTCGGGAAGGACGAGTTCCCGAGCCGCCCGTTGTGGGGTTTCGTGTTTTCGGTGACAGTCGGAAAGGACGAGTTCCCGAGCTGTTTTTCCGAGTCGTTTGCGGTCCGTATGGACGAGATCCGGAGCCGCTGCGTCTCTGCGTTCGGAAAGGACTAGTTCCCGAGCCACATTCACGACGCTCATGCTGCAATAACGGGCGAGCAGTGCAAGTTTCTCGAACCGTACGGACGGACGGGGATGCCATTTCTGTCAGACGCTCTTCTTCCAGCCTCTCCGCCTCTTCCCCTTGTTGGGCCCAAGACTTAGTCTGCTCATTAACATGTATTGATAGCACCTCGTCTGAGCTGGTATCAACCTCGATGGCATTCTGCCTTTGGTCAGCATCGTCTTCCAGATGCAGCGTAGTATGATGCTTTTCGTGGCATCGATAGCAGCGCCCAGTGCTTTTACATATTTCTAGTCGATGAAATGGTGACAAGCAAATTGGGCAGTAGCGGTGAACCAGTATCGCTCGCAGACGTTCTTCGGCTGAGCTGCTTCTATAAATCGGGCAGAAGCGTATGCCGTGGTTTTTGTGACAGAGCCGGCATGGGATCTCAAAACGATCGCCGTATAATTATATATGGTGCTGGGTGGCAAGTTTTTGGCGAGAGAAAAAATCATATATACATACATACGTGAATTTATTTTATTTAATGTCTATACATTTGTAGCAATTTTCGGGACGTGGTGAATGTAGGTTAATTTGTGCGATGCGTCCATTTTATTTTATTTATAAATTTTTTGATATGGTGTTCTGGTGTTGATTTCATGCCATCGTGTGTGAACAACATTAAAATGTGTATTACGAAAATATTGTATACGGTCTTAATTAGGTGTGATGAGTTTTCGTCAGCGACACCCGAAGAGACTACCACCCTGTGAGTAATCCTCTCATAACCGCTAATATACAACAGATGGCGTTCGTACTGTGCATAAATCTTCGCTTATGCGGAAAATTTCATTGCGGCAAGTGTTATTTTGGCTTAATACAAATACGCAATTATGTCTCGTGTGAGCGTTGTGTAATGCTCGTAATTACTTATGACACTTGGCTAATGGGAAGCACTGGTGTCGTTGCACAGAGTTGCAAATGTGAATGCTTATTAGAAAATTGGGAGACTCAGTCTCCCTAGCTTTTAATGATGTATATCTCTTGTCGGTTGTTAAACAACACCCTGATATATCTAGTAGCAAATATATGTATATAGAAAAATGTAAAATGTGTGTATTCAAATATGCGTATTGCACTTTTTTTCCTAGGATCCACAAGCAAAACCCACCTCCAGTCTGTTTACTGAATATGAGGCCTGTCCGGATAATGTGCTTTGGGTGCCGCAAATTCAATGCCCAGCACATGTACGGATGACGGAGCATGAGAAACCGCAGATTTGTGATCCACTAGCCGGCAGCCATGGCTACTGTATTGTCACTGAGCAGCATCATATAGGCAAGTTTTTAACGTTAAGTCACAAAAATACATGCAACCCTGCACACTTCCATATTGGTGATGCTAGACGGTAAACACGTATGCCATCCGTGATGGCCACATGGCTACCGATGTACCTATAAAATTTTGAAAATAATCTTTAAACGCCGGTAGATATTCATATTGAATAAGTGCTGTATGCACAACCCCAGTCATCGGATTTTCGAAGAATACCACTTTATAAGGGTAGAAGAAATATAAAAAATAGTCAGTATGGAAACAACGAATTCCATCATTACTTTCCGATAATTTAGGCATGAACATTAATACTTTTTTTTTTTTCTATTCATACTTTGAACACACACACACATAGTACCCTAACGATTCAAATTGATCCGCCAACAAGTCCCAATTGGAAAAACAATAATCACAGTTTGAGTATTTGAACTTGAACAAATGTATCCAAAATACGTTCCATGTATGTTTGTATGTATGTCAACAGCAACTAGTTTTCCAAACCCAAGTCTGGTACATACCCACACATGAACTTCTATATGTCGTTATGTGAATGTATGAAAGCCCCTTTTGCCAACAAGTAAATTTCGCAGTTGCGAGTTTGTTAGAACTGCTGACTTTTATTAAATAAAATATGTTATCTTAAAATCTGCATTCGAAATGAAAATGTGTTCAAGGGTGTTTCCAAATTAAGGCAGTGACGGTGATGAGCTCGGGTAGATTTAGAGGGCTGGTTTCCAAAGGGCGTGAAATAAAAAACATACAAATTGTATAAGTAAAAGGTTTATTTAACTATATTCTGGAACTCAACTTACCACCGTCTATCGTCCGTGAAGATCGCTAAGAGAAGACAAATCATCGGCTCTCTCACGAACTCCAGAAAATTCGAAGTTGTGAGCAGAGCTTTTTGACGAAAGTGGTAAGCGTTGCCACATGGGCGAACGGAGTGAACATTCCGCCCGCCTTGCAGTATTACTGCGAAGAGCGCATATTACAATTAAAATTCATTTACAAATCATATATGTATGTATCTTCATTTGTAACTTATATATAACAATTTTCTAATTAGAATTTCAATTTCCATAAATAACAATTCATTTATTTCGTAAAATTTATCGGCTGAAGTTTTTTACTGGGTTACGCCAGAGATAACAAATCCCAGCAGCGTATTTTGCGCGACCAATTGTCCTGCTACCATGGGGGGCATCATACCAGGCTGCATCAATCTCGCGTAGAGGTCGGCTCCGAGTACCATTTGGATCGGCGATGCCTTATGGAATGACGGATCGGCAAGCCGCAAGTTCCTGAAAACTTCCACTGTGTGTGGCGCTAACGTGCGCAATGGAGTCGGCGTCGGGCTAATGTGTTCGATTTTTGCGCAGACTGATATTTCTTCCTGCCCGCCAAGATTGCTGCGCAGCGTGATATCGCACACTCGGCCGCCGCCACGTCTTTGAGTGCGGAGCCGAAGTCTTGACACAGTTTCATCGGAAATGCTGGACGCCGGACTTGCTGGATTAAGCACCGCACGCACTGTGGTAAACCTATCCGCTGTACGAATGCGTACTAACGCCGTAGGTGACAGGGCCAACATCTGTTGCCAAGGAAGAGCTGCTGATCGCTGCTCAATAATAGTTCGCGCATTTCTTCGTCGACGGGCACCTTGACCGCGCCTTCTTTTCAGCTGGGGTGGCCGACGGGACGAGTCGAGTTCCGTTCGGTCCGGGCTACGCCGCTGAGACGAATCGAGTCTTAGTCGGTCGTTTCCATGCCGCCAGTCTGATCGGAAGTCACCAGCTTGCTTAAGTCGGCGAGACGAGTCGAGTCTAGCTCGATCATGAGCAAGTGGTGTGCGCGGTAGGTGTCGAGAAGTTGTCTGCGTCCTATTTAGCGGTGGTCGAAATGAGTGTGTGAGCGTATCATTGGTTGGCGGTGTGGTTGTTTGTTGAGTGCTTTTCTTCACGTTTTGATTCTCATTATCGGTTTCTGCTAGCAATGCGTCTTCTATATCCATTTGCTGTGCCCAGGAGAGCTCAACGACGTCTTCATCTCGTTCTTCTACTTCGGAGCCCGTGATATGCAACATGGTGTGATGAGCCTGCCCACATCGTTTGCACCGAATTACGCTATCGCACTCGGTTATGGTGTGATTTAAAGCAAGGCAGTTGCTGCAGTAGCGATAAATTAGCGCCGTTCTCAACCGGAGTTCGGGAGTCATTTGGCGGAATTTGGAGCACAAACGTAGTGGATGGCTGTCTTTGCAGAGACCGCAAGCAAATTGGGACATTTTCTAAATGAGAAAGATAATATTAATTCAAATCAGATCTAATTTGTTTCGTTTGGTAAGACAACTAATTTGACTACTGGTCTACTGATTATGCCACGTTGGGTTTGTACGTCGACTATTCGTACTTTCGTATCAGGTCCGGGATGAATTTTTACTACCCTACCTAATCTCCACTCATTTGGAGGTATATTTTCTTCGCGAATAATTACTAAGTCGCTAACAGCTAAGTTTTTCTGTGGATACTTCCACTTATACCGCCTTTGGAGTTCTGACAAATATTCAGATTTCCATCTTCTGCAGAACATATGGTTCATAGCTTTCAATTTTTGCCATCTGTTGACCAATGATATAGGGTTATCATTGATTTCTGGCTCGGCTTTTGCAAGAATAGGTGCACCTACCAGAAAGTGTCCTGGTGTAAGGGGTGCAAAGTCATTAATGTTTTCAGACATTGGGCTTATGGGGCGAGAATTTAAACACGCTTCGATTCTAGCTAATAGAGTGGAAAGCTCTTCGAAAGTGTATTTCATCGCACCCGTGATTTTCCGAAAGTGGGCTTTGAAGCTTTTTACTCCTGCTTCCCATAAACCTCCCATATGAGGAGCCCCTGCAGGAATGAAATGCCAATTGATTTCTGCAAAACTATGGTTACTGGAGATGGCTTCAGGCCAAATTTTAAGGAATGCCTTTACGTCTCGTTTGATTTCTCTTGAGGCGCCGACGAAGTTTGTGCCATTGTCTGAATATATATGATTGGGACAACCACGGCGAGAGATAAATCGTGTCAGAGCTGCCATGAACGAGGCAGTTGAAAGGTCACTCGTGGCTTCAAGGTGTATGGCCTTTGTAGAAAAGCAGACAAAGACACACACATAGCCCTTTGTTATTAAACAAGCTCGACCTGTAAAGTTTTTTACATCAAATGGGCCTGTGAAATCGACACCCGTTGTTTCAAATGGTCTCGAAATTTGCGTTCTAGACGCCGGGAGAGCAGCCATCAGCTGCGTTTGTTCCCGTTTTTTATACAAAACACATGTTTTGCAGTTGTGTATAGTAGACCTAATGAGGTTTTTTGCTTTTACCAGCCAATATCGCATGCGTAAAAGACGCAGGACTAGCTGGTTGCCACCGTGGATCGAGACCAAATGAATGAAGTTGACCATTAGTTTAGAGAAATGGCAATTATACGGCAATATTATTGGGTGCCGTTCATCAAAGCTCATTGAAGGGGCATTATTCAGTCTTCCACCGACTCTTAGAAGTCCACTGTCGTCAATATATGGGGTCAACGATAGTATCGTCGACTTTTTTCCCACAGGTTTGTTATTTTCTAACTCCGAATATTCAGAGGCATAATGCGCTCTTTGGGAGATTTGGATAAGCCTTGATTGAACGAATTTAACCTCACCAGGAGTGATGGAAGAAGAATTCGAGAGTTCTTTGTATGCAGGATGAACCCGCTTAAAAAACCTGAAGATTCGAGCAATGACTCGAATGGCCCTTGGAAAGCTGGAAAAGCGTGCCAAGATATCTTCAAATGGAAGAACTGACGCTGTATGAACTCGAATAGCTTTAGATTCGAGTGTGGTTTCAAAATCCTTGGGCTGAGAGATTGGCCAGATTTCTTGGCTGAGGTTAAGCCATTTGGGACCATGCCACCAAAGATGACTCTCTCCTAACTCTTGAGGAGAAAGACCACGACTAGCGAGGTCTGCCGGGTTATCCTCAGAACTTACATGATTCCAATTCTCGATCATTGTGCTTTCCGAAATTTTGGAAACGCGGTTGGCTACAAATGTAGACCACGAACAAGGTGGTTTTCTAAGCCACGCGAGAACAATTGTGGAATCGATCCAGAAGTACAACCCTTGACTTTCTATACCCATTTTCGGCAGGAGAAAATCTGCCATTTTCGCGAGGAGAACAGCTCCACTTAGCTCTAGTCTGGGTATAGAAATAGTTTTGACAGGAGCGACTTTTGTTTTTGCGAGAAGCAAATGAGTTTGAACATTCAAACTAGTGTCCTGTACACGAATATATATAGCAGCCCCGTACGCCTTTTCTGTGGCGTCACAAAATCCATGAAACTGTATTTGACAGTGTGGAGTATAACTAACCCATCTGGGGATTTTTATAAAGTTAATATGGGGGTAGTTATCCAAAAACGTCTGCCATTCACTGAGAGTCTTTGGATTTAACTTCTCATCCCAATTTGTTTGTTCCAACCAGATTTGTTGCATTAGCATCTTTGCTACTATGGTTATTGGGCTTAACCAACCTGCAGGATCGAACAGCTTGGCAATCGTGGACAAAACTTCTCGTTTCGTGAACGAATCTTTTTTGTCCAACGATTTTGCCATAAAATAGAAGTGATCCGTTTTAGCATTCCATCGGATACCTAAAGTCTTAGCTTCGCTGGAGTTGTGTAATTCCAGAAAATCAGAAGCTAGCAGGTGGTTGCTCGGCAGGCCTGACAGAATTTCTTTGTTGTTTGATGTCCACTTTCTGAGTGGAAAACCTGCCGAGTTTAAGGCCTCAATAACCTGATCTCGTGATTTTAATGCTTCGGATATATCATGTGCACCAGCTAATACATCATCTACATACGTACTAGAGCTGAGGATTTCCGATGCTAGCGGGTAATTTAAGTTGGAGTCCTTGGCGAGTTGCAACAAGGTGCGGATTGCCAGATAAGGGGCACAATTAAGACCGAAGGTGACTCTGTCCAACTGAAAGTCCTTGATCTCCCCGTCCAAAGAATCTCTAAAGAGGATTCTTTGATATGCGGTGTGCTGCGGGTTCACGATTATTTGCCGGTACATTTTCTCGATATCGGCATTAAAAACATATTTAAATAATCGCCACTTAACAACCAAAATAGTCAAATCGGTTTGGAGAGCGGGACCAGTGTGAAGAACATCATTCAGGCTCACTCCATTAGATGTGGGACAAGAACCGTTGAAAACCACTCTCAGTTTTGAAGTAGTGCTGTCTGGTTTATGCACAGCATGGTGTGGAAGGTAGTAAGAGTTCGAAGACTCTTCAGCTTTAATATATTTAACTTCATGCATATGACCCAGATCAGCATATTCTCGAAGTACCTTATTATATTCCTCCTTTATTAGGGGTTTTTTGCACAAAGACGTTTCACTTCTGAGAAATTGTCTCAAAGCGATATGGCGAGAGGCGCCTATATGTGCATTTGGAGGTAAGAGTTTGAACGGGAGCGAAACTACATACCTTCCCTCATTATTGCGAAAGGTGGTATCTGTGTAGAGTCGTTCGCACTGTTCCTCTTCGACCGTTAGAAGATTGGTCTTTGGTACTTCTTCCAACTCCCAAAATTTCGTGAGTTGTTGATCTAATGAGACCTCATTGAAATAAGTGAGATAATTTGTTGGTTTAAGGTTCCTTCCACTTGGTACGGGTCCGGTTAAAATCCATCCAAACACCGTACGTTGAGCAATCAGTGAGCCAAGGATATTTGTCCTCACTCCATTTAGAATGATTTTTGGATAAAGATCCCCACCGATTAATAAGTCAATTGGTTGACTTTTAAAGAAGTTATTATCTGCCAAAGGTAAATCAGGAATCGTTTTTAAGATTGCTTCACTGATCGAATGCGATGGCAGCGAACCCGTCAGCTTTGGAAGAACTAAGGCATCCCCTTTGATGCGGAAATCTTTATTACGTGGGGAGCCAATACTAAAGGTACAGACCTTTTGAACTTTTCCAGATATGGCTTCGTTTAGACCCGATACTTGTGCAGATATACCTTTACTTGGCAACTTCAGGCGCTTTTGTAAGCGTTCAGAGACAAATGTGCCTTCAGATCCTGAGTCTATCAAGGCTCTGACAGTATGTGTCTTATTTTGATGACAAATGGTCACCATAGCAGTCCCTAGTAGCATACTTCGATTTTTGTCAACAGGACAATTTGAAGTATTAGCTTTTATGGACGCCGTATGAGACTTAGTTGAAGTCTGTTGAGAACTTGAGGTAGAAGGTTCCTCACTTTGATCTCTATGGAGCATGGTATGATGCCGTTTTCTGCATTTTGCACATGTAAAACTACTCTTGCAGTCGTTTATTTCATGCGCATCTGATAGGCAGTTAATGCAGAGATGATACTTTCTGACGGCAGAAAGCTTTGCATTCGGGCTCATTTCTAAAAACTTTTGGCAAGTCTTTAGTATATGAGCCTGAGAAGAACAAACTTTGCATCTTATATTGTTTGTCTTCACATGATGGGTATTTATTCTCTTATTTTGAATATTATTATACGGCCTGAAGTTATTTGGCCGATTATTGTTTACTACCATACTAGGTTTGGGGTGGACGTTAGAATTCCCCTTGAGATCGGATACTGTCTCAAGGGTTTGGAACCTGTTGGTTAGAAATGCATCTAAGTCCACCCACTTTGGAATCTCCGTTTTTGTTTTCAGAGTCTGTTTCCATAGAGCAAGCGTGTTTTCTGGGAGCCTGGTTGAACACAAATAGGTGAAAATTGCATCCCAATGTTCAACGCTTATACCCTGAAGTTGTAGCGCTGAAATGCAGCTGTTAATTTCACGCTGCATTTTCTTTAGCGCTGACCCAGACTCTGAGGAGATATGTGGCAGATTGAATAATATTTTTAGTTGCGAGTTTATTAAAATTCTTTTATTTTCATACCTATCACTTAAGTTCGCCCAAGCTAACGCATACCCATCATTAGTGAGGGGGGCCTTTTGAACTATTTCCCTCGCCTCATCTCGGGTTTTTTGATTAAGGTGGAAAAGTTTTTCCACCGGAGATAATCGCGCGTTATTCCGATAAATGGCGGTGAACATGTCCCTAAATGAGGGCCATTTTAAATAGTCACCATAAAATATTTCGGTATCGCAAGGGGGCAGGTGGAGACTAGGCAGCACTGGCGGTTCAACCAACCGTTCAGGTGGAATTATCGTTGAATTTGTATTTTGGTTGAACGTCGTCAGGTTATGAATTTGTTCACCCATCATAGCCCCGCAACAAACATATGCTTGATAGCAGTTAGAATATTTGAGCTTGATGGATTCAACTGCACTCTCATTACCCGCTGAACTTGTCTCAGACAAACAATTTTTATAGTCAGCCTTTACTTCAGCCCAAAGCGACTTTAATTCCTCTTGCTGGATTTCAAGGGAGAAAGTGCTTTGATTTGCGACTGTAGGCGAAATGTTTGCTTCAAATTCCAAAAGCGCATCTGCTGCTTGATAAAATTTATTTGTCAATGCCATTATAATTTCAGAAGAATTGAAAAGTTGTTAAATGGCAAAGCAAAATCGAAAAAATTTTTTAAAAATGTTAAATCAATTAATTAAATTATATTGCAAAAATCGACTAGCGATTGTTTATTCAAACGTGAATAAATAGATCAACAAATGATCGGAATCCCCACAGAAATATTTAAAATGTAAATTAAGTTCCAGAAAAATTTAATAAAGTGTCAAAATGTTCGATAAATGATCGACTTGACACAACGCAAATATAAAATATAACAAAAATGTTGCTCAATATAATTTGTATTGGCGAAATAAAACAAAAATTTTAAATATAAATATTATTTCACCACAGCAAAGGCACCAGAAAGTCAGAATGAATTAATTTTAAATTCAGAAAGCCAAAATAAATACTCATATATAGTTATATCGATATATGATCGATAACCAAAAACGTTTATAAAAATATTTAATAAAGTATTTATTTGATGCTGACTGAAATTGCGAGGAGGCAGCACAATATTGGTCAAATATTAAATTTGGAAAATTATTTTGAAATTTTAAACACTCGCAACTTTTAATTTTGAATAAATATTTAAATTATTATCGCTTAAATTTATATAAATTTTTTGCAAAAAAAATAATCTAAATTTATTTATTAAGCATCGAATTGAATATTAAAAATGTCACAAAAAAGCAAAATTAAAAATTCGATTTATTTTTTAAAATTAAACTTTTATAAATTATTCACTTTCCTTCAACACTGTGCCAATGCTTAGTTAAGCGCACCAACTACATACATATATATCACTTGCATATGTACATGCACTTCCTTGTATATAAGCGCAACTTTCAGAGTTGGCTAGAGCAAACACATCAAAATGCACTTCACAATAATTTTATTTGCTGTATTAATGAATTTTACAAATAAAATAGAATATATATACAATTTCAATATATATACGCACAATTTTCAACACCACAAAAAATCTTTATTTTTAAAATATTTTAATTTGTGCACCTTTTGATTGGTGCCTGCCCACTGTCGTATGTAAGTCCGCTATTCTCCTTTGGTCGGAGTATGCCGTATGCCTGTGGTTGTTGTGCTGCTCCCACACTGCTATTCGGCTGCTCTGCTGCGCCAAAGTTCTGCTGCTCTCTATTACTGCTGCGCTGCCTTTCTAATGCACTAGTGTTCTGCTGCACTTACCACTGCTTTGTTTGTTTTTTTTTTTTGTTATTTACACTTTTATTTTCACTCGCGTATACAGCATATACATATGTATGTTATATGTTTTGCTATTTAATATTCGCTAATTGTAGCGACAATTTATTTTATATGCACGGACATATAAATATGTATGTAAATATTTATTATATGTTGAGCGCAAATTTAATGCAAAAAAAAGGGCGCGAGAGAAACTCTTGAAAATTTTTTACAGCGAGTTAAGAGTAATTTCGGTAGCGGGAAAAACAAATTCTCTCGTCTTTTCTCTTATTTTAATTTACCAGCTACCGTTTGTAGTCTAATAAATATGTATATATGTAAAAATGTTTATGTACTGCAGCACTCTAAAGGAGAGTGCAAATATGCAGTTTAGTTAAATATATAAAGTTAATTTGGCGCAAAGACGAGAGAAAATATGTTTATGAGCATATATAAAATAAATTAAAGATTTATATGTGGGGATGTACATATGTTTGTATATTTTATATACAAATATGTATGTACATACATATGTGGGTATAAATGTAAATGAAAAGGAGCGGCTTATTTTTTATTATATGAGAAATATAATTTAAGGTATTGTACTTATCGAAGTACACTAACAAAGAATAGTCTTTGCTACCTTTTTTTTTGTTTTTATATGCAAAAGCAAAGCACTAAAAATATGTTTTAGGCTCTACTTTGCTCAGATTTTATTTTTGACCGCTTTTACAATATGTGTAAATGCAAATCAAATATGTTGATTGCACCTTTTTATATTCACAATTTTACCTGTTTTTTTTTGTGTTTGATTGATGTTGTTCGTTTATGTATGTATGTGCGTTAATGTTTTTCCGCCAATTTATGTATGTTGGGTGTATTTCTGTTTAAAATTTACCGCCTGTGGAAATCCGGGTTGAAGGACCAAATGATGAGCTCGGGTAGATTTAGAGGGCTGGTTTCCAAAGGGCGTGAAATAAAAAACATACAAATTGTATAAGTAAAAGGTTTATTTAACTATATTCTGGAACTCAACTTACCACCGTCTATCGTCCGTGAAGATCGCTAAGAGAAGACAAATCATCGGCTCTCTCACGAACTCCAGAAAATTCGAAGTTGTGAGCAGAGCTTTTTGACGAAAGTGGTAAGCGTTGCCACATGGGCGAACGGAGTGAACAGACGGTATGTATGTATGTGCACTTCTCCAACAAGAAAACAAGCTCCTCGCTCAAGAGCCAGCTGACGGAAGTTTTTCATAGCATGACCATTGTTAATACATTTATGTATGTAAGACTTATGTTTCTAATGCTGCTGGTAAATTTAGGAGTTATTTTCTTATCAATACTCGGTGCGAAATCATTCCGTGATTCGCCACGGTGTATTTATTCTTTGAACACACTTACTTTGAACACACACACACATAGTACCCAAACGATTCAAATTGATCCGCCAACAAGTCCCAATTGGAAAAACAATAATCACAGTCTGAGTATTTGAACTTGAACAAATGTATCCAAAATACGTTCCATGTATGTTCGTATGTATGTCAACAGCAACTAGTTTTCCAAACCCAAGTCTGGTACATACCCACACATGAACTTCTATATGTCGTTATGTGAATGTATGAAAGCCCCTTTTGCCAACAAGTAAATTTCGCAGTTGCGAGTTTGTTAGAACTGCTGACTTTTATTAAATAAAATATGTTATCTTAAAATCTGCATTCGAAATAAAAATGTGTTCAAGGGTGTTTACAAATTAAGGCAGTGACGGTATGTATGTGCACTTCTCCAACAAGAAAACAAGCTCCTCGCTCAAGAGCCAGCTGACCATTGTTAATACTGTTTATCGGGCAGGGAACCCGCCCAAGTAATGAGTGAAATAGAAGATTCATACATTGCAGTTCGATGTATGTATGTATGTACGCCTATGTATGTATGTATGTACGCATATGTATGAGTGTACGCATATCTTACATGTATGCATATAGTTCATATAGTTTGTTTGCCTTTTGAAATTAATGTGCTTACCGAATCCACCCTATTGTACTTTTGAAAAAGAAAATTTAGGTATAATTCGATTTCTCAAAATAAAGCACAGTCATCAACTTGTGTTTAGACATTTGGTCAATTGTGTGACGTACATTTCATTGTAAGCTTTTGCTGTTTCAATTGCTTGACTCGACAGTTGGATAGCAAGCGTGAAAGCTGCAATGTCGATATAAGGTTTGTACTCGTACTTCTCCAGTAAGAATTATCCAGTAAAGAAATTTCTTAGAATTTGACAACGTTCGCTCTCTGAGTGAAAAATATACCAAAAAGTACAAGAACGGAAAACCAGTAAAAACTTGCAAGTTTGACGAACAGCTGATTGAATTTTTGTCCGCATCCAAATATACAAAATGAAAAACGTTGCATTAGTGTTTTCCTGAAACATTCCACTAACGAAGCTTAACCAAAGGAACTTGTACTTGCTTCTTGCATGTTTGATACCCACATTTTATAATTTTCGCCTTTAAAACTCTTAAACAAAAATTTCCAAATTATCCAAATTGCAATCAGCTGCTTTTGATCAGCTGTTTTTCCACTTGCAAGTTTTTACTGGCAAAAATTTGTCCAGTAAAAATTATCAACTTCCCCTCAAAACGAAATGTCAATTCGCTCTCTCGATTTCCCCTACTTTGCAAGTTTCTTGCAAGTTTTTGCGTACAAGAACGCCAAAACGTGATAGTTTGTAACAATTGTTACAAACTATTGACATCGAGAACACTACTATTTATATTTATTTATTTATATTAGCTGTTATCAGAGTTTGTAAAACTAAGGTAACAGGAGAAAGATATCTATGACATCTGAGGTCTTAAGCTATGCTCTAAAAGCGAATGTGTAGTTGTTATATGAGCTTATATTGAATGTGTAGGTAGGTATGTGTATGTTGTAGATATATGTACATATGTAGTTATTGTGGATTGTGTATGTGTGGTGTTTTTATATTTGCTGATAAAGGTTGGATAGTTTTAGAAATTTGAGGATTAGTTGCATGTTTACCAGGATGGGGTTTGAAAGGAGGTGGGTAGGGGTGTCTTGTTTAAATATCTGCTCTCTTAGGTGTGATAGAGCTGGGCAATCATCAAGGATGTGTTTTATGGAAGATTGAGTGTTGAGTTGACATGTGGGACATGATGGTGGAGTGTTTGTGTCTATAAGGTGCAAGTGAGTGAGTTTAGTGTGCCCTAGTCTGAGTCTTATAATTTTTATTTGGTCTAATCTAGTAAGTGAACTTTGTGTATATTTTAGGTAGTTACAGTTTATGTGTTGTTTTTGGTACATTTGTTGATACCAGTTTGAGGCCAGTGATAGAAGGTTTTCGTGTTCCATTTGGAATACGTTTTTTATGAACAGTTTGACATCAGCTACATTAAAGTTTGGTGAGGTTATAAGTGGGGACCGAGCTGCTTTTTTAGCGAATTGATCTGCTAGCTCATTGCCTAGGATGCCGGAATGTCCGGGTATCCACAGCAGTTTTATTTTTGGGCTATGTTTGATCAAAAGCGATCTGATAATACTGGGGTAGTATTCTTGGTTGTTTATATTTAGAATTGCGTTCAATGATGAAAGAGAGTCTGAGCAAATAAAGAATTTTCCTTTTTTATTTTTCACTATTTGGATTGCTTCTAAGATGGCAATAATCTCTGCTGAGAAGACGGTGCTGTAGAGTGGAAGGATTCCGGATTTAAATACTGTAGAGTCGGTAGTTATAGCGAAAGTGGGAAGATTATTTATTAGTGAGCCGTCGGTGTATATGAATGTGTAGTTTGTGAAATTTTGTTTGATTTTAAGAAATTCCTGTTTGTATATGGTTTGCGGTGTGTTGGATTTGCTATAAATTCTTAGGGATGTATTTACGAGGCTAGTTGGAATTTTCCAGATGGGATCTGGGTTATTCATTTTTAGGGGATTAAAGGGGACATTAATAGAGGTACATTTAGATACCGCTTTATCAAGGACAGACTGAATAGTTTTTTTACGTTTTCGCTTACGCTTGTAGCTTTTTATTAATTTTGGCAGTGGTGTGTCGCAGGAGTATATTAAGGTTTTGAAGATTTTAGTTATAAGTAATTCGTATTTGTTTTCAATAGTGAATATATTTGATTCCAAAAGCATGTTTTTGATTGGTGTGGTTCGAAAGGCTCCAAGTGATGTACGTACGGCTGCGTTAAGTTTGGTTTTTAGTTTGTTGAGTATTGATTTAGGTGAGTTTCCGAATAAGAACAGGCCGTAGTCTATTTTGGAAATAATGATTGCTCTGGTTACATTAATTAGTGTGTGTGTGTTGCAATTGAATTTTGAGCTAGAGAGGCATTTTATGATGTCGAGTCTTTTAGAGAGTGAAGTTGCGGTTTCATTGATGTGAGTGTTCCATCTGTATTTATTATTGAAGTTAATTCCTAAAATTTTAAGTGATTGCACTGTTGGAATGATGGTGTTGTTCGAGTATATATTCGACACGCAGTTATGTTTCCTACATATATGCATGTGTTTGCATTTGTCTAGTGATAACTTAGCTCCAGAGTAGTTGCACCATTTTTGTATGTTTTCAAATAAGGCGTCTAAGTTGCGGGTAGGATTTTTTTGTTTGTTTAGGTTTATGATTAAATGGAAGTCGTCAACGTAGGCTGTAAAATTAATTTTTTTTTCAGTTGCTATCAGATTAGAAAGTCTATTATAGGCTATTAGGAATAAAATAACAGAAATCGGCGATCCCTGGGGGATCCCATTAAATAGGGGATATTTATCTGAAGTATTATCTGCGATGCGTACTAGTATTCTTCTGTTGGACATAAAATTAGCTACATAGTTTATTAATTTTGGGCCGGTTTTCCACGCTTTTAGTTGGTTTATAATAGTGTGGGCGCCAATTCTATCAAAAGCTTTCGAAAAATCGAGAGAGATGATAGATGTGTGGCTTTTTCTTGCGAGTGAATCGGTTATGAGATGGTCTGCATAGATCAGACAATCTATAACTGATTTTCCTTTTTTAAATCCTAGTTGATTAGGGTGTAGGTAGTTGTTCTTAGTTACAAACCACCATAGTCTTTTTGCAATAATTTTGTCTAAAATTTTTGAGATGCATGGGTTAAGGGAGATTGGTCGGTATGAGAAAATATCTGTCTTATTTTTATTGGGTTTTAGGATTGGTATAACTAAGCTTAATTTGTATGATTGCGGGATGTGGCTATTGAGAATGTTGTTGAAATGATTTGTGATTCTGTGTTTAGTTGCATGTGAGGCGTTTTTGATCATTGGGTAGGATATTCGAACGTAACCCGGAGTGTTTCCTTTCAGGCTTTGAAGTGAAGATAATAGTTCAATGTACGTAATGTCGGTTTCTATTTGTTTGGCTGAATTAGATGGGGTGTAGTTTGTTGTGGTTGTTGTATTGTATTTATTGTTTAAGAATTCTTGAGAAAAATGTGAGTTTTGAGAAGTTTGTGACCAATGGTGGGCGAGTATGTTAGCAGTGTCAAGGTTTGATGTGGTGTTTTGTCCTGTGTGGGTATCATGTATGGTGTGGATCATTGTGGTGTTTGTAAGTCCACAGAATGTTCTGATGTTCGACCATATTTTGGATGTAGGTGTGGAAGGTTGTATTTCTGATGTAAAAAGAGCTGTAGCTTTTAATTTGCTTTGCTTTAGTTCGCGGCGAAAGATAGCGTTTGCCTTTTTAAATTTTATTACGTTTTCATTGCTAATATTATGTTTTAGGGCTTGCCAGGCACGGTTTTTTGAATTCTTCAGTTCAGCTAGATTTTTGGTCCACCAAGGTACGTTGCGTCTTTGAGGGTTTGGCGTCGTTTGGGGAATTGTTTTGTGAGCACTTTGTAAAAGAATTTTGTTCAGATTTGCCCCTTCTTTGTTTGTGTTTTTGCTAGGTATGATATTGTTGGTAAGCGTGAGTGTGGATTTGTGGTAAGATGTCCAGTCAGCTAGTTTAGTTTTAAACCTGGGCTTTTTGATGAATTTTTCAAAATTTTGGGAAAAGAGGCGTATACTTATCGGGAAGTGATCACTTCCATAGAGATTGTCCAATGTTTTCCAGGAGCTGTTGAGTGCCAAGAGAGGTGTACAAAGCGAAATGTCTATGTGTGTAAAAGTGTTGTGGGTTGAAAAATGTGTTGGGGAATTGTCGTTTAGGATGATTAAGTTTGATTGGTCTATGTATTTTAGTAGTGTGTTTCCTCTGCGGTTGTTCTGAGAGGAGCCCCAATTTTGGTGCCAGCTATTGAAATCTCCTGTAATGAGTATGTTAGGGTTTTGGAAGGTATTTAAGATATTAAGGTCGTTTGAGTGGAACGATTTGTTAGGTGAAATATATACGGAGATAATTGTTAATTTTTTTTTAGACTCTATTTCTATTGCTGAAACATCGAACTTATTGCAGTTCCTATTTATTTCTGAAAATTGAATTGATTTGTGTATTAGGATAGCTGTGCCACCAAATCTGTTTGTTGGGTTGTTAAATACTATATTGTAATTAACCGGTATTGGGAAGTACTTGATGTTGTAGAGGTGTGTTTCTTGTAGTGAAAGGATTTGAGGGAAGAACTTTTTTATTAGGATGAGGAGTTCGTTGTAGTTATTTGAATATCCTTTGATGTTCCACTGTATTATTTTGAGTGTCATATTAGGGGTGAGGAAGGCTTTTTACGGGTTGGAAACTTAAATTAAATTTCTATCTAAATGTAAATATGTATGTGTTTATTTATATATATATATATATGTGTGTATGTGTGTGATTATATAAGTAGGTAGCTTAATATAATTTTTTATTACTACTGTTGTGGAGACTTTTTGTACTTGTTTTTATCTTAGTGTTTTTTGTTGTGTTTTCTTCAGCTGGGTTTGTAGTCGTTTTGGTGTATTTTTGGGAAATATTTTGACATTTTGTATTGGTTTCGTTACTACTTCGCAATCTGATTCTGAATCGCTCATTTTGTCAGAAAATTCTATGTCTGGTATGGTAATTTTTTGGGATTGTAAAGTGTTGGTAATGAGTGTTGGTGTTGTGGGTGTTGAGTGATTGGTTGTTGCTAGATTATATGTAAGATTATCGTGGTGAGGTGTATTCTGTGCGTGTGGTCCTTGGCTGAGAGTTGGTGGGGGATGTTGATTAGCGAGCATTGGTGTTGTGGGTGTAGAATGATCGTGGTGAGGTGTATTCTGTAAGTGTGTTGATTCGTTGGTCGTTGGTGGGGTGTGGTGATTAGCAATCGTAGCGTAAGTGGTGTTGAGAGGTGGGTGTCTTTGCTTGTGCAGAGCTTTTGCGGTTCTGTTGTCGACTTTTGATGTCACCTTGATAACTTGGATTTCTTTTTCTTTTATGAAGATTGGGCATCTTTTGTCGAGGGCTGAGTGGTTTGTGTTTGGGTAGTTGTTGCTTGTACAGTTTATGCATTTTTTCATTTCTCTACATTCCTCTTTGATTTCGTCATTTAGGTGGTAATTATTTGCACAATTTGGGCACGTTTTAGTAGGGTTTTTACAATATTTTGCTAGGTGGTTGTATTTCATACAATTTTTGCAGCGCATAGGTGGTGGGATGAATGGGCGAACAGGTACCTTAAGGTATCCAATATTGATTTTGGTTGGTAATGCAGTGGATTTAAATGAGAGTATGATAAGTCCGGTTTCTTTCAGCTGGTTTTCCTCTGTTTTGCAAATTTTTTTCACTTCAGACACATTTTGCGAGCTTAGTTCTTGTAATATTTCACTTTCGGGGATATATCTTAAGTCATTGCAATATATTACTCCTTTTGAGTTGTTAAGTGAGGGGTGAGGAGTGATTTCTATTGTTATTGTATTAGATAATGCGACTAAGGTGGTTAATTTGTTTGCTTGTTTGCTATTTTTTGTTTCCAGTAGTATTTGACCACTGAGTATTTTTTTACATTTTAGTATTTCACCACACGTAGCGTCGATCGCTTTTTGTATTAGAAATGGTGATACATTTTTTAGTGTTTCATTAGAATTTGTTCTAGTCATTAACAAATAAATCGGGTCGATAGAGGTTAGGTTGTGTGTTTTTGTTGCATCCCAGCATAGTTTGGGTGCATTAGAAATTAATGTTGGTGTGTTGTCTGGTGGTTTATTCATGTTGTTTAGGCTGCTTTACGCAGCAGCACTCTGTAGAGGCTCCAACGGTAAAGTTTTGTTGTTATGTGTTTTTATTTTTGCTTTACGTTGCTATGAGCTTTTGTGTATATTTTCGTATTTTGCTTAGTCTCTATTTTTGATTTGGTTTCACTTAGTGTTTTTAATTTTAACTTGCCTAGAATTGTTGGTATGGATTTGTTTAGAATATCTGCACTTTATCTATTTGGTCGTTTGCTAAGCGTCCGATCGCATTGACGGTGAGACATCGACTGACACACAATAAATCGACATTGAGGCGTACTTTTTCTCCTATATTTAAGTTTTTTTCATTAAATATTAACATTAGACAAAAATGTTATTGACAGATGTTATTGTATACATATTAATGAACATCTTTCGCCAGTAATGTTTAAAAAAAAAAAACACAGAGAAAGTTACAAGCAGTCAAAGTAAGAATTTGCGTGAAAAAACGTATTTTGTGTAACTTTGGGGGGCCGACGCGCCCCCTAATCCTCTTCCTACGACCTTGAAATTTTACTAGATTTTTTTTTAAATAAAACTACACACAAAAAAATACTGAGACCAAAGAAAATATCACTTTCGAAATTAACTGTCACCCTAATATACACACATCAATAAATAGTCAACCGCTGATTTTCGAAATATTGCCCAAAGCAGACACACATTTGTGTCGTGGAATGCATCAATACCAATGATTGCGTATTACGAAACAATAGCTCCAAGTCACTTTTGTGGATAACCCCTTTTGCAAAAAATACCTATTCGCGCACAGACATTAACAGTCATTGTGTGTATGCATGTATGTGAGAGCTGTTCTCACGAACAAGTAAGATGAAGCAAAATGTTATCCGACTTTGATTCAATTTTTGATTTATTTGTTTATTTAACAACCATGAAAAAAAATGTTGTGGATATTTCCTCGTTAAATGTCTTATCTGTAAGACAGATCTTATTTTTCTTACTGTTGGTCTCATAATGGTTGGTTTCACATTACTTACGGTTGTTGGTGAATCTATGGTTATCAAGGGAGTGGAATTCTACGGATATAAAGGAAGTGGAATTTTGTGGTTAGCCAGAGAGTGGAATACCGGGAAGACTAAGGTTCTTTTTCGTTTTACTGTTTCGAGTTTTTAAGAGGGCGATAAGTGGTGACCTATTGAGAGGTTGTCTCGCTTTCGTTGTCTTCTCTGTAGGACGGAAGTAGCACCAATTTTACAATTGGTCGGGTGATTGTGCCCTTTTCGGTCAGTACCTCTGCAACTCTCACTTTATTGTCGGAACCTGGGTGTAGTTGTAAGATTCGCCCCAGTCTCCATTCATTCGGTGATAGATTCTCTTCCTTTACAACAACAAATTCTCCTACTTGCAAGTTGTTTTGTGGGTGCTTCCATTTGATGCGTTTTTGCATCTCTACTAGATATTCCGCCTTCCATCTTTTACAAAAGGTTTGGTGCAAAGCCTTGAGTCTTTGCCATCGGTTGATGATAGACGCAGGGTTTTCGTTCATATCTGGCTCTCTAAACAGGACTCGACTCGACATAAAAGCGTCATAAACTCCTTGTACGTATATTTGTAATTTGATGCTATTTTTTTGAAATGATTCTTGAAGCTTTTCACACCCGCCTCCCACAGTCCGCCCATGTGCGGAGCTAGGGTGCTCCGCGTACTTTGCTAGGGTGTTGGTACGTGCTTCTGCCATGAAGGCTTTGACTTCGGATCGTAAAGACCGAGAAGCTCCCACAAAGTTGGTGCCATTGTCGGAGTAAACATTTTTTGGACAACTTCTTCGGGCCGTAAACCGCGCAAAAGCCGCCAAGAAAGAAGCAGTACCAAGATCAGTGGTAGCTTCGAGGTGTATAGCTTTGGTGGCAAAGCATACAAACAGGCAAACATAGCCTTTTGACGTTCGACACCCTCTGCCGCGATAACTCGTAATATCAAAAGGTCCGGCAAAATCCACACCACTATTTGTGAAAGCCCGCAAATAGGTGGTGCGTTCCCTAGGTAGAATTCCCATAAGTTGAGTTTGGGTCCGTTTTTTATGGATAGTGCAGACCTTGCAACCGTGGATGATAGACCGGATCATATTCTTCACCCTAGGAATCCAATATTGCGTACGGATTATGCGCAACATCAGCTGATTTTCTCCGTGCAGGGACACTCGATGGATAAACTGGACGATGAGGCGGGACAGACGGCAGTCATACGGAAGTATGATAGGATGGCGTTCATTGTACGCCAAGTCCAGGGACGCGCTTATACGACCACCAGTTCTTATAACATCAGCCTTATCGATAAAGGAATTCAGATGCAGTATTTCACTTTTCCCATGGATCGACATACCAGATTTGAGACTCATATATTCTTGACTATAATATTGCCCCTGAACAAGTTTTATCAAGCGTTGAGTCGTTGCCTTGATCTCATCAGCTGAGATTAGGCAGGACTCTGCTTGGAAAGCAGATCTAGTTTTCGAGTGAGTTCTTTGAAAAAATCTCATAATATATGAGATGACCCTCAAAGCCCTTGATAAATCGGAAAATCGCCCAAGTATATCATTAAAATTATTACTAGTTTTAGTAATTGTGTGCACTTGCACCCTTTTTTCTTCAATGGTTGTGTTATAGTCCGTTACTTGTGTTGGCCATTTGGAAAAGTCTTCTTGCAACCCCTGCCACCACAAGGAGTTGTTGACCAGTTCTTGTGCCAAAAGTCCTCTGCTTGCTAGGTCAGCAGGATTCGACGTTGAATCCACGTGTCGCCAATTTCCGTTGCCAACCTTTTCTACAATCTTTGTTATCCTGTGCGCCACAAAGGTTGACCAAGAGCAAGGAGGCTTGCGTATCCAGGCAAGCACAATTGTTGAATCAGTCCAAAGGTTTACTTTTAGGTGACGAAGTCTAAGATTTTCAGTCACTGATTCGATTGTTTCAGCTAGTAGCACTGCACCGCACAGTTCTAGTCTGGGTAAAGAGATGCTCTTTACAGGAGCTACTCTTGTTTTTGCCATCAGTAAAGTGACGAAAACTCCATTTTTTGTATTAACTCGTAAGTATACACTTGCTCCATACGCTTTCTCAGAAGCATCGCTAAAACCATGCACCTCCACGTCCTCTGTTGTCGAGAATTGAACCCATCTAGGTATACGTAAATTGTTGATCGCCGTATAGTCCTGCATAAATGTATGCCAGCGATCCAAAGTCGTTGGAGACACGGTTTCATCCCAACCTGTTCCTTCTAACCATATGTTTTGCATAATGATTTTAGCGACAATTATGACTGGAGCGAGCCAGCCTAACGGGTCGAACAGTTTGGCGATAGCGGAAAGTATCGCCCTTTTGGTTAAAGTGGTATGTTCTTCTATAGGCTTTGCTATGAAATAGAAACAATCGGCATGAGCATTCCATCTTATGCCAAGAGCCTTAACTGTACTTGTATCTTCAAACTCTAAAAAATCTTCCTTTAGCAAGTTAGCTTTCGGTATGCCTTGCAATATCTTGCTGCAATTTGAAGTCCATTTCCTCAATGGCAAGCCGGCGGACTCTAGTACGTGCGTTATCTCGTTTCGAGCTCTTATCGCAGCCTCAATACTATGACCACCGGCAAGTACATCATCAACGTACATGCATCGTTTTAGAATGTCAGATGCAATTGGGTGGGAGTTAGCTACTTCATCAGCCAGCTGGTGTAGTGTTCTTATCGCAAGGTAAGGAGCACAATTTATTCCAAAAGTTACAGTTTTCAGTTCGTATAAACTGGTAGGCTCCTGAGCGCTGCTCCTATGAACTATACGTTGATATTTTGTTTGGTTTTCATTCACTAGGATTTGCCGATACATTTTCTCGATATCGCTATTGAAGACGTACTTGAATAATCTCCAGCGAAGAATTAAAATGGTTAAGTCGGCTTGTAGTACCGGACCTGGGAGGAGAACATCGTTCAGACTCGTGCCGTTGGCGGTAGGGCACGAGGCATTGAATACCACACGGACCTTCGTTGAGGCACTTTCTTCCTTCAAGACAGCATGATGTGGCAGGAAATAGCCATCATTCGATTCTGCTGTCACGTATGTATCTATCTTGGACATATGACCTAATGTCTCATATTCTCTTATAACCCTATTGTATTCTGTTTGCAGGGCAGGATTTTTGGCTAATCGCGTCTCGTTCCGAAAGAACTGAGAGCATGCACTTTTCAGCGAAGGTCCCAGGCAGACAAGATTCGGAAAATCTTGTCTAAATGGTAGAGATACTATATACCTTTCTTCGTTATTTCGCTTGGTTGTTGCTGTGAAGAGTCTTTCGCAGTATTTATCTTCTTCACTTATGTTTCTTTTCTTGGGGATTTCTTCTAACTCCCAAAAGGCCGTTAATTGCTTGTCTACAGAGACTTCGTTAAAAAACGACACTACGTTGGATGTAGGCCTCGTCGTTTCCGCACCACCGCTTATTATCCAGCCGAATACGGTTTCTTGGGCAAGAAGTGTGTTTAATATGTTTTTCTTCATGCCGCTTAACATAATCTGGGGATAAATGTCTCCGCCGAGGATGAGATCAACCGGTTCATTCACAAAGAACCTTTTATCCGCCAATTCCAAATCTGGGAATGCCTGCTTGGTCATCGCACTAACTTGGCAGGTCGGAAGATTCCCAGTGAGTTGTGGCATAACAAGCACCACAGCACTTATATTGATTAGAGCGTCCGTAGTTGACCTCAATTGAATTTCGCACGCTTCTTTCACCTGCGCGGATATAGCATTGTTAATGCCCGAAACTTGGGCATGTAACCGTTTTGAAGGTAAATTGATTCTGCGTTTGAGCCTCTCCGTAATGAATGAGCACTCGGAACCCGAATCAATTAATGCTCTAGCCGAGAAATTAGTGTCATTGTAGTGAATGTTGACACATGCCGTACCTAGGAGCATACCAACGTTTGAGTTTGCATAGCAAGAATTCAAATTTTTAACAACTTTTTCATTGTCCTTTGCAGATTCCTGTCTCCACTGAGCCTGTCTGGAAGTGGAAGGCGTGTCATCTGCGGGGTTCGGAGTTCCCCTCTGTGTGGTTGCTTTTGGCTGAAAAACTTGCAGGTGGAGCAGTGTGTGATGTCTTGAGTGACACGTACTACAGTTGAACGAGCTTGTGCATCTTGACACCGTGTGTCCAGCTGATAAGCAGTTCAAGCAACCATTGTTCGATTTAATGTAATCTATTCTTTGTGTTGTTGTCATTTTACGGAATTTTTGACAACTTCGTAGCTTGTGTTCATTGCTATGGCATAGATTGCAAAAGTGCTTCGCAACACTAGTTTGATATGTGCCGAGCCTTTTTGGAGGCATATCTAAGCTTTGACGCAGAGCTTGCGGCTTAGGTGCCTGTGAAATCTTACTGGCTCTCAAGCCTGATACGGTTTCCAGTGTTGAAAGGAAACAATCCATATCTTTCCACTTGGATATATCTGTTTTGTTTTCTATGGACTGCTCCCATAGCGCCAGTGTGCATTCTGGCAGTTTGGTTGAACATAAGTATGTAATAATTGCATCCCATTTCGAAATGTCAATTTGATGACTTTGAAGTGATGAGATGCAATTGTTTATGTCGCGCTGCAGTTTCTTAATAGAGCTGCCACACTCACTCTCAACTGCCGTTAAATTGAATAAAAGTTTCAACTGTGTGTTGACTAGGATACGTTTATTTTCGTATCTGTCACTCAGGTTTTTCCAGGCGGTTGTAAAGCCTTCATTAGTCAATGGACACCTCTGCACAATCTCTTTTGCTTCCCCTTGGGTTTTTTGGTTGAGATGGAAAAGTTTCTCAACTGGTGTAAGACGTTTGTTTAGGATGTATATAGCCGTAAACATGTCTCTGAAGGATGGCCAAGACAAATAGTCTCCTTTAAATACATCGGTATCGCATGGAGGTAAACGTATGTTGTGCTCGGTAAAAGGTATGTTTTCCGGCTCTTTTCTGGTCTTTGACAGTTTTTCATGCAGATCAGCCATGGCTGTCTGGCAGCGAACAAAACATTGATACGATCTCTTATGTTTAAGTTTTATCGCCGTTTGATCTTTGGCAGTTATGCCTTCTAAACCCATGATGTCATCGTAAGCTGCTTTCGTCTTCCTCCAAAGCGCTTTAAGCTCATCTTGTTCGATGACAAGAGAGTGCTTTGTATGTTCGGAAGCAGCTCTTTCGTTGTAGTCAGATTCAAACTCTGCTACTGCGTCGGCCAATCGAATAAATGTATCCATGCTTTAATTGAATTTGGGAAGCAAAGAGTATACTTAATATAAATTAAGTTTGAACGTAATCTTATTCCGTTTGAGTTTTATAGCAGATCTTTATATATATATATATATAGGCTCTATTGCCCTTTCGAATTCTTAAAAGTTTGAAACTTAAATTATGCTACACCAGGTAAATTACTTAACTCAAAGACAGGAAATAATTAATTTTGAACGAATGAACGTGTGTGTAGATTTAATTTGTCTTTTATTGTTTTTCAGCAACTTATTGTATGTATGTATATATGATTATGTATATGTATATATATATGAAAATGTATATGTATGTATATATGACTATTTATATGTATGTATATATGAACAATTATGAAGCAAACAAATGCGCACGTTATTGGATATACATAGTCTCCTGCCCCCCAACGAAGTGTTATATATTTTTTTTTTTAGTATGTGAATGTGCGTATATGTGTATATACGGGGATTATCACTGCTACAAAGGAAATTAAATTTACTGGTTTCGCACCTATGAATGTGAATGTATCGTTTAAAAAGGAATTCGTAGTGCAAAGAAAAATTTAATAAATTATTGTTCGTATGCAATTGTGATAAACGATTATAATTACGTGACAGTGACGCAAAATGGTGGCGTGATTCGAGCACTGAATATACCCCCGGTTCACTAACACACGCGCGGAATGTAAACGCGAATATACAAAATGATCGAATATTGTTTAGTTAATTTTTTTTTTTTTTTTGATCAATTAAGTGCACTGAAATTGAAGATCAACCACGTACCTTATTGCAGTGTTGCTGGTGATGAGGTGGTGAAAGTATTCGTGCTGCAAGTGTAAATTGTGTCTAGTTGCTGTGCTGTGAGAAAGCTCTGGTGATTATGTATGCTCGTCGTATGTGCTGGACGCAAAACAGAATGGTACCACGTTATATAGGTGTGCCAAAAGCTGTGTCGGTTGAGTTGGTGATATGTGCGATTCCTTCCAAAGGGTTTTTGTTGGATGAGTAGTGGACTGTAGTGGATATAAGCTGGTCAGTCTCGGCGTAGAAGGACCAATAAATACACCGTGGCGAATCACGGAATGATTTCGCACCGAGTATTAATAAGAAAATAAAAAACGAAACAGAATATTCTGATTAGTATTCTATAAACTAAATTGGTTTATTGTGTAATTATTGTGGATAGGAATAAATAGTGGAAATATAAATTACAATCGATTTGTTTTACCTTTGGTACGGCGTGGTGGCTGTGGCTGATCCTTGCTGCGTAGTGAAGTAACTTCAAGTGACCGAGTTTTTTAATTTTGAAGGTGATCGGACCGCCAAACAGTGAACTTTCGTTAACTTTCTCCTTAACTTGGTTCACCGTTTGACGGGTAGCAGCGTATATATATGTGTGTGTGTGTAAATCAATAAAGGGATTTACACACTAGGGTTGTACGTAAATTGTTGAGGCGGAACCTCACGCAAACAGTGCAGTAGGGCGGTGAATGTATTTAGGTCGGAAACCTAAACAAGCGGTATCAATTCCATCACATTAAACAGCAAGACTTTTTGCAAAAAATTAGAGAACAGGTACGAAAATGCGAGTTTAACAATCACGACGAATTTTTTACTGACCAAATTGTTCTGGGTATTTGCTCTGACGAAACCAGGCAAAAACTTTGGATTGAAGACAACCTGTCACTTGTACGAGCTATTAAAATATGTCGCACGGCAGAAAGAGCCACAAAACAAATACACGACTTTAACGAGCCAGATTCAGCGGTAAAAATTAATAAAAGGCATTTAATTGCAGCCGGTGCAAAACAGCTCACGGGCCAAAGAGTTGCCCAGCATATAAAAAAGAGTGCGCGCGCTGTGGTAAAAAAGGACATTTTAAGGTCGCGTGCAGATCGAAAATTAAAGTAAAGCAAACCAAAAGCAAAAAACTAAGAAAAATGTGAACATAATCCACTCGGATTTAAGTTCGTAGGCAAAATAAGCAGTTCCGTTACTTCAACTAAAAAGAAGAAAAATGGACAGAAAAGGTACGATCGGCGAGTATGAGCTAAAATTAAGACTAGACACGGGATCTTTTTGTAATGTACTATCAAATAGAGTAGCCGAAAAGCTTGGCGTTCAAATTAACCTTAGCGAAATTAAGCGCTTAAAAGCATATGACGGCGGTTTTATAAAGTTATTAGGTGAGACAAAAGTAATCTGTCGCACACAGCGTACAACCAGTAACGTCAAAAAATTGGTATGCTTCAAAATAATTGAAGAGAACTACCAAGCCATTTTGGAGCTGACGATTGCGAACGTCTAGGGTTTGTGAAGCGCGTAAATCAATTAGGTAGCTGCAACAATTTCGAGTATGACATAGATTTTATAGACAATCCGGTATTTAAGATCATACCAGCGAGAAAGGTTCCGTGAGCCCACACCTGCCGTTAGCCCAATGCTATTGGTACACAAACAAAATAAAATACGTGTATGCATGGACCCGATCGAACTGAATAAATATATTAAACGACCAATTTACCATATGAAAACCGTTGAAGAGGGAGCAGCAAAAATTCATGGCAGCAAATTCTTCACAAAACTTGATTGCCAAGAGGGCTTCTGGCAAATCAAAGTATCAGAGCGAACATCAAAATATTTAACATTTTCTACGCCATGGGGACGTTATAGCTTCCTTCGTATGCCATTTGGAATTTCGTCAGCATCCAAAGTTTTCTGAGGAGTGATGAACAGTCCGCTAGAAGGCATAGACAGATGCGAAGTAGCAATGGACTATATTTTCATACATGCACCGACGCTTAGCGAGTTACGAAGCACGACACATAATATAATTAAGCAATTAAAAGGCGCTGGATTCACACTAAATTGCGAAAAATGTGAGTATAAAAAGAAGTCGCTGAAGTTTCTAGGTCATCCATTCACCGAAAACGGGTATAAGGCAGACGAAGAAATGATAAAAGCAATATGTCTGCTCAAAAAGCCTCTTGCGTCAAAGAATTGCAGCGCCTGTTGGGAATGGTATCATATCTCGGCAAATTTATAAAAAAATTGTCGAAATTGACAGAGCCATTGCGTCGGCTCCTATGTAAACAAAACGTGTGGAGATGGGAACACGAGCACACAAGCGTCTTCGAAGCTATCAAACAAACACTAACAACAACTCCCGTAATAGCTTATTATGACGTAAAGAAACCAGTCAAACTATCAGTTGACGTCAGTAGTTGATCTATGGGGGCGTGTTTGATGCAAGACGGCAGACCACTGGGATATGCTACCAGAGCACTAACAAAATCGCAACAAACACAACCGCAAATCAGCAAGGAAGCTTGAGCTATCCGTTTCGGGTATCAAAAGTTTCACGATTATGTTTACGGGAAACAACTAGAAATTGAAACAGATCGTAAGCCGCTACAAACAATAAAAAGTAATCCAATTCAAAAATGCACCAATACGATTGCAGGTTGTCCTGTACGACATTCTACAATATTCACCAAAAATAACGTACAAAAAAGGAACGATGATACCAATTGCTGATACTTTAAGCCGTGCGAGCCGATAGAATTTGATGAAGACGAGCCGGTTTACCTTATCCATGCAATTGGAGACAACTTGCGTCATAGACTAATTAATGAAACTGCAGTCGACTCTGAGCTACAAGCACTTAAATCAGCCATCATGAAAAAATGGCCAGATAACGAAGTAGAAATACCAAAGGTCATCAAAAAATACTTGGCATTTAGACACGAAATTACTTGTGAAGAAGATTTGTTATTAAAGGGTAACAAAATTATTCTACCACATAATTTAATACAATCTGATATTGCAGAAGCACATAGAGGCCATAGCGGCATCTCTACGACAATGCATCGCATTCGCCAATCATTTTTTTGGAATGGTCTTACGATCGACACTAAAAACTTCGTTGAGAGTGTGTAGTATGTCAACGAACGCAACGAGCAAACTCTAAAGAACCATTAATATTGCGAGACATACCCGAATATCCCTTTCAATTAGTGTCGACAGATATCTTCAAATTTAAAGGTGACAACTATTTACTGATAGCGGATCACTACTTCGGATTCAACGATTTCCGAAAACTTAAGTCAGCTACATCATCGGAGGTAAACTACTTATTGTAATATAGCATAGCACACTTATATGTGACGTGCCCTTTAGCACACTTATGTGCCTTGACCATAAGTACTTACAATATTACACATTCTCTCGAACACGCAACTTATTTCTATCCTATGGCTTTTTTATAAGTATATATATTGTAAGTACAATATATATATATAATATTTGATGTGGATATTCGTAAATACGAATATACTACATTTATTACGTCAGTGGTTCAAAACGCAACGTTCAAACTGTAAAAGGCATTTTAAAGAAATGTTGGCACGACGGAAGCGATCCATACTTAGCGATGTTCATGCTGCGAAATACCCCGCGAAATAATGTACTAAAATCTTCATGTCAACAATTATTCAGCCGCCAGACCCGAACCATTCTACTGATAGAAAACGAAAAAATTAAGCCTAAGGTCATAGTGGAGAAGAACTAGGAAAACTGCGAAATAATCAAAAACGCTACGTCGATCAGATCGCAACGCCCCGTCCAGCGCTTAAAATGGACGACAACGTTATAATGCAGACAGGTCATCGCGAATGGAAGCCTGCCAAAGTCGTCGAGTTGACCGAAAGCCCACGCTCAGTCATAGTGGAAACGCCTGAAGGCAGAAAATACCGCAGAAACAGCAGGTATCTCCATACAACAAAACCGAATATGCCTTCACAAAACTCACCAACATTGGAATGCGAATCTACCTACGCTCACGTACCTGTACCTAATGAGTGCGAAGCAACTGAACCTAGCAAACAAACAGATAAACAGAGCAGCAGCACCCAATCTCAGTATTCCGGCGAGAATGCAGACCGTCAGGCTAAAGCCTTCCGCTACGGGCGGAAAATCAAACCTGTCGAAAAATACGACCCTTCAAAATATTAATTTAATCTTGTATTAATATATACTTATGCTTATCTCATTTTCTTATGTTTATCCATATATAAATACGAATATGATACATAGCAACTGAGTGGACGGTGGATATTCGCTTAAATATGCGTCCAGTTATAAAATGTAAACAGCTTATTCATTTTTCATCAGAAAAGAGAGGATGTCACGGAAACATACCTATCAATGAAAAGTACGAGTATGTATATAAATGACGTAGGTATGCTATGCATATGGATGTATGTACTTACATACATACATATGAGTTCCACATATGCACATGCACTAACTAACATGTGTACTTATCCAAACGTTCCACGTATTTTCTATGTACTACCCAACTCTAATTACCGCTTAAGACATTTGTTACTCAATAAAGTCAGTCTTCTACCTGCGCTGAGCGTTTATACATATAGGGTAGACCACACACGTTACAAGGTGCCGAAACCTGATTTTTTTTTTCAACAACAAAAAATATAAAGAAGAAACTGGACCTAACAGTGCAAGGACTCCCTACTGAAGTAGTGTAAAATAATTTATTAAAACTAAACAATATGTTAAAACCACCAAAACCTTTGTTAATAAATAATGACCTGGACATGGCACGAGAGTGGACCGAGTGGTTAGAAGCGTACCAATGCTATGCCCTTGCAGCGAATGGCAACCTCGAGGACAGCCCTGTGCAGTTGGCTAATTTTAAGACTGTTCTCGGGCGAGATGGCATTCGTTTAATTAATAATTAAGGCTTGAACGAGACGCAAAAATATAATTTAGTTGAAATCAAGAATAAACTAAAAGAACATTTGGTCCCATCGCGTAATAAAACGTACGAGCGGTATCAATTCCATCACATTAAACAGCAAGAAAATGAGGCTTTCGACGATTTTTTGCAAAAAATTAGAGAACAGGTACGAAAATGCGAGTTTAACAATCACGACGAATTTTTTACTGACCAAATTATTCTGGGTATTTGCTCTGACGAAACCAGGCAAAAACTCTGGATTGAAGGCAAGCTGTCACTTGTACGAGCTATTAAAATATGTCGCACGGCAGAAAGAGCCACACGCGCGCGCTGTGGTAAAAAAGGACATTTTAAGGTCGCGTGCAGATCGAAAATTAAAGTAAAGCAAACCAAAAGCAAAAAACTAAGAAAAATGTGAACATAATCCACTCGGATTTAAGTTCGTAGGCAAAACGAGCAGTTTCGTTACTTCAACCAAAAATGAAGAAAAATGGACAGAAAAGGTACGATCGGCGAGTATGAGCTAAAATTAAGACTAGACACGGGATCTTTTTGTAATCTACTATCAAATAGAGTAGCCGAAAAGCTTGGCGTTCAAATTAACCTTAGCGAAATTAAGCGCTTAAAAGCATATGACGGCGGTTTTATAAAGTTATTAGGTGAGACAAAAGTAATCTGTCGCACACAGCGTACAACCAGTAACGTCAAAAAATTGGTATGCTTCAAAATAATTGAAGAGAACTACCAAGCCATTTTGGAGCTGACGATTGCGAACGTCTAGGGTTTGTGAAGCGCGTAAATCAATTAGGTAGCTGCAACAATTTCGAGTATGACATAGATTTTATAGACAATCCGGTATTTAAGATCATACCAGCGAGAAAGGTTCCGTGAGCCCACACCTGCCGTTAGCCCAATGCTATTGGTACACAAACAAAATAAAATACGTGTATGCATGGACCCGATCGAACTGAATAAATATATTAAACGACCAGTTTACTCTATGAAAACCGTTGAAGAGGGAGCAGCAAAAATTCATGGCAGCAAATTCTTCACAAAACTTGATTGCCAAGAGGGCTTCTGGCAAATCAAAGTATCAGAGCGAACATCAAAATATTTAACATTTTCTACGCCATGGGGACGTTATAGCTACCTTCGTATGCCATTTGGAATTTCGTCGGCATCCGAAGTTTTCTGAGGAGTGATGAACAGTCCGCTAGAAGGCATAGACGAAGAAATGATAAAAGCAATATGTCTGCTCAAAAAGCCTCTTGCGTCAAAGAATTGCAGCGCCTGTTGGGAATGGTATCATATCTCGGCAAATTTATAAAAAATTTGTCGAAATTGATAGAGCCATTGCGTCCGCTCCTATGTAAACAAAACGTGTGGAGATGGGAACACGAGCACACAAGCGTCTTCGAAGCTATCAACCAAACACTAACAACAACTCCCGTAATAGCTTATTATGACGTAAAGAAACCAGTCAAACTATCAGTTGACGTCAGTAGTCGATCTATGGGGGCGTGTTTGATGCAAGACGGCAGACCACTGGGATATGCTACCAGAGCACTAACAAAATCGCAACAAAAACAACTGCAAATCAGCAAGGAAGCTTGGGCTATCCGTTTCGGGTATCAAAAGTTTCACGATTATGTTTACGGGAAACAACTAGAAATTGAAACAGATCGTAAGCCGCTACAAACAATAAAAAGTAATCCAATTCAAAAATGCACCAATACGATTGCAGGTTGTCCTGTACGACATTCTACAATATTCACCAAAAATAACGTACAAAAAAGGAACGATGATACCAATTGCTGATACTTTAAGCCGTGCGAGCCGATAGAATTTGATGAAGACGAGCCGGTTTACCTTATCCATGCAATTGGAGACAACTTGCGTCATAGACTAATTAATGAAACTGCAGTCGACTCTGAGCTACAAGCACTTAAATCAGCCATCATGAAAAAATGGCCAGATAACGAAGTAGAAATACCAAAGGTCATCAAAAAATACTTGGCATTTAGACACGAAATTACTTGTGAAGAAGATTTGTTATTAAAGGGTAACAAAATTATTCTACCACATAATTTAATACAATCTGATATTGCAGAAGCACATAGAGGCCATAGCGGCATCTCTACGACAATGCATCGCATTCGCCAATCATTTTTTTGGAATGGTCTTACGATCGACACTAAAAACTTCGTTGAGAGTGTGTAGTATGTCAACGAACGCAACGAGCAAACTCTAAAGAACCATTAATATTGCGAGACATACCCGAATATCCCTTTCAATTAGTGTCGACAGATATCTTCAAATTTAAAGGTGACAACTATTTACTGATAGCGGATCACTACTTCGGATTCAACGATTTCCGAAAACTTAAGTCAGCTACATCATCGGAGGTAAACTACTTATTGTAATATAGCATAGCACACTTATATGTGACGTGCCCTTTAGCACACTTATGTGCCTTGACCATAAGTACTTACAATATTACACATTCTCTCGAACGCACCAACTCTAGAATTATCGATATATGAATAAACACATTACTATATATTTTACCACCAAGCAACGTGCGCAACTTATTTCTATCCTACGGCTTTTTTATAAGTATATATATTGTAAGTACAATATATATTATTTGATGTGGATATTCGTAAATACGAATATACTACAAACTGGCGACGAGTCAAACAAAAAAAAACACATTAATTTAGAATGGAAGAATTAATGAAATTAATGATGATGGTACCTTAATTTGAGCTAAGCGTGGAGGCAATATGGCGTGAAAAGTTAGACATTCACTTGGCCAAAATAAAATGTGGGGAAGAGGAAGAGAAGAAAAATGTGTTGCTCAAGACGGTGGGTACGGCCGCATATAGTACACTACACATTTTATGTAGTCCGAAATCTCCACGACAAAAAACTTTTAAAGAATTGTGCCTAATTTTAGAGACACATTATACGCCTCCAGTAATTGTGTCCCAAGAACGAAAACAGTTCCATTTATCCAAACAATTATATAGCGAAACAGCTGCAGAGTGGTACACTCGTGTAAAAAAGCTTGCGTTAACCTGCAAGTTTGCAGAAAATTTAAATGCGTTCATTTTAAATCAATTTATCGTTGGGGCAAAGACCAAAATATACGAAAAATTGTGTGAAGAAACTGAAAATATTACTTGTGAAGAGGCTTTAAGAAAAACAATGTTTCTGGAATGCAAAATGGCGGCAAAGGCCGAAAATAAAAGTGAGGTTAGCGTGAATTTCATGAAAAAGAAGAAAAATTAAAACAAAGATACGAGTCAATCCAACAAAAACGACCGAAAAACGTGTAGTCATTGCGGTTGACGTAATCATGAGTCCAAAAAATGTAAATTCAATAAAAGCAAATGCAATTCATGCGGTAAAATTGGACATCTTGCTTCTGTATGCCGGATGAAAGTACAATTAAATTACGTATCAAATAGTAGTAAGGTTGAAGATGACTGCAAAGATGATATTTTTAATTATTCTATTTTTAGTGTAAATGATCAAAAGCCGAACGAGGTGTATTCTCTTTCTGTGTCGTTTGATGGTGTTGAGGTTAGAGCGGCCTGCGATACAGGTGCCCCGTGCACGCTGATATCAGAGAAATTTTTCAAACACCATTTTAACAAAATTATTCGCACGTGTAACACACCCTATCTTGATTATAGTGCTGATCGCATACAAATTGTTGGTGAGTACAATGCACAGATTATGTACTTGGGTATTAAGAAAGAGATTACTGTAGTTGTGACCAAACATGATAACCCACCTCTGTTAGGTAGATCATTTTTGCGCGCGTTCAATTTTGAACTTTTACAAGTCAATTCAATTAACAATCTTACTAAAGAGGAGTTAGCTCGAAATATTAAGAATGAATTTTCAAATGTTTTTCAAGACTCACTTGGTAAATACAATGTGAGCAAAGTATCTTTATCCATTATTGAAGGTTCGAAACCAATTTTTTTTAAACCGCGTCCATTGCCATTGGCATGGAAAGACAAAGTCGAAACAAAATTACGTGATTTAATAAAACAAGGAGTTCTTGAGTAAGTTGATCATTCTGACTGGGGTACACCTTTAGTCCCAGTCTTGGAGCCAAACGGTGATTTGAGAATATGTGCTGATTACAAAGTAACTTTGAACAAGTATCCTTTGCCGCGTATTGAAGAAATTTTTGCGTCTCTAAAAGGTGGGGAATTGTTTACTAAGCTCGATTTATCGAATGCGTATAACCAACTAGAGTTAGATAAAGCATCACAATCATTATGTACGTAGAGTACACACATAGGCACTCTCAAAGTCACTCGTTTGCCGTTTGGTATCAAGCCTGCAGCTACAATATTTCTAAAAACTAGTGAAAGCTTATTGCGTAATATAGCAAACGTCGTAGTTTATCAAGATGATATTACTGTTACAGGCAAACATATGGAAGAGCATATAAAAACTTTAAGACTTGTGTTGGAGAAATTAATATCAGCGAACTTAACTTTAAATTCGAAAAATACAGTCTTCTTTCAAGAAAAAATCATCTATCTAGGATTTTCCATAGATAAGAACGGTTTAACAAAAACCGATGAAAGAATAAAAAGCGTAAAAGATGCGCCTATCCCTAAAAATATTTCTGAAGTAAAAGCCTTTGCGGGGATGGTAAATTATTATGCAAAATTTATAAAAAACTTTGCACATAAAATGTCACCTTTATACGAATTACTGCAAAAGAATGTTAAATGTGTGTGGTCAGAGAAGTGTCAGAAAGCTTATGAAGAGATAAAAAATGATATATGTTCCGATCAAGTTCTTGTTCATTTTAATCAAAACTTACCAATAGTTTTGACTACTGATGCAAGTAATAACGCAGTAGCGGGAGTTTTGTCGCATAAGTTTCCTGATAATTCTTTGAGACCCATAGCTTTTGTTTCTAAAGCTCTAAGCAAAAGTGAAAAGAATTATAGCACCTTAGGAAAAGAAGCACCAGCAATTATATTTTCAGTAACTAAACTTAAACAATACCTATTAGGTAACAGATTCAAGTTGTTAACAGACCACAAACCACTGGTGTCAGTTTTCAGTGAAATTAAGGGTTTACCTGTTATGGCATCTGCTCGTGTTCAAAGATGGGCACTAATTCTATCTGGTTTAAATTATACTGTAGAGTATGTCAAGGGCAGCCTTAATGATGCTGACAACTTATCAAGAATTTCACAATCTGTTATTGGTAAAGATTTACCAGAATGTAATTATATAAATTTTGTTGAGTCTGATAAGCACATTTGTTTATGTTTTAATGATATTGCAAGAGAAACCAAACGGGATCCTTTATTTTTAAGACTGCTTGAAGCAATTCAAAGTGGCACATTACAAAATGTAAAAAATGAAACTTTTAAAGCATATCGCGACAAGGCAGACCAGTTGAGCGTTGAATATGGATGCATCATGTGGGGTTATAGAACGGTCATTCCACAGAAATTAAGACAATCGGTCTTAGAATCGCTACATCTTTCTCATCTGGGTATAGTTAAAACAAAAGGTCTCGCGCGATCCTATGTATGGTGGCCAGTATTAGATAATGATATCGAGATGTTGATAAAAAGTTGTAAACCATGTCAAGTTCTGCAGTCTAGTCCTGAAAAAAGTAAGTTAATTTCATGGAAACCAACAGATTCTGTTTGGAGTAGAATTCACTTAGACTTTGCAGAACCTATTAAAAATTTTCATTTTCTTATTGTCATTGACTCTTATTCCAAATAGGTGGAGATATTTAAGACCAAAGACATAACATCCAAGTTTGTTATAACGAAATTAATAGAAACTTTCAGTCGTTTTGGACTGCTGGATGTATTGGTCAGTGACAATGGCTCGCAATTCACTTTCAGCCGTTGCAATGGAATAAAACAAACATTAACACCACCTAGCCGCCCAGCATCTAACGGTCAAGCGGAAAACTTTGTAAAAACTTTTAAAAAGTTATTTAATGCTTGTCTGAAAGCAAATGATAATGCTAACTCAGTCAGGGCAAGCAAAATCTTAATAATAGAAAAAGTTTTTTCTAATAGCGGTCACAATGGCAAACCTCCGAGGGTATTTCTGCCATGAAAAAGCTTCTCATTAAATACATCTGCCGTTCGGAGTCGGCACAAAACTGTAGGTCCCTCCATTTGTGTTAGAATATAAAATGACGCATACCACAAATGGTAGGAGAAGCTCGGCATAACACTGAGCTATATAGTGTACGCGACAAAATTATATATATAATGCTAACATTGACATTATAATTAATCGATTTTTGGCAGACTATCGCAACTCAGTACATTGTACCACAGGCGAGTCTCCAGCTAAAATTTGTTTTGGGAGACAACTCAAGTCACGTTTTTCTACTCTTAAGCCTCCTTTGGTAAAGCAAACAATTATTGAAAAACAAGAGAATAGTGGACGCAACAACCGTGGAAAACGTGAATTAGAACTAAGTCAGGGTCAAAAAGTTTAGATTCGTGACTACAGTAATCCCAACAAAGCTAGCTGGTCTCCAGGTACAATTCGCGAACAGTTAGGCCCTAGGTCATACTGCTGTGCATTGTTAAATAATAGAACAATCAAAAGACATCTTAATCAAATTAGACGACGCAACTCTTATGAAGCGTCTGAAGCGGCAAACCGTTGAAGTAACTGAATCAGAAGCTACTTCAAACGATAGCGCTAATACTGAAGGTAGCATTAGTACTGACGCTGAGGCTAATCCCAATACTTTGGTTGTAAATGACCAATCTACCAGCAAAAGTAGTAATGAAACTAACACTAAAGAGAATACGCCTCAGACGGTTGATGATATAACACCTAAGCGCGCCTTAAGACCACGCCAAGACGGCAAAGACGTAAAAAAATAATATTTTCTAAATACAATTTTTTTTTTATTAATAAAATAAAAGAGAAGAACAAAACGTAAAACATAAATGTAAATATTTCGAAACTATTATTACAAAAACAAATGTAAATTTTTCTAAACTATTATGATTACATAAGATACAAATGTAAATTTTCTTAAACTGCTAGGATTAAAAATTAGTTTTCAGCTTTGAGGGAGTCATGTAATATAGCATAGCACACTTACATATATGTGACGTGCCCTTTAGCACACTTATGTGCCTTGACCATAAGTACTTACAATATTACACTTTCTCTCGAACGCACCTTTGTGAACAACCCCAACTCTAGAATTATCGATATATGAATAAACACATTACTATATGTTTTACCACCAAGCAACCTGCGCAACTTATTTCTATCCTATGGCTTTTTTATAAGTATATATATTGTAAGTACAATATATATATGTAATATTTGATGTGGATATTCGTAAATACGAATATACTACATTTATTACGTCAGTGGTTCTCCGTGCATGGTATCCCCGAGATGCTTGAATCCGATGGAGGTCCACAATACAGTAGCCAAGCATTCAGATAGTCCGCAACAAACTGGAAATTCAAACACAGAATGTCTTCACCATATTATCCCCAATCAAATGGATTAGCGGAACGCAACGTTCAAACTGTAAAAGGCATTTTAAAGAAATGTTGGCACGACGGAAGCGATCCATACTTAGCGATGTTGATGCTGCGAAATACCCCGCGAAATAATGTACTAAAATCTTCATGTCAACAATTATTCAGCCGCCAGACCCGAACCATTCTACTGATAGAAAACGAAAAAATTAAGCCTAAGGTCATAGTGGAGAAGAACTGGGAAAACTGCGAAATAATCAAAAACGCTACGTCGATCAGATCGCAACGCCCCGTCCAGCGCTTAAAATGGACGACAACGTTATAATGCAGACAGGTCATCGCGAATGGAAGCCTGCCAAAGTCGTCGAGTTGACCGAAAGCCCACGCTCAGTCATAGTGGAAACGCCTGAAGGCAGAAAATACCGCAGAAACAGCAGGTATCTCCATACAACAAAACCGAATACGCCTTCACAAAACTCACCAACATTGGAATGCGAATCTACCTACGCTCACGTACCTGTACCTAAAGAGTGCGAAGCAACTGAACCTAGCAAACAAACAGATAAACAGAGCAGCAGCACCCAATCTCAGTATTCCGGCGAGAATGCAGACCGTCAGGCTAAAGCCTTCCGCTACGGACGGAAAATCAAACCTGTCGAAAAATACGACCCTTCAAAATATTAATTTAATCTTGTATTAATATATACTTATGCTTATCTTATTTTCTTATGTTTATCCATATATAAATACGAATATGATACATAGCAACTGAGTGGACGGTGGATATTCGCTTAAATATGCGTCCAGTTATAAAATGTAAACAGCTTATTCATTTTTCATCAGAAAAGAGAGGATGTCACGGAAACATACCTATCAATGGAAAGTACGAGTATGTATATAAATGACGTAGGTATGCTATGCATATGGATGTATGTACTTACATACATACATATGAGTTCCACATATGCACATGCACTAACTAACATGTGTACTTATCCAAACGTTCCACGTATTTTCTATGTACTACCCAACTCTAATTACCGCTTAAGACATTTGTTACTCAATAAAGTCAGTCTTCTACCTGCGCTGAGCGTTTATACATATAGGGTAGACCACACACGTTACAAGGTGCCGAAATCTGATTTTTTTTTTCAACAACAAAAAATATAAAGAAGAAACTGGACCTAACAGTGCAAGGACTTCCTACTGAAGTAGTGTAAAATAATTTATTAAAAATAAAACAATATGTTAAAACCACCAAAACCTTTGTTAATAAATAATGACCTGAACATGGCACGAGAGTGGACCGAGTGGTTAGAAGCGTACCAATGCTATGCCTTTGCAGCGAATGGCAACCTCGAGGACAGCCCTGTGCAGTTGGCTAATTTTAAGACTGTTCTCGGGCGAGATGGCATTCGTTTAATTAATAATTATGGCTTGAACGAGACGCAAAAATCTAATTTAGTTGAAATCAAGAATAAACTAAAAGAACATTTTGTCCCATCGCGTAATAAAACGTACGAGCGGTATCAATTCCATCACATTAAACAGCAAGAAAATGAGGCTTTCGACGATTTTTTGCAAAAAATTAGAGAACAGGTACGAAAATGCGAGTTTAACAATCACGACGAATTTTTTACTGACCAAATTATTCTGGGTATTTGCTCTGACGAAACCAGGCAAAAACTCTGGATTGAAGGCAAGCTGTCACTTGTACGAGCTATTAAAATATGTCGCACGGCAGAAAGAGCCACACGCGCGCGCTGTGGTAAAAAAGGACATTTTAAGGTCGCGTGCAGATCGAAAATTAAAGTAAAGCAAACCAAAAGCAAAAAACTAAGAAAAATGTGAACATAATCCACTCGGATTTAAGTTCGTAGGCAAAACGAGCAGTTTCGTTACTTCAACCAAAAATGAAGAAAAATGGACAGAAAAGGTACGATCGGCGAGTATGAGCTAAAATTAAGACTAGACACGGGATCTTTTTGTAATCTACTATCAAATAGAGTAGCCGAAAAGCTTGGCGTTCAAATTAACCTTAGCGAAATTAAGCGCTTAAAAGCATATGACGGCGGTTTTATAAAGTTATTAGGTGAGACAAAAGTAATCTGTCGCACACAGCGTACAACCAGTAACGTCAAAAAATTGGTATGCTTCAAAGTAATTGAAGAGAACTACCAAGCCATTTTGGAGCTGACGATTGCGAACGTCTAGGGTTTGTGAAGCGCGTAAATCAATTAGGTTGCTGCAACAATTTCGAGTATGACATAGATTTTATAGACAATCCGGTATTTAAGATCATACCAGCGAGAAAGGTTCCGTATGCAATCGAGAAAAGTGTGAAAAATTAAATACAAAAAATGGTCAAACTCGGCGTAATAAAAAGTGTCAGTGAGCCCACACCTGCCGTTAGCCCAATGCTATTGGTACACAAACAAAATAAAATACGTGTTTGCATGGACCCGATCGAACTGAATAAATATATTAAACGACCAATTTACCCTATGAAAACCGTTGAAGAGGTAGCAGCAAAAATTCATGGCAGCATATTCTTCACAAAACTTGATTGCCAAGAGGGCTTCTGGCAAATCAAAGTATCAGAGCGAACATCAAAATATTTAACATTTTCTACGCCATGGGGACGTTAAAGCTACCTTCGTATGCCATTTGGAATTTCGTCGGCATCAGAAGTTTTCTGAGGAGTGATGAACAGTCCGCTAGAAGGCATAGAGAGATGCGAAGGAGCAATGGACTATATTTTCATACATGCACCGACGCTAAGCAAGTTACGAAGCACGACACATAATGTAATTAAGCAATTAAAAGGCGCTGGATTCACACTAAATTGCAAAAAATGTGAGTATGAAAAGAAGTCGCTGAAGTTTCTAGGTCATATATTCACCGAAAACGGGTATAAGGCGGACGAAGAAATAATAAAAGCAATATGTCTGCTCAAAAACCCTCTTGCGTCAAAGAATTGCAGCGCCTGTTGAGAATTGTATCATATCTCGGCAAATTTATAAAAAATTTGTCGAAATTGACAGAGCCATTGCGTCCGCTCCTATGTAAACAAAACGTGTGGAGATGAGAACACGAGCACACAAGCGTCTTCGAAGCTATCAAACAAACACTAACAACAACTCCCGTAATAGCTTATTATGACGTAAAGAAACCAGTCAAACTATCAGTTGACGTCAGTAGTCGATCTATGGGAGCGTGTTTGATGCAAGACGCAGACCACTGGGATATGCTACCAGAGCACTAACAAAATCGCAACGAAAACAACCGCTAATCAGCAAGGAAGCTTGGGCTATCCGTTTCGGGTGTCAAAAGTTTCACGATTATGTTTACGGGAAACAACTAGAAATTGAAACAGATCATAAGCCGCTACAAACAATAATAAGTAATCTAATTCAAAAATGCACCAATACGATTGCAGGGTGTCCTGTACGACATTCTACAATATTCACCAAAAATAACGTACAAAAAAGGAACGATGATACCAATTGCTGATACTTTAAGCCGTGATTGCGAGCCGATAGAATTTGATGAAGACGAGCCGGTTTACCTTATCCATGCAATTGGAGACAACTTGCGTAATAGACTAATTAATGAAACTGCAGTCGACTCTGAGCTACAAGCACTTAAATCAGCCATCATGAAAAAATGGCCAGACAACGAAGTAGAAATACCAAAGGTCATCAAAAAATACTTGGCATTTAGACACGAAATTACTTGCGAAGAAGATTTGTTGTATAAGGGTAACAAAATTATTCTACCACATAATTTAATACAATCTGCCATTGCAGAAGCACATAGAGGCCTTAGCGGCATCTCTACGACAATGCATGGCATTCGCCAATCATTTTTTTGGAATGGTCTTACGATCGATACTAAAAACTTCGTTGAAAAGTGTGTAGTATGTCAACGAACGCAACGAGCAAACTCTAAAGAACCATTAATATTGCGAGACATACCCGAATATCTCTTTCAACTAGTGTCGACAGATATCTTCAAGTTTAAAGGTGACGACTATTTACTGAAAACGGATCACTACTCCGGATTCAACTATTTCCGAAAACTTAAGTCAGCTACATCATCGGAGGTAATATACTTATTACGTCATTGGTTCTCCGTGCATGGTATCCCCGAGATGCTTGAATCCGATGGAGGTCCACAATACAGTAGCCAAGCATTCAGAGAGTTCGCAACAATCTGGAAATTCAAGCACAGGATGTCTTCTCCATATTATCCCCAATCAAATGGATTAGCGGAACGCAACGTTCAAACTGTAAAAGGCATTTTAAAGAAATGTTGGCACGACGGAAGCGATCCATATTTAGCGATGTTGATGCTGCGAAATACCCCGCGAAATAATGTACTACAATCTTCATTACAACGATTATTCAGCCGCCAGACCCGAACCATTCTACCGATAGAAAACGAAAAATTAAGCCTTAGATCGTAGTGGGCGTAGTCGAAGAACTGCGAGATAATAAAAACGCTACGTCGATCAGATCACAACGCCCCGTCCAGCGCTTAAAAGGGGCGACAACGTTATAATGCAGACAGGTCATCGCAAATGGGAGCCTGCCAAAGTCGTCGAGTTGACCGAAAGCCCACGCTCAGTCATAGTGGAAATGCCTGAAGGCAGAAAATACCGCAGAAACAGCAGGTATCTCCATACAACAAAACCGAATATGCCTTCAGAAAACTCACCAACCTTGGAATGCGAATCACGTACCTGTACCCAATGAGTGCGAGGCAACTGAACCTAGCAAACAAACAGATGAACAGAGCAGCAGCACCCAATCTCAGTATTCCGTCGAGAATGCAGACCGTCAGGCTAAAGTCTCCCGCTACGGACGAAAAATCAAACCTGTCGAAAAATTCGACCCTTCAAAATATTAATTTAATCTTGTATTAATATATAATTATGCTTATCTTATTTTCTTATGTTTATCCATATATAAATACGAATATGATACATAGCAACTGAGTGGACGGTGGATATTCGCTTAAATATGCGTCCAGTTATAAAATGTAAACAGCTTATTCATTTTTCATCAGAAAAGAGAGGATGTCACGGAAACATACCTATCAATGAAAAGTACGAGTATGTATATAAATGACGTAGGTATGCTATGCATACGTATGTATGTATGTACTTACGTACATATGAGTTCCACATATGCACATGCACTAACTAGCATGTGTACTTATCCAAACGTTCCACGTATGTTCTATGTACTACCCAACTCTAATTACCGTTTAAGACATTTGTTACTCAATAAAGTCAGTCTTCTACCTGCGCTGATCGTTTATACATATAGGGTAGACCACACACGTTACATGGTGCCGAAACCTGATATTTTTTTCAACAACAAAAAATATAAAGAAGAAACTGGACCTAACAGTGCAAGGACTCCCTACTGAAGTAGTGTAAAATAATTTATTAAAAATAAAACAAAATGTTAAAACCACCAAAACCTCTGTTAATAAATAATGACCTGGACATGGCACGAGAGCGAACCGAGTGGTTAGAAGCGTACCAATGCTTTGCCTTGCAGCGAATGGCAACCTCGAGGACAGCCCTGTGCAGTTGGCTAATTTTAAAACTGTTCTCGGGCGAGATGGCATTCGTTTAATTAATAACCAAGGCTTGAGCGAGACGCAAAAATCTAATTTAGTTGAAATCAAGAATAAACTAAAAGAACATTTTGTCCCATCGCGTAATAAAACGTACGAGCGGTATCAATTCCATCACATTAAACAGGAAGAAAATGAGGCTTTCGACGATTTTTTGCAAAAAATTAGAGAACAGGTACGAAAATGTGTGTTTAACAATCACGACGAATTTTTTACTGACCAAATTGTTCTGGGTATTTGCTCTGACGAAACCAGGCAAAAACTTTGGATTGAAGACAAGCTATCACTTATACGAGCTATTAAAATATTTCGCACGGCAGAAAGAGCCACAAAACAAATACACGACTTGAACGAGCCAGATTCAGCGGTAAAAGTTAATAAAAGGCATTTAATTGCAGCCGGTGCAAAACAACTCACGGGCCGAAGAGTTACCCAGCATATAAAAAAGAGTGTGCGCGCTGTGGTAAAAAAGGACATTTTAAGGTCGCATGCAGATCGAAAATTAAAGTAAAGCAAACCAAAAGCAAAAAACTAAGAAAAATGTGAACATAATCCACTCGGATTTAAGTTCGTAGGCAAAACAAGCAGTTTCGTTACTTCAACCAAAAATGAAGAAAAATGGACAGAAAAGGTACGATCGGCGAGTATGAGCTAAAATGAAGACTAGACACGGGATCTTTTTGTAATGTACTATCAAATAGAGTAGCCGAAAAGCTTGGCGTTCAAATTAACCTTAGCGAAATTAAGCGCTTAAAAGCATATGACGGCGGTTTTATAAAGTTATTAGGTGAGACAAAAGTAATCTGTCGCACACCGCGTTCAACCAATAACGTCAAAAAATTGGTATGGTCGACTTCCTAAACGCAAGTTGCAATGCATAACTCAAAAAAATGCGTATGCAATGCAAAGCAGATCTTAAAAGCAACCCTGCTTTGCAGAAAAATGCTTTGCATATTGATGCATATTGGCATTTAGGAACGTCACTCTACAACTTATACACAAAACATATGTCATAAACACTTGTTATTACAAATATTAAAATTTTTGTAAATATGGACGCGACAAGAAATCATGTATCCGTTTTATTGACAAGTGCTGAAGAATTAGCTCCAGCTAACTCTGCAAATATTGATTTAATAATTTAATTTTTTCGCTCATGTGTCCACTTTTTTTCTCTGTAACATAAGAAACATGCATACACATGTATTAAATTAGTCATAAAGCACAAATAAACAAATAAATAACTAAGTTATAAAAAACAAAATCACTTACTCTGCCATTGTAACTCCTTTGCATACCAAATAAAAATGATGCATGATTTTGACATCTGATGCTCATCTAACTGAGTTGCCAAACGTTTAGGAACATTAGGCGTTGCCAGAAAATTCAAGTATGCGTTTAGGAATTCTATGCATTGTAAATATGCATTGCAACTTGCGTTTAGGAAGTCGACCTATGCTTCAAAATAATTGAAGAGAACTAGCAAGCCATTTTGGAGTTGTTAACAGACCACAAACCACTGGTGTTAGTTTTCAGTGAAATTAAGGGTTTACCTGTTATGGCATCTGCTCGTGTTCAAAGATGGGCACTAATTCTATCTGGTTTAAATTATACTGTAGAGTATGTCAAGGGCAGCCTTAATGATGCTGACAACTTATCAAGAATTCCACAATCTGTTATTGGTAAAGATTTACCAGAATGTAATTATATAAATTTTGTTGAGTCTGATAATCACATTTGTTTATGTTTTAATGATATTGCAAGAGAAACCAAACGGGATCCTTTATTTTTAAGACTGCTTGAAGCAATTCAAAGTGGCACATTACAAAATGTAAAAAATGAAAGTTTTAAAGCATATCGCGACAAGGCAGACCAGTTGAGCGTTGAATATGGATGCATCATGTGGGGTTATAGAACGGTCATTCCACAGAAATTAAGACAATCGGTCTTAGAATCGCTACATCTTTCTCATCTGGGTATAGTTAAAACAAAAGGTCTCGCGCGATCCTATGTATGGTGGCCAGTATTAGATAATGATATCGAGATGTTGATAAAAAGTTGTAAACCATGTCAAGTTCTGCAGTCTAGTCCTGAAAAGAGTAAGTTAATTTCATGGAAACCAACAGATTCTGTTTGGAGTAGAATTCACTTAGACTTTGCAGGACCTATTAAAAATTTTCATTTTCTTATTGTCATTGACTCTTATTCCAAATAGGTGGAGATATTTAAGACCAAAGACATAACATCCAAGTTTGTTATAACGAAATTAATAGAAACTTTCAGTCGTTTTGGACTGCTGGATGTATTGGTCAGTGACAATGGCTCGCAATTCACTTTCAGCCGTTGCAATGGAATAAAACAAACATTAACACCACCTAGCCGCCCAGCATCTAACGGTCAAGCGGAAAACTTTGTAAAAACTTTTAAAAAGTTATTTAATGCTTGTCTGAAAGCAAATGATAATGCTAACTCAGTCAGGGCAAGCAAAATCTTAATAATAGAAAAAGTTTTTTCTAATAGCGGTCACTCCTCGGCAGGCAATGGCAAACCTCCGAGGGTATTTCTGCCATGAAAAAGCTTCTCATTAAATACATCTGCCGTTCGGAGTCGGCACAAAACTGTAGGTCCCTCCATTTGTGTTAGAATATAAAATGACGCACACCACAAATGGTAGGAGAAGCTCGGCATAACACTGAGCTATATAGTGTACGGGACAAAATTATATATATAATGCTAACATTGACATTATAATTAATCGATTTGGCAGACTATCGCAACTCAGTACATTGTACCACAGGCGAGTCTCCAGCTAAAATTTGTTTTGGGAGACAACTCAAGTCACGTTTTTCTACTCTTAAGCCTCCTTTGGTAAAGCAAACAATTATTGAAAAACAAGAGAATAGTGGACGCAACAACCGTGGAAAACGTGAATTAGAACTGAGTCAGGGTCAAAAAGTTTGGATTCGTGACTCCAGTACTCCCAACAAAGCTAGCTGGTATCCAGGTACAATTCGCGAACAGTTAGGCCCTAGGTCATACTGCTGTGCATTGTTAATAATAAAACAATCAAAAGACATCTTAATCAAATTCGACGACGCAACTCTTATGAAGCGTCTGAAGCGGCAAACACCGTTGAAGTAACTGAATCAGAAGCTACTTCAAACGATAGCGCTAATACTGAAGGTAGCATTAGTACTGACGCTGAGGCTAATCCCATTGATCTGTTTGGAGTAGAATTCACTTAGACTTTGCAGGACCTATTAAAAATTTTCATTTTCTTATTGTCATTGACTCTTATTCCAAATAGGTGGAGATATTTAAGAGCAAAGACATAACATCCAAGTTTGTTATAACGAAATTAAGAGAAACTTTCAGTCGTTTTGGACTGCTGGATGTATTGGTCAGTGACAATGGCTCGCAATTCACTTTCAGCCGTTGCAATGGAATAAAACAAACATTAACACCACCTAGCCACCGAGCATCTAACGGTCAAGCGGAAAACTTTGTAAAAACTTTTAAAAAGTTATTTAATGCTTGTCTGAAAGCAAATGATAATGCTAACTCAGTCAGGGCAAGCAAAATCTTAATAATAGAAAAAGTTTTTTCTAATAGCGGTCACTCCTCGGCAGGCAATGGCAAACCTCCGAGGGTATTTCTGCCATGAAAAAGCTTCTCATTAAATACATCTGCCGTTCGGAGTCGGCACAAAACTGTAGGTCCCTCCATTTGTGTTAGAATATAAAATGACGCACACCACAAATGGTAGGAGAAGCTCGGCATAACACTGAGCTATATAGTGTACGCAACAAAATTATATATATAATGCTAACATTGACATTATAATTAGTCGATTTTTGGCAGACTATCGCAACTCAGTACATTGTACCACAGGCGAGTCTCCAGCTAAATTTTTTTTTGGGAGACAACTCAAGTCACGTTTTTCTACTCTTAAGCCTCCTTTGGTAAAGCAAACAATTATTGAAAAACAAGAGAATAGTGGACGCAACAACCGTGGAAATCGTGAATTAGAACTGAGTCAGGGTCAAAAAGTTTGGATTCGTGACTCCAGTAATCCCAACAAAGCTAGCTGGTCTCCAGGTACAATTCGCGAACAGTTAGGCCCTAGGTCATACTGCTGTGCATTGTTAATAATAAAACAATCAAAAGACATCTTAATCAAATTCGACGACGCAACTCTTATGAAGCGTCTGAAGCGGCAAACACCGTTGAAGTAACTGAATCAGAAGCTACTTCAAACGATAGCGCTAATACTGAAGGTAGCATTAGTACTGACGCTGAGGCTAATCCCATTGGTTGTAAATGACCAATCTACCAGCAAAAGTAGTAATGAAACTAACACTAAAGAGAATACGCCTCAGATGATATAACACCTAAGCGCGCCTTAAGACCACGCCAAGACAGCAAAGCCGTAAAAAAATAATATTTTCTAAATACAATTTTTGTATTAATAAAATAAAAGAGAAGAACAAACCGTAAAACATAAATGTAAATATTTCGAAACTATTATTACAAAAACAAATGTAAATTTTTCTAAACTATTATCATTACATAACATACAAATGTAAATTTTCTTAAACTGCTAGAATTAAAAATTAGTTAGCATCTTAAGAAATGAATTTGTATAAAACTTAAATAAGTTTTCAGCTTTGAGAAAGGCGTGTAATATAGCATAGCACACTTATGTGCCTTGACCATTAGTACTTACAATATTACACATTCTCTCGAACGCACCTTTGTGAACAAATCCAACTCTAGAATTATCGATATATGAATAAACACATTACTATATATTTTACCACCAAGCAACCTGCGCAACTTATTTCTATCCTATGGCTTTTTTATAAGTATATATATTGTAAGTACAATATATATATGTAATATTTGATGTGGATATTCGTAAATACGAATATACTACATTTATTACGTCAGTGGTTCTCCGTGCATGGTATCCCCGAGATGCTTGAATCCGATGGAGGTCCACAATACAGTAGCCAAGCATTCAGATAGTCCGCAACAAACTGGAAATTCAAACACAGAATGTCTTCACCATATTATCCCCAATCAAATGGATTAGCGGAACGCAACGTTCAAACTGTAAAAGGCATTTTAAAGAAATGTTGGCACGACGGAAGCGATCCATACTTAGCGATGTTGATGCTGCGAAATACCCCGCGAAATAATGTACTAAAATCTTCATGTCAACAATTATTCAGCCGCCAGACCCGAACCATTCTACTGATAGAAAACGAAAAACTTAAGCCTAAGGTCGTAGTGGAGAAGAACTGCGAAAAAATCAAAAACGCTACGTCGATCAGATCGCAACGCCCCATCCAGCGCTTAAAATGGGCGACAACGTTATAATGCAGACAATTCATCGCGAATGGAAGCCTGCCAAAGTCGTCGAGTTGACCGAAAGCCCACGCTCAGTCATAGTGGAAACGCCTGAAGGCAGAAAATACCGCAGAAACATCAGGTATCTCCATACAACAAAACCGAATATGCCTTCAGAAAACTCACCAACCTTGGAATGCGAATCTACCTACGCTCACGTACCTGTACCCAATGAGTGCGAGGCAACTGAACCTAGCAAAGAAACAGATAAACAGAGCAGCAGCACCCAATCTCAGTATTCCGGCGAGAATGCAAACCGTCAGGCTAAAGTCTCCCGCTACGGACGGAAAATCAAACCTGTCGAAAAATACAACCCTTCAAAATATTAATTTAATCTTGTATTAATATATACTTATGCTTATCTTATTTTCTTATGTTTATCCATATATAAATACGAATATGATACATAGCAACTGAGTGGACGATGGATATTCGCTTAAATATGCGGCCAGTTATAAAATGTAAACAGCTTATTAATTTTTCATCAGAAAAGAGAGGATGTCACGTAAAACATACCTATCAATGGAAAGTACGAGTATGTATATAAATGACGTAGGTATGCTATGCATACGTATGTATGTACTTACATACATATGAGTTCCACGTATGCACATGCACTAACTAACATGTGTACTTATCCAAACGTTCCACGTATGTTCTATGTACCAGCCAACTCTAATTACCGCTTCAGACATTACTCAATAAAGTCAGTATTATACCTGCACTGATCGTTTATACATATAGGGTAGACCATGCACGTTACAGTCTTGTGATGTTATGGACCGTTTTATCCCCGATACCTCTGCGAACCGACTACATCACAATATGTAGACATTGCGAGCGATTTCCTGAAGCTCTGGAATATGCCAAATTGTGTCGGAGCTATCGATGGTAAACATATTGCCATCGCATGTCCCTAGAATTCTGGATCGTTATACTACAACTTTAAATAATTTCATAGCGAAGTACTGATGGCTACCTGCGATGCAATATAAATATTTGCTTCTGCTTTCATTAGTAGTTACGGTGGACAAAGCGATGGAGGTAACAAAGATTTTAAACCTTTTGATATTTACTGATGTCATTTAAATTTAATAGTATTTTCCAACAAACCCCTTTAGGACGGTCACTCCTTCAAAACTGTTTGGCATTAATTCCAAAAATTCTTTGTGGAATGAATTCAGCCTGGATTTCCCTAATTTTTTTGTGGGCGATGTAGCATTTCTTTTAAAAGAGTATTTGGTGCGGCCTTACGCGGGGACTCAACTACCGCGAGGTAAAAACATTTTTAATTTCGACTATCAAGAGCCCGTAGAGTAATTAAAAATAGTTTTGAAATTTTAACTGCTCGCTGGCGTGTATTGCGTAAAACTATTGAATGTTCGCCGTATAACTGCGAGAAAATTGTTTTGGGATGCATCGTCCTTCACAACTTCATCATGCTGAATGACCATCAACGTTGGTATTGCCCGGATGACTTTATTGATACAGACAACTTCGATCAACTCTTCGAAAATGGACCATGGCGTCTTGATCTAGAGGATACAGATGGTCCATTGCATTCAATTACGTCATCTCGGCGAAACGCTTCTACGACTGCATTCCGTCTCAGAGATATTTTAACGGACTATAATCAAAATCAAGAGCCAGTTTCATTTCAAATGAACCGATAAGTAATGTTTGTATATATACGTATATACCCTTACAATGGCTCAAACAATTGATGACAATGTGATTTTCTTGTAATAGCGAAAATGTTTTTTATGATAAACTTTTCCGCTAGTTTTTTATAAAAATATAGTTAATAATTCAATAAAAATTAAAATTTTTTTGATAAAATGCATATATAAATATATTATAAAATAAACTATTTCGGTTGTTTGTAATAATTTTTTACTACATAAAATAATTCAAAAATTGTGCACATATAGGGTGATTTCGTAAATGTATTAATGAAAAGAAACAGTCTCTTTTATTCCTAAACACAATACAAAACAAGTTAAGAAGTGGCGATCGATCTTTATATACCCGGCGCATGTTTCAGCAAAATTTTTACATTATTAAAGCAGAGACTAAGTTCAGGCAAACCCGAACTTAATGTAAGCCTCTTTTTTCAAAATTTTCATATAATCGGATTTCTTGATTTTAAACAAAATACCAAATTTGGGCAAATTAGCTTCACTAGTTGCAGAAGTATCCGATTTTTACGGCTTTTAAAAACTTACTGGGACTGGTCCAATTTTAGTGATTTTAAAAATACTGCTTATTTAGACATAATAAAATGTATGTACTATATTTGGGCAAAATCGATAAAGGATTTCCAGAGATATACATATGTATGTATATACATAAGTATGAGCTCTAAAGTGGGCGGTACCATAGACCTTTTCCAAAATGTTTATTTAAATGGATTTGTTGATTAATAGATACTAAAGAATCAAATTTTCATAGTTTTGGAAAATTACCGTTATATGGGAGTCGGGCGAAATTTTCGTCCGATTTCAAACGTTTTCATAATCTCACCTAACTAGATACAATCTAACATGTGTGCCAAGGTTAGACGAAATCGATAAAGTAGTTCCAGACATATACATATGATCTCAAAACTGGGCGGTGACACGCCCCTATTCCAAAATTTTCATATAGTCGGATTCCTGGTTGCAATACAACATCACATACTAAACTTAAGATATTTCCCTTCAACATTTATTGAAATGTCCGATTTTTAGTGTTTTCGAAAATTACCGGCGTAATCTGACCATAAGATTTTGAAAATTTTCCAAATATCGCTTAAATAGGCATAGTGTCATGGGCGACCACAGGGGGGGGAGCAAACTAGGGCCACTGCCCCCCTTTACAATTTGAGAGAAAACAATTATACAGTGCGAATAAAGAAAATTTCCTTGCGTAAAATAACTAAAAAGCATCGGCACAACACGTAAAATTACACTGGGGTGCGACATACATTTTCTAGTTAATTTGGGGTCGCTGATTACGAATATCAACATTAAAAAGCTGTGGTTTTAACTTTAAGGGCGTGGCACAAAAATAAAAAAAAGCCGTTCCTGTGACCTTTTTTGGTCAATGCATCATAAAAGATATTATTTTCAAGGTTTTGGCATATATTAAGCACTCGATTCGTATAAGAGACTCCAGCGCTTAAAACTGTATATTCAATTATAAAGGTTTTAACTAAATATTTGAGATACAGGCCACGAAAGTCGAAAGATTATCGAAAATGAGATTCGACACATTTTAACAACCAATGGGTATATAGTTCCTAGTATTTGGACTTAATCTATAGCTTAGGCTTAGATCTAAACATTTGGTAAAAAAAACTCATAAACAATTAAAAAAAACTCAACTAGTTTTCGAGAAATTTCACTTTAAAATCCAAAAAATTGGGGATAATTACAGAGTAATGTGTAGGTAAAAAACAGAAGCTATGAATAAAACCGAGACGGTTGACGATCGTCGTAGCACAATAAAACAACAACAAAGTGGGCAAATATTTCTGTATTTAAGTAATATCTGCACTTGTAAACAAAAACTTTACTTCAATATTAATCATATTCATGTATGTATTGTTATAAAATTTCTAAGGCTTTATATTTTAAATGGTACCGTATGTAAGGATATTTTCCTCATTTGTATGATATTTTACTCATTTGTATGATTTTATTATAGGGAATTTAAAATAAAACATTTATTCGCTTATTATCAAGCAGCGATTTAAAACTTGTGCAAGAATTCAATTTGCCCAGTACATTCATACAAATCCGACGAAAATTGGGAAAACTATTAAATAATAAATGCATTTGCAAATGAAATTTTATGTAATGTGAAATGAAAAGAGTAACTATTTTTAACATTTAAAAAAAAAATAAAGCTGTATACATACACACATATATTATTCATGAATAAATCCTCCTGGTTCTTACTCCATTTTGCTCGCAAATGAAAATGTCAAAGAGTCTAAAATTTATGGGAATCGAATTCCTCATGAAACTATAAATATCGATACTCTTCTGACTTAACGATACTAAACGATTATCGATACCTTATTGTTGCATTTATTGTTGTCGTTACATATCGAATACGGACCTTGTCGATACTTTTCGACAAGTACCGATACTTTTCCCATCACTAGTTTCATTCGTTGCAAACTCTGAAAGTACTTACTGTGTGGCGGAAAGAATAAAAGGTGGTTTTTAATCAATATTTAAGATAATAAAGAAGTAGAATATATTTAAATTAATCAATTGGTTGAAAATGGATATAAGATCGTGTTTTGGTAAAAAATAGTTATAGCTATTATAATCTGTTGGTAATTAATGGTTTTTTATTTGTTAGAAAAAACAAAGCGCGCAAGAATCAGCGAACCAGTCATTGAGAAAAATACTGTAGAAAGTGAAACTTCTGAATTAACTCATGCAACTTCCACGGTCGAAGATTATCCTACCAATGACATTGGCAATTGGGTGGGACGCGCATTTCTTTTCAATTGTGAAAATAAAAGAAATATGGTGCTTCATTGTTGGAAACCACATGAGTCATATGACTTTGGAAAATATAGTCAAGATTCCAAGCGTAAATTTATTTATAATTGGCTTACAATTTATGAGCCATGGCTTGCATATTCTTGTCGGCTGAAGGGAGCATTTTGTATGTACTGTGTACTATTTCCGCCAAAAAATACACGTGGCGTTATAGGGTCGTTGACCATAAGACCATTTACGAAGTACAAAGACGCTCATGAGCATTTTAGAGCTCATGCAATATCTATTTGTCACAAAAAAGCAAGTATGGATGCTAATGGATTTTTAAACCTAGTGCCTGTTGATGTAGTGGCACAAAACGCGCATGAAAAAGTAACTAGTGACAATAAGAAAATGATCAGATTGATTATATCTGCTATTATTTATTGTGGGACGCATGATATTGCTCTTCGTGGCAAAAAAAATGATGAAGGTGATTTTAGGGATTTGCTTAAATCGCAATTAAATTCAGCGGACGCTGATTTGAAATTAATTTTTGAAAACGCTAAGGGCAATGCGAAGTACATTTCTGTTCGTATTCAGAACGAAATTATTAATATTTGTTTTGACTTGCTCAAAGAAACAATTTGTCGTTCCATTGATAAAGCTGAAGGGTTTAGCATTTTAGCAGGTGAAAGCTGTGATATTGCTGGGAAAGAACAATTGTCTGTTGGAGTGCGATATTTCTGCAGTGAATTTTCAGAGTTACGTGAAGATTCCCTAGGCTTTGTTGAGCTAGACAATATGGACGCAAAATCAATTGCAAGTGCCATACATCATTTCATTACAAACTGTGGTTTGGATCCTAATAAATGCATCGGACAGGGTTATGATGGTTGTGCAACAATGGCTGGCATAGATGGTGGCGTGCAAAAAATTATGAAAGATTTTTATAAAAAAGCTTTGTTTTTCCATTGTGCTTCTCATAAGCTAAATTTAGTGATCAATGATTTGAACAGCGTTGCAGAAGTTCGGAACACGACAACTACTATTAAGGAGGTAATTACATTTTTTCGGGAATCGCCACTTAGGAGAAAACATGTCCCAAATTTGCCACTTTTATGTGAAACTCGTTGGTCACAAAAGTATAAAAGCATAGGTGTTTTCAAAAATAACTTTGTGGCCATAACAGAAGGTTTAGCAAAACTTTCACTTGAAGGAAACCCAGCAACAAGGAAAACTGCTTTCCAGCTGATAAGTTGTGCAGCTAAAAGTACATTCGTTGTCTGTCTGTGCATCATTTCGCACTATTCAGCAATCTTGGAGCCAACAGCAAATTTGTTCCAGAGTAAGCAGTTGGATATACTTGCCATTGCTAACCATATAAAACGGATCGTGCAATTAATCAAGTCTGATAGAGAAACAGCAGACAGCACTTTTAAATCCATTTTTGACGAAGCTACAAATATTGCCCTGCAACTTGGTTTTGAAATTAGCTTGCCAAGGATTGTTGCCCGCCAAGTTTATCGTGCCAATCAACCAGCAACGACTGTAGTTGAATTTTTTAAGATTTCAATTTACATTCCGTATTTGGACTCGTTAATAATGGCTTTTGAAAATCGCTTTTCCGATCAAAATAATCCTGCTTTTGCTTTGTCATACCTTCACCCAGCTGTATTTAAAACAAAAACTAAAGCAGAAATCGACCTTCAAATATTGTCTGCAGCTTCTTTTAATAACTTAAATGACTTGAAATATGAAATAGATCTATGGATTGCCTTGTGGAAAGATAACACTGAATTTGATGACATGGCTAAGCTATTGGAGGAGTCTAAATTCTTTTATCCATGCATATACAAAGCTTTGCAGATATTTTTAGCTCTTCCATATACAACTGCCACCATAGAAAGATCATTCAGCACTTTACGGCGAGTGAAAACATGGTTAAGCTCAACAATGGCTGAAAATCGTTTAAATGGTTTGTTCTGTATGATTATTTTTTTTTTATTTTTTAATTACTTTGTATGTTGAGCATACACAGAAGAGCCGTAAATGACGACAAGCAATTTATTGATAAGGTTCTCACGAAATTCGCGGAAGAAAATAGAAGACTTTTATTAAATTAAAAAAATAAAAATAAAATAGATTTGCCCCCCTTTTAGTCAATTTCTGCGGACGCAAATGCATAGTGTAATACGTATACTAAATCGGGGGGTGGTTGCATATGAACGCATAAGTGGGCGGTGCCATGTCCCCTGTACAAAATTTTTATACAGTCGGAGTTCCTGCTGGAATACAACACTACATACCAAATTTGAGCAACTTAGCTTCCATAGCTACTGAAATATAGCAATTTTTCCATTTTCGAAAATTGCCGTTATATGGGAGGTGGGATTTTACCTATTTTCAATACCAACCTGCTCTGGGTCAAGGACAATCTACCTACCGAGTTTCATTGAGATACCTCATTTTTTACTCAAGTTAACGTCTGCACGAACAGACGGCCGGACGGCCGGACGGACGGACAGACATACATCGACTTCATTTTTCATTCTGAGCATTTTGGTATATATATCTATCTTGATTCCGTTAGGCTGTTACAAGCAACCGTTATGCGAACAAAGTTATAATACCATTGTGCAAGTAAAGACTGCTTGCACCAACTCGCTAATCTGCGAATACTTATTTCTTTCTTCTTCTTTCATTGGCTCGATAACCGCCTGTGCGATTTTGGCCGAGTTTAGCACAGCACGCCAGTTATTTCTCTCTTTCGCTAACTGGCGCCAGTTGGAAATACCAAGCGTACCCAAGTCCTTTACCGCCTGGTCTTTCCAACGCAGAGGAGGCCTCCCTTTTCCTCTGATACCACCGGCGGGTACCGCGTCGAATACTTTCAGAGCTGGTGCGCTTTCATCTATTCGAACGACATGACCAAGCCAGCGAAGCCGCTGAATCTTAATTCGCTGCACTATATCTATGTCGTTATAAAGCTCGTACAGCTCATCATTCCATCTTCTACGGTATTCGCCATCGCAAAGGCGTAAAGGCCCATAAATCTTTCGGAGAATCTTTCTCTCGAACACTCCCAGAGCCTTCTCATCAGATATCTTCATCGTCCATGCTTCTGCGCCACACATCAGGACGGGCAAAATGAGAGACTTATACTTTTTGTTTAAGCTCAACTTCATTACACAACACAGTTTTTGTATTAGTTGATCTAAGTTTTAAGGTTTTCATCATTGGACATGCGCAGTAAGCAACTTGTTCTCGCGCTTGGCTTAAGTCATGACAACAGTACTTACGGATTACAACAAATCATTTCAGATGAATAACGATTTTTGCATTGTCTAGCGGAAAGCGTTGGAATAACTTTTTCGAGCTTGGTTTGGTTGAGCGAAGAACATTTGTTAAGAGTCAGAATGACAACGAAGGTTTCGTTCGAGTTTTTCTAAAATATATTAAGTGGCGCCCAACGTGGGGTCTGTCGAGAAATTTCTATTCGCAACTTGTTTAGAACGGTCGATTTGATCAATTCTACAAGTATAATTCCTGTAAGGAAGGACGAACTAAGCGGCAGGCTACACAAAAACCAGTATAAATTCCAAACGAAGTCGACATTTGCAGCGTATTGGAACTTTCTTTCATCTCCACGTGGCTGGACATTTTGAGCATCGTGGGAATTCTACATTCAAGTCCTTACTCTTCGTTTTAAGCTTGATAAATCAGAATTATAAATTTGTTGAAATTATGCAAGTAATGATCGAAATTGATAATTGTTTAATAGTGAAAAATTAAAAAATTATAAAATTTGATATTGACGTCAAATAAATTAAGTGTTGTTGGGTCATAGTGAGTTACGTAACATACACGTGCCGAAAAAATGAATTAATTAATTAAAAGTTTCGTAATACAAGTTGATTGAATAATTTTTCCGATCGTTAAAAACTGCAATATCGCGAACTCTATATGAAGAGAGAAAAAGTGAAATATATATTTCAAACACCTCTTTTGAGAACTGTGGAAGCATTTTATTCCAAATAACGTGTTTAACACTTGCTAAGAAAGGCAAACTCAAGTCAAAATTTTCTTAACATATCTAACTTATTCTAAGTAAGCGGGATGTACTCTTAAATTTACTGCAGCTTTGAGAATATAAGAGAATTACAACTTTTAGGTAATAAATTTATATCTAGCATTTTCTATAGTTCAGTTGTTTAAGGTTATATAGCGGTAACTTTTTGTATCAAAATTCAAAATGGCGGTCACACGGGAACAAGTTTTAGAAATCGTAATAGGTGCAACCGTACGTACCAAACGGGAACTATCGGCACAAATTAGCGAACTTACCCTAGCTTTAAATCGTCTTCAACTACCGGTATCGGTTAACCCTTCAATATACTCTGGAAATTCTAGTCTAGACTTAATAAAATCTTTACCGGAATTTAGTGGTGAAGCCTCATCTTATCCTGCTTGGCGCTCTGCGGCCAACTTTGCTATTAATTATTATCCCGAAGTTTCAGAAAGGTTTTACGTTGCAAAGCGTATTTTTAGAAATAAAATTACAGGTGCAGCGAACTCTTCTTTCAATACCGTGCTTAATTTTAAAGCAATAATTGCTAGGTTAGACATACGCAGACAAAAGACCCGTTCACGTTCTAGAATCGGAATTAAGCAATCATATTCATGTATGTATTGTTATAAAATTTCTAAGGCTTTATATTTTAAATGGTACCGTATGTAAGGATATTTTCCTCATTTGTATGATATTTTACTCATTTGTATGATTTTATTATAGGGAATTTAAAATAAAACATTTATTCGCTTATTATCAAGCAGCGATTTAAAACTTGTGCAATAATTCAATTTGCCCAGTACATTCATACAAATCCGACGAAAATTGGGAAAACTATTAAATAATAAATGCATTTGCAAATGAAATTTTATGTAATGTGAAATGAAAAGAGTAACTATTTTTAACATTTAAAAAAAAAATAAAGCTGTATACATACACACATATATTATTCATGAATAAATCCTCCTGGTTCTTACTCCATTTTGCTCGCAAATGAAAATGTCAGAGTCTAAAATTTATGGGAATCGAATTCCTCATGAAACTATAAATATCGATACTCTTCTGACTTAACGATACTAAACGATTATCGATACCTTATTGTTGCATTTATTGTTGTCGTTACATATCGAATACGGACCTTGTCGATACTTTTCGACAAGTACCGATACTTTTCCCATCACTAGTTTCATTCGTTGCAAACTCTGAAAGTACTTACTGTGTGGCGGAAAGAATAAAAGGTGGTTTTTAATCAATATTTAAGATAATAAAGAAGTAGAATATATTTAAATTAATCAATTGGTTGAAAATGGATATAAGATCGTGTTTTGGTAAAAAATAGTTATAGCTATTATAATCTGTTGGTAATTAATGGTTTTTTATTTGTTAGAAAAAACAAAGCGCGCAAGAATCAGCGAACCAGTCATTGAGAAAAATACTGTAGAAAGTGAAACTTCTGAATTAACTCATGCAACTTCCACGGTCGAAGATTATCCTACCAATGACATTGGCAATTGGGTGGGACGCGCATTTCTTTTCAATTGTGAAAATAAAAGAAATATGGTGCTTCATTGTTGGAAACCACATGAGTCATATGACTTTGGAAAATATAGTCAAGATTCCAAGCGTAAATTTATTTATAATTGGCTTACAATTTATGAGCCATGGCTTGCATATTCTTGTCGGCTGAAGGGAGCATTTTGTATGTACTGTGTACTATTTCCGCCAAAAAATACACGTGGCGTTATAGGGTCGTTGACCATAAGACCATTTACGAAGTACAAAGACGCTCATGAGCATTTTAGAGCTCATGCAATATCTATTTGTCACAAAAAAGCAAGTATGGATGCTAATGGATTTTTAAACCTAGTGCCTGTTGATGTAGTGGCACAAAACGCGCATGAAAAAGTAACTAGTGACAATAAGAAAATGATCAGATTGATTATATCTGCTATTATTTATTGTGGGACGCATGATATTGCTCTTCGTGGCAAAAAAAATGATGAAGGTGATTTTAGGGATTTGCTTAAATCGCAATTAAATTCAGCGGACGCTGATTTGAAATTAATTTTTGAAAACGCTAAGGGCAATGCGAAGTACATTTCTGTTCGTATTCAGAACGAAATTATTAATATTTGTTTTGACTTGCTCAAAGAAACAATTTGTCGTTCCATTGATAAAGCTGAAGGGTTTAGCATTTTAGCAGGTGAAAGCTGTGATATTGCTGGGAAAGAACAATTGTCTGTTGGAGTGCGATATTTCTGCAGTGAATTTTCAGAGTTACGTGAAGATTCCCTAGGCTTTGTTGAGCTAGACAATATGGACGCAAAATCAATTGCAAGTGCCATACATCATTTCATTACAAACTGTGGTTTGGATCCTAATAAATGCATCGGACAGGGTTATGATGGTTGTGCAACAATGGCTGGCATAGATGGTGGCGTGCAAAAAATTATGAAAGATTTTTATAAAAAAGCTTTGTTTTTCCATTGTGCTTCTCATAAGCTAAATTTAGTGATCAATGATTTGAACAGCGTTGCAGAAGTTCGGAACACGACAACTACTATTAAGGAGGTAATTACATTTTTTCGGGAATCGCCACTTAGGAGAAAACATGTCCCAAATTTGCCACTTTTATGTGAAACTCGTTGGTCACAAAAGTATAAAAGCATAGGTGTTTTCAAAAATAACTTTGTGGCCATAACAGAAGGTTTAGCAAAACTTTCACTTGAAGGAAACCCAGCAACAAGGAAAACTGCTTTCCAGCTGATAAGTTGTGCAGCTAAAAGTACATTCGTTGTCTGTCTGTGCATCATTTCGCACTATTCAGCAATCTTGGAGCCAACAGCAAATTTGTTCCAGAGTAAGCAGTTGGATATACTTGCCATTGCTAACCATATAAAACGGATCGTGCAATTAATCAAGTCTGATAGAGAAACAGCAGACAGCACTTTTAAATCCATTTTTGACGAAGCTACAAATATTGCCCTGCAACTTGGTTTTGAAATTAGCTTGCCAAGGATTGTTGCCCGCCAAGTTTATCGTGCCAATCAACCAGCAACGACTGTAGTTGAATTTTTTAAGATTTCAATTTACATTCCGTATTTGGACTCGTTAATAATGGCTTTTGAAAATCGCTTTTCCGATCAAAATAATCCTGCTTTTGCTTTGTCATACCTTCACCCAGCTGTATTTAAAACAAAAACTAAAGCAGAAATCGACCTTCAAATATTGTCTGCAGCTTCTTTTAATAACTTAAATGACTTGAAATATGAAATAGATCTATGGATTGCCTTGTGGAAAGATAACACTGAATTTGATGACATGGCTAAGCTATTGGAGGAGTCTAAATTCTTTTATCCATGCATATACAAAGCTTTGCAGATATTTTTAGCTCTTCCATATACAACTGCCACCATAGAAAGATCATTCAGCACTTTACGGCGAGTGAAAACATGGTTAAGCTCAACAATGGCTGAAAATCGTTTAAATGGTTTGTTCTGTATGATTATTTTTTTTTTATTTTTTAATTACTTTGTATGTTGAGCATACACAGAAGAGCCGTAAATGACGACAAGCAATTTATTGATAAGGTTCTCACGAAATTCGCGGAAGAAAATAGAAGACTTTTATTAAATTAAAAAAATAAAAATAAAATAGATTTGCCCCCCTTTTAGTCAATTTCTGCGGACGCAAATGCATAGTGTAATACGTATACTAAATCGGGGGGTGGTTGCATATGAACGCATAAGTGGGCGGTGCCATGTCCCCTGTACAAAATTTTTATACAGTCGGATTTCCTGCTGGAATACAACACTACATACCAAATTTGAGCAACTTAGCTTCCATAGCTACTGAAATATAGCAATTTTTCCATTTTCGAAAATTGCCGTTATATGGGAGGTGGGATTTTACCTATTTTCAATACCAACCTGCTCTGGGTCAAGGACAATCTACCTACCGAGTTTCATTGAGATACCTCATTTTTTACTCAAGTTAACGTCTGCACGAACAGACGGCCGGACGGCCGGACGGACGGACAGACATACATCGACTTCATTTTTCATTCTGAGCATTTTGGTATATATATCTATCTTGATTCCGTTAGGCTGTTACAAGCAACCGTTATGCGAACAAAGTTATAATACCATTGTGCAAGTAAAGACTGCTTGCACCAACTCGCTAATCTGCGAATACTTATTTCTTTCTTCTTCTTTCATTGGCTCGATAACCGCCTGTGCGATTTTGGCCGAGTTTAGCACAGCACGCCAGTTATTTCTCTCTTTCGCTAACTGGCGCCAGTTGGAAATACCAAGCGTACCCAAGTCCTTTACCGCCTGGTCTTTCCAACGCAGAGGAGGCCTCCCTTTTCCTCTGATACCACCGGCGGGTACCGCGTCGAATACTTTCAGAGCTGGTGCGCTTTCATCTATTCGAACGACATGACCAAGCCAGCGAAGCCGCTGAATCTTAATTCGCTGCACTATATCTATGTCGTTATAAAGCTCGTACAGCTCATCATTCCATCTTCTACGGTATTCGCCATCGCAAAGGCGTAAAGGCCCATAAATCTTTCGGAGAATCTTTCTCTCGAACACTCCCAGAGCCTTCTCATCAGATATCTTCATCGTCCATGCTTCTGCGCCACACATCAGGACGGGCAAAATGAGAGACTTATACTTTTTGTTTAAGCTCAACTTCATTACACAACACAGTTTTTGTATTAGTTGATCTAAGTTTTAAGGTTTTCATCATTGGACATGCGCAGTAAGCAACTTGTTCTCGCGCTTGGCTTAAGTCATGACAACAGTACTTACGGATTACAACAAATCATTTCAGATGAATAACGATTTCTGCATTGTCTAGCGGAAAGCGTTGGAATAACTTTTTCGAGCTTGGTTTGGTTGAGCGAAGAACATTTGTTAAGAGTCAGAATGACAACGAAGGTTTCGTTCGAGTTTTTCTAAAATATATTAAGTGGCGCCCAACGTGGGGTCTGTCGAGAAATTTCTATTCGCAACTTGTTTAGAACGGTCGATTTGATCAATTCTACAAGTATAATTCCTGTAAGGAAGGACGAACTAAGCGGCAGGCTACACAAAAACCAGTATAAATTCCAAACGAAGTCGGACATTTGCAGCGTATTGGAACTTTCTTTCATCTCCACGTGGCTGGACATTTTGAGCATCGTGGGAATTCTACATTCAAGTCCTTACTCTTCGTTTTAAGCTTGATAAATCAGAATTATAAATTTGTTGAAATTATGCAAGTAATGATCGAAATTGATAATTGTTTAATAGTGAAAAATTAAAAAATTATAAAATTTGATATTGACGTCAAATAAATTAAGTGTTGTTGGGTCATAGTGAGTTACGTAACATACACGTGCCGAAAAAATGAATTAATTAATTAAAAGTTTCGTAATACAAGTTGATTGAATAATTTTTCCGATCGTTAAAAACTGCAATATCGCGAACTCTATATGAAGAGAGAAAAAGTGAAATATATATTTCAAACACCTCTTTTGAGAACTGTGGAAGCATTTTATTCCAAATAACGTGTTTAACACTTGCTAAGAAAGGCAAACTCAAGTCAAAATTTTCTTAACATATCTAACTTATTCTAAGTAAGCGGGATGTACTCTTAAATTTACTGCAGCTTTGAGAATATAAGAGAATTACAACTTTTAGGTAATAAATTTATATCTAGCATTTTCTATAGTTCAGTTGTTTAAGGTTATATAGCGGTAACTTTTTGTATCAAAATTCAAAATGGCGGTCACACGGGAACAAGTTTTAGAAATCGTAATAGGTGCAACCGTACGTACCAAACGGGAACTATCGGCACAAATTAGCGAACTTACCCTAGCTTTAAATCGTCTTCAACTACCGGTATCGGTTAACCCTTCAATATACTCTGGAAATTCTAGTCTAGACTTAATAAAATCTTTACCGGAATTTAGTGGTGAAGCCTCATCTTATCCTGCTTGGCGCTCTGCGGCCAACTTTGCTATTAATTATTATCCCGAAGTTTCAGAAAGGTTTTACGTTGCAAAGCGTATTTTTAGAAATAAAATTACAGGTGCAGCGAACTCTTCTTTCAATACCGTGCTTAATTTTAAAGCAATAATTGCTAGGTTAGACATACGCAGACAAAAGACCCGTTCACGTTCTAGAATCGGAATTAAGCAATCATATTCATGTATGTATTGTTATAAAATTTCTAAGGCTTTATATTTTAAATGGTACCGTATGTAAGGATATTTTCCTCATTTGTATGATATTTTACTCATTTGTATGATTTTATTATAGGGAATTTAAAATAAAACATTTATTCGCTTATTATCAAGCAGCGATTTAAAACTTGTGCAATAATTCAATTTGCCCAGTACATTCATACAAATCCGACGAAAATTGGGAAAACTATTAAATAATAAATGCATTTGCAAATGAAATTTTATGTAATGTGAAATGAAAAGAGTAACTATTTTTAACATTTAAAAAAAAAATAAAGCTGTATACATACACACATATATTATTCATGAATAAATCCTCCTGGTTCTTACTCCATTTTGCTCGCAAATGAAAATGTCAAAGAGTCTAAAATTTATGGGAATCGAATTCCTCATGAAACTATAAATATCGATACTCTTCTGACTTAACGATACTAAACGATTATCGATACCTTATTGTTGCATTTATTGTTGTCGTTACATATCGAATACGGACCTTGTCGATACTTTTCGACAAGTACCGATACTTTTCCCATCACTAGTTTCATTCGTTGCAAACTCTGAAAGTACTTACTGTGTGGCGGAAAGAATAAAAGGTGGTTTTTAATCAATATTTAAGATAATAAAGAAGTAGAATATATTTAAATTAATCAATTGGTTGAAAATGGATATAAGATCGTGTTTTGGTAAAAAATAGTTATAGCTATTATAATCTGTTGGTAATTAATGGTTTTTTATTTGTTAGAAAAAACAAAGCGCGCAAGAATCAGCGAACCAGTCATTGAGAAAAATACTGTAGAAAGTGAAACTTCTGAATTAACTCATGCAACTTCCACGGTCGAAGATTATCCTACCAATGACATTGGCAATTGGGTGGGACGCGCATTTCTTTTCAATTGTGAAAATAAAAGAAATATGGTGCTTCATTGTTGGAAACCACATGAGTCATATGACTTTGGAAAATATAGTCAAGATTCCAAGCGTAAATTTATTTATAATTGGCTTACAATTTATGAGCCATGGCTTGCATATTCTTGTCGGCTGAAGGGAGCATTTTGTATGTACTGTGTACTATTTCCGCCAAAAAATACACGTGGCGTTATAGGGTCGTTGACCATAAGACCATTTACGAAGTACAAAGACGCTCATGAGCATTTTAGAGCTCATGCAATATCTATTTGTCACAAAAAAGCAAGTATGGATGCTAATGGATTTTTAAACCTAGTGCCTGTTGATGTAGTGGCACAAAACGCGCATGAAAAAGTAACTAGTGACAATAAGAAAATGATCAGATTGATTATATCTGCTATTATTTATTGTGGGACGCATGATATTGCTCTTCGTGGCAAAAAAAATGATGAAGGTGATTTTAGGGATTTGCTTAAATCGCAATTAAATTCAGCGGACGCTGATTTGAAATTAATTTTTGAAAACGCTAAGGGCAATGCGAAGTACATTTCTGTTCGTATTCAGAACGAAATTATTAATATTTGTTTTGACTTGCTCAAAGAAACAATTTGTCGTTCCATTGATAAAGCTGAAGGGTTTAGCATTTTAGCAGGTGAAAGCTGTGATATTGCTGGGAAAGAACAATTGTCTGTTGGAGTGCGATATTTCTGCAGTGAATTTTCAGAGTTACGTGAAGATTCCCTAGGCTTTGTTGAGCTAGACAATATGGACGCAAAATCAATTGCAAGTGCCATACATCATTTCATTACAAACTGTGGTTTGGATCCTAATAAATGCATCGGACAGGGTTATGATGGTTGTGCAACAATGGCTGGCATAGATGGTGGCGTGCAAAAAATTATGAAAGATTTTTATAAAAAAGCTTTGTTTTTCCATTGTGCTTCTCATAAGCTAAATTTAGTGATCAATGATTTGAACAGCGTTGCAGAAGTTCGGAACACGACAACTACTATTAAGGAGGTAATTACATTTTTTCGGGAATCGCCACTTAGGAGAAAACATGTCCCAAATTTGCCACTTTTATGTGAAACTCGTTGGTCACAAAAGTATAAAAGCATAGGTGTTTTCAAAAATAACTTTGTGGCCATAACAGAAGGTTTAGCAAAACTTTCACTTGAAGGAAACCCAGCAACAAGGAAAACTGCTTTCCAGCTGATAAGTTGTGCAGCTAAAAGTACATTCGTTGTCTGTCTGTGCATCATTTCGCACTATTCAGCAATCTTGGAGCCAACAGCAAATTTGTTCCAGAGTAAGCAGTTGGATATACTTGCCATTGCTAACCATATAAAACGGATCGTGCAATTAATCAAGTCTGATAGAGAAACAGCAGACAGCACTTTTAAATCCATTTTTGACGAAGCTACAAATATTGCCCTGCAACTTGGTTTTGAAATTAGCTTGCCAAGGATTGTTGCCCGCCAAGTTTATCGTGCCAATCAACCAGCAACGACTGTAGTTGAATTTTTTAAGATTTCAATTTACATTCCGTATTTGGACTCGTTAATAATGGCTTTTGAAAATCGCTTTTCCGATCAAAATAATCCTGCTTTTGCTTTGTCATACCTTCACCCAGCTGTATTTAAAACAAAAACTAAAGCAGAAATCGACCTTCAAATATTGTCTGCAGCTTCTTTTAATAACTTAAATGACTTGAAATATGAAATAGATCTATGGATTGCCTTGTGGAAAGATAACACTGAATTTGATGACATGGCTAAGCTATTGGAGGAGTCTAAATTCTTTTATCCATGCATATACAAAGCTTTGCAGATATTTTTAGCTCTTCCATATACAACTGCCACCATAGAAAGATCATTCAGCACTTTACGGCGAGTGAAAACATGGTTAAGCTCAACAATGGCTGAAAATCGTTTAAATGGTTTGTTCTGTATGATTATTTTTTTTTTATTTTTTAATTACTCTTTTTCTATTTGAAGGCCTTTGTATGTTGAGCATACACAGAAGAGCCGTAAATGACGACAAGCAATTTATTGATAAGGTTCTCACGAAATTCGCGGAAGAAAATAGAAGACTTTTATTAAATTAAAAAAATAAAAATAAAATAGATTTGCCCCCCTTTTAGTCAATTTCTGCGGACGCAAATGCATAGTGTAATACGTATACTAAATCGGGGGGTGGTTGCATATGAACGCATAAGTGGGCGGTGCCATGTCCCCTGTACAAAATTTTTATACAGTCGGATTTCCTGCTGGAATACAACACTACATACCAAATTTGAGCAACTTAGCTTCCATAGCTACTGAAATATAGCAATTTTTCCATTTTCGAAAATTGCCGTTATATGGGAGGTGGGATTTTACCTATTTTCAATACCAACCTGCTCTGGGTCAAGGACAATCTACCTACCGAGTTTCATTGAGATACCTCATTTTTTACTCAAGTTAACGTCTGCACGAACAGACGGCCGGACGGCCGGACGGACGGACAGACATACATCGACTTCATTTTTCATTCTGAGCATTTTGGTATATATATCTATCTTGATTCCGTTAGGCTGTTACAAGCAACCGTTATGCGAACAAAGTTATAATACCATTGTGCAAGTAAAGACTGCTTGCACCAACTCGCTAATCTGCGAATACTTATTTCTTTCTTCTTCTTTCATTGGCTCGATAACCGCCTGTGCGATTTTGGCCGAGTTTAGCACAGCACGCCAGTTATTTCTCTCTTTCGCTAACTGGCGCCAGTTGGAAATACCAAGCGTACCCAAGTCCTTTACCGCCTGGTCTTTCCAACGCAGAGGAGGCCTCCCTTTTCCTCTGATACCACCGGCGGGTACCGCGTCGAATACTTTCAGAGCTGGTGCGCTTTCATCTATTCGAACGACATGACCAAGCCAGCGAAGCCGCTGAATCTTAATTCGCTGCACTATATCTATGTCGTTATAAAGCTCGTACAGCTCATCATTCCATCTTCTACGGTATTCGCCATCGCAAAGGCGTAAAGGCCCATAAATCTTTCGGAGAATCTTTCTCTCGAACACTCCCAGAGCCTTCTCATCAGATATCTTCATCGTCCATGCTTCTGCGCCACACATCAGGACGGGCAAAATGAGAGACTTATACTTTTTGTTTAAGCTCAACTTCATTACACAACACAGTTTTTGTATTAGTTGATCTAAGTTTTAAGGTTTTCATCATTGGACATGCGCAGTAAGCAACTTGTTCTCGCGCTTGGCTTAAGTCATGACAACAGTACTTACGGATTACAACAAATCATTTCAGATGAATAACGATTTCTGCATTGTCTAGCGGAAAGCGTTGGAATAACTTTTTCGAGCTTGGTTTGGTTGAGCGAAGAACATTTGTTAAGAGTCAGAATGACAACGAAGGTTTCGTTCGAGTTTTTCTAAAATATATTAAGTGGCGCCCAACGTGGGGTCTGTCGAGAAATTTCTATTCGCAACTTGTTTAGAACGGTCGATTTGATCAATTCTACAAGTATAATTCCTGTAAGGAAGGACGAACTAAGCGGCAGGCTACACAAAAACCAGTATAAATTCCAAACGAAGTCGGACATTTGCAGCGTATTGGAACTTTCTTTCATCTCCACGTGGCTGGACATTTTGAGCATCGTGGGAATTCTACATTCAAGTCCTTACTCTTCGTTTTAAGCTTGATAAATCAGAATTATAAATTTGTTGAAATTATGCAAGTAATGATCGAAATTGATAATTGTTTAATAGTGAAAAATTAAAAAATTATAAAATTTGATATTGACGTCAAATAAATTAAGTGTTGTTGGGTCATAGTGAGTTACGTAACATACACGTGCCGAAAAAATGAATTAATTAATTAAAAGTTTCGTAATACAAGTTGATTGAATAATTTTTCCGATCGTTAAAAACTGCAATATCGCGAACTCTATATGAAGAGAGAAAAAGTGAAATATATATTTCAAACACCTCTTTTGAGAACTGTGGAAGCATTTTATTCCAAATAACGTGTTTAACACTTGCTAAGAAAGGCAAACTCAAGTCAAAATTTTCTTAACATATCTAACTTATTCTAAGTAAGCGGGATGTACTCTTAAATTTACTGCAGCTTTGAGAATATAAGAGAATTACAACTTTTAGGTAATAAATTTATATCTAGCATTTTCTATAGTTCAGTTGTTTAAGGTTATATAGCGGTAACTTTTTGTATCAAAATTCAAAATGGCGGTCACACGGGAACAAGTTTTAGAAATCGTAATAGGTGCAACCGTACGTACCAAACGGGAACTATCGGCACAAATTAGCGAACTTACCCTAGCTTTAAATCGTCTTCAACTACCGGTATCGGTTAACCCTTCAATATACTCTGGAAATTCTAGTCTAGACTTAATAAAATCTTTACCGGAATTTAGTGGTGAAGCCTCATCTTATCCTGCTTGGCGCTCTGCGGCCAACTTTGCTATTAATTATTATCCCGAAGTTTCAGAAAGGTTTTACGTTGCAAAGCGTATTTTTAGAAATAAAATTACAGGTGCAGCGAACTCTTCTTTCAATAATAATTGCTAGGTTAGACATACGCAGACAAAAGACCCGTTCACGTTCTAGAATCGGAATTAAGCAATCATATTCATGTATGTATTGTTATAAAATTTCTAAGGCTTTATATTTTAAATGGTACCGTATGTAAGGATATTTTCCTCATTTGTATGATATTTTACTCATTTGTATGATTTTATTATAGGGAATTTAAAATAAAACATTTATTCGCTTATTATCAAGCAGCGATTTAAAACTTGTGCAATAATTCAATTTGCCCAGTACATTCATACAAATCCGACGAAAATTGGGAAAACTATTAAATAATAAATGCATTTGCAAATGAAATTTTATGTAATGTGAAATGAAAAGAGTAACTATTTTTAACATTTAAAAAAAAAATAAAGCTGTATACATACACACATATATTATTCATGAATAAATCCTCCTGGTTCTTACTCCATTTTGCTCGCAAATGAAAATGTCAAAGAGTCTAAAATTTATGGGAATCGAATTCCTCATGAAACTATAAATATCGATACTCTTCTGACTTAACGATACTAAACGATTATCGATACCTTATTGTTGCATTTATTGTTGTCGTTACATATCGAATACGGACCTTGTCGATACTTTTCGACAAGTACCGATACTTTTCCCATCACTAGTTTCATTCGTTGCAAACTCTGAAAGTACTTACTGTGTGGCGGAAAGAATAAAAGGTGGTTTTTAATCAATATTTAAGATAATAAAGAAGTAGAATATATTTAAATTAATCAATTGGTTGAAAATGGATATAAGATCGTGTTTTGGTAAAAAATAGTTATAGCTATTATAATCTGTTGGTAATTAATGGTTTTTTATTTGTTAGAAAAAACAAAGCGCGCAAGAATCAGCGAACCAGTCATTGAGAAAAATACTGTAGAAAGTGAAACTTCTGAATTAACTCATGCAACTTCCACGGTCGAAGATTATCCTACCAATGACATTGGCAATTGGGTGGGACGCGCATTTCTTTTCAATTGTGAAAATAAAAGAAATATGGTGCTTCATTGTTGGAAACCACATGAGTCATATGACTTTGGAAAATATAGTCAAGATTCCAAGCGTAAATTTATTTATAATTGGCTTACAATTTATGAGCCATGGCTTGCATATTCTTGTCGGCTGAAGGGAGCATTTTGTATGTACTGTGTACTATTTCCGCCAAAAAATACACGTGGCGTTATAGGGTCGTTGACCATAAGACCATTTACGAAGTACAAAGACGCTCATGAGCATTTTAGAGCTCATGCAATATCTATTTGTCACAAAAAAGCAAGTATGGATGCTAATGGATTTTTAAACCTAGTGCCTGTTGATGTAGTGGCACAAAACGCGCATGAAAAAGTAACTAGTGACAATAAGAAAATGATCAGATTGATTATATCTGCTATTATTTATTGTGGGACGCATGATATTGCTCTTCGTGGCAAAAAAAATGATGAAGGTGATTTTAGGGATTTGCTTAAATCGCAATTAAATTCAGCGGACGCTGATTTGAAATTAATTTTTGAAAACGCTAAGGGCAATGCGAAGTACATTTCTGTTCGTATTCAGAACGAAATTATTAATATTTGTTTTGACTTGCTCAAAGAAACAATTTGTCGTTCCATTGATAAAGCTGAAGGGTTTAGCATTTTAGCAGGTGAAAGCTGTGATATTGCTGGGAAAGAACAATTGTCTGTTGGAGTGCGATATTTCTGCAGTGAATTTTCAGAGTTACGTGAAGATTCCCTAGGCTTTGTTGAGCTAGACAATATGGACGCAAAATCAATTGCAAGTGCCATACATCATTTCATTACAAACTGTGGTTTGGATCCTAATAAATGCATCGGACAGGGTTATGATGGTTGTGCAACAATGGCTGGCATAGATGGTGGCGTGCAAAAAATTATGAAAGATTTTTATAAAAAAGCTTTGTTTTTCCATTGTGCTTCTCATAAGCTAAATTTAGTGATCAATGATTTGAACAGCGTTGCAGAAGTTCGGAACACGACAACTACTATTAAGGAGGTAATTACATTTTTTCGGGAATCGCCACTTAGGAGAAAACATGTCCCAAATTTGCCACTTTTATGTGAAACTCGTTGGTCACAAAAGTATAAAAGCATAGGTGTTTTCAAAAATAACTTTGTGGCCATAACAGAAGGTTTAGCAAAACTTTCACTTGAAGGAAACCCAGCAACAAGGAAAACTGCTTTCCAGCTGATAAGTTGTGCAGCTAAAAGTACATTCGTTGTCTGTCTGTGCATCATTTCGCACTATTCAGCAATCTTGGAGCCAACAGCAAATTTGTTCCAGAGTAAGCAGTTGGATATACTTGCCATTGCTAACCATATAAAACGGATCGTGCAATTAATCAAGTCTGATAGAGAAACAGCAGACAGCACTTTTAAATCCATTTTTGACGAAGCTACAAATATTGCCCTGCAACTTGGTTTTGAAATTAGCTTGCCAAGGATTGTTGCCCGCCAAGTTTATCGTGCCAATCAACCAGCAACGACTGTAGTTGAATTTTTTAAGATTTCAATTTACATTCCGTATTTGGACTCGTTAATAATGGCTTTTGAAAATCGCTTTTCCGATCAAAATAATCCTGCTTTTGCTTTGTCATACCTTCACCCAGCTGTATTTAAAACAAAAACTAAAGCAGAAATCGACCTTCAAATATTGTCTGCAGCTTCTTTTAATAACTTAAATGACTTGAAATATGAAATAGATCTATGGATTGCCTTGTGGAAAGATAACACTGAATTTGATGACATGGCTAAGCTATTGGAGGAGTCTAAATTCTTTTATCCATGCATATACAAAGCTTTGCAGATATTTTTAGCTCTTCCATATACAACTGCCACCATAGAAAGATCATTCAGCACTTTACGGCGAGTGAAAACATGGTTAAGCTCAACAATGGCTGAAAATCGTTTAAATGGTTTGTTCTGTATGATTATTTTTTTTTTATTTTTTAATTACTCTTTTTCTATTTGAAGGCCTTTGTATGTTGAGCATACACAGAAGAGCCGTAAATGACGACAAGCAATTTATTGATAAGGTTCTCACGAAATTCGCGGAAGAAAATAGAAGACTTTTATTAAATTAAAAAAATAAAAATAAAATAGATTTGCCCCCCTTTTAGTCAATTTCTGCGGACGCAAATGCATAGTGTAATACGTATACTAAATCGGGGGGTGGTTGCATATGAACGCATAAGTGGGCGGTGCCATGTCCCCTGTACAAAATTTTTATACAGTCGGATTTCCTGCTGGAATACAACACTACATACCAAATTTGAGCAACTTAGCTTCCATAGCTACTGAAATATAGCAATTTTTCCATTTTCGAAAATTGCCGTTATATGGGAGGTGGGATTTTACCTATTTTCAATACCAACCTGCTCTGGGTCAAGGACAATCTACCTACCGAGTTTCATTGAGATACCTCATTTTTTACTCAAGTTAACGTCTGCACGAACAGACGGCCGGACGGCCGGACGGACGGACAGACATACATCGACTTCATTTTTCATTCTGAGCATTTTGGTATATATATCTATCTTGATTCCGTTAGGCTGTTACAAGCAACCGTTATGCGAACAAAGTTATAATACCATTGTGCAAGTAAAGACTGCTTGCACCAACTCGCTAATCTGCGAATACTTATTTCTTTCTTCTTCTTTCATTGGCTCGATAACCGCCTGTGCGATTTTGGCCGAGTTTAGCACAGCACGCCAGTTATTTCTCTCTTTCGCTAACTGGCGCCAGTTGGAAATACCAAGCGTACCCAAGTCCTTTACCGCCTGGTCTTTCCAACGCAGAGGAGGCCTCCCTTTTCCTCTGATACCACCGGCGGGTACCGCGTCGAATACTTTCAGAGCTGGTGCGCTTTCATCTATTCGAACGACATGACCAAGCCAGCGAAGCCGCTGAATCTTAATTCGCTGCACTATATCTATGTCGTTATAAAGCTCGTACAGCTCATCATTCCATCTTCTACGGTATTCGCCATCGCAAAGGCGTAAAGGCCCATAAATCTTTCGGAGAATCTTTCTCTCGAACACTCCCAGAGCCTTCTCATCAGATATCTTCATCGTCCATGCTTCTGCGCCACACATCAGGACGGGCAAAATGAGAGACTTATACTTTTTGTTTAAGCTCAACTTCATTACACAACACAGTTTTTGTATTAGTTGATCTAAGTTTTAAGGTTTTCATCATTGGACATGCGCAGTAAGCAACTTGTTCTCGCGCTTGGCTTAAGTCATGACAACAGTACTTACGGATTACAACAAATCATTTCAGATGAATAACGATTTTTGCATTGTCTAGCGGAAAGCGTTGGAATAACTTTTTCGAGCTTGGTTTGGTTGAGCGAAGATCATTTGTTAAGAGTCAGAATGACAACGAAGGTTTCGTTCGAGTTTTTCTAAAATATATTAAGTGGCGCCCAACGTGGGGTCTGTCGAGAAATTTCTATTCGCAACTTGTTTAGAACGGTCGATTTGATCAATTCTACAAGTATAATTCCTGTAAGGAAGGACGAACTAAGCGGCAGGCTACACAAAAACCAGTATAAATTCCAAACGAAGTCGGACATTTGCAGCGTATTGGAACTTTCTTTCATCTCCACGTGGCTGGACATTTTGAGCATCGTGGGAATTCTACATTCAAGTCCTTACTCTTCGTTTTAAGCTTGATAAATCAGAATTATAAATTTGTTGAAATTATGCAAGTAATGATCGAAATTGATAATTGTTTAATAGTGAAAAATTAAAAAATTATAAAATTTGATATTGACGTCAAATAAATTAAGTGTTGTTGGGTCATAGTGAGTTACGTAACATACACGTGCCGAAAAAATGAATTAATTAATTAAAAGTTTCGTAATACAAGTTGATTGAATAATTTTTCCGATCGTTAAAAACTGCAATATCGCGAACTCTATATGAAGAGAGAAAAAGTGAAATATATATTTCAAACACCTCTTTTGAGAACTGTGGAAGCATTTTATTCCAAATAACGTGTTTAACACTTGCTAAGAAAGGCAAACTCAAGTCAAAATTTTCTTAACATATCTAACTTATTCTAAGTAAGCGGGATGTACTCTTAAATTTACTGCAGCTTTGAGAATATAAGAGAATTACAACTTTTAGGTAATAAATTTATATCTAGCATTTTCTATAGTTCAGTTGTTTAAGGTTATATAGCGGTAACTTTTTGTATCAAAATTCAAAATGGCGGTCACACGGGAACAAGTTTTAGAAATCGTAATAGGTGCAACCGTACGTACCAAACGGGAACTATCGGCACAAATTAGCGAACTTACCCTAGCTTTAAATCGTCTTCAACTACCGGTATCGGTTAACCCTTCAATATACTCTGGAAATTCTAGTCTAGACTTAATAAAATCTTTACCGGAATTTAGTGGTGAAGCCTCATCTTATCCTGCTTGGCGCTCTGCGGCCAACTTTGCTATTAATTATTATCCCGAAGTTTCAGAAAGGTTTTACGTTGCAAAGCGTATTTTTAGAAATAAAATTACAGGTGCAGCGAACTCTTCTTTCAATACCGTGCTTAATTTTAAAGCAATAATTGCTAGGTTAGACATACGCAGACAAAAGACCCGTTCACGTTCTAGAATCGGAATTAAGCATTCTGAGGCAAGGGAACCTGACAATTACAGACTATTACGACGCGGTGGACAAGCACCTGACGCTTATCATAAATAAGCAAATAATTACGAACAGCGGTAAGACTGAAGTTATAAAAGCTTTTAATGACCGTGCCAGAGACAATTCCCTTCGTATTTTTATTTCGGGCCTTCATCGTCCGCTATGCGATATCCTTTTCTCCTCAGCACCAAAGGATTTGCCTACTGCATTGGCCGTAGCGCAGGAGCTTGAGATGATTCACAAACGCTATGATTTCGCGCAAATATTTGGGTAATTCATTAAACAACTATGCCACAGTATAATTTTCCCCAAACAAATCAACAAAATCGTTCAATTAATTATAACAATAGATGAGTCCCAATGGACGTCTATGTATCGAAATCGCAATCCTAATCAAAATAACGCAATCGTCTCTCAACAACCCAATCAAGCCATAGTATTTAAACGACCTCGTGAGCAATCTGGTTATTTTCAAAAACCTAACCCGAAGACTCAAAGTGTAAATTTTATGCCAGTAGAAATTGGCATAGTTTCTGACGAATCTGAAAACGATGAACATGGCGACGATTATTATGCTTCCCATTTTTACACCGACAGCAATTACGGCGATATGCCCAATCATATAAGCGATTGCAAAGTTAATTCAGAGATTAACTTTTAAAACTGAAGTCGCTCCCACCATTCATCACGAAAACAACAGCAGATGGTCAGGAGCTTAAAATATTACTTGACACGGGTACCTCGTCAAAAATCTTCCATTTCTTAACGGAATTAAACACTAAACGGGATTAATTTGATAGACAGAAAATGTCTGATTAATGTCCTTAACCACACCGCGACCTTTTACTTACTTAATAATCTTAAAACGGTCGATGGTATAATCGGTTACGACTTCCTTAAATAAATTGGGGCAAAAATTGACGTCGATGCTGGATATTTACATTATCAGAATAATTACGTAAAACTTCAGTATTTTCGCTGCAATCAAGTTAAGTTGATTACAATTAACGAAAATTCTGTTCTTGATAATATTCGATCTGAATTCCTCCAATTGATTAATAACAATACTAATGCGTTTGCACATCCAGACCGTGCCCTGTCATACAACACGAACGTGGAGGTTACAATTCGTACTACCACGGATGACCCACTTTTTAGCAAAAGTTACCCGTATCCAATGTCAGCAACGGAGTTTATAAATTCAGAAATTAAGTCACTCCTAAAGGACGGTATAATACGGAAGTCGTCTTCACCTTATAATTCCCCCGTCCATGTAGTATCCAAAAAAGGCATTGATGAAAATGGCAAGCAAAAGTTACGTTTAGTGATCGATTTTAGAAAAATAAATGAAAATACTTCCTCTGATCGATATCCCATACCTGACACATCTGTTATTTTGTCTAATTTAGGAAAATCCAAGTACGTTACCACTCTAGATTTAAAATCAGGTTTTCACCAAATTAATTTACGTGAAAGGGATATACCAAAAACGGCGTTCAATATAAACAATGGGAAGTACGAATTTTGTCGCTTGCCATTTGCTTGGAGCATTTTTCAACGAGCGATCGATGATATTCTGCGCGAAAAAATTGGTAAAATATGTCATGTATATATCGACGACATAATTATTTTTTCGCCTTCGAGCTAACCACCTAGTAGGCCTATAACAATGATTTCTCGCACACTTTCCTCAACGGAGCAGAATTATGCGACAAATGAACGTGAGCTATTGGCTATAGTTTGGGCTTTAAAAACTCTTCGCCATTATCTTTAGGGCGTTAAAAATATCCAGGATTTTACAGATCATCAGCCACTATTATTCTCGATTTCGGATAAAAATCCTAATACAAAAATGAAGAGGTGGCGTGCTTTTATCTAGGAGTTTTCGCCGACATTCCACTATAAGCCGGGAAGTGGGAACAAGGTCGCAGATGCGCGCTCCAGACAGTTCATCAATAACTTGAGCGAACCAATGGACACAGCTCATAGTGAGGAATCATTAAGTAGAGTTATAAAGACAATAAAATGCCCAATAAATGAGTTTAAAAACCAACTTTACTACAAAAGCATCATGTTTAAAAAAATTTACCAAAATTTTATTTCAGAAGTATATCCGTCATACGATTTTCTTCGATTCACTTGAAAATCTAATCGAATGTTTAAAGACTGCAATAAACCCAAATATTATGAACGCATACATTGTGACTTATCAACGTTAGCAGACAAATTTTGGAAACTTCGACCCCTTTTTTTAAATTAGTTTATTTCAAAATATAGCCTCAGATGAATTTGTGCACGTACACCTCGCGCAGAGTATGATGCTAGGCGCTTGTTTGTAACCTTCGGTTCATGTGAAAAACACATAAGTATTTAGTAAGCTGGTATGAAATTTTAATGAAATTATAATGAATTATAATAGTAGTAAACTCAGAACAGTTTTACTTTATAACTTTTATAATTTTATATTGGGAATCTATGCTAGAACTTGTTCTTTTGCAAGAAGGCCTTCGTTTGTTTGAACGAAGGCATGCACATTTTAGTTCCTGGAATGGCAGAATCATATATACATATGTTGCAGAAATGTTCGTTCAAGTTGAATATCGTCTTTGGAGCAGTAGTAAACATAATATAATATAATACAATTTTGGCGCTTACACTTTATAGTTTAGTGCTTGGCCGAGCTTCTCCTACCATTTGTGGTGTGCGTCTTTATATTTATGGAGGGACCTACAGTTTTGTGCCGACTCCGAACGGCAGATGTATTTAATGAGAAGCTTTTTCATGGCAGAAATACCCTCGGAGGTTTGCTATTGTCTGCCGAGGTGTGACCGCTATAAGAAAACACTTTTTCTATGATTAACATTTTAATTGACCTGACTGAGATTCGAACCTCTAACTCATCGGCATATCGAGTTATAGCACGCACCGCTACCAGCTCGACCACAGCGGCCAGTAGCAAATAGCTGTTTGTTTTAAAGATGAGGTGGCCCATTCGTATAACTTCATTGGTGAAAAAATTGATCTACTTGTAGGTAACTGTAGGCTTTGACGCGTAGCTAAACGTTTAAAGTTCCTTGCAAGTCCATCGCATGGCCCCTTTCCGTGAGATGTTGCGTGAAAAATTATCTCTGCCTTCCAATTGAAGTCATCTTAAAATAAAGTAGATTCACAAAGTTGAATCTATTTTTAAAATGTTGTGAAATGTTGTGAAGCACCATTTGTTATGTATACAATTTTATATACAACTAGTATGTTTTGGTAGGCGTAAAAAGTGGCTGTGCCCTGTTTTAAGTCATCTGAAACAATAACAATGCTACAGTGTTTTATTTCAATTCCATCTCTATAATAAAAATCCGATGTGAGGAGTGTTGCTTGTTCGTTATTCCAATGGAAAGATTGGGCGGCAACTTGGACAACAAAGCTATAATTTTCTGCAAAGTCACACTGTACGATGACTTCTCCTTCGTCAAAATTTTCTCTTAAATTTTTAAAACAAAGTGCCTGTGTTTTTGCAATATAAGCTTGTGGTTTCAGAGTATCCAAGGCATCACACAAGTCACGTCTATTTAAGTAGAGATTGTGAAGCGGTCTGTGCCAAACCACTTTTGAAACTGAACGTCTGTTACTTGCTTCTTATCGAAAATGACTTTCAAATAATGAAGAACTGCATTTAAGCCCACCACGTGGGTTTGGAGTTGATAAGATACCGAACTGATCCACAAGTTTCTTTGCTTTTCTCGCTTGTCGCGTGGATGTTTCGAACTCTTCTGCAAGTTTATTTTCACTCCATGACTTAGATGCTATAGTTAGTACCGTGATTTTCATAGAAGCAGAAGTAGACGGATCATTAAATTTCTCCTTTAGCTGCTTCAAAATTTCTGTATTTTCTATTGCTGAATCCGATTGAATGGGTTCATGTCATCAACTGCCTTCAGGAATGAATGCTTTTTCATATTCAACATTTTCATTAGCTGGTATTTCATTTAAATATCGTTTCCTGCAGGATGCGCACACATAAGAATTTGCTAGATGCCCCACTTGTGCGCTAATAATGCAGACAATTATTTTTAATTATTTAAATTTCGATGATTTATCAAGCGAAATGGATTGAAACATCGATCACCGTACGGAGCTATTTCGAGTATACATATGTATGTATGTGTATATTAATAACGTTCAAGCACAAGTCTGTTAACATATTGAGGATATCATTTTTTTTAAATGATTTTTAGGTTCGCTGTGGTCCTTTTTGGTAGTTTGGTTACCTTACCCGTCTTCACGACTAAACTGAAAATCAGGCGATGTTTAAAAATGAACTGTGTTTTATTTCACTTTGTCTTTTGCTTAAATACTAATTCTTACGCGTCACTATATTATACGGTAATTTTATAAAACGGAATTGAATGCCTACATAGACAAATACCTACTTACGTACGTAATTATGCATGGTAAATAATATTGATGTACTTATGTGTGTTAATATCGATGTACTTATGTATATTATGTACCGGTGAGCGTATGTACGTTTGTACATACTCTGAGAGGAAAATATACAGGCGGTTAGCAACTAACTGGTAATCAACGCGAATAATATTTGTTGAGTAGATATGTATGTAAGTTAAGCATATTATAACCTTGAACGTATGTAACGCTGAAAGAGTGGACATATACCTCTTCCGATGAACGCTACATCCACTCCCCCTCTAACAGCATCGTCCGTGTACATTAGGAATACCTCTCTGGAAATCGCACTGTCCGTCCACTCTTTGTTTTTACTGATGCTTCTATTGCTGCCTTGTCCCACTTGCTGTGTAATGATTGCTGTTGCTCAGCGTGGCGCTGTGCCTTTTTGGTTTCCTCGTGGTCGTGTGGCGTGATGAATGCAGGCTTCAATCGATCAATGCTTATTTTTATTAATTTGTTTCTTATTTCGAGGTCAAAGTATTTTGTCTCGCGTTTGACTACTTTAAAAGGGCCGTCGAATGGTGCTTTTAACGGCGGGCGCACGCTATCGTCCCTGACAAATACGTGTGTGCAGGTTTGTAGGTCTTTATGAATAAACGCGCTGTAAGATGAATGATTTGAAGCTGGAACAGGTTTTAGTTTGGTCATGATTCTACGTAGTTCGTTCACGAAGTCGCTCTGTGTGTACTCTTCGCCCGGTTGATCGAAAAATTCTCCGGGTAGTGACAACGTGGTACCGTATAACATTTCTGCCGGCGAGGCGAGCAGGTCGGTCTTGAAAGCGGAGCGGAGTCCCAGTAAGACGAAAGGCAGACTGTAAATCCAATTGACGGCTGTGTGACACTTTATTGCGCTTTTCAATGTTCGGTGCATTCTTTCGACGAGTCCATTAGATTGCGGGTGGTATGCGGTAGTACGCAGATGCTTAGATCCGGTCAGTTGGGATAGTTCCTTGAACAGCTTGGACTCAAACTGTCTCCCCTGGTCAGTTGTGATGGCTCGAGGTACTCCGTAGTTCGCGATCCAACCAGACAAGAAGGCTTGAGCGACTGTGTCGGCTGCTATATCTGGTACGGGTATCGCTGCGGGCCACCGTGTAAATCGGTCGACACATGTCAAGCAGTATTTAAAGCCACTACACAGCGGTAGTGGCCCAATTAAGTCGATGTTAACGTGTTTGAATCGTGTGTCAGGTATCTTGAAGGTGTCGATTGCAGCGCGATTGTGCCTACCAACCTTGGACTTCTGACAACTGATGCAGTGCTTGACCATTCTAGCCACATCCTTTTTTAGATCTTTCCATATAAAACGTTCCGATACCATTCGAACGGTAGACCGGATTCCTGGATGGGAAAGATTGTGCAAAGAGTTAAAAACTTGTCTTTGAAAGTCACCTGTTACAAATGGACGTGCGCGACCAGTTGATATGTCACACCATACAGCGTTGCTTGTGTTTGGGATGTCGATCAGCTTAAACTGAATTTTTGTCGCTCTTCATCAGTTCTTCTAATTCCGAGCTTGATTTTTGCTTTTCAGCGAGTTTTTCGAAGTCGATTTGCTCTCCGCTAAAAATCGTTTCAATGCGTGAGAGTAGGTCTGCTACTACGTTCTCCTTTCCGGCGACGTGCTGGACATCTGTGGTGAACTGACTAATGTAGCTTAGCTGGCGTGTTTGGACAGGCGCAGTTTTCTCTGGGTTCTGGTCGAAGACGAAGGTCAATGGCTTATGGTCTGTAAGGATTGTGCATTTCCTCCCCTCTATCAGTCAGCGAAATTGTTTTACCGACAGGTACATTGCTAATAGCTCTCGGTTATAGGTGCTTTGCTTCTTTTGGGAGTCAGACAACCTCTTTGAAAAAAATCCTAGTGGCTTTAGTTTACCGGCGACGAGTTCATGCATGGCTGCCCCCACGCAATGATTGCTTGCGTCGACGTTGAGTACCAGATGAGCATTTGGCGAAGGGTGTGTCAACATTGTTGCTTCGGCCAAGTCCCTTTTACACTTTCGCTTCGTCAGCTTCGGCGTCCCAACTGATTGCTGTGGAATCCTTTTTCCTATTCCCCTTTATTAGCCTTTGTAGTTTACCGTGCGTTTGTGCGGCGTCGGGGAGCATGCGTCGATAGAAATTTAGCATTGCCATAAATCTGCGTAGCTCGTGTGCGACCGTAGGCTTTCGAAAATTTATTATGGCGTTTACCTTTTCCTCAGTCGGGGCGACACCATCTCTGGTTATGCGGTGCCCCAAGAAAGATATTTCGTTTTGCGCGAAAACACACTTAGAAGCGTTTATCTTCAGACCGTGTTTACGTAAACGTTGTAAGACGGTTTCTAAATGAGCCTTGTGCTCCTCCATTGTCGCTGAGGCTATGCAAATGTCGTCGATATACACGATTACGCACTCCAAATCGAAGAAAATCTGGTTCATGTATCGTTGGAATGTCTGCCCGGCGTTCCTTAGGCCGAAGGTCATGACATTAAATTCATAAAGGCCAAAGGGCGTGATGATGGCTGTCTTTTCGCGATCTTCTGGCGCGATTGGAATCTGGTGGTAGGCCCTTTCTAAGTCGATTAAAGAAAATATCGTTTTTCCACACATTCTTTGCGAGAAATCTTGAATATGTGGGATAGGGTACCGGTCCGGCTTGGATACGGCATTTAAGCGACGATAATCGCCGCAGGGGCGCCACTCACCTGCTAATTTCTTTGGGGCCATGTGTAACGGATGAGCCCACTGGCTGCTACTTGGACTACAGATGCCTTGCTTCAGCATGTAGTCGAACTCTCTTTTTGCTATGTCGTATTTTTCTGCGTTGAGTCTGCGTGCTTTTGAATAGAGCGGTGGGCCCGAGGTGATAATATGGTGCTGCACCGTAGTAGTTGGCGTAGATTTTGCTGCTTTCACCGGCTGCGTCAGATCTTTATACTTTTCGAGTAGTGTCTTCGTTAATGCGGTTGTACTCGGTGAAAATGTAAAAATCTTTTCTATGTAGTCATTGCATTTCATGCCGCTTACCTCCAATTTCGTTTTGCCATCAATTAGTTTCTGTTTACGCACGTCGACTACTAGGTCGTATTCAAACAGAAAGTCCGCCCCCAATATTGGCTTGGTCACATCAGCCACGATAAACTCCCAATCCATTTGCCTTCGGCATCCCAGGTCGATTGGCAGGATTTTCGTACCGTATACGTTAATCGGCGTACCATTTGCCGCGAATAAGGTAGTTGTTTTTGGCGAGGAGCGACAAGTGGGTGGAATGACTGAGAAATCGGCTCCGGTGTCTACGAGATATTGGATTTTCGTTTTGCGGTCGGTAACGTATAAACGACGGCTTCTTGTTGCGTCCGCTCTGCGCGTCGTTTGTGACAGAGCGGCATTTAGTTTTCCGTGGAGGATGGCGACAGCTTTTTAAACTGGCACGGTTCGATGCATTTTTTGGCTTTGTTACCGAACCTATAATGGTATCGACAAAACGGGAAATGTGCTTTTCCCGGGCTGCGATTTCGGCTTCGATCGCGAATACATCGTTGGTTAGGTCTGCTAACCCTAAGCTCGGCTATCTCCTTCCGTAGAGCTTCGATCTCTGCGGAAAACGATTGCGTGCTGCTTTGTACTGCGGATATGCCTGGAAAATTTTGCACCTCGATCATTCGGTCCGCTTGTAAAGCCATTTGTGTTGAATTTCCATCAACGATAGTGATAACGGAGCGAATAGAGTCGGGAAGACGTTCAATCCAGAGTGACTTTAGCACTTCGTCATTTATTTTGCCGTTCGCCAGCTCTTTCATGCGCTTTAAAAGCTGAGACGGTTTAAGGTCACCTAATTCGATTTCTTTTACCAGTTTTCGTAGCTTTTTTTGATCGGAGTCGGTGAATTCCGAAATTAATGCCGCTCTTACAGCTTCGTATCTGCCTGTCTCTGGAGGATTGCGGACTATGTCGCCCACTGCGATTAGGTACTGGACTTCGAGCGATGAAATAACGTGGTTATATTTCGTCTGGTCGCTAACAATTCCTGCTACCGCGAACTGCGACTCCATTTGTATAAAATAGAGGTCTGGTTGTTCCTTGCAGAATACGGGGGGTTTGATACCGACACGGAATATTTCGCCGGGAAACTGTTGTGAATCCGTAATATGTCGCCCCCCTAGCATTTCGCGTTGCGGTATTTCAGTACTAGTTGACTGGTTATCGGATGCAGTTTCATCGTCCTTCATGCTTGGTTCGAAAGTACTCGTTTAGAAGATTTCACCAGAAATGTTTAAAAATTAGCTACTTAACGCGGGGTCACCACTTTGGTTACCTTACCCGTCTCCACGACTAAACTGAAAATCAGGCGATGTTTAAAAATGAACTGTGTTTTATTTCACTTTGTCTTTTGCTTAAATACTAATTCTTACGCGTCACTATATTATACGGTAATTTTATAAAACGGAATTGAATGCCTACATAGACAAATACCTACTTACGTACGTAATTATGCATGGTAAATAATATTGATGTACTTATGTGTGTTAATATCGATGTACTTATGTATATTATGTACCGGTGAGCGTATGTACGTTTGTACATACTCTGAGAGGAAAATATACAGGCGGTTAGCAACTAATTGGTAATCAACGCGAATAATATTTGTTGAGTAGATATGTATGTAAGTTAAGCATATTATAACCTTGAACGTATGTAACGCTGAAAGAGTGGACATATACCTCTTCCGATGAACGCTACAGTAGTTTAACTAAAATTTCACTCTTAGGATGAGTCTCTATGATGCGCCCTATACGCCAATTGGTGGGGCGCAAATTCTCATTTTCAATTACCACTACATCGCTCACCTGAAGATTCTGGCCGCGTCGCTGCCATTTGTGCCGCGCTTGCAACGTGGATAAATATTCACGCTACCAACGGTTCCAAAAGTGCTCAAACATGTTCTGCAGTTGTAGTGAATACAAAAGCCGGCTTTCTGGAATGTCGGCAATAGGTCCCTCTGGTCGAGCGCTCAGAGGTCGTCCAAAAAGGAAATCACCGGGTGTAAGAGCAATACTGCCATCGGGGTCATCTTGAAGAGGAACTAGTGGCCTGGAATTCAAGCACGCTTCAATTCTAACAAGAAAAGTGCTATGTTAATTGAATCGGAGTAATTGCTGGCCGACTGTGCGATACAAGTGCTTCTTAGCTGGGCTAACTGCGGCTTCTTAGCTGAGCTAACTGCGGCCTCCCAAAGGCCCCATGATGAGGTGCGGCTGGAGTAATGAATCTCCATTGCGTACCAATTGCAGCGACATGTTGCTGCGAGTACGCATTCTGCCAATCTTGATCATCTTGATACATACGGCGGCTTGCTCCAATAAACTGTGTTCCGTTGTCACTATACAGGAGCGAACATATGCCTCGACGGCTCACTAAGCGATCAAATACATGGAAGAATGACTGGGTGGATGCTTCTGAATAAATGGTAGCTCCGAATTCACTAACCGGCCGCCTACCCGAAGTACACCCCCTTCCTCCAAAATTGGATTCAGTGGGAACAGTTTACTCGATGCCGCAACGCTAGAATTATATTTTAGAGCGTTAGTTTCAGATTGCTAAGCATACGATTGACTTTGCCGTATATATCGACGACATAATTATTTTTTCGCCTTCGAGCTAACCACCTAGTAGGCCTATAAAAATGATTTCTCGCACACTTTCCTCAACGTAGCAGAATTATGCGACAAATGAACGTGAGCTATTGGCTATAGTTTGGGCTTTAAAAACTCTTCGCCATTATCTTTAGGGCGTTAAAAATATCCACGATTTTACAGATCATCAGCCACTATTATTCTCGAGTAGTAAACATAATATAATATAATACAATTTTGGCGCTTACACTTTATAGTTTAGTGCTTGGCCGAGCTTCTCCTACCATTTGTGGTGTGCGTCTTTATATTATATCACAAATGGAGGGACCTACAGTTTTGTGCCGACTCCGAACGGCAGATGTATTTAATGAGAAGCTTTTTCATGGCAGAAATACCCTCGGAGGTTTGCTATTGTCTGCCGAGGTGTGACCGCTATAAGAAAAAACTTTTTCTATGATTAATATTTTAATTGACCTGACTGAGATTCGAACCTCTAACTCATCGGCATATCGAGTTATAGCACGCACCGCTACCAGCTCGACCACAGCGGCCAGTAGCAAATAGCTGTTTGTTTTAAAGATGAGGTGGCCCATTCGTATAACTTCATTGGTGAAAAAATTGATCTACTTGTAGGTAACTGTAGGCTTTGACGCGTAGCTAAACGTTTAAAGTTCCTTGCAAGTCCATCGCATGGCCCCTTTCCGTGAGATGTTGCGTGAAAAATTATCTCTGCCTTCCAATTGAAGTCATCTTAAAATAAAGTAGATTCACAAAGTTGAATCTATTTTTAAAATGTTGTGAAATGTTGTGAAGCACCATTTGTTATGTATACAATTTTATATACAACTAGTATGTTTTGGTAGGCTACAGTGTTTTATTTCAATTCCATCTCTATAATAAAAATCCGATGTGAGGAGTGTTGCTTGTTCGTTATTCCAATGGAAAGATTGGGCGGCAACTTGGACAACAAAGCTATAATTTTCTGCAAAGTCACACTGTACGATGACTTCTCCTTCGTCAAAATTTTCTCTTAAATTTTTAAAACAAAGTGCCTGTGTTTTTGCAATATAAGCTTGTGGTTTCAGAGTATCCAAGGCATCACACAAGTCACGTCTATTTAAGTAGAGATTGTGAAGCGGTCTGTGCCAAACCACTTTTGAAACTGAACGTCTGTTACTTGCTTCTTATCGAAAATGACTTTCAAATAATGAAGAACTGCATTTAAGCCCACCACGTGGGTTTGGAGTTGATAAGATACCGAACTGATCCACAAGTTTCTTTGCTTTTCTCGCTTGTCGCGTGGATGTTTCGAACTCTTCTGCAAGTTTATTTTCACTCCATGACTTAGATGCTATAGTTAGTACCGTGATTTTCATAGAAGCAGAAGTAGACGGATCATTAAATTTCTCCTTTAGCTGCTTCAAAATTTCTGTATTTTCTATTGCTGAATCCGATTGAATGGGTTCATGTCATCAACTGTCTTCAGGAATGAATGCTTTTTCATATTCAACATTTTCATTAGCTGGTATTTCATTTAAATATCGTTTCCTGCAGGATGCGCACACATAAGAATTTGCTAGACGCCCAACTTGTGCGCTAATAATGCAGACAATTATTTTTAATTATTTAAATTTCGATGATTTATCAAGCGAAATGGATTGAAACATCGATCACCGTACGGAGCTATTTCGAGTATACATATGTATGTGTATATTAATAACGTTCAAGCACAAGTCTGTTAACATTTTGAGGATCTCATTTTTTTTAAATGATTTTTAGGTTCGCTGTGGTCCTTTTTGGTAGTTTAACTAATTTTTCCTTCTTTGAAACAAGTTTTTTTTTTAATAGTAGCGTTGTGCAAAAGTGCGTGGGTATAAGTATAATGTTCATAAAGAAATTTGGTTAAAAGTCCATCGAACGTAGGTAGAAAACAGTTTCACTACATTTTAATTTTATTAAATATCTTTTTTACATGAACCGAATGTTACAAACAAGCGCTGTTTAGGAATCTACTAAGCACTCAAAAAATAAATTCAATTTGTTCTCGATCAAAAGTTTTATTATTCCTTTTACAACTTCCGACCCGCTTAAATAAGAAAAACGGATAAAGTCAAAATATAGAAAGCATTGTTGTTCATGTAAACGGTGTAATGGCATGAGCCAGTCAACGGCACAGAGGCGTGATATTTGCTGAATACAGAGTCACCAAACAATGGCGATGCCAGATTAGTGGGTGATAATCCATGAGCTAAATCTCTAACATTCCTCCCGGCTGAACCTCGGTTCAGGGACTCTGCTGGTGGTTCAATGAGGCGACATACCTTCTGTAATGGGCATTGACATCTATGCTTTACGAAAAGGCCTTCCGCAGTTTTTTTCTGGCTGTTATACTCAATAGTAACAACCCGAACCAAACCATCACTCTTAGGATGAGTCTCTATGATGCGCCCTATACGCCAATTGGTGGGGCGCAAATTCTCATTTTCAATTACCACTACATCGCTCACCTGAAGATTCTGGCCGCGTCGCTGCCATTTGTGCCGCGCTTGCAACGTGGATAAATATTCACGCTACCAACGGTTCCAAAAGTGCTCAAACATGTTCTGCAGTTGTAGTGAATACAAAAGCCGGCAGAGGTCGTCCAAAAAGGAAATCACCGGGTGTAAGAGCAATACTGCCATCGGGGTCATCTTGAAGAGGAACTAGAGGCCTGGAATTCAAGCACGCTTCAATTCTAACAAGAAGAGAGCTATGTTAATTGAATCGGAGTAATTGCTGGCCGACTGTGCGATACAAGTGCTTCTTAGCTGGGCTAACTGCGGCTTCTTAGCTGAGCTAACTGCGGCCTCCCAAAGGCCCCATGATGAGGTGCGGCTGGAGTAATGAATCTCCATTGCGTACCAATTGCAGCGACATGTTGCTGCGAGTACGCATTCTGCCAATCTTGATCATCTTGATACATACGGCGGCTTGCTCCAATAAACTGTGTTCCGTTGTCACTATACAGGAGCGAACATATGCCTCGACGGCTCACTAAGCGATCAAATACATGGAAGAATGACTGGGTGGATGCTTCTGAATAAATGGTAGCTCCGAATTCACTAACCGGCCGCCTACCCGAAGTACACCCCCTTCCTCCAAAATTGGATTCAGTGGGAACAGTTTACTCGATGCCGCAACGCTAGAATTATATTTTAGAGCGTTAGTTTCAGATTGCTAAGCATACGATTGACTTTGCCGTATATGCTGCAAAAGTGCCCACTCCTGGAATGAGACGTCGAACGCGTGCAGTCGTATTGAGCAGCACTCCCAGGCGGCTGAATTTTTCAACCAAAGGTATTCGTTGTGTCCCACAAGACGTCATTAGTAATCGTAACTCAACACCCACTCCCAGGTAAATTTTAAGCAGTCGATCTTTGCTACCTAAACCATTCTCTTGATCATCGGTCAGGCGTGGTATGTGAGATTTCTCTACGTCAACCTGCATTATGTCGGGTCCGCTGTAACGACGACCGGAGCCAACATACCCATAGGGTCTTATAGCCCTGCTATATCACTTAAAATCGTTCGTTTAGTAGGAATTATATCAACTCTACTTACCTTGACCTTAAAGAATAAAGAGTTTGTGATAGGATGCCAATGCAGGTTTAGTACTGTTGTGTCGGAATCGCTAAAGTCCATCTCCGTTGTGGATGTCTTCGAGCCGCTGATTTCTGCCGGAACCGCCGCGCAGTTCCATTTATCAAGCTCAAATTTGTCTCTTTGGAGAATGACATCTACATCACGAGCGCGATTAAAGGCCATTTCTGGTGTGTGAACACTTTCTAAATAGTCGTCTACGTAAAAACTGCTGTCTCGTGCTGCGGCCGCCCAGCTGACGTCAGCAATGACTTCCCAGTTGTCGTATGCATACTGATTTAAGGCGCAAATAGCGTTATACGGACCGCTTGTCATACCATAGGTCACCGTTTTAAGCTGATAGGTTCGCAAGGTGTCGGTGAGTGATTCTCTCAAAAGAATCTCTTGCCACTGCCGATGTCTTGGGTCGACTAAGACTTGCCGAAACATTTTTTTTTTATATCCGCGGTGAGTGCGACTGGAAACCGGCGGAAGCAATGCAGGATGTCAACCAAGTTATCTTGAAGCGGTGCCCCGCAAGTTGGGTATCGTTAAGTGACACACCGTTTGTTGTTTTTGATAATACGTTGAATACCACGCGGAATTTAGTCGTGACTGCGTATGTAGTATTATTGCTATAGACCGACTGCAGTAGATTTGACAGATTCCATGTGCCCTTAATTCACGTATTCCCGCATGAACTGGATATACTTGTCTCTCAGTGTTGCATCATTTGCTAGTTTCCTTTAAAGTTGAAATAATTGCCGATGCGCAGCGGGATGCGAATTACCAAGTCCAGGTGCATCAGGCCGAAAGGGAATCTGAACACAGTACCGACCATCCAGACAACGTGTAAATGTCTTCAAAAAATCTCTTCACAGGCGTCAACCTCTGCGACAATCTTATTAGAAGGATATTCAACTTCCCAAAATTTTAGCAAGAGCCGATCGATTGTCATCGCAGACCTCAGCAAGCATTGAGTGCGCCTTAAATTCAGAAGTGTTCCACATGGCTGGACCAAAAACTGTCCAATCCAGACGTGTATGAAGTGCACATATTTCGGTATTTGACCTTACTATAACGTCATTTAAAACTAGCAATGGCCAAATGTCCGCTCCGATAAGTAGATCGACTGGACCAGGAGTCCCGGACGCGGGGTCGGCCAGATGAAGACCTTGCAGATGCTTGTTGGCTCGTACATCTGATCGTATAAATAACGTATGCACAAAAATTGATTCTAAACTTGTGGTCCATATGAGATCGCATGCAAATGTCAATTACGCCCTTTGTGTGTGCTGAAACGTCTGCCCAATACATTCGATCTGAAGTTCGCAGGGGCTCCTGAGGAGATTTAATACAGACATTAACGATTCCCTGACAAAGCTCACCTGTGATTCGATATCGGTTAGAGCGGGGCACTCCTACATGGTGCCATTACCATCGGCAAGAAGCACCCTTGCCGTTTCTAAGAGAACGGTCCGGTCATTCTGCAGGAGGAATGACTGGACTCTGCTGTTACGTCATTGGTGTCTTGGAAGCACCCCAGGTTCCATTGTGTTTGATGGAAGCGTGGTATTCGTCGGCGAAGTATTTGAATAAGCTGCTTGCTGCTCACTTCTGCATAAGAGTGTGTTATGCTTCTGCTGACAGGACATACAAACGCATGATGGGTAATCTCGGCTGTTGTGACCAGACTTGAGGCAAATCAAACACAGGGAGGCTTGTTTTAACAACTCCCATCGTCTCTCGACCGACAGATTTTGGAACTTGTGGCACTTTGAAATGCGATGAACATCTGAAAAAGATGGACACTTTATGAATTTACCTTGCCTTGCCGGCAAATTAGAAGCCCGTGCAGAGGCTGTGGAAAGATGCGCCCTTGCGGTACGTGGTATACTTCGTGTGGCCGCCGATGATATATTTACAGATACAAATTGCGGCAAGTTCAATGCTTGACTTTCGACAAAAGCCATTAGATTGTCTATCTTTGGAATACCTTTAGATTGCAAGCTCATGCCCCACTCCGTACCCTGCTATGGATGTTGGATAACTCGGCACGTGACTCCAGCGGCTTATTTGGCAATTCCAGTATACGCTGAACATACGTATCCGAAAGTGTGCGTGGATTGTCGTTACGTCTCTTTAATTCAGCCCAGAGTTCCGCTTTTACATACCGCCGCAATTTTCCCAGTTTATAGGTTGGATCCAAGTCACGTCTATTGTGAACTAACGTCTTAAACATGTCCTTAAACATTAACCAATTTGCATGTTGACCGTCAAAACTGGAGATTGAAACTGGATCCAACCGCATATCTGGTGCATCAGTATACGAATGGGTTGAGCTGCTGGCCGGCGGTAACATCTTGCGCTTCAATTTGATGCAGAGTTTGTTAACCAGCTCCTCTGTTCAAGCGAGTAACTCGTCGTGATCTACAATTTCGTCATCTTGTGCGGCAGAAACCAAGGCAAGGTGGTTGTCCATGAACCGAGCGAAGTGTTGGCGGGCATTGGACAAGAGCTGCTCGCCTAAAAATAGAGCTGCGCGCTGATGTCCGCAGATTTAACGCAGACATCGCAAATTCGGATTATACAGTCGCGAAAGTAAAAAAAACTACAAACTATTTTAATCCTCACAGGAGGCACCAAAATTGTTTACGAATCTACTAAACTCTCAAAAAATAAATCCAATCTGTTCTCGATCAAAAGTTTTATTATTCCTTTTACAACTTTCGACCCGCTTAAATAAGAAAAACGTATAAAGGCAAAATATAGAAAGCATTGTTGTTCCTGTAAACGGCGTACTGGCATGAGCTAGTCAACGGCTCAGTGGCGTGATATTTGCTGAATACAGAGTCACCACACAATGGTGATGCCAGATTAGTGGGTGATAATCCATGAGCTTAATCTCTAACAAGCGCCTAGCGTATTACTCAGCTCGAGTTGTACATATGTGCACAAATTCACATATCTCCCTAACTGATCGAGATCCCACTCTTAAACTTCTAGGCTATTATAACTACACCTGTGACTATATTTTAAAATAAACAAATTAAAAAAAAAGCGGTCCAAGTTTCCAAAACTTTTTTTTTTTAATTTTTACTTCCGAAAATAAATAAAACATAATGTCCGTATAACCCATAAATCGACAAATAACCATCATATAAAAAAAATTGTGTACAATTTCATACCTAGTACAAGTACAATTACCTAAAATATGAACGAATTCCAAAGCATCACCTTTTGTTCCTGTCCGCTTGACATGAAATGCAGCACATACCAACACCGTGTGCCAGAGCGGGATAACAAAAGGTAAGACAGCACTGCCCTGTTTACTTTTAATTTATTATGAAATTGGCATGGATTTGTAGGAAGTTCATTTGATTTTGGTTTTATTAAATAAAATATTGATATATTGTTAGTTAATTAAAGTGACGAGATAATCCCTTTCAAAGGTATGTGTATAAATTTTTTAAACACATTTTAACTTTTTTTGCAGGAATTGCGCACGCTAGGCGGCATACAATTTTTTGGAGAAGATGTCTTCAGGAACGAACGGAAAAGTGAGTAGAGTGAATTACTTTCGAAAACTAGGGAAGTGTAGTGAAAATATTTGTTGAATGGAAACTTAGAAGTCATCAGTGTTCAAATATGATATATTCAAGTTTCAAATCACTGAAGACATGTGCAGTCTGATTATTAATACCAACAAATACCAATCTTTTTACCAGGACACATGTTAATTTTGTTAGAATTTGCAGGAATTGCGCACCTAAGGCGTCATACATTATTTTGGAGATTGGCAGGAACCATTGGGAAAGTGAGGAGAGTGAATTACCTTCAAAAATTAGTGAAGTGTTATTAAAAGTATTCGCTGAATGGAAACTTTGACGGCATCAATGTTCAAATCCATTCAAATTCCAAATCATTGCAGATACAAATGTCCAATATGTGCAGACTAATTAGCAATATTAACAATTGCCAATTTTTTTAACAGGAAACATGTTACCAGCACCATGGAGCCAATAATGATAGATAGCGTGCACCGTGCCATGGAGCGGTGTGGCGAGCGGTAAAAGAATCATTTAAAAATTATTAAGTTTTTGACTCAAAACTGATTGCTCTTTCTTTCCAATCAAAATAAAAAGCAGTTCCTGCCTTCACCATTCCGGCATGTGGATTCCCCAGACATATTTAAGGTGTACTGCCTATGGATTGCATGTACGGCGTTTTATAAAGTTGTAAGCAAAGTATTGATTTCTCAAAAATTTGCAATAATTGAAACTAAATATGTTTGTACATCATAAAAAAGATAAGTCAATCATATTTTAGTCCATTATATATTTTTAGAGTTAGTAAATATTCAACTTTTGCGTACGAATTTTATGAATAGGATACATATAAGGCACATCACATAGTTATAAGTAAAGTATTGATTTTTTTAAAAACTCCAAAATTTAAAATGAAACTGCATTTCATAAGAAAGATTACTCTATTATCTTTAAGTGCGTTAAATTTTTTGAATTTTGTAAATAATTTTTTATTTTAATATTCAGCTTTGCGTACTGCCTTATTGCATGAATATTATGCATATAAGGCACTGCACATAAATAGTTGTATGTTAAGTATTGATTTTTCAAAAATGTGTAATAATTATAAATAGAAAAGCATATCACTAGAAATAATAAATTATATTTTAGTCCAATATATTTCCTTTTAGTATAGTTAATTTTTTTTTTTAATTTTCAACTTTTGGGAATTACCGGCATTTCCCATAGTTTTGCGAGAAGTATAAATTTTCCAAATAATTGCACATTGAAGTGGATCTTATAAGAGAGATAGAGGAATTATCTTTTGGTCTATTATATTTTTTTTTAATTTAATAAACAATTTTTATGACATTTTCCAACTTTTGAAAATTACCTTATTATATGTGGAGAGTAGGTACATACGTATGTATGTATATGTACATACGTCATTTTACATACATATGTAGTTGTAAGACAGGTATAAATTTTTAAAAAATGTTTAATAATTGCAAATTAATATTAGAAAGAATAATCAAATATATTTCCGTTAATATTTTTCTTTAAAAAAAAGTTAATATTTTATATGAAAATTTTTAACTTTTGATTTATGACTTTATTTCCTGTTTTCTTATATTTTTAGCAAGATTCACCGGAACGCTGTGGACCTTTGTAGGTTAAAAGATGTCGTTCATTGGGGCACTAAGAGTCAACCTATATACGAGGATATATGCATGTGTATATACATACACTGCGATTCACTTGATTAGGGGCACTGTTGTAGCCATCAATTAATGCTCTCTGCTTTCAAAATATTTTGAGGACATTATTTTGTGGCATTTTTTTTAGAGATTTATCATTTAGAAAACCGATTCAATCAGCCGTCCTCCCAGTTTCACATTCCCAAATTTCCCTGTGTATTCGGTTTGAAATCACATGTTTGGTACTCCCAATTTGACATTCAGATACATTTTTTGAATTGAATCCGAATGCTTGGTTGTAAGAGAAATGAAAAGTAAATGACAAAAAGTGTGTGAATGTTTAATTATTTTCGATTGGAATAATTTTTAAAATATTCTTCGATGTTTGTAGAAGCCATTTATGACATTTCTGTATTAGTTATTCATTGAAATATGCGTATTTTTAAGTATTTTGCTGATGACTCCTCAAAAAAGCATACATAGCTGAATCCAAAAGGGAAATTTCAACAACAGCTGTTTGTGAATTGCCACAACGATAACCAATATGCGTGACAGGGATGACCTTATATGCGAAGAAATTTGTGAAATTAGAAGCACACTAATTCACTTTCACAGGAAATTTTAAAAATCACATTGTGGAATTGAAATGTGAAACTGGGTGCACGGCTGATAGTGTGTTTTTATCCCTATTCCATTAAAAAAATGAGAGTTATTTTCATTTTAACATGTAATTTACGAGACTTTCCTGTAAATAAAAATATTGCACTTGCCACACAGCGTCATTTTTATCACTGCTCCTATTCAAATGACGCTAAAATAACTATAATTTTTTCAATGGAATTAGGATAAATGCACATACTGAATCTAACGGGACATCTATATTGATTATTTCTTGATAAACGGGTTGCTAAGACTGGGTTCAGACACAGAAACCTTTGTTGCACAATTTCGGCAACTTACCTTTTGGTGTTGCCCATCGCGTTCACACCGAGCAACTTTGCAATTTTCGGACATTTCATTTTAAATCCTTTTCGCAAATTTATGTAAGCTTCGCTTAAGCGACACTTAGAAGTTCTGATAAAATTCTGGTTATAAATATTTTTATATTATACTTACAATTATAAGTATTTATATTGATGTATGCGTGTATATGTTCTATTAAAGTCCAAAAAATCCATATCTAATTTCAATTTACCCACTTTATTTATGAATTCACACATAACTGCAACTACTGAAATAACGAGAACGAAAATTGACACTGAAGATGGCAGAACGCCGAAACCGGGTTTTCTCCAAACCAAACTTGACAAGGGATGAAGGAAAATCGTTCCAACAAATATCAACACTTCACTCTGTCGAACAAGAGATAGAAGAAAATAATACACTGAAAAAAGTTGTAAATGAAAAGTAATGCCAAATTTTCTAGCAACCAACTGAGACGAATAAGAACACAAAGGGCGTTGCCCGGGCACGAGCAACTCAGTGCCATTCCCATTTTCTCGTCGCTTTCTCTTCAACAAACTTCAAGTTGCCGCAACTAAAGTTTCCGTTTGTGAATTTAACCTAAATGATAAATCTCTTAAAAAACGTACAACACAATCATTTCCTAAAAATATTTTGTGAGATCATTATTGATAGCTACAATAGTGCCCGCAATCAAGTCAATCCAAGGCAAATTTATAAAAGTGGCAGCAAATGTTTAAGAAAAAAAATTACATGTATTTTGTATTTGTTTTCGGTACAGCGAATGTTAAAACCAATCAACAAAGAAATTATTAAGACATTTGGGCTACCACGGCGATAGAAAAAACTAATCAATGAGCTGCTTACTAAGGCCACATTATTAAATTCGCCTTGAGTGAATCGCAGAGTATTTGTTAATAGCGACTGCGCGTACAAAGAAAGCTTACCAAGTGAAGGAAGAGAGAACAAGTGATCTGTAGCAGTGTTGCTGAAGGCACATTTGTGAGCGAAGTAAAACGATCGAAGTAAAATATTCCGAAATGGCATTATATACGAGCTAATCAGGCAGGTTCTGCCATTCACATCCGAGTGAATATCAATCAAATTCACTGTGAATTCGGCATTAGGTGTTCTGCGTTTCACATTCACTGTTTCAATTCCACATTTTTCCCCAAAATGAATTCCGTGAATATTTGAATGTTCTGGAAAACGAATTCCCATGAAAAAGTTCGGTTAGCATTCACTTCTGTTTGAATTAGCGGATTTGGTGTAAAAAGAAATATAAGTCATTAAAAACCAAAACATTTTGGAGTTTTAACACCAGCTGTTACACATTTTTCAAGGGGAAAACACAAGAATACAACCCAGGAAGCAATCCTCCTTCAATTTATGGAGAAGCACAGCAACATCGCCCGGGGATTTGTGAAAGGTGACAAGGTGAAAGTTGACGCATTGTGGAAGGATTTGGTAGCCGAGCTTAACAAAAATGGCCCTCCAGAAAAAGATGTATCAGGCTGGAAAAAGGTAAGGACTTTTTTTTAAATATATACAAACACGTACATACCTATGCATAGCATATTCTTATGTAAATTTAAATGGCAGGTTTGGATAAACTGGAAGGCATTTATAAGAAAGAAAGTATCCCACAATACATCAGAGGCCAGAGCAACAGGGGGGGGGACCTTTCAATAAGCATGTCCTTACTCCGACGGAAGATGCGATTGCACAATTCTGCGGAATCTACACTGTTGTGGAAGGCGTACCAAGTACGCATAGCTTTGGTGTTTCATCAGAAGGAAACCTTGAGTCTTCTTCTGATACTCCAAATGAAGAAGAGCCTCAAGCCTCCACCAGCACAACCGCGACAGCAAGGCGGTCCCGCAGGCAAGCACCCGCTGTAACCGACTGCATGGCTAACATCAGCGAGCAGACCAACGCCATAATGTCTTTGGCGGATGGGTTGAATGGAAATTTGGAGATAACCAATAAAATCCATGAAACCCTCTCCAGCCTTTGCGATGCAGTGAAGGAACTGACATTCTCCTTTAAAGAAGGTAACGTCGAAAACATGCGTCATCATTACCAGATGGAAAGGCTTCGACAAGAAGACAACGAAGCAAAAAATTGCAGGCAAATTTGCTGTACGATTTCCATTGACACCCATTGTAATTTGGCTTTAAATTTTATTAAAAGTGTAATATTGAATTATTTAAGAGTAAGATTAATTTAGTTTGTGAAATGAATTTATTTTAGTTTTTAAATAAAAAAACAAAACAACTTTTTTACGCATTGGCACATACTCTTTTAAATTTCTTCTTTTGGGTTTTGTTTTTTAAGTGTGTAAGTGAAGATTCGCTATTTCCTCTCTCGTTATTGCAGCTTCGCTATCAGGTATGACATCGTCTACTATTTCAAAAAAAGTTAATTCATTTTCTTCGGGGACGAGATCCGCAGCAACTATTTCTTGCGTTTTATAATGTTTGCATTATGCATTATGCAAAGCACAGCAAACATTCGTTATTTGTATCACTTTTTGTGGTTGGTATTGAAGAGGTCGTGCCAAACATCTAAACCGGCTTTTTAAGACACCTATAGTTCTCTCAACAACATTGCGTGCCGAAGAATGTTTTTGATTGAAAGTATGATGTGCTGTGGCAGGGTGTGGGTCTCGGAATGGTGTTAACAAAAATGGTTGAAGACCATACCCAGAATCACCCAGAAGCCAAGACCCGCGTTCTCCGTTTGCGTAGCACCGTTGGAAATAGTCGTTAGCTCTGCTAATCCTCCAAATTAAAGCATGATGACTTGACCCTGGGCGGCGCGCATCAACTGCTCTAATAACCATATTGTAGTCACATATCTATAAATAATATTTAAATCGTACATCATTAGATAATGATTTTTTTTCAAAAGCTTGCATACTTACTATCATCGCATTGATGCTAAAGTATCCTTTTCGGTTATAAAAAAGACTGTGATCTTTATGCGGCTTTGTTATGCGTATATGCGTTCCATCTACGCAGCCTATGACACCCGGAATTCCAAAATTTTGTTGGAAATGCTGTTTCGATTTAGCCACCTCATTTTCCGTCATATTTAATTTTATCCACCGTGGACATAAGTGCTTTTCTAAAATTTGTAGCATCCGTTGTATAACTTTTGCAACCGTGCTGCGCCCCATTGCAATGTAGCTATCCTTTCCCACTGCTCTTTGGAAACCACCTTCGGCTAGGAATCTTAATGTTGCCGCCAATTGAAGTTGAGTAGGAATGGATGAGTGTTTAATGAATGGGTCAACAACATTTAACAGCATAACGAAGACGCCTTTGTTGACGCGGTAGTTGGCCACGAAACTAAGTAATATTGTTTCTGGTTTTACACTGGAACTAATTACAAATATAACATACTTACACCATTTCAGACACATCTAATGGATTGGTATGATCCCGGAGTATTCTTCTATTCGCAATTTCTTCTTTATTCCTTTCATTTTCAGTTAAAATAGCCGCCAATACGTTTAGAGCACTCATTTTTCCCAATAGTTTGTTATTTATTTTGGATAAATTGACAGCTGTCAGCTGTGAATGTTAATTTTTACTGTGAATCAAAACCGAGCTCCGAAATGAACAAATAGTTCGTTTTGCAGAACACCAAAACTCCATTCACTCGTTTTTGGATTCATTTTCATATTCACAATCACTCGGATTCCAGAACCTGCGCGAATTTAATCATTTTGCCGTTATGATTACATTAGGTCATATAGTGCAAAGCCATGAAAAAATTTATTTTATTAACAGCCGTGCTCCCAGTTTCACATTTCAATTTCACAATGTGATTTAAAAAATTTCCTGTGAAAGTGAATTGTGAATCCCAACTTCACAAGTTTCTTCGCATATATGGTCATCCCTGTCACACATATCGGTTATCGTTGTGGCAGCTCACAAGCAGCTGTTGATGAAATTTCCCTTTCGGATTCAGCTATGTTTGCTTTTTTGAGGAGTCATCAGCAAAATACTTAAAAATACGCATATATCAATGAATAACTAATACAGAAATCTCATAAATGGCTTCTACAAACATCAAAGAATATTTTAAAAATAATTCCAATCGAAAATAATTAAACATCCACACACTTTTTGTCATTTCACATACAGCCAAGCACTGGGATTTAATTCACAAAAATGTATCTGAATGTGAAATTGGGAGCACCAAACATGTGATTTCAAACCGAATCCACAGGGAGCACAGCTGAAAGATTTATTTTTAACAGATACGCTGTGATGGCATTTGTGCATCGAAATGCAGAAAATTAAGCAGAATTTGGTGTTCGTTTTTATGCATTGCTTAAAGTAATACAATTCAATTGCTTTCACAATAAATAATATCCTAGGAATATGTATTTTTGTATAACGTATGTAGTAAAATAAATGAAAGTTTCTGAGGTTCGGGTTATAATCCATTCTCTATAATAAAACCCTAAAATATACATTATCTAATAATACCGGAAAGTAAATTTCAAAAAGAACGAAAATTGCAAATCACTGTATGCTATGAGCGTATTTTAATAATACGTTACTGAAGTAATTTATTTATTTTTATTTATTAGCATTAGAGAGTCAGCGGTTTACGGTTACGTTTAATTTATTTCGTTTTGAACTTTTTATTAATTGCAGTGTAAACTTAACAACGTTCCAACAAAAGTTCGAATGTTTTGGTACATGAGTTCACAGAGTCGTCTTCTACCGAGTTTAGGTATTGTAAATACAGTAGGCATTAACAAGAAGTCTTTTCATTTCTTTCGTCCGAATTCCGAAAACTTCGCATTTTTAAGCAGCATATACTCCCCTTTTCGATTCCCCACTCGAACTCGAACTCTGAATTTTGAAATTCTTGATTTTACTTTTGACTCTTTCTTGTGTTAGTTCGTTGCTGTTTTGTCTAAAAGCAGTAATTACATTTCAGCTTACGGGATATGCAGAGTCTTCGACAATTCATTACTAACAAAGACTCCGCCAATACTTTAGCACCATGTATCCAAATGATTTTCTTGTTTCGTTAGTTATTTAGATATTTAATATCTCCTTTTCCTAAGCCACTACAACTGTGTCTCGGTTTCGGCAGAGACCAAAAAACTTTGCCACTTCCCTCTCTCCTTTGCTAGGTTATGCTAATTACTCACACTAAGTGAAGAAAGGTCCTTCTGCACTTGGTCCTTCGAGTGCGTTCGTTGGCAACTTTGAATCGTTGCCCACACATCTTGCGAAGAACATTCCTCTCAACAACCCCCGAAGCTTACTCATCGCTGATGAACATCATCTATAGCTCTGCGCCATGTAAAAAGACGGACATAAAGAGGGGCTTGTATAGAGATTTTGGTTCGTCGAGGAGAGGCTCTGCTTTTTAATAGTCAACCGAGGCCAAAGTAGCACCTATTAGCAAATGTTATTCTTCGCTTGATTTTAAGGCTGACACTATTTGCATTGATTATATAGGATCCTAGGTATACAAAATCCTTGACTAACTCAAAACTGTAACTACCAAAAGTGACGTGGGTCCCAATAGGCGAGGACTTTTTGGTTGTTGCCAGAAGGCATTTAGTTTTGTTCTCATTCACTGCAAGGTTAAACTTTTTTGCTTTTTTCTCTAAAGAAACCTATAAAAGGGGTTGGTCTGGAAGATATTTCATGTGCAAAGTATATATTTACTCGAAAATAGAACTTTCAGAACAACCATTTTTTTTTATTTGGTTAATTAGGTCAACTACCTTCACCGATGAAGAAAAATTTCCAGGAGAAGTAATGAAAATATTTGATTACCAATCAAAAACAAGGATAAAATCAAGGCGTTGGAAATGAGCAGGGCAAACGTGCTCATCTACGGTGCTACACATATTGCTCAGCATCCACGGGTTTATGCATTTTGTTTCGTGCAGGGACGATGTCACTGTGCAAATATTCTATTTCGCGATGGTGCTGATATGTGATAGTACAAATATGTGGGCTAGATGTGTGTGCTGTGTGGGAGAAAACATATAAGATAAACAAGGGGTCTTCCGGCTATGGCCTTTTCCCTTAAAATCATTGTGTTTCATTTATTCTTGTCTATGTGCGAAACATTTTGGTCCTTCGAGCCGGATTCGGTGCCAAGAGCGCTAGTGCAAGATTATATGTAAGGATTTCATTCAGTGAACATTCATAGTGAGTTGCGCATATTTCGATTTTGTATAAAATACATATGTATATATCCATTCAAAATTTCCTACGGTAGTAGGTAAGTTAATACCATCCACTTAGGGCCAGTTTTTCAGTGCTGGTTTAAACTCAGTTTAAACTAAGTTTAGTTAAACTCAGTTTAAATTTAAACTTAGTTTCCTTGCGGCCAAATAAATTTGTTGCAACCAAAACGAAGTAGTTAGCAAACAGCTGATAAGTTAAACTAAGTTTAACCGAGCACAATCGGCCGTTTAAACTTAGATTAAACTCCGTTTAAAGTTGACTGAAAAACTGCATTCTGAGTTTAAACTTAGTTTAAACGACAAACAGAGTTCAACTTGCACTGAAAAACTGGCCCTTAGTGTGCTAGTAGAAATGTATGCGAAATATGTACTTACATACATACATACGTGATTTCGAATGAAATGTGTGCCAGAAAAATACCTATGTATAGTAGTGCGCAAGTGTAAAGTAATAGATAAAATGTGTGCTAGAAAGTATAAAAAAATGCAGAAAAATTAAAAAGTTTAAGTGAGCTGTGAAGATGATATTCTACTTTAGATGAGCATGTTTGTGCTTGTTCAGGAATGGCAAGACACTTTAGTGGAGCATTGTTTTTGCAATTGCCAGAAAATTCTATTGCGCAGTGGTTGTTTTGATGTTGTGTGCTTGATTGTGTGCAAGCTGCATTGTGTTTGGTACGTGCTATAAAAAGCAAAACAAATAACGAGAGAGTATGTTTTGTATTTTCGTATGGTGCTTTAAATGAATAGAGCGCATGTTTTGTATTTATGTACATGGTGTGCAAATGAAGTTAAAGAGAAAAAAAGAAAGAAGAAAAAGTTTGATATTACATTTGCATATGTTGCTTGAAATGGTGCGAAAATTAATTTGCAGAAAAGAAGAGAACTTGATTTTTTCTTTTTCATGTGGTGGTAGTATGCTGTTTTGGAGCAAAAAAAAGAGAGCCTAAGGATGGTTTCAGTTATACTTAAAAATCAAATGCTTTGTATCATGCTAGAAAGTTTTTTATGAGCTAAACAGAATTGCAACGGACAACGGGTAAACGGGTCGACGGGAAGTGAACAGCTGATATATTCCCGTCGGAAAATTCGGTCGGCTAAACACAATTGCGACGGGGACGGAAACGCTATTTTGACAGTTGCTAAATGACATTTTACAATTAATTTTGTTATGAAATCGTTTCGATTGTTTTATTTGTGAGTACGCGCAAAAATGAACGCCAGCATTGAAAGACTGTCGCGGATTCACAAAATTGTGTCCACTATGAACGCGATGTACATATATGATGTACGTGGAGGCAGCCAAGCGGTTGAGGAGGAGGTGGTGGGTACGTCCTACAAATCTGACAAGGAACGAATTAGGGTTTCACGGAACATGTTTTCAACAACTCAGGCTGAAGGATGAACAAGACTTTTTCAAAGCCACTAGGATGAGTGTTGCAAAGTTCCAGACTCTTTTAAATTTAATTAAAGGAAGACTACAGCGTTTTTCGATAAGAGCGCCAATAAACGAAGAAACTAGCTTGGCACTGACACTGATGTGAGTAATTCTCGTCATAAATGCAACGAAATCATTAATTAACAATGTGTATCATTTTAGGTCATAAATGCAACCAAATCATTAATTAACAATGTGTATCATTTTAGGTACTTATCGCAAGGATGCAGGTCACATTATCTAGCCTGGTCGCATAAAATGGGTGTATCGACAATAAGAGAGACTATTTACGATACTTGCAATGCCTTATGGACAGAACTGCACGATATTTATGTTGCTCAGCCTAATGAGCATGAAGGGAAAATAATATCAGACAGGTTTGTGATTGGTAACTATCAATGTTTGCGTGTAGAAATTAAATCGTTTGTTTTGTGTTCGCAAAGGTTTTATGTTAAAACGGGATTGCCGAATTGTGTTGGAGCGGTTGATGGAAAGCACATAAAGATTGTTTTCCGGCACGTAGCGGATCCTTATATTACAACTATAAGAAAACTTATAGTATCGTGCTAATGGCCGCCTGCGATTCCAACTACAGATTTACTTTTGTGGACGTGGGTGCAATGGGAAGCGAGAGTGATGGTGGAATTTTTTCTCGCAGTTCATTTGGAAAAATGATTTTAAGAGGACACCTTAATATTCCGGCAGATAGTAAAATTCCTGGTAAGTACAATTTTCGTAAACGTATACATTTGTACATTGTAGCTAATTAAGTTTTTGAATACTGTAGGAACGGATACCTCATTTCAATACTATTTTGTTGGGGATAGTGCATTTCCATTAAAGCACAATTTGATGCGTCCATATCCTGGCCGCAACTTATCAACTATCAAGGACAACTACAACAAGATATTATCTCGCGCTCGTGTGCATATTCAAAATGCATTTGGGATTTTGGCTAGCAGGTGGAGAGTTCTTCATACGAACATTTACGCAGCACCGAAGAATGTAGATAAAATTGTGTTGGCGGTAATTGTACTGCATAACTATCTAATGCTTGATAAGGAGAGTGGCTACTTCGGTGAAGAACTCGTTGACCACCTCCAAATTGGTATTGAGATGCCAGGAACTTGGAGGGAGTCACACGCTGGGATACCTTCCTGCAGAATTGCTCAAGCAAATCGGTCATCTGGAGATGTATTTAGGAGCAGAGATACGCTGGCCGATATTCTATTTAATAATTGAGACAAGATCAACAATTTCCCTTAACTAAAGTTATTTTATTTAAATTTAGATACCAAACCAAACTTTGTATGCAAAATATAATTAAACATATAATTATATAGGAACTATGCATCTTTACTTTACGATGTTGGTATATTAATAACTGCATGAAACGAAAGACACATGGCACATGCATATATATATATGTATGTACATACATATATCAATAAAGGGATGGCAAAATATTAATATTTCTTTTGTGTTTTCATTGTTTGTATAATAAAATTAAATTTTATTTCTTTATAAATGTTATTCGACAGTGAATTATTTAATGTTGAAATAATTACTGCCAAATTGTATTGTAGTGAATTGTGTTGCTATGTTTAATACTAACATAGTTAATATGACCGTTTGTAACGACTATACTAATTTTTTGGGATCACATGGATAAAGTTTTTAAAACCAAAATATAAATTCTATTTATGAGATCGTTTACAACATACTTTTTTGTATAACATTAATAAATGTTTAATGCTAAAATATCAAATCAATTGTAGAAATAACTATAACTTTTATAAAAAATTAAGAAAAAACGTTACTTGAAAGTTATTGCGATTACAAATGCAGTGGCCCATTTTGAGTGGCAATAACTGTGCATACATAGCGACATTTTAAGTTCTATTATATTCAATATTTCGCTAACTCTTCATGTAGTACCAACATATTTTTTCCTTCTATTTTGTTAACTTCGCCTGGGGATAGGTTAGCATCTAAAATTTTTTGTGCAAAACTTTCAAAAAGCTGGAATGTTGAATTTCTTGGTGGCACTTTGGCAAGATCATATATTGAGGCAGTGCACTCCTCCATTGCTTTGGCAAAAGTTTTGTTCAATTCTTCATCGGCGCGCCTCTTAGTTGGCCTTCCGCGTATAGGTGTAATCGTATCTGTAAAATAAAACAATTTTAAATTATTGACATTTGTGTTAAATAAGTTGAAAAAAGCATAGTTATGGACGAAAAACATGAAGGCTGAAAATTGGAGTGCTCCATGGTGTAATTTGCTGGAGACATACCCTCTATATACTCTATACCTTCAAAGAAACTTGTTGATTCTTCCAATATTTCAAGACTTCCGGTAGTCCTTAATAAAGAAAAAGATAAATAAGAAATGTTGTTTAAATATAGAGTGAGACGCATACATATTGAAGAAAATTAATTTCAATACTTACGGCCTCGAGTCTTTGCAATGATCCAAGAAAGATAAAGTCTCTTGGAGCTTCCATTTCGTGCTGGGTGCTGGTGCGCCACTGCCGGATGCTAACATGTTAGCACGCTATGTTTTTTTATATGCATCTCGAAGAGTCTTCCATCGCCTTCTACAAATGTCCCCTAAAAATATTTAACAATAAAATATGAGTATCAAAATTTGAGAGAGTTTCAATAATAATCAACTCACAGGTTCCATTACCCACTTTCCCAATCTCCTCCCAAATTTGGTCTTTCTTCTGCACATTTCGGTATTCCTTGAGGGATAAATCGTAGATACATTGATATTTCCGCACTTCCTCAATCAGCAACTCAATCAGCTCATGGCTATGATATTTTAACTTAAATAACTAAATTTGCACACACAAATTTTAACGCGCGATCAAATTTTGTTTTTAATATTTTTCTCGTTTTTCATTTGTCAAACAAACAAATTGACATCAACTGGTGAAAAAAGCAACCCTGATTTGTCGGAGAAATAAGAAATGGATCTAAGTATTTTCCCGACGTAAAAATAACCGACGGCAAGAAGTCCGTTCCCGCTACAATTCTGTGCAATTGCATTCGCTTCAGTGTGTTTTAATTTTGACAGCGTGTACCCGCCGGCCCGTTACCCGTCCTCCGTCGCAATTCTGTTTAGCACATTAATTCATCTTTTTCAGAATTCCGCATTTGATAGTTCTGCATTTTAAAATTCTGTTTTACTATCTTATTAATGTCACCAACCGCGATTTACAATGGCATGCTATTCTTTTGGAACAATACCAATTATATGAACCTTTTTTAGTTATTCGTTCTAAATAATAAGAATAACCATTAACACTTAGCATGTCTCTGTTTTTATTGGATTTTAACGTGATTATATGTGACATCTTTAGAAAAAGAATAAACCACGCTAAGAATAGATACATTTTTATGAATATTATACTCTTTACGACCGTAAAATTAAAAAATTGAATTTCCTCCGCCACCAAAATTGCAACTTAACAAAACGGAGCTACGATCGAAATGCAGAATAGGCAAAATCGAAAGATTCGAAGTTCGATCGAACGGGAACGGAACACAGAATGCCAAAGTAGCCAATCGTAGAAAATTTCGATCCGAGTCGAAATGCAGAATAGGGCTGATTACACTGTTGTGGCGGCTATGGAAAGTAACGTCCTGGCTCAGATAAGTTATCAATCCTCCTGGTAACGATTGAATCAAATGCTCAAACAGCGCCTTATCACACAGTTGGCCGATTCAGAACAGATACGGGTCAAGAAGCTTTTTCAAGAATTAGAGTTCGGCGATATGCGACCATCACACCTTCTGCGGAAATGCGAAGTCTGTCTGGCAACGAGATCAACGATGCAATCCTTAAATCGATCTGGATGAGTCGCCTACCTTCTAACATACGCGCTGTAATTTCAATAAGCACAGAACCACTTGATAAGGTGGCGCTTCTTGCTGATAAGGTTACTGAGGTAAGCGACGCGCCACAGATAAGAGCAATTGAGACCCAACCGGCGACCGTACAATAATTTTCTCCCAAAGAGCGACAACTCGCTGCAATTACTAAAGAAATCGCCGCTCTAAAGGCAACACGTAACTATCGCCACAGGAGCCGTAGCAGGAAACATCCGTCAGACCGATCTTCGTCTCGCCAGAGAGCAAAGAATTTGTGGTGGTATCACATGAAATTTGGAAGCGAGGCAAAGAAATGGTGTCAACCGTGCTCGAAAAGATTAAACTAAAACCGCGTGAGCGTTATTCCACCAACGCAGTCACAAAAGAGTGGCGAAAAACATATGACCATCAACCTAGGGCTTCGCCGGCCGTTTGGTTGGAACTTCATCGTCGCTGACGTTTCGCAGGCCATTCTACGTGCAGACTTTTTGTTGCATATCGATAAATTTAAAACAACGCAAACTGATCCACGGTAGTACAACTTTAGCCAAAGTCTGCAAACTTTCCACAAAAGAAGAGGTAATACCTTATTTATCGACTATTAAAGAAAATCAACCATTCCAGGAACTACTACATGGCTTGCAAAAACCGCTCTCACAACGTAACGCAGCACATTGTTTCTAAATTACCGCCAGTTTTTTCAAAAACCAGGCGCTTGTCACCGGAAAAATTGATGGCTGCCAAAGCAGAAATACCGATTTTATTGAACGCTGGTATTTGTCGTCAGTCTCGAAGTCCATGGGCAAGTTCCCTCCATTTGACAAAAAAGAAAAACGGAGAATGGAGGCCATGTGGAGACTTCCGCAGATTGAATACCATTACGGAGCAAGATCGGTATCCACTGCCGCACTTGCACGACTATACTCACGATTTACATGGATGCACAATTTTTTCCACCGCCGACTTACGCCATGCGTATCACCAATATCACAATATATTTTCTAATTATGATTTCGCTTGGCCATGTCTTGACGACATCTTAATTGCATCGAAACATATAAGCCAACATCGTGAACACTTGCGATTGGTTTTTGGTAAATTTCTCCAGAATGGACTGGTCATCAACGCATCAAAGTGTGTGCTCGGTCAACCAGAAATCAACTTTCTGGGGTTTAAAATAACCAAGGATGGAATATCACCGCCGACGGAGAGAATACGTGCTTTGAAAGACTACCAACTTCCAGAATGAGTCTGCGAACTTAAGCGATTTCTAGGCGTGGTGAATTTTTTTCCGTAGATTTCTGCCAAAAGCAGCAGAAAAAGAATACGCTCTGTCACCATTATTGAAAGGAAACAAGAATAACAAATGCGCAGCTCTCACCAGCAGTTGATGCGCCAAGTGCAGCTGTAGGAGCGGCTCTGCAGCAACGCGACGACGGTAAATTGCAGCCGCTTGGATTTTACTCCGAACGATTAACAGAAGCACAAACAAAGTATAGCACGTACAAGGTACATTGAACACATGCTCGAAGGCATAGAGTTTTTTATTTTAACGGACCGCAACCCGCTTCAGTATGTTTTCCAACAGAAGTTAGAAAAATCAGCACTGCGACAGATACGCCACTCTGACTTCATTTCGCAATTTACGACCGACATTCGTTTCATTCCAGGAAAAAATATTGTCATAGCACTTTCACGAATCGATGCTATTCACACTACTGACAAGGTTGATTTCACGAAACTGTCAGAGAGCCAACAAAGTGACTCAGAACTGAAAGTGGTATCAATATCAAACACAAGTCTATTGCTGAAATCTTTAACTGTTCCAGGCACAAATGTGGAAGTTTTCTGCGACATTTTCATAGCAAAGCACGACCGTATTTAACAAAAGATTTTCGCAAATAAGGCTTTGAAAGCATTACAACGTTGCCCACAAGAGCGCAAAAAACAACAAAATTGGTAGCGGAAAAATTCGTCTGGCCTGGTCTTAGAAAAGATTGCCGTTCGTGGACAAAATTATGCATTCCGTGCCAAAGAGTGAAAATACAACGACACAACCGTGCACCACTCGGTTCATATGCGCTAAGCAACAGGTTCGAGCATATTAACATGGACGTAGTTGGCCCGCTACCACCGTGCACCGTGTCGACCGGTACTCGCGTTGGTTGGAGGCGTATCCAATCGAGGATAGCACAACAGAGACAATCGCGTTAACATTCTTCACTAAATGGGTGGCAAGATTTGGGCATGGCAGGTGACAACAGATCAATGCAGACAGTTCGAATCGGCTTTTTTTGGCGAACTAACCCGACTTCTAGGAATTAAACATTTACGAACAACGGCATATCACCCAATGTCTAACGGGCTAATCGACCGCTGGCACAGATCGTTAAAGGCCGCAATTAAGCGCTACACGACCAAGAACTGGGTTGAAGTATTACCTCTCATCCTACTAGGTTTTCGCTTGTCATGGAGAGAGGACTTGAAGTCTACGCCAGCGGAGATGGTTTATGGCGAAACATTGCGTATTCCAGGTAAATTTTTTATAGAAGAGAATAATAAAAATTGAACTGAATGTGAATTTGTCAGCAACCTTCGGGAGCGCATGCGAGCGCTGAAACCCACGCAGACGTCAAATCACTCTTCCCACTCACCTTTCGTCGAGAAAAATTTATATTCGACATTAGACGTGTTCTTAAAACAGAATAGGCTTATTTGTTTCCTTTCCTCTCAAAAATAAATAAAAACCAAGTTTTATTGAAATCGGTTAACGAAAAGTCGGCGCGGAAACGATTTGAAATTAAAAAATCGTTTTCCAATAGAAAAAAAATCAAGTTTCATGTATTCAAAGGCAATGCTTTCGTTCAACCTATAATATTACTCTATAACATAAACCTGCTTCTTAAAAGTAATTTTTATAATAATACGCTTTATACATTTAGGAACATTTGATTTAAATAATTTCAGATTTTTTGTAGGATGTATATTTTTTTTTGTATTCTTCAACAACTTGAAGCAGAAACTGTTTCTCTTCTTCTTTATTTGTAAGAATAGTGTTGAAATCTTTTATGAACTTAATACCCCTTTCTGCTGTATCATTAGTTACTAGTAATTTCCGTAATTGTGTACGACCATTTTGAAATTGCTCATTTGTTTCCCAATATTCAGGATCCAACTTCAAAAACTCGATTGACAACGTATGCTTATTAAATACTGCAAAAGTGTTTTTAGAAACAAATTCGCTTAAATCAGAATATAACAACGCACTTAATTTTTTTATTTTGCGACTATCTTTTAAAATAACATTTGGCTCTTCGGATTTTAGATTTTTTACCATTTTTGCTTTACCTCTACAGACACATTGAACTCAAAAAAAGCCATTGCGACATTTTCCTCTGACAAATACCACATGTGTTGTTGCAGTCTTCTGATTAACTCTGAAGAAATATTCGCATTGACACTGTCATAATTAATACATCCCTGTACAAAACTTAAGTCATGTAGGCGCACTAAGAAAACGCAAATGTGACCTAAGCCTTTTATCTCAGATTTGCTCAAGTGAAATTGTTCACGAAATACAAATATTTTTAAGGAATATATTCCCTTTGACATCCCCAGCGTGCATGACTTGTAACGCCAGGTGTTTTTAATTGACCACCATTGTCACCAAGGAATGTAAGCACTAGTCGCACAAATTATTCGTAGTCCGCACGAATAAAAGTTTTTTGTAATTGCGAGCGACAAAATAGTTTGATGTCATTGCAGATATCGTAGCTTATTTGGGATTTTATACCCTCATCGTCAAGCCCACTTTTAAATGACGAAGTGTCAATATTTGGCCAGGCTTTGGCAAATCTTTCAAAAACTGAGACTTCTGGTGCCTGCTTCACTTTGAAATGTAAATCAAATACACTACGCAAGTATATTTCAAGAATGTGGTGACGGCATGGTAATACTTACAAATTTCTTCCTTGCATGCGTTGTAAGTGGTTGCTCCATTCATTGGCCCAGTATTAGTGGACGTGGTGTCAAAAGACATTCCTTCTACTCGGTCTAAAATATTCCATTTGCTCAGTGTGTCAAAGACTGCTGTAGCTATATTTTCTCCAGAGGCAGATACAAGTTTAAGAGTGCCAAGAAATTTGTAGTCGCCATTGTAGCTAACAAGCACTGCAATTCTCTCAACTTTTATTTTTCCAATATGATCTGGCAATACTTTCCCATCCCAGTGTACTACCATTGCTTGTGTTTCACTTAGCTAGAATAAAATATAATAAATAGTTATGTATATATAACATATTATGTATATTTTTCGTGATTTTTTATTAAAATAGACTTTGTCAATAAAACTGGCTTGAATCTTCCGTGTTTTGTTTCGTCGATGCTCTACTCGCAGCCGATGGAGAGTACAACGATTGATTACCAATTCGCTGGTGCAATGGCTCAATGCTTCTGCAGTCGCCATGAGAATGTGCATCGCCTTTCCATCGGTTACTTTGGCGCTATCAAGTGCTGAAAGCAATAGCGGTGTTACAAAATGTTTTGTTCCTCTTTTGCACAAGTTGAAGTATTTTTCATTTCATTATAATTTATATATGTAGGTTTCTTCTTCTTTTGACCCCCTGTCACCAATCTCTACTTCATTTTCCATTCAAAAATTATCTATGAATTCGGCTGCACAATAACATGCTCTGCTGCGTCTCCAAACATGCTCAGCTCATCACCCCCGATGGCGCATCACCCTCAAGATGACTTGTGAAACTATATGGCGTGCTCTTCACACCATATCCCCAAGATGGCGAAACCAGTCATCAGCTCCTCCAATGGGGCAGACTCCGCAAGGAGTCACATAAATACATTCAAGGTTAAAACAACAAAAGTGTTGCGAAGTTCACAACATCTGGCTCCCAGCTCTACTGAAGCTGTTTAATACCAATTTATAGTAAAATAGTTGTAGGAAACTAAGCTAAACCAATTTTTTTTTTATATTTCACGCAGCTCCCAACAAATAATATTTATTATATATTGGAAAACAATCAATATGCATTCAGAAAATGTTTAAATTTGAGTTCCTTTTACTACTTGTTTAATAAAAGAATTCGAAATGTATAATTAGTATATATAAAAACTGGTATTTTACCATACAAAATACATGCGAAATTTTCAAGTCGTTTCCGCGCCGACTTTTCGTTAACCGATTTTAATAAAACTTGGTTTTTATTTATTTTTGAGAGGAAAGGAAAAAAATAAGCCCATTCTGTAAACTTAGAACACTATTTCAAAAATCTCCATACAACGAAGAACACCTCTAATGTACATGCATAAGACATCACATGCAGTGGTGGTATGTAAAAGGGTGCATGTGTGCTAGAATATATTGGTGCATATTGATTATGAATGATGGCAAAGAAAATTATTAGAGGGCTAGAAAACCTGCAGGTGCTTAAAGACTTCTAACAAATGACATGTTTGAATGGCTGCTAGTCATGAGGGGCATGTTTTTAAGTGAGCATATATAGTATCAAACGTCAGTTAGAAGCAATGGTGCATAGAAAGATCCACAGAAATATTTTAATGAAAATAGTGCTGGTGCATGTTTTGGTGAGCTAGTTTAAACATATTGGTATTAATTTTGGTTGTTGTTGTTTGTTTCTTTTTTCTTTAGAATGACATCAAACAAAAAATTAACTTCGTGTGCTTCGAGCATAAAGCGTGCGGTTAATATTGCGAAAACTGAAGAATTTCAGCAAGTAGCAGTGGGCCAGGTCAAAGTGCGCATGAGCGTGCTGGAATTCGCGTGGCCGGTATACATTGCTGACACTCGGTAGTAATCGAAAATGTAGACGTGGGCGAGTTGGAGCAGTTTGACGAGCAAAGTTTGGCGCTAGTAGAAGCTCATATCTTTGAGGCGCATGCACTGATGCTGGATAGGTTGGAGAGCGAGAAGCCAACTGAGATGCCACAAAGAAGCGATAAAGCGATCAGTGTGCAAGTGCAGATGCATATCCAGCAGAATGATGTGAAGAATACAAGGGGCGAGTTTGACGGCACCTTAACCAAATGGACGGGTTTCCGTGACCGTTGACTAACTCATTGATTGGAGCGTCTAAATCAGATACATGGTCAGAGTTACCTTAAAGAAAATTATTTGCGGCGTATGTCAAACGTGTCACATGAGGTACGTCGCCAACTAAAGGCGCAGGGGCTACCAATGTTGCATGAGCGCTTAGATAGCGAAACGGCTAGGCAGTGGGTATTGGTAAGGCAAAGAGATACGCCAACAGTAGACGAGATGCTATCGTTTATAGACAAGCAGGCATTGGCGCTAGCAAAGGCAAGTTGTTATTGAGCAAGGAAATGGTAACTTAAGTTTCGAGCATGTTCACAAACAAAGAAAGATATTAATTGAAGTAAAGAGATTGAACAGTGATGGGCAAGCATTTTTCAATGAACAATGTTTAAGGAATTTTAGTGGTGGGCAAGACCAATCCAAAACATTGCTGCCAACGGCAATGGTAAAGATTGTGGTACTGGGGCACAGATTAATTTAATTACTATTGCATTGCAGCAGAAATATGGTTTACCTTCTGAGCCAATTTTTAAAGAAGGTTGTTGGTATTAATGGTGAGCCAATTGTGTCCTTGCTGCCTTCGCTTGGTGCTTGAATGGTTCCCATACAGCATTCATCAGGTGCAGAGTTGACTGGTCCACACTACAGGGAACCAAAAGAGGTATATCTCTTACTGGGAGCTGGCGTTGTTGCAAGAAGGTTATTAAAAGCATGTTTGAGGGCATAATAATAATAATAATAATAATAATAATAATCCCAACGGTTTTAACCCTACAAACCCGCTCGACCGACGCGAGGGGCGCATCCGCATGACGCACGGAGTGAGTGTTAAAATCCTGATACAAACTACGGAGTGACTCATTTAACTCAAAATTTCTTTTACATGGCTTCAGAAAGAGAGGCCGGAAATGTCTTGAAATTCTGGAGGCAACGTTTAGTTTTATTTCGCCAAGGAGATATGGGTTAGAGATCAAGCATGTCAGTAACTTGACCAAAAACACAATGCCTTACTCTGCATACATTCTCTGAATCCATTTGAAACATGAGTTGTGAACACAAGCAAGTTTGTAACGGTAGATTTACCCTTAGAGAACCCGTGTTGTATGCTAGAAATTGTAGAGGATATGGAATAAGTTAAATGGTCAACAACAGTAGCTCCGAATAATTTAAGAATAGCAGAAAGCTTAGCTATACCGCGATAATTTTCTATAGAGGACCTACTCCCGGCCTTATAAAGGGGTATAATGAATGATTCTTTCCAAGCTGAAGGGAAAATCCCAAGCTTAAGAGAAAGATTAAATAAATTAGTTAAGAGCTAATAAATATGTTTAGCGTTTATGAGGAAACACGTCGGGATCGAATCGGGGCCAGCCTTAAATTATTACTTTAAGTTACTCAAATAATGAAAAAAAATACTTCCTCGGAAGATATCTGCGGAATAATATCAGAGGTGAAGAAACAGAGTTTATATGGATGAGGTTTGATCAGAGGCGAGTTAATGGAGTAATTTAACCTGAAGAATTGGGCAAACATGGTGGAAATTGATTGGGAGATTGCATAACCTTGATGCGAACGGTGCTAGGTGTGGTCGTTTTTGGAGAAGGTACGCAAAGGTTTGATAAAGAAACAGGCAAGCTAGTTTCATCAATTGAATATTTATTTATGAATACAAAATTCTAATTGACTATGCTAATTAAATGAGAAACATAAAACTTTTGACTATAACAAAAGTAGGTAACTTGTATATTAAAGTAACTCTAAGATTAAATTTTTCAACACCAATGCTGGGAGCGATATGTCTATGTCCACGATATGATTAACATTATTTATCTCTCTAAGGGCACGACAAATTGGAGCACTCATAGGGTACAGTGACTTCGAACGCGGTAAATTTCGCCTCGGAATAGTAAAAGGTATTCTCTGCAGATCAACAACTCCTGTAATCACATTAAGTATGAAGGAGCAAGATGAATACTTTCTCCTATCCTTAAGTAAATTTAACTTAATGGGCTGACAGCGTGCGGGATATGAAGGTAACGGGTCAGTAAAATTGAGGGATCGTAACGCAAACCTAATAAAAGTCTAGTGAGAAGGTCGCCAAATGGTGGCCGCATATTCAAGGCGTGAACTCACAAAACCACTGTATAAGATTTTTAGTGTATATGGATCTGAAAAGTCTTAGCTATTTCGACGAACAAAAGCTAACATCGAATAGGAGTTAGATACAATGTAGTCTATATGGCTTTTAAACATTAACTTCGAGTCGAAATAAATGCCCAGATACTTGACCTGAACTACAGATTTAAGAGTATTACCGAGAATAGTAAATGTGGTATTGATTATATTTTGCTTTCTGGAGTAGACCATGATAACATTTACTTGTATTCAGAGGTAGCCGGTTTCGCTCACACCAAGAGGTTACCCTGTTAAGATCTGATTGAAGGAAATAGGAGTCATCGGTATTTTTTATAGCGGAGTAAACATCAGCGTACAGAAGAAATTTCTAGAACAAAAAACAGGAACTTATGTCATTTATAAAAACAATAAACAGAAGCGGGCCGAGGATACTACCTTGGGGGAGACCAGAGCTAACATGAAAAGAACGGGAAACTATATTTTATAGTGAAACCGCAGTCTTCGGTGAAAATAGTAAGATTTGAGACAGTTGATCTACCTTTAACAAATCTTCCATAAACTGGCCTTGAGCTCAATAAAATTATAAAATATTAACATTTTACTAGGCCAACAGAAAAATGAACAAACATTGTATACAAGGATGAGCACGCCTTAAAAATGCATAAAAATAAAGAATTTGCAAAATAAAAACACAAACAACAACCACACAAACAAGTTAAATAGCGGCAGATCAGTTGCTCTTGTTTGTAGTTGGTTTGTTTAAGGAAGATGAAATAAACACAACAGCCAACTCGGCTAGCGTAGCACAATAGGTAGCGTATTGGCTCTGCAACTCCGAGCTCCCGGGTTCAAAGCCTGAGAGAAGTGGTTATGAAAATTAAATTAAAAATAATTTAATTTAATAATCAAAAAGAAGTCTGATAAGGAAATGTGGTGATTTCCGAAATAGTACTATAACTTCAACCATTAAAAACTGTTGTTGTTTTTTCACTAACAAATCTTCCATAAACTGGCCTTGAGCTCAATAAAATTATAAAATATTAACATTTTACTAGGCCAACAGAAAAATGAACAAACATTGTATACAAGGATGAGCACGCCTTAAAAATGCATAAAAATAAAGAATTTGCAAAATAAAAACACAAACAACAACCACACAAACAAGTTAAATAGCGGCAGATCAGTTGCTCTTGTTTGTAGTTGGTTTGTTTAAGGAAGATGAAATAAACACAACAGCCAACTCGGCTAGCGTAGCACAATAGGTAGCGTATTGGCTCTGCAACTCCGAGCTCCCGGGTTCAAAGCCTGAGAGAAGTGGTTATGAAAATTAAATTAAAAATAATTTAATTTAATAATCAAAAAGAAGTCTGATGAGGAAATGTGGTGATTTCCGAAATAGTACTATAACTTCAACCATTAAAAACTGTTGTTGTTTTTTCACTAACAAATCTTCCATAAACTGGCCTTGAGCTCAATAAAATTATAAAATATTAACATTTTACTAGGCCAACAGAAAAATGAACAAATAAATTAATAATAAGAACCATACATTTTTTGAAAAGGATAGGCGTGAAACCATCGGCATCTGTTTGCGCTGATGCCTTAAGATTTAAGATGATCTTTAAAACATCTTCTTCGGTTAGTGATAGACAACTAAAGGACTGACAATTTTCTGTAACATCTCTGATAACAGCATCAACAGTGTCAGTATCGGATATACAATTTTCGCTAAAAAAGTCAGCAAAAAGATTAGATGAATCTTGGACAGAATGAGCAGTTTTATTTTTATAAAACATAGTGGAAGGAATATTAGACTTTGTTCTTTTCGATTTAATGTAAGACCAGAAGGCCTTAGGATTGGGTTTAATATTGCACACGAAACCACCAATGTCGAGAGACTTAACAAGCAAGATTTGTATGCATGGTAATTAAAAGAAGTTTTAAATAGATTAAACTTTTTATGTAACCTATTGCAACGATTTTTTAGACGTTTAAGCTCTGCGGTGTACCACGGAAACTTATACTTCTGATTCGAACAAAATGGAACATGTTCAAGACACAGATTACGCACCGTCGCTTTAAAAATATTAAAGCACCGAGAGACATACAATCAAACTCACACAATCGATTATTTAGAGGCTCAAAGTTACCTTTGTTGAAATTTAAGTTGTTTATAACGCTCCCAGAAGAGGCGTTCAAAAATTCATAGAAGATGATTTTCGCAAACAGGCGAAATAGGAACACAGCACTCACTGAGTTTAAAGTTCAAGTTATTGGATAAGAAAATTAAGTCTAAAATTCTATTAAGCTTGTTTCAATAATAATTTACTTGGTGAAGATCTAAACTTGCAAAAGAGTCAACAAAATATTGCTCGAAAGATCTACATACATTTGAAGGGGTTAAAGACGCTAAGTTATCTAAAAACGACCATGAAATACTACTTAATTCAAATCGCCCAGCATGCATAATCGATGATGTCCAATTCTCGAATAAAGTGATATAACGTTGTCAACATGGGATTTATATAGCGATTCATTACTGTTTGGCGGTATGTAGAGACACAAATGAAGGGATCAAACGACGCACTGGGAATGCGTACGCATAATTGGTCTTGATTTCCAAGGCAATGAGTCGAGGCACGTAGGTTGCGCTTAACAGCAATAAGAACACCTACACCACTACTACATAGAGTTTTAATAGCATCGCGATCTTTACGGAAAACATCAAAAAGGTTGGCGTCAGTTAACACAAAAACATCAAATAGTTCGAGCGAACTAAACGAAAGTACATTTTTTAATTTCGATCGCATTGCAGAAACATTTTGATAGTAAACTCGAGTCTTATTCCTGGTATCTGATATATCATTTAAAGAAGTATCTACGTCTTCCCTGCATCCACTTTCGGAATTTGACGAAAAGGGCGAACTGTTACATAAGATGGCCAAAGATCCGCAATTAACAGCTTCTCAAGCCAAGACTCCGGAACTCCGAGCTTAAAATTTATGCGGTTTAGAGTTGAGAGGAGTATCCTTCTTCAAGAGACTGTAGCACGATAAAGATCTGTGTAGTTGACCATCATAACATCGAAAGGAGAATCAGCAGCCAAAATCGACGGGAAACCAGAACATTCGCCAGAAACTACTGTATTGGAGCGAATCAAGCTCCATGTTCCTTTTTTTTGCTGCGAGAAACTGCGGTAGCTGCCAAATTTGCGTATGTGTTAGAAGTGACAGAAGTAGCAGAATAGGTAGAATCCGAACGGAGAGCAGAATTAGTATTGTGAACCGAAGTCAGCGGTGATTTATCACAAGCCCTTTTTTTGAAGTTATTAGAACAGTCGACATTAGCACGAAGGTCTTTGACTTCAAAAGAGAGCGAAGAGAATGCAGAGACGATCTCTTGAAGTGCCGTTTAATCTTAAGTGTGTGAAGCTCAGATTGAGAGCACTCAATTTTACTGACCATACGCTTCTTATTATCATGTAGTAAAGTTAATAGCGCAACAGCGCGTGCATAGTCAGCCCTAAGAGTATCAATCTCTTTTAGTAAAGTTTTGAGAATTGTATTGTCATTAAAATTTTCAAGAAAAACACTTTCTTTAGTAGGAAGCTGTTTGGGCGAGTAACTTTTAGGTGGATCAGGCTGAAGTGGGAGGTTATAATAACACAAAACACCACGTTCACTACTGGAGGCAGCCGAATCGTTCACGTTAATAACAACACTCTCTTCAAGGTAAAACTCAGCAACAGCCGGTATAACATTCACATATTCCAAATGAAAAAGTTCAATGCACTTTGCACACTGTATTATTTCCGCAGCAGCATGGCATGATGATTAAACTATTATTGATTTATGTTTTATTTTTTTAATTTTAATTATTACGTTTATGCGCGAATGTGAGGAGCTGGGGCATATGCAATTAGTCGATGAACAGGTGCCAAGAAATGAGCTAGTCTATTATATACCGCATCACTTTGTGGTTAGGAATTCCGCGTATTTTTTGATGCGAGCTGTCGTACAAATACGGGCATATCATTAAATGAAATGCAATTACTAGGTGTGCAATTACAAAGAGAGCTATATGAAATAATTATGCGCTTTAGAAGGCACATGATTGTATTTAGTGCAGACATCAAATTGATGTTCCGCCAAGTTAGAGTTGCTAGATATCAGTGGGATCTTCAAAGAATATTTTGGCGCGAGAATAGAAATGATCCTCTAAGAAAATATTGGTTGACTATAGTTACGTATGGAATGACTTCATTACCATATAATGCAGTAAGGCGGTCGTTCAGTGTGCGAAAGGGGGGCAAGATAAATTTCCAGAAGGGGCAAGTGCTACATTAAACGACATGTTCATGGACTGTTTAACTGGTACGCTTAGTGTAGAAGGAGCTGTTGCATTGGCGAAACAGATGGAACATGGTATGAGTGGGTATGGTTTTAAACTTCGCAAATGGAAGTCGAGCAGTAGAGAATTGATGGCAGCGATGCAAGTTAATGGTGAAGAAGACTTCGTTCAATTTGACGATGAAACGAGAGTGGTAGGTTTAGTAATACCATGAGTATACATTTGTGGTCAAATCTCCAGTTGTGGCAGATCTCATAACGAGCTTTGTGACACAGTTGTTCGAACCCAATGTATACATCTCTCCAGTGACAGATGTGGGCAAGATTCTTATACAAGACTTATGGAGGCTAAAGGTGTCATTGGATGAAAAACTGCCGTTGGAGCTTGAAATTTAAAAACTATTTGAGCGAGATAAAGAATGTAAAATATTTTAGAATACCGAAATGAATTTTTGCAGGCGCGGGTGCTAAAGTTTAATTGCATGGTTTTTCTGACGCGCCCGAGTCAGCCTATGGTGCACTGGTTTATGCTAGAACTATAAGAACTAATGAGAAAGTTGAGTGCAGATTATTGGTATCCAAAACACAAGTAGCGCCAGTGCCAAAACTGGGGCGAAGTTAATTGTATCATGTGGACAGATTCATTTGAGGTGTTTTTTTGGTTAGAGAAGTTGCCGAGAGATTTAAAAACTTTTGTAGCTAATCGGGTTGCAACGATACAAATTAACATTGGGGCAAGGAGTTGGAAGCATGTGAGCACGGCAGATAAACCAGCTGACTTATTGAGCCGTGGATTGAAATCAAGTGAGCTAGTTAATAATAAAGTATGGTTAGAGGGGCCAAAGCGGCTTTTTCTACCGCAAACAGAGTGGCCAGAAGATAAGTTTGAGCAAGGAAAGAATAAAAGCTGTAAAGAGGCGCAAGCTGAAGTTAAGATTAATGTGGCAAGGGTTTATCAAGAGTAGCTAGAGATTTTTGTTCCAAAAATGGGGGGGGGGGGGAGCGGTGTGCTCGTTCCTATCACACAGTATAAAAGCAAATCAGAAGGAATCATAACCATATTGTATTGTGAAGCGATTCGTATAAATTGTTAGAACTAGATTTATGGTGTGAGACAGGAGCAAGAGATCTACGAAGGGGCGAAGACTAAGGGGCATGAATGCGAGAATAGATTCACCTAATAAGCAATACAAATTGCTGGCAATTGAATACTTGTTGAAGAAATCACAAGAAAAGCATTTCTACAGAGAGCTAGTGTTGATAGGAAATGAGAATAGATTGCCGGAGCATAGTAATATAGAACCGTTGCGCCCGATTCTTGACAAAAATGGTTTGTTAAGAGTTGGGGGTCGATTAATAGAAGCAGAGCTAAAATATGAGGCAAGATATCAGGCTATTGTAGCCAAAGGTTCTAGATTAGCCTATTTAACAGCTGAGTATGCGCGTAGGCATTCGCATTCGACAGAAATACTGGGTTCCTCGTTTAAGGGATGAGCTAAGGCAGTTTTTACATAAGTGCGTGGTTTGTGTACGCAACAACTATAAGCTAGAAAGACAGTTAATAGCAGGCTTGCCGTCTGAGAGAGTGCAACCTGGAAAACCATTATATTTCGCGCTGGGACAAACGTCACTGCACAAAGAAGAAAAAACATATAAAATAAACAAGGGTTTTTCCGGCTATGGCCTTTTCCCTTAAAATCATTGTGTTTCATTTATTCTTGCCGGGGCATGCAATATACATATATTTAATATTTTATTAAAATTATCCTATGTGCGAAACACATTTATTGTTATAAGGTTTTATTATTCTATATATGTATGTATATATTTTTGTTTATTTTTATAGCTTGCAACAGCCAATTTTTTTTAAATAATATTGAATGTATTTTAATTAATTAGGGATAATACTTATGTTTGTGATCAAGTTCTTTCTTTATAAATCAAATAATTAAACACGAGTATTAAATTTAAGTTTGCGCTTGAATTAAATCTAATAATTAAGATTGTAAAGTCCCGTTGGTTTCTCAACAGGAACATCTTGCTTTGGACCCTCTGCTGGCGTTTTCGAAGTATCTGTAATGTCTGATTCAAATAACTCCTTGTATTTGAAGGTCAGCTCAGATATTTTGGTGTAGTAATCTTCAGTGAAATACTTGTGGTCGAGTTGAGCATGTTTGAGGCACCGGATTTTGTTGTCGGTGGTTTTTAATTCAGCCCATGTTACATCAGGTCTTCTGAGCCTTTCATAGTACTTGACCGATTTACTTGCAACTGAGTCCGTTTTGTAGTTGCTAATAATATTTTTAATCAGTACTCCCGTTGTCATTTGAGCCGCCATCAGTTGATTCATGAGAACCATTCTTGTGTCCTCTTGACCATCGCAAATATTTAGATGTATCGCTTGTAAAGCTGATCACGTCGGGGTCCCCAAAATGTTTGGTATCAGCAAATTTGCTGAACCGTTTTGTAGTTAAAATTAGCCAGGTGATTCATCATGATAAAATGTTGTTGATTTATTAACTGAGTGAAAGGCTATTTGCCAGTCAACAATTATTAACGGGTTGTCAAGGCAGTTGCACCAGGACAATTTCTTGTATGTATGATAACACAAGCTTTTGGAACTTGGTTACAAACGGAGCGCAATAAGAAATAAACATCACGCTTGTTTTCTTTTAGAATTCCTCACGACTTTAATTAAAAATTATTAACGGGTTGTCAAGGCAGTTGCACCAGGACAAGGGTGTTTTTTTTACAGGTTTGTTTTTCGAATAGAGATAAAACTGGCATTTTGTGGTCAAATCTGGCAACTCTAATGCCATTTATGTTCAGTTTGGTTAACCATGGATCGTTTTCGCACTACGTTTACTCTATGTGATAATACGCATCCGCAGAGACGTCGAACAGTGCGCACCGAAGAAACAATTGCCGCTGTAGAGCAAAGTGTTGAAGAGGACCCGAATGAATCGATTCGCCACCGTGCACAGCAATTGGAGCTTTGTCCATCAACTTTATGGAAGATTTTGCGCAAAGATCTTGGCTTGCGACCTTACAAGATCCAGCTTGTGCAAGAATTAAAGCCGCGAGACCATCAAATGCGTCGTGATTTTGGTGTATGGGCCGAAAAAGAGATTGATCTCGATGCTGATTTTCATCGCAAAATTTCGTTCAGTGATGAGGCTCATTTTTGGTTGAATGGCTACGTCAACAAGCAAAATTGCCGCATTTGGAGTGAAGAGAATCCACATGAGACCCTTGAAACGCCATTACATCCACAAAAACTGACTGTTTGGTGTGCTCTATGAGCTGGTGGAGTCATTGGGCCATACTTCTTCCGCAATAATGCTGGAGAGGCAGTTACCGTTAATGGAGACCGGTATAGAGCCATGATAACCGACTATTTTGTTCCCGAATTGGATGGCATGAATGTGGATGAGTTGTGGTTCCAACAAGACGGCGCTACATGCCACACAGCGCACGTCACAATCGATTTATTGAAGGAAACATTCGCTGAGCGCATAATTTCGCGGAATGGACCTGTCAATTGGCCACCAAGATCGTGTGATTTGACACCATTGGATTATTTTCTTTGGGGATATGTGAAGTCGCTTGTCTACACCAACAAACCAGAAACGTTAGGGGTATTGGAAGCCAACATTCGTGGCGTTATTGCCGACATACGGCCCCATATGCTCGAAAAAGTGGTTGAAAATTGGACCTGTAGAATTGGCTTTATTTGAGCCAGCCGCGGCGCTCACATGCCCGAAATCATATTTAAACATTAATGGCATAAAATTATCCTTCCAATAAAGCCAAATTGATGGACCTTAAAACGATTTTCTTGTGTTTTATTTCAATTCGAAGTTCTATACCCCTAAAAAAACACCCGTGTTATGTATGATAACACAAGCTTTTGGAACTTGGTTACAAACGGAGCGCAATAAGAAATAAACATCACGCTTGTTTTGTTTTAGAATTCCTCACGACTTTAATTAAAAATCATTGGCTTAAATACAAAATAATTGCTGATAATAGTTTTAACATTAATGAATAATATTACATAGTTAAATTCGACAATATGACATAAAGTATTTCGATTGCAGAAACCAATACAAAATTGCTGACAATGGTTTAGTATTATAATTCACTAGCGAAAAACATAGCAAAAGTGCTGATTTGCACTTTACGTTTTGAGCATACAAAACAATTTTGCTTTTATATTAAATACATATGTACATAGGTGCGATGAACTTAAAAATTACATTAAAGGTAGTGTAAGGCAATTGAACGCTATTTTGTGACGAAGCAGACATCAATCCCTGGGGCACCGCTTATAGAGTAGTGCTATCAAAAGCAAAAAGCGTAAGGTCACCAAACATTACTTGCCCAGTAATGTTGAGAAATATCATAACAACCCTTTTTACTCAAAGGGTCGAAGACATCCCATCAGTCTTTCCACGTTATGAAACAAGTAAAATCCCAAGGGTAACTGAAAAGGAGTTGCTAACTGCATGCACGAAGATCCAAAATTGTAAAGCTCCAGGGCCGGACGGTATACCAAATACGGCCCTGAAAGCCGCTATCATAAAGCGCCCAGAAATATTTGTGCATGCATTCAAAGCATGCCTTATTGAAGGCTGTTTCCCAGCAACATGGAAGAAGCAAACATTAGTGCTGCTTCCTAAAGGCAACAAGCCCCAGATAAGCCGCCGTCGTACCGTCCGATATGTTTATTAGACACGCTTGGAAAAATTCTTGAAAGAACAGTATGCAACAGACTTACGTCGTTCGCCGAAGAAAATGGGTTCCTGTCGATAAACCAGTTCGGTTTCAGAAAATTCCGTTCCACGATAGATGCAATCGAAATAGAAGTTGACGTTGCGGCTAAAGCAATAGAAGAATGGAAGGCTCAAGGTGGCGTGGCGAGAAAAAAGAATACCGCGCCATTGTAACATTAGACGTTAAAAACGCTTTCAATACCGCAAGCTGGCGAAACATCATCAAATAGCAGAAACCAATACAAAATTGCTGACAATGGTTTAGTATTATAATTCACTAGCGAAAAACATAGCAAAAGTGCTGATTTGCACTTTACGTTTTGAGCATACAAAACAATTTTGCTTTTATATTAAATACATATGTACATAGGTGCGATGAACTTAAAAATTACATTAAAGGTAGTGTAAGGCAATTGAACGCTATCTTTTGCTTATTTCAATTTCATACAAACATATGTATGTTCGTACATGTGTACATATGCGTAGAGTAACAAATAAGAGAGGTGAAATGCTGCTGGAAACATTTGCCCAGCTTGATGTCACGATCCTAAATACCGGATCTGCGCTAACCTTCAGGAAAATGGGAACGGGGTCTATAATAGATATATCCCTCGCAAGCGATTCGCTGGCCAACAAAATCAAATGGAGGGTAAGCGAGGAGTACACCCATAGTGATGACCAATCCATTATAATAGACATAGCAGAGGAGAGAGAAAAGCTAAAGCCAAAGTTCACAGGGCCAAAATGGAAAGAATCTATGCTCGATAATGATGCTTTGGAGTATATAATCGAAGAGTATAAACCCATAACAGGGCCGGCAGAAGACGTTGTGAGTAACTTAGCTTTTGGCCTAACTGAAGCATGCGATGCGTCGATGCCAAGAAGGTCACTTAACAAGAAATTCGTCCAGGGCTATTGGTGGAACAGGAATATAGCACTGATAAGAAAGAAATGTCTCAGTGCAAGACGTAAAATGCAACGCAGCAGAGGAAGTTCTGAATTTCCCGAAAACCTAGCTGCTCTGAGGAAGGCAAGGAAAGGCCTTAAAGCAGCCATAATAGCAAGCAAACAGGAACATTTTAGAAAAATTTGCGACGAAGCAGACATCAATCCCTGGGGCACCGCTTATAGAGTAGTGCTATCAAAAGCAAAAAGCGTAAAGTCACCAAACATTACTTGCCCAGTAATGTTGGGAAATATCATAACAACCCTTTTAACTCAAAGGGTCGAAGACATCCCATCAGTCTGTCCACGTTATGAAACAAGTGAAATCCCAAGGGTAACTGAAGAGGAGTTGCTAATTGCATGCACGAATTTCCAAAATTGTAAAGCTCCAGGGCCGGACGGTATACCAAATAAGGCCCTGAAAGCCGCTATCATAAAGCGCCCAGAAATATTTGTGCATGCATTCAAAGCATGCCTTATTGAAGGCTGTTTCCCAGCAACATGGAAGAAGCAAACATTAGTGCTGCTTCCTAAAGGCAACAAGCCCCAGATAAGCCGTCGTCGTACCGTCCGATATGTTTATTAGACACGCTTGGAAAAATTCTTGAAAGAACAGTATGCAACAGACTTACGTCGTTCGCCGAAGAAAATGGGTTCCTGTCGATAAACAAGTTCGGTTTCAGAAAATTCCGTTCCACGATAGATGCAATCGAAATAGAAGTTGACGTTACGGCTAAAGCAATAGAAGAATGGAAGGCACAAGGTGGCGTGGCGAGAAAAAAGAATACCGCGCCATTGTAACATTAGACGTTAAAAACGCTTTCAATACCGCAAGCTGGCGAAACATCATGGATACATTATTAAGAAAAGGCACTCCAAGCTATATCCTCAAAATTATAGGAAGCTATTTTTCGCATCGCAAACTCCTCTACAGAAGCGATAACGGCCCAGAGGTGTATGACACAGTACAACATTTTTCAGTTCATTGATTACCAACTCAATTCTGAGAACTGTATGTGAAATTAGACCCAAAAAGAATAATTTCTGCATCATTCGTTTTGTCTTCTTACCTGCCAAAATATTTTTAATATCGATTTGAAGTTAGTACTATCGTATAGGGGAATTTATCACGTTTTAGGCCCTGTTGTTTTACCTAGCTCGACAGCCACTAGCCCGATTTAGTTAAAATAAATTTTAAAAAATTTAGAATTACAACTCCCTTAATCTGTTCATATATTGTTTTCCTATACAAGCAACAGTTTCTATGTTAAAAATAAGCGCATGAAGAAAATTTTTTTTTTTTTTTTTTTTTTTTAACGGAAATAAGTTTCAAGTCTAGTTACTTTTTCGCAAAGTCACATAACCTATGAGCAAAATAAGACTTAGAACATGAAAATCGATGAACGCGTTTCGCTTTTATTCGTAATTGAGTAAAGGTATGAATGTTGTGCATACATATGTCGAGCAAATTTTTGAAATTCATACCTTTACTCAATTGCGAATAAAAGCGAAACGCGTGCATCGATTTTCATGATCTTTGTCTCATTTTGCTCATAGGTTAGGTACAGTTCTCAGAATTGAGTTGGCAAATCATGTGTTGTACTGTGTGATGTAAAAGCAGAGGTCCCACAAGGATCAGACCTTGGACCACTTTTGTAGAACCTTATGTACGACGGCGTCTTAAACCTGGAAATGCCTCCACGCACAAAAGTTGTTGGTTTTGCACACGATATCGCGGTTGTAATTGTTGCAAAACATTTTCAACAAATTGAAGCAGCAGCTGGCGAAGCTGTACTTAAAATCAAAACATGGCTTCAATCAATGCACCTAACGCTGGCCGACCATAAGACCGAGGCACTTTTAATAAGCAGCAGAAAGGCAGTGGAATTTCTGAATATTCGCGTGGGGACAGAGGTAATCACATCCAAGCCTGTCATCAAATATTTGGGTGTGATGATAGACTCCCGGCTCAATTTCAAGCCCCATTTGGAGTACGTCTCTAAGAAAGCATCTAGAGTGCAGTCAAGCTTATCGCGCATTATGCCAAATAACGGAGGACCGAGACACAGTAAACGAATCCTCTACAGTAGGGTTATTAGCTCAATCCTACTGTATGTGGCCCCAATCTGGGCCGACGCTATCGGCTAAGCGCCTTACGAGCAGTTTGTGGATTCTGTACAATTTCAGACGAAGCATCTTATGTTATAGCTGGACAAATTCCAGTAGATATTATGGCTCATGAAATGAAACGAATTTATGAAAGGCTTTCCGGGAGTAACGGAATAATAAACCCAAACGAAGTTAAAGAGGAAAAAAGATGCCGATCAATGAACACCTGGCAGAATCGTTGGAATAGCTCCCCAAAAGGCAGGTGGACATATAAGCTGATACCAAATATCAGCAAATTGTTGGAGAGAAACCATGGTGACACAAACTTTCACCTTACACAGTTCCTTTCGGGACATGGGGTATATCGGAAGTATTTAACTAAATTTGGTCATGATAGTTCCCCTCGCTGCCCAACATGTAGGGACAGCGAAGAAGACGCGGAACACATTATGTTCCAATGTCTACGTTACGCTCCTCAAGTTCGCACAATCTTAGACGGAGTAAACATCATTGACTTCATGCTCCAGTCAAGCGAAAGGTGGAAAAAAATATGCGCTCTCGTATCGCGCATTCACATAGATCTTAGGAGTGCAGAGATGGTAAGACGTAGCCAACAACACAGGTAAAGAGTAGTACCTCTTTTGGCAGTTCCGCGGGGAGAGTGGTCGTGGTGGAGAGAGTTTAGTAACGTAGGTGTAGTCAAGAGACTGCAAGTCGTGCATGCTGCTATGGGAATAGCAGTACTCATGAGAGTTTTCTCTTCACGGGAGTTCCCCAAAAAAAAAAAAAAAACATGTGTACATATGCACATATTTAAAGAAATTCTTGGTGAAGTATGAACAACGATTTAAAGTAAAGGCCTTCTAATTTTTGTAACACGAAATCAGTATATGTTTTACGTGACAAGGGTATATTAACTTTGTTCGCATAACGGTAGTTTCTAACAGCCTAAAATAATAAATGATCAGAATGAAAAGAGGAATCGATTTAGCCCTGAATGTCTGTCCGTCGGTCTGTCCTTCTGACTGTGCTTGCGATAACTTGAGTAAAATTTGATATTTTTGAATGAAACTTGGTACATAGATTACCCTTTGGCTAGGTTGGTATTGAAAATTATCGAGATCGGTGAATAGCCACACCCAACTCCCATATAACGGAAGTTTTGAAAATTTTGAGTGATTTTAAATAAAGAATTTGCTTTTCATGTAGCGGAAGTATCTATTGAACTAAATTGGGAAAACATTTTATATTTTCTGCCTTTTGAATCAAAGAAAGTAGGAGTTAATGAAATTTTGCAAAATAACCGTGCCACCGCCCATACAAAAATACATCGCGAGGGTATATAAAATTCGGTTTCGCCTTTACTTGTTATTAATAACTTTGATCGCAAAGCAAATTGCCTGTACAAGTTATTTCGTTAGTAAAAATTTGTTCCATTAAATTTTGATAGTGAATAACTTCTGGGGAAAACACCGAACATCATATTTTATTTTATAGTTAAAAAAAATGTAAATTTATGAATGATATTGAATGTCGGAAAATTATTTATGTTCTTATATTTTTATCCAAGTACAGTAATTGTGTGTAATTTATTTTATCAACCCAATTATAAGACTCGAGTGAATCGTAAATCCTTGATTGATTTATAAACGCACAAAGAAAAAGATGCAATGCATCCTTGGTTTATACTTTCCCCTCTATCCCTTCATTACTATTTAAAAATATGCAATTAAAAATGAAGCGCAAAGCCCAACGACAAATATTTTTCCAATTCTTATAAAGATTTTCGGAAACCAAATATCAAACTATGCCACAAAAATTTTGACGTTAACTGGTACCAGAATAGCATCACTGAAATTAAATATGTTCAAAAGAAATGAAAGTGACTCACTATTGAAAGTAAACCGTGGTATAACTATATACATTATTTTCATTTGTTTTTTTAACTTTTCCCATTATAATTAATTTTTTTAATAATATCAAAATGTATAAACCATGGAAAATTAAACAACGTTTCATAAAGATTTCACATATCTCTATCACTTTACTACTACTATAATTTATTTAGTCTTATTTTTGCTCAGAAATAAATTGTACGTTCAATTCAAATACAGATAATGTAGTAAATAAAACTTACTTACGCTTCTAGTATTGCAATTTCTTGATATTTTGATTTTTCTTTATGAATAATTTTATTTACTTTTAATGAAAATGATTGACCTGGCCATAATTCATTTTGTAGTTCACTAAACCACCCGTTTAATATTGCATCCACCATGGCGAAGATTAAATACAACACTAAAAAATTATCTTTAATTGAGCTTATATTATGATATGTTATATGATTATCAACCGCAGTGATTATTATTAGAAAAACAGAGATTACGGACAATATATTACAAACTAAGCATTTATTATCTGTTGCTGTTTTTAAAATATGTATTTATTGCTATGGAAACACCAGTGGCGAAGTGTATTCCATGTGTACCATCAGAAGCTTTTTCTCTAAGAGAGAAAGAACTTAACTCGAACAGTTCTTGAAACAAATAACAAGCAAATGTCCATACATAGTAGAGATTATTAAAACTAAATTTAGCGTTTACTTAATACTAACACCTTTAATTTGAAACCCTACATGTAAAATTGGGTGAAAAATTATGTTTTTGTCGAATTTTAAAATTTTGACAAATGTCCCCTAGATGAAGAATAAATTTAAATTAAATTGAAAAGAAGTCTGATGAGGAGATGTGGTGCTCTTCTAAATAGTGGCTATAACTTCTACCTCTAAAGCTGTTGTTGTTTACTCCAAAAAAATCTTGCACAAACTGTCCTCGAGCTCAATAAAATTGTCAATAAAAAACATAACAAAAACAATTTTTTTATAGGGTCGTCCGATTCTTTAATTCGCACTGCATATGCAACTAATATTGATGGATTGTTATTGCCATTATGTTAAAGTACATATTATGTAAAAGTCTTATTTATCTCCATTCGTCTAGATAAAATTGTTAAATCGAAGCCAAAATGTGTTTATAATATATAATATAATTTTGGCGCTTATACTATATAGCTCAGTGTTTGGCCGAGCTTCTCCTACCATTTGTGGTGTGCGTCTTTTTATATTATACCACAAATGGAGGGACCTACAGATTTGTGCCGACTCCGAACGGCAGATGTATTTAATGAGAAGCTTTTTCATGGCAGAAATACCCTCGGAGGTTTGCCATCTATTATTAAGTTTTTGCTTGCCCTGGCAGAGGTTCGAACCTCGAACTCACCGGCATACCAAGTTATAGCACGCACCGCTACCAACTCGACCACAGCGGTGTTTAAAAATACAAAATGTGCCTTTTGTAAATTTTGATGCGCATTTTTGGAGCCACTTTAGCCGCAAAATTTTTTCAGGATATCTTTTTATTAGATATAATAAAATATCTTAGTATGGGCAGAAAAAGAAATGTTTTAATCTGTGATTTTGATAAGTTTGAGTTAAATTGATGTCAACAGAAAACGCGACCAGCAATAGAAATTCGGAATTTCAAATTCCAAGCATATAAAAATGTATTTAATATTTTCTCTATAATGCATAAAGACAGTATTGGTAGTAGTTTTGGAGTTTTCTATTTTTTCGTTTGTCAAAATATTAAAATTTAACAGAAAACCTCATTTTTTCAAATTAAAAGCTTTAGTATCTGGTTTTAGAATATATAAGAACTTTTAATGTAGAACATTAAGGTTTCTAGTTATATGGCCAAAAGCTCGGTGATGATCTGAAAAAGTGAAAAAAGTCAAAAAAAATCGCGCCAGCTGCGGCAAACCAATATGATTTTTACAATGTACAAACGATACTAGATCGAAAACGTAATGGCACTATAAAGGTGAAAAAATCGTGTTCTGCAGTGTGAGGTGAATTGTTACAAGCAAGTTTTTACTGGAAATTAACAGAGTTCCATATTCTTGCAAGTACACAATTTTTTATTGAACGTTTTCTGAAGCAAGCATTAGTGAATTAAGACATCGAAATATATGTATATAATAATATATAATAATTTGGCGCTTACACTATGTATATAGATTAGTGTTTTGCTGAGATTCTCCTACCATTTGTGGAGTTCGTCTTTATAGTATACTATCGACTTTGAACGGCAGATGTATTTTATCAGAAGATTTTTCATGGCAGAAATTCCCTCCGAAGTTTGCCATTGCCTGCCGAGGGGTGACCACTATTAGAAAACTTATTCTATGATTTAGAGCCCTGACTGAGATTCGAACCCCGAACTCAGCATCATATCGAGTATTAGAACGAACCGCTACACATTTGACCACACCGGCTTATCTTATATGCATACAACCAGAAAAAAAATGCTGTGGAATTACAAGTCCTTGTCAAGTTTGGTTTTAGACAAACCGGTTTCGGCATTGTACCATCTTCAGTGTCGTTTTTCGTTCTCCTTTCTAGTTAGTTTAAAAGTCATGCTTAGGAATCCATTTTCACTTCGTAAATGAAATATGCTACAAGCAGCACAATTGGTTATGACACAATTCAGTTGTCAAATAAATGTCATCGAAAACGAAAAAGAAAATATAACGACGCCGTCGGAGAATATTTTCTTATCACAAATTTTGGAAAAGGTAAGCAAAAATTTAGAAGATGGGACAAGTGGACGTAATTAGCCTTGATTTTCAGGTTTATAAACATAAAAACAATTTAACATTCAAAAACTAATGAATTTATTTTTACTCTATTATAAAAAATATATCAGAACCGGATCTCCGTACTGTCATATAAAACCGATACTTGCACAAAGTCAGCCTCCAAAAATCAGCCGCTCACTGAAAAACGATTATAGATATAACAACGTAAATATAAAATTTCAAACAATTTTAAATGAAAATCTTTTTTCAAGTTCACAAAAGTTTTACAAACTTAAAAAAAAAATGTATAAAATGTTCACAATATTTTATCCCAACTTTTGAAAACTAGAAGTATAAAAAAGTTAAAATTTCAAGTTGCTAAACATTTTATTTGATGTTTGATAATTATTATTGCTGGCAGTGTTGGACATTTTGTTCCTCATAACATAAAATCAATAAAAAATAACGAAAAAGATTTTACATGAAAAATATTGTGAATAATGTATTAAAGTGTATTAATTTGAGTAAAACAAGTTTAGACAACAATTCCCCTTTTAACTATTAAAAAAATTTAATTTTAATACTTTGAAACTTCCTTTAATTCTTCGACACTTATTTGATTTCAATTTTATGATATTATTAAAATTTGATTCAATTCAAACAGATCTCTTAATTTTTAAACTTTTAGTTATACTAATTCAATATATATATATATTGGTTGTTTGTACCCAGGGCAAAACGAATAAGGAAAGAATTCCGCAATTCGGCAAAGTGAATCGTGCTTGCGCTTACTTACATATGTACATATGTGCGTATGTGCGTATGTGCGTGGGTGGATGGTTCGATCAATGTACAAACATTTTTTTTGATCACATTAGAAGACCTTTGAAAATACCTTAACTAGTGATGCAAACGGATCCATGTTAACCTATTTAGATTTTCTTTTAATTTTTAATTTAATTTTGGTTTTTTATAATAATAATTTAGTTCTTCCATTGATTTATTATTTATGTATGTATGTATTTAACTCGCTCAAATCCCTTCGCTATGGGTAAGTTAGGTTTCCCTATATTATTGCTTGTGAGTAGGGTACTACGCAAGTGGACAACGGCGCCGGTATACAGGCTGTATAGTTTTTTTTGTTACATAATTAGAGCAGTGCCAAATCACGCCTCCTGCAGTTAGCCTATTTGGTGACAAATTTTTAGCGTAGGCCAGACTTTGGAGCTGGAGCATAGGACAGTCAGAATTTGGACGAGAAGCGGTACAATTGTTTTAATTTTGCTACGGAGTCAATCGTTTAGTGATTTTTCATTAAGTCAATAATGAACCGAATCCTCATGTTAAAAAGAGGAAATTTTAAACATTAGAGTGAGGATGAAGTATCATTTCTCCTCATAAAGTTCGTGAAACTTCCTATGAGTTAAATTGGCCCGGATAAAGCATTCCCTCAGGATAATTATCATCATGTATCACTCAGTCATCCTGCGTTTTGACAGCCCAATCAACATCCAACAAAAATATATACTTAAGGATGTATAATAAAGCGTGCAAAAGGATTATCTAATGGTTCCACGATAAATTTTTATTCTGTTGTCTATATGTATATATAACTGAAAATATATCTTTTTTTATATTAAAATATTCAAAAAAAAAAAATTAAATAATAAAAGTATTTTTTTTTTATGTACATATGTACTTAGTATATAAATGTATAAATTTAAAAATACATTAAATTTTGAAATTTTCATGTACATACATACATAGATACATACTATATGTATGTATATTAAATTTTTTTTCTTTTTTTATATAATTAATTCGTAATTTTAACTTGAAATTAATTCGTCTTTATATTGCATATTTATCAGGATCATAGCTCATAAGTGTTATGTTTTTAATAATCATTGAAAATGATTGATTGTGTTATTGTGTTAACATTATGTGAATACTCTGCTGTCAGCGCGAATATCACGGACACTTCCGCTCTCAAACTTCGAAACTAGTGACCCATATTTTATGTTAATTAACTTTATTTTAGAACCAGATTGGTCGTAAGCCTACATGGCTAGTTGCATCAAACTTCTTCGAACGTTGTACGCTGAACTCAAAGTCGCATCGATGGAAGACATGCATATGTAAGTAATTATGTAATTACTACTATCTGCAAAATGCATAGACATACATACATATATGTACATATATCTACGAATATTCTATTGCTAGATGTGTGATGAATAACCTTTTACATTTTTTTTTTGTGGGTAGGGATAATCATAGAGATTAAAGAAACTACATAAATAAATAAATGAAAGAAACAAAGAAAGTTAATTAAATGAATAGTATTTGAGAGTTAAATAAAGAACAGATTTTGAAAACTAAGTTCGATTGAGTTGAGAGTCAGCAGTTCAGTCGTAATGTTCGCAACCAAATTTATTCGAAAGTTGTAATAAAAATTGCTTATTCCGATGAATAATAGAAGTTGAATCTAAAGTTTGTTTAAATTAAATCGTAAATACAATTCCTATTTTCTTTATAATATTAGGTAATAATATGAAAGGATACAAATTAATTATAAATAAAATTACTTCGTTAATTGTTAACATAACCAAATGAGACTTTAATAATTTTAATTGATGACGAAATGGAGGGAGGGTAAGGAAGACTTGAACTAGAGATATTTTGGGTGCTGATGGAGTCAAAATGGGATCTATTAGCAGGTTGGGTGGGTTAAGAAAAATGAGGTGAAAAACTAACATCTTTCTTCCTACCCTCTTATAAATGTGTTGGCGCGCTCCAACGTTTCGCTTAAAGATATCTTCGATATCTAGGTTTGCTGCCGATAGTGTTTCGCGTCGACTATTTTGTGGTTGAAAATAGTTAGGCCATTGCTAGTTGCTACCTCATACAGAGGTAACCTAAACTGACATTTTTTGGTCATGGCCATAAAATTGTAGTAAGTTTAGTTCTATGCAAATATATGGTATATAGTCAGCACTGATACAATTTTAAGTTACTTTTATATTAGTTTCATTTCCTGCAAGGTCTTATTGAAGTAAAAGCGTCGCATTCGGAAATAAGAAATCTCAAAATTTAACTATTACCAGTTAATAACAATATACAATTTATTTATAAACAACTTTGTCTATATAAAGTTGAAATATCATATGTATGTAACCACATCACTAGAGAACGGCTTAACCGATTTGATTAATATTTTTACCAGAGCGTACTTGTACAGAAGGGTATATTAACTTTGTTCGCATAACGGTTGTTTTCAACAGCCTAAAATAATCAAGATAGAAATTGTAGTAACCAACACGGTATTCCTTCATGTTCCTGTTATCATAAGCGACACTGAATTTCTTCCTATTATCATGCACTGTGATGTCATAGTTATACATACATATGTATATGTATATATGCATACATTATAGGCGTATGCTCGTATGTAAATAGTTCGTAAGTTTCCGTTATCTCCTGAACACGCGCTACTCGCTATATATTGCATTGCTCGTTAAGACGTGTACATACATACATTTGCACGATTTAGAAAATACAGAGGTTGCGCCTTCCGCAAACCGGTATTCGTCACAAAATGCGGTTGGTTTTGTTTGTATGTTGGTAAGCATACAATTGTTTGTGCTTAAATTCAATGCTTAAAGTGATTTTATTTAAAATAAAGTTATTAAACATGAAGTGCGCAGTGTTAAGTGTTTAGTCGGAAAGTCTATCAATGTTACGGGGCTATAAAACTTGCTAAAAATGAAGTTAAGGTGTAGCTGCGCACTTGGTTGCAAGTGATCGCAAAGCAAATTGCCTGTACAAGCTATTTCGTTAGTGAAAATTCTTTCCGTTAAGTTTTGTTAGTGAAAAACTTCTGGGGAAAACCCCGAATAGCATATTTTATTTCATAGTTAAAAAAAATTAAAATTTATGTATGTATGTAACATAACGTAAAACTAACTTGAAACGCCGTATAAAGGGCACAAGTTGAAAGTCAAGATGATAAATCAAAAAACTGCATATTCCTAACTCAAAATACTCGTTATAAGATAATAAACCCTCAGGAATGTTGTAGTTGTTAAAGGGATATTGAATGTCGGAAAATTATTTATGTTCTTATATTTTTATCCAAGCACAGTACTTGTGTGTAATTTTTTTATCAACCCAATTATAAGACTCGAGTGAATCGTAAATCCTTGATTGATTTATAAAAGCACATAAAAAAAAGATGCAATGCATCCTTGGTTTATACTTTCCCCTCTATCCCTTCATTACTATTTAAAAATATGCAATTAAAAATGAAGCGCAAAGCCCAACGACAAATATTTTTCCAATTCTTATAAAGATTTTCGGAAACCAAATATCAAACTATGCCACAAAAATTTTTATACTAAAGTGAAAAATCGCAAAACTTGTCGCTAAGTAGCGATATCGATACAAAAATTGACGTTAACTGGTACCAGAATAGCATCACTGAAATTAAATATGTTCAAAAGAAATGAAAGTGACTCACTATTGAAAGTAAACCGTGGTATAACTATATACATTATTTTCATTTGTTTTTTTAACTTTTCCCATTATAATTAATTTTTTTAATAATATCAAAATGTATAAACCATGGAAATTAAACAACGTTTCATAAAGATTTCACATATCTCTATCACTTTACTACTACTATAATTTATTTAGTCTTATTTTTGCTCAGAAATAAATTGTACGTTCAATTCAAATACAGATAATGTAGTAAATAAAACTTACTTACGTTTCTAGTATGGCAATTTCTTGATATTTTGATTTTTCTTTATGAATAATTTTATTTACTTTTAATGAAAATGATTGACCTGGCCATAATTCATTTTGTAGTTCACTAAACCACCCGTTTAATATTGCATCCACCATGGCGAAGATTAAATACAACACTAAAAAATTGTCTTTAATTGAGCTTATATTATGATATGTTATATGATTATCAACCGCAGTGATTATTATTAGAAAAACAGAGATTACGGACAATATATTACAAACTAAGCATTTATTATCTGTTGCTGTTTTTAAAATATGTATTTATTGCTATGGAAACACCAGTGGCGAAGTGTATTCCATGTGTACCATCAGAAGCTTTTTCTCTAAGAGAGAAAGAACTTAACTCGAACAGTTCTTGAAACAAATAACTAGCAAATGTTCATACATACTACATATTATTAAACCTAAATTTAGCGTTCACTTAATACTAACACCTTTAATTTGAAACCCTACATGTAAAATTGGGTGAAAAATTATGTTTTTGTCGAATTTTAAAATTTTGACAAATGTCCCCTAGATGAAGAATAAGTTTAAATTAAATTGAAAAGAAGTCTGATGAGGAGATGTGGTGCTCTTCTAAATAGTGGCTATAACTTCTACCTCTAAAGCTGTTGTTGTTTACTCCAAAAAAATCTTGCACAAACTGTCCTCGAGCTCAATAAAATTGTCAATAAAAAACATAAAAAAACAATTTTTTTATAGGGTCGTCCGATTCTTTAATTCGCACTGCATATACAACTAATATTGATGGATTATTATTGCCATTATGTAAAAGTACATATTTTTTAATGGTCTTATTTCCGTCTCCATTCGTCTGGATAAAATTGTTAAATCGAAGCCAAAATGTGTTTAAAAGTACAAAATGTGCCTTTTGTAAATTTTGATGCGCATTTTTGGAGCCACTTTAGCCGCAAAATTTTTTCAGGACATCTTTTTATTGGATATAATAAAATATCTTAGTATGGGCAGAAAAAGAAATGTTTTAATCTGTGATTTTGATAAGTTTGGGTTAAATTGATGTCAACAGAAAACGCGACCAGCAATAGAAATTCGGAATTTCAAATTCCAAGCATATAAAAATGTGTTTAACATTTTCTCTATAATGCATAAAGAGAGTATTGGTAGTAGTTTTGGGTTTTTCTATTTTTTCGTTTGTCAAAATATTAAAATTTAACAGAAAACCTCATTTTTTCAAATTTAAAGCATTAGTATCTGGTTTTAGAATATATAAGAACTTTTAATGTAGAACATCAAGGTTTCTAGTTATATGGCCAAAAGCTCAGTGATGATCTGAAAAAGTGAAAAAAGTCAAAAAAATTCGCGCCAACTGCGGCAAACTAATATGACTTTTACAATGTACAAACAATACTAGATCGAAAAAGTAATGTCACTTTAAAGGTGAAAAAATCGTGTTCTCCAGTGTGAGGGGAATTGTTACAAGCAAGTTTTTACTGGAAATTAACAGAGTTCCATATTCTTGCAAGTACACAATTTTTTATTGAACGTTTTCTGAAGCAAGCATTAGTGAATTAAGACATCGAAATATATGTATGTATATAATAATATATAATAATTTGGCGCTTACACCATGTATATAGATTAGTGTTTTGCTGAGATTCTCCTACCACTTGTGGTGTTCGTCTTTATAGTATACTATCGACTTTGAACGGCAGATGTATTTTATCAGAAGATTTTTCATGGCAGAAATTCCCTCCGAAGTTTGCCATTGCCTGCCGGGGGGTTGTTATGAGCCCGGTTGACTAATTAATGGCGAGCTACATTAGTCGCCGCAAGGATCTGTTCTTTTGTGGCCTGGTCCGGCGATCACGGTGTGTGCACTGGTTTTTTCTTTGACCCGGAGCTTTAGTCTAGTCGTGGTTCCCTAAAACGCGATTACCGGAAAAACAGGTCTCCCGCTCAGTTAGCAGGCCCAAGTTTGGGTGGGATTACGCGATCCATGAAGGGGCAAAGTGCTTGTGGGGCGTTACATAGCCCCAAAGGCATGATACGATATTGATATAGCGGACGATTAGGGACCGTGAAACAAGTGTAATCTCTTGATTGTTTAGATAGTGGAATTTGCCAAAAGGCACGATGCAAATCTAGTGAACTAATAAATGCTGCCTTAGGTATTCTGCTAAGAATCCCATCGATGTGCGGAAAAGGATTATGCGTCTTTGATGGTAACGCTACTAACTTTCCTTGAGTCTAAGCACAAACGAACTTTATTTGGCTTTTTCACTAAAACGACCGGACTGGACCATGGACTATTTGAAGCTTTTTCGATTACTCCAAGATTTAATATTTCATCGTTTTCAGCATGTACGAGTTTCTCTACAGCCGGTGAAATGGGAAAATAACGCTGCTTGATCGGACGGACATTTGGTTCTAACTGTATTTCGTATTCTATTAAAGATGTTTTCCCCAAGCCTTCTTTCTCAAGGCTGGGAAATCTCTGTTTAATTAAATTCAATCGTTGTTGTTGTTCAAAATTAAGAGGAATACGATTTTCAGTTACACTATCTGACTCAACTTGGGAAATTTCCGAGATTATACTTGGCGCAATTTGAAACAATCGATGCCTAGAATTACATCTTGGGACATATCGGGTATAGCAAAAAAAATTTTACGGTCTCCGTCTTGCCTTGATAGTCGACCTCTAACTCAATAGTGCCAAACACTATCTGGTTTTTACCATCAGCAGTACAAATCGAAGTGGAATGTTGTCTCAGTTGGTTTGGTTCGCTTACTGTCTTTGCTAAGGATCCACCTAAGCACGAAACTTGTGTTCCACTATCAAGTAGGCAAAGTCGTTTACTACCCAACAAGTTAATTTTTGCATATGGTCTTAAGTCATTTTTCTTACTTTGCAATGAATAGATAAAGTTAGCCACGTTCTTTCGGGTGGTTTTAACGTTTTTCCAATAACTTTTCATACGGATCGATGACCGTTTAGGGCGTAGTGATTTTATATCATCTGTGTTAAAAATCCTATTTCTAATTTCGTTATATTTCTTTAAACGATCTTCATAGGGGATAATCTTCTTAATAAACGGATTTTGGGATTCAGAGTTATCAAACTGTTCGCTAACTTGATCTTTGGATAGCAACCGCGGTATATTTTGAAATTCATTTAGGGCTTGCTGTCATTGCGAAGGTTCTGTCTGAACTCCTCGCAAGTTTTGGAGTTTCCCTGGTTACAAGTAGAACATTTTGGTCGATAAGTATTTGCCGAGCTGTGCACACTGTGCGTGCTTCAAGGCAGTCAAAGTATTGATGCCCTTCCTTACTGCAATTCCAGAATTATGTCTGGTTATCGCATCTACTTCAAAAAATTCCTTTTCAGCTGTTTGGTCAAGGTTTAAGTCTAACTCGCTATGAAGTTCGTTAACCTGGCGTCTAGGAGGTTAACAAGGCTTTCTCCGCGAATACAAAGTCTTCGAAGTTCAGCAAGTGAATTTACTGGTACGAACAAAAGTTGCTGTCTAATTCATGGTCTTAAATTATTCTGCAGGATCTCTACCAATTCGCTTTCGGATAGGGGTGTTTGCAGAGATTCTGCAATTTTCAATATCGTGCTGCGGAAATCATCAAATCAGTCATTTTGCCCTTGCTTTCTTGCACGTATCGATTCTTTTATTTCGTACTGGCTTTTGTGTTGCTGAAAGTTTGTCCTTAAGGATTCACATAATGATGGACAGGTAACGCCAATACCAACATTTGGCCTCATTTATAAACAAACTTTGAGCGTTTTCACAAAGTAAATTGAAGTTGCCACCTAACACGTCGATCACCTGAAGCTCTATACGCGACAAAAAATTGTCTACTGACAAACGTGACGTTCCCTCGAATTTCACGTCCCAACTACTATTGATTAGCTGCGCTACTTTACCAGTATTCGGGACACTGGATAAGTTACTAAAACGCAACTGATCCATATGATTATTGAAATTTAAATTACTCTTATTTTGTAATGTAGGTATATCCATAGGCCACATTAGTGTTGAATCGTTTAGAGGAGGGTTAGCTGCAGAGATATTTGCAACTGGGCTGACATTATTACCAGTAGGTGCTGGTTGTGAAGGATTCAAGTTTAAATGCTGTAGAACACTTGCCAACGTACTCTCTAGCCTTTGCTCTATTATTTGAGTAACACGATTTTCGAGATTATCAAAAGCAGATTCCTGCTTGGCATTTATAATTGCCGAAACTACATTTCTAATCCTGTCTTCTTCGTCGATTCCAGTGGAAGGGTCACCTCTAGACCCGGTATCCATATTTGGGGTTGGCATACTCGTAGCCCTTTCCACCTGTGGTTGTTGTGACACATTGTCTCTTGTGGTCGGTTGGTTTTTACAACCAGCAGATACATTTTCCTGAAAAGCCATACGCGCTCTAGTGCGTGCCCCAGTACTCTGTGGAAATCCTTACTAGAACATGCAGTTCTGCATTGAGGACATGATGAATTTCTTTCAGCCATGATCTGAGAAGTTTTCTCGACATACTGTGCACAAAGTCTGCACTGGCAAGTTTTCGCCACTGTGCCGTAACGACATATTTAAAGTAAAGTCTCGAAATAAGAAAAACAATTCACTTAAAAAAATGAAAGTATGAAAGAGTATTAAAACACTAATAGTAATAACTTTTTGCTTATAATGTATTGTTGATTACTGTATGCTTCTACTTGAAAGCATAACTCAAAAATAATATAGTTGGAACTAAAGCGCTAATTTTCAACAAAGAAACAACTGATTTATATCAAAGTTGCTGTACGCGTAAAAGTTCGTTGCCTAAGTATTTTGTTCGTTGGCGAGATCGCGATTGTAGCGTAGCCAATCCGTGAATAATAAAAAAAAATTATTCTATTTATTACTTAAATTTTATAAATTTATTAAATTCTTCTTCTTTTTTTTTTAATTCACCAGAATCCGTAAAAGCAAAATGTAATAAATCTCCAAACTCATCAAAACTACTTTTAGTTAATACTAACACTCCGTATTAGTAATTATAATTATTATAAAAACTTTTAATTAATTCGGTTTAATCTCATCGGGACTTGGGGATTTCATTTAATGACATAAGAAGGTAATATTATATATGTATATGGGGTGACAATCATATAAATGCTTCTGAAATATTATATTAGGTCGGTTATGGTTTATATTATATGTATGAAACCTTAATTTTCCGACCTATTCCAAAATTTACGAAAAATAATAAAAAAATATTTTAAAGGAAATGTATTTCGAAATGAAAGTGAGACAAACGATTTTTTTTCTTTGTAGTATGTGATCACCATTGGGTAGTCAACTGGCATTAAGCCTGAAAGCATCGACGTTCCAAAACAACGAAAACTAAACTACATAAAAAAGTATGTATTTTGTCTAAATACATAATCTATTGGAGCCACAAGCTGATAAAGTATACCAAGTACTTTCTAATCTGTGGGCCCCACGTTGGGCGCCATTTTCTGTTATATGAGCTCGGTTGACTAATTAATGGCGAACTACATTAGTTGCCGCAAGGATCTGTTCTTTTGTTGCCTGGTCCGGCGATCACGGTGTGTGCACTGGTTTTTTTTTTACCCGGAGCTTCAGTCTAGTCGTGGTTCCTAAAACGCGATTACCAGAAAAACAGGTCTCCCGCTCAGTCAGCAGGCTTAACAAGAATTATATTTTGTACACCAGAGAAAAAAAAAAGCACTACATAAAAAACATCTCCTTACACCAATCATTAACACCTCTCCTTATGCCAGACAGCTTCTTGTATTAAAGTTTGTGAGCTGCCTCTAACCCACCCTCCTATGGCCTCGTTGCTGTTATTAAAGGCCCCATGAGATATCGCCCCTCACCAACGAAATTAAACCAAAATTATTTTTCTTACAAATCCATTATTGTTTAATATATATTTATATAAAGCTCATTCCATATTAAAATTACCTCAAATGTTATTAATTTATTCAAACAACTCAGTTTAAAACCGGTAAAGGTAAAATATAAGTTTTACAAAAATTTTAAGTTTTAAAATTTAAAAACTAATATTTTTTTCAGTGTACTTAAAATATTAAGCGCTGACCTACCTCAACATGGTAGTTTAAGTGGTCATTGAACCGTGTAGATATTTTTACTTATTTACCCCACAAATGTATGTATACGCGTGTGTTTTAAATAGTAAAGAAAAAACCAATATAACTATTGCGAGAGAGAAAAAAACCCAACAACACGAAGTAAAAGTTAGGATATGCATATACATATGTATGTACATATGTATATATCGTGTACGTGCATACATAAATGCGCGAATTACTCAGGAGAGTAACAAGATCACTGATTACACAGTCCTACAAAAAAGAATGAAGTCGAAATACCTGGGAAGTGATGTTATTTTCCTTGTAGGCCTTAACGAGTAGAACGAGAATCCAATTTTGGAATTTGTCAAACACCTCCAAAATCTCGACTTAACCTTAAAAAACCGATTTTTCGTGCTTTTGCGCACTTCTTAGCCCATATCTTAGCTACTTAATAACCGATTTTCATTTTAAGAACGGTTAAAGAAAGAAGAAATATATAGACGTCTTAATAAAGCTGACGAAATTTACTTGTTTTTGCACAACAAACTTATATTTTGCTACATTTTTTCTTCTTTTTTTGAATTTGGCGATATTTTCACACACTATTTTATAAAAACACAAAATAAGTTTTGATTAGATTCAAAGAGTACGTTTAATACCGAGTTCAACGAATGTTTCTTTTAAAAAATTGGCCAAAAAGTGACTGAGTTATTTTACTTTTTATAAGAACGAAATTTTTGCAAAAATTTACAACGAACTTAATTTACTAATAAATATTATTTAACGAAAATATATAGATGAAATGTGCATTTTTGACCGTTTTTTCCTTAGGTCAGCATCATCAGTTTCGCGTTGTACTGACCAGCAATATTCTGCCATCATATTTATTTTGGTTTTTCTTTCGAAACATTTTTCGATCGTAGCCATTTCTTGGTGGAAGTGTTCGCCTTGTTCATCACTAAACTGGCCCAGATTATGTGGGAGGAAGTCCAAATGCGAATGCAAGAAATGAATTTTTTGTCGACATGTTGCAACCAATTTCACCATATGCACTTAAAAATTCGTTTACAACCGTCATGTAGTCGTCGCTTCTGTTGTTCCCAAGGAAATTATCACATAGCGCTAGAGAACTCTTCCATGCACGTTTCTCAACACAGCTTAACTTGTGAAAAAAGGTAACGTCGCTCATAATTTTGCGAATTTGAGGTCCAATGAAAATATACAAATATTATAACACATATTATAAAAAAAATAAAAAACAAGAAGGTATCAAAACAAATTAATAAATACCGGCTTTTATTTTAGCTTCACTTAATTTTGGGAAGACAGTTTTAAGATGAAGAAAAGCTTCGCTATTAACATCCTCCGATTTTACCAATTGGAGGCTTAAAACGTTTTTCCTACCTATCTGATGTGACTCTCGAGATGGCCATGCCTTGCGATCATAGCGATTGGGTGCCAGGCTATCCCATTCACAAAGGTAGCAAAGATTTTGTGTAGGCACCTTGCATGCCAAATAAAATTGTCAACACTTTTAAGTCAGCGATGACTTTCCATTTATGCGTGGCATAGTCGATCAACCGTAAAATTGTTTCCATCATTTCATACGTTTCTTTCTTGTTAACCCCATACGCGATTGGAACTGATGGTAAGAGATTTTCATTGTGTAATAATACAGCTTTTAAGCCTAAGGGTGACATTACACACTTCATTAAGGGGACACGAATGTATTTTTTTTTTAGGGTACATACTTTTACACGATCCATCAATGAAAAGTCGCCGTTCATCTGCATTATAATTATAATTTAAAGCCGAAAATAATTTGGGTAAATTTACACAATGTAATAGATCACAGTCATTGCCATCAGTTTTAAAACTTCCTCTAAGTATCAAAGTGCGGTCGCTTTTTCTACCCGATGTTATTTGAAAATATTTTTCCACTAAATTCCACTGCTTTAGTCGTGAACCGAGGACTTCAGATTCTTGTTTCGATAAATGCAAATCACGCACGAGATCGGCGAAATCAGAATTTGAAACCAAATGCATTTCCGTTGATTTTGATTTACAAGGAAGGAATTCTTCCTCTATTAAACATGTTTCACCAGCATCAATTGACTCACTTTTTGTAGGCACTTCGGTATTTAAGTATTTTGGTTTTGTAACCGTAACAACATTCGCATACTTTACGTTTTTCCGCGATTTAAAATTGTGACCTGAAACGTTTGTTTTGCAAAAATAGCAATCGTCTTGCTTATGATATGCCTGATGATGCCAACTCATAGGCACAGAAAAGGGCAAAGTATTTGATTGTTGAACTTTAAATTTTTTTAATGTTGTGCAGCAATATTGTACCAGCGACTCGCACTATAAAACCTTTCGAAAATCTTGTTATATATTTTTATAACACCAATATTATTTTTAAAATCACGCCGATGACTTGTATCCGTAAATAAGCCACAAATGTAGCAAAACTTATTACGCTTGTCGCACATTTTAGTTTTACTTTACCACGATTTTTATCCAATTTAACAGCAAACACAACAAAAGATAAACAAAACGTGCACTTCAGTATAACGGAAATTTATAAAGACTTCAAAATTGAGTAAAAACTCAAATATTAAATGATAATTTCCTTGGGAACAACAGAAGCAAAAATTTCGTTCTTATAAAAAGTAAAATAATCCAGTCACTTTTTTGCCGATTTTTGAAAAGAAACATTCGTTGAACTTGGTATTAAACGTACTCTTTGAATCTAATCAAAACTCATTTTGTGTTTTTATAAAATAGTGTGTGAAAATATCGCCAAAGTCAAAAAAAGATGAAAAAGGGTAGCAAAATTTAAGTTTGTTGTGCAAAAACAAGTAAATTTTTTGAGCTTTATTAAGTCGTCTATTTATATTTCAAAAGAAAGAAGGCAAACTTACAAGGTAAACGACTCTCTAATACTTGCGGGTATACATACGAACATATTAATATACTTTTCAGTAGCGTACAGAAAACAACCATAATATTCACTTACTTGATTTTTGTTTTGTTCATCGAAACGGAGTCCCACGAAGCGAAGAAGGCCGTGGTGCTTTGTTGTTGCCGCCTCAAAGTTGATCTACGTTTCTTCGAAGTAAAATGCTCGCATTGAATGCAACTAATATAAAAAATATGTTGTAAGAGGGAATATGAAAGAAGCTTAAAAAAATAATTAAGCTTTCTCTCCGAAAATTTAAGAATATTGAGAACTGATGTATGTTTATCTCCATATGAAGGAGAAAGAAGATGTAAAGAGAAATAAACTAGAAAAACATATGAACCCTTTTTTGAATTAGGTCAGTTCAGCGGACCATGCGGATTCACCACATGGCAATATTGAAATTTAACCTAATTTTTACCACATGTGTACTATATGTTATGCAAATGTACATTTGTATATATGTACGTTATTGCAGCTATGTATATATGAAGTCTGTTAACTACGTAGATATGTATGATCGTTAATATGCAAGCGAATCAAATGATTTAATTAAGTTTGATTGAGTAAATAAAATATTTATGAAATTGATTTATAGATATATCAATAGAAAAGGAATCACATTATATCTTCTTTTCTTTCTAAATTCTGTTAAAACTACTTTAAAGAATACCTCTTCATTTTCGTTCGAGATAAATAAATTTAGTTCATGTTACAGGTATATGTGCTATGTATGTTTAGTTATAAAAACAGAAAGGTATTTTAAGGTTGATAAATATAGTCCATTGCTTAGAAATATGTTAGAGGAAAAACCAAATGTATTTAATTTCGTTAACGTTTCTTGTTGTTAAATCCCTTAACTTGTAGGTAAATGAGTCCTTTTCTTAGGTGCTGCCTCCAGTAGACGTCGATGTAAAGTTGTATTAAAGTTGCTGCCTAACGAAAAGTCGATCTTGCCAGTCCAAAAAAAAACAAAAGGCTCTGCATATGGTATAGCCAGATGAAAAAAACTACCTCCTCGATTGACTTTGAGGAATCGTTTCGAATATTATTTCACAACAATTGAGACTAACACTTTTTACTTAACATAAATTGAATTTATATTTAAATAAACTTTTTTTTCTTAGTTTTTTCGCTGCTTCTCCTTAGCACGCACCGCTACACATTTGACCACAGCGGCTCATCTTATATGCATACAACCAGAAAAAAAATGCTGTGGAACCCATCGAATTACAAGTCGTCGCAACAGATTTCACAGCTAAATCACATCCAAAGAAAATATCTGTTAAATTAACAAATGCCGGTCTGTTGATTAAAAGTTTTACTGTTGATTTTACAAATCGTCTGTTGAATAAGCTTTTTACTAGTTACTTAATCCAACAAAATTTTTGTTATTTATTAACAGTCGTGATTGCTGTTTTGCCATTTTATCTGTTCATTATTAGCAAACGCCAATGTGGTTTTGCCATATATTCATGTTAAAATAATCGTTTAATCTTTTATTAAACAACAAAATTACTGTTAATTAAAGATAACACAGTTTTATTGAAAGTCAATATTTCGTTTTTTTATTCAAATATATTCAATTTGCGTTACAATATATTTTTGTTGTTCATTTCATCAAACTGTATGAAATAATTGAACTATAAAATATATAGTAACTCAATTTTTATTCAATTGAATAAAAAAAAAATATTACTGTCTATATTGGGTCGCAACCTTCCAATCCTTGGCTTTATTTGAAAACCCTTAAAAAGTATGTTCCTACACAGTATATTCGTCAAAACTTCATACCAAGGGAGACAGCGCCTACACTACTACGCACTCATCATCTCCTGCAGTAAAAAACATCAATTGCTAAAAATAACTAACTTTTCAATAAGTACTTTAGGATAATTGCAAATAAGTACACAATTTTTTATCAAAATCATGAATACTTACTTCTAGTTATATTCTTTTTTGTTGTTGTTGAAGTTTACACAGGGTATGAATCTATTGAGTTTCCGAAATTCCTTGTCAAGTTTGGTTTTAAGACAAACCGGTTTCGTCATTGTACCATCTTCAGTGTCGTTTTTCGTTCTCCTTTCTAGTTAGTTTAAAAGTCATGCGTAGGAATCCATTTTCACTTCGTAAATGAAATATGCTACAAGCAGCACAATTGGTTATGACACAATTCAGTTGTCAAATAAATGTCATCGAAAACGAAAAAGAAAATATAACGACGCCGTCGGAGAATATTTTCTTAACACAAATTTTGGAAAAGGTAAGCAAAAATTTACAAGATGGGACAAGTGGACGTAATTAGCCTTGATTTTCAGGTTTATAAACATAAAAACAATTTAACATTCAAAAACTAATGAATTTATTTTTACTCTATTATAAAAAATATATCAGAACCGGATCTCCGTACTGTCATATAAAACCGATACTTGCACAAAGCCAGCCTCCAAAAATCAGCCGCTCACTGAAAAAAGATTATAGATATAACAACGTAAATATAAAATTTCAAACAATTTTAAATGAAAATCTTTTTTCAAGTTCACAAAAGTTTTACAAACTTAAAAAAAAAATGTATAAAATGTTCACAATATTTAATCCCAACTTTTGAAAACTAGAAGTATAAAAAAGTTAAAATTTCAAGTTGCTAAACATTTTATTTGATGTTTGATAATTATTATTGCTGGCAGTGTTGAACATTTTGTTCCTCATAACATAAAATCAATAAAAAATAACGAAAAAGATTTTACATGAAAAATATTGTGAATAATGTATTAAAGTGTATTAATTTGAGTAAAACAAGTTTAGACAATAATTCCCCTTTAACTATTAAAAAAATTTAATTTTAATACTTTGAAACTTCCTTTAATTCTTCGACACTTATTTGATTTCAATTTTATGATGTTATTAAAATTTGATTCAATTCAAACAGATCTCTTAATTTTTAAACTTTTAGTTATACTAATTCAATATATATATATAATTTATAGTGCTCTATAATTTTATGACAAAAATTAAACAATATAAATGAGTATTGGATTTAAAAAAAACAATTATTTTAGCATATCAAAATAAAATTTTGCTTTTACTTAAGGATTTGGGTCTAGTTTTATATCCAAGAACAATTTATCACTGGGTTTCTTAATATCTATTGGTTTCCGATATCTATTGGTTGTTTGTACCCAGGGCAAAACGAATAAGGAAAGAATTCCGCAATTCTGCAAAGTGAATCGTGCTTGCGCTTATTTACATATGTATGTACATATGTGCGTATGTGCGTGGGTGGATGGTTCGATCAATGTACAAACATTTTTTTTGATCCTTAACTAGTGATGCAAACGGATCCATGTTAACCTATTTAGATTTTCTTTTAATTTTTAATTTAATTTTGGTTTTTTTTTATAACAATAATTTAGTTCTTCCATTGATTTATTATTTACGTATGTATTTAACTCGCTCAAATCCCTTCGCTATAAGTTAGGTTTCCCTATATTATTGCTTGTGAGTAGGGTACTACGCAAGTGGACAACGGCGCCGGTATACAGGCTGTATAGTTTTTTTTGTTACATAATTAGAGCAGTGCCAAATCACGCCTCCTGCAGTTAGCCTATTTGGTGACAAATTTTTAGCGTAGGCCAGACTTTGGAGCTGGAGCATAGGACAGTCAGAATTTGGACGAGAAGCGGTACAATTAGTTTAATTTTGCTACTGAGTCAATCGTTCACTGATTTTTCATTAAGTCAATAATGAACCGAACCTCATGTTAAAAAGAGGAAATTTTAAATATTAGAGTGAGGATGAAGTATAATCTCTCCTCATAAAGTTAGTGAAACTTCCTTTGAGTTAAATTGACCCGCATTTCCTCAGGATAATTATCATCATGTATCACCCAGTCATCCTGCGTCTTGACAGCCCAATCAACATCCAACAAAAATATATACTTAAGGATGTATAATAAAGCGTGCAAAAGGATTATCTAATGGTTCCACGATAAATTTTTATGCTGTTGTCAATATGTATATATAACTGAAAATATATCTTTTTTTATATTAAAATATTCAAAAAAGAAAATTAAATAATAAAAAGAAATTTTTTTTATGTACATATATATGTATATACTTAGTATAAAAAAAAAATACATTAAATTTTGAAATTTTCATGTACATACTATATAGATATACATATGTATATTAATTTTTTTCTTTTTTTATATAATTAATTCGTAATTTTAACTTGAAATTAATTCGTCTTTATATTGCATATTTATCAGGATCATAGCTCATAAGTGTTATGTTTTTAATAATCATTGAAAATGATTGATTGTGTTATTGTGTTAGCATTATGTGAATACTCTGCTGTCAGCGCGAATATCACGGACACCCGCTCTCAAACTTCGAAAGTAGTGCCCCATATTTTATGTTAATTAACATTAATTTTGGAACCAGATTGGTCGTAGGCCTACATGGCTAGTTGCAACAAACTTCTTCGAACGTCGTACGCTGAGCTCAAAGTCCATCGATGGAATACATGCATATGTAAGTAATTATGTAATTATCTTTATCTGCAAAATGCATAAACATACATATACATATATCTACGAATATTCTATTGCTAGATGTGTGATGAATAACCTTTTATATTTTTTTTTGTGGGTAAGGATAATCATAGAGATTAAAGAAAATACATAAATAAATAAATGAAAGAAACAAAGAAAGTTAATTAAATGAAGAGTATTTGAGAGTTAAATAAAGAACAGATTTTGAAAATTAAGTTCGATTGAGTTGAGAGTCAGCAGTTCTGTCGTGATGTTCGCAACCAAATTTATTCGAAAGTTGTAATAAAAATTGCTTATTCCGATGAATAATAGAAGTTAAATCTAAAGTTTGTTTAAATTAAATCGTAAATACAATTCCTATTTTCTTTATAATATTAGGTAATAATATGAAAGGATACAAATTAATTATAAATAAAATTACTTCGTTAATTGTTAACATAACCAAATGAGACTTTAATAATTTTAATTGATGACGAAATGGAGGGAGGGTAAGGAAGACTTGAACTAGAGATATTTTGGGTGCTGATGGAGTCAAAATGGGATCTATTAGCAGGTTGGGTGGGTTAAGAAAAATGAGGTGAAAAACTAACATCTTTCTTCCTACCCTCTTATAAATATGTTGGCGCGCTCCAACGTTTCGCTTAAAGATATCTTCGATATCTAGGTTTTCTGCCGATAGTGTTTCGCGTCGTTTGTTTTTTTATATTTTTTTTCTGCATACATTTAAATTTTTATGCGATTTTCGTAGAATGGAACCGTGGCAACTTATAATGAAAATGTAGCTATCTACTATTTTGTGGTTGAAAATAGTTAGGCCATTGCTAGTTGCTACCTCATACAGAGGTAACCTAAACTGACATTTTTTGGTCATGGCCATAAAATTGTAGTAAGTTTAGTTCTATGCAAATATATGGTATATTGTCAGCACTGATACAATTTTAAGTTACTTTTATATTAGTTTCATTTTACAATTTATTTATAAACAACTTTGTCGGCGCAAATATCACGGACACTTCCGCTCTCAAACTTCGAAACTAGTGTCCCATATTTTATGTTAATTAACATTAATTTTAGAACCAGATTGGTCGTGAGCCTACATGGCTAGTGGCACCAAACTTCTTCGAACGTCGTACGCTGAGCTCAAAGTCGCATCGATGGAAGACATGCATATGTAAGTAATTATGTAATTATCTCTTGATAGACATACATATATATCTACGAAAATTCTATTGCTAGATGTGTGATGAATAACCTTTTACATTTTTTTTGTGGGTAAGGATAATCATAGAGATTAAAGAAAATACATAAATAAATAAATGAAAGAAACAAAGAAATGAAGAGTATTTGAGAGTTAAATAAAGAAAAGATTTTCAAAATTAACTCCGATTGAGTTGAGAGTCAGCAGTTCTGTCGTGATGTTCGCAACCAAATTTATTCGAAAGTTGTAATAAAATTTGCTTATTCCGATGAATAATAGAAGTTGAATCTAAAGTTTGTTTAAATTAAATCGTAAATACAATTCCTATTTTCTTTATAATTTTAGGTAATAATATGAAAGTATACAAATTAATTATAAATAAAATTACTTCGTTAATTGTTAAACATAACCAAATGAGACTTTTATAATTTTAATTAATGACGCAATGGAGGGATTGTAAGGAAGACTTGAACTAGAGATATTTTGGGGGATGATGGATTCAAAATGGGATCTATTACCAGGTCGGGTGGGTTAAGAAAAATTAGGTGAAAAAAAACATCTTTCTTCCTCTTCTCTTATCAATTTTTTGTTGGCGCGCTCCAACGTTTCGCTTATAGATATCTTCGATATCTAGGATTGCTGCCGATAGTGTTTCGCGTCGTTTGTTTTTTTATATTTTTTTTCTGCATGCATTTAAATTTTTATACGAATTTCGTAGTATGGAACCATGGCAACTTATAATGAAAATGTAGCTATCGACTATTTTGTGGTTGAAAATAGTTAGGCCATTGCTAGTTGCTACCTCATACAGAGGTAACCTAAACTGATATTTTTTGGTCATCGCCATAAAATTGTAGTAAGTTTAGTTCTATGCAAATATATGGTATATAGTCAGCACTGATACAATTTCAAGTTATTTTTATATTAGTTTCATTTTCTGCAGGGTCTTATTGAAGTAAAAGCGTCGCATTCGGAAATAAGAGATCTCAAAATTTAACTATTACCAGTTAATAACAATATACAATTTGTTTGCATAACGGTTGTTTTCAACAGCCTAAAATAATCAAGATAGATATTGTAGTAAGCAACACTGTATTCCTTCATGTTCCTATTATCATAAGCGACACTGTATTTCTTCCGATTATCATGCACTTTAATGTCATAGTTATACATATGTACATATATGTATATATGTATACATTATAGGCGTATGCTCGTATGTAAATAGTTCGTAAGTTTCCGTTATCTCTTGAACACGCGCTACTCGCTATATATTGCATTGCTCGTTAAGGCGTGTACATACAATTGCACGATTTAGAAAATACAGAGGTTGCGCCTTCCGCAAACCGGTATTCGCTCTCAGAAAATTTTACATAATCAGCTGTTTATGCTAGGTCGCAAAACACGGTTGGTTTTGTTTGTATGTTTGTAAGCATACAATTGTTTGTGCTTAAATTCAATGCTTAAAGTGATTTTATTTAAAGTAAAGTTATTAAATATGAAGTGCGCAGTTTTAAGTCCTTAGTCGCAAAGTCTATCAAAGATACGGGAATATAAAATTTGTAAATTAAGTTAAGATGTAGCTGCGCACTTGGTTTCAAGTTAAGCTTCTTGTGTCTCTTAATGCTGCACTGCAGTTTTTTTCAAGGCATCCAATCAAAGACAGCATATCGAAGAAATTTCCGATTAGCAGTGGCGTACACAGGCGTACATGCAATGTTATTCCACAAGGGCGCAAGTACTTCAAGCGTTTGTGAAAATTCAGCTAAGGGCGTATAAGGAGGCGCCTAAGACGTCACAAGCTCGCGAGGTTAGATGCTTCAATTAAAACTCTCGTGATCACTACGCCGCGGACTGTAGAAAACCAAAAAGGGAGAAAGGTGACTGCTAAGTGTGCGGAAGTAAAGCTCTTCGTGCTACAGAGTATTCAGACAGGAAGAAAACAATTGGATGGATGATGACGACTATGTAAGATTTTTCAATTTTGTTTTGAACAGTAGTAAAAACTTGTATTTTTCCTTAGAATGTCTCATAGATTCCGGTAGCCCAATCAGCTTCATAAGGAAATCTGCTGTTCCTGATACATTTAATTTTAATTATTTGTCTGATGTGAATTCAATTTATTTTGGTTTAAACATATCTAAAGTTCGAACTTTTGGAAAGTTTGTGTGTTCTGTTCTATTAAAAAATAAACGATTTCATATAAATCAGTCAGTCATTTCTGTCTGCACTCCCACGTCCCCTCTTTTGCGCAAGCGCAGCACCCACACCAAAAAAAGATCTCTAGCACTCCATATTTACTTTCCCTTCTCTTCGATCATTAAAATATTTCATAGTTTCTTCCTTTTCTTTTCTTTTTATTTACACTGAATAATATACTATTTCTATATATATATACATATATAAAGTTATTCCTAATACAATTCAAGAAAAACTTAACTTGTAATTTTTCAAATTTGAGAAAGAAAATAATTAAAGAGATTGAGCGTATTTTCCTCAAACAAATTAACGCAAAAAAAATTAATATAAAATAAGCATTAACGGCTAAGTTATTTATAAAAAAAAGTAACTCCGAAAATTTTTACAGTGCATCTTTCAGTAACTCTTTATCATAGCGTATCTTACGATACTCTTGAAATCTCAATGTATATCTATCTTCGTAGTTATATGAATACCGACAGATGCCATGTGCACACATATGCATGTACATACACACAAACTAATAAACTAAAACCCTTTTTCTTTTACGCGCTTACAAAAAAAAACAACGAAAGCAATATCAATAAATTGTCACTACGATCGTGCGGGCAAGGCCAGACCTCAAATCAGTTTCTCAGTGTGAATATAAAATGATAAGTGACAAGTTAAGAACTCTTTTGTAGAATTCGAACCAATTAAATTAAAATTCTAAATTAAGCCGTTGCTTACGTGTGAAAATTAAAAGGTAAAAATTAAGAATTTATATACAAATAAAAAATAAAAATTAAGAACTCATATATGTGTATACCACGAGCAAGGTAAAAAAAAAATATAAGCGAATTCAAACTTTCAGTGAATGTGGCTTTAACTAAAAAGATATAGCTACTATAGTAAAGTGAATAAGTGTAAAAAAGTTGTATAATACACAGCTGATGAGTTTTCTTCACGGACGATATTATTATGTTGCGGTGTATGTGTGTGTGTGTGTTGATCGATGGTGCTACGGGCTTCGATCGAGTTGTGGCCGAGATGACCTCCTGTTCTAAACCAGGACGAGGTCCTTTTGAAAGTTTTTCTTCACTGGCGACCTGCAATATTCAAATTCGATTTCATTTTTATAGTTAGGGTATAAAAACGCTAAAGTGCTCTGTGCTAATGCATACATGCACCGAGCCATACGGCCAAATAAGGATGTATGGTATGCATACGCACAGTCCAAAAAGTTAATTTTGCAATTAAAGCTTCAGAAAAATGAAAATAAAAAGAAATATATTTACCTCGAACTCCTTTAGTTCACCAGGACGTGAATCCAACAATGGATTCTGCTTAGCTTGCAGTTTTCACTTATTATACTTGTGCACTTATACACTTCGGAGAATTTTAAAATTCCCTTTTTTATTTTTTTTGCAAACGTGATTTGATTACCACCGCACTTTCACTTTTTCACCTATAACACCGAATTTATATCGATTTACTCCAACGTCATAATGACCCGTTGGCTCTCCTCCTGGGCCTTTTATAATGCACTGGCAGGCAACAAGGAACCGCTTTTTCGTCGATCAGTTATTTATTACAAAAATATTTTCGAAAGGACAGTATTCGCACACTTCCAACCACAACTGCCTTATCGATCTACTGCGTTAGCATAGTTTCACACCACGCCTTAAAGCCGGGCGTTTTCATATCCCTTCCGTCGAAAATATGTGTATACGCCAAATTATCCGGGTTCGTACATATATGTATAAGCAAATAAATTCTCACTTTATTATAAGAAACTAGCAATAATTCCCTAAATGTGAAAGATTCTAAAATAAGTGGTCAAGAAAAATATCAATATACAAAGTAACATTACTGAATAACATGAAGACAAAATATATACATAACATATGATACAATGATCTCAAAAACAAATAGTTGTAAAAAAATAGATATATCATGGTCAAACACTAAAACAGATATAACTAGGTAGTGGTCAGGTAAGGAAAAATTAATGGGTTGATTGATGTTTAGTGGTTAAACAGCATACGGATAAACAAACTGACAAATTGACACCTGTAACAATTAACATGCAACATAACCTAAGTCATCTAAACTATCCTACAAACATATCCTTAGCGTGGTATACCCCGATCTTTTTTCCATTCATGTCATTAAGTTCGTACATTGCCATCTGCTTTCGAACTCTGTTTGAAATTTCGGCGGTATACCACTTGTCCGATTTGAAAAGTCACCTCTCTACTTCGTGTGTTATAAACCTTTGCGCTTCTTTCGTGTGCTAACCTCAGCTCCACCAATATTTTATTCCTAATCAATTGTAATCGATCCTGTTTGTCTTGAATTTCGCAATCAGCATCCTTGATGGAACCTAGTTTGCGGTATAGTTCATATGATTCAGCATGCTGCACCACAGGCATACTGAATGTGGCGAAATAAGGCGAACTTCCGATGGCTGAGTGTACCACGCTGCGGAGGGCGAATGCGGCGTCACATACATATTTATCCCAGCTTTTCTGGTTGCCCTTCACATATGAACGTATTATTTGTAGTACGAAACGGTTCACTCTTTCTGCTGCATTTCCTTGTGAGGAATATAATGCGGTTCTGATATGTTTTGTACCATACTTTTCTAGAAAGGATGAGAACGCTTCTGAAACAAACTGTTTTCCATAGTCAGGATGTACATACTCGGGCACGCCAAATATGTGGAAAACTTCTTTCTCTAAAATTTTTATAACATCAGCTGAAGTAGCTCTGCGCATCGGCTTTAAAAACACAAACTTAGAGAAGTGGTCTAGACAAACAAAAACAACAGTATAACCATCAGACGTACGTGGATACGGACACATAAAGTCAACAAATAAACGTTGAAAAGGTCGCTCTGTCAAACGTTGCTTACCCATTGGTGGTCTATGGAATGTATTTTATATACGCCTGTACATCAGTCATCAAACTAGGCCAATAGTATTTTTCGCGTATCCTGACAGGGTTTTATGTATTCCACCATGGCCGGCAGATGAAGAACCGTGAGACGACTCGATCAAACCGCCACGAAGTTCAGTCGGTACCCAAAGCTTCCAGGCAGGGTCCTGCCGAACATCGATCAGCCTATTGAACTGTGTCCGTTTGTAAACGTAGCCGTCCGAGATAGTTGCCGCAATTTGTCCAAGTTATCAGTCACCCTCTTTTTGAGTTCATCGTATTCGTCAGTTTGAAGGTAAGGTGAATCCAAGCAGATGTCGAGCGTTCTATTGTTTACATCTAGTTCGTCCATGTCCACTCGTGATAAAGCATCCGACACAATATTCTACGATCCTTTGCGGTGCTGGCTGTCGAAGTCGTACCCTTGCAACTTCAAGCTCCATTTCGCTAGCCGTCCAGACAAATCTTTCTGTTTCATCAGCCATTTCAAACTCGCGTGGTCAGTGATGACTGTAAAGGGTAATCCTTCGACGTAGGGTCGAAATCGTTTTATGCTTTTCACTGCCGCACAGCACTCTAATTCCGTTATGTTGTAATTTCATTGTGTCATATTCAGTTTGGCCGAAACATATGCAATTGGCCTTTTATTCCCTGCGTCATCTAACTGAAACAGTACCCCACCCACTCCATCTGTTGATGCGTCGCATTAAATAAAAAATCGTCGGGTAAAGTCTGAGTGTGTCAAAACTGGTGCTGATATCAGTCGTTGTTTCAATCATTCAAATGCTTTTCTGGCATCATCCGTCATTGTAAATTTCTTTTTGTTGTCTTTAGAGAGGCAGTCATTCCCAGAAACCGCCTGAGCTGTTTAGGTGTCCGTGGCTCTGGAAACTCTCTCACGGCCACAACCTTATCGGCATCTGTGCGAATGCATCCATTGTCTACCACGAATCCGAGATATTTGACTCTTTTAAAACAAAATTTGCTTTTAATAACCACAAATGGAACAAAAAATCAACACAACACACAAGCAAATCATCTAAATATACAAACACTGAATCTCGTAACGAGTCTACACATTCGCTGCGCAGCATTACATAATCCAAATGGCAATACCGTGAAGTGGTACAAAGGCCTGCTGGGCACTGTGAAGGCAGTCTTTTCCCTAGACTTCTTCTCTAGTGGTATTTGCCAAAAAGCATCTTTCAAATCTATGGCAGATATGTACCGCGTATTTTGAAGTCTGCTTAATATGTCATCAACATGTGGAAGAGGGTACGCATCTTTAATAGTTCGTTCATTCACCTTTCTCGCATCTAGGTTAGGTTAGGTTAGGTTAGAGTGGCTGCCACCGCACAAAGCACGGTGGCACACTTAGGCTGTAAGAAGCCCATTGTGATACCAATGGCGTAGGCCATGTATTCCCTCCCTCCCTTATTCTCAAAAATTGAACCATCCTGTGCGTTTGATGTAGAGTATAAAGTTAGAGATGCTTGCCGAGTTCAAATCGGCTAGACAGTCCAAAAAGTAACTTTTGAAAAATTTTCTGCGCGTCTTGGCCAGGCCGGGGCAGTGGCAGAGATAGTGCTCAATGCTCTCCACCTCCTCCTCGTTTCGGCAGCTGCGGCAAAAATCATTTGTTGGGTAACCTAGTCTTTCCCCATGCGTGCCCATAAGGCAGTGACCGGTTATCACCCCAACTACTAATCTGAGAGAGGAGCGACCAAGCATAATGAGAGCTTTAGAGCGCTTCCCATCAACTTCCGGCCAGATTTGTCTGGTAATGAGACAGGTGGGCTCCGATGCCCACCTTAAATTTACCTTATCCATAAGCTCAGATCTTAGTCTGTGTTTATATGATGCTAAGGGTAAACCCACCTTTTCAGCAGAGTTTATTACGGGTAGCTCCGTCCCTTTCCTAGCTAGTTCATCGGCCAGGCAGTTGCCAGGAATGTCTTCATGGCCAGGGACCCACACAACACATACGGAGCACATATCTGCAAGATGGTTTAAAGCCGCTCTGCATTCAATGGCTACCTTGGAGGTTGTACCGTAGGAGTTTAAAGATTTAATAGCAGCCTGGCTATCAGAATAAATGGTGATGCCTCGTTCTAAAGAGGTACACGTTGTCAGGCCACGGGCTGCTTCCATTATTGCGTTTAGTTCGGCCTGAAAAACGCTACAGTGGTCCGGTAAACGAAGGCTGAGGTTTAGATCGAGTTCGCTTGAGTGAATCCCGCTGCCTACTCTTTCGTTTAACTTGGAGCCGTCTGTGTACACAGCCGTCGATCCTGGATCCAGGTCCACGGTACCTATCCATTCGTTCCTCTCTGGGATTCTTATGGAGAACCTATTTGCAGAGAAAGCAGGGTGTAGGGTATAATCCAACTTCTTATCGGGCAGAGTTTCCAAGACTTTTGAGTGCCCATAGTCAAGATTTCTCCACGGAAGGATCGCATTTAGCCTGGCAGCACTGCAGGCCGCCAGAAATTTGCCGTAGAGATCCACCGGTGGAAGATTTAACATTATCTCTAGAGATTTGGTGGGTGTAGAGGGCAGTGCTCCCGTGGTGAGCATTGAGGCCGCCCTCTGCACCCGTTCAAGCTTGGCTCTAGTTTGAGCCCTGCTCAGTGCCGGCCACCATACGACGACCCCGTAAAAGAGAATGGGCCTTATCACAGCTGTGTACATCCAGTGTACAATGTGTGGCTTTATTCCCCATTTCTTCCCCACGGCCGTCTTACAGGCATAAAGAGCAACAATTGCTTTCTTGGAGCGGTCTTCAATGTTCCGCCTCCAGTCGAGTTTTCTATCTAGTACGATTCCGAGATATTTTACCTCGGTTGAGAGACTAAGTACCATTCCGTTTACCGATGGTAATTTGAAGTCGGGGATTTTGTATTTCCTTGTAAAGAGCACTGCTTCGGTCTTAGTAGGGTTGACGTTAAGTCCGCACTCCACAGACCAGCGGGTAATAATATTTAGAGCGTTTTGCAGTAGATCACTGATGACTTGAAGATGTTTACCCGTGGCTATGATTGCCAAGTCGTCAGCATATGCCACGGCCTTGCAGCCAGTGCCCTTCAGGTTTAAGAGTAAGTCGTTTACGGTAAGGTTCCAGAGTAAAGGTGACAAGACACCTCCCTGGGGTGTACCTCTAGCCACATGTTTGGATATAGAGCTATCCCCTACTGTTGAGAAAATCGATCTTTTCCTGAGTAGGAGCCCCACAAAATCCACCAGTCCCTGCTGTACCCCCACCATACGTAGTGATTTGATAACAGATTCGGGGTAGACATTGTTGAAGGCTCCCTCGATGTCAATAAAAATCCCCAGCGTGTACTCTTTTATGGCCAATCCTTTCTCGATCGTTGAGACGATGTCGTGGAGGGCAGTCTCCGCGGATTTGCCTTTAGAGTATGCGTGTTGGTTCGGGGAGAGTTTTTCTTTCCTTATATTACGCCGAATATGCTCGTCTATGAGCCTCTCTAGAGTTTTGATAAGGAATGAGGTGAGGCTTATTGGCCTGAAATCTTTGGGTTTTGCGTGGGCAGTCCTGCCTCCCTTTGGTAGAAGGACGACTTTCGCCTTCGTCCACACATTAGGAATGTGGGTGAGGGTAAGGCATGCTGTAAAAATCTGTGTGAGAAGTGGACAAAGAAGGTCCTTCGCTGTTTGTAGTAGTGCGGGAAAAATTCCGTCAGGTCCTGGGGATTTGTAAGGTTCGAAGGACATTACTGCCCATTCCACCTTTTCGTACCTCACTATATCCCCTGCGGTATTCCCTAAGAGTGAGTTGGTTTGGTGACCTGGCAAAATGTTGGAGTCATCAGAGCACCCAGGAAAGTGGGTGGTCATTAGTAACTCCAGCATTTCGTCAGCTGTAGATGTCCATTCTCCGTTTGGTTTTTTAATAGAATTTATCGTTAGAGCACTTTTCGAGAGAACCTTCCTCAGCCTGTTGGCTTCGGAGTTTTCTTCTATGTTATTACAGAAGTTTTGCCAAGATTTGCGTTGTGCTGTCTTAATGGCCTTCTTGAAAGTTTTAAGAGCGTCTTTGTATGGTTGCCAAAGACCCGTCCTCCTGGCTTGGTTAAAGAGTCGCCTGCTCTCTTTCCTGAGTGCTGAAATCTCTAGATTCCACCACTGGGGTTTCTTTTTACCCTTCGGTAGGGTCTTAGGGCAGGAGACTCTGAAAGCGGAATTACATGCGTTTGTTACGAGGTCTACCGCTTCATCTATTTTTGACGGTGAGTCCAGCTCACCGAGAGAAACGACCTTCGTGTTTGAGGGACTCGCTTCATCAGGTGTTTGCGATAGGCCTAGCCTATCGTGATAAACGTGTCTGGACAAAGAGGCTGAGAGGACGCTTTTATATTTCTGCCAATCCGTCCGCCTCTTATTCCTATACGCTGTAAGAGTAGAGGGATTGAGGTTTATCTTAAATGTTATGTAGAGGTGGTCGGAAAAGGAGTGTTCTTTGGACACTTGCCAGTCGCTTATCAGGTCCGAGAGGCAGTCTGAGGCGAGGGTGATGTCCAGCACTTCTCTTCTGACAGAGGTGATGAAGGTGGGATCGTTCCCCCGGTTGCATATATACAGATTATTTGCTAATATAAATTCAAGTAAACACTCACCTCGAGGATTGGTGTCGCTTGAGCCCCATATTTCGTGGTGCGAGTTTGAGTCAGCTCCAATTATGACCGGGAGTTTTTCCTTGTTAGCCTCTTTGATGGCTTCCTTCAGTCTTGGAGGAGGAAGAGATTGGCCGTCGTGGGCCATGTAGCTCGCCAGGAGCCAGACCGTGCTCTCTTCCAGCTGTACGCTTACGCTAACGGTGTCTTCGTCGCTGTATTGAGAGAGGAGAAAATAAGAATATACTTTTTTTATAAGAATACATGCTCTGATCCTACCTGTCACTGGAGACGTTACTAGTTGGTAGGCGTCAGAGTTTAATCCACAAACCCTGTTCCTGACGATCCAGGGCTCCTGGACAAGAATAACGTCTTCAACCTTTTCGCTGAGACGAAGAAGAAGAGCAGCCGAGGCTGCTTTGGAGTGGTGAAGATTAATTTGCAGAATCCGCACCATCTCCGCAGTCTGCGATGTCCATTGCCTCTTGCTCCACCCTCTCGGCGGCGGCTACGACCGTGGTGTCGTGATCCGCCTCCTCAGGTTCCGAAGCCAGAAGCTGGTCCTCTTCGAGTTGCGTTACCCATTGGCTGTACACAGATCCCACGTATACCGACGCCGAGCCCGCATCGCTCTCGGCATCTGACGCGGTGTCCAATACCGCCAATGGGACGCCCCCGGTTGCCTCCGTTGAAATCGGCTCGAGGTCAGTAGGGGCGCTCGCGGCGTCTCCTACTCTGCTGACCTCTTCGCCGACAGAAGAAGTCGCTGGTCCGCTTGAAGCGTTGCCTGCGTTTTCGGTTTCCCTGACCTCCGCCTTCTTGTGGATTTTAACTGTGATGGAATAAAAGCCGTAGCTTATAACCCCACCACAATCCGCAAGAGCTGTGATGGAAGCATCGTTGATGACCAGGTCAACGTAACGTTGCTTCTCCTTGGTCTCGCCAACTCTCACTATCCTCCAATCGCTGGTGGGTAGTTCTGCGTTGCCGAGGCGGATGAGCTCCAGGATCTCTTTCGGTTCTGCTGGTTCCGCTGGGACCCAGGCCCAGGCTCGTGGCCGTTTGGGGATTTCCTCCCTGTGGACGGCTCTCAGGTCGGCCCCGGGCCACAGCTCTCCCACCGATGAGATTGCCTCCTTGTAGAGCCGTACTGCGCGTTCGTCCGCGCACGAGACGAGTTTGATTCGCCCTTGATGCCATCCGGCGTCGCGGACGACTGGTGAAGGGCCGGGATACTTCTCGAGTATGCCCTTGTAGACCCTGCAGAGACCCATCAGCACGGACTTCCAATTGTCAGTGCTGATGTGTCCGTCGGGATGGCTCTTGTCCAGCACGGCCAGTGTGAGGTGCTCTTTGGCAGCCTCGTTGAACGGCTTTGTGGCTACGGCCATCGACCGACGGTTTGGTGGGGAGGACGTTCTGTGCCTTTTTGAACCGCTCGGAGTCTCCTCGAGAGATCGCTGTCTCTTTGAGGCTAATTCTCTCCGGTGGTCCAGTCGAGTGGGTGGTTTGTCTTTTCCGCCGTTCCCCAAGAGGAGCTTTTCGCTTGCGGCCATGACTCCTTTAGCCCACTCGAGTGAGGCTTTCTGTGTCTCCGTCAATTTGTCGTATTGCATAGCCTCCAGCCGTTTTATGACCTTCGGTGCTGCCCTACGATCGCGCTGGGCCCTGACGTGGGGCCTGATGGCTTTTGAGCAGCTGGGGCTCTGATCTGTGTCATTTGCCTCAGCTGCTTTCATGCCTTTGTTCTGCGCAGTGGTGGTCGCTTTCTTGTCCGTGGAGGACTCCTGCTCGACCACAACACTTTGCATAGAGGGGGTGGCCTTGATAGGCCTATGGGGGTTGGTCGCCCTTGGCTTTCCCACCGGAAACGACTTTCCCTCGGGGGGCTTAGTGCTTCCGGTTTCAATAGAGGGTGGTTTTCCTTTTAGAGGCATAACCACTCCTCCAGTCGCTGTGGGGGACCGAATGTGTGGGTTGGGCCGTTGAGGCCCTTTCGGCACCGTCGATGCGGTTCCCGAAGGTTTTAGGGACTTTTCTTCGCCTTGTCCAGTGGCGGCACTACCCGTGCAGGGTTCCGAGGCTTCTCGATAAGGGTTCATTTTCATACTGGTTCTTTGGTCACCTAATGAGCCGAGACCGTTCGGTGGCCGGAATAAAAGGAAAGGGGAATGAAACGGTCGACTACGGCAGAGCCCCATGTCGCAGTAAGTCCACCGTTACTCCCGGAGGCGGACCGGTATCCGGGAGGCGCCGTTCGAATACAGTCGGAAAAGCCCCCTGACTGCAAACCATCCATGGGCACGGTGACGCATGACACCCTGGATTAGGGGGGAAGGGTTGTTTCGATACCCTCCGGATCTAGATCCATAGTGTTCAGTGAAAACAGGGTCACCTCTTGAAGGGTACGATTCCGCATCGTGCACTACGGTCTTGATGTGGGATAGGCTAGGTGCACCGGATGTCCTATGCACTGTGTTACGCTTCATCCACACCCTGCTTCCGCTCGACCCCTTTCTCGCATCTAAACACATCCTATTCTTTGTGCCTTTAACTACTAAGGACACTGAAGAACTCCAACTACATACTATTACTCTTCTCTATTACACCCATGTCTAGCATTCTGTCTAGTTCGCTATTACCAGTTAATAACAATATACAATTTGTTTGCATAACGGTTGTTTTCAACAGCCTAAAATAATCAAGATAGATATTGTAGTAAGCAACACTGTATTCCTTCATGTTCCTATTATCAAAAGCGACACTGTATTTCTTCCGATTATCATGCACTTTAATGTCATAGTTATACATATGTACATATATGTATATATGTATACATTATAGGCGTATGCTCGTATGTAAATAGTTCGTAAGTTTCCGTTATCTCTTGAACACGCGCTACTCGCTATATATTGCATTGCTCGTTAAGGCGTGTACATACAATTGCACGATTTAGAAAATACAGAGGTTGCGCCTTCCGCAAACCGGTATTCGCTCTCAGAAAATTTGACATAATCAGCTGTTTATGCTAGGTCGCAAAACACGGTTGGTTTTGTTTGTATGTTTGTAAGCATACAATTGTTTGTGCTTAAATTCAAAGCTTAAAGTGATTTTATTTAAAGTAAAGTTATTAAATATGAAGTGCGCAGTTTTAAGTCTTTAGTCGCAAAGTCTATCAAAGATACGGGAATATAAAATTTGTAAATTAAGTTAAGATGTAGCTGCGCACTTGGTTTCAAGTTAAGCTTCTTGTGTCTCTTAATGCTGCACTGCAGTTTTTTTCAAGGCATCCAATCAAAGACAGCATATCGAAGAAATTTCCGATGAGCAGTGGCGTACACAGGCGTACATGCAATGTTATTCCACAAGGGCGCAAGTACTTCAAGCGTTTGTGAAAATTCAGCTAAGGGCGTATAAGGAGGCGCCTAAGACGTCACAAGCTCGCGAGGTTAGATGCTTCAATTAAAACTCTCGTGATCACTACGCCGCGGACTGTAGAAAACCAAAAAGGGAGAAAGGTGACTGCTAAGTGTGCGGAAGTAAAGCTCTTCGTGCTGCAGAGTATTCAGACAGGAAGAAAACAATTGGATGGATGATGACGACTATGTAAGATTTTTCAATTTTGTTTTGAACAGTAGTAAAAACTTGTATTTTTCCTTAGAATTTCTCATAGATTCCGGTAGCCCAACCAGCTTCATAAGGAAATCTGCTGTTCCTGATACATTTAATTTTAATTATTTGTCTGATGTGAATTCAATTTATTTTGGTTTAAACATATCTAAAGTTCGAACTTTTGGAAAGTTTGTGTGTTCTGTTCTATTAAAAAATAAACGATTTCATATAAATCAGTCAGTCATTTCTGTCTGCACTCCCACGTCCCCTCTTTTGCGCAAGCGCAGCACCCACACCAAAAAAAGATCTCTAGCACTCCATATTTACTTTCCCTTCTCTTCAATCATTAAAATATTTCATAGTTTCTGTAGGGTTTATAATATATGTATCTACTTTATTAATTTGAACTTGTTTTAATATTTTTATTTTCATATATAAATTTGTCTTTCAATATTTTTTAATTTGATTTTTTTAATAATTAATTTTCTGGATGTATAAAATAAAAGTTATAAAAATAAAATATTTTAAATAGAATAAAAACATATTCTATATTGGCGATCCTGCATTTATAAGTACTCATTTTAAAAATTCATCAATAACCATCATTGAAACAATAATAACAATTGTGAACCCGTTCGTGTTTTCACTTTGGTCACTTACTCCCGTTTTTACATATAACGCTACAAAGTGAGATCCAGTATTTTTGACCAAAATCGCGCGTGCGACCGTTGCTACTATTTTTTAATCAAATTTACTGATCACCAACCGACGCACCATATCTTGCAGTAATATTTCACAAGAATTTGTAATAAAGGGAAATCATCGATTCAACGTGTTATTAATTGTTAGAAGCTGGCTTAACATTAATCCAGGACATTTTGTGCACTCACAAAGTTAACATTTCCGAGCGTTGCAAGCAAACCAAGAGTGCGAATACTCGAATACCGAAAGCAAAATTCAACATCAAATTCAGCACCAACAATCCGCACAACATCACTTCAAATATTCATATTTAACGTCGCTACAACCATCACAGTGTCTACAACAACGCAATAACACTCCAGATCATCTATAATCTCTTTTATAATTACAAATACTACAAACATTTTTTGCTGAACATTTTGTGTGCAATCAAGTTCGTATCTTAAATCTTTTATTAAAATAAAATTATTACAAATATTAAATATTAATTCTTAATATTAATATTATTTAAATTATTATTATTACTTATATTTAATTTACTTTTGTAAACTTTCTCTCCAATTATTTTTTTTATATGCCACTATCACGTTCACCTATACGTACACGCAACTTCACAACAATGGAAAACCAAAATAACAATCCAACTTACACTTCAGACTTAAACACTACACAAAATATACACAATGATAATTTAACTCAAAACACTAATAACTTAAGAACAAATTTTTCAAAATCAATTAAATTACCTCCATTTTGGGAAGAATGTCCTGAAGCTTGGTTTCTTCTTGTTGAAGGACAATTTGAAATCAATAATATTCAAGACGATAATATAAAATTTCAAAACATACTTATTGTTTTACAACGTGAAACAATTTCCAAAATTTTGGATGTTATCAATCCACCTCCTTTTATGAATAAGTACGCTACTATTAAGAAAGCGTTGTGTGAAAGATTTTCTCTTAGCGAAGAAAAAAGATTAGAAAAGTTATTTTCAAATACAGAAATAGGCGATCGTTCTCCATCAGAACTTTTTAGATATATGAAGTCTCTAATAGGTTCTGATTCTATCGTCAGTAAGGAATTACTTTTCAAATTGTGGATCCGAAAATTACCACAACAGATACAAATTCATTTAACATCAAGTAATAATCAAAATAAAGATGAAAATGTTATTCTTGCAGATAAACTTTTTGATTTATTAAATCAATCTCAATCTTCTAAATCTTTGTCAATAGCAAGTGTTGAAAATAACATCCTCGAACAATGTATTAAAAATTTAACAGAATTAACTACTGCAATTTATCAAAATTTAAACAAAATTACTTCTGATATTAATGAATTACAAATTAGATCAAGATCTAGAAATAGAAATAGAAGTAATTCTAATTCAAGAAAATTTTCTAGATCAAAAGATAATATTATTCAAACCATTTGTTGGTATCATAGAAAATTTAAAAATAATGCTTTAAAATGTATTAAACCCTGTAATTTTAATACAAATGAAAAACAATCAAATCAAAACTGTTTAAACTGAAACGTTCCATTATGACGGTGGCTAATAATGGAAATAACATTAAATCATCACGCCGCCTATTTATTTATGATAAATTAAATAAACTAAATTTTTTAATAGATACTGGCGCTATAGTTTCTGTAATTCCTTCTTCCAAATTCAAATCATTTAAAAGAAATTCCGATCTTAATTTGACTGCAGCTAACGGTTCCTCTATTAAAACATTTGGTACCAAACTTTTAAAAATTGATTTAGGTCTTAGACGTGATTTCGAATTCCCTTTCATTTTAACAGATATTTCAACTCCAATTATAGGTGCTAACTTTTTAGAGAAATTCGGGATATTAGTGGATATCAGAAATAAAGAAATTACTGATTTAACAACAAAATTAAAAGTTTCTGGATCTTCTGGATTTTGCGATATATTTTCACTCAAAATACCAATTTCTGAAAATAAATTTACAACCCTTTTAAATAATTTTCCTTTAATAACCTGTGAACCAGATTACACTAAACCAGTGCAACACCATACGGTTCACAGGATTGAAACCAAAGGAGTTCTACCTTTTTCAAAACCTCGTCGTCTAGATCAAATTAAATTTAAAATAGCAAAAACTGAATTCGAATTTTTAATAAAAACTGGTATATGCAGACCTTCAAACTCTCACATTGCATCTCCTTTACATTTAGTTCCAAAAAAAGAACCAAATGATTGGAGACCTTGTGGCGATTACAGAAGACTCAATTTTATAACGATACCTGATCGTTATCCATTACCACATATTCATGATTTAGCTATAAATTTACATAATAAACAAATATTTTCGAAAATTGATCTTGTTCGTGCATATCACCAAATTCCAATGGCTGAAGAAGACATTCATAAAACAGCAATAACCACACCTTTTGGAATGTTTGAGTTCGTACGGATGCCTTTTGGTTTACGAAACAGTGCCCAAACATTTCAACGTTTTATTAACGAAGTATTTTCCGGTTTAGAATTTGTATTTGTTTATATTGATGATATTCTTGTTGCTAGTGATAATGAAGAACAACATTTAGAACATTTAAAACTAATATTTAAAAGACTTGAGAAATATAATTTAAATATTAAACCTTCTAAATGCATTTTCGGAACTAATAAACTAGATTTTCTCAGTTATGAAATTTCTAATGAAGGCATTAGACCATCTTCCGATCGAATTGAAACCATTACAAATTTTGAAAAACCACTTTCAATAAATAAATTACAAAAGTTCTTAGGTATGGTAAATTATTACCATAGATATGTGAAAATGTTAGCAGCAGAACTTAGTCCTCTGCATGAAATGTTAACCTTTGCAACTAAACAAAAACTCAAACAGCTTATTTGGACAGAAAAGACAACCACTGCTTTTGAAAACGTTAAACAACTCTTTGCTCAACAAACTTTACTTACTCATTTTGATAAAAATGGTAAATTATCACTTGCTGTAGATGCATCAAATGTAGCAATTGGTGCAGTTTTACAACAATTTAGTAACAACACTTTAGAACCACTTGCTTATTTTTCACGAAAATTATCTTCTACAGAAATGAATTACTCAACATTTGACAGAGAACTTTTAGCCATATACAATTCAATTAAACATTTTAAACATTTTCTTGAAGGTAGAATTTTCACAATATACACTGATCATAAACCTTTAACACATGTTCTAAATTCAAAAACAGATAGATCACCTCGACAAATTAGACATCTTGAGTACATTACACAATTTACAAATGATATTCAATACATTTCTGGAAAAGAAAACATTGTTGCTGACACACTTTCACGTATTTCAGATATTAACACAATTTTAACTCAAGATATTAATTTTCAAACTTTGTATAAAGAACAACAAAAAGACCAAACTCTTCATGACTTAATTTCTGCCAAAATTGTAACAATAATTTAAAAGAAATTAATATTCCAGTTCTTAATCTCAATATTTGGTGTGATATTTCTCAACAACCTTTTAGACCTTTTGTTCCAAATTCTATGAAGAATATAATTTTTGATAAAATCCATTCTTTATCACATCCTAGTATTCGTACTACTAGACGTTTAATTCAATCAAAATATTTTTGGCCTAACATGCGTAAAGAAATTAATAGTTGGACTTCCGCATGTATTAACTGCCAGAAATCAAAAATATCTAAATATACTAAAACACCAGTACAAAAAATTAATATACCATCTGGACGATTTGAACACATACATATGGATCTTGTTGGTCCATTACCTGTTTCAAAAGAAAATCGTTACATTTTAACTATAATTGACAGACATACACGTTGGCCGGAAGCTTATCCACTTAAAGATATTTCAGCGAATACAATTGCCAAAACATTTGTACAAAATTATATTCCCCGTTTCGGCGTTCCACTTAATATAACAGTAGATCAAGGATCACAATTTACATCAAAATTATTTACTGAATTAACAAAATTATTAGGATCTCACAAAATTCATACATCTCCTTATCATCCTCAATCAAATGGAATGATTGAAAGATTTCATAGAACATTAAAAACTGCTATTACAGCATCAAACGATTCAATTCACTGGTCTGAAATTCTTCCTTGGATTTTATTAGGACTTCGTATATCTATTAAAGATGATTTAAAATGTTCTTCTGCAGAATTAGTTTACGGACAAACACTTAGATTACCTGGAGAATTAATCGTTTCAAATAATAATAACAATAATGAATTTGATAATACAATAGAAACACTTTCCAAACTGAGAGAACATTTTTCACACGTTCGTTCAAAAATTGTACATCATAATAAAGAAGATTTTTTTGTTCCCAAAAATTTAGATACTTGCGAATATGTGTTTGTTAAAGTTATTCATAGGTCAAATCTACAACCACCTTATGAAGGTCCATTTAAAGTTATCTCTAAACACAATAAAGTATTCAAAATTCAAAAAGGTAACTTCAGTTCACTAACACTTCCAAAGAAAACCAAAAAAATTACATTTAATATTAATTAATTTTTTTTTTTTAATTGGAGGGGGAGTATATGTAGGGTTTATAATATATGTATCTACTTTATTAATTTGAACTTGTTTTAATATTTTTATTTTCATATATAAATTTGTCTTTCAATATTTTTTAATTTGATTTTTTTTAATAATTAATTTTCTGGATGTATAAAATAAAAGTTATAAAAATAAAATATTTTAAATAGAATAAAAACATATTCTATAGTTTCTTCCTTTTCTTTTCTTTTTATTTACACTGAATAATATACCATTTCTATATATATATACATATATAAAGTTATTCCTAATACAATTCAAGAAAAACTTAACTTGTAATTTTTCAAATTTGAGAAAGAAAATAATTAAAGAGATTGAGCGTATTTTCCTCAAACAAATTAACGCAAAAAAAATTAATATAAAATAAGCATTAACGGCTAAGTTATTTATAAAAAAAAGTAACTCCGAAAATTTTTACAGTGCATCTTTCAGTAACTCTTTATCATAGCGTATCTTACGATACTCTTGAAATCTCAATGTATATCTATCTTCGTAGTTATATGAATACCGACAGATGCCATGTGCACACATATGCATGTACATACGCTCAAACTAATAAACTAAAACCCTTTTTCTTTTACGCGCTTACAAAAAAAAACAACGAAAGCAATATCAATAAATTGTCACTACGATCGTGCGGGCAAGGCCAGACCTCAAATCAGTTTCTCAGTGTGGATATAAAATGATAAGTGACAAGTTAAGAACTCTTTTGTAGAATTCGAACTAATTAAATTAAAATTCTAAATTAAGCCGTTGCTTACGTGTGAAAATTAAAAGGTAAAAATTAAGAATTTATATACAAATAAAAAATAAAAATTAAGAACTCATATATGTGTATACCACGAGCAAGGTAAAAAAAAAATATAAGCGAATTCAAACTTTCAGTGAATGTGGCTTTAACTAAAAAGATATAGCTACTATAGTAAAGTGAATAAGTGTAAAAAAGTTGTATAATACACAGCTGATGAGTTTTCTTCACGGACGATATTATTATGTTGCGGTGTATGTGTGTGTGTGTGTTGATCGATGGTGCTACGGGCTTCGATCGAGTTGTGGCCGAGATGACCTCCTGTTCTAAACCAGGACGAGGTCCTTTTGAAAGTTTTTCTTCACTGGCGACCTGCAATATTCAAATTCGATTTCATTTTTATAGTTAGGGTATAAAAACGCTAAAGTGCTCTGTGCTAATGCATACATGCACCGAGCCATACGGCCAAATAAGGATGTATGGTATGCATACGCACAGTCCAAAAAGTTAATTTTGCAATTAAAGCTTCAGAAAAATGAAAATAAAAAGAAATATATTTACCTCGAACTCCTTTAGTTCACCAGGACGTGAATCCAACAATGGATTCTGCTTAGCTTGCAGTTTTCACTTATTATACTTGTGCACTTATACACTTCGGAGAATTTTAAAATTCCCTTTTTTATTTTTTTTGCAAACGTGATTTGATTACCACCGCACTTTAACTTTTTCACCTATAACACCGAATTTATATCGATTTACTCCAACGTCATAATGACCCGTTGGCTCTCCTCCTGGGCCTTTTATAATGCACTGGCAGGCAACAAGGAACCGCTTTTTCGTCGATCAGTTATTTATTACAAAAATATTTTCGAAAGGACAGTATTCGCACACTTCCAACCACAACTGCTTTATCGATCTACTGCGTTAGCATAGTTTCACACCACGCCTTAAAGCCGGGCGTTTTCATATCCCTTCCGTCGAAAATATGTGTATACGCCAAATTATCCGGGTTCGTACATATATGTATAAGCAAATAAATTCTCACTTTATTATAAGAAACTAGCAATAATTCCCTAAATGTGAAAGATTCTAAAATAAGTGGTCAAGAAAAATATCAATATACAAAGTAACATTACTGAATAACATGAAGACAAAATATATACATAACATATGATACAATGATCTCAAAAGCAAATAGTTGTAAAAAAATAGATATATCATGGTCAAACACTAAAACAGATATAACTAGGTAGTGGTCAGGTAAGGAAAAATTAATGGGTTGATTGATGTTTAGTGGTTAAACAGCATACGGATAAACAAACTGACAAATTGACACCTGTAACAATTAACATGCAACATAACCTAAGTCATCTAAACTATCCTACAAACATATCCTTAGCGTGGTATACCCCGATCTTTTTTCCATTCATGTCATTAAGTTCGTACATTGCCATCTGCTTTCGAACTCTGTTTGAAATTTCGGCGGTATACCACTTGTCCGATTTGAAAAGTCACCTCTCTACTTCGTGTGTTATAAACCTTTGCGCTTCTTTCGTGTGCTAACCTCAGCTCCACCAATATTTTATTCCTAATCAATTGTAATCGATCCTGTTTGTCTTGAATTTCGCAATCAGCATCCTTGATGGAACCTAGTTTGCGGTATAGTTCATATGATTCAGCATGCTGCACCACAGGCATACTGAATGTGGCGAAATAAGGCGAACTTCCGATGGCTGAGTGTACCACGCTGCGGAGGGCGAATGCGGCGTCACATACATATTTATCCCAGCTTTTCTGGTTGCCCTTCACATATGAACGTATTATTTGTAGTACGAAACGGTTCACTCTTTCTGCTGCATTTCCTTGTGAGGAATATAATGCGGTTCTGATATGTTTTGTACCATACTTTTCTAGAAAGGATGAGAACGCTTCTGAAACAAACTGTTTTCCATAGTCAGGATGTACATACTCGGGCACGCCAAATATGTGGAAAACTTCTTTCTCTACAATTTTTATAACATCAGCTGAAGTAGCTCTGCGCATCGGCTTTAAAAACACAAACTTAGAGAAGTGGTCTAGACAAACAAAAACAACAGTATAACCATCAGACGTACGTGGATACGGACACATAAAGTCAACAAATAAACGTTGAAAAGGTCGCTCTGTCAAACGTTGCTTACCCATTGGTGGTCTATGGAATGTATTTTATATACGCCTGTACATCAGTCATCAAACTAGGCCAATAGTATTTTTCGCGTATCCTGACAGGGTTTTATGTATTCCACCATGGCCGGCAGATGAAGAACCGTGAGACGACTCGATCAAACCGCCACGAAGTTCAGTCGGTACCCAAAGCTTCCAGGCAGGGTCCTGCCGAACATCGATCAGCCTATTGAACTGTGTCCGTTTGTAAACGTAGCTGTCCGAGATAGTTGCCGCAATTTGTCCAAGTTATCAGTCACCGTCTTTTTGAGTTCATCGTATTCGTCAGTTTGAAGGTAAGGTGAATCCAAGCAGATGTCGAGCGTTCTATTGTTTACATCTAGTTCGTCCATGTCCACTCGTGATAAAGCATCCGACACAATATTCTACGATCCTTTGCGGTGCTGACTGTCGAAGTCGTACCCTTGCAACTTCAAGCTCCATTTCGCTAGCCGTCCAGACAAATCTTTCTGTTTCATCAGCCATTTCAAACTCGCGTGGTCAGCGATGACTGTAAAGGGTAATCCTTCGACGTAGGGTCGAAATCGTTTTATGCTTTTCACTGCCGCACAGCACTCTAATTCCGTTATGTTGTAATTTCATTGTGTCATATTCAGTTTGGCCGAAACATATGCAATTGGCCTTTTATTCCCTGCGTCATCTAACTGAAACAGTACCCCACCCACTCCATCTGTTGATGCGTCGCATTAAATAAAAAATCGTCGGGTAAAGTCTGAGTGTGTCAAAACTGGTGCTGATATCAGTCGTTGTTTCAATCATTCAAATGCTTTTCTGGCATCATCCGTCATTGTAAATTTCTTTTTGTTGTCTTTAGAGAGGCAGTCATTCCCAGAAACCGCCTGAGCTGTTTAGGTGTCCGTGGCTCTGGAAACTCTCTCACGGCCACAACCTTATCGGCATCTGTGCGAATGCATCCATTGTCTACCACGAATCCGAGATATTTGACTCTTTTAAAACAAAATTTGCTTTTAATAACCACAAATGGAACAAAAAATCAACACAACACACAAGCAAATCATCTAAATATACAAACACTGAATCTCGTAACGAGTCTACACATTCGCTGCGCAGCATTACATAATCCAAATGGCAATACCGTGAAGTGGTACAAAGGCCTGCTGGGCACTGTGAAGGCAGTCTTTTCCCTAGACTTCTTCTCTAGTGGTATTTGCCAAAAAGCATCTTTCAAATCTATGGCAGATATGTACCGCGTATTTTGAAGTCTGCTTAATATGTCATCAACATGTGGAAGAGGGTACGCATCTTTAATAGTTCGTTCATTCACCTTTCTCTACTAAGGACACTGAAGAACTCCAACTACATACTATTACTCTTCTCTATTACACCCATGTCTAGCATTCTGTCTAGTTCGCTATTACCAGTTAATAACAATATACAATTTGTTTGCATAACGGTTGTTTTCAACAGCCTAAAATAATCAAGATAGATATTGTAGTAAGCAACACTGTATTCCTTCATGTTCCTATTATCATAAGCGACACTGTATTTCTTCCGATTATCATGCACTTTAATGTCATAGTTATACATATGTACATTTATGTATATATGTATACATTATAGGCGTATGCTCGTATGTAAATAGTTCGTAAGTTTCCGTTATCTCTTGAACACGCGCTACTCGCTATATATTGCATTGCTCGTTAAGGCGTGTACATACAATTGCACGATTTAGAAAATACAGAGGTTGCGCCTTCCGCAAACCGGTATTCGCTCTCAGAAAATTTGACATAATCAGCTGTTTATGCTAGGTCGCAAAACACGGTTGGTTTTGTTTGTATGTTTGTAAGCATACAATTGTTTGTGCTTAAATTCAATGCTTAAAGTGATTTTATTTAAAGTAAAGTTATTAAATATGAAGTGCGCAGTTTTAAGTCTTTAGTCGCAAAGTCTATCAAAGATACGGGAATATAAAATTTGTAAATTAAGTTAAGATGTAGCTGCGCACTTGGTTTCAAGTTAAGCTTCTTGTGTCTCTTAATGCTGCACTGCAGTTTTTTTCAAGGCATCCAATCAAAGACAGCATATCGAAGAAATTTCCGATGAGCAGTGGCGTACACAGGCGTATATGCAATGTTATTCCACAAGGGCGCAAGTACTTCAAGCGTTTGTGAAAATTCAGCTAAGGGCGTATAAGGAGGCGCCTAAGACGTCACAAGCTCGCGAGGTTAGATGCTTCAATTAAAACTCTCGTGATCACTACGCCGCGGACTGTAGAAAACCAAAAAGGGAGAAAGGTGACTGCTAAGTGTGCGGAAGTAAAGCTCTTCGTGCTGCAGAGTATTCAGACAGGAAGAAAACAATTGGATGGATGATGACGACTATGTAAGATTTTTCAATTTTGTTTTGAACAGTAGTAAAAACTTGTATTTTTCCTTAGAATGTCTCATAGATTCCGGTAGCCCAATCAGCTTCATAAGGAAATCTGCTGTTCCTGATACATTTAATTTTAATTATTTGTCTGATGTGAATTCAATTTATTTTGGTTTAAACATATCTAAAGTTCGAACTTTTGGAAAGTTTGTGTGTTCTGTTCTATTAAAAAATAAACGATTTCATATAAATCAGTCAGTCATTTCTGTCTGCACTCCCACGTCCCCTCTTTTGCGCAAGCGCAGCACCCACACCAAAAAAAGATCTCTAGCACTCCATATTTACTTTCCCTTCTCTTCAATCATTAAAATATTTCATAGTTTCTTCCTTTTCTTTTCTTTTTATTTACACTGAATAATATACTATTTCTATATATATATACATATATAAAGTTATTCCTAATACAATTCAAGAAAAACTTAACTTGTAATTTTTCAAATTTGAGAAAGAAAATAATTAAAGAGATTGAGCGTATTTTCCTCAAACAAATTAACGCAAAAAAAATTAATATAAAATAAGCATTAACGGCTAAGTTATTTATAAAAAAAAGTAACTCCGAAAATTTTTACAGTGCATCTTTCAGTAACTCTTTATCATAGCGTATCTTACGATACTCTTGAAATCTCAATGTATATCTATCTTCGTAGTTATATGAATACCGACAGATGCCATGTGCACACATATGCATGTACATACGCACAAACTAATAAACTAAAACCCTTTTTCTTTTACGCGCTTACAAAAAAAAACAACGAAAGCAATATCAATAAATTGTCACTACGATCGTGCGGGCAAGGCCAGACCTCAAATCAGTTTCTCAGTGTGGATATAAAATGATAAGTGACAAGTTAAGAACTCTTTTGTAGAATTCGAACTAATTAAATTAAAATTCTAAATTAAGCCGTTGCTTACGTGTGAAAATTAAAAGGTAAAAATTAAGAATTTATATACAAATAAAAAATAAAAATTAAGAACTCATATATGTGTATACCACGAGCAAGGTAAAAAAAAAATATAAGCGAATTCAAACTTTCAGTGAATGTGGCTTTAACTAAAAAGATATAGCTACTATAGTAAAGTGAATAAGTGTAAAAAAGTTGTATAATACACAGCTGACGATATTATTATGTTGCGGTGTATGTGTGTGTGTGTGTTGATCGATGGTGCTACGGGCTTCGATCGAGTTGTGGCCGAGATGACCTCCTGTTCTAAACCAGGACGAGGTCCTTTTGAAAGTTTTTCTTCACTGGCGACCTGCAATATTCAAATTCGATTTCATTTTTATAGTTAGGGTATAAAAACGCTAAAGTGCTCTGTGCTAATGCATACATGCACCGAGCCATACGGCCAAATAAGGATGTATGGTATGCATACGCACAGTCCAAAAAGTTAATTTTGCAATTAAAGCTTCAGAAAAATGAAAATAAAAAGAAATATATTTATTTACCTCGAACTCCTTTAGTTCACCAGGACGTGAATCCAACAATGGATTCTGCTTAGCTTGCAGTTTTCACTTATTATACTTGTGCACTTATACACTTCGGAGAATTTTAAAATTCCCTTTTTTATTTTTTTTGCAAACGTGATTTGATTACCACCGCACTTTCACTTTTTCACCTATAACACCGAATTTATATCGATTTACTCCAACGTCATAATGACCCGTTGGCTCTCCTCCTGGGCCTTTTATAATGCACTGGCAGGCAACAAGGAACCGCTTTTTCGTCGATCAGTTATTTATTACAAAAATATTTTCGAAAGGACAGTATTCGCACACTTCCAACCACAACTGCCTTATCGATCTACTGCGTTAGCATAGTTTCACACCACGCCTTAAAGCCGGGCGTTTTCATATCCCTTCCGTCGAAAATATGTGTATACGCCAAATTATCCGGGTTCGTACATATATGTATAAGCAAATAAATTCTCACTTTATTATAAGAAACTAGCAATAATTCCCTAAATGTGAAAGATTCTAAAATAAGTGGTCAAGAAAAATATCAATATACAAAGTAACATTACTGAATAACATGAAGACAAAATATATACATAACATATGATACAATGATCTCAAAAACAAATAGTTGTAAAAAAATAGATATATCATGGTCAAACACTAAAACAGATATAACTAGGTAGTGGTCAGGTAAGGAAAAATTAATGGGTTGATTGATGTTTAGTGGTTAAACAGCATACGGATAAACAAACTGACAAATTGACACCTGTAACAATTAACATGCAACATAACCTAAGTCATCTAAACTATCCTACAAACATATCCTTAGCGTGGTATACCCCGATCTTTTTTCCATTCATGTCATTAAGTTCGTACATTGCCATCTGCTTTCGAACTCTGTTTGAAATTTCGGCGGTATACCACTTGTCCGATTTGAAAAGTCACCTCTCTACTTCGTGTGTTATAAACCTTTGCGCTTCTTTCGTGTGCTAACCTCAGCTCCACCAATATTTTATTCCTAATCAATTGTAATCGATCCTGTTTGTCTTGAATTTCGCAATCAGCATCCTTGATGGAACGTAGTTTGCGGTATAGTTCATATGATTCAGCATGCTGCACCACAGGCATACTGAATGTGGCGAAATAAGGCGAACTTCCGATGGCTGAGTGTACCACGCTGCGGAGGGCGAATGCGGCGTCACATACATATTTATCCCAGCTTTTCTGGTTGCCCTTCACATATGAACGTATTATTTGTAGTACGAAACGGTTCACTCTTTCTGCTGCATTTCCTTGTGAGGAATATAATGCGGTTCTGATATGTTTTGTACCATACTTTTCTAGAAAGGATGAGAACGCTTCTGAAACAAACTGTTTTCCATAGTCAGGATGTACATACTCGGGCACGCCAAATATGTGGAAAACTTCTTTCTCTACAATTTTTATAACATCAGCTGAAGTAGCTCTGCGCATCGGCTTTAAAAACACAAACTTAGAGAAGTGGTCTAGACAAACAAAAACAACAGTATAACCATCAGACGTACGTGGATACGGACACATAAAGTCAACAAATAAACGTTGAAAAGGTCGCTCTGTCAAACGTTGCTTACCCATTGGTGGTCTATGGAATGTATTTTATATACGCCTGTACATCAGTCATCAAACTAGGCCAATAGTATTTTTCGCGTATCCTGACAGGGTTTTATGTAATCCACCATGGCCGGCAGATGAAGAACCGTGAGACGACTCGATCAAACCGCCACGAAGTTCAGTCGGTACCCAAAGCTTCCAGGCAGGGTCCTGCCGAACATCGATCAGCCTATTGAACTGTGTCCGTTTGTAAACGTAGCTGTCCGAGATAGTTGCCGCAATTTGTCCAAGTTATCAGTCACCGTCTTTTTGAGTTCATCGTATTCGTCAGTTTGAAGGTAAGGTGAATCCAAGCAGATGTCGAGCGTTCTATTGTTTACATCTAGTTCGTCCATGTCCACTCGTGATAAAGCATCCGACACAATATTCTACGATCCTTTGCGGTGCTGACTGTCGAAGTCGTACCCTTGCAACTTCAAGCTCCATTTCGCTAGCCGTCCAGACAAATCTTTCTGTTTCATCAGCCATTTCAAACTCGCGTGGTCAGCGATGACTGTAAAGGGTAATCCTTCGACGTAGGGTCGAAATCGTTTTATGCTTTTCACTGCCGCACAGCACTCTAATTCCGTTATGTTGTAATTTCATTGTGTCATATTCAGTTTGGCCGAAACATATGCAATTGGCCTTTTATTCCCTGCGTCATCTAACTGAAACAGTACCCCACCCACTCCATCTGTTGATGCGTCGCATTAAATAAAAAATCGTCGGGTAAAGTCTGAGTGTGTCAAAACTGGTGCTGATATCAGTCGTTGTTTCAATCATTCAAATGCTTTTCTGGCATCATCCGTCATTGTAAATTTCTTTTTGTTGTCTTTAGAGAGGCAGTCATTCCCAGAAACCGCCTGAGCTGTTTAGGTGTCCGTGGCTCTGGAAACTCTCTCACGGCCACAACCTTATCGGCATCTGTGCGAATGCATCCATTGTCTACCACGAATCCGAGATATTTGACTCTTTTAAAACAAAATTTGCTTTTAATAACCACAAATGGAACAAAAAATCAACACAACACACAAGCAAATCATCTAAATATACAAACACTGAATCTCGTAACGAGTCTACACATTCGCTGCGCAGCATTACATAATCCAAATGGCAATACCGTGAAGTTGAATGTCATCAACATGTGGAAGAGGGTACGCATCTTTAATAGTTCGTTCATTCACCTTTCTCGCATCTAAACACATCCTATTCTTTGTGCCTTTAACTACTAAGGACACTGAAGAACTCCAACTACATACTATTACTCTTCTCTATTACACCCATGTCTAGCATTCTGTCTAGTTCGCTATAAATTTTTGCTTGAATTTCTGGAGATATAGGGTAAAACCTTTGTTTCACGGGCAAGTTTTCTTCTGTCACCTATATTACATGTTCATCCATATCTGTTTTTCCTAGTCCTAAAACGTCGAATGATGGGTATTGAGACTTAACTCGTTCCAATGCCATCGCTTGGTCAGGCGTACGCGTGTGTTGTACTGCATCGAACGTTACATACCAAGGTAGACTTCCTCTAGACTCTAAATTATCGGTCATATTGTCCCATAGAACTGGAAGTGTTATAACTCCTACAACGGCTGTTTCTCCCCCATTCGCAGTCCGAATATTTTGCCCTCTGATTGGCATAATAAGGGGTTTCTTTACCCTGGAGAAGGATATCCGAATTTTTTCCCAGGCAGCTTGCGCCTGCCCCTGAGTCAAGAAGGGCAAGTACTTCTTTTCCCCCTTTTTCGGTTTTTGCAAAAAATCTGTTGTCTCCTTTTAATGTCACTATGGCTGAAATTATCTTGTTATGAATTCTACGAAGTGTTTTCCTCTTTTCTCTCATTTTTTAATTTTCAAATAGTTTCTGCATTCCTTTCTATTGATTACTTCTGCGCAAAATATTCTTCTTCTTGCTTCTTCATATTCTAGCTTCATTTGATGTACACTTTTGTCACGCATTTTTCTTTTGCTTCTTTTTCATTTTCATCATGACTATTCTCTCCTACTGCTACACTATCCCTTTTCAAAATTTTTATTATTGTGCCTCCGGGAGCTGCTGCTCCTGGCGAGAATTCTCGGCAATCTCGGCCATCTCGGCCAGTTTCATGTTTCCCCTATCGGGTTTGAATACACAAAAAGACACACCACTCCCACATGAAAAACATATCATATTGTGAAAAGGGGACCTACATCTATTCTCCTTTTGAGATTCTGATGGGTTTTTCGTGAAATAATCCACAGGCATATCGCAGGAAAAACACAATATCAAATGGAACGGGGACGGACAAATCGAACAGTGGACTTTGGTACATTTGAATGGCCGGACGCATTGATTTGGATTGGCATGACTTTTGGTGGCTTATTCCGCGATTTTCCTATTTCTTCTATTGGTTCACATGGTACGCTTTCAGCTATTTCACTTACGGCTTTTGGCCTAATCCTATTTTCTTCAATTACCTTTTCGCCTCTTCTAAAAATGGATTTCAGTTCTGCAAGCGTATCAATATTGGAGGAAAAATGTCAAATTGGCTATGTATGACTTGAGGTTACCTCGGATTATGCCAACCAGCTTCTTATCAGGTATTTTTTTACGAAGCCGGAAGGTCAAGTTATGTACGTCATCGTAAAAACCGTCAAAACTTCCTTGGGGTAATTCTTTCCTTTCCATTATTTCTTTAATGACTTCATAATCTGACTCAGCGCTCCTGAAGTGGTTTAGCAACTCAGCCTTCAACTCAAAGAAACCGAAATTTGGATCGTCCGCATTATCCTCAAGTAGTTGCCAGTACCACTGTAAGGCGCTACCAGAAACCAAAACAATTGAAAAAATGATATCTCGTATTGTTCACGTAGTTTTTTAATACGAAAAAGAAATCTCTTCACTGATATTCTCTTGCCTGACCCGTCAAACTTTAATAATAATAATAATAATAATAATCCCAACGGTTTTTTTCCCTCCATACCCGCCCGACCGACGCGAGGGGCGCATCCGTATGACGCACGGATATATAAAAAAAAAAAATTTTTTTTTTTCATATACATATGCTGCGCCGAGTCATGAAAGGCAGAAGTTTGTTAAGTGTCGAGATCTAAAACTGTTCAGCTACAGAACAAATGCTCATCAGCTGATCGAGTAGTAATATATAAGTATGTTTGTATCAATTATTGAGAGCATTGAGTATAGTTTTCTTTACGTAAAAAAGTGAGTCTGAAGTATCAAAAGAACCGGAATGAGTGTTAAAATCCTGGCACAAACTACGGAGTGGCTCATTTAACTCAAAATTACTTTTACATGGCTTCAGATGTAGTGCCACTTTTCGAGGTCTACCTTTTTCCAAAGCTTTAATTCACTTCGTGAACGGGAGCGGTTGCTGCCATTCTGATGTGCTTCACCCACCTCAATATGTGCGCTTGTCGCTTCTGGAGTCGACGCCATGGTTGGTCTGCTGCTTGCCCCTCGAGTGGACGTTTCCACCTCAGTCACACGATTGCTCAGGATACATTATCGCGCATGTGACGGATCTCGTTCATACATTGCGCCAACATATCGTTTTGATGCGCCATCATCGCCATCATTCGGCTCAGCTGTTCAATGTTGGCTTCTGATGAACTTGATCCACCCCTTTGTGCAACTGAACGCAACACCTCCGCATCATTAGATGGCACCCTGCCTTCTTCTTCTTCAGACAATTTGTCAATTTTTCGAGAAAAACTTAAGCTATTGTCTGGCGTGCTAATTTCGACTTGGTTTGAAAATCTAATTGTAGGTTGGCGTGACGTGCCTTGACTCAGTGTATCAAATAATCTAGCAGCACACCGTTTTGGTGCGAGGGGAGCTGCCTTGGCGTGGTCATTGTGGAAGTGTTTGCCAAAATGTCTTCTGTCAAAAGTCTACGTAGACAAATAAAATGAATTAACCCCATTACTTTACAAGTTTATGATATAACACAGCTTTTGTCCGAGCCTGAGCTCTGGATGAGGATGTCAGTCTAACTTTTCTAACCCCCTGTTAAGCTCCTTTATAAGCTTCACATTTCCGCAGCGCGGAACCACACAAATGGTAGCTGAAATAACAAGTTTACTCAACCTACCCCTTAAATTAAAAATTGTATTGGTGACAGCGCCCACTTCAGGTACCACTTCAAGTTCGTTGGCAACTTCTGAAATGTACCCTGAAGCGGAACGTTTCACCCCCTTCCAATTTGCCAGTCTAGTACTAACCAATTTAAGTAGCCTTAAATGATGTTACTGTCTTGACCCTAATCCGTCCGAGAAGAAAAGTATTTAATAAGATAGAAAGAAAGGCGAGAGGAAGTATAAACTAGAAATTAGAGAGATATACACTGAAAAGGAAATTATGTGAAAAATAATTAGTGGGCTATTCGTTGGGCGCCATTTTTGTTGTGTACGCATAGGTTTGTGACAGGGCCGAGTTGCAAGCCGGCTTGCTTGCGGTCCCTGACTTAGCTCGTCGGTTGGGGCAAAAGGCTGTCGTTACATATTCTGAGACTGTAGTAAATGAAAACGAAAATTGTAAAGTTGAAAAAATATTAAAGAAACATATAGCGGAAACTAAAGAGAAATAAACTGTACAAATGAAAGAATCAATTAGTAGTAATGAGGTTAACTTCATTTCGTTGACAAAATTAAACCATATGCCGATAGAATAAGTTTACAAAAGTTGATAGACGAATATTTAGAAAAAGGTTTTATTAGACCCATTGAGTCAGAATATGTTTCTCCAATAGTGTGTGTTGACTAGCGAACCCTCAATTAGGTGACAGCTAAGGACAATTACCCAATACCTCTGATAGACGATTTAATAGGCTGTCAATTATCACTGATACTTACAACGTTATTGCCAGTTCCCAACCACTCGAAGTTTTATTTTGATTTACAAAAACCAAATGATTGATACTTAGTCTTCGATAAAGAAGAGCGATCAGCACAATTAAAATTAAAACCGTGTAGTTTTGATTGACTGCAGGTCAACCCAAAAAGCTTTGCTGTTTTTGCCGAACAGAGTAAAACCCCATGTTCATACTTCACCCAGAATTTCTTTCCATATGTTCATATTCCTTTATACCATTTTACATCTGACATACCTGAAGTTTAAAATGTTTTAATTGCAACATATGCTGATGATACGGCTTTACTGGCATCAAGCCAGTGTCCAATTGAATGATCCAATTTAGTTCAAAAGGAATTGAATGAGATACAGACTTGGCGAGATCGTTGGACAATGAAAGTAAATACAAGCAAATCAGTGAACGTTTTATTTATTTACATTAAATCGGAGAGATAGCCCTCCATTGCAAATTAACGGCAATAATATTACTAAATGTGACAACGTCAAATTCCTCGGCATACACTTGGATAAAAGAATAACCTGGAAATGTGACATTCAAGCTAAAAATAAACAGTTAAAAATAAAAACTGAAAAACTCTACTGGTTGCTTGGACCGGGATCACAACTATATCTCGAAATCCTAGTTTTGTTATATAAGGCTATATTGAAGCCAATATGGACTTATGGTATTCAACTCTGGGGAACCACCTCAAAGTCAAATATCGATATTTTACAAAGGTATCAATCTAAAACTCTAAGAACAATAACGAATGATCCATGGTTCATAACTAACAAAGCTATACATCAAGATCTTAAAATCCCTTTTATTAAAAATGAAATAAAAATAATAAGTACAATATATTTACGCAGGATCAGCTATCATGATAAACTCCCAGCAATAACGCTGCTAGATGAAACCAATGAAGTTATTAGACTTAAAAGACGACATGTTCTCCAAAAACTAACATATATATAAGTATATTATTGTTGACCTTATTAAAGATCAATAATACCAGTCACGTTACCATTTGATTATGTATGTTAATATAATTTGCTTATTATTTTTGGAATAGATTGCAAATAAAGAAATAATAAAACAAACAAAAAATAATAATATGTGCATATGTCCACATGCAAATACGAAAAACGGCATACGATAGTTGAATAGAGAATAAAAAAGTATGAACGCCATTATTTTTTTTTTTTGCGAAATTGCAAAAAAGTTTCCGCGCAAAACGAAATTACTTTTTTATCAGAACTGCTGAAAAAAACAAAAAAAGTTTTGTACAGTGTACACGTTTTTCTTCATAATAATAGATATTTATTTAACTAATAATCTTCCTATTATTCCAAACGCCTTTTAATGGACCTAAGGGAAGTGCCCCACCCACCCCAAACTAATTTTTCTTCAGAAAATTCTGATTCAATATAATAATAACACAGCTGTGCGCGAAATGACATGCAAATACTTATATGAATTGGTCGAATCTTTTAAATACTTCGAGAAAAATGAACGTTTTCCCTACATAAAATTTAAAGCAATACCAGCACTCAGTAATGCCCGTTGGAATTCCAGAGCTATTTTGGCACTTTTAGCCTTTATACTTATTCCTGAATATCGCTTGCAATTATATCCTATTTGTAAGTTTGTGTGCGGTGCTTGGAGCGAAATCTGGTTTTCCGATCATACTTTCAACAAAAATAATTTCGCCACACTACAGAAATCATTGGCCGGCTTCACAAAAGCAAATGAATGTTTTCTCAGACATTGGGTAAATAAACCATCAGCTATTAAGGAAGTTCAGCGAAGTAACATCTGCGCAGAGCGTGCAATTAAAATTGTGCAAGACATTTTACCATTGTGTAAATAATCACATACTTTAGACTTAAAACTTATTTCATATAACAATTGACAAAAATGTAAAAATAAAAATATTAAATAAAATTTTAAAAAAAATCTGACTTTTTTTAGAAATCCATTTTTGCGCGTTTTTGAACCGAAATCACCTAAAAAAGTGATATTCATTACTTGTACAATATTTGCCACCACGTGGTGGTATGCCAAATTTTTCGTCAACATTTGTTATATGCCTAATGCACATATGTTTGTAAATTGAAAACTGAAATTCAAAGAAGCAGAAGATAGCTTTAGTTACCTTACACTACCTATAGAGCAATTCTTAAGTTCATCGCACCTACATATATACGTTTAAATGTTTAATATAAAATAAAATGGTTTTGTAAGCTTAGAACGTAAAGTGCAAATCAGGACTTTTGTTTTGTTTTTTGCTAATGAATTATTGTGTTGTTGAATTGCATTTATGTTACTAAATATTGCTAAAACCATTGTCAGCAATTTTATATTGGTTTCTGCAGTTTAATCACTTTATGACATATTGTGGAATTGCATTAATAGTACTCAATAATGTAAAAACTATATCAGCAATTGTTTTGTATTTAAGCCAATGATTCGTTAATAAGGTTGTGAGGAATTGTAAAACAAACCAAGTGTGACGTTTATTTCTTATCGCTCTCCGTTGTAACCAAGTTCCAAGTGCTTGTGTTATAATATATAAAATTGTCCTGGTGAAACTGCCTTGACAATATAACAAAGAACTAATCTTACAATTTGCAACCAATTTCCAAGTGCATAAGTTGCATATTATCAAATTGTCCAGGTGCTACTGCCTTGACAATCCATCACTAACTGTCGACGGGCAAATAGCCTTCATTATAACCTGGATAATTTAACGACGTAATCGGTTTAGCAAACTAGATGATACCAAACATTTTGGTGACCCCGACATAATCATAGTTACAAGCGATAATCAGCTTCTTCAGATACTTCGAACACAGAGGTGTCCAAATCAACGTGTTCCTGTTGAGAATCCAAGAAACTTGCCATAACCTCCTTAACCAACTACAACAATTCTGCACCACTAACCGCTACGACTTCGACAATCAGAAGATAAAATGTTAAGATGTCATCTTTGAAGCGGCAGCTTGCTATGGACCCAACTGCAGCAAATATGAAGCTCAAGGATTACATTTTTTAATCTGGGAATGCAGTCAGGATCCCATAAGCGAAGGATATGGCATGGACTGCTATGCAAACCTAGAAAGGCTTGTCATTGAAAACTTCAAGCTGTCTTCATGTATACCAGACCAAGATGCCGAACCAGTAAAACACAAGACGCCGTCATTGCCAAAATTAACGATCGCGAAATTCAGCGCAGACTATTTGAAGTGGACCTCCGTCTTCGATCAGGTTTCGCAACTTGTGGATAGACAGCAAATCCCGACGTTAAAAGAAATTTGGTATCTTAAGGCCAATGACTTAGGAGAATCTGAAATGCTCATACATCATCTTGCAGCCACAGCAGAAAGTTATCAAACTGCTTGGAATTTGTTATTGGAATAACCTTCCGGTGCGTCCTCAGCTGTACAAATCAAGCAGCTGCGTGACATTATACAATAATGCTTACATGGATTACAAAACATTGGGGTCAACGTCACCGCATGGGACCCTAGTTTGCTGCATCTGGTAGTTAAAAAACTAGACCCATATTCTCAATCAGCAGATCAACATTTTTTTGACCTTTCTTGAAACCCACTTTCAATGAATGGACGCAATGGGTCACAAAGAAAAAGCCTCCTCCAAGGTGTGTGTTTCGGCTGCTTCATTCAATCAAAATGATAATGCATTCACATTTTGAAAAAAAATGGTAGTCATACATTGTTTCGATGGGAAGGTTTTCAAAAACTGACTCCAAACTAGCGCTTAAATCACGCACAAAGGCAGAAACTATGCGATAACTGTTTAAAGGCAGGCCACTCTTTCAAGTTCTGCAGTTCGAGGTCATGCATGAAATGTAAGAAAAACAAGTAACAAAAGCTAAATTCGGGCGAAACCGATTTTTATATACCCTCGCGATGTCGTTTTGTATGGGCGGTAACCATGATTTCATAAAAACCAAAGTTTTTTGCATTTTTCAAAATTTCCTTTATATGGAAGTTTGGCCTTCTTATAGTCCGATTTCATAAAGTTTTGACGGTGATGCTAGTGATATCAAGGACAATATGTTCAACAAATTTTATGCAGATAGCTAACATCGTTATTGAGATACCTACAACGTTTTTTTATAAGAGCTCGAGGTAACACTCATTTTTCAAAATTTCATAAAAATCAAGTTTCTTAATTAACTATCTCTCCAAATATCAAATTTTAATTAATATGTTATAATAGAATAGAATAAAGAAAAAACAACATTTTTGTACTTTTCAAAAATGTCTGTTATATGGGAGGTGGGCGAGGTTATGGTCCTATATCAAAAATTTTTATCGATGATAACATCGCTATTGTGGAAAATTTGTTCACCAAATTTTGTGACGATACCTTACACTGTTATTGAGGTACGGAAATTTTTTCCTAAGTGGGCGTGGCAACGCCCATTTTTCAAGATTTCATAATTACTAAGTTTCTTAGTTCAAAATCGCTCCAAATACCGAATTTCACTTAATTTGCTTTTTATGGAAACCGCAAAAACGGACTTTTTGCATTTTTAAAAAGTTTCTTAACCATTTTCAATACCAACCTACCCTGTCCTTAGAGCAATCTATGTACCAAATTTTTTTGAGATATCTCAGTTTTTACTCAAGTTAATGTAACCATGGACAGACAGACAGTCAGGGCTAAATCGATTCCTATTTTCATTCTGATCGTTTTAGTATATACATATAAGTCTATATCTATCTCGATTATTTTTTGCTGTTACAAACAACCGTTCTGAGAACAAAGTTATAATACCTTTGTGTACAAATACGCTCGGGTATAAAAAACATAATGAATCTTGAAAATGCTTCAAACCGAGTCCGAAGTAATGGAAATGCCTCCACAGCAAGGTAACGTCATCCGTTGCAACTGAAGTACCTATGTACAATCGTTAAACCAAAAGCTGCCTCACTCGCCTCCTCTAGCACACAAGAATCTAATTCACACGTTTTCCTAAGTACTGCGGTAGTAAAACTGATGCAATATAAGTCGAATGCTAGATTCCGGATCCCAAGTAAATTTTATCACTGAACGTCTGGTAAGGCGGCTTGGCATTTTAATGCAAACGTCAAACATTAATATCAACGGTATCGGAGCAACAAACACTTGAATACAACATCGAGTGAACGTGGTATTACAATCTCATATCAATGGCTTCTCAACACGTCTTGAAGCTTTCGTCCACCTTCGTATGATTTCACCACAGCCATCACAATTCATTAACACAAATGAATGGTCACTTCCCAAAAACTTAGTGCTAGCTGATTGGAATTTCAACCGCCCAGACAAAATAGACATCTTGCTAGGAGCAGAACATTATCATCATCTACTGGCGATTGAACAAATCAAATTGTCCTCACTTCTCCCAATGCTACAAAACATTTGGATTGATTGTTTCAGGAAAAATTAATGAAGAGAACTCGAAAAATTTATCTTGAAGTGAAGGGCAACAACAAGTCACTATCGTTGGCTGAAAAACAATGTGAAGAGCACTTTGCGCGACACCCTTCAAAAAATCACGAAAATCGTTTTGTTGTTAAAATACCATTCCACCATGTCCGAACGCCCTGGGTGACTGTCATGGAGTTGCTCTAAATAGGTTCCTGTTGAACGACGATTTAAGAAAAATTTACAACTGAGAGCGGAGTACATCAAATTCATGTAAGCGTACGAGGCAACTGGACACATGACGAATATTTCAGCAGGCTCAATTCTCGCACCAAACTACTTTATTCCTCATCATTGCGTATCAAGGCCTAAAAGTTCAACTACCAAGGTTCGCGTAGTATCTGACGCTTCAGCGAAAACATCAACAGGAATGTTCTATGCAGCACCAACAGTGCAAAGCGAGCTCATTTTAAACTGTTACGGTTTCGATTTCCAAGATTTCTTTTCACCACTGACGTTGAAATGATGTATCGACAAATTTTAATATCACCAGAAGATCGCAAGTTCCAACTCATCATTTGGAGAACGGATACCACAAAACCTATAACATACTCATATTATCAACTAAATACTGTTACATATGGAACAAGAGCGACTCCGTACCTTGTCACCAAATGTTTAAAACAAATTAATGTGGAAACCGCTACCCGTTGGCCTCCAAATCTCTCCAATAGAACTTTTATGTTGATGATGGCCTAGGCGAAGCTGATAGTCTAATGACTGCTGTACAGATGCAGGAACAACTCACTAAAATCATGGAAGAAAGTGGGTTTAATTTACGTAATGGTGTGCAAATCATCCGCAACTACTGCAGAATATTCCTTAAGCAGATCAGGAAGTAAATTTAGGGACAAAAGTCGACTCCATTAAAACCTTACGACTCACCTGGCTTTCGAAGGCAGACAAACTGTCAGTAAAGGTAAGCATCGAGGAAGTGAAAAAGGTTACAAAACGCACCGTAACATCTGATCTGGCAAGGCTCTTCGATATATTAGGAATCCTGTCACCAATTGTTGTCACGGCAAAAATGTTCATCCACGAGCTGTGGGAATTAAAGCTAGATTGGGATCAGGCACTACCCGATGAATTGAAGACGCTATAAATATCGCCGATGCCTCGGAAAAGGCATATGAAGCTGCAACCTTTATTCCCGCAACATTCAAAACCGGTACCACTATTTCACGATTATTAAGTGCTAAATCTCGTGTAGCGCCTCTCAAGAAACAAACAATACCACCTTGAGTTGTGTGCAACAGAATTATGAGCACAATTAGCAGCAAGAATCACGTCAGAACTTCAATTTACCAACCCAATGTGGCTTTGGACAGATTCAGAAATCGTATTGGCTTAGATAAATAAATCATAAGCACATACTACTTTCATAGAAAACCGGGTTTCAATCACGTCAGCTCAAAATAATGTCCAGCAGATATTCTGTATAGAGGAATGTCTCCAAGGGCTCTAAAAGAATGTTTAGTATCAGCTAGTTTGCTAAACCGATTATGTCGGTTAAATTATTCACCAGGATAAAATGTTGTAGATTTATTAACTGAGTGAAGGCTATTTCCCCGTGAGCCCTGCTCAACTAAGAAACAGAACAGAGTTTCAATTACCAAAAAATATGTATTTATGCTTATTTTGTTTTTCTAATGGCTAAAAACTGACCTAGCACAATCGAATCGAATTTTTTTTATAGATGAGAACAAGGGTGGAGTAAGCAACCGCTGCATGATGATATTTTATGTTTCTAATTTGCATTGGGAATTCGGCCAATACCTGGTAGTGTAGATTGTTTTGAATATCGGAGATGTTTTTGATATGATTAAAGTAAGCCTTGATGTGAAGTTTCTCAAATAATATTTCATCTGCATATACGATGTTACTAATGTTTGTGGTTGCGGTGTATGATGATTGAAGTGATGTAGAATGAGATTAATGAGCTTGAATGATGACTGATTTGTGCTTAAGCGTGCAATCTAGACTTATTTTAAGAATGCATGCATGTGTACACTCCAAAAGGTTCGCTGCTTCGGTACACGTCCCGGATCTACACCGAGAAACTCAAAATCCAATTACCCACATTTAAGAAAGGAAAACGTGCAACAAAATATGGCCAACAAGGATCCTCAGTAGGGAGCAATATTCTATACTGAAAAATGCGCGTCATCGTTGTATCGTAAGCACTGTAATAATAATTTTTAAGCGTTGAAGTGAATAAAGTGCAAATATTTATAGTTTTTAACGAAATAAGTGCCCGAAAACAAAAAAACTAAATTTGAATTGAGTTTTGTGAGAATCAAAAGTAAAAATTATAATAATAACAGTAATATCTTTAATTCAGAATTTGAAGAAGAGGAATTAAGAAAAGAGTTTTAAAAAAGACGAAAAGGATATAATTATGTGCAAATGAAAAGCAGAAATTCTAATAACAATACCTTCTTTTATTTAGAACTATAATAGCAGTAAGTTGGAATTTTTTTAAGGAATGTTATAACGAACCTCCTTAAAGGATATAATTTATCTGTATAGTAAAAAAACAGTTTTTGTTCACTTATTATTGTTTTTTTTTTTAAGGAAATCCTGAGCTTAATCCGAAATGGCTAATGCTTATATTATCCGGCCACTCGTACGTAACCCATCTGAATTATCAAACCCGAAGCCCCTTCTCCGTACAATCCGCCGAATGCAACTCCGGAGTTAAAAACACTAATAAGGGAAATAGTAAAAAGAATTTGTATTTCGCAATGAAACTCAATTTTAAATTCTATGACGAACGATTTTGCAGCGTATCTAACTTAATGGACGAAGAAATCAATATAGAAAATAGGAACAACATTGAAGAATTAGATAAGGTACCCAATGTGGTTCTTGGTCTTTAGTATAATAAATACCATCCGGAACAGAAGTACCGATTGTGCCGACAACATTACGCCAATAAATTGATAAAAGAGAATATCATAGTGTTGGCATTATGAAGATAAGAGAGATCTCGACACGCTCGAGTTACAGATAACGACTTTGGCTCAGAGCAATACAGCAACAGGAAATTTTTACTAAGCAACATCTATCTCTAATTTGAAAGAAAATTTCTTGTATGAACACAAGCATCGAATCTATGAACGTCGTTACAACCACGTGCAGGGGCAATGATTTATATACTTTATTTGGGACCTTAGAGGGGACTCAGAACTCAATATGCTAAGAATACCAGTAGAGTTGGAAAAGGATTGGTCATAAATGTTTCATATGCAATTTCCCGCAAAAGGCATCCAACCTTGCGACAACTTCCTGCATTTACTCATACACCAGTTCCAGATTCTCGATATAGATCTTATATGCAACCTATTTATTTAATTTTCCCCAAACTCTTTACAATCAAGTAAATTTGTACATATAAACATGACCGCTTTGTTTATGCATAGAAGGTATATTACTTAGAGAAGCTTTAGATGCCAACTTGAGTGAGAATTGTCAAAGTCAATCCAACCAGGACACTATGCGTTAAATAAAGTAGTAAATAACGCGTATGTATAATGATATTTTATGTTATATTTCCATACAAAGTTTACGTTATTTTCTTTAGAACGATATGCAAAATCTAACGCAAAATCCTATACGTGTGATTTTCTATTTATTTCTAATACATGTAAAACCAGATTTCGTGAAAAGAATATCTGCACTCTTTACTCTCGTTACGAATGACGGAAAAACAAGTTATATGTAATGTGTTATTTCTAACGTCGTAATATGTTAAGTTTAAAACGTTTGGCCAAATGAGAATATCTGTTATGTATAACATGTTAGAAACAATATATTAATATGTTATATTTATAACTAAAAAGCAGTTTTACATTCATTTAAAAAAAACATTTATTATTTGTAAAAGTGTTTTAAAAATAATAATTTTTTAGACGCGGCTATTATTTTTGTTTTCCCAAAACTATTTTTGTCTTAGTCAATTTCGACTTAGCTCGACCGATTTTCTAATTTGTCCAATTACACCTAAATCCTTGTAAACATATGTAAGGCAATAAAAAAGTTTTAATAAAGTCCAAATGTATTTGTTCGAGCGGGCAGGAATTAGGGGCCGTGAATTCCTCTTGAATTTCACGGCAACGGGGTTCGAAATATAGGAGGCCGATCTTCTGAAAATTCAAGATCTTTAAATTAGTCACCTGAATGCTGTTCGGCTTTCACAAATAAAAATACACAAGTTTAAATTTAAATGCACCTTGGGGCTTGCCAATTGCAAGCAGTTTATTGTTTAATAAAAAACTCTGCTGAAAATGAAATGAGGGTTAAATATACAAAATAAAGCAAGACCTTACGTGTAGCGTTGGGGAGTCTCTTCACAAAGTGAAAGAGTGCTGAATTTTCGCATAAGGCGCAACCCATCAAAACGGTTCGGGTACCAGGACTCGAGAAAAGGGACAGAAAGTAACGAGTCCCTGTTCCCGTACTATCACTGCAACATCTGAAGTTCAATTATAATAATTCACGATATCGATGACCGCGGCTGCCCTGGGTCTACGATCGCTCTCACCAATTGCGGTCTTCCTCTTGTCATTATCCGGACCGCTACCGTTGGCGTGAGGATATATAGCCCTGAAGCCCGTAATACGCTCTCGTGACTCTCTCACACCGCGGCGTGGCCGGATCTGCTGCGAATTCCGGGTTGGTGCGTGCGGTGCATGCAGTGTCTGGCTCTTCGCGGCAACAGGAGGGGCAACTGGACTGCCGATCGCATAAACGACAGGTGCGGTCTGGCTACCGGTGGCACGTTGGATGCTGGTGGTGCGGAGTCCTCCTCCATCTCATCCTCATCAGCGTCGAGCTCCAGAATCTCCTTGTCGCTCGACTTGTCCAGAGGGCGAGCGTCATACGCGTTATAGAGTCGACGACGGAGCAGTTCGGGCTCGAGAGCTGGTAAAGGTTCGTCTTCCTTTTTGTATAGGTGAAGGAGACTCTGGTGCCTTTCGCTGCATTGGTCGCAGTTTCGGGGCGACGAACAAGTTTTTGCCGTGTGGTGCGGTGACAAGCAATTGGCGCAGTGCCGATGAACGAGCACAGCACGCAGTTTCTCGGCATTCTCTCGGCTGGCTCTATCCTGCGCATCACCCGGCTGTATAGCAACGGGTGGTTCTTTGCGCATACGGGGCATTTCCTCAGGACAGACTTGTTGGTGGTTTCCGTTTTTCAAAATTTTATTGATTGTGGGCTGGAAAGAGAAGAGGAGTTAGAGATTTTGTTTAACATTGTGGTAAAATAATCAATTTCACGATTGGTCGAGTTATGTTTCCACGCGCCTTACGTAGTTCTGCGACACGTACGTGGCTGTTGGGATCTGAAAAAACTCTAACTACTCTGCCAAGTCGCCATTCATTTGGGGGTAGGTTGTCTTCCTTGATGAAGACCAGATCGTCGGAAGCTTCCACTTTCTCCGTTTCTGCAGCTCCTTCAGGTATTCTGCTTTCCACCTTAGGCAAAACGTTTGCTGGATTGCCTTTATCTTTTGCCATCGATTGACTAGAGATATCGGACTCTCTGCGATTTCGGCCTCTGAAACAGCGAGGAGGGGAGTGCCAATAAAGAAATGGCCGGGGTTAGAGGTTTCATTGACTCAGAATCCTCAGAGATGAATAAAATCGGTCTCGAGTTCGATTCGATCTTCGCCAGCAACGTAGAGCAACTTTTTACCCCTGCTTCCCACAGACCTCCTATATGAGGTGCTCCAGGGGGTATAAAATGCCAGGTGATGCCTTGATGCAGAGAAATCAGATGTGAGAATTTTACGAGTTGTCTGGAAAACTGGCAATCGTAAGGAAGAATTATGGGAAACCGCTCGTTGTAAGGAAGATTGGTTAACGCCAACCTTCCTCCCATTCTCATTACTCCGTTCCTATCGAGGAACGGATTGAGAGCGATGATTGGACTTTTCGCGTTTAGCGGCATGGAAGCGTTAATGGCCTTGCACTCCTCTGGATAGTGTCGCCTCTGTGCCAGAATAATAAGGCGACGCTTTACTTCCTTAATTTCCTCGGATGTTATTTCGTCTCTCTGGTCGCTTATCACCAACTTATGGACAGGGTGAACTCTACGATAAAATCGAAAAATTCTCGCTATCACTCTCAAAGCTGAAGAAAAGACCGAAAAACGCTCCAAAACATCTTCGTCTCTTGAGACAACTGTCGCGTGAACTCGTACATTCCTCTGCTTCTCATCTGTTTCCAGCGTGTTATTGCTTCCACTCGGTTGGGGCCAAGCTGATTGCTCTTTCGGTTACCACTTGGGTCCGCGCCACCATAATGCTCTGGTTTCTAAATCCTGTGGGGTGACGCCTCGACTTCCGAGATCTGCTGGATTATCTGCAGAATCCACGTGATTCCATCCGGGCACTCCAACAAGCTCGTCTATTTTTGAGACTCTGGTTGCCACAAAGGTTGTCCAAGAACACGCTGATTTCTTGAGCCATGAGAAAACAATCGTTGTGTCGGTCCATTTATAGATCGTTGGCTGCAAAATTTCGAGCTGTGGAAGGAAAGCATCAATTAATTCCGCTAACAGCAATGCTCCGCAGAGCTCCAATCGAGGGAAAGACACCGTTTTTACTGGGGCTACCTTTGCTTTACCGACCAGCAAATACATATGGGGTGTTGTTTGTGAAATATGTTCACGGACTCTAATATATAAAGCCGCCGCTTGTGCCTTCTCAAAGGCATCACAAAATCCGTGGAATTCTACCTCATTCCATGGCAAAAAACGGCACCATCGAGGAATTTTTATTTTCTGAATATTATCGTAGTTATCCAGAAATGATTCCCATGGCAGTAGCAAATTTCGGGGTAGACTGTCGTCCCAGTCTATTTTGTATAGTCAAATATCCTGCATTAGTATTTTGGCTACCACAACAATTGGTCCGAGCCATCCTGCTGGATCGAACAACTTTGCTACACACGATAATACCTCTCGCTTGGTGCACTCGTGCTTCACGGGATCGGCTGCACTGTGAAATGGAACATATCATGTATTGCATTCCACAGGATTCCCAACATCTTCGTCTCGCTCATGTCGTCGATTTCCAAGAAGTTCTCCTTGTAGATGTGGTTTTTTTATTAAACCTGCTAAAATTGTTTTAGAATTCGACGTCCATTTCCGTAAAGGAAAACTTGCACTCTTAAGAGCTTCGAGTAGCTCATCACGCATTTTTATTACTGTTGTGCAATCATGAGTTTCAGCCAACACATCATCCACGTACATCTTGCTTTAAAACTCTTGATGCTAGCGGATATTTCGTTTCAACATCTTCAGCGAGTTGATGTAACGTTCGTATCGCCATATAAGGAGCGCAATTTACTCCGAACGCTACGGTTTTTAGTTCAAAGTCTTGTAATTCAGCGTTCTGGGACTCTCTGAAAAGAATTCTTTGAAATGCTGTTTGATCTGGCGGAAGCAAGATTTGTCTATACATTTTTTCAATGTCTGCATTAAAGACGTATTTAAATAAACGCAACTTCAATAGAAGACAATCTAAATCTGCCTGCAAGATTGCTCCGGGGGAGAGGACGTCGTTTAAGCTTGGTTGTGGTGCTCTCTGGTTTGACCACGGCGCGATGTGGCAGGTAAAATGTCCGATTGCCTGTGTTTCCAATTGGGACCATATGGTTGAGATCGATGTACTCCTTTAAGACTCGATCATATTCTTGCTTCAACTCAGGCCTGCGCAGATAACTGGCCTCACTTCGAAGAAATTGCCGTGCAGCTCCAGTTCGAGAATAGCCAATGTTGATGCTTTCTGAGAACTCCAGTCGAAAGGGTAGCGATCCTACATACCATCCGCATTCATCCCTTACCGTCGTTCGCTCTTCGCAAAATGCATCTTCGGGGGTGATCTTCCTTTTGGGTGAAACTTCTTCCAGCTCCCAAAAACGTGTCAGTTGGGGGTAAGTCATCTGTGTGCAGTACGACACACATGACGAAAAACAGCCTGTTGTGACCGTCCGAGGAACTGGCCCTGTAAGGATCCACCCGAACACCGTATCCTGCGTCAGAAGTGATCCCAGCCCGTTTCGCTCTACTTTGTCCATGATAATGGCCGGGTATACATCCGCACCCAAGATGATATCGACCTACTGACTCCAATAGAAATTTACATCGGCTAACCTTAAAGTGGGGAGTGATCCAAGATGCACCCGGTCCAATGAAAATTTGGGGAGGTCTCCTGTCAATTGGGGTAAAACGAGGCCTCTTGCCTCCATCTTACAGGAGAACCTATGACCAGATGTGCTACTTTTCGCACATTTGCCGATACCGTGGCACTTATCCCTGTTACCTGAGTATCAGCAACTTTCGTTGGCAGCCCGATGCACTTTCGGAGCCGGTCAGTGATGAACGTACTCTTCGATCCAAAATCAAGTATAGCCCTGGCTTGGTAGGTGACTCCTAGATGGTAGATGTTGACCATGGCAGTTCCTAGCATTATATTGCAATTGCTTGCAGCATGTAGAGATTGCACGTTGCTTGTGCTTGGTCGGGCTTGTGTCGTTCTGGGTTTTGCTGATCGTGGTTGTGGGAGTCGGGGAACCTTACTTCAAGGCGACGGTTGTGGTGCAGGCGTGCTGGGCAACTGTAACGCAGGAGGTCGATGTAGAAGGGAGTGATGTCTTTGGTGACAACTCCAACAAGAGAAAGGACTCTTGCAATATTTTGCCATATGGGAATGTGCAAGGCAATTCATGCACAAGTTATGTTTTCTGGCAACAAAAATCCTTCAATACATGGGTTTGCTCGGGGCATAACCAACAGGTAGGTTGAGAAAACTGCCCATGGTGTGTCGACACTCGATTCTCATAGCTTGCAGCGGGTGGTCGACTTACGGTCGGTTTTACCGCTCTAGCACCCCAAATGTCGGAAACGGTTCCCAACGTTTGGAAAAGGCTTGTGAGAAAGCTGTCTAATTCCTCCCACTTCGGAATTTCCGCCTTCCTCACAATCCCTTGCTCCCATAGCGCAGACTGTTGTCCGGCAACCGACTCGACACCAAAAACACGAAAATTGCATCCCAGTTCTCAATGTCAAAACCGTACATTTCTAACACTGAGATGCAATTGTTGACCAATTTTTGTAAATTCTTAATATCGGTTCCGCGTTCTACTGTGACCGATGGTTAATTAAATAGGATCTTAAGCTGACTGTTGACCAGTATCCGTTTATTCTCATATCGTTCTGATAAGTTCTGCCACGCTGTGGCGAAGCCGTCATTAGTCAGAGGGGATTTCTTTACTATATCCTTTGCTTCACCCCGTGTCTTCTGATTAAAATGATACAGCTTTTTGACCGGAGTTAAGAGCGAATTGTTCACGTAAAGCGCGGAGAATAAATCCCGAAACGATGGCCACGACATGTAGTCACCGTAAAATATCTCCGTATCGCATGGAGGTATACGGATATTTGAATGTGCAGGCAGCTCAACTTCATGAATTCCGGGATTGACCGTTGAACTGCTTTGATGAGCAAAAGTGAGGCCATGCAGTCTCACCTATAAGCCCACCGCAAGTCAAGTAAGCAGTGTAACAGTCCTGGTATCGACACTTGGCCAACCTAAGAGCGGACTGATCGCTATCATTGTCGGACAAATTCTTTGAATACTTATCAAATTCCTCTTTAACTTTGAGCCACAATGTCTTAAGCTCTTCCCTCTGTATTTCCAGAGAGAATATCGAACGGCAGTTACTGGACATCGTGTTACAGCCCGACTCAAACGCAAGCAGCGCATCGCATGCGCGCGATAAATTGTTGAGTGTGGCCATGTCACGAAAAAGCTTACGAAAATTTAATTTTTTTTTAAATCTTTCGAAAAAAGCAAACAATTTGAAGATAATGTCGTAAAGACCAATCCACGAAAAAAGTTTAAAATTTTCAAACTTCGACGTTTGAAAAATATTTCGAAAAACAAGACGTTGTTAAGATTGTCTCAGTTGATCGTATCACTGAAAGAAATCCCGCTTGAGACTCGAGAAAAACTAAGTCAGAGACCAAAGCAAATTTATTTTCCTCAGTGTAACGCACCTCTGGGAAAAATCACGAAAAAAAAAACGGAAATAAAAATCCAAAAATCCAAAAAAAAGTCGAATTTATTTTCCTCAGTGTTAGGCACCACTGGGGAAAATGACGGGAAATGCTTGAAATTAAATTAAAAAAAGAAATTAAAACAAATCGAATTTATTTCCCTCAGTATTGTGAGCCACTGGGGAATACCACGAAAAAAGCCGAAAATAAAAATCCAAAATCCAAAAAAAAATTGAAGTTACTTCCCTCAGTGTTAGGCACCACTGGGGAAAATCACGGGAAATGCTCGAAATTAAACAAAAAATTCCAAAACAAATCGAATTTATTTCCCTTAGTGTTGTGAGCCATTGGGGAATACCACGGAAAAAGCCGAAATAAAAAAGGAAAATTAAAAAAAAAAGTTGAATTTATTTCCCGCAGTCTTATTCACCACTGGGGAAAATTAAATTTTTCGAAGGCCTTCCAAATAGCTCGAACGAATAAAATAAAAATATTGAAAATCGTTATTTATAAAAATTATAACGCTTCCTGCACAGTCATAATCACAGTTCAACAAAACGAGAATCCAGAAAATTAATTGGCTTGATTTCTTTCCGTGTATCGCACAACCCGAAAAAACCAATTAATTTTCTATAAAGCAAAAAAAAACCTTCTAGTGGAAACCAAAGCCACCGAATAAAAATTGCGAAATTCGTTTAATAACTTGTCCGAGGAAAGGAAACGAAAATTTCAAAAACCAGGATTCAAAAAAAATCAATTGAAGAAAAACCAACTAATTTTTGAGAACAAGCCACACCACCTTATATGGATATTCAAAAAATTCCAAAGACAAAATAAATTCAATTTACAAATTAAAAATTATTAAAATTCATTTTTTTTTTTTAAACTTTTTATATTATTTTGTATTCAATAATCCGAAATTTCGACGGGAAAATACCCGTAATGGTCTTTATTGATTAATATTTCGACGGGCAAAAGGCCCGTGATAGTCTCACACAAAATTTCTTATTTTCGCCATATACGTGTTGTATGTCAAAGGCTTACCTTGTATCACTGCTTACAGTTGTTGTTGTGGAAACGATGGGCCGTTGGTGTGGGCCTTGTTGATCGTTGGGCCGTTCGTATGGGGCTTGCTGCACGGTGGGCCGTTCGTAGGGGCCTTGCAGCAACTCGTTGGGCCGTTCGTAGTGGCCTTGCTGCAACTCGTTGGGCCGTTGGTATGGTCCTTGCTGCAAATTCGTTGGGCCGTTGGTGTGGGCCTTGCAGCAACTCGTTGGGCCGTTGGTATGGGCATTGCAGCAAATGCGGTGGGCCACTGGTGGGGGCCTTGCAGCAACTCGTTGGGCCGTTGGTGTGGGCCTTGCTGCACGTTGGGCCGTTCGTAGGGGGCCTTGCAGCAACGGTGGGACGTTGGTGTGGGCCTTGCAGCCTGACTTCGTGGCACCTAGTGCCGGCGGTCACCACTGGCTGCACCTTATCTCGAGGCACTATTTTGTTACTTTTAATTATAATTATTTAATTTATTTAATTTATTTTCTTTATTTTATTATTTTTTCTCACTTTTACTTTTCTTTTATTTTTAATTTAATTAATTCAATATTTTGTTTTGTAATTTAGCCCTTTGCGCTTTACACCGCTTCTCTAAACGCCGGGTCGCTGGCGCACATTTCGTTGCGGTTCCCGCCGGAGCGCCGCTGACGCAAAAAATTTCGCTGCTTGCGTCTAAAGGGTTCGACGCACAAATTAGCTGATGCTCACACCGGAGCGCTGGCGCGCACTCTGCTGTCTGGCGAAGCAACCCCTATTTACTTATAGATGTGCAGGTCGCCACTATGTATTAAAAATATAATAACTCGCATTCACACGTGTGAATCAATTCGCAGGTTATTTTATTTTTTTTCTTGGTTTTTTGTTTTGCCAATTTTGGCAGCTGCCAAATTGTGGATTGCAATTTGCAATCCACTCCTCGTTCACAATAAAAGATTGTGAAAAATCTTTAAGAGGGAAATTTATTTAGTTAGAGGTACTTATGTGATCACATTCGAGAAGCAAATTTTGCTTAATGAAACGAAATATTTCAACGAAAAGTCTATGCCCATGAGAACAGCTAAAATTCCGCTGAATGAGAAATATATTTTAGCGGATACAAAGAAATAATCAGCTTGCCATACTTAAAGTATCATAGTATACAAAAAAGGCAACTTATTAAAAGGCTGTATTCAGATTTAGAAAAGCGATCAACAATTGCTATTTGCAGTGTTACTATCATTGTCGTAGGCGTCGCGCTTAATTGTATATTTGGAAACTCAAACAAAGGCAAAAAAATCAGCCCGCTGAACTATTAAAAATAACAATATACAAAGCATTGGGAAGGAACGAGGACGACCACAACTTAGCGGGGGAAAGTTATCACCAGCTACTCCATGATATCAATTATGCTGAGTTTGCGGCCAGCCACTGCACAATACCATTTATGCTGAACTTGCTAAATAAACATCTGCAACGAGCAGCGCTTCTATCGTAGGTGTTTGTTTGTGCTGACGTGGCGATTAAATATCAGAACTGAGAAGCCCGTTAGCAGCGAAGCCATCATCCAGCACAGCCAGCGTAGATTAACTTTAAGTTCAGCTTCTCTTGTGAGTTCAGGTTACAAAAGGAACTCAATAAACATACTTTGTTATCACCTGTATATTTGAAAAGTATAGCTGATACAGCGTTTCCTTGCAGCTGCTTGGACTTTGAAATCGAGGTCAAGGTTTCCAAAGCAAGATGTTTGCACACTGAGAGAATGGTACACTTGCGTAACAAAGGAAAAACATGAAAGTGAAAAGGTCATACGAGTTCTGTGGCATGAAGGAGCCGCTTTTTTTACTTTATCCAATTTTGCGGCTTTAAACTCACTTTAACGGCTTTTTTAAATAAAGGAAATTAGTACACAACTCCTTCACATGTTCTCAAGCCTCGTGATATTGCAGGTCTCGGATTTGCCTTGTCCTGCAAACACGCACTTGACTCAAAACCTGTGAAGAATTCGTTAACTAATGTACTATTTATGCTTTGGGAGGAACAAAATAAGGCATTATTCATTTCGCTTTTTAATTAATATATTTAAATTTTTTTTTGTTTATCAGACAACTTATCTTCAAAAAATTAAAGATATGTGTGACGAAATTGACCCTGCCATTTAAACATATTTTCCGACCAATTACACAAGTCTGCAAAAAAAATAATTGAGAGCTGTTTTGGTTTTTTTGTGTAATTCTTATGTTTTTGGCTGTGCTAAATTCGAAAATAACTTTAATTTTGTCAGAAAACATAACTTTTTATGTAGTTGTCTATGTTAAACAAGTTATCATCTTAAAATAAAATATAAAAGATTAAACAAAATTTTTTAATTTATAATTGGGTAACAAAACTAATTTATTCATGTAAAATACATTAATTAGTAAGCACTATACAAATTTCTTTTTCTCAGTGAGACCCCTTTATGTACATTTTCGCTTTTGGGAAGCATCGGGAAGGTCTCTTTGAAGCGTCCAACAGTTGTCTGCCATCATTGAAACGCTCCACCTTCCCTGGTATCTTTTTTTCCATGAATCGTTCACCTGGCTCTTCACTCATGTCTCCTAAATTTTCTGGAAAGTAGTCGAGGTGGGAGTGAAGAAAATGTACTTTTAAACTCAACGCAACCTAAAGCTTGAAATGCTTTTAACATTCTTTTGACGATTTGTTTGTAGTTAGAATCTTTGTTATTGCCTAAAAATTACTTTATAACATCTTTAAAGGCAATCCACCCTTCTCTTTGAGGATTCGTCATGGTTGTGATGAATAGCGGATCAGCCATAAGCCGTCTAATATCTGGTCCAACGAAAACACCTTCCTTCAACTTTGCCTCCGAGAGGCGTGGAAACTTTGATATTAAGTATTTCAAGCAATTTCCATCTCTTGGAAGTGACTTTACAAATTTCTTCATCAATCCCAGCTTTATGTAAAGCGGTGGTAGAATAACTTTATGAGGAGGCACCAAAGTTTCATGCAGGACATTATTTTCGCCAACTTTAAGCTCCCTCGGAGGCCTACACTTTTTGGTCGAGTGATTTGCTCGGTCTCTACTATCGTCTAGACACAAAAAGCAAGGGAATTTGCTAAACCCAGATTGTTGTCCGAGCGCCATGCCCAAGATTTTGAAATCACCGCTCACTTGCCAACCGTTGTCTTTATATTTTAATTTGCAAAGAATCAATTCCAAGTTCTTGTAGGTTTCCTTGAGGTGTACGGAATGACCGACAGGAATGGAAGCATAGAAACCTCCGTTGTGAAGCAGAACTGCTTTAAGAAGCCTTTTTGAAGAATCTATAAAAATACGCCACTCTGCTGGGGCGTATGAGATCTTAAATGTATCCATCAAACCTTCAATATTGGTACAATGAACCAACTAGTTCTCTTGGGCAAAGTAGGAAGTAAACTGCTACTCACGATATCTAAACCAGGAGGAAGACATTGCCGGCTAAAGTAAGTTCTTGCTTTTGAGCCTTGATCCAAGCAACTCAGCAGCATTTTTGGGAAGATTGAAGTATCTTACCAAATCATTTAGCTCGCCCTCGGAAAACAATTTCGGACTGCTGTCATCTTCAAATCCGAACTTGACATGTCATCGGGTTCAGGTACAGCACCTTCTTCGTCAGAACTTGGAATCTCTTCCAAGGAAGCAAGGACCTTGGGCACTGGTATTTTGGTCCCATGAGGGAATGGACGACTAGCTGATTGCAGATGGGGGTATGAAATTGACTGCTTCTGTTTTGAATTATACCCTTTCACATTTCACGAACAAAAGTAAAACTCATCACTATGGTTCTTTTGCTCGCGCCATACCATAGGAATCGCATATCGGAAGGCTTTTTTCTTACCCTTAAACCAATTTTGAAGATCTTCAACATATCGTTTCCAGACTTTATTAGGTGTCAAAACTTTATCCTGATTCTGCAAAACAATGACGAGTTAACACGTAATTGTACCGCGCCACTTTGTACACTCTCGGAGCGCGCACGTTCAGGTTACAACGTGTTTATGTTTGTTAATGCAGCTCACGCAGGGTGTTCCTTATTTAGAAATGAACGATAGTTATGGTAAACATATAAAAAAAGTAATCAAAATATAATTATACCTATTATTAATGCCTACAAGTTAGCCCAAAAAAACCCATTTTTATAATAAAATAATCTTACGTTCTGGAATTTTTTTGAGTATTTTTTAGTTTTCCGAACACTAATTACATAGAAATCAGTTGAAAATATCCAGACAGCATTTTTGTTGCAGACCTGTGTTGTTCTTGATTCTATTGGCTGAACAATAGCAAGTTTAGAAAATTTATCAATACAAGTTAAATAATGCTTCGAGTCTGTAGAGTAAATATCAATATGAAGTATCTCACCCGGATAGGTAGGAATGGGAGTGTTGGCAATAGGATGTTTCACCGGATGTCGATTATATTTTGCATGTGAACATATTTTGCAGTTTAGAGCGACCTCCTTAGCCAATTTGACCATTTTTGGAAAAAATAGTCATTCAATATTTGTTTGACGTTTTCTTGTGAAGCTCTGTGGCCTCTATTGTGTTCAGTTACAACAATTTCTCTTTGCTCATTAGGGTCTACCACATCAATAACGAATTGTTTTGCAAATAAAAATTGTGTGGCCGGAAAGGCCTCTATCAGTTTATGTTGAATATGAGCAAGAACTGGTAGCTCGCAATGAATTGCGTTTACCACCTCTGTATTTACCGCATCCTGAAGCAATTCTAAGAGGCCACTCCTGTCCGTGATGTTAAGAATATGTCTGGTTTTCTTTCCAAACATTATTAAAATTAGCTTCGAAGGGGTTTCGGTTTCTTCAATTAGAATTTGATTCCTGTAACAATTTACGGGTTTGTCAGTGGTATCCATGGTGTCAGTTAAAGACTCTTCGCTGTGTATAGATGCACAATCCGAAGTAGCTTCTTCTTCTAAAACATTAATTGGTTGTCGGGACAAGGCATCTGCCACGAAATTTTCTTTTCCTGGTTTATAATGCAATTTTGCATAATGCTCGTCAATGAAAGCTTTCCATCATTTTATCTTTGCAATAGTGTTTTTGTATCTTTTAAAACTACGTCTTCTGACATCAAAATTTCTTTCAGCTTATTAAAAGCCAAGATTTGCTTCGAATCTAGCACAATTTCTACTCTTTTTGACACAGATGCTTTTATTTTACAATTTTCCCCTTTAAGCAAGTCTGTTAAGGCCCTAGCAATTGTAACCCATACTGGACTGTTATACGGAAACGGAGATGGGCTTACTATGCCGTCATTTAAAAGTTGCTTGATTTCTTCGTTTACGAAATTCGCTAAACCCATTGGATACGGATACAATTTCGAGTAGACCGGGTCTTGGTCTGACGTTCGAATCGTAGCCACGATATTCGTATTTTAGGGAAGCTTTTTCTTTGAGTCTGCAAATACCTCCCTTTGTTCTTTTATCATTTTCATAAATTGTTCTTTTACTTCTTGAGGATTTTTAATACATTTACATATTCACATTCCAAGAACAACACATTTTCTGTACCTAAATCGTGCGTTATTATTTCTTTTCCTAGATCTATTTGAGCATACACTTTTGTTAAAAGGTCAAGCCCTATTATACTGTCAAAAGTTTTTAGGTTTGGCAATATGAAAAAGTCGGAATCAACACCGAAAACGTTAACTTTACATTTTTCTGTTATTTTATTAAATCCGTGGATTGATTTAACTAGGAAATGAGAAGACACCAGTCTGATGCCTCTAAGCTCACCTAGTTTGTTTATATAGTTTTTCGCAGTACCTGTGTCCACTAATAGTCTGATGTGCCTCTTTGCCCTTCCAATGGTTCTACTGATCCATGGTAGAGCTGACCTTTCTCTAAAAAATTAACCTGTTCTTCTTCCTCAATGTCAGCGGTTTCAGTCTGTGCTCATTTGCTATAATTTTCTTCCTTGTCATTGACTATATGATTCACTCTTTGAAGCTTGGGACCGGTATTTCGATCCGAAAATGCAGATCTCTTAGGTTGCGTCTGGTATTGTTGTTTTACTGGGTAACTTTTAAAATTTCCATTGGTTCAACCTGATTTAACTTTTTAAGGGGATCATCAACCCGTTCGTTATTCCTATATTAATAGTGCGGATTTTTATTCATACCACTATTATTAAGTTTATTTTAAAAATTGTTCTTTTGTATACCAGCAATATTAGATTTGTGTGAGTGGCCGCTGTGGTCGAGTTGGTAGCGGTGCGTGCTATAACTCGATATGCCGGTGAGTTCGAGGTTCGAATCTCAGCAGGGCAAGCAAAATCTTAATTATAGAAAAAGTTTTTTCTAATAGCGGTCACCCCTCAGCAGGCAATGGCAAACCTCCGAGGGTATTTCTGCCATGAAAAAGCTTCTCATTAAATACATCTGCCGTTCGGAGTCGGCACAAAACTGTAGGTCCCTCCATTTGTGGTATAATATAAAGACGCACACCACAAATGGTAGGAGAAGCTCGGCCAAACACTGAGCTATATAGTGTACGCGCCAAAATTATAATATTAGATTTGTTCTCAATGTTATTTCTTTGTTCTTTATTCAGTTCTAGTTGCAAATGGTGTGGCAAATATATATCGAGCGTGGTTTGATTCTACCTCTTGTGCCAATGCAAGAGCTGATGGCAGATATTTTGGCCGGGATGCGAATAAAATGTCACAAAGTGGCTTCCTAAGCCCCAAAAACGCGGAGGGCGTCCCCTCTATACTTTTCATTTATTGTGGAAGCTAAGCTCTTATCATATGTCATAAGAGTGTTGTTTGTAAGTAGCGTTAGTTTTTTCTCCACATCAATTTTAAACGATTACTTACAATAACACAATGCAATATTCTCGTAATTCAAATTCTGTTTTAACAAAAACAATGAAAAGTTTGTAAACACAACTATACATACATGTGTATGTATTTGTATGTAAAAGTGTACATACATATAATTTATAATAACGAAAACTTATGAATATTATATTCAGTAACTTTACAATTTGTTTCATAAGCGTTATCTTAAACATCAAGCAAAACGGACGTACATACATACACCAAGATAATTGTCTGAAATAAAATGTTTTGGCATTCCATAAGATTCAAATATAGGATTTAAGTTTTTATTTAATTTTAAAATTTCAATTTATTTTGAACAGGGAAGGATGGAATTTCAGGTTGAAACAGTGGTTATTTTTGCGAAGCTAAAGAGGACTTTTGACATTTTTTTTTATTGAGCAACAAAACTGCCTATGCTATAGTTTATGCAAACCCAGTAAAAAGCATTCGTGTTCTTTTTTCACTTTTTCACGCCCGAATGTAACCAATTTATAACTTCACTTTGTAGGCTTTTGGCAACCAAAATTCTTTCAGCCAATTAAACTAACATCTACTTAACTAACTCACACACAATATCATTGTTCAGTTTACTTATATACTTTAGACTAACCGACAAACCATTTTGTATTTTGGACCACCCCTCTCCACCCAGCTTCAGTTCTTTATCCTCTGGAGTTTCTTTTTCACATAAATTTCGCTTCTTTTCCGACAAATTTATGTGAAGAATGCAACCTACCAAATTTATTTTTATAGTATTTTTTTATCAGCGTATCGTGACATTGCGTCCGCAAGGTGAGACATTTTCCTGGCACGTTCCAAGGCTTTAGTTTATATTTTTCGAACTTGAGTCTCATGTGTCGGAGTCTCATTGTAGAAATTTTACTAAATTAACTTACGTGCAACGTAATACTAGAGTAAACAAAAACAAGTATTAGACGCGCTTTTTTCGGCTAAGGCGGAAAAATTGTAAAGGAGCTGTATGTTATATATCTTCGATATTTTGGAATTCCACTGCTAATATATTTCTAATATAACTAATATTTGTGCAAAACTGCAAAGATTTAGCTGCTGATTGTTTCTCAAGTCTATTGCACTCCATAATCGCAATAAAAAAAAACTGTGCTCAAGGCATGCCTAACTAAAACAAATTATGCGCTGCTGAAAGCCGCGCTGCTTTCAGCCTTTACCAGGCGTGGGCAAATTTTTATAAAGCGCTCTCTTAGCGATACACCTCTCTGTATGCCGACTATGAATATGCTGGGATCTAGTCAGCACCCACCAAGGCACATTAAACAGGTAGTATCAGCAGAACAGCTGATTTATTTTTTTTTATTTTATGAGACGCCTAAACTGCCAAACTTTATTAACCTTTCACCCAGGCATATTGATTAATGTGCCTTGCCTTTTACTTTGTTTACATACATATTTTCAAAACAAACTGCCGTTTTTATAAGCGGTAAATTTGATATTTTGTTGGTTGACACATCAGAGGTTTCAAGCACCAACAAAATACATAGGCTTTTCTGTTCAATATGCCATGGCACCGACGAAGAAGCTATTCTCTTTCGTAGCAATACTTAGATTATTGAGTGATCGTTATCTTGCTTTTAATTTAAATTTTCTTTATTATCTTGCTCTTAAATATAATTTTCTTCTATTCTTCTATTTCAAATTAAAAATAAATATCTCTTTTGTTGTGATGTCTAAATATGTTAATGCTGCTCTTATATTAATCTTTAGTTTAACACTTTATTTAAATTACACCTTTGACTGATACCATCAGTAAAAGAAAAAGTCAAAGTACTAGTCACTGTGCGATGTTACGAGTGCTATGCAAAGAAGAAATGGACTAAAAATATGACATATCAAAGCTCAGAGCTTGTGCAGAAAAATTGATGAGTTTAGGTATAACTTTGAGAAGTCACTCATTGATTTAGTGTGCATATCGGAGAAGTGGTTTACTTCGCATATGTGCGACGAACTCTTCGCAGTCAAAGGGCACAAACTCTTTAGACATGACAGACAGGGACACGGTGGGGTAGTAGCGATCTTTTGTGAAGGAGTCATTGAAATGTTTTGTGAAGTCAAAATTAAGCGTGAACGTTTGTGTTGAATATCTGTTTGTTATTATGTCTATCATACGAAGATATTGTTATTGCCGATGATTTCAACTGCAATTTGCTAGTTACGCCGCGTTGATACTTTCATTGTAGCGCGCCTGCAGCCCAGGACATCTAAGGGCATCACCGACCTGTTATTGCTCAATCTCGTTATTGCTAGACGCAATTTGTCCATTTAAGAAGCTAGAGTCTTTTATAATGGGACAAACCAACATGTACGACTCCACTTATATAAACACATTCAAACACTTGTTCATTCAAGATGCACGCATGAAAGAAGGCTATATAAGCTTCAACATCATAATCCTGAAAGCATCTATTTAATATATTTGAGTCTCGTTCGTTATCGGAATTAACCAAACAAATCACTCCACGAACTAAGAACGGCCATGCACCACCACCCATAGATTCGAGAAAGAGCTATCAATCTGTCTTACACGCTTATGTTCGGACCTGGTAAGTTTTCCCGTGTTGAGTCAAATTAAGCCGCAGGCTCCACTCCTGGTGGTGCCCTTCCGTCAATTCCTTTAAGTTTCAGCTTTGCAACCATACTTTCCCCCGGAGCCCAAAAACTTTGGTTTCCCGGGAAGCGACTGAGAGAGCCATAGTAGTAGCTACATCCAATTGCTAGCTGGCATCGTTTATGGTTAGAACTAGGGCGGTATCTGATCGCCTTAGAACCTCTAACTTTCGTTCTTGATTAATGACTGACGTTATGAGCACTTTGGTCTTTCGCCAGTAAATACACTCACTCACTTCACCAGTAGTAATGAATATCTTATTGACATTTTTGATACAAACAACTTAAAACGAGTTTTACTATATAACCAACTAATACTCTTCACTCTTTGAAGCTTGGGACCGGTATTTCGATCCGAAAATGCAGATCTCTTAGGTTGCGTCTGGTATTGTTGTTTTACTGGGTAACTTTTAAAATTTCCTAATCTCCGAGTGGTGGAAGGATCCATGTCCATTGGTTCAACCTGATTTAACTTTTTAAGGGGATCATCAACCCGTTCGTTATTCCTATATTAATAGTGCGGATTTTTATTCATACCACTATTATTAAGTTTATTTTAAAAATTGTTCTTTTGTATACCAGCAATATTAGATTTGTTCTCAATGTTATTTCTTTGTTCTTTATTCAGTTCTAGTTGCAAATGGTGTGGCAAATATATATCGAGCGTGGTTTGATTCTACCTCTTGTGCCAATGCAAGAGCTGATGGCAGATATTTTGGCCGGGATGCGAATAAAATGTCACAAAGTGGCTTCCTAAGCCCCAAAAACGCGGAGGGCGTCCTCTCTATACTTTTCATGGAAGCTAAGCTCTTATCATATGTCATAAAAGTGTTGTTTGTAAGTAGCGTTAGTTTTTTCTCCACATCAATTTTAAACGATTACTTACAATAACACAATGCAATATTCTCGTAATTCAAATTCTGTTTTAACAAAAACAATGAAAAGTTTGTAAACACAACTATACATACATGTGTATGTATTTGTATGTAAAAGTGTACATACATATAATTTATAATAACGAAAACTTATGAATATTATATTCAGTAACTTTACAATTTGTTTCATAAGCGTTATCTTAAACATCAAGCAAAACGGACCTACATACACCAAGATTATTGTCTGAAATAAAATGTTTTGGCATTCCATAAGATTCAAATATAGGATTTAAGTTTTTATTTAATTTTAAAATTTCAATTTATTTTGAACAGGGAAGGATGGAGTTTCAGGTTGAAACAGTGGTTATTTTTGCGAAGCTAAAGAGGACTTTTGACATTTTTTTCATTGAGCAACAAAACTGCCTATGCTATTGTTTATGCAAACCCAGTAAAAAGCATTCGTGTTCTTTTTTCACTTTTTCACGCCCGAATGTTAAACATGTAACCAATTTATAACTTCACTTTGTAGGCTTTTGGCAACTAAAATTCTTTCAGCCAATTAAACTAACATCTACTTAACTAACTCACACACAATATCATTGTTCAGTTTACTTAAATACCTTAGACGAACCGACAAACCATTTTGTATTTTGGACCACCCCTCTCCACCCAGCTTCAGTTCTTTATCCTCTGGAGTTTCTTTTTCAAATAAATTTCGCTTCTTTTCCGACAAATTTATGTGAAGAATGCAACCTACCAAATTTATTTTTATAGTATCTTTTTATCAGCGTATCGTGACATTGCGTCCGCAAGGTGTAGACATTTTCCTGGCACGTTCCAAGGCTTTAGTTTATATTTTTCGAACTTGAGTCTCATGTGTCGGAGTCTCATTGTAGAAATTTTACTAAATTAACTTACGTGCAACGTAATACTAGAGTAAACAAAAACAAGTATTAGACGCGCTTTTTTCGGCTAAGGCGGAAAAATTGTAAAGGAGCTGTATGTTATATATCTTCGATATTTTGGAATTCCACTGCTAATATATTTCTAATATAACTAATATTTGTGCAAAACTGCAAAGATTTAGCTGCTGATTGTTTCTCAAGTCTATTGCACTCCATAAACGCAATAAAAAAAAACTGTGCTCAAGGCATGCCTAACTAAAACAAATTATGCGCTGCTGAAAGCCGCGCTGCTTTCAGCCTTTACCAGGCGTGGGCAAATTTTTATAAAGCGCTCTCTTAGCGATACACCTCTCTGTATGCCGACTATGAAAATGCTGAAATCTAGTCAGCACCCACCAAGGCACATTAAACAGGTAGTATCAGCAGAACAACTGATTTATTTTTTTTTATTTTATGAGACGCCTAAACTGCCAAACTTTATTAACCTTTCACCCAGGCATATTGATTAATGTGCCTTGCCTTTTACTTTGTTTACATACATATTTTCAAAACAAACTGCCGTTTTTATAAGCGGTAAATTTGATATTTTGTTGGTTGACACATCAGAGGTTTCAAGCACCAACAAAATACATAGGCTTTTCTGTTCAATATGCCATGGCACCGACGAAGAAGCTATTCTCTTTCGTAGCAATACTTAGATTATTGAGTGATCGTTATCTTGCTTTTAATTTAAATTTTCTTTATTATCTTGCTCTTAAATATAATTTTCTTCTATTCTTCTATTTCAAATTAAAAATAAATATCTCTTTTGTTGTGATGTCTAAATATGTTAATGCTGCTCTTATATTAATCTTTAGTTAAACACTTTATTTAAATTACACCTTTGACTGATACCATCAGTAAAGGAAATAGTCAAAGTACTAGTCACTGTGCGATGTTACGAGTGCTATGCAAAGAAGAAATGGACTAAAAATATGACATATCAAAGCTCAGAGCTTGTGCAGAAAAATTGATGAGTTTAGGTATAACTTTGAGAAGTCACTCATTGATTTAGTGTGCATATCGGAGAAGTGGTTTACTTCGCATATGTGCGACGAACTCTTCGCAGTCAAAGGGCACAAACTCTTTAGACATGACAGACAGGGACACGGTGGGGTAGTAGCGATCTTTTGTGAAGGAGTCATTGAAATGTTTTGTGAAGTCAAAATTAAGCGTGAACGTTTGTTATTATGTCTATCATACGAAGATATTGTTATTGCCGATGATTTCAACTGCAATTTGCTAGTTACGCCGCGTTGATACTTTCATTGTAGCGCGCCTGCAGCCCAGGACATCTAAGGGCATCACCGACCTGTTATTGCTCAATCTCGTTATTGCTAGACGCAATTTGTCCATTTAAGAAGCTAGAGTCTTTTATAATGGGACAAACCAACATGTACGACTCCACTTATATAAACACATTCAAACACTTGTTCATTCAAGATGCACTCATGAAAGAAGGATATATAAGCTTCAACATCATAATCCTGAAAGCATCTATTTAATATATTTGAGTCTCGTTCGTTATCGGAATTAACCAGACAAATCACTCAACGAACTAAGAACGGCCATGCACCACCACCCATATATTCGAGAAAGAGCTATCAATCTGTCTTACACGCTTATGTTCGGACCTGGTAAGTTTTCCCGTGTTGAGTCAAATTAAGCCCAAAAACTTTGGTTTCCCGGGAAGCGACTGAGAGAGCCATAGTAGTAGCTACATCCAATTGCTAGCTGGCATCGTTTATGGTTAGAACTAGGGCGGTATCTGATCGCCTTCGAACCTCTAACTTTCGTTCTTGATTAATGACTGACGTTATGAGCACTTTGGTCTTTCGCCAGTAAATACACTCACTCACTTCACCAGTAGTAATGAATATCTTATTGACATTTTTGATACAAACAACTTAAAACGAGTTTTACTATATAACCAACTAATACTCTTCACTCTTTGAAGCTTGGGGCCGGTATTTCGATCCGAAAATGCAGATCTCTTAGGTTGCGTCTGGTATTGTTGTTTTACTGGGTAACTTTTAAAATTTCCTAATCTCCGAGTGGTGGAAGGATCCATGTCCATTGGTTCAACCTGATTTAACTTTTTAAGGGGATCATCAACCCGTTCGTTATTCCTATATTAATAGTGCGGATTTTTATTCATACCACTATTATTAAGTTTATTTTAAAAATTGTTCTTTTGTATACCAGCAATATTAGATTTGTTCTCAATGTTATTTCTTTGTTCTTTATTCAGTTCTAGTTGCAAATGGTGTGGCAAATATATATCGAGCGTGGTTTGATTCTACCTCTTGTGCCAATGCAAGAGCTGATGGCAGATATTTTGGCCGGGATGCGAATAAAATGTCACAAAGTGGCTTCCTAAGCCCCAAAAACGCGGAGGGCGTCCTCTCTATACTTTTCATTTATTGTGGAAGCTAAGCTCTTATCATATGTCATAAGAGTGTTGTTTGTAAGTAGCGTTAGTTTTTTCTCCACATCAATTTTAAACGATTACTTACAATAACACAATGCAATATTCTCGTAATTCAAATTCTGTTTTAACAAAAACAATGAAAAGTGTGTAAACACAACTATACATACATGTGTATGTATTTGTATGTAAAAGTGTACATACATATAATTTATAATAACGAAAACTTATGAATATTATATTCAGTAACTTTACAATTTGTTTCATAAGCGTTATCTTAAACATCAAGCAAAACGGACCTACATACACCAAGATTATTGTCTGAAATAAAATGTTTTGGCATTCCATAAGATTCAAATATAGGATTTAAGTTTTTATTTAATTTTAAAATTTCAATTTATTTTGAACAGGGAAGGATGGAATTTCAGGTTGAAACAGTGGTTATTTTTGCGAAGCTAAAGAGGACTTTTGACATTTTTTTCATTGAGCAACAAAACTGCCTATGCTATTGTTTATGCAAACCCAGTAAAAAGCATTCGTGTTCTTTTTTCACTTTTTCACGCCCGAATGTTAAACATGTAACCAATTTATAACTTCACTTTGTATGCTTTTGGCAACCAAAATTCTTTCAGCCAATTAAACTAACATCTACTTAACTAACTCACACACAATATCATTGTTCAGTTTACTTAAATACCTTAGACGAACCGACAAACCATTTTGTATTTTGGACCACCCCTCTCCACCCAGCTTCAGTTCTTTATCCTCTGGAGTTTCTTTTTCAAATAAATTTCGCTTCTTTTCCGACAAATTTATGTGAAGAATGCAACCTACCAAATTTATTTTTATAGTATTTTTTTATCAGCGTATCGTGACATTGCGTCCGCAAGGTGTAGACATTTTCCTGGCACGTTGCAAAGCTTTAGTTTATATTTTTCGAACTTGAGTCTCATGTGTCGGAGTCTCATTGTAGAAATTTTACTAAATTAACTTACGTGTAACGTAATACTAGAGTAAACAAAAACAAGTATTAGACGCGCTTTTTTCGGCTAAGGCGGAAAAATTGTAAAGGAGCTGTATGTTATATATGTATCTTCGATATTTTGGAATTCCACTGCTAATATATTTCTAATATAACTAATATTTGTGCAAAACTGCAAAGATTTAGCTGCTGATTGTTTCTCAAGTCTATTGCACTCCATAATCGCAATAAAAAAAAACTGTGCTCAAGGCATGCCTAACTAAAACAAATTATGCGCTGCTGAAAGCCGCGCTGCTTTCAGCCTTTACCAGGCGTGGGCAAATTTTTATAAAGCGCTCTCTTAGCGATACACCTCTCTGTATGCCGACTATGAATATGCTGGGATCTAGTCAGCACCCACCAAGGCACATTAAACAGGTAGTATCAGCAGAACAGCTGATTTATTTTTTTTTATTTTATGAGACGCCTAAACTGCCAAACTTTATTAACCTTTCACCCAGGCATATTGATTAATGTGCCTTGCCTTTTACTTTGTTTACATACATATTTTCAAAACAAACTGGCGTTTTTATAAGCGGTAAATTTGATATTTTGTTGGTTGACACATCAGAGGTTTCAAGCACCAACAAAATACATAGGCTTTTCTGTTCAATATGCAATGGCACCGACGAAGAAGCTATTCTCTTTCGTAGCAATACTTAGATTATTGAGTGATCGTTATCTTGCTTTTAATTTAAATTTTCTTTATTATCTTGCTCTTAAATATAATTTTCTTCTATTCTTCTATTTCAAATTAAAAATAAATATCTCTTTTGTTGTGATGTCTAAATATGTTAATGCTGCTCTTATATTAATCTTTAGTTTAACACTTTATTTAAATTACACCTTTGACTGATACCATCAGTAAAGGAAATAGTCAAAGTACTAGCCACTGTGCGATGTTACGAGTGCTATGCAAAAGAAGAAATGGACTAAAAATATGACATATCAAAGCTCAGAGCTTGTGCAGAAAAATGATGAGTTTAGGTATAACTTTGAGAAATCACTCATTGATTTAGTGTGCATATCGGAGAAGTGGTTTACTTCGCATATGTGCGACGAACTCTTCGCAGTCAAAGGGCACAAACTCTTTAGACATGACAGACAGGGACACGGTGGGGTAGTAGCGATCTTTTGTGAAGGAGTCATTGAAATGTTTTGTGAAGTCAAAATTAAGCGTGAACGTTTGTGTTGAATATCTGTTTGTTATTATGTCTATCATACGAAGATATTGTTATTGCCGATGATTTCAACTGCAATTTGCTAGTTACGCCGCGTTGATACTTTCATTGTAGCGCGCCTGCAGCCCAGGACATCTAAGGGCATCACCGACCTGTTATTGCTCAATCTCGTTATTGCTAGACGCAATTTGTCCATTTAAGAAGCTAGAGTCTTTTATAATGGGACAAACCAACATGTACGACTCCACTTATATAAACACATTCAAACACTTGTTCATTCAAGATGCACGCATGAAAGAAGGCTATATAAGCTTCAACATCATAATCCTGAAAGCATCTATTTAATATATTTGAGTCTCGTTCGTTATCGGAATTAACCAAACAAATCACTCCACGAACTAAGAACGGCCATGCACCACCACCCATAGATTCGAGAAAGAGCTATCAATCTGTCTTACACGCTTATGTTCGGACCTGGTAAGTTTTCCCGTGTTGAGTCAAATTAAGCCGCAGGCTCCACTCCTGGTGGTGCCCTTCCGTCAATTCCTTTAAGTTTCAGCTTTGCAACCATACTTTCCCCCGGAGCCCAAAAACTTTGGTTTCCCGGGAAGCGACTGAGAGAGCCATAGTAGTAGCTACATCCAATTGCTAGCTGGCATCGTTTATGGTTAGAACTAGGGCGGTATCTGATCGCCTTCGAACCTCTAACTTTCGTTCTTGATTAATGACTGACGTTATGAGCACTTTGGTCTTTCGCCAGTAAATACACTCACTCACTTCACCAGTAGTAATGAATATCTTATTGACATTTTTGATACAAACAACTTAAAACGAGTTTTACTATATAACCAACTAATACTCTTCACTCTTTGAAGCTTGGGACCGGTATTTCGATCCGAAAATGCAGATCTCTTAGGTTGCGTCTGGTATTGTTGTTTTACTGGGTAACTTTTAAAATTTCCTAATCTCCGAGTGGTGGAAGGATCCATGTCCATTGGTTCAACCTGATTTAACTTTTTAAGGGGATCATCAACCCGTTCGTTATTCCTATATTAATAGTGCGGATTTTTATTCATACCACTATTATTAAGTTTATTTTAAAAATTGTTCTTTTGTATACCAGCAATATTAGATTTGTTCTCAATGTTATTTCTTTGTTCTTTATTCAGTTCTAGTTGCAAATGGTGTGGCAAATATATATCGAGCGTGGTTTGATTCTACCTCTTGTGCCAATGCAAGAGCTGATGGCAGATATTTTGGCCGGGATGCGAATAAAATGTCACAAAGTGGCTTCCTAAGCCCCAAAAACGCGGAGGGCGTCCTCTCTATACTTTTCATTTATTGTGGAAGCTAAGCTCTTATCATATGTCATAAGAGTGTTGTTTGTAAGTAGCGTTAGTTTTTTCTCCACATCAATTTTAAACGATTACTTACAATAACACAATGCAATATTCTCGTAATTCAAATTCTGTTTTAACAAAAACAATGAAAAGTTTGTAAACACAACTATACATACATGTGTATGTATTTGTATGTAAAAGTGTACATACATATAATTTATAATAACGAAAACTTATGAATATTATATTCAGTAACTTTACAATTTGTTTCATAAGCGTTATCTTAAACATCAAGCAAAACGGACCTACATACACCAAGATTATTGTCTGAAATAAAATGTTTTGGCATTCCATAAGATTCAAATATAGGATTTAAGTTTTTATTTAATTTTAAAATTTCAATTTATTTTGAACAGGGAAGGATGGAATTTCAGGTTGAAACAGTGGTTATTTTTGCGAAGCTAAAGAGGACTTTTGACATTTTTTTCATTGAGCAACAAAACTGCCTATGCTATTGTTTATGCAAACCCAGTAAAAAGCATTCGTGTTCTTTTTTCACTTTTTCACGCCCGAATGTTAAACATGTAACCAATTTATAACTTCACTTTGTAGGCTTTTGACAACCAAAATTCTTTCAGCCAATTAAACTAACATCTACTTAACTAACTCACACACAATATCATTGTTCAGTTTACTTAAATACCTTAGACGAACCGACAAACCATTTTGTATTTTGGACCACCCCTCTCCACCCAGCTTCAGTTCTTTATCCTCTGGAGTTTCTTTTTCAAATAAATTTCGCTTCTTTTCCGACAAATTTATGTGAAGAATGCAACCTACCAAATTTATTTTTATAGTATTTTTTTATCAGCGTATCGTGACATTGCGTCCGCAAGGTGTAGACATTTTCCTGGCACGTTGCAAAGCTTTAGTTTATATTTTTCGAACTTGAGTCTCATGTGTCGGAGTCTCATTGTAGAAATTTTACTAAATTAACTTACGTGTAACGTAATACTAGAGTAAACAAAAACAAGTATTAGACGCGCTTTTTTCGGCTAAGGCGGAAAAATTGTAAAGGAGCTGTATGTTATATATGTATCTTCGATATTTTGGAATTCCACTGCTAATATATTTCTAATATAACTAATATTTGTGCAAAACTGCAAAGATTTAGCTGCTGATTGTTTCTCAAGTCTATTGCACTCCATAATCGCAATAAAAAAAACTGTGCTCACGGCATGCCTAACTAAAACAAATTATGCGCTGCTAAAAGCCGCGCTGCTTTCAGCCTTTACCAGGCGTGAGCAAATTTTTATAAAGCGCTCTCTTAGCGATACACCTCTCTGTATGCCGACTATGAATATGCTGGGATCTAGTCAGCACCCACCAAGGCACATTAAACAGGTAGTATCAGCAGAACAGCTGATTTTTTTTTTTATTTTATGAGACGCCTAAACTGCCAAACTTTATTAACCTTTCACCCAGGCATATTGATTAATGTGCGTTGCCTTTTACTTTGTTTACATACATATTTTCAAAACAAACTGGCGTTTTTATAAGCGGTAAATTTGATATTTTGTTGGTTGACACATCAGAGGTTTCAAGCACCAACAAAATACATAGGCTTTTCTGTTCAATATGCAATGGCACCGACGAAGAAGCTATTCTCTTTCGTAGCAATACTTAGATTATTGAGTGATCGTTATATTGCTTTTAATTTAAATTTTCTTTATTATCTTGCTCTTAAATATAATTTTCTTCTATTCTTCTATTTCAAATTAAAAATAAATATCTCTTTTGTTGTGATGTCTAAATATGTTAATGCTGCTCTTATATTAATCTTTAGTTTAACACTTTATTTAAATTACACCTTTGACTGATACCATCAGTAAAGTAAATAGTCAAAGTACTAGTCACTGTGCGATGTTACGAGTGCTATGCAAAGAAGAAATGGACTAAAAATATGACATATCAAAGCTCAGAGCTTGTGCAGAAAAATTGATGAGTTTAGGTATAACTTTGAGAAGTCACTCATTGATTTAGTGTGCATATCGGAGAAGTGGTTTACTTCGCATATGTGCGACGAACTCTTCGCAGTCAAAGGGCACAAACTCTTTAGACATGACAGACAGGGACACGGTGGGGTAGTAGCGATCTTTTGTGAAGGAGTCATTGAAATGTTTTGTGAAGTCAAAATTAAGCGTGAACGTTTGTGTTGAATATCTGTTTGTTATTATGTCTATTATACGAAGATATTGTTATTGCCGATGATTTCAACTGCAATTTGCTAGTTACGCCGCGTTGATACTTTCATTGTAGCGCGCCTGCAGCCCAGGACATCTAAGGGCATCACCGACCTGTTATTGCTCAATCTCGTTATTGCTAGACGCAATTTGTCCATTTAAGAAGCTAGAGTCTTTTATAATGGGACAAACCAACATGTACGACTCCACTTATATAAACACATTCAAACACTTGTTCATTCAAGATGCACTCATGAAAGAAGGATATATAAGCTTCAACATCATAATCCTGAAAGCATCTATTTAATATATTTGAGTCTCGTTCGTTATCGGAATTAACCAGACAAATCACTCCACGAACTAAGAACGGCCATGCACCACCACCCATATATTCGAGAAAGAGCTATCAATCTGTCTTACACGCTTATGTTCGGACCTGGTAAGTTTTCCCGTGTTGAGTCAAATTAAGCCCAAAAACTTTGGTTTCCCGGGAAGCGACTGAGAGAGCCATAGTAGTAGCTACATCCAATTGCTAGCTGGCATCGTTTATGGTTAGAACTAGGGCGGTATCTGATCGCTTTCGAACCTCTAACTTTCGTTCTTGATTAATGACTGACGTTATGAGCACTTTGGTCTTTCGCCAGTAAATACACTCACTCACTTCACCAGTAGTAATGAATATCTTATTGACATTTTTGATACAAACAACTTAAAACGAGTTTTACTATATAACCAACTAATACTCTTCACTCTTTGAAGCTTGGGACCGGTATTTCGATCCGAAAATGCAGATCTCTTAGGTTGCGTCTGGTATTGTTGTTTTACTGGGTAACTTTTAAAATTTCCTAATCTCCGAGTGGTGGAAGGATCCATGTCCATTGGTTCAACCTGATTTAACTTTTTAAGGGGATCATCAACCCGTTCGTTATTCCTATAATAATAGTGCGGATTTTTATTCATACCACTATTATTAAGTTTATTTTAAAAATTGTTCTTTTGTATACCAGCAATATTAGATTTGTTCTCAATGTTATTTCTTTGTTCTTTATTCAGTTCTAGTTGCAAATGGTGTGGCAAATATATATCGAGCGTGGTTTGATTCTACCTCTTGTGCCAATGCAAGAGCTGATGGCAGATATTTTGGCCGGGATGCGAATAAAATGTCACAAAGTGGCTTCCTAAGCCCCAAAAACGCGGAGGGCGTCCTCTCTATACTTTTCATTTATTGTGGAAGCTAAGCTCTTATCATATGTCATAAGAGTGTTGTTTGTAAGTAGCGTTAGTTTTTTCTCCACATCAATTGTAAACGATTACTTACAATAACACAATGCAATATTCTCGTAATTCAAATTCTGTTTTAACAAAAACAATGAAAAGTTTGTAAACACAACTATACATACATGTGTATGTATTTGTATGTAAAAGTGTACATACATATAATTTATAATAACGAAAACTTATGAATATTATATTCAGTAACTTTACAATTTGTTTCATAAGCGTTATCTTAAACATCAAGCAAAACGGACCTACATACACCAAGATTATTGTCTGAAATAAAATGTTTTGGCATTCCATAAGATTCAAATATAGGATTTAAGTTTTTATTTAATTTTAAAATTTCAATTTATTTTGAACAGGGAAGGATGGAATTTCAGGTTGAAACAGTGGTTATTTTTGCGAAGCTAAAGAGGACTTTTGACATTTTTTTCATTGAGCAACAAAACTGCCTATGCTATTGTTTATGCAAACCCAGTAAAAAGCATTCGTGTTCTTTTTTCACTTTTTCACGCCCGAATGTTACACATGTAACCAATTTATAACTTCACTTTGTAGGCTTTTGACAACCAAAATTCTTTCAGCCAATTAAACTAACATCTACTTAACTAACTCACACACAATATCATTGTTCAGTTTACTTAAATACCTTAGACGAACCGACAAACCATTTTGTATTTTGGACCACCCCTCTCCACCCAGCTTCAGTTCTTTATCCTCTGGAGTTTCTTTTTCAAATAAATTTCGCTTCTTTTCCGACAAATTTATGTGAAGAATGCAACCTACCAAATTTATTTTTATAGTATTTTTTTATCAGCGTATCGTGACATTGCGTCCGCAAGGTGTAGACATTTTCCTGGCACGTTGCAAAGCTTTAGTTTATATTTTTCGAACTTGAGTCTCATGTGTCGGAGTCTCATTGTAGAAATTTTACTAAATTAACTTACGTGTAACGTAATACTAGAGTAAACAAAAACAAGTATTAGACGCGCTTTTTTCGGCTAAGGCGGAAAAATTGTAAAGGAGCTGTATGTTATATATGTATCTTCGATATTTTGGAATTCCACTGCTAATATATTTCTAATATAACTAATATTTGTGCAAAACTGCAAAGATTTAGCTGCTGATTGTTTCTCAAGTCTATTGCACTCCATAATCGCAATAAAAAAAAACTGTGCTCAAGGCATGCCTAACTAAAACAAATTATGCGCTGCTAAAAGCCGCGCTGCTTTCAGCCTTTACCAGGCGTGGGCAAATTTTTATAAAGCGCTCTCTTAGCGATACACCTCTCTGTATGCCGACTATGAATATGCTGGGATCTAGTCAGCACCCACCAAGGCACATTAAACAGGTAGTATCAGCAGAACAGCTGATTTTTTTTTTTATTTTATGAGACGCCTAAACTGCCAAACTTTATTAACCTTTCACCCAGGCATATTGATTAATGTGCCTTGCCTTTTACTTTGTTTACATACATATTTTCAAAACAAACTGGCGTTTTTATAAGCGGTAAATTTGATATTTTGTTGGTTGACACATCAGAGGTTTCAAGCACCAACAAAATACATAGGCTTTTCTGTTCAATATGCAATGGCACCGACGAAGAAGCTATTCTCTTTCGTAGCAATACTTAGATTATTGAGTGATCGTTATATTGCTTTTAATTTAAATTTTCTTTATTATCTTGCTCTTAAATATAATTTTCTTCTATTCTTCTATTTCAAATTAAAAATAAATATCTCTTTTGTTGTGATGTCTAAATATGTTAATGCTGCTCTTATATTAATCTTTAGTTTAACACTTTATTTAAATTACACCTTTGACTGATACCATCAGTAAAGTAAATAGTCAAAGTACTAGTCACTGTGCGATGTTACGAGTGCTATGCAAAGAAGAAATGGACTAAAAATATGACATATCAAAGCTCAGAGCTTGTGCAGAAAAATTGATGAGTTTAGGTATAACTTTGAGAAGTCACTCATTGATTTAGTGTGCATATCGGAGAAGTGGTTTACTTCGCATATGTGCGACGAACTCTTCGCAGTCAAAGGGCACAAACTCTTTAGACATGACAGACAGGGACACGGTGGGGTAGTAGCGATCTTTTGTGAAGGAGTCATTGAAATGTTTTGTGAAGTCAAAATTAAGCGTGAACGTTTGTGTTGAATATCTGTTTGTTATTATGTCTATCATACGAAGATATTGTTATTGCCGATGATTTCAACTGCAATTTGCTAGTTACGCCGCGTTGATACTTTCATTGTAGCGCGCCTGCAGCCCAGGACATCTAAGGGCATCACCGACCTGTTATTGCTCAATCTCGTTATTGCTAGACGCAATTTGTCCATTTAAGAAGCTAGAGTCTTTTATAATGGGACAAACCAACATGTACGACTCCACTTATATAAACACATTCAAACACTTGTTCATTCAAGATGCACTCATGAAAGAAGGATATATAAGCTTCAACATCATAATCCTGAAAGCATCTATTTAATATATTTGAGTCTCGTTCGTTATCGGAATTAACCAGACAAATCACTCCACGAACTAAGAACAGCCATGCACCACCACCCATATATTCGAGAAAGAGCTATCAATCTGTCTTACACGCTTATGTTCGGACCTGGTAAGTTTTCCCGTGTTGAGTCAAATTAAGCCGCAGGCTCCACTCCTGGTGGTGCCCTTCCGTCAGTTCCTTTAAGTTTCAGTTTTGCAACCATACTTTCCCCCGGAGCCCAAAAACTTTGGTTTCCCGGGAAGCGACTGAGAGAGCCATAGTAGTAGCTACATCCAATTGCTAGCTGGCATCGTTCTTGATTAATGACTGACGTTATGAGCACTTTGGTCTTTCGCCAGTAAATACACTCACTCACTTCACCAGTAGTAATGAATATCTTATTGACATTTTTAATACAAACAACTTAAAACGAGTTTTACTATATAACCAACTAATAATGCTTTCTTTCTCCGGACATGACTTAATTTTCTAGACGTTCGAGTTCCCTGTAGCAATTTGTGATGACTTACAATACTTTAGCTTTAGAGATTTTAAAACCACTGAATATGTTAAACATGTTGATATCTACTGATGACAAATGTAATTTTTGTAGACGAATTGAATTAAACTGTTTGACATGCATATTCCCGTAGAAACAAAAATTAGGCGACATTATGGCAACAATTAGTTTAATTCGGAAATTAAAAACGCTCTAGAAAAATGGAATAAAATGTATGACCGTTGGAAAATATATAAAACGAATGCTTTTCGCAAATAGTTTTTAGTTTTGCACAATACGTTTTCCCAAAATGTTTCAAAACGAAGAAGTCCCAAGTTCTTATTATTTCTATAAAGCTTCTTGACACTTTGACCTTTCCAAAAATCTCGCTTGGTGGCATCGATATCAACTATGTGCATAATTTTCAATTGAACGTTAACTTAAGATAGCCATATATATGGTATCTTATGCCCTCACTATTGTTTAACTGCTTAATGTTCTGCTTAACAATATAACTCGTTATGCGTTTGGAATCAGGACAAGATACCACGTTTCCCATCTTGTTGAGTCTATCTATTCCATGTCCTTGGATAAGCTATTTCAATATAGATCCAGTACTTTTACATAAAATCTACCACTGGAATAGCTGTACAAAACAATGGTGTCGAAAAGGCTGTTCCTGATGCACGTAACTCGACTTTGGAATTATTTTCCCCAAAGATTAATATTTATAAGTAATATGAGCACATTTAGATGCGAGCTTCAGAGATATATTGGTATTAGTTCAGATAATACTAATACATAAGTAAGTTTTTAAATTATACTCGATTCTTTTTCTCCAGTCATATTCATAGTTTTAAGAATATCGATATATATAAATGTTATGTTGGAGTGTGTACGCTTCAAAAACTCAAAATGTTCGAAACCGATTGAGCTAAAATTTTAGCATGATATATAATCCGCATCAATGATTGTTTTTATTTATTTTTGGCAACAGTCACATATCCGCGATCGCGATCAGCTGTGTACCAGTGACCGCGCCATCTGCCGGAAGCAAGAATGAAGCGTGCAACACTGCACATCCAAACTAAATTCGCGCATTATTCGCAATTATATTAACCGCTTGCTTTCCTTTATCTCCCACAGAGTCGATCGAATATGGCTGAGGATATTTTGCATAGAGTACGCCTTGAAAATGCCAATATGACTGTGGAATTTACAGAAGGCATTTACAACGACGAATTGATAAATATTGAAGGCAAGTGCTTAGCAATTGCATATAAAGTTCTTAGTCAATTAGTAATGCCAGCACCAACCCGAGCTGCGACTGCTTCATTTTATGTGGATTTACGCCGTAAACAGAGTTACAACATTGATGATCTGCAGACATACATATGTCCTATCAAACATTCCCAAATTAACGCGTGAACAGAAAGGCATTTACGATCGCATAATGCAATTGATGAATGTCGGAAATGGGGGGATCTTCTTGTTGGATGCGCCAGGAGGAACTGGGAAAACATTCTTCATTAGACTGATTCTGGCAAACGGTTTGATCAAAAAATTACATAGCCTTAGCTCCCGGGTCGTCTGTAATAGCTGCGATATTGTTACCAGGTGGAAGAACTGCGGATTTAGCTCTAAAGTTGCCATTAAACATGCAAATCATGGATACTCCCACGTACAATATTTCCAAGCATCCGGTATGGGAAATGTATTACAAAAATGTAAACTCATTGTATGGGATGAATGACCCGATGGCACATAAAAAATCGCTGAAAGCTCTTGATCGATCGTTCCGAGATTTGTGTGGAAACGTTTAACCATTCGGGAATGCTTTGATATTGCTCGCAGGAGATTTTAGGCTTTGTTTTGACTATGCGAATTCAGTTGCAGAATGACAGTTACTGGACATTGGAAACGGACAGTTGTCAGTCGATGAGACGTCTCGATGAATATCATTTCCCGATAATGTTTGTAATTTAGTAACATCGAAATAAGAACTGGTCAAAAAAGTATTTCGTGATATTCATATTAGTCATAGAAACCTCGATTGGCTCAGTGAAAGAGCTATCCTTGCCGAAAAGAATAAAGATGTCTATCAACTTAATAATGTTATTCAATCCAATTATCCTCTTGCGGAATATTAATCAGCCAAAACTCTGCAACTGCACGCGACTTGCAGTTAAGAAATTAATGAATAACGTTGTAGAAGCAACGATTTTAATTTAAAAGATTGCAATTTCCAATTCGATCACAATGTTGTGACTAGCACTAATAATAATAAAGATTACACTCGGTGTGTTAGGATTGAAATAAATACAAATACATATACAAAACGAGTTTGGTGCAAAATGTATTATCTAATCAATCGGTTGTATGGGAGCTATATTTTATATTTCTCTGACCCTTATGATTATCACTGCTTATGTATTGCTAACCATAACTTATATTTGTGCAAAATTGCAAGCCTTTAGCTTATTAAATGAAAGACTATTGTGCAGAATATCTAAACAATCGGTTGTATGGGAGCTATATGGTATGTTATATATTTCTGATCCTTATAATTTCCACTGCTAATATAATCATAAATATGACTGATATTTGTGCGAAATTTCAGTATGTAGCTACTTAACTTAAGGCTCGCATATACGTTATAGTCATCCGATTATACCTCACTGCCGACTTTCATCGAAATATATTTAAAATTGATGGACTAGCTTGCGTTCAAACAGGCGGATATGGCTTAATCGACTCAGTTTATTAATATTGTTATTATATATTAGAAAAGTAGAGGTGATCCCCTACTTTATATAGAAGTGGAGCACTAGTGAAACAACACCTTCAGCTCGCTTATTAAGAAAGTTCTTAATAAACAACGTAGATACTAGTCGACTCAGTTTAAAATCCTGGTCAGTTAGGTATAACTTTTGATGGGTCCATCTTTTTTCCATCTTGTATTTACAAAAATCGACTAAACTTAATATACCATTTCCATCAAAGGTATAAAAATTAACAGTCTTCGACTATCACTCGTTCACTCGTGCTGACCGCGTTTTTTTTTGTGTGTTCTTTTACACCTTTTTAGCAATCACAAACTGCTATTGGATATTTTGTCTATTTTTTACATAAAAAAAGCTAAGCTTTGTTGTAGAAAAATCTAATGGTGTTTTCTTTTCTCGGAATTATGTTGCTCCATTAGTTTTTCTCATCCCTTTCAAGGTGTTGCGTGTCCATTTCTTTCTTTATAGGACTATAGTCAATCAAAGTAGCAACAATTTTTACAAATATAATATTTGTATACGTCTCTTCAAGAAAAGAAAACACCATAACATTTTAAAGTGATACATCCAAAATGTTTGACATGGCTCCAGGGTCTCCCATTGTAGGAGCTAATCGGTTTGCGCTGCTCTTCGATAGCATCACTATTGACAAAGAAAAACAAATCCAAACACAAAAAGAAGTTCCTATTTATTTGTATGCTGGGTAATGAGCTTATTCAGCCATTCTAAATATAAACCAAAAACAAGTAAGAAAAGCTTAATTCGGGTGAGCCCGATTTTTATATACCCTCGCGATGTATTTTTGTATGGGCGGTGCCAAAAATTTCATAATAACGCTGTTTCTTTGTTTCAAATCGCTGCTAGTAGAGATAGACCACGTCAAGTGAGCCCAGAAATTTCAACTACATCACCGATTTTGAAAATAAAAATATGATTGCATAGAGGCAATGACGCATAATTCATGATATAAATATTTCATTACAGTTCCACGTTTTGTCTATCTTATGGACTATTAAACTTTTATGCACGAAACATTTTTAAAATTATTTTCTCAAAAAGAACTGCAGATAATTGAATAAAATTTTGCATACTTACGAAACGATGTTCACTTTGTCGAAAGTGAATATATTTACCGTAAGATTGTTTAAACAACAGTATTTTTTTATTTTATTTTTAAATGAGCTAAATGCCAATTTTTGTTGGAAAAATTAGAGAAAAATCAACAACACCAAAGCGGTAGCAGTTATAGTACTATTTCGGAAATCACCACATTTCCTCATCAGATTTCTTTCTTCACGGCTTCCGCGGGAGTCGAACAGGTTGAGCTTAGCATACGCTGTGTGAGGTGTTGTTATTTTCTCCTTTGCCCTTACAACTCACTACAATCAAGTGCGACTGTTCCGCCGCTTTTTCAACTTGACTGTGTAGTTGTTGTTTGTACAAATTTTGTATATTTATATTTGTTTGTTAGGCAGGCTCAACCTTATAGTTAATTTTTGTTATTTTTTGACCTGTTTAATTTCATTATTTTATTTTTAAATGAGTTGAAGGCCAATTTTTTTGGAAAAATAAATATTTTTTATAATTTTTTTTATAAACAATCGAAGTGTTTTTGCATTATTCACGCTGAAATGCAATGTCATAAAAACGTTCCTCTTCAATAACACAGGTCTGCAACAAAAATGCTGTCTGGATATTTCCAACTGATTTCTATGTATTTAGGTGTTCTGAAAACTAAAAAACTACTCGAAAAATTCCAGAACGTAAGGTTATTTTACAAAACGCAAAATTTTATTATAAAAAAGGGGTCTTTATCTTGGGCATGGCGCTCGGACAACAATCTGGGTTTACCAAATTCCTTTGCTTTTTGTGTCTAGATGATAGTAGGGACCGAAAAAATAACTCGACCAAAAAGTGTTGGCCTCCGAGGGAGCTAAAAGTTGGCGAAAATAATGTCCTGCATGAAACTTTGGTGCCTCCTCATAAAGTTCTTCTACCGCCGCTTTACATAAAGCTGGGATTGATGAAACAATTTGTAATGTCACTTCGAAGAGATGGAAATTGCTTCAAGTACTTCATATCAAGCGAAAATGTACAAAAACGAGTCTCACTGAGAAAAAGAAATGTGTTTAGTGCTTACTAATTAATGTATTTTACATAAATAAATTAGTTTTGTTACGCAATTATAAATTAAAAAATTTTTTTTTAGTCTTTTATATTTTATTTCAAGGTGATAACTTGTTAAAATATGAGTAAAGTTATTTTCGGATTTAGCACACTTAACAACATAAAAATTACACAAGAAACCAAAACAGCTCTCAACTTTTTTTTTTTGCAGACTTGTGTAATCTGTGAACAAAATTTGCTTCCCTAATTTCAATTCAGAGATATCGACTTTTGAGTCACGCGGCGCTCTCTAAATGTCGCGTATGCACGCTTGGACGTTGCCTGCGCGAACTTACCGGCCGCGCGGACTTAGGCAACGAACGCGTTCAAACTTGCATAAACAAAATGTCACCCAAAATTTGGCGAAAAAACCGTAACAGAAATCATTACGGAAACTATTGATTAGAAAAACACAAAGGAAAATGCTGAATCGACTAAAAACGTAGGAAAAAGCATTTCGAAAACAGAATTCGTAAAAAATATAAAAATCGCCTTGCGTGAAAAACAGAGTACAAAATATACTGACAACTGTTCCAGATAATTGGTCTATACCAAGGCAGTTTTAACATGTAACCTCGGTAAAGTTTATAATTCGAATTTTTTCATTTAATTGTCAAACTTTGTTTTCATTTGATAAAAGCAAAAATTTTGCTTACATCTGATTTGAGCTTTAAGTGAAAAATTATTTTGAGCAGTTTTCTCATGAAATGAATTAATATCTTGTATACTTGTGTTATTTACTTTGTGCCCAATTAGAACAGAATTGGGAAAGTGCGTTATCTGCAAAGACGGCTCATAAAAGGCGAAGTTTTTTCTTAAAAGTGCCGCAAGAGCCACACCGAAGGATTTTTAGGAAGAGAGCTTGTGGCAACACGTTCACGGAAACAATGTGGTGTCCACGGACTATTTCGCGAGCTGTGATTTGGTTGCTGATGCAAAACGCGTACACTTGATGCCCAACTTTATCTCAAGGCTCAAACATTAAGTTCTGAAATAAAAATGTACATTTTGTATTTATTTATTTTTGGTAAATTGAATTTGTGATTTGTCAACTTTTGTTTTCAATAGACTGATTTGATCAAGGCGAATTCATAAAAAGTGGTGTTAATCAATCAGCTGATTGGTGATTGGTTGTGAAAATCAATGGGCATCGGTGACCAACGGATGTACGGAATTTCTCACATTCTCACCGATGTAAAATTGAATTGGACATAATGGAAAGGACACAGAATGTCTGGTATTAATAATAAGTTAAATAATCTTTATTTGATAAATTAAAAAATAATACAATTGCAATTGTAGATTACTTTGATTCAATATAAATGCTGTTGATATGAAGTTTGAGTGAGTAAGACGTTCTTTTTTATAAGTTACGTTAGCCAATAGAGCATTTTTCAAGCGAAGGAAATTATAACATGGCTTACGTTTTGCTTATGTTAAACATTAGGGTGGTCGGAAAAATGACGACAAGCCTAAACAAGTTGCATATAATCAATTGTTCCTTTTAACTACAAGTAATTTAAAGACATGGTTCACTATAATATACTGTGGTTCACCTGATATACTGTTAAGTGTATACATTAAAAAATTTAAACATAATGTGCCTCATTTCGTAACGTCCCAATCTTACATTTTCAAAACGTGTTAACCCCCAATATTATATATCGCTTGAACTATGACGGCGCACAGTGGTGCCGCTTCATACAAGCCGCGGCAAAAAATAGAAGGAATCGAGGTAGGGCTTTGAAATTTGGCACACATCTCATATTGCCAAATTAGATGAAAAAAAATTGTTTGTTAAAATCCGCCCACAAGCACGCCCACCTCCCATATAACATAACCAATAAATATTCAAAAATGATCATATATTATTAATTATTTATTCAACAAGTAATTTTTTAACATCATCGGGCAATTCTAAAGTTTTATTTTTGAGATTTGTTCTGAAACCATTAATAAAAAGATCCGATGAAGCTAAAAGCAAGTGCATTACATCTTGATTTGTAGAAATTCTGTCGCATTTTCTAGAATGATTAGGCCTATATTTCTTGTAATCTTTATTGCGAGCTTCTTGAGCCTCCTCTGATAGCATGCTCAATGCAAAATAGAGGATGAAACAATTTTACTTCCATGCATTAAGTAAGCATATAGTAAAATTCATAAAGACTGACATACATATAACCTCGCAGTTTTCATGCAATAAATTTCAAATTTTTGAGGATCTATTGCTGCTTGACTATTGATTGTATTTAATATTATTTTAAATCTATGTATCAGGTTTTCGTCAACGCCAACAATATCGGCAGTTTTAGCAGGATCCTCAAAAAATCTTCGTGAGGTATTCCCATCATTTGTCGTACCCAGTCCCTGCTTCACCACATCAACATTTATTCCCAAGGATGACTTCAAATCTGCTTGAATACGTGCTTTTTCATCTGCCTTCAGTTTTTTGGTACGATCGTCGGTTCTCCATTTGCGAAAATGTTTGTTGTAAGCAATATGCAGAATACACTCCATAAACTTAATTCTTGCATGCAAGGGAGAAATTCCAAATCTTAGGGAACCTTCGTTTACTGTTCTCCTCAATATACCATCTAAATCATTCATTTCCTTTGGTTTTGCTTTACATATGAAACATACACTCATTTCTGAGGTTGCAGTTACGGTATTAACAACTTTACCATCAATCATTGTAAGAGCAAGACAATGACTTATTTCGAAAGTTCGGTTTGAAATAATTACTACACTGTTATTTAAATTACGAATTTCGTTTTCAACACGGTTAACTTCCTCAGTAATAACATTGTATAAATGTTTGACAACCAGCTATCATTTTGATTTAAAAATAATTGTTTGGTACGACTTGACTTTTGCCATTTTTGTTTAAAACGCCGGATAAAAGTTTTGTTGATAAATTTTTTAAACACTTCTAAATCATTGCTTGATAAATCACTATAATTTGTTGATATGATTTCTAAGAGTAAATTTTCATCATTATTGCAGTCAATATAAATTTCTGCAATATCACAATATTTTATTTCTTTTGCCATTTAAAAATTTCGTTTTTTGTTAATTTTTTTTCACCCGTTTGCACTTCTCTCGGTATCACTTTTGACAAGTAATTAGTTCAAGTAATATAAGAACAATATAATGCATCTAAACTAGTATTTTGTTGTTGTTGTATAACGAGAGACAACTCCAAAAAATAACAACAAAGCAACAAACCGAACAATCAAAAAAACAAACAAAACAACGAAGCAGGCAAAAAAAGAAAGCAGCGAAGCAGGCAAAAAAAACAAAGCAACGAATCAAGCAAACAAACAACGCAGTTGCACATTTTCATAACTTTTGATGCGAGTTTTTAGATTAAAATGCTAATTACTCATGAATTGGCAGCTAATTGCAGCTGATTTTTTTTTCTATCGATTAAGGAGATTCTAAAGGTTATTTTGTGTAAGTGGCTAACCTGCGCGCTCCTGCGCACAATAGTTATATTCTGTTGAAGTTGTGAAATATATGATTTTTTTGGACCATGAAAAAACATCATTTTAAAAAAAATCTTGAAAAAGAAAGTATACATTTGATGATGTAAATCACATCTATAACATTGGTTTTAATAAATAAAAACTATACAATTGATATTTTATGGTTAACTTTTGAGTTTTAACCTTTGCAATATTCATCACATTTTTCTGAGTAACTTTGCGTTGATACTTTGTTGGACTTTGAAGCTCTCCCAACAAAAAACCATTGAATATATCAAGCCCAAGTATTCGGATAATGTTATTTGATTAGTTCTTAGCTTAAATTGAAAAGATGGTACAAATTTGAAATGATAAAGAAAATCCTTTTTTTCCGCACTGGCACCACTGTGCGGCGTCGGAATGCCGGTAGCCAAGCGCGTGCGTCTGGCGGCACCACGTGACTCAAAATTCGATATCTCGGAATTGAAATGAGGGAGGAAAATTATGTTCACTGATTATTGAAGGGGAACGTCTTGCATTGGCAATTTGGCATGACATTGCATTTTTCCATCGTGAAGAACGCAAAAAAAAATTCAGTTGTTTATAAAAAATTAATAAAAAAATACTGCTGTTTAAACAATCTTATGGTAAATTTATTCTCTTTTGATAAAGTGAACATCGATTCGTAAGTATGCAAAATTTCATGTATTTATCTGCAGTGCTTTTTGAGAAAATAATTTCAAAAATTATTGACCGTGATGCTAGGACAATATGTCAAGGACAATATGTTCACAGACGTTTTTTATTTCTCAAAATTTCGTAAAAATGAAGTTTCTTAATGAACTATCTCTTTAAATATCAAATTTTAATTAATATGTTCAAATAGATAAAGAAAAAACGAAATATTTTGAGGAAAATTTGTTCACCAAATTTTGAGACGATACCTTACACCATTATTGAGATACAGAAATTTTTTTATTAAGTAGGCGTGGAAACGCCCATTTTTCAAAATTTTAAAATACCTAATTTCTTAGTTGAAAATCGGTCCAAATACCAAATTTCACTCATTTTGTTTTAATAGATACCGTAGAAATGGAGTTTTTGCATTTTCCAAAACTTCGGTTATATGGAAGGTGGGCGTGGTTATGATCCCATTTCAAAAACTTTCCACAATAATATTAGCGATATCAAAGAAAATATGTCCAAAAAAATTTTGTGACGATAACTAATCATAACATTGTTCAACTGCTGTTGTATACAGAGACTTTCCAATATCATTATCCTCTTTTTCTTTATTTATTTGACATTTAAAAAACCAAACAATGAATTTCACTAAACTTGTCTGGGAGAGTTATTGCCGATATTTTGGTTTACTAAGGTCCATAAAGACAAATCTTGCGCCCACATACTTGTTGTATTACTTGTGTGAAGAATTTCACAGATTGGAAAAAGGGTACCGTCATACATATGTATGTCGATTGCTGTGCCTATGATTTGAACACAACCAAGAGATCACGTCTCAGACTGCTGCTTTGTCTTACTAACATAACAGGTATACATATCAAGAAAAAACATGTCCACCTAAGTACTTCTTCCGCCATTGCATATCAAATTAAGTTTGTTAAGGCAATAGATGGCAACATGGTTGGACTTTTATGTTTAGAAGAAAAGTTCCCCAAAATGAACTTCAGCGATTTAGAAAAACTAGCATGAAAATTATTTCAGAACGTTGCAATTATTTTGAGTACAATAACAGAGAGTTGGTTAGCGAGCAATTGTTTACATAAAAAGCACTGGGTTGCAACATGTCAATCAAAACTCACTTTTTAGACTTTTGAATTTTTTTTCTGAGAATTCGGGGGCTGAGAGCGATGAGCACGGATACAGGTTCCATCAGAACATTAAAAGCGGTGGAAGTCAAGGCAAATGAAATGAAATATGTTGGCGGATTACTGCTGGACAACCAATAGACATCAACTAGAATTTAAATTTTGAAAATCTTAGTTCAAAACTTCAAACAATGTTTTTTTTAATTTTTGGTTTAGATGGTAATTGTATTGTTTTGCAAAAAAAAAAAAGATTTTTTTAATAATGAATACTATACATACTGCGCTGCAGTTATTGTTTATTTATTTTGAATTTTCGTCAATTTATTTGAGTCTCATTAAACTCTTTCTACACTTGATACTGAGAAGTTCTGTTGCCTTAATTTCGCGTGTATAAATTTAAATTTAATCAAAAACAAAAATTTGCATATATGACACCAAGAGCCAAAGTTGTGCGCCAAGCGGTACTTACCCCGCAAAACAACTCTCTTGGTAAAGCAGAGAAAAAAATAAGCTCACCACCGTCTACTTGTATTGGTCGTATTGAGGAGCTACTGGATTTGCAGAGAAAGAGCATTGTCAAAGAGATAGCTGAACGAGTGAAAGCGTCTGAAGAGCGCGCGATCCAACGATTTGGCGAGCTGACTGCTGAGTTGGCGAATGTTAGAAAGGCAATGAAAACCATAGACGAAAGAGTGAGAAAAGCAGAAGCCTAACTTAAGCAAAGTGAACAATTGCATAAGGAAATTGTGCTGCTTAAAGCGGAGCTAAATGAATGCCAAAACCAAAGCGTGTTCACTGATCTTATTACACAGTACGACAAAATCAAATTTTCAAAACTGGCCCTGGCTCAAGCATTGAAATCGGTTCCCCCATTTTGTTTTTATAGAACTTTTGATAATAGTATTACATTAGAAGTGAACCACCACGGTCCTTTGAAGCTTAAAAATCGATTTTCTCAAAATTCCGATGTGCTACAGCAAAACGCCGAGACACGTGTTTCTTTATTTTAAGCCTATTGTCATATTCTGTTAACATTGCTCATGTGTACCAATCACTGTCGTACTGTGTTATCAATGCTCTCCCTTACATGGATGACAAAAACATTGTAGAGACTTTTGGCAGCCTATGCCAGACCCTACAACTGCCTGCGCTCCGTGTATGCACTGCCTTTCGAGTGCGAAATCAGAATTACGTCGCTGCTTCTGTGATTGTCAACTTAGCATCTTCTGTTGAGCGCTCTGTCCTTTTTAAATCTTTAGCTAGCTTTAGCAAAGAAAAAGGGCGGTCACTATCGCTTCGTGATGTTGGACTCAACTCTAATGGCAAAGTACACATACATGAGTGCCTTACGAAAAATAATCGGGAGCTAATGTGCGTCGCAATGCAGCTTAGAAGAGAAAGAAAACTTGTGGCTGCTTTCTTAATTCGAGGGTATGTGTATGTTCGCGTCCGACCTAAATGCAAAGCAGTGAAGGTACTCAACGTTGGAAACAGTATGCAGACACCTGATGAAGTATGTTAAAGGCCCGTTTACTCAATGTATGATGACTATAACTTTTAACCAATGGTTGCTTAACCATACAACATGGTGGAATGACAACTTCGTTTACACCAAAGTCTGGTTAGCTGATCTCCGGTAAGTGCGATCATTGTGAATATTTTATGAAAAAAGTTCACAAAATATGCATTGTGAATACACAAAAAGTACGCGACGGCTGATTTTTGTTTATATTTTCGAATTACATTGCATGTAATTAAAATATGAAACGCTTTATTTCGAGTTACTTTTTTAAATAAATTTTATATTATGGCGGATAAAAAAAAAAATCGGCTACCAAACTTCTCCAGCGCTGAGGAGAGTTTGCTAATACGATTAGCCGTGCACCACCACCAGCACTCTGGAAAACAAGAGGACGGATGCGTTTCCTGGGAGGAAAAGAGAAAAACCTGGGACTTAATTGATGAGGAGTTCGAGGCACAGATGGGCATTAAGAGGGGCTCCGAAGAATCTTCGGGAAATATATGAGAATATGAAGCGTAAAGCAAGGCGAAATTTGGCCGAAGAGCGGAAGGTGTTATACAGGAAGGGTGGTGGTACGTTCATGAAGTGCTCGGACTTGAACACGGACAGACTAGCTGCCCTGATGGGTGACTCTGGAACGGGGCTACCCAATGAATTTAATAGCGATGGTAAGAGTGTTTATTATTATTATTATTGGTATTGGTTTTTAGCCATTACATTTGAGGTTAATCCTGTTGAGGAGCACTTGGATGAATCCATGCTCAGTTGCTCCGAGGAACCGGTAGCAGAAGCGGCTGAGGCAGTCGAAATCGTAATAATACATTATATCTCATACATTTTGCTTAATAAAAAATAATTTTTTTAAGAGTACTGAAAATAATTGGAGCAAATGGACCCCAACCCTTCTAAAGCAGAAAAGGTGCAATTGGCAGCGAAAGGAGAGAAGAAAGGAAGAGAAAAAGTAGATACCACACAATTTTTTTGGGAAGAAGAAAACAGGAGAGCAGCTGAGAGCCATGAGTGGGCTAGGAAAAAACACTTCTTGGAAATAAAGTGTGCTAAGTAAAAACACCCTTTGGAAATGAAAGAAATGGAAATAAAACTAAAGCAAATATATTCTACCAAGACCGCATATTCATGCTTTATAAATTTCAGCCGTGCTCCCAGTTTCACATTCACTAATTTCCCTGTGGATTCGGTTTGAAATCACATGTTTGGTGCTCCCATTTTCACATTCACATACATTTTTGTGAATTGAATCCGAATGCTTGGTTGTATGAGAAATGAAAAGTAAATGACAAAAAGTGTGTCAATGTTTAATTATTTTCGATTGGAATAATTTTTAAAATATTCTTTGATGTTTTTAGGAGCCATTTATGACGTTTATATATTAGTTATTCATTGAAATATGCGTATTTTTAAGTGTTTTGCTGATGACTCCTCAAAAAAGCATACATAGTTGAATCCGAAAGGGGAATTTCAACAACCGCTGTTTGTGAATTGCCACAACGATAACCAATATCCGTGGCAGGGATGACCTAATATGCGAAGAAATTTGTGAAATTAGGAGCACACTAATTCACTTCCACAGGAAATCACATTGTGGAATTGAAATGTGTTTAGTTTCCGAACTGTCGAAAAACTTCCATATGTTAGAGCAGTAATGCCATCCTCCAATAAGAATCTTATGCGAGGAGAAAGATAGAAAAATATAAGACAAATTAGGCTATGACTAATCGGCATTTCAGCAAAAGTTTGATTTCAAAAAATTATTTCAAATTTTTTATTATGCTTATGCATGAAACATTTTTTTTTTGTATGAACATTGGGGATATTTCAGCGTCCATACTGCAAAGAAAGACCGTCGTTTATTCTTAAAAAGTAATTAATTGAATTATCTTGTTTGCGTAAGTATGATCAAAGGCCGACTTAATCATGAAATCCCATCTTCTTTAGTTTTAACGACGACTTTTGTTTGCAGTTTTATCAATATTTTATCTTACACGTTTTTATTAAAATTAACTACTAAATAAAAACAATAAAAACTGTTGAATAAAGTATTAAATAAAAAAATAATAATCAAATCGGTAAAGGAATAGTCAAGCATCAATCACTACTGCATGCTCGACTATTCCTTTACCGATTTGATTATTATTTTTTTATTTAATACTTTATTCAACAGTTTTTATTTAGTAGTTAATTTTAATAAAAACGTGTAAGATAAAATATTGATAACAAAAATGAGGAGTTTGTTTATAAGTACTGAGGACTTTGTGATTACAAAATTGAGTAGTTTGATTATTAGTGCTAAGGAGTATGTGATGAGAAAAATGAGTAGTTTGATTATTAGTGCTGAGGAGTTTGTAATAACAAAAATGAGTAGTTTGATAATTAGTGCTGACGACTTTATAATAACAAAAATGAGGAGAATGTTTGTTAGAACTGAGGACTTTGTGATGACAAAAATGAGTAGTTTGGTTGCCAGCGCTAATTACATTATAAACATAAAAATGATTAGTTATCTTGTCTGTTAGAGCAAATTAGATATATTCTTCACCTATATGAAATTTTTTTAGGTAGAAAAGAGAAATAAAATCACACCGACAAGGGGAAACTACTCAGTTTTTTCCCATGCCTTTAACAAAAATGACTACTCTGCTAAGCACTTTTGTAATTATTTATAATGATGATATGAGAACATATTTGATTATCTGCTGTCTTGTAGGGATATAACCATTTGTACGTCTCTATGAATATCAAGGTTGGTAAATGTATGCATACATATGTACACATATACGTATGTACGTATGTACGTGCATGCATACTGAAATGGACGTACTTATGTATGCATATTTCTTTCTTTATATTTTTTTATCTATCTTTAGCAATAAGTAAATTTATATGTATTGCCACGTAGTACACCTGCATATATTTGTATTATTTTTATTTAACGTAATGAAGTTCCTATAGCAATAAGTTTTTGAAATATAGAATACTGAAATTGAATTGAAATTAATAAAATTATATTGTTAAGAAATTGATACACCTATTGTTTTATATATTAAATTTATAACTAGAGTTTTATATTTAATTTAAAGGGTTCAATATAAAAAGGTTAGTACATACAAAAATTAGATAAATAAATTAAGATGATAAATGCATAAGTTATAAAAATGTGCAATTGAGGAACATATCATCCCTCGTTTCCATGGATGAACTTGCTTTTGATTATAACCTGCAATAAAAGATATATTGACTTTATCACTGACTTCAGAAGCATATTTGTAAACTAACCGTGCAACATAATCCGTTATTAGACTAGCTCTCAGAAAATCAACTCCCTGCAATTCAGATGCATTTTCTGTGGGTTCGCACAAATTATCCATTTCTTCCACAGGCGGTTCTTTACCTTTTTTTCAGCCGAGCCATATTATGTAAAACTCCACAAGCGACAACAATTGTTAAACGACGCAGTTCCTAGTACGAATTTGCGATTCATTATATAGCCGTTAAGCAGCAGTGTTAGGATGTAATAGTGGTGTCATCATATATTTACTAACACCATAGCCACTGTCGCCCAATATAAAACAATCTTTGAACTTATTCTGCTCTAAACTGTGCTTTATGCGACTGTTGTTGAAAATAATGCTGTCATGTGCAGAACCAGGCCATCTGCACATTAAAGGAAAATTACCCTTTGCTATTTCTATAAATCTTACCATTTTCCCCACCAGGCGGTTGTATTCGATCGTGAGTGCAGTCGATACATCCCACCACTTTTGGAAATTTTGCTATTCCAGAAAATGCACGATTTACGTTTTCAAATTCATTCCTGGTTTTAGGCATTTTTATGAAATCCGTGGAAAGTCGTGCTATAGCGTAAGACACTTTTTTCACTACCCGGCTTGCACTGGCCACAGTAACTCCACAGAAGTCAGCAACATTCACCAATAAACTCCCTGATGCGTAGAAGCGTAACGCCAACAATAACATTCAAGTCAGACTATCGCGTTAGTGAAAATGAAACAGCTCTTATTGACATTCTGTGTAAACAAAATAATCATTTTAATGTTGTACACTTTAATGCAAGTAGCCTAAGGCATGAAAAACTCGATTTTGCTTTCCGTAGATGTAATTTGCGTTTCCGAGACCTGGTTTCACAGCGACCTTCCTGATTTTAACCTTTGGAGGAGTTGGCGTGCATTGTAAAAAGAATCTCAAATTCATACTGCTAACAAAATCAAGTAACTGTGAAACTGAATACATTTTTACTGAAGTATCTGACAGCGAAAACAAAATTTTTTTATTTCATGTGTTTATAATCCTAATAAAAGTGTTGTCCTTTATTCTTTTTTTGTTGATCTTAATAAGTATGTGTTAGATTATGAGCGGATTTTAATATGTGGCGATTTCATTGGGGTGCAATGGGGTACAGTGGTGCTTCTGGGTATGCGGTTACAGTTGCACGGCTGTACTCAATCCCTACTCTAACGTCCACGTTCGTGCACCCTGGGCAACGTGAGCAACCCATGTGCGAGATACGGTAACCAACCCGTGTGGAACTTTGGGAGAGAGCTTTAGCGGAGCCACTCCGACATATTCGGTTTAAGGGTCCACTGAAGTCCGCAGCGTCTGTTCACCAGGAGGTGCGGCTGCAAGCGGGCGTCTGTCTTGGAGCAAGCGGCTCGCTATAAAAACGAATTTAAAATTTCAACCCCCAGCAATGGGTTGTGCGCAGGGTTTGAAACCCGCCACGTAAAAAAAAACACTTCCAATGAAAAGTAAAGCAAAGCCTCGGACAGGACCCCCCCTTTTTAGATGCCGACCACGGCAAACGTTTTAAGGACCATGATTTGAGGGCATGCACCTGGAATGTCCGAACCCTTAATTGGGAAGGTGCCTCTGCTCGGCTGGTAGATGTCCTCGGCAGAGCGAAGGCTGACATAACCGCCATCCAAGAAATGCGATGGACGGGGCAAGGGAGGAAAACGGTATGCCCTTGCGACGTATACTACAGCTGCCATGTAAAGGAGCGCAAATTTGGTGTCGGATTTGTGGTGGGAGACTTCGCCGTAAAAAACACTGTCGTTCCCTCCGGTGGACGAACGTCTCGCCACAATCCGCATAAAGGCGAGATTCTTCAACATATCCCTTATTTGCGCCCATGCCCCGACGGAAGAGAAGTGCGATGGGACCAAAGATTGCTTCTACGAACTCCTAGAGCGCACGTTCGAACGCTGCCCCCAACACGATATAAAAATCGTGCTAGGTGATTTTAATGCCAAGGTGGGCAAGGAGGTCATCTTTGGTTCCACAGTCAGAAAATTCAGTCTCCACGAGGAAACGTCTGATAACGGATTCAGACTGATCGACTTCGCCGGGGCGCGAAACATGGTAGTCTGTAGTACCAGGTTACAGCATAGGAGCATACTCAGGCTACGTGGCTGTCTCCGGATGGTAAGACACGAAACCAAATCGACCATGTTGTGATAGACGGAAGGCACGCTTCTAGTGTCCTAGATGTGCGCACGATCCGAGGAGCCAACATCGACTTGGACCATTATCTTGTCGCAGCCAAGATACGCACGCGCCTCTGTGCGTCAAAAAGCGTGCGGAAAGGCACACAAGGAAAGCTCGACGTCGGAAAGTTGCAATCACAACAGACAGCCACGCACTTCGCTACTCGACTCGCACTCTTGCTCTCTGCGAGCTCTAATCAACACAGCGATATTTCAGAGCAATGGAACCGCATCTCTTGCTCTTTACGTACCGCCGCTGAACAATCTATTGGTTTTCAGCGAGCCCGGAAAATGACTGGTACGATGAGGAATGTGGCGTTGCCACGGAATGGAAAGATGCTGTCTACAGGGCCACGTTGCGATCGGGCGCAATGCGAGCCTTGCGGGAGAGATATCGTGAGTTGAAGAAGGAAGCGAGACGCATTTTTCGAGAGAAGAAGATAAAGGCCGAAATGCAAGACTGCGAAGATATTGAAATGCTGGCCGACAGGAAAAGCGCCCGAAATTTCTTTCAGAAAGTACGATGGCTAACAGAAGGTTTTAAGACCGGGGCGAATTCCTGTAAGAACAACAACGGCGACACTACTTAGTGGTAGTGACACAGACCACTTTGGAGAAGATGATGATCCCGAAACCCCAATCAATGACGACGGAATTCATGTTCCGTTACCCGACTGCGATGAAATCCGTATAGCAATAGCACGGCTAAAGAACAACAAAGCGCCCGGAGTTGAAGGGTTGCCAGCTGAGTTATTCAAATACGGTGGAAAAGAGTTGGTAAAGCGCATGCACCAGCTTATCTGTAGAGTATGGTCGGACGAATGCATGCCTACTGATTGGAATCTAAGTGTACTTTGCCCAATCCATAAGAAGGGTGATATTGCAATTCGCGCCAACTATCGTGGTATAAGCCTTCTTAACATTGCTTATAAGGTTCTGTCAAGCGTATTGTGTGAGAGACTAAAGCCCACCGTCAATGAGCTGATTGGACCTTATCAGAGTGGATTTATACCTGGTAAATCTACTATCGACCAGATATTCACAGTGCGCCAGATCTTGGAAAAGACCCAAGAAAGAAGAATCGACACGCACCACCTTTTTGTCGACTTCAAAGCCGCTTTCGATAGCACAAAAAGAAGTCGCCTTTATGCCGCAATGTCTGAATTAGGTATTCTCGCAAAACTTATAAGGCTATGTAAAATGACGTTCAGCAACACCACCAGCTCCGTCAGGATTGGGAAGGACCTCTCCGAGCCGTTTCATACCAAACAAGGTTTCAGACAGGTTGACTCTTTGTCGTGTGACTTTTTTAACCTTATGCTGGAGACGATAATTCGAGCCACAGAACTAAATCGGTCAGGCACTATCATTTATAAGAGTGTGCAGCTGCTGGCGTACGCCGATTATATTGACATCATCGGCATTAACAACCGCGCTGTTAGTTCTGCCTTCTCCAAACTGGACAGAAAAGCAAAGCGAATGGGTCTGGATGTGAACGAGGGCAAGACGAAGTATCTCCTGTCATCAAATAAACAGTCGGCACATTCACGACTGGGATCCAACATCACTGCTGACAGTTATAACTTTGAAAAAGTAGACGACTTCGTTTACTTAGGAACCAGCATTAACACCAATAATAATGTCAGCCTCGAAATCCAAAGGAGGATCACTCTTGCCAACAAGTGCTACTTCGGACTGAGTAGGCAACTGAGCAGTAAAGTCCTCTCTCGACGGACAAAAATCACGCTCTATAAGTCTCTCATTATGCCCGTCCCAATGTATGGCGCAGAAGCATGGACTATGAAGATGGAACGATGACCTGTACGAGCTTTATAACGACATAGATATAGTGCAGCCGGTGGTAGCCGAGGAAAAGGGAGGCCTCCTATGCGTTGGAAAGACCAGGCGGTAAGGGACTTGGGTACGCTTGGTATTTCCAACTGGCGCCAGTTAGCGAAAGAGAGAAATAACTGGCGTGCTGTGCTAAGCTCGGCCAAAATCGCATAGGCGGTTATCGAGGAAATGAAAGAAGAAGAAGAAGATTGCAATGTAAACTTACTAACAAAAGACCCATATAGCGACAAATGAATGGACCAACTGGCAACAGCAGGACTTTGTGTTGTTAATAGATCTATACCTACGAGATATGCAAATATATCTCCACCCAGTCTTCTTCACTTCTTCATAACGTGTGACCCTCAGCATATCCTTAAATTTGACCAATTAGACTTTAACTGGATACATGATCTAATATTTTATACACTTGATGTTGTATTGAATCGTCCATCCCGCGAAAGTTTTTTTTCTATCGTGATTTTAAATCGTTGAATGTAAATTCTATGTATTCAGACTCGTTTAAAGTAAATTGGAATAAATGTTGGTTTCTTGACACTGTTGATAAAAAACTTGACTTCCTAAATGAAAACCTTACCATATTATTTAATGTGCATGTTCCTCTTCGTTCTGTTAATGTTATAAATATTTCAAGTCCTTGGAACACTTCCAAAGTTCGTTCGGCCATTAAAAAGCGAAATCAGTATTATGCCAAGTGGCGAAAAAATTTAACGGACATCTCTTGGCGTCGTTATAAAGAAATACGTCCTTGAAACACTTCCAAAGTTCGTTCGGCCATTAAATAGCGAAATCAGTATTATGCCAAGTGGCGAAAAAATTTAACGGACATCTCTTGGCGTCGTTATAAAGAAATACGTAATAAAACTACTGCTGTTATGAGGCAAGCTAAGCGTTGGTATGGCTACTCAAAGCTATATCCCTACTCACAGCTAAGGAGCTATGTCGCAACCTAAAAAATTTTAAAATACATCGCAAAGATAAGTCTGCTGTGATATAGACCTAGATGAGCTTAACGACTATTTTGTAAATGTCAATAATAAAAACAAATGTATGTCTCTACCAAAGGAATTCTCAACTTCCGCGAATTTTAAAGAAGAGTTTCATTTTATGGCAGTTAGAGAAGTGGACGTTCTGAAGGCACTGTCGAACATAAGGTCTAATGCTACACGAGAGGATGGAGTCTCACTCAAATTTGCAAAAACTGTAATGGAATTAACAATAGGTCCCTTAACCCCCATCATTCAACATAGCCTTATAATCTCGTGTTTCCCATCAGTTTGGAAAAAAGTTCTCATACTGCCAATAGCAAAGAAAGTGGGCGCTAGTTGTGCTGGTGACTATAGGCCAACAAGCATATTGCCTGCCTTTTACAAGGTCTGCGAAAACTTGATGGCTTTGAAAATCTCTGCATTTGTACATAAAAATAATCTTATTTTGCCTCTTCAATCTGGCTTTAAACAAAAGCATAGCTGTTCGACAGCCATGGTTGATGACTTGATCTTCTGTGCTTACTTGACTTTTCGAAGGCGTTTGACACAGTGGATCATAATTTACTGCGTCTTAAGCTGAAACATGACTTTGGTTTCAGTGATAATTCAGTTAAACTTATGGCCAGCTACCTTGAAGACAGAACGCAGAAGGTCAAGTCAATAAATTCGATATCTCCTTGGTCCGCTTTTATTTAGCCTTTTTGTCAATGATGTTTTTTCAGTATGTGAATGTTCAGCATACGCATGATAAACAATTGTACTTGTCCAGTCGTATTGGTTAAATTGAGGATTTATGTTTCAAAATAAATAGTAACTTGTCTGCTACATATATCTCTCTGGGCTAGTGAAAATTAACAAATTTAGGTTTTACACTCAATTCAAAACTTTTGAGTACGGACAATATCAACAAGGTTGTGGGTAATGTATATGCTATACTTCGCAAACCTACGGTCTCAGCTACATTTACGCCAATTGAAATCCGGCGTAAATTTGTACTACAGTTAATTATGCCACTAATCACATACTCTGAGGTAGTGTACAGTAAGTTAGACTCGATATCATCTCATAAAATCAATGCAGCATTCAATAATGCTACACGTTATGTGTATGGGACTAATAGATATGACCACATTTCTGATTGGCGTACAAAGATCCTGGGTTGTAGCCTAGATAACCTGTCCGCAAGAAATTGCATATTTATGTACAAACTCTCTACATGGAAAACGCCAACTTATCTGTTCGAAAAGCTGATACCAGTAAGGTCGCGGAGACACCACATACTTATTGTTCCAAAGTTTAAATACTTAACATCATCAAGGCTATCTTTCATTAACGCGGTTAGAATCTGGAATTTTATACCTCAAACCGTCAGGGCTGGACTAAGCAGATTCAACTACAAGACAAAAATGTTTAACTATTCTATCTCTTCATTTTCTTTTTTTTCTGTTTCTCATTCACTTTATTATTTAAAGTATATTTAAAAAAAATTGTAATAAGTTAGATTTAAGTTATTAGCACTGTATCTTCCACGTACACTACATCATAGTTGAAGTACTATTAAAAGACCTAAGTCTTACTTTGTACTACTATAACATGAATAAACAAATAAATAAAATAAAAATCATGGCTAGCTGATTTTTCAAACCAAGTACCTAATAAAATAAAATATAACACAAAAGTCCATGAGGCACGACAAAGTTTAATTTAGGTAACCAGTATTATTTTAAAGTAGATATAATTAGCGAAAAATGGTTGCATTACTAAACGCTTTGCGCTAAACTTGCTGCATCAGATACATTTGTTGGCTTCACTATCCCCCTTTGAGTGCGCCTCTGAAGTTAATTGTCGTAATGTCGCGATTATTTCCCTATTTGAAATGCCTGAGATTTAATTTACAAACAATTTAGTTTAACCATGATTAATCTCTTTGTTTTGATTGTAATGCTATAAAATGGATGAATTCCTTAATTTTCCGGCCATGCTTTAAAGCAAAACAAAACCTAAAACACTTTGCTTGTTAGGTATATTTAACATTTTAAGGGTTGACTCATCTTTCATTTACCCAGGCACATTAGCTATGTTTTTCTAGTTGCAGATGTAACAGAAATGAAGAAATCGGAATTCTCAATACCATGGCTAATAAATAATAAACAACATGACTATGTGTGTATAATTGAATTAGTGTAATGTTGCGTTTGCTTTCAGGGTTGATGGGAGTGGTAACCGTGACGTAAGATTATTATATAGTACACATGTACATACAATAGTATTTATAATACAAAAGGCAATGGCACATAGTGCATAGTTCCTTAAACAAGAACCGTTAATTTTGTTTGTCTGAGCATCTAACATTTTGGTATCATTTGGAATAATATTTTTGCGCCATTTCTGTACGCCCATTAAGTTTGCTTACGAAAAACTTTTGTCTATTATTATTTAACGATTTGTTAGAGAATTCCATTCATTTGAAAGCAAGTCAGCTCAAAATTGTATCATAAATTTAGAAGTACTTTTTCAGATGTTTTAGTAATTGCCCAATTGCACAATTACATACGTAAATAGTTAGAATATTTAATTATTTTAAGCAAAAGTGTTTTCCTAAGCTACATTTGTCTAAGAACTTGAAATTTATAATATTACACAACTCCACAAAAGAAACGAACTATTGTTTGCACAGACAACCTGGACCTGGCGTACTATATGGAATCAAGCCTTCTGAAACCGAATCCGTAGCAGAAATAACGCCATCACGTCAGGTTTTTTTTCTTACCTCAAAAAATAGTCTGGAAGTCATAAAATTCAATCAGAAACCTAAGAAACCTCTAGAATAATATTATTCACCAACCCTGCGAATCGATGAGCTCCGTACCTTTCAACCGTTAACTATTCAACCACTCATCCTGTAACACCATAACCGCAAAACCCCAGCACCCAGTAAAAAAGAGATATTCGCGCTTTATGAGTAAAAATTAACATTTTTAATATTCAATTCCATTAATAATTTTAATAATTTTTTGATAACGTACTTGCTTCTCATCGAATGATCTGCAAAGTGAGCACCACATTCGTGAATAATATGATTCTAGAGGTTTATTAGGTTTTTGATTGAATTTTATGACTTCCAGACTATTTTTTTAAGGGTAAGAAAAAACACCAGACGTGATGGCATTATTTCTGCTCCGGATTTAGTTTCAGCATGCTTGATTCTATTTAGTACGTCAGGTGCGGTCTGTGCAAACGAAAGTTCGTTTTTTTGTGGAGCTGTGTTATTTGCATCTACATATTAAACGGCTGTAAAGCGGATTTATATTATTATCATTGAAAACTCGCTTATATAAATTGGACATTAACCGCTCTATTAAGGAAAAAGACTGTTCTATCTGCTTCCATATACTCGTACCATATATGTTTATTTTTTAAATTCCATTTTATAATAACGATATTTTTCAAAAAACTGATAAGCTTTAGGTTTAAAGCTTTTTTCCGCTGTAACCCTTTGAAATAATTCTTTCAAATGTACGTGTTATTTTCATTTGGTTGAGGAAATGTTTAATCAAATTGGGTGGGCATATTGCGTCAGAAGCATTAATGCTTAAACTATTTTCTTGTATATTTTAAAGTTTGAATTTTCAGGTTCCTCTGTACAAATATGAATAACTGAAAACATCTTCGTCGCTTTTGTCAACTTATTTATTAAATCTTATATATATTTATTTCGGTTTTATAGTAATCTATCTACATATGTATACAGGGTTACTTACAGACTACTTAAAGATAGATGATTACAATATCACTTCATTTAAGATTGATTTGAAAACGGACTTATATTCATAAAATCTATGTTTAACGAAATTGGCAGCTTAATGATTTCATTCAGGGCTCTAAAAATGGGAGCGTTGGAAGCATAGAGAGTTCGGAGTCGCTCTGTGTAAAAAGTATCACTATTACGAAGGCTCCTTTTAGAGACGTGAAAACAAATGAGCTCGAGGAGGTAGGGTGAGTTAATCACACCAGTAATAATGTCAAAGACAAAAGTGAGCGAAAGAATGGTTCTTCTATTTTGTAGAGATTTATGAATAATTAGCGCACACCTAGCACTATAAGGTTGAATTTGGTCGGTAAAATTTAAAGATCGAAGAGCAGAGCGGATAAAAGTTTTTTGAACCCGTTCAATCCCATTAATATTACATAAATGATAAGGTCTCCAGACAAAAGAAGCATATTTTAGCTTGGAACGTACGAGTGACGTAAGCAAAAGCTTAAGGGTATAGGGATCAGTAAAACCGGATCCAAATCGAAGGATGAAAGCTAGCACTGATTACGACGTGCCAATTGTGTAATTGAGATGACTATGAAAATTTCGAGTCAAAAACCACCCCTAGATCAGTTACCTCTTGAAGGGTGGATAATCGTGTACCGTCAATATGGTAAGACGTTGGGATAAAGCAGCGCGAATTGGAGACGAACAAATGAAAACACTTTTTTATATTTAACTGCAGACAATTTATACTACACCAAACTGAGATATTATCGAAGTCTGATTGGATCTTTGCGGAGTCAGAAGAATTTGACATAGTGGAGAAAATCTTCAAGTCATCAGCATATAAAAGAAAATCAAAAATTGTAAAACAGGTCGAAATGTCATTGATAAAATATATATATTATATACTATTATCTAAACTAACTCCCATTATTTTATTTGCTCTGTGACTCTTATGATAACATCATTAAGCCCGATTTGGGGTTCAAATTTGGGGAATAAGCCTGACATTAAATTAAACAATATCAGCAATTTAACAGCTATGTGATTGAAGTCGCCAAATTATTAAAGCTACTGAATACTACTCTGAAAAAATCACCAAAAAGTTGGCTGGGCGGTGGGAATGACAAAGAAGTTAAATTCTTCGGAATTCTATTTGTCTTTCGCTTTGAGTTATAAAAATCCCAAAATGATTTAAGGCTAATTTTTATATGTATATTTTTTCTTATGCCATAGCAAGTTGAAAGATTTTTTACTTTTCAAACTCGGGACAAGCGCATTCAAGGGTTCTTCTTTTATAATCTTGAATTCCAAGAATATGCTAGACAAGTTTAAGTTAGTCAATAGAACAGCACAGTTTTTGGTGTCAACAAATTAGTTAAGAGTTTGATCATTTGCTTCGGAGAAGTTGAAGAAGTGATTCGTAGATTCTAGTTTAATACCATATCTAAACCAAAATCCATGAATCCCTTAGAAGAAGCTTGCAGGTAGCGAGTGGCATACCTAAACCCAACTTCCAACTTGATGAAAACGGAATGAATGTTGCTTCACTTGCAATCTCGTCCGCTGTTTCATTACCTTTTATATTACTGTGCCCTGGCACCCAGGTGAAAGACAAACTGCTCAGCCATCTCGTTTAGAGAAATGCGGCAGGTTTCCACTGCACACAATGCACGTTGCTGAATACATTCCGAAAGCAAAAACTTATTAGATTATTACTAGTGGTTAGTTTTATTCTTTTATATCTGTGTTTTGGTTTCAAACCATTTTATGTAGCGAAATCGAAGAAGGAGTTTTTTTTTTTTTTTTTGTAAACAAAAAATCGTAAAATTTACGAATAGTTAGTGTTTAAGTAATTTCAGTTGATGGTTACTATTATAGGATTAAAAATATAGCGAGCGCCATTTAAGTAGCGATTCAGCGAAAATTAACTCTGTGAAGGAAAACCAACAAACCTATGTCATCGAGCAGCGCCAATTTCAAAACAGGCGCGGTTCTACCTAGCTTTAGACATTTCCAACTCCGATGCTTTTCCAAATGTTCATCAAGTACAGAGTATCATAGATGTTTTTCAATTTCGCGCCGCCTAAGGACTTATTTGAGACCAACAGGCTAGGTTAGGTTAGGTTAGGTTAGGGTGGCTGCCACCGCACAGGAGCACGGTGGCACACTTAGGCCGTAAGAAGCCCGTTGTGATACCACTGGCAGAAGCCATGCATTCCCTCTCTCCCTTCTTTCAAAAATTGAACCATCCTGTGCGCTTAATGTAGAGTAGAAAGTTGGAGATGTTTGCTGAGTTCAAGTCAGCTAGACAGTCCAGAAAGTAGCTTTTAAAAGCTTTACTGCGCGTCTTGGCCAAGCCGGGGCAGTGGCAGAGGTAGTGCTCAATACTCTCTACCTCCTCCTCGTTTCGGCAACTGCGGCAGAAATCATTTGTTGCGTAGCCCAGCCTTTCCCCATGCGTGCCCATGAGGCAGTGCTCGGTTATCACCCCCCAACTACTAATCTGAGAGAGGAGCGGCCAAGCATAGTGAGAGCTTTAGAGCGCTTGTCATCGGCTTCTGGCCAGATTTGTCTGGTAATGTGGCAGGTGGGCTCCGATGCCCACCTTACATTTACCTTACCCATAAGCTCAGATCTTAATCTGTATTTATAGGATGCCAAGGGTAAACCCGCCTCTTGAGCAGAGTTTGTCATAGTTAGTTCCGTCCCTTTTCTTGCTAGTTCATCAGCCAGGCAGTTGCCTGGAATGTCCTTATGGCCAGGGACCCATGCAACCCATACTGAGCACATATCTGCCAGCTGGTTTAGAGCTGCTCTGCATTCAAAGGCTACCTTGGAGGTTGTACCGTAGGATGTCAGAGATTTGATAGCAGCCTGGCTGTCGGAATAAATGGTAATGCCTCGTTCTAAAGAGGTGCACGTTGTAAGCCCACGAGCTGCTTCCATTATTGCATTTAGTTCGGCCTGGAAAACACTGCAGTGGTCCGGTAAACGAAGACTGAGGTTTAGATCGAGTTCACTAGAGTAAATCCCGCTGCCTACTCGTTCGTTTAACTTGGAACCATCCGTGTATATAGCTGTCGATCCTGGATCCAGGTCTACGATACCTGTCCATTCGCTCCTCTCTGGGATTCTTGTGGAGAATCTATTTCCAGAGAATGGAGGGTGTATAATATAATCCAACCTTATCGGGTTGTCGGGCAGAGTTTCCAGGACCATTACGTGCCCATGGTTAAGATTTCTCCACGGAAGGATCGCATTTAGCCTGGCCGCACTGCAGGCCGCCAGAAAATTGCCGTAGAGATCCACCGGTGGGAGATTCAACATTATTTCCAGAGATTTGGTGGGTGTAGAGGGCAGTGCTCCCGTGGTGAGCATTGCGGCAGCCCCCTGGACCCGTTCCAGCTTGGCTCTGGTACGAGTCCTGCTCAATGCCGGCCACCATACGACGATCCCGTAGAAGAGAATGGGTCTTATCACAGCTGTGTACATCCAGTGTATAATGTGTGGCTTTATACCCCACTTCTTCCCCACGGCCGTCTTACAGGCGTATAGAGCAACAATAGCTTTCTTGGAGCGGTCTTCAATATTCCGCCTCCAGTCGAGTTTTTTATCTAGTAGAATTCCGAGATATTTGACCTCGGTTGAGAGACTGAGAACCACTCCGTTTACGGATGGTAGTTTGAAAACGGGAATTTTGTATTTCCTTGTAAAGAGCACTGCTTCGGTCTTGGCGGGATTGACGTTAAGTCCACATTCCACCGACCAGCGAGCTACGGTATTTAGAGCGTTTTGCAGTAAATCGCTTATGACCTGAAGATGTTTGCCCGTTGCTGTGATTGCCAAGTCGTCAGCATATGCCACGACCTTGCAGCCGGTGCTCTTGAGGTTTAAGAGTAAGTCGTTTACAGTAAGGTTCCAGAGTAAAGGTGACAGAACACCTCCCTGGGGTGTGCCTCTAGCCACATATTTGGATTTAGAGCTGTCCCCTACTGTTGAGAATATCGATCTTTTCCTGAGAAGGAGCCCCACAAAGTCCACCAGTCCCTGCTGTATCCCCACCATACAAAGTGATTTGTTAACAGCTTCGGGATAGACATTGTTGAAAGCTCCCTCGATGTCAAGAAAGATCCCCAGCGTGAACTCCTTTATGGCCAACCCTTTCTCGATCGTTGAGATGATGTCATGGAGAGCAGTCTCCACGGATTTGCCTTTTGAGTATGCATGCTGGTTGGGGGAGAGTTTGTCTTTCCTTATTTTTCGCCGAAAGTGCTCATCTATGAGCCTCTCAAGGGTTTTGATAAGGAACGAGGTGAGGCTTATGGGCCTGAAGTCCTTGGGTTTTGCGTGACCGGCCCTGCCTCCCTTCGGTAGAAAAACGACTTGCGCCTTCGTCCACTCATATGGAATGTGGGTGAGGGTAAGGCATGCTGTAAAGATCTGTGTAAGCAGGAGGCAAAGAAGGTCCTTCGCTGCTTGCAGTTGCGCGGGGAAAATTCCGTCTGGTCCTGGAGATTTGTAAGGTTCGAAGGACATCACTGCCCATTCCACCTTATCGTACCTCACTATGTCCCCTGCGGTATTCCCTAAGAGTGAGTTGGCTTGCAGACCTGGCGCGATATTGGAGTCATCAGAGCACCCAGGGAAGTGGGTGGTCATTAGTAGCTCCAGCATTTCGTCGGTTGTAGATGTCCATTCTCCGTTTGGTTTTTAAATAGAGTTTATCGTTGGGGCACTTTTCGAGAGAACCTTCCTCAGCCTGTTGGCTTCGGAGTTTTCTTCTATGTTGTTACAGAAGTTTTGCCAAGATTTGCGTTGTGCTGTCTTAATGGCCTTCTTGAAAGTTTTAAGAGCGTCTTTGTATGGTTGCCAAAGACCTGTCCTCTTGGCTAGGTTAAAGAGGCGCCTGCTCTCTTTCCTGAGTGCTGAAATCTCTAGATTCCACCACTGGGGTTTCTTTTTACCCTTCGGGAGGGTCTTAGGACAGGAGACTCTACAAGCAGAATTGCATGCGTTAGTTATAAGGTCTACCGCTTCATCTATTTTTGACGGTGAGTCAAGCTCACCGAGAGAAACGACCTTCGTGTTTGAGGGACTCGCTTCATCAGGTGTTTGCGATAGGCCTAGCCTACCGTGATAAACGTGTCTGGACAGAGAGGCTTGGAGGACGTTTTTATATTTCTGCCAATCCGTCCGCCTCTTATTCCTATACGCCGTTAGAGTAGTAGGATTGAGAGTTATCTTGAAAGTTATGTATAGGTGGTCGGAAAAGGAGTGCTCTTTGGACACTTGCGAGTTGCTTATCAGGTCTGACAGGCTGCCTGATGCGATGGTGTTGTCCAGCACTTCTCTTCTGACAGAGGGCATGAAGGTGGGATCGTTCCCCCGATTGCATATATATAAATTATTTGCTAATATAAAATCAAGTAAACACTCACCTCGAGGGTTGGTATCGCTTGAGCCCCATATCTCATGATGTGAGTTCGAATCGGCTCCAATTATGACCGGGAGTTTTCCTTTTTCAGCCCCTATGATGGCTTCCTTCAGTCTTATTGGAGGGAGAGATTGGCTGTCGTGGGCCATATAGCTCGTCAGGAACCAGACGACGCTCTCTTTAAGCTGGACGCTTACGCATACTGTGTCTTCGTCGCTGTATTGAGAGAGGAGAATACATGCTCTGATCCTACCTGCTACTGGGGCTGTTACCGTTTGGTAGGCATCAGAGTTCAGTCCGCAAACCCTGTTTCTGACGATCCACGGCTCTTGGACGAGAATGATGTCCTCAGCCCTTTCGCTGAGTCGCAGAAGGAGGGCAGCCGAAGCTGCCTTGGAGTGGTGCAGATTAATTTGTAGAATCCGCACCATCTCTAGAATCACCGACGTCCATTGCCTCTGGCTCTTCTCTTTGGGTGACGGCCCTGACTGTGATGTCCAGGTCCGCCTCCTCAGATTCCGAAGCCAGAAGCTGGTCCTCATCATCAGGCGCTACCCATCGGCTGAATATCGACCCGACGTACGCGGATACTGAGCCCGTTTCGCTCTCAGCATCCGTCGCGACGTCCGATACCCCCGGTGGGATGTCCTCCGTTGCGCTCAAGGCGCTCGGTTTTAATTTGTTGTTGGAGTCTGGCTCCGGGGCCTTGGAGACGCTCGAGGTGTCTCCCGGTTTGTTGGCCCCCTCGCCAGTGAGAGTAGTAACGGGGTCGGGTGCGATCTCGTCCCTGTGGACAGCCATCAAGTCTGCCCCGGGCCACAGCTGTTCCACCGTGGAGATTGCCTCCTTGTACAGCCGGACTGCACGTTCGTCCGCGCAGGCGACCAGCTTGATTCGCCCTTGATACCAGCCGGCGTCGCGGACGACTGGTGCAGGGCCGGGATACTTCAGGAGTATGCCCTTATAGACCCTGCAGAGACCCATCAAGACGGACTTCCAATTATCCGTGCTGGTGTTCCCGTCGGGATGGCTCTTATCGAGCACAGCCAGCGTCAGGTGCTCCTTCGCAGCCTCGCTAAAAGCCTTGGCTGATATGGCCATCAACCGACGGTTCGGGGGGGAGGAAGTCCTGTGCCTCTTCGATCCACTGGGGGTATCGTCTTGAGATCGCTGTCTCTTAGAGGCCAGGTCCTTCTTCTGGTCCGTGCGAGTGGGAGGTTTGTCCTTCTCGCCGTTCCCTGAGAGGCGCTTTCCGCTGGCGTTCAGGACTCCCTTAGCCCACTCGAGGGAGGATTTCTGTGCCTCCGTCAGTTGGGCGTACGGTATAGCCTCCAGCCGTTTGATGACCTTCGGTCGCGCTGGGCCCTGACGTGAGGCTTAATGGCTTTGCCAGTGTTTTGCGCAGCGGTGGTTGGTTTTTTGTCCGTAGAGGACCCCTGTTTGACCACCAAACTGTGCAGGGTAGGAGAGACCTTGGTGGGCCTGGGGGGATTGATCCTCCTCAGCTTTTCCACCGGAAGCGACTTTCCCTCGAGGGGCTTAGTACTTCCGGCTTCCCCGGAGTATGGCTTTCCTTCAAGGGGTGGAGCCATATCTCCAGTCGCTGCGGAGGACCGAAGTAGGGTTTTGGGCCGTGTAGGCCCTTTCGGCACCGTCGTTGCGGTTCCCGAGACAGGGTTGGACGTGACTTCGCCGTGTCCGTCGGCGGCACTACCCGTGCAGGGTTCCGAGGCTGGTTTATTTGTTGGGTTCATTTTTTCTGGTTCTTTGGCCACCTATTGAGCCGAGACCGTTCGGTGGCCGGAAGTAAAATGGAAGGGGAAGGGAACGGTCGACTACGGCAGAGCCCCATGCCGCAGCAAGTCCACCGTTACTCCCGGAGGCGGACCGGTGTCCGGGAGGCGCCGTTAGAATACAGTCGGAAAAGCCCCCTGACTGCAAACCATCCATGGGCACGGTGACGCATGACACCCTGGATTAGGGGGGAAGGGTAGATTCGACACCCTCCGGGTCTAGATCCGTAGTGTTCAGTGGAAACAGGGTCACCTCTGGAAGGGTACGATACCTCATCGTGCACTACGGTCTTGATGTGGGATTGGCTAGGTGTCTAGGGTAACATGGGCACTATATTGCGCTTCATCCACACCCTGCTTTCGCTCGACCCCCACCAACAGGCTATCTTCTTTCAATATTCAACGTAATCTGGATGTTAAGGTTCATCGAAAAGTTTGCCAATGTGTATTTGCAGTATAAGGAAGTATCGCCCATTTTATTTTGGCTTTCTCTCAGTCGTTTCTTATTTGTCTCCCGTTACTTTTCCGATATATCTGGACTACATTCTTTGAGCATGCATTATTTGAACTATATTATATTTTGCTTTTAACTCCTTCATGTATCTTTCCTTTGATAGAGGTCTTTGTTCTAGTCTATTAATTATGTAGATGCCTTAATGCTGCCAATTTATGTTGTTGAGGATGGCTTGAGGTATTGTGAATAATAGTATCAGTGGATGTTGATTTTCTATACGTAGTTAAACTTCTTGAGCATCCCGTTTATCTTGATTGTCAGGTCCAGATAATACATTTTCCCGCTTATTTCCTTTTCCATTGCATATTATATATTTCCATGTTGTTTGTTCAGATATTATAGTATTTATTCCTCATTGTCGTTTTCGATTACGCAGATAATATCATCAACGTACCTTGCAAAACATGTTTAGTTGTTAGTTCTTTCATGTATTTCTCTTCTTGGGTTTGCATAAAAACATCCATTAGGCTGGCCTCGGTTGGGTTTCCCATTCTTAGTTTATTCGTTTGTCTGTATTCAATTTTGTTATTGAGTTTGAAGTAGTTTTGATTGAGCGTTGTTCTTAGGGTATTGGTAATCTGTGCTGCTTTAATTTTGTCTATTTTTTTTTTTTGATTAAATCAGTACATTTTGCGAACATAATAATACGAATATCTCCCAGAACATCTATTTTCCAAAATCTTAAAATCTATTTGATATCCTTAGTAAACCATGTAAGGAAAACATTGAACTTAGCTTTGGCTTTTATAAATAAATACACATAAAAATGCTACGTACTTTAAGAAAACCAAATAAATAAAAACTAAATCATTTGTTGTAATTGGAAATTACTTGCATTCAGATGATTTACAATATTCCTTTTTTTGTTGGAAAGCTCATAATATGATTCTAGAGGTTTATTAGGTTTTTGACTGAATTTTATGACTTCCAGACTATTTTTTTAAGGGTAAGAAAAAACACCAGACGTGATGGCGTTATTTCTGCTCCGGATTTAGTTTCAGCATGCTTGATTCTATTTAGTACGTCAGGTGCGGTCTGTGCAAACGAAAGTTCGTTTTTTTGTGGAGCTGTGTTATTTTCATCTACATATTAAACGGCTGTAAAGCGGATTTATATTATTATCATTGAAAACTCGCTTATATAAATTGGACATTAACGGCTCCATATACTCGTACCATATATGTTTATTTTTTAAATTCCATTTTATAATAACGACATTATTCAAAAAACTGATAAGACTTTTTCCGCTGTAACCCTTTGAAATAATTCTTTTAAATGTACGTGTTATTTTCATTTGGTTGAGGAAATGTTTAATCAAATTGGGTGGGCATATTGCGTCAGAAGAATTAATGCTTAAACTATTTTCTTGTATATTTTAAAGCTTGAATTTTCAGGTTCTGTACAAATATGAATAACTGAAAACATCTTCGTCGCTTTTGTCAACTTATTTATTAAATCTTATATATATTTATTTCGGTTTTATAGTAATCTACATATGTATACAGGGTTACTTACAGACTACTTAAAGATAGATCATTACAATATCACTTCATTTAAGATTGATTTGAAAACGGACTTATACTCATAAAAATCTATGTTTAACGAAATTGGTAGCTTAATGATTTCATTCAGGGCTCTAAAAATGGGAGCGTTGGAAGCATAGAGAGTACGGAGTCGCTCTGTGTACCTACCCTCTTACGGTAGGGTGAGTTAATCACACCAGTAATAATGTCAAAGACAAAAGTGAGCGAAAGAATGGTTCTTCTATTTTGTAGAGATTTATGATTAATTAGCGCACATCTAGCACTATAAGGTGGAATTGGGTCGGTAAAATTCAAAGATCGGAGAGCAGAGCGGATAAAAGTTTTTTGAACCCGTTCAATCGTATTAATATTACATACATGATAAGGTTTCCAAAAAAAGAAGCATATTCTAGCTTGGAACGTACGAGTGACGTAAGCAAAAGCTTAAGGTTATAGGGATCAGTAAAATCGGATCCAATTGTGTAATTGAGATGACTATTAAATGAAAATTTCGAGTCAAAAACGACCCCTAGATCAGTTACCTCTTGAAGCGTGGATAACCGTGTACCGTCAATATGGTAAGACGTGGGGATAAGGCAGCGCGACTTGGAGACGGACAAATGAAAACACTTTTGTCAGCAAGCTGGTAACTCTGCACCAAAATAAGAAAAGAAGAAGTTGAGAGTCGTTGAAGAGAGAGTCGTAGTTGAACCGTCGGAAAGTGCAGAGCTCTTCTTGAAATTCTTTGTTAGTAAAAATATTAAACTTTATTAAATAGATAATAAATACTTTTGTGAAATTGAATACATGAAACTAAAAGGCCTCCTGACAGCCTCAGAAGTAAGATGCAATCCACCCTCACGAAAATAAACGTAAAATCGCATAAGTGCATGTGTAAGTGTGAAGGTTCGCACTCGTGTACAGTGTTACAAGCAAAATATAAAATATGACCAAATCGTAATACGCATATTTCGCTAGACATATGTACATACATATCAATAAATTCCGACTACGTTCATTGTAAACGTATATCAAAAAGTGAATCTATGTACGTGGAAAATTCGTGGAAATCGGTACTCCTCTGCACTTTCGTTTTCCATCGTTGACGCCGTTAATTCAAAATTCAACGCGTCGCTAAAAACATATTTCGAGAATATTCGTTCGCATCATTTTTTTCGTTCAACGCGACAAAATTCTCTCACTACAAGAAGTGACGAGAATACACGCCAACACTTCGTTATTTTAAAATTATACTCGTCGCTACATACATACATATTTGAAAGAAATACTGTATGCGTCGTTTCTCTCGTTCAACTTATTACTTTTCTCTCAGCACAAAAAGACCGAAGAGAATTCGCCGCAACGGAGTTTACATCGGTTCTCTCGTTTGCCGCATATCGTTTCTCTTAGCACGAAAGGGTAAAGACATTCATCGCTTGTTGCACATTTGCTTCAGGCTACGTTATACTTTTTACGATCCACTTCGTTCTACGCTCATCCATTTCAACGTTCAACCAGAGAACTTATAAGAAATGAGAAGGAGCAAAATGACTCCGGCTTTCATTGTGAATAAAATTTGCGATTCTACTCGGGGGAACATACCTCAGCTCGGAGGTACACACCACGAGCAGACTCGCAGCCACCACAAGTCGGGGGTACACACCACAAAAACTTGCAGCCACAGCGGCTGCAAAGACTATTTCCACCATAGCTCGAGGGTACATACCACTGCGAAAATGAGAAAAATATAAATTACGCAAATGTGCAGCGGGGTGCTTGCGGAGGCAGGCGGCTGCATATGATCGACGAAGACGAAAACAAAACAAGAATTAAAGTTAGCCGAAAAACGAACGGTAAATGCTGCATGGAATAAGAAAAATGCGCGGAATAAAAGAAAATAATTCTTTCGCCAATTCGGCACATTATTTATGAAGAATGTTCATATGAATGCTTTTATTTTTCAGCTAATATTTCAATTATTTAAACTAATATGAAAATGAATAAATAGTATAAATACCTACATATTTTAATATCAAATTATAATTTGCAGTTGCATATTTTTGATATCGAATTGCCGTCGGCATTTTGCATCTCGAAAATATACATACATATGTATGTACATATAATATAGTCGATCAAACTAATGAATTCCTAAAATTAATCTTGAGTGCAAGCTAAAAGACAAACGCATGTTTATGTGAACACAAATATGTATGTATGTGCGTACATACATTCATATGAAAATACAAATGTACACTTGTTTACATGCCCGCAACTACCCCTCTACTCAAATGTTGGACACTGCTCTGACATCCAACAAATCTGCTGCGTGACGAAAGCAATAAACCACCACCAAAAATTAGAGTTGGGTGAAATTATTTTTTCTTTTGTAGTAGGCCGAGGAAAACAAGCAGTAGTACAAAAAGGTACGTTTTTATCACTCAGAGACATATAACTGGGATAAAATCCATAATATTTAGGTGCATAACAAATATTAAGTTAATATATTGGGTAATACCTTTTTTAAGTAGCCTGAAAGCCAAAATGTATTATCAATTTGTTGCTCAAGGTAGTAGATTTCCTACTCCAACTAGAAATCGCGGTAAATGTGTTGCAAATGCAGTGATGACCAACACTGTTGTTCAAATGCGACAGAATTTGTTGACATATGTGCTCATACAAATGAACACAGCGCGTATGGAGGTGATGAAGATGTGCTGAGCCATTAACTTGGTAAGGTCGCTTTTGCTAAATTATCCCAAATGAATTGATATATTTTGAATAGTTTTTTAGTAAATAATGGTTCGTAATGATTAAATATTGATGTATTAGATAGGAATTTAGTAAAGGAATCTCGTATTAAGTGAGGAATGCCTAATATACATATTTTAAATAATTTTTCAACTACTTATTTGTTGGACTGGGCCAAAAAATGCGAACGCCCCTGTACTTGCAAAGCTGAAGACGAAAATGTTGAAATTTATAAATTTTTGCAAGATCGCGAAAAATGTGCTTCGCTGGCAAATTTTAGGTTGTGCTGCAATTTATGAATGAATTGCTAGAAATACGCATGCGCACTTTATGAATGAAATAATTTAGGATTCATGGCGCCGGCGTGCTGGTCGATTTCTGGTGGTTAGCGGGAAGTGAGGAAAGTGTGCGCATGTAGCGGGCATGTGAACAAGTGTGCATTTGTATTTTAATATGTATGTATGTACGCACATATTTGTGTTCACATAAACATGTGTTTGGCTTTAGCTTGCACATAAGATTAATTTTAGGAATTCACTAGTTTGATCGACTATATTATATGTACATACATATGTATGTATATTTTCGAGATGCAAAATGCCGACGGCAATTCGATATCAAAAATATGCAACTGCAAATTATAATTTGATATTAAAATATGTAGGTATTTATACTATTTATTCATTTTCATATTAGTTTAAATAATTGAAATATTAGCTGAAAAATAAAAGCATTCATATGAACATTCTTCATAAATAATGTGCCGAATTGGCGAAAGAATTATTTTCTTTTATTCCGCGCATTTTTCTTATTCCATGCAGCATTTACCGTTCGTTTTTCGGCTAACTTTAATTCTTGTTTTGTTTTCGTCTTCGTCGATCATATGCAGCCGCCTGCCTCCGCAAGCACCCCGCTGCACATTTGCGTAATTTATATTTTTCTCATTTTCGCAGTGGTATGTACCCTCGAGCTATGGTGGAAATAGTCTTTGCAGCCGCTGTGGCTGCAAGTTTTTGTGGTGTGTACCCCCGACTTGTGGTGGCTGCGAGTCTGCTCGTGGTGTGTACCTCCGAGCTGAGGTATGTTCCCCCGAGTAGAATCGCAAATTTTATTCACAATGAAAGCCGGAGTAATTTTTCTCCTTCTCATTTCTTATAAGTTCTCTGGTTCAACGCTTTGCCGAACATCGCATACACAATTGTACATATACACGTGTACAGACATGTATGACAACAAGGAGAAGTGCTACACATCAACCTTCGCTACGTATAATTTTGTTGTGTTCTTCGAGTACCTTTGATTCGATATTTCTTTGGAACGTATTGTGCCGCAGCCATAATGCAAAGAACGACAACTGAAATGAGGCATACGTTTGTTTTGCTACGCCTATTCGCCTTTTAGAAAACTTCACGTTGTACATGTTTTCTACGATCGATCAACTTGATATTTCTATGGTCAAGTAGGCACTCGCTTTTTCGTATTTAGTTTTAAATTCGTGGCGCATACATACATACGCAAGTGTATAAGTGCACAATAACTTATTTTGTTTTCTTCAATTTTTCGTATTGTGCCCTAGCCACAATACAACGACAGAAAAAAAGAAGAAACATACGCATTTTACGCATATATGTAAATAAGTGGACATGGAAAATATTCGTTCTGCCAACGTCGCTGCACTTCGGCAAATGTGCAGAGAGGCAGGTCTCGCGAGTAGTGGTAACAAAAATGTTCTAATCAAACGTTAAGAAGACAATAAACAAATCGACGAAAATTACGAAAGCGCGACTTCTATGTTAGTACATCATGTAAATAAACTCGAAAAGACAATTCGCGAAATGGAGCAACTAAAAATTAATGTTTCAACGGCGAATGACTTCGTACCACAAAGTATTTCTTCGCCAATAGAAATACAAACGTTACCCTTATCTACAAATTTGCATACGGTGCAATCGATGGTACCACCAATACCAGCAACAAATTTGTAGCCGCATATGCATACGTCAACGCATCTGTATGGAACTAGTTCCATAAACAACCAAATTCTACATAACCCGCATCCGCGAGTAACGTACACAATGCCCGTAAATAGCACTGTGGGTACTTCCCAACCAGTATTTCAACCGAATGTGAATTATACGCAGTTTGCAAATTATGCTAACGCAAATCCTCCGTCTAATCAACAAGTGTGGCAAACACGTCCAATGTTTAATGTGCGCGAAATAATAGAACTTTTGCCATCATTCAATCCTCTTTCTAATTCATCATTAAACGCAACCCAATATATTCAACGCATCGAAATGGTTCGAAACGCATACTGCATCGATGATGGTATATTGCTGTGTGCGGGGCAGCAGAAAATGCAAGGACCTGCTAAACAGTGGATCGACTCCCTACCAGTCGTGTACACTACGTGGTCTGAATTTTCTCATCGATTACTAAATGACATTCCATGCTTTCAAAGTGTCGCCGATGGGCATATAAAAATGTCTCAAATGAAAAGAAATAATACAAAATCGCCACAAGAATTTTATTACCGTATGGTTGCATATGGTATGAAAAGAGGTATCTCTGAAAACGACATTGCGATACACATTGTGAACGGTATAAACGATGGTGATTTAAAAAAGAAAATATCGAACGATTACTCTCGATGTATTGACTTACTACGCGATATAAATAATTACAATAATTTTAACGAGGTGCAGCCAATCTCACAATTTAAAAGGAAATTAGCTCCGCTTAGAAATTCTACGCCCATTTCGCGAAATACAAATTTAAAAACTTACGATAATGTGAAATGCTACAATTGCCTAAAAATGAGGCACTATTCGATTAAATGCCCAGAACCGCAGAAAAAAAATCGTTGTACAAAATGTCAACGCACTAAGCACTTAACCGAAAATTGTCCGCAAAAATATAATAATGCCGTTAAAGCGATAGACCAAAACCTCGAGCCGGTGAAAACAAATACAGATGTAAATATAAAAGAAATTAAAGTGAACGGACAATCGACAAAATCTTTCATAGATCCGGGGAGCAGTCGTACTCTTGTGAAAGAAAGTTTTGCAAGAAAACTTGGTAAACCTACCCATTGCGCCGTTACACTAAATGGTTTTGGTGAAGGTAAATTCGAATGTAAAGCGAAAATTAACACGATAATAGAGATAGACTGTGAAAAAATCAAAAGTGACATTTTGATCGTAAAAGATAATTTGTTAAGTGAAAACATTTTACTCGGAACTGATTTCTTATACAGAAACGGAAATCGCCTAGTTATAGAAAACGGATATTGTCGTATTGAAAATGTTTTAAACATACGTGAACGCACAAATCTCGCTAATACTGATTTTGTACAACTCGAAAATTTAATCCAATCGTATCGTGGCGTGTTTTCTGAAAAAGTTTCAGAACTCGGTCTTTGTAATATAACGAAAATGAAAATTGAACTAAATTCAAAAACACCAGTGGCTATGAAGCCATATCGTCTGCCTTTTTGCAAACGGCCGATCGTTGCAGATTTAATTGAAGATTTACTCGATAACGAAATAATTCGAGTATCCGAATCTTCATACGCCTCACCAATTGTGCTTGTTGAAAAACAAAGTGGTGAATACCGACTCTGCGTAGACTATAGATGTCTTAATAAAATGATCAATAAAACTTCGTATCCGATGCCAGTTATGGAAGAGCATTTCGCCCAGTTAGCAGGTAACAAGTATTTTTCGATATTAGACCTAAGAATGGGGTGTTAACAAATAGAAATCGGCGAAGATTCGAAGCAATTCACAGCATTTGTGATTACCGAAGGGCACTACGAATTTAATATAATGCCTTTTGGTTTGGTCAACGCTCCGGCTGTTTTCCAAGCAGTAATGAATAAAATAGTTAGTAAAATGAATCCTGGGGAAGTTATGGCATACTTGGACGATGACATCATACCGAGCCGCACCATTGAAGAAGGTCGACAACGTCTTGAAAAATTTCTGCGTACTTTAAAAGAAAGTGGTTTAACACTCCGAATTGATAAATGTAAATTTTTAGAAACAAAAATCGAATATCTTGGACACGTCATAACCGAGAACGGTAATCGCAAAGTATCAGCCATAAGAGACTTTCAAAAGCCGATAAATGTCACCGAACTAAGACGTTTCTTGGGCCTCACGGATTTCTTCAGGAAGTTTGTTCCTGATTATTCATTAATAACTAAACCATTGACAATGCTTTTACGTAAATCCGAGCAGAATTAATTTTGCTGGACGGAGCTCTAGCAGACATCATTCGAACGAATTATTGAGCTTTTAACAACGACTCCCGTATTAGCACTCTACGACCAAACCGCGCAGCATGAGGTCCACACCGACGCCAGCAGCATCGGCCTCGCAGGCGTGTTAATGCAATCGTACGATAATAAAACTTGGCGACCAACCATGTACTTTAGTCGTCACTGTACAGATGCCGAAAGTCGTTACCACTCGTATGAGCTAGAAGCTCTCGCCGTCGTCGAAGTACTCGAACGATTTCGTATATACCTTCTGGGTAAGAAATTCCGCCTTGTAACTGATTGTTCAGCAGTTGCCAAAGTACGCGATAATAAGGAACTGAAGCCTAAAATCGCTCGCTGGTGGCTAAATATATCAGAATTCGATTTTGAAGCAGTACACCGTCCCGGAAGCAGACTTGCTCATGTAGACGCTATGAGTAGAGCACCTGACCAACCCGCTAATATTGTTGAACCAGCCGGTTCTATTTTCGAAATAACCCCCACGACAACGATTGGCTCTATACCATGCAGATTCAAGATCCAAAGCTACGAGAAATTATTGCTGTTCTTCAAGGTCATGCAAAATCACAACGAGAGCCAGAAATTAAGAATAATTTTCGTATTCACAATCATCGTCTATATCGCCAAGAAGAAGATGGGCTAAAATTCGTCGTTCCGAAGTCCGTTAGATGGCGCATTGCTCAACTCTGCCACGACAAGATGGGACACCACGCTTTAGAGAAAACAATCGCTCGAATTCGCCAAACGTTTTGGTTTCCACAAACGGGTAAATATATAAAAAATTATATCGCGGCGTGTACTGAATGTTGCTATCGCAAAGCACAATCTGCCAAGGTAGAAGGTACCTTACATTTCGATGCGGTCGAACCGATACCTTTCCGTGTACTCCACATGTATCACCTCGGTCCATTTATTCGTAGTAAAAAAGGAAATTCGTACGTATTAGCGATTTCAGACGCATTTTCTAAATATCTTTTCGTTAAACCGGTTCGTGATACAAGAACAATACATGTAATAAATACTTAAAACGACATTACTAGCCACTTCGGGCTACCGAGTAAAGTCATCACTGATCGAGGAGCCGCCTACACGTCTAAAGTATTTTCGTCATATTGCGAACAGAACGGTATTAAACACGTTAAAACCGCCGTACGTACTCCAAGGTCCAACGGACAAGTCGAGCGCGCGAATCAAACAATTCTAAATTATTTGCGTACTTCCGTTGACAATCCGAAAGATTGGGATTTATTATTGAGAAATTTACAGTTTACTATAAAATCCCAAAAGAATAAAACCACGGGATATAGTCCAAACGAATTAATTTTTGATTTTAATTTACGCGATATCGTACATAATCAACTGATAGCCGCCGTGCACGATTTTTTATATTTAACTGCAGACAATTTATACTACACCAAACTGAGATATTATCGAAGTCTTATTGGATCTTTGCGGAGTCAGAAGAATTTGAAATAGTGGAGAAAATCTTCAAGTCATCAGCATATAAAAGAAAATTAAAAATTGTAAAACAGGTCGAAATGTCATTGATAAAATATATATATTATATACTATTATCTAAACTAACTCGCCATTATTTTATTTGTTCTGTGACTCTTATGATAACATCATTAAGCCCGATTTGGGGTTTAAATTTGGGGAATAAGCCTAACATTAAATTAAACAATATCAGCAATTTAACAGCTATGTGGTTGAAGTCACCAAATTATTAAAGCTACTGAATACTGCTCTAAAAAAATCACCAAAAAGTTGGCTGGGCGGTGGGAGTGACAAAGATGTTAAATTCTTCGGAATTCTATTTGTCTTTCGCTTTGAGTTATAAAAATCCCAAAATGATTTAAGGCTAATTTTGATATGTTTTTTCTTATGCTATAGCAAGTTGAAAGATTTTTTACTTTTCAAACTCGGGACAAGCGCATTCAAGGGTTCTTCTTTTATAATCTTGAAATCCAAGAATACGCTAGACAAGTTTAAGTTAGTCAATCGAACAGCACAGTTTTTGGTGTCAACAAATTAGTTAAGAGTTTGATCATTTGCGTTGGAGAAGTTGAAGAAGTGATTCGTAAATTCTTGTTTAATACTGTATCTAAACCAAAAAAATTACAAGAAATTGCTTTATGAAAAAAAGATTCTCGAGTTATGAGCAAATTGAAATTTAATAATTTAGAAGTTAAGTCATTATTTACAAAAACTAAATTTAACATTCTATCGAGATCATGGGTTACATTATTAATTTGTAATAAACCAAATGAATGCAAAGAATAACAAAGCGTATATTTAGAATCGGTCTAGACGTCCCACTCTGGCCATATTAAGCCTGATGCAGGTGATATTATTTTTCCATTCACCTCCAGCTTCCTTAAGACATGAATCCCTTAGAAGAAGCTTGCAGGTAGCGAGCGGTAAACCTAAACCCTTCCAGCTTGATGAAAACGAAATGAATGTTCCTTCACTTGCAATCTCGTCCGCTGTTTAATTACCTTTTATATTACTGTGCCCTGGCACCCAGGTGAAAGACAAGCTGCTCAGCCATCTCGTTTAGAGAAATGCGGCAGGTTTCCACTGTTTTTGAATTGCAGTTGACCGAATCAGCAACTGACGTAGTCTTACAGCGGCACACGCCGAGATGAAAAAGCTTCGAGAGTTCCCTCTTTCCTTCGGGGGGATACGCCAATTACTCATATCAAGTGTAGACAGGTACTTCTGCTCTTGGTCCTTCCAGTGTGTTCTTGGGCGCCCTTGCCTTCGCTGCCCACCCATGGGTGCCGATTCCAAGGACTTGCGATGTCTGTTGTCTCCCTTTTCGTTAACTGCAGCAGCAGTGCAGCAGACGCTGCTTTACTATGGTGCAGGTTTACTTTAATGACGTGGACCATCTTGGTCATTGGCTTATTTTCTGTGTAATTGCGGAAGGTGAAATCTACACCCAGCGAGAAAGACACATATCCTCTGGACAAATCATCCATTGCATTGATCCGGCCTAGTTCTCCGTCCCCTTTATTCTCACTATTCTGGTCCACCTTCACTTCTATATTATGCGTCGGATTGATGTTTGTCGTGTTTGAGTGTCGAATCATATTTTACGACTCCCTTTCCTTTCCAGGAATGGCAGGGACTCCCTGTTGAGCTTCACTTTAGTTGCCAGTAGGTACAGCTGGGTTAAAAGTAGGAAAATTTCTATATCTTTCTCCGAGTCTGCGGGTTTTGCCTGCAGACATACCTTCGCTCTAGACATGGAAGGAATGTCATTAAAATCCATAGTCTGGATACTCGCAATCGGGTAGCAGCACAATTGCTCTAAGTGTAAATTTTTATTCATAACGTGAATAAGAACCAATTAATTAAAAAAATACTGAATATTATATCGAACCGGTTTTGAGAAAATCAATTTTTTTGTAACGGACTATGAAAGAAATAAATAATATTGAAACTTTAAAAGGTTAAGAATTGAAAAAAACAAATATCATTGAAAATATGTGGAAATCAAGAAAATGATGGATTACTCGTTTAACATTATATCCTCTCTATAGATGTGATATTAAAAATTAATGCGAATTTTAATCCAAGCAACAGCATAACAAATGCTGTTAAAAGTAAGGGTTTAAAACAATCCAACCATGCAAGAGAAATCTAAGAAATAACTTGAAATTTCAACTCATGAAAGAATTAATTTTGAGATATTCTTCATATTGTGGCCGCTGTGGTCGAGTTGGTAGCGGTGCGTGCTATAACTTGATATGCCGGTGAGTTCGAGGTTCGAATCTCAGTCCCTGCAAGCAAAATCTCAATAATAGAAAAAGTTTTTTCTAATAGCGGTCACCCCTCGGCAGGCAATGGCAAACCTCCGAGGGTATTTCTGTAATGAAAAAGCTTCTCATTAAATACATCTGCCGTTCGGAGTCGGCACAAAACAGTAGGTCCCTCCATTTGTGGTATAATATGAAGACGCACACCACAAATGGTAGGAGAAGCTCGGCCAAACACTGAGCTATATAGTGTACGCGCCAAAATTATATTATTATTATTATATTCGATACCTTAATCAAAAAGAACTTGCAATCCTTCTTTATCCGAAACAATATTTGTTTTAAAAAATCTGTGGTTTTTAGATAAAGCCAATGTCACGAGATCGGATGAACAGAAAATAATATTTATTAAATCTTCCATAGCGTTTTTCTTGAACTTTGATGTTCGGGATAGTTTCGAAAATCTTCGAACTAGAGATATTTCGTAACAAAGAGTTCACCTGTTTTTGCATAATATGGTCGAAAGGATTCAATACTAATCCGATATCCCCACAAAATGAATCGTAGAATCACGCTGAATCCTTAACTCAGTGCGTTGCTTACACTAGTTAATTGAGTTGCTAGTTTAGTTTAACCACACGCTCATTAGCGTTCATAATTGACACAATCTTAGATGCATTTCGTTGCCAGATTTATATGGGCTGGAGCACAATAAGCTCATCAATATAGACTTGATTAGAAATGGATGAAACTTTGGAAACCCCTATTTTGGGTATGCAATGTTTGAACTCCTTTTCCTTTCGACCAAGACAAATCGTGGAATCAACCACTCCTTGTTTTTCTTAAAATTCTGTAGCTAATCGATGAACTCTCCGAAATACAATTTGAACAATTGTGTAACGACATGAACTGCGTTCAAAAATCACACAAATGTCCGATGAAATGGTGAACAACGAGTAAACAGAACGCATTATAAAGGGTGTTTTTTTTACAGGTTTGTTTTTCGAATAGAGATAAAACTGGCATTTTGTGCTCAAATCTGGCAACTCTAATGTCATTTATGTTCAGTTTGGTTTGCCATTTCATCATGAACAGGTTGACAAAAGAACAACGCTTGCAAATCGAAAATAATGGTTCAGTTCGCGAAGTTTACCGTGAGCTCCGTCCATTTTATGGTCGACATAATCGTCCATCAGAGCAATTAATTCGGTTAACCATGGATCGTTTTCGCACTACGTTTACTCTATGCTATAATACGCATCCGCAGAGACGTCGAACAGTGCGCACCGAAGAAACAATTGCCGCTGTAGAGCAAAGTGTTGAAGAGGACCCGAATGAATCGATTCGCCACCGTGCACAGCAATTGGAGCTTTGTCCATCAACTTTATGGAAGATTTTGCGCAAAGATCTTGGCTTGCGACCTTACAAGATCCAGCTTGTGCAAGAATTAAAGCCGCGAGACCATGCAATGCGTCGTGATTTTGGTGTATGGGCCGAAAATGAGATTGATCTCGATGCTGATTTTCATCGCAAAATTTTGTTCAGTGATGAGGCTCATTTTTGGTTGAATGGCTACGTCAACAAGCAAAATTGCCGCATTTGGAGTGAAGAGAATCCACATGAGACCCTTGAAACGCCATTACATCCACAAAAACTGACTGTTTGGTGTGCTCTATGGGCTGGTGGAGTCATTGGGCCATACTTCTTCCGCAATAATGCTGGAGAGGCAGTTACCGTTAATGGAGACCGGTATAGAGCCATGATAACCGACTACTTTGTTTCCGAATTGGATGGCATGAATGTGGATGAGTTGTGGTTCCAACAAGACGGCGCTACATGCCACACAGCGCACGTCACAATCGATTTATTGAAGGAAACATTCGCTGAGCGCATAATTTCGCGGAATGGACCTGTCAATTGGCCACCAAGATCGTGTGATTTGACACCATTGGATTATTTTCTTTGGGGATATGTGAAGTCGCTCATCTACACCAACAAACCAGAAACGTTAGGGGAATTGGAAGCCAACATTCGTGGCGTTATTGCCGACATACGGCCCCATATGCTCGAAAGTGGTTGAAAAGTGGACCTGTAGGCTTTATTCGAGCCAGCCGCGGCGGCCACATGCCCGAAATCATATTTAAACATTAATGGCATAAAATTTTCTTGTGTTTTATTTCAATTCGAAGTTCTATACCCCTAAAAAAAACACCCGTTAGGATAAGCCTTTATGAATAATTGGTTAAACATAATCTTGAGTAGCGGTTTCAGTTGTCAACTTTGCAGAGTTCCTTCAAACTATCAAGTGGTTCCCATTGTTTAAAAGTGACTACACAGAAAGAGTTGCAGTCACTGCAATAGAGCTTCTTGCATCGAACACAATGCACGTTGCTGAATACCTTCCGAAAGCAAAAACTTATTAGATTATTACTAGTGGTTAGTATTATTTTTTTATATCTGTGTTTTGGTTTCAAACCATTTTATGTAGCTAACTCGAAGAAGGACTTTTTTTTTTTTAAACAAAAAGTCGTAAAATTTACGAATAGTTAGTGTTTAAGTAATTTCAGTTGATGGTTACTAATATAGGATTAAAAATATAGCGAGCGCCATTTAAGTAGCGATTCAGCGAAAATTAACTCTGTGAAGGAAAACCAACAAACCTATGTCATCGAGCAGCGCCAATTTCAAAACAGGCGCGGTTCTACCTAGCTTTAGACATTTGCAACTCCGATGCTTTTCCAAAAGTTCATCAAGTACAGAGTATCATAGATGTTTTTCAATTTTGCGCCGCCTAAGGACTTATTTGAGACCAACAGGCTATCTTCTTTCAATATTCAACGTAATCTGGATGTTAGGGTTCATCAAAAAGTTTGTCAATGTGTATTTGCAGTATAAGGAAGTATCGCCCATTTTATTTTGACTTACTTGAATTGAAAAATAAACAAAACAACCCTTCTACAGCGAACTTTCGTTTGAACCAACTTTAGTTTATATGGGAAAAATGCGAACCTCTCGACAAACAAGTGAAGACAGGTCCTTATGCACTTGGTCCTTAAAGTGCATTCGTGGGCGCCCTTGCCTCAGTTGTCCACTCATGAGTGCTGATTCGAAGGATTTTTTCATCCAAGCATAATCCCATACGAACGACATGGCCAAACTATCGCTAACCCGAACAGGACCATAAACCTTGCGAAGATCATATCTCTCGAAAGCCAACAAAGCCTTCTCATTGCTGTTCAGCATCGTCCATGTTTCAGCGCCATATAAGGGATTTGTAGAGCGAGATTTTCGTTCGTCGGGAAAGAACTCTGCTTTTCAATTGGCTACCGTAACACCCATTGGCAAGCGTTACTCCACGTTTAATTTTATGGCTGGCATCTTATTACAGTTTCTCACATCAGATTGAAGATATTGCACGAACGTGTGCCACCTTGCCTTGAACGGCTCGGAGAAGTTCTTCCCAATTTGGACGGAACTAAATGTTGTGCTCAACATCACTCTACATAGCCATATTAGTATAGCAGGGATTCCAAATTTAGATATGGCGTCGTAGAGGCAGATTCTATTCGTGCTGTCAAAAGCGACAGAGAGATGGTGTGTGTCGGCTTGCTTATATAGGGTCTTTTCGAGGATTTGACGTGCTGTGAATATCTGGTCAATCGTGGACTTACGAGACCTGAAGCCACACTGATTAGGCCCAATCAGCTGGTTCATATACGGCTTCAGTCCCTCACACAGTATCGTCTATAGGACCTTGTAAGCGATATGCAGAAGTCTTATCCCACGGTAGTTGGCGCAAACAGAGGGATCACCCTTCTTATGGATTGGACAAAGTACACTGAGAATCCAATCTTCTGGCATGTGCTGGTACATGCTTCTTACCAGCTCTCGCTCGACTCAGTCGGTATACCGTCTGCTCCAGGCGATTAGTTATTCCTCAGCCGCCTTAGTGCTGTTCTCACCTGGCTTGGTCGAGTGGAGGGATTTGTTGTTCATCCCTAAAACTTATTCTGTTTGTCTGTCACTGTATTTCCATACTCGTCTGTGCAGTAACCAGCCGTGGTATTAAAACCACTTGTTTGCTGCCTTATTTTTTGATAGAATTTTCGGGCCGCATTCCTGCTTGCTAGCATATCAAGGTCTTCGCACTCACGCCTTTCCGCCTGTCGTTTCTTTTTCTTGAAAGGACGCCTCTCTTTCCGCTAGAAGCGTATGTCGCTTCTACCACAACGTGATCAATTTGATTTCGCATTCTTTGATCAGTGGATACCCAAGTGGCTTGTTGGAATATGGTATTAATTACTACCATGTTTCGCGCCACGGCGATGTCGATCGGCCTCTCTCCGTTGCCAGAGGAATTCTAATGAAGACTAAATTTCCCGACTGTTGGGATCTTATATTTGTGCACAACATCCAGCAGTGGGATAGAAGCACCTTCCCTAAATAGGGTACGGACATTCTAGGTGCATACATAAATCGTAGTCCTTATTTCGTTTGCGGGGGTTGTCAATGCGTGAGGAGGTCGTTTCCCAACGCACAACCCATTGCAGGGGGTTAAAAACTTTGAATTAATTTTTTTTAGCGAGCCGCTTGCTCCAAGACAGACGCCTGATTGCAGCCGCACCTCATGGTGAACAGACGCTGCGGACTTTTAAACCAAATATGTCGGAGTGACTCCACTAAAGCTCCCTCTCTATTATCCGTGACCCAATGTTCCACACAGACTGGCTACCGCATCTCGCACATGGGTTGTACATGTTGCCCAGGGTGCACGAACGTGGACGTAACAGTAGAGCTTGAGTAAAGCCGCAGAACTTTAACCGCATACACAGAAGCGCCGCTGTACCCCATTGCATACGACTTATTTTGGTGTGCATGACCCAGAACAGGTTGCGATTGTGTTACTTTACTTAATTTTTTTTCCGATTCCGTCGAGGACGTTCTTTGTTTGCCATTAATCTAGACAACACATAATCGGTGTGGTTTCATTGACGGTCATAAGGGATATGCTTCAATAACAAACCTAAACTATCAATCATTGAGAACGTCCTACATGGTTATTATGAATATGAATATGTGGAGATTCAAAAAAATATTTCTGTAGACAAATCATGATGGATGAAGTGTTATGTAAAAGAAATAATTCTTAAAAATTGTTCTGCGTGTAAGGTTCTGATCAATCTGGTGGGCCATTTTGAAAGCGACCCTCCATTGTGTAATTTTTACTAATCCAAGGTCTTTTTTATCGAGAGGACGGTAACATATACGACGTTGCAACAATGAAATATGCAAATGACCGAGAGCTCGCATAGGAAAAACATTCCTCAAGTAACCGATAATTGAAAGCTGGTGAAGATCGCCGTTACAATTACTGTTAAGAAATAATTAATATGATTTTTCCTGTTTACAGATCATTATTATTAAATTAAAGATATCCAAATTTAATAGTGCCAGAAAGTTTTAACTCACATTAAGTAAACTCATAATTTTTGATGTGCGAGTTTACCTATATTAGTTGAAGTCAGTTGCTACAAGTTAAGAGATATTTGAATGCTATTTTGAAGTAATTTTATCAGGGCTGATGTGAAATCAGTCAATATTTTACAGTTGTGGTCCGTAATCCTTTCTTATTTAGATCATCGATAATAAGCAGCCCTATTTTTGATACGAATAAATTAAGCCATATAGGATTTCAGCGCACTCTCATACATTAACTTTTTGAATAAATTTTAATTCTGAAAGCAATTATATTTCACAAAAGCCCTTACTGACTTATGATCAGATAATTTTCTGACATATGATCAGACAATTTTCTAGTACGAATGTTTATTATTGCTTTATCTTATTAAATGTTTTAATATAATTTTTCCGAATTCCATTTATTAATTTTTGGTAATATGCGTCATATAATTAGTGATAGAAATAACTTTGCATAAATTACATTAAATCCATTCTTTAACTTAAAATTGGTTGCTTATCATTTTGTTTTGATCCCATCTTTCGTTCAATTTGAAAGCCGAATTTTTTTAAATTTTTTTTCTGAAATTGTGCAGAAACCGCAGACCGCTCTTAACGTGCTCAACCGATAGGCAATCGTTATATTTTTCACATAATTTTCGCAAGCAGTGCGTTGGCCCAGATTGGTGCGGAATGCAGTATGATAACTCTACTGTAGAGAACTCGTTTACTGACTTGGTCGTGATGATCTCTGTCCCCAGGTGAACATACTTACCTGCTTACCAAAGCGCTTCAGTCTTGTTATCGACCAGCGTTAAGTGAATTTATTTGAGCCGAGTTTTGGTCTTTATAACGGCTTCCCTGGCTGGTGCTTATGTTTGTTGCATATGTTTTGCCACAATTACTACCATAATATCATCAGTAAAACTCATTATTTTTGTAAATGGAGACCTTTTCAGGCTTAAGACACCATCGTGAATAAAGTTCAACAGAAGTAATTTACCTAACTTTTTTAGAAAACATCTTGCAGAGCATACTTTTGCCTTGCCATGCGACATCGATATAATTATTGGATCTTATATTTATGGTGATATTCTCTTACCGCATATGGAAAAATATGAGCCAGGCATATTGCTCCCAGAAACTCATTTTGGTTGAATGATTTCCGGACCACCTAGTAAAGGAATTACTTCTAACAAAATATATGTATTAAAATATAAGTTCACTTAAAAATACACTCCGCTTATTTTAGGAACAGGAATAATTATTTGATGAACGACAACTTGGTCCGGAAGAAAGTGCATGTGAAAAACTATTCGGAGAAATATATACCAGAGATGGCATACACGGTACATCTTCTTTTTAAGACTTCAATGACAAAATATACACTGCTTTCGTTTAATTTAGATCATATTAATGCTGTAAGAAGACTTAAGCAATTGAAAACCGTTTAAATTGCAACCCGAAGTTTGCTGCATTATACAAAGAGTTTTTAGCCCAATACGAAATCTGAGTCACATGGAAAAAATTGTATCTGAGAGATCTGCAGAAAATCTTCCAACTAAACTTCTTGAAGAATTGATGCGTTATCGTAGCTCCTTAAAGTCTTTAGAGAGCATTAAAATATCAAGATGGCTCCGTGGTAATAGAAGAGTAAAATATAAATATATGGCTTTAGCCAGGGGGGCACAGAATAATTCTGGGGCCCAGGGCAAACAACTGCGGGGGCCTTCAATTCTGGGAGATTGTCAACTATAATATCTTGTGGTACGTAACAAATTTTTATTTATAAATTCATATTCAATAAAAGTTGTTCTTGGGTGTGATCTTGTGCAGACGTCTTGTTATGGTGCTCGTCAAAAATATTGTTTTCACCCGGTATAAACATTGTCAATTTATAATTACCTTCGCTACGCCTTGTGAGTTTAGTGCGGGGAATTTCGTCATTATTTAGTTTGTTTGCTGAGTCACCTGAGTATTTTATTTGGTTTTGTAAACCTACCAGCTGTTACTTATAGATTCTGTTGGTAAGCGAAAGGCCACAACAACAACTATAATCAAAGAATCACCAGCAACGAAATATCAAAAAATTGAGGGTAACGGTAGTCTCCCTGAGGCTGTACTGAAGGCGTTGAAGTCAAATAAGGAGAAAGTCTCTTTGATGGAAGAAAGGATTAAAGAGTAAATTAGCGGCTTTTATGCTCAACTGACAGAACAGATCCCGTCACTTGAACATAAATTGTATAGCAAAACTCGCAAAGCTGCTTTGTCTGTTAAGATAGCAGGTTTTGACTCTGATATTAATTTTTACATTTACAAAAGTCTCACCACTGTGAAAAATTTTGCAAGCCGTAATTAAGCTGAAAAAACTAGCAAAACTGCATAGTTTTTTTTCACGACGAGGCGAGGTTTTCGTACGTATGTCTGCTGACAGTCAGCCGGTGGCTATACCCAGTTGCACGGACTTATTAAACATAATTAGTTGTAACACAATAAGTGATGTCTAACATTAATTGTTATGTTTGAGGTTGCCTCTTACATATGTTATTCGTATGTTGGTGCATAATTCATTTTCCAGGGTTAACCACAGTCAGTCGGTGCTGCTAAATATTCTTTGTTAACAAGGTGATGGTTCAAATGTTGTACATTTCAATGCTCGTAGCCTTAATACTAAAAAATTGGACTATCAGAGGCACTTATTTGAAAACTCGTCTGTCGATGTGATTTGTGTCTCTCAGATCTGGTTCAATGCACATTTACCTGACAGTTTTTATTCCATTCCAAATTATCCTTTATATCGAAATGATCGTCTGGGTAAAGAAAGCGGCGGGGTAGCTGTGTATACCAAATGCGTTTTCGACGGTAAAGTTGTAAGTTGCTCGTCTACGTCCGAAATTGAGTATTTGTCTGTTCTATTGTCGGTTGCAACACTAAAGTATTAGTATCGTGTGTGTATAATTCAATAGGCACTCTTCTTTAGACCCATTTTTTGATGACCTCTCTCAACATCTTCTTGACTATGATCATTACGTTATGTGTGGTGATTTCAATGTTGATTTGCTTAAGGTTGACTCCTTGTCAGCCAGGTTTCTTGATTCCGTTGCATCAACTGGTATGTCCGTTGTTAACTCCCTTGTGCATATAAGATTTTCTTGTAATCATCGTCCAAGCTTATTAGATGTGTTTATTGTCCCTGAATTTACGGGTGTTCGTCTTTTTGATAAATTGATAATTTCTGATCACGACCTTATTTTTTGCAAGTTTGAAATTCTTTTTTAGCTATTAAAAGTCAATTGATTCTGAAGCTTTGTTCACAGAAATTAATTGCTTTAACTGGAACTATTGTTGGAATCTGGAGATTGCTGACGAGAAACTTGACTTTTTGCAGAATAACATTTTACATTTTTAAACAAATATATGCCTCTTCGGCAGGTCACATCCTGATCCTGCTCTTGTCCGTGGTTTAGTCAAGAAGTAAATTGGGCTATTAAAAAACGAAATATTTTGTACGGAAGTTGGAAAAGAAAGCAATGTGATGAATGGATTATATTAGTGCTATTAGAAGACTTAAGCAATTGAAACCCGTTTAAATTGCAACCCGAAGTTTGCTGCATTATTCAAAGAGTTTTTAGCCCAATACGAAATCTGAGTCACATGGAAAAAATTGTATCTGAGAGATCTGCCAGAGGATGCCTACTTTTTCTGTCACCATGGTATATTAAAAGACATTAGCACTACTAATAAATTAAGAGTTGTATTTTATTCCATTACAGAGGCATTGAATCTACAACAACAATTAAACAAAATCTCACCGTGGTGGATTCAATTTAAGAAAATGGAATTCAAACTCTACCAAATTAATGTACAATATTCCTCCTGAAGACCGCGATAGCACTTGTGCGTTTCAATTGAGTGATGTGAAGCTTTTTAAGGCCTTAGGTCTTTATTGGGAAGTCAACGAGGATCACTTATTTGTAAAGTTAATTTTAGTTTCGCCTCCACATATACCAAAGGAGTATGCTATCTGACGCAGCAAAACTCTTTGATTCTCTAAGATGGCCAGCGCCTATTACTATTGTAGCCAAAATTATGTTTCAAAGATTCTCTAAGGAAAACTTAGAATGGCAAGAAAATCTTCCAACTAAACTTCATGAAGAATTGATGCGTTATCGTAGCTCCTTCAAGTCTTTAGAGAGCATTAAAATATCAAGATGGCTCCGTGGTAATAGAACAGTAAAATATAAATATATGGCTTTAGCCAGGGGCGCACAGAATAATTCTGGGGCCCAGGGCAAAAAACTGCGGGGGCCTTCAATTTTGGGAGATTGTCAATACTTATGATATCATATTGAAAATAACACCAACTATAATATCTTGTAGTACATAACAAATTTTTATTTATAAAATCATATTCAATTAGGGTTGTTCTTGGGTGTGATCTTGTGCAGGCGTATTGTCCTGGTGCTCGTCAAAAATATTGTTTTCACCCGGTATAAACATTGTCAATTTATAATTACCTTCGCTACGCCTTGTGAGTTTATTTATTTTGTTTGCTGAGTCATCTGAGTATTTTATTTGGTTTTGTAAACCTACCAGCTGTTACTTATAGATTCTGCTGGTAAGCGAAAGGCCACAACAACAACCATAATCAAAGAATGGTCTCTCTGAGGCTGTACTGAAGGCGCTGAAGTCAACTAAGGAGAAAGTCTATTTGATGGAAGAGAGGATTAAAGAGCAAATTAGCGGCTTTTATACTCAACTGACAGAACAGAAATTGTATAGCAAAACTCGCAAAGCTGCTTTGTCTGTTAAGATAGTAGGTTTTGACTCTGATATTAATTTTTACATTTACGAGAGTCTCACCTCTGTGAAAAATTTTGCAAGCCGTAATTAAGCTGAAAAAACTAGCAAAACTGCATAGTGTGTTTTCACGACTAGGCGAGGTTTTTATACGTATGTCTGCTGACAGTGAGCCGGTGGCTATACCCAGTTGCACGGACTTATTAAACATAATTAGTTGTAACACAATAAGTGATGTCTAACATTAATTGTTATTCTGCCATTATGCACCCTTTTCCTTTTGTATTTCTTCCTTCACTCTGTTCTCAATCACTGTAAAGTTTGTCAATAACCACACATTCTCTACTATAGGATTTATATTTGAGGTTGCCTCTCACATATGTTATTCGTATGTTGATGCATAATTCATTTTCCAGGGTTAACCACAGTCAGTCGGTGCTGCTAAATAATCTTTGTTAACAAGGTGATGGTTTAAATGTTGTACACTTCAATGCTCGTAGCCTTAATACTAAAAAATTGGACTATCAGAGGCACTTATACGTCCGAAATTGAGTATTTGTCTGTTCTATTGTCTGATGCCAACACTAAAGTATTAGTATCGTGTGTGTATAATTCAATAGGTACTCTTCTTTAGAACCATTTTTTGATGACCTCTCTCAACACCTTCTTGACTATGATCATTACGTTATGTGTGGTGATTTCAATGTTGATTTGCTTAAGGTTGACTCCTTGTCAGCCAGGTTTCTTGATTCCGTTGCATCAACTGGTATGTCCGTTGTTAACTCCCTTGTGCCTACAAGATTTTCTTGTAATCATCGTCCAAGCTTATTAGATGTGTTTATTGTCCCTGAATTTACGGGTGTTCGTCTTTTTGATAAATTGATAATTTCTGATCATGACCTTATTTTTTGCAAGTTTGACTTCAATTTAACTAGTATAGTGGATGCCACAATTAAATTCTTTTTTAGCTATTAAAAGTCAATTGATTCTGAAGCTTTGTTCACAGAAATTAATTGCTTCAACTGTAACTATTGTTGGAATCTGGAGACTGCTGACGAGAAACTTGACTTTTTGCAGAAGATGGTTCTACATTTTTAAACAAATATATGCCTCTTCGGCAGGTCACACCCCGATCCTGCTCTTGTCCGTGGTTTAGTCAAGAAGTAAATTGGGCTATTAAAAAACGAAACATTTTGTACGGAAGCTGGAATGCCTTTTAATGTGCTCGGAACAAGGCTTCTGTTTAAGTTTGCCAGGTAAAGATGAGTTATTTTGGAACAAAACTCAATACTCGCTTTCCTCCTAAGCAGTTGTGGTCAAACGTGAAAAGGTTGGGTGTGCGTGCTAGCTCTGAGGCCCCTTGCCAACTCGATGCCGATCTAATGAATGAGTTCTTTGTATACAAAAACTGTACATCGGATATTAGTGCATCGTTTTCGATGAGAATCTCTGCTAATTTTGACTTGATCAATAAATTTCAATTCGATTCTGTCTCTGAAGATGATGTAGCGGATAAAATCGAATGCCGTGGGTGCAGACGAACTCCCTATTAAATGCATTAAAGTTATTTTGCCATAGATACTAAGTAGTTGTGGAAATCCTTCCATTGGAAATGTTTCTGCGGATTTCTCAGCTGAAATTCTTACCTCACAGCCGTAAGTAAATGATTGTATACAGCGGTTTTGGTTACAATAAATTTATTCACAAAATATATTAAAGTTTTTAATTATTGCAGTTTGCGTGAAGTTGCAATCAGTAGCACGCGTGTTCATTCTACGAATATCCAAAAAAAAGTAAAAGAAAAAGAGAATCATGTATATACATACAAATTGACTTTCTAGAATGTTACAAGAATGACAATGTAAACAAAATATGGTGAACCGGTGATACTAGATTCTATATAGAGAATACATATTAAATTAAATCGAAAAAACTAAGAAAACAAGGTGATTGCTTTATTTGACGCCACATCTACTCCCCCTTTAGAAACATCGTTAGATGAAGTCGTCGAATCGCTTCGGAAAACGCAATTTTCGTCCCGTTCGCGTTGTAGGTGTAGCACTTTTCCCGCTCGAAGGTTCTGATGTGGGTTTTAGAATGCTCTGATGTGGTGTCGATTGTCTTTGATGTGTTTGTTGTACTGCAGGATTTGCTTGATTAATGTTGTTGTTGCTGTCTTCGGATAAATGTGCCAACTTTAGTGGATCTAGGCTAATTCTTGCGACTCTATTATTTATTTCGATGTCGAAGTACTTATCAAAACGGCGAACTACCTTGAATGGCCCATCATATTGCTGCTTGAGTGGTGGTCTTACCGAGTCATCGCGAACAAAAACATGCTTGCAGTTGTTGAGATCGCGTTGTACAAAAACTTTGTTTGCTGCATGATTGGAAGTCTGGACGGGTTTTAAGTTTGCCATTGCATTTTTTAAATAACCAAGAAATTCATATTCGGTGTCTTCGACGGTTTGGTTAGTAAAAAAGTCGCCGAAGTGCGCTATCCAACCATGTAACAACGCTTTGGCAACTGTTTCAGCCGTAATGTCTTGCATAGGAATTGCCGAAGGCCATAGAGTAAATCGATCTATGCAAGTTAGGCAGTATTTATAACCTTCCGACAACGGTAAAGGGCCAATGATATCAATGTTAATGTGACGAAACCGCTTAGAGGGCAATTGAAAATCGTCTAGCGCTGCGCGATTGTGTTTCCACACATCTGATTTTTGGCACTGCAGGCATGATGATGCCATGCGGCCAACCTGTTGCTTCATGCGCGGCCACACAAACCGCTCTGTCACCAGCCTAATCGTAGCCTTTTTCCCAGGGTGAACAGACTCAAATACCTGTTTGCGAAACTTCTCTGATATGTATGGTCTTACGTTTTTTGTTGCGACATCGCATATCACTGTCAAATTAGTACCTGGTATATTCACTGGCTTGAGCTGAAGTGAAGTGTTTTTCATGAGCTGCTTAAGCTCTTCGTCGTTCACTTGCTCTCGTGCTAGTTGTTCAAAATTGATTTGCTTACCACTGAAGATGGATTCTACGCGAGACAAAAGATCTGCTACTACGTTTGCCTTCCCTGACACATGTCGTATATCAGTAGTGAGTTCACTGATAAAGCTTAGATATCGCGTTTGTTTCGGAGTTGTTTTGTCAGGTTTCTATTGAAAGGCAAAGGTAAGCGGTTTGTGATCAGTGAGTATTGTGCATTGTCGGCCGTCGATAAGGTACTGGAAGTACTTAACGGACTGATAAATGGCGAGCAACTCCCGATCATACGTGCTTTGTCTTTTTTGGGTTTCCGACATGCGTTTGGAAAAAAAACCTAATGGGCTTAACACACCATCTCTTAGCTCTTGGTATGCCGGACCTACACAATAGCTACTAGCGTGTACATGAAGTACGAGCTTTGCATTTGGCGATGGGTGTACAAGTAGCGTTACTTGTGCTAAGTCGCGTTTACACTGTTCAAATACTTCCTCTGCCTCAGCGTCCCAGATGACTGGTATTTTATCTTTCTTTTTATTCCCCTTTATAAGTTTGAGAAGTTTACCTTGCACCAAAGCAGCGTTTGGCAGCGAGCGACGATAAAAATTCAGCATAGCAACTAACTGTGTCAACTCGTGAGCTACGGTTGGCTTTTTGAAGTTAGCGATGGCTTCAACCTTGTCAGTTGGTGGTGCAATACCATCTTTTGATACTTTGTACCCAAGAAATATTACTTCAGATTTTGCGAAGTGGCATTTAGAAACATTTATTTTTAGGTTGTTATCACGCAGGCGCTGAAACACTGCTCGCAAGTGATTCGCATGCTCTTCCTCTGAAGCCGAAGCAATGCAAATGTCATCTATATAAACGACAACGTATTCCATGTCTTGAAATATATCGTTCATAAAACGTTAAAACGTTTGACTTGCATTGCGTAAACCGAATGTCATAACGTTAAATTCGTATAGACCGAAAGGTGTTATTATGGCAGTCTTCTCGCGATCTTCTTCGGCGATCGGAATCTGATGGTAAGCACGCTCCAAATCTATTACTGTGAATACGGACTTACCATATAACTTTTGCGCAAAATCCTGGATATATGGTATTGGATACCGATCAGGTTGAGTTATTGCATTAAGTCGGCGATAGTCGCCACAAGGACGCCATTTGCCTTGTTCTTTTTTGGGCACCATGTGCAGTGGGCTTGCCCATTGACTGCTACTCGATCGACAGATGTTCTGCTTTAGCATGTAATCGAACTCGCTTTTTGCGATAGCATACTTTTCGGGATTAAGTCTCCGCGCTTTACAAAAAATGGGAGGACCTGTTGTGACTATGTGATGCCTCACTTTTGTGTTGACCGAAACATTAGAAACAATAAAAGGTTTTGTTAAATCTTTATACTCACTTAGTATACGTTTGATTGGTTCAGGCAGATTCGGTGAAATTGTATAGATCTGCTCATGTGAAGCTGTACATACTAGTGCGCTTACCTCAATTTTTGTTGTTGTATCGACAAGTTTTTTTCTTCTCAAGTCAACCAGCAGCCCAAACTCGTGAAGAAAGTCCGCTCCGATAATCGGTCTGGTGATGTCCGCAACCACAAAGTTCCAGTCCATTGCTCTTCTTAACCCGAAGTCGACTTGTAGAATCTTTCCTCCGTATGTTTTGATCGGAGTTCCATTAGCTGCGTATAGAGTGTGAATTAAGTCTGGCTTGTCGGAATGTTGCGGTGGAACTACAGAGAAATCGGCGCCAGTATCGATGAGAAATCGACGATTGGTTTTGCGATCATTTAGAAATAGACGACGACTTTCAGTCAAACCAGCTCTGTGCGTCGTCTCTTCTAACAGAGCTTCTTCTAGTTTTCCGTCATGTTGAGCTTCTTGAACTGACATGGTTCGACGCACTTTTTTGCTTTTACACCAAACCGCCAGTGATATTTACAGAAAGGAAAACGTGGACGCGATCGGCTTCTGTCACGTGATTCTGATCTTTTATTATTACTACGGGATGCTCTAGATACACTGAGTTCGTCTATTTGAGCCTGCAGCCGTTGTATTTGCTTCTCCAATGAGGACTCACCACGAATAGCTGCTACATTTGAAAAGTTAAGCATTTCCATCATCTGATCGGCTTGCTTTGCCATGTCGGTTGAATCACCAGTGCCGATTGATATAACCGCACGTACATTGTCAGGCAATCGCTCAAGCCATAGCGATTTTAGTACATCATCGCTAAGCTTATCCCTGGCCAATTCCTTCATGCGTTTCAGTAGCTGCGTAGGCTTTATGTCGCCGAGCTCACTTTCTTTAATCAGCTTGCGTATTTTACGTTGATCAGAGTCCGCATATTCAGAAATGAGTGCTTTTTTTACGGCCTCGTATTTGTTTGTAGCTGGGGGGTTGCTTACAATGTCGGCAATTTGCATTATTGCTTTCGAATCTAATGAACTTATTACATAATGATTTTTCGTATCGTCGCTTCTTACATGCGACATCGATTTGAATGAAATATAATTCGGGTCGCTGCTTGCAGAATGCTGGTGGTCTGATGCTAATGTGCTGTAATTCACCTGTAATGCGATTTTGTTGAGGAGGGCTGATTTGGCCTACGCCGCTATCCTGTTGATTTTCTTCATCAGCCATCTTTGTACAAAAACGCCACGTGCTTTAAGATTCTCGCAAATTCTTTATCGGGGTCACCAATGTGGAAATCCTTCCATTGGAAATGTTTCTGCGGATTTCTCAGCTAAAATTCTTACCTCACAGCCGTAAGTAAATGATTGTATACAGCGGTTTTGGTTACAATAAATTTATTCAGAAAATATATTAAAGTTTTTAATTATTGCAGTTTGCGTGAAGTTGCAATCAGTAGCACGCGTGTTCATTCTACGAATATCCAAAAAAAAGGGAAAGAAAAAGAGAATCATGTACATACATACAAATTGACTTTCTAGAATGTTACAAGAATGACAATGTAAACAAAATATGGTGAACCGGTGCTACCAGATTCTATATAGAGAATACAAATTAAATTAAATCGTAAAAACTAAGAAAACAAGGTGATTGCTTTATTTGACGCCACATAGTCTTACCCATACCGTTAATCACTGTATTAGCACCTCTTCTTTTCCTGCTGCATGGAAAGTAGCCATTGCTATACCTATAGCTAAAAAACCGGGTGCTTCTTCCCGTGTCAATTCACGCCCATTAGCATTTTATCTGTACTTTCTAACGGTTAATAGCTCAACATTTTATGGACTCATTGAGTCAAATAAGCTGCTGAGTCCACTTCAGTCCCACCACAGTTGTTCAACATCAATTATAATTGTTTTGGATGATATTCGTCAGCCATTTGATCAAGGCCATCTTACGTTGCTCTGCCTACTTGATTTTACCAAAGCCTTTGATTCAGTTAATAACAGCTTGCTATGTAATAAATTTGCTTGTTACTTTGGTTTTTAGTGAAAGTGCAGTAAGGTTGCTAGAATTATACTTAAGTAATAGACTTCAGAGAGTTAATGCTGGTAATAAGCTCTCGGAACCTGTACTCATCTCTTCAGGCATACTACAAGGATCCATTATTGGCCCTCTGCTATTTAGTATATTCGTCAATGATATATTTTCGCGATGCTCAAATGCCCAAATGCATGCATATGCGGACGACATTCAGCTGTATCTCTCCAATAGAATAGGGTTGGTCGAAGACCTTAGCTGTAGGCTTGATGAAGATTTACATTCCATCTTTGAATGGTCAAAGGAAACCCTTCTCCACCTTAATGCGGAGAAATCTTATGTGTTTCCTATATTAAAGGAAAAAATAGAGCTTTGCTTGATTTCATCATTGCATATTGGTACTAGTCCCCCTAGACTAAGCTGAATTGCGAGGATCATGTTAATAAAATTTTGAGCAAAATATATTATACTTTTCGCTGCCTTAGAATTTCTGCACCATATGTTCCTTTAGCCACTAAAAAAAACTAGTTCAGAGCTTAATAGTTCCACTCATTACGTATTCTGAGGAAGTCTACATCAAAATAGACTCTCACACGAATCACAAATTGGGCGTTGCTTTTAATTTTGCCGCAAGATACGTATACGGCTTGAAGAAGATTGGCCATCTCTCTATGTTGAGTAACTCGATACTTGGCTGCGATATACAGAATTTTATAAATGCCAGAAATTGCATCTTTATCTTTAAGCTAATTACTCATGCGAAACCGGGCTTCTTATATGAAAAACTTGTATTTTCTAAATGTTCTTGTTCTTTAAATGTAATTTTGCCCAAATTAAATTATATATGCACATCAAGACTGTTTTTCGTTAACGCTGTTAGACATCATTGTCTGCAGTCAACTTCAAGAAACTTACATATATTTGAGCGTTTTTATATCCGAGCGTACTTGTACACAAGGGTATTATAACTTTGTTCGCATAACGGTTGTTTGTAACAGCAAAAAATAATCGAGATAGATATAGACATATATATACTAAAATGATCAGAATGAAAAGAGGAATCAATTCAGACCTGACGGTCTGTCCGTCTGCCCGTGGTTACAATAACTTGAGTAAAAATTGAGATTTGGTACATATATTGACCTTTGGACAGGGTAGGTTGGTATTGAAAATGGTCAAGAGCGGTTAATAACCACGCCCACCTCCCATATAATGCCACACCCACTTATGAAAAAGTTTCCGTATCTCAATAACAATGTTAGGTATCGTCACAAACTTTGCTAGACATATTTTCCTTGATATTGCTATTATTATCGTAGATAAGTTTTTAAATCGGACCATAACCACGCTCACCTCCCATATAACGGAAGTTTTGGAAAATGCAAAAACTCAGTTTTCTCGGTATCTATTACAGCAAATTGAGTGAAATTTGGTATTTCGAGCGTTTTCGAATTAAGAAATTAAGTATTTAAGGAACTTTGAAAAATAGGCGTTACCACGCCCACTTATGAAATAATTTCTGTATCTCAATAACGGTGTAAGGCATCGTCACAAAATTTGGTAAACAAATTTTGCTCAATATCACTGTTATCATCGCCCACCTCCGATATAACCGAAATTATGAAAAATGCAAAATTGCGTTTTTTCTTTATCTATTGGAACATATTAATTAAAATTTGATATTCAAAAAGATAGTTAGTTAAGAAACTTTACTTTAATGAAAATTTTAAAATTAGGCGTTACCATGCCCACTTAAAAAAACGTCCGTAGATATCTCAATAACGATGTAAGGTATCGTTACGAAATTTGGTGGACGTATTGTCCTTCTTATCACTAGCATCTCCGTCAAAAGTTTTAAAATCGGACCATAACCACGCCTAACATTCATATAACGGAAATATTTAAAAATGCAAAAAACTTCGTTTTTACCATTTATTGGAAGAAATTGAGTAAAGTTTAATACAAGCTGCGATTTGAAACAAATAAACGGGGTTTTTATGAAATTATGGGCACCGCCCATACAAAAATTCATCGCGAGGAAATATAAAATTCAGTTTCGCCTGAATTTAGCTTTTCTTACTTATTCTAATTAAAACTTCTTTCCTCGACTTCGGAGTCGTGGGGGAGTTCAAATAAAAAGATTTCAAAAGTTCAATTTAATTCTTTAGTAATTTATTTCACAATTTTTAAGTAAAAAGTTTGAGTTTAAATTCACAGGTATTTTTCAATTTTTTTGAGGTTTCTTTTACTAGTCGAGACAAGACTTTCGAGTTAGCGATCACCGGTATATATTCGTTTTCCGTTAACAAAAAATGTATATATACCAAGAATAAAAAGTAGTATATAAATCGTATAAAATATAGTAGTGCCTACAGTTGAGGCATTTCATAGAATAGTGACTCCAGTTGAGGCATTTCAGAGGTCGATGAGGTTGCCACTGTTCTCATCACCTTGCAACGGTGCAATTTGTCGGAGGTGTTGCTGTAAGTCCTGCAGGGAGGAAACGGCCGCATTAACCAAGCCATTCAGCGTAGGCCGACGTTTACTTACGCGCCCATTGCGATGTACGGACTTCGGCTTTTGATTAGTGCTGGGGTGCTCCGGTTTGGTGGCAGGTTTCCTTTCGTTGTTGGGACGTTGGTGTTGGCAGTAACAGAGGCGCGATTGTACGCTCCTACGTTGTGGATTATTTGTGTTTGCTTTCCCTTTGGTGGAAACCGCGCTTGCGATGCGCTTCGGTTTCGCCTCAGTTGTTGGGCGATGGAGCAACGTATGGTGCGCGAGTTGGCATATGCGGCAGCTATGCCGAGACGTGCATGATGCAGTGCGATGAGATCGGGCAAGGCAGCTCATACAGTATTTATGCACTTTCACTGCTTTTACTCGTTCTTCCACAGCCATATTACGAAAGCTTGAACAAGCTTGTAGTGGATGGAACCGGCAACAAAGCTGGCACTGATATATGTCAGGTGATCTGGAAGACACAAACAAGTGTATTAGAAAAATGGATGATTTAGGGTGATTACGTAAAATGTCTAATTTCTAGTGAACGAGTTTCAAGGGAAATGCGCGTGAGATAATCGTTATTGCGGTATGGGATGATATCGGGGAACTATTGGGTAGGGAGAACACAGAGTTTCACAATGGGCCGAGTGTAAATGCCAGTTTGAGTTTTGACATCTGCCACTCGAATGTGGTTATCTGCACCCCTGTAAGTTTTGAGTACTCTTCCTAGGCGCCACTCTTGGGGAGGTAGTAAATCATCCTTGATGACGACGAGTTCACCTTCTTCATGGTCTTTCTGCGGCTGTTTCCACTTGTGCCGCTTGTGCAGATCTTGCAAATATTCACTTTTCCATCTTCGGCTAAACTCCTGATGGAGAATTTTCATGTTTTTCCAACGATTCGTCAGTGTGATTTGTTCCGCGGGTGGCTCGGGTATTGCCATTAAGGGGGCGCCACGAATAAAATGGCCTGGGATGAGGACTAGAAGATCACTCGGATCTTCAGACATCATGAATTCCTCAAAGGTGAACTTGTGAGATCCCGCAAATTTAATGAGATGGGTTTTAAAGCTTTTTACTGCGGACTCCCACAATCCGCCCATATGAGGAGCATGAGGGGGTATGAATTGCCATTCTACACCCTGGGCATTAAACTTCTCTCCGAATTGTAATGCTATTTGACTTTTAAAGCCATTGAGATTTTTGGTTAAGGCGTTTTGTGCTCCAACAAAAGTTTTGCCGTTGTCGGACATTATTTTTGCGGGTAGTCCACGGCGGCCCACGAATCTTGCGAAAGCTGCAAGAAATGTGGGAGTTGACAAGTCTGATCAAACTTCTAAATGTATTGCCTTAGTTGAGAAACAGACAAATACACATACGTACGCCTTGTGGTAAGCAGCATTTCGGGTCAATCCGCTTTTTACGAGAAAGGGTCCCGCAAAGTCAACTCCAGTGACGTTAAAGGGTAGAGAGAATTTAACTCTTTCTGGAGGAAGCGCGGCCATGATTTGAGAGCGAATTTTTTGTTTGTAGATTGTGCACGCTTTGCAATGAAAAATGCATTTTTTTATACGGGGTTTCAACCGTGGGATAAAGAATTCTTCCTGCACCATACGTATCATAAGGGATTTTTCAGCATGTAGCAAGGTGGTATGGAGAAATTGTAAATACAATTCACAAAATCGTGATTGTCCGGGTAGTATCATGGGATGTCTTTCATTGTAGCTTAGGGTAGCGTGTGCTAATCTTCCATTTACTCTCATGAGTCCTTTCTTGTCGAGTATTGGGTTCAAAGAAAGCAAACTACTTTTTTTGCTAATGGGTTTGTTGGCGGATAATTGGGTGTATTCATCCTTAAAGTAACGACGTTGGGCTAGTGTTATTAGTCGCGTTTTTGTGGAGTTGATTTCCTCTTGAGACAATGTAACGGGTGTTTTTTTTAGGGGTATAGAACTTCGAATGGAAATAAAACACAAGAAAATCGTTTTAAGGTCCATCAATTTGGCTTTATTGGAAGGATAATTTTATGCCATCTCTGCGGATGCGTATTATCACATAGAGTAAACGTAGTGCGAAAACGATCCATGGTTAACCGAATTAATTGCTCTGATGGACGATTATGTCGACCATAAAATGGACGGAGCTCACGGTAAACTTCGCGAACTGAACCATTATTTTCGAAATAAATTTGCACGATTTGCAAGCGTTGTTCTTTTGTCAACCTGTTCATGATGAAATGGCAAACCAAACTGAACATAAATGACATTAGAGTTGCCAGATTTGACCACAAAATGCCAGTTTTATCTCTATTCGAAAAACAAACCTGTAAAAAAAACACCCTTTACCAATCTTATAAGACGTTTTTTTGCATCTGTCCACAAACCGTAGAATGTGCGAAATAACGCGTAAAGATTTTGCAAAGGAGGAGAATTTGTCCAGAAGATCTTCCTTTTCTGCCATATGAAATGTCTGGATTATCCTTTGTTCAAGAGGCGGAGTTTTTAAGGGTTCTGACGTTGGCCAGCGACTAGGTGATTCACAGAGCCATTCAGGACCATGCCACCAAAGGGATTGAGTAGTCAGATCTTGAGGCCTGCATCCTCGGGTACCTAGGTCAGCGGGGTTATCATTGGTGCTTACATGCCGCCATACAGAGTTCCCAACATTCTTTAATATTTGGGACGTACGGTTCGCGACGTAAGTCTTCCACACGTATGGTGGTTTATCTAACCAGGCGAGTACAATCGAAGAATCGCACCATAAATATACGGTTGCCTTTCCTAAATTGAGTTGAGGACGGGTTTGAGAGATGAGTTTCGACAGGAGAACAGCTCCGCAGAGTTCTAAACGTGGTAGACTAATAGTACGCAGAGGAGCTACCTTCGTTTTTGCTGCGAAAAGTCTGCAAGTGGGTGGGTTTTCTCCGTCTTGGCAACGAATGTACAGACAAGCATAATAAGCTTCTTGTGACGCATCGCAAAATCCATGCATTTGGACATTGTAGGTAGGTGAATACCCAATCCATCGAGGTATTTTTATGGTTTCCACTGAACGAAAGTTTTCTATGATTGTACTCCAAGTGTGTTGAGAATTGGGTTAAGCACATTCGTCCCAATCCGTTCCTTCTTTCCATAGAGTTTGGAGGAGGATTTTCGCTCTAATCATTATAGGCGATAGCCATCCTGCCGGGTCAAACAGTTTAGCAACTGCTGAGAGTATTTGGCGTTTGGTCGCCGAGTGTGAAGTTTGTGGTGAACTAAATGTATATGAAAAGGAATCAGATACAGCGTTCCACTGAATACCTAAGGTTTTAGTTGTAGTCTGATCTTCCAAATTTAAAAAATTTGAGTCTAAGAGATTTTTAATGGGTACTTCTTCGAGTATTTTTGAATTATTGGCTGTTATGTTTTTGAGTGGGAACCCAGCCGAGTTTAGGGCTTGTGTTAGTTGAAATAATGACTTTCGGGCCGTTTCTAAATCATGTCCGCCAGAAAAAACATCGTCGACATATGTTTCATGCTTGAGAATTTTTGTACACAATGGGAATTTGTGGATTGAGTCTTCAGCTAACTGGTGTAGTGTTCTGATGGCTAAGTAAGGGGCACAATTTACACCGGATGTCACTGTTTTCAACTTAAAATCTCTTATTGGGTGATGGGGAGTTTTTCGAAAAACTATTCTTTGAAAATGGTGATCTTTTTCATGGACCAGTATTTGGCGATACATTTTTTCAATGTCGCCATTGAATACGAACTGATATAATCTCCAATTGAGAATTAGAACCATTAAATCAGTTTGGAGAGTGGGTCCTGTATAGAGAACGTCATTCAATGAATAACCAGAACTTGAAGTTTTAGAAGCATTGAAAACTACTCTAACCTTTGTTGTCCTACTCTCTGGGCGCAGAACTGCGTGATGGGGTAAATAAAACGAGAAATATTTTCCGCTCTTTATTATTTCATGAGGTGTTGTGGCTTCCATATGATTAAGGGTGTCGTATTCTTGTAAAACGTCTGAGTACGTTTCTTTGATCTCGGGCCTTTTTTCAAGACTCCGCTCGATACCTAAGAATTGGCTTAGAGTTGAGAAGCGTGAGTGACCGAGAGCTAGAGATTCTGGAAAATCTTTTTTAAAGGGAAGGCGAACTTCGTATCGACCATCAGCTTTCCGAATTGTTGTGTTTTTGTAGTGATTTTCGCATATTTGGTCTTCTTCTGAGACTTGGGCAATGTCCATTACATCTTCTTGTTCCCAAAACCGCTTAAGTAGGTCACTTAATGAGTAATCGGGAACTGGTTCGACTCGAGTAGAGAACGCTGAGACTTGAGCTTGAACTGGGCCATTTAAAATCCATCCCAAGATGGTGTTCTGTGCCAACAAGCTATCGGAGACAGTTTTCACACCTGTCAGAAATATTTTCGGTGTTAAATCACTGCCTATCACCAAATCGATTTTACCCGGGGTAAAACATGAGGGATCGGCAAGATCTAGTGAGCCGAACTGTGTCCAGTCAACATTCTTAACTGCAAACCCTGGTAGAAATTGGGTCAGTTGGGGTAAAACAATGGCATTTGCTTCTATCCTAGTCTTTGAATCCGTTGTGCTTAGAGTTATTGAGCAAACGTGCGTGGAGGTTTGTACGATTCTTCCTCCCATACCGGAAATCTCGAAATTTTCCTTTTTCGTAGAAAGTTTTAATAGATTTTTCACCTTTGAGGAAATAAAGGTTTTTTCGGAACCTGGGTCTATTAAAGCCCTCACAATAAACATGTCTCCTAAGTGAACAAGTGGGACCATGGCGGTTGGAAGTAATATTTTTTCTTTACTACTTGTGTGGTGAGAATGTACAAATTCATTTTCTTGCTGTCTGGCAGATTTCGAAGTACTGGGGATCTCTTCGGGTATAGAATTTATTATCGAATCCTCTGTTAACCTGGCTGTCGTCGTGAGAACTGTCGAGTTTTGGGGAATTGAGCTTGGGTTTGAGTTTTGAGAGTTAATGTGTAACATTGAATGATGAGTTTTTTGACAGTATACACAAGTAAAGTTACTTCTACATTCTCTACTTTTATGTGAAAATGCAAGACAATTTTGACAATATTCATTTTCTTTAATAAATTTTAGCCGTTCTTGAACTGAAATCGATTTGAATTTTGGGCATATTTTGAGTGGGTGTGCGGGTGAAACACTGCACATTTTGCAAGAGTTTACGTATTTTCGATCACTGTGAAATGAACGAGTTTTGTTCGGGTTTGGGTTAGAGTTATAGTTTTGAGCTCTCGTTGAGTTAAGCGTGGGTTGAAAACTCGGAAAACTTTGTTTTGGGTTCATAGTGTGGTTTTGTTTGGGCTTTGAGGGACGGTGAGCGTTTAGCCTTTCTACTACTTCATAGCGAGTGGTAAGAAATTCGTCCATTTCCGACCAGAGAGGCAGATCTTTTCCCGATGAGAGGGATTGTTCCCAAAGGGCTAATGTCTCTTCTGGAAGTTTTGAGGTACATATATGTACTAATATGGGGTCCCAATTAATTATCGAAACGCCTTGTGATTTTAATATTGATAGACAGTTATTAATACTTGTCTGTAATTTTTCGCCATAAACTGTGGGTAAGCTCAACAGAGTCTTGAGCTGGTTATCAACAAGTATTCGGCGATTTTCATATCGTGACCTTAGAGCTTCCCAAGCGAGATCGAAACTTTCATCGCTGAGTGGGTATTGTTTAACTATGATTCCAGCTTGGCCTTTGGTTTTATATCGTAAGTGATACAATTTTTGAGCAGGAGTTAATTTTGGGTGCCTTATGTATACAGCCGTAAACATATCTCTAAAGGCTGGCCACTCCTCGTATCCACCATAGAAATCTTGAGTATCACATGGTGGAACTTGTAAAAATACACCAGACGATTCTGAATGATTTTTCTCGGTTGCCGGGTTTATTGAGCTTGAGACTGAGTTTTTGGGTTTAAACAGTTGTAAGGCCTCAGTCATCTCAGCTTTGCAGTTTTGGTAGCTATCGGTACATTTTGAATATTTTTGCTCAACCGATTCACTAACATTCGAGTAGGAGTCTGAGAGAAACATGGCCTGGTATGTTTCTAATACCATTTGCCAGTTTTGATCAAGTTGTGAGATTTTAACATTTAAAAGAGCTTCTGTTTGATCTGAAACAATCGAAGATGACCATTTTGAGCAGAAAATTTCTATTCTATTTGTTTCAAATATGAACTTTTTCAACTCTTTAGTTGACCTAGATTTTGAGGTCTCCCGCTTTTTGGTGTCTAATGTTTGTTTTGGATTTGGGTCTAGAAATTCTTGATCAGAATCCATTTTCCTACCTTTGGATTTCAGTTGAAGGATTAAGAATTAAAAATTGAGTGGTCTGAGCAAAGAGTCAAAGGATTTTATTTATAAATATGAGTTTGAGCTATAAATATAAATTTAGTATTTAACGTAAAATTAACTTAAATTTAATTAAATCTAATATGAAATTATCTTATTTAATTTTACTTTGTTTTATTTTCTTATATTTTATTTATTTTTATTTAATTTATTTATTAACTATTTTGGAGTTATTAAGTTTTAAAAAATATCACAGTATGTTTGCACCTTAATACTTATGAGAGAGAGTTTGAGTGTGTTTATGTGTACATACATATATAGGTACACATGCGAAACAATAAGAGTGTTATTGTAGTGTGTAGCAATTTTCCGATAATAACTTTGATATTATTATGTATTATTATTTTATTTATTTACTTGAGTAGTATTTGTTTTTTTTTTTTTTAATTTTTTTTTTCAATTTTCAATATATGAAGTTCACTATGTAGGTGGCTTAAAATTCTGAGTTTATATACATATGTGCGCATACATATATATAAGTGTGCGTGTGCAAATTGGGTTTGAGAGTTTATAAACACAATGAGTGATTAGTTTATTAGTGAGTAGAAATAATAAATTAATTATGTATTAAGTATATGTGGATATTTAAATTATTAATTCAAAATTAACTTAAATTTAATTAAATCTAATATGAAATTAGCTTATTTAATTTTACTTTGTTTTATTTTCTTATATTTTATTTATTTTTATTTAATTTATTTATTAACTATTTTGGAGTTATTAAGTTTTAAAAAATATCACAGTATGTTTGCACCTTAATACTTATGAGAGAGAGTTTGAGTGTGTTTATGTGTACATACATATATAGGTACACATGCGAAACAATAAGAGTGTTATTGTAGTGTGTAGCAATTTTCCGATAATAACTTTGATATTATTATGTATTATTATTTTATTTATTTACTTGAGTAGTATTTGTTTTTTTTTTTAAATTTTTTTTTTAAATTTTCAATATATGAAGTTCACTGTGTAGGTGGCTTAAAATTCTGAGTTTATATACATATGTGCGCATACATATATATAAGTGTGCGTGTGCAAATTGGGTTTGAGAGTTTATAAACACAATGAGTGATTAGTTTGTTAGTGAGTAGAAAGGGTGTGAAGAAATTTTTAAGTTAGAGAGAACTTGAGCTTAAGCGAACTTTGAGCTTGGATTTGAGTTAAGAGTTGTACACACTTGTATGTGTAAATATATCTGTGCAAAGAGAATATTACAAAAAAGGCGGGAAACTTTTTACATATGACGGCGCAACTTTTTATGTGCTTATGTATATATGTGATTATTAAATACATAAATGTAACGGGTGTTTTTTTTAGGGGTATAGAACTTCGAATTGAAATAAAACACAAGAAAATCGTTTTGAGGTCCATCAATTTGGCTTTATTGGAAGGATAATTTTATGCCATTAATGTTTAAATATAATTATAACGGGCATGTGGCCGCCGCGGCTAGCTCGAATAAAGCCAATTCTACAGGTCCAATTTTCAACCACTTTTTCGAGCATATGGGGCCGTATGTCGGCAATAACGCCACGAATGTTGGCTTCCAATTCCCCTAACGTTTCTGGTTTGTTGGTGTAGACAAGCGACTTCACATATTCCCAAAGAAAATAATCCAATGGTGTCAAATCACACGATCTTGGTGGCCAATTGACAGGTCCATTCCGCGAAATTATGCGCTCAGCGAATGTTTCCTTCAATAAATCGATTGTGACGTGCGCTGTGTGGCATGTAGCGTCGTCTTGTTGGAACCACAACTCATCCACATTCATGCCATCCAATTCGGAAACAAAATAGTCGGTTATCATGGCTCTATACCGGTCTCCATTAACGGTAACTGCCTCTCCAGCATTATTGCGGAAGAAGTATGGCCCAATGACTCCACCAGCCCATAGAGCACACCAAACAGTCAGTTTTTGTGGATGTAATGGCGTTTCAAGGGTCTCATGTGGATTCTCTTCACTCCAAATGCGGCAATTTTGCTTGTTGACGTAGCCATTCAACCAAAAATGAGCCTCATCACTGAACAAAATTTTGCGATGAAAATCAGCATCGAGATTAATCTCATTTTCGGCCCATACACCAAAATCACGACGCATTGCATGGTCTCGCGGCTTTAATTCTTGCACAAGCTGGATCTTGTAAGGTCGCAAGCCAAGATCTTTGCGCAAAATCTTCCATAAAGTTGATGGACAAAGCTCCAATTGCTGTGCACGGTGGCGAATCGATTCATTCGGGTCCTCTTCAACACTTTGCTCTACAGCGGCAATTGTTTCTGCGCACTGTTCGACGTCTCTTCGGATGCGTATTATCACATAGAGTAAACGTAGTGCGAAAACGATCCATGGTTAACCGAATTAATTGCTCTGATGGACGATTATGTCGACCATAAAATGGACGGAGCTCACGGTAAACTTCGCGAACTGAACCATTATTTTCGAAATAAATTTGCACGATTTGCAAGCGTTGTTCTTTTGTCAACCTGTTCATGATGAAATGGCAAACCAAACTGAACATAAATGACATTAGAGTTGCCAGATTTGACCAGAAAATGCTTCTCTATTCGAAAAACAAACCTGTAAAAAAAACATATTTATGATATTTTTGGAAGTCAAGTTTTCAACCAAGTTCTCTTTAACTTCTGGGTAGTTACTTACTGTGACATTTTTGCATATATGTATGTAGGTATGTTAACAATTGTCGTAACCTGAGTTTTAAGCGGGGTTGGTGTCTCCTTTTTTTTTTTTTCTTGGTGTCCGTTCTTAGTATTTGCCGTCTCTTCCAATCCTCTTTTTGTTGTTTTGTTGCGGCTTCGGTTCTTTCTCCGTAGATTTTTGAGTTTGTGGTAATTTCTTAAATTTGTATGTCTATACTTTTTTAATTTAGTAAAAGCACTTTAACTTTAACTTCTTTTCCATTTATGTTGTTCAGTTTTATTTTTATTTAATTGTTAAAGGTTTCACTTCACAGTAATTTGTCCAAAGTGTCTTAAAACTTGTCCTTTCAAATTCAATATTTTCTGACGTAAAGCAATTGGTAATTACTTTAATTTTGAAGTTTATAATCACTGTGTATTTTTTTTTTTTTTTTGTTGTAAAGCTCAATGTCCGTTTTTGTATATGTACATATATGTATGTAAACACTCGTATATGTATATAAAAATTAAAAGTTGGTGGCTAATTCTTTTATTTAAGAATAGCTCGAAGGACCATTTCCACGACTTCGGAGTCGTGGGGGAGTTCAAATAAAAAGATTTCAAAAGTTCAATTTAATTCTTTAGTAATTTATTTCACAATTTTTAAGTAAAAAGTTTGAGTTTAAATTCACAGGTATTTTTCAATTTTTTTGAGGTTTCTTTTACTAGTCGAGACAAGACTTTCGAGTTAGCGATCACCGGTATATATTCGTTTTCCGTTAACAAAAAATGTATATATACCAAGAATAAAAAGTAGTATATAAATCGTATAAAATATAGTAGTGCCTACAGTTGAGGCATTTCATAGAATAGTGACTCCAGTTGAGGCATTTCAGAGGTCGATGAGGTTGCCACTGTTCTCATCACGACCAACTTCTTTAAAACTTCTTTAAAATTTGGTTATTGACTTCTTTTCCCTCTTTCCTCTCATATATCTATAAGTATACGTATATGTAAAACAAATATTGTTTACTAGATCCCTTAATGTTTTCAACAATGAAATATTTTGGTTTTGTTTTATTATTAATTTTTAATTTTAATGTATTTTTAAGAGATTTTGTTGTATACGACGTTGTGCAAAAAAAAGATTTTATCTTAATGCACCAATTACAGCTAAATAAATAAATAAATGAAAGAAATGAAATGAAATTAAATGAATACAGTTTTGTTAAAAGTTTTTTTTTTTCAGTTTCTCAGCTAGAGTCTTTGGTCACCAAATTTCGGTTTAGAAATTTCAATAACAAATTTGCGGTACTTGCTTCCTTCCTTTATAGCACTACTGATGAAACTAGCTTTTTCGTGGTGTATACGAATTATTAGCAAATGATTTATCCTGTCTTCAGCTGTCGTGGATCGTAATCTATTTTAAATGAAAGCCGACCTGCTGAAAGCCCTTGCTCAAAACGCGACAGATGGTGGTAGGACCAGCAATAACCTGAGTGCAATACATATTTGAGGCAAAATATTCTCGTATCCGCATGAACATATGGAATTGAGAAGCACCAAGGCAGAATAAGACTCCCACTTCATCACTTTTCAAGTTTTTTTGTAACAGGAGGTTTTTTTTCACGTAGATCAGATTCATCAATATCATCTGCGTATGCAGTTTTTAGTGCTTGAGCAGCAACTGGTACAACATTTTCAGAATCAGGGTCGGTAACTTCTTACAGGTCTGCGTTTTCTAGCGTTATAGTAGATTTTAAGTTTCGATAATCTTGTTTGTACGTTCAAGGCATTGCAGAAGTTTGTAGCAGGTGGTGTTCAAAAGTACGAAATCAAAGGATTCCATCCACTTAAGAAGAGGTAACATTGGCTTGAACCTCGGATGGAAAATAAATTACACGGACCTTCTTCAGAGAGTCAACGATTCCTTTGTAGTTTTTAGATATAGGACGAACAGCTTCAACTCTGGCGCTCCATGTGGTGACGGAAGTCAAAAGTACGAAATCAAAGGATTCCATCCACTTAAGCGAAGAGGTAACATTGGCATGAACCTCGGATGGAAAATAAATTGCACGGACCTTCTTCAGATAGTAAACGATTCTATTGTAGTTTTTAGTTATAGGACGAGCAGATTCAACTCTGGCGCTTCATCTGGTGACGGAAATTCCGCGAAGAGAAAGATTTGCGGCTTCCGTTAATATTTTCCACCTCATTGGACTGAGAGCAAATATTTTGTAAAGTTTTTTAATGTTCCCAAAGTAGGTTATTGAGCGCATGTGCTCCGCAAGGCGAGTCATGAGCTTGGGGATTTTCTCGCAAAATAATGGGTTTTACTCCGTCAAATTTTCCTGCCATGTTCAGAGCATTGTCGTACTCTTGACCTCTGCCCAAGCTAAAATCTATTTTACCAAATGGCTTAAATTATATTTTTTGTACCAAAGTAATGAACCTGTTATACCAGGAAAAGTCTGCATTCTATGTATTCTGCTCTGGTCGAGTGGGTAGCGCTGCGTGCTATAACTCATGTACCAATTGGTTCGAGGTTCGAATCTCAGCCAGAGCAAGTAAAATCTTAACCATAGAAAAAGTTTTTTTTTTTAATTGCGGTCACCCGCGGCTGGTAATGGCTAACCTCCGATGGTATATCTGCCATGAAATGCTTTCATAAATAATCTGCCGTTCGGAGTCGTCACAAAATTGTAGGAGCCTCCATTTGTGGTATAATATAAAGACGCACAAAATAAATGGATGCTTTTTACAAATTATCCTTGAGCACCATATATCAATTCATGTATAAATAGGTATTTGACACTGTTTTCTATTAAATCCAACGATACCATATGACATGAAAACTTTGCACCAAAGATATTTCTTTATCGACCGCGTCCCTACCGCTCTCTGCCTGACAATGAGCATCTTAATTTCGCGCGCGCTATTGATAGCGTTGAAACTGAGTAAAAGTCATTGGATTATATATATATCGTGGTTCAATTTGCAATGAAATATAAACATAAACTAGCAAAATCACTACTGATTGTTTGACGAGAGGATTTACATCAAATGTGCTAAAAAAATTTTGTTTTGGTTGTGTGGACCCCAAGGTATTACCGCAAACAAAAGTAAATGGCTCACTTCTAAATCAAAATTTGACACAAACTTAGAGCAACGAAAGTCGGCTTGAAGAAGTTTGGACATCTTTCTATGTTGAGTAACTCGATACTTGGCTGCGACAGAATTTTATAAATGCCAGAAATTGCATCTTTATCTTTAAGCTAATTACTCATGCGAAACCGAAATACTTATATGAAAAACTTGTATTTTCTAAATGTTCTTGTTCTTTAAATGTAATTTTGCCCAAATTAAATTATTTATGCACATCAAGACTGTTTTTCGTTTACGCTGTTAGACTTTCGAACTCCCTTCCTCAATAATTAAAGAAATCATTGTCTGCAGTCAACTTCAAGAAACTTACATATATTTGAGCGTTTTTATATCCGAGCGTACTTGTACACAAGGGTATTATAACTTTGTTCGCATAACGGTTGTTTGTAACAGCAAAAAATAATCGAGATAGATATAGACATATATATACTTAAATGATCAGAATGAAAAGAGGAATCAATTCAGACCTGACGGTCTGTCCGTCTGCCCGTGGTTACAATAACTTGAGTAAAAATTGAGATTTGGTACATATATTGACCTTTGGACAGGGTAGGTTGGTATTGAAAATGGTCAAGAGCGGTTAATAACCACGCCCACCTCCCATATAATGCCACACCCACTTATGAAAAAGTTTCCGTATCTCAATAACAATGTTAGGTATCGTCACAAACTTCGCTAGACATATTTTCCTTGATATTGCTATTATTGTCGTAGATAAGTTTTTAAATCGGACCATAACCACGCTCACCTCCCATATAACGGAAGTTTTGGAAAATGGAAAAACTCAGTTTTCTCGGTATCTATTACAGCAAATTGAGTGAAATTTGGTATTTCGAGCGTTTTCGAATTAAGAAATTAAGTATTTATGGAACTTTGAAAAATAGGCGTTACCAATATCGCTGTTATCATCGCCCACCTCCCATATAACCGAAATTATGAAAAATGCAAAATTGCGTTTTTTCTTTATCTATTGGAACATATTAATTAAAATTTGATATTTAAAAAGATAGTTAGTTAAGAAACTTGACTTTAATGAAAATTTGAAAATTAGGCGTTACCACGCCCACTTAAAAAAACGTCCGTAGGTATCTCAATAACGATGTCAGGTATCGTAACGAAATTTGGTGGACATATTGTCCTTCTTATCACTAGCATCTCCGTCAAAAAGTTTTAAAATCGGACCATAACCACGCCTAACATTCATATAACGGAAATATTTAAAAATGCAAAAAACTTCGTTTTTAACATTTATTGGAAGAAATTGAGTAAAGTTTAATACAAGCTGCGATTTGAAACAAAGAAAAGGGGTTTTTATGAAATTATGGGCACCGCTCATACAAAAATACATCGCGAGGAAATATAAAATTCAGTTTCGCCTGAATTTAGCTTTTCTTACTTATTTTAATTAAAACTTCTTTAAAATTTGGCTATTGACTCTTGCAATTTTATGTACATTTAGTCACGTTATCTTTCTTTTCCCATCCTTTCACTTCTTTTTCTTTCTTTCCTCTCATATATCTATAAGTATACATATATGAAAAACAAATATTGTTTACTTGATCCCTTAATGTTTTCAACAATGAAATACTTTGTTTTGTTTTATTATTAATTTTTAATTTTAGTGTATTTTTAAGAGATTTTGTTGTATACGTCGTTATCTTAATGCACCAATTACAGCTAAATAGGTAAACAAATGAAAGAAATGAAATTAAATTAAATGAATACAGTTTTAATATTTTATAATTTTATTGAGCTCAAGACCAGTTTATGGAAGATTTGTTTGAGCTCAATAAAATTATAAAATATTAACATTTTACTAGGCCAACAGAAAAATTAACAAACATTGAATACAGTTTTGTTAAAAGTTTTTTATTTCAGTTTCGCGGCTAGAGTCTTTGGCCACCAAATTTCGGTTTAGAAATTTCAATAACAAATTTGCGGTACTTGCTTCCTTCCTTTATAGCACTAAATTCTTTTATGATTCTTTCGTAGCTGATGAAACTAGCTTTTTCGTGGTGTATACGAATTATTAGCAAATGATTTAACCTGTCTTCAGCTGTTCATGCATGTTCAGAGCATTTTCGTACTCTTGACCTCTGCCCAAGCAAAGTAATGAATATGTTATACCAGGAAAAGTCTGCATTCTATGTATTCTGCTCTGGTCGAGTGGGTAGCGCTGCGTGCTATAACTCATGTACCAATGGGTTCGAGGTTCGAATCTGAGCCAGGGCAAGTAAAATCTTAACCATAGAAAAAGTTTTTTTCTAATTGCGGTCACCCGCGGCTGGTAATGGCTAACCTCCGATGGTATATCTGCCATGAAATGCTTCTCATAAATAATCTGCCGTTCGGAGTCGTCACAAAATTGTAGGGGCCTCCATTTGTGGTATAATATAAAGACGCACAAAACAAATGGAAGGAGAAGCTTGTCCAAACACTGAGCTATATAGTGTAAGCGCTAAGTTTAATTTTTTATTATGTATTTTAATTTCAATTGCTTTCTCCGTATGTGTATGTAATATCCATACGCAATCTATATAATACTGACCTTTTTACAAATTATCCTTGAGCACCATATATAAATTCATGTATTAATAGGTATTTGACACTATTTTCTATTAAATCCAACGATACCATATGACATGAAAACTTTGCACCAAAGATATTTCTTTATCGACCGCGACCCTACCGCGACCCTACCGCTCTCTGTCTGACAATGAGCATATTAATTTCGCGCGCGCTATCGATAGCGTTGAAACTAAACATCTGCATGAATTAACTCATTCATGAATGCACAACATACTCGCACCGGTTTTTTCGGTCGCGTGAAGCCGCTTATCATTTGAAATGGCCCGTATGAATGCAGGCGGAGAAGTTGTGCGGCAGTTGGTGGCTTTGCTATTGCCGAAGACGCAATTCGTTCGTTTCATAAGTAAAACGAAGCCATGGCGCCGAACCTATGAATGCGAGCACAATGAGACACAAGCGGCTTAACGTTGTATAATTCATCAAAATTCATAATAATTCACAATAATTCACCATAATTCAAATGAACACGAAAATGTGATATACGAAAACGCAATAGTAATTTTTTCAGGAAGAGTTTTGCGGTGATATTGATGTGGATTTACGTACGTATGTGCTCACAAATGTATGTACATACACGTGTGTTTTATTTACTTGTAAAAAGCCGAGTTTTGAAATCGTCCTCTAAATAAAGGAAAATTCAAGTGAAAATAGGAGGCCTTAAAGAGGGATTTGCCACACAACATACCTGGGAAGTTCCTGGTTATCCCTTTTAAGCTCCAAGTGTGCGGGTGATACCGGTTTTCGACGGAAAACCAGAAATTCACGGAAAAACAAACATTCCTTTATTTTTTTTTCTTTTTCCCTTCTTTTCAGAAAACGCGCAAAAATAACTTTTGTGAAATTAAAAAAGTGAAACAAACAATATAGCTAAAAGGCAAAAGTGCTTAAACAGTTGTCAAATACAGCAGAGCTTCTCTTCCAAGAGCAGGAACAGCTGTTAGCAACGAGAAACTCAGTGACAGTTGCGAAAGCACTGTACTTGTGCAGTGACTATTAAACACGCCTCTAAGCACTAGAAAAATAGGGTGGGTCTTAAGTTCTTAAAATATTTAAAAAATTATATTAAAAAGAAAAATAATTATAATATTAACAAAATTAAACGCAGTAAAGATAATAACTAATAATAATAATAACCAAAAATTAATACTAATAAAATTAAACGAAATAACAGATTAAAAGGCTAAACGCGTGCTATCAACATAAATTAAAGTAACCCAATAAATTCAATAGCAATAATATTTATACATTAATAAATTAAAACACATCATATAATAACTAACAACATCAATAATAGAAGAAATAAGAAAAACGAAATAGTAAACGCACATATATAACTTATATTAAACTAAACAAAATGAAACCGAAACACCATAATAAAAAACAAACAAAAAAAAAAAACTGTAATCAATAACAATAATAACAAATCTAATCGATAACAGCAATAACTAATAACATAGATATATATAATCTAGATAAAAATAAAAAAAAATAACATACCCCAACGAGAACCCAAAATATGAGTGTTACCAGATCGCCCCCTCCAGGGCGAAATACAGAGCAATCCGAAGGTCCCACTACATCGGACTCTTTAATAAATCCTTTCGCTAAGCGTCCCCGGTTAATGCTACAGGAACCAGAAGACGCCCCACAGGGGGCCCCAAGAGGTCATAAAGCCACATTGAGCGCCGAAAAGATGGTCGGAAACACACGGGCGCATTCCTCTTCGCCGGACATTAGCCGCGTTGATTCACGCATCGTAGATGCAAAAAAACTCCATGAAGGAGTTGGGGGCAAAAATTAACTTGCTATTAAGCATGATCGGCGGGGGTAGAAGAACTATCCACCAACCAATGCGAGACCTTGTTAAATAAATCGCCAAACTGCACAGCCAGGCAGCGAACCAGCCCAACAAACGCAGCCAAGGTAACACCAGCACAAGAAACCAGCATGTGCAAACAGAGAAAGAGGTGAAAAAGAGGGTTTTGAACGAAACCGGCGCAGACGCAAAAAGCTCCAGCAAAGAACCCAAGGCGACCGAGACACGGAGTAAAAACGAGCAATGGACTTTGGTGAAAAATACAAGAAAACTCTGCAAGACGGCAAGGAAACTGTCCAGGCCTAACGCGGTTATCATTTCGAAAACTAGCGAAGTGACGTATGCGGATATTATCCGGCAAATGAAGCTACAACCAGATATGAAAGAACTAGACGAGAGCGTAAACCGCATCACAACAACAGCGAAAGGAGATTTGCTTGTCCAACTCCGTGATAAATCTGGTCAGATGGCGAATGAATTCAAAGAACGAGCGTCAGCAGTGCTTAAAGATGCCGCAAATGTTAGGATCTTGAGCCACACAGTGAATGTTGAAATCCGCGATGTGGATGTTGCCACAACAGAAGAAGATATTGCCAACGCAATAAAACAACAATTTCCAGAAGTGAATTACGGAAAACTGGTTGCAGTAAAGTCCTTGAAGCCGACACGAAATGCCATGCAAACTGCGACAGTAAGTGTGGCAGTCCGAGACACGAAAATCCTGGTGGAGGCGGGACGAATCCGTGTGGGCTGGGTTAACTGTCGAATACAGGAGCAGGTCAGTCCACTAAGGTGTTTCCAAAGCCTCGACTTTGGACACATCGCAAGGCACTGTAAATCGACAGAAGACCGTAGTGGCTCATGTTTGCGCTGCGGAGAGAAAGGCCACCTTGCCAAGCAGTGCACGGCAGAGCCCAAATGTGTCATCTGCAAATCAGGGACTGGCGTTTCACAGAGTCATCCCACGGGAAGCTTCAGATGTCCGGCGTATAAAAAAGCTGTAAATTAACTGAAGATATGATGAAATGCCTGCAAATAAATCTTAACCACTGCGAAGCGGCACAAGACCTCCTAAAACAGTTAGTCTTCGAGCAAAACATTGACGTCGCACTCATCAGCGAGCAATATAGAGCGCCGTTCACTGAAGGAAATTGGCTGCAGGACAAAAGAAAGAAAGCTGCAGTCTGGGCATGCGGGGATCTCCCCTTTGAAGCCATTGGCAATAACCAAGAGGAGGGGTTCATCTATGCGAAAATGGGGGAATCCACCTCTATAGCTGCTACGCGCCCCCAAGCGAATCGCTCGAAAGCTATAAGAATATGCTAAGACGCCTGGTGGAATGGGGACGCTCAAAAACAACCCCCAGAGGCCAGGCTCTACTTGAAGCCTTCACAAATCTAGACATCATACTGTTAAATAATGGAAGCAAAAACAATTACCAGAAAGGAACCGCGGGATCGATTATCGACCTGACGTTTTGCAGCACGTCGTTATTCAACAGAATTAAATGGAAAGTCTCTGAGAGCTTCACCTATAGTGACCACTTTGCGATATCCATCGAAATTAACCAACCGAGAAGCAACGCGCGAAAAACGAAAACTCGTTGACGACAACCCCTGGGTCAGTGGCTATAACATTGTGCTAAGAATATTTAAAGGGAGCAAGGCCAAGCCACCCATGTGTCCCACAATAATGAAGCGCATAGTTTTTGGGCTCTTTCCACAGCAAGGCGTACACCAAGCGCCGCAAGCATTCGCGTTAGAAATTTCTGAAATCCCGCCAGTAACAAAGGAAGAACTGCTCGCTGCTACTGCAAAAATAAAAAGCAAAAAGTCACCAGGCATGGACGGCATTCCAAATGGGATTCTGAAATACATTATTAAGAAGAAAACAGAACTCTTTTGTGGATTATACACAAAGTGCATCAAAGAAGGCATTTTCCCAAAGAAATGGAAGCGACAACGGCTAGTCTTACTGCCCAAAGGCAACAAGCCACCGGAAGAACCATCGTCATATAGGCCCCTGTGCATGCTGGACAGTGCAGGCAAAATACTTGAAGCAATAATCTGCGCGCGGATTCAAAAAATCACGGAAGATGATCACGGCCTTCCAAGGTGGCAATATGGCTTCCGGAAGAAGCGTTCAACTGTCGATGCAATATCGGCCGTTTGTGAGATAGCGCGAAAAGCCCTCGAAGTCAAGAGATGGCTTGAAGGAGCAAAGCAGTACTGTCCTGTAATCACGGTGGACGTAAAAAACGCTTTCAATTCTGCCAACTGGAGCCGAATAATAACTGTGATGATGGCAATGAATATTCCACACTATTTAATTCGAGTAATGAATAACTATTTCAGCGAAAGAGAGCTCTTCTACGACACCAACGAAGGACCAAAAAAGTACCATGTTACTGGAGGTGTACCCCAGGGGTCAGTCCTTGGACCGTTTCTTTGGAATATAATGTATGATGGCATCCTGAGAATAGAAAAAGCAGAAGGAGTGTCGATTATAGGATACGCTGATGATATCGCGATCGTAGTTGTCACAAAACACTTTGTAGACGTGTCAAGTATGTGCACGACACCATAGCCTCTGCCAAAACTTGGCTTCAAACAGCAGGACTGGAGCTAGCGGAACCAAAGACCGAAGCGCTGCTAATGACCAGCCGGAAAAGAGTAGAAAACATCCAAATAAGAATAGGAGGCCACACTGTAGATTCCTGCCGAACCATCAAATATCTCGGTGTCATACTCGACCGTCGTCTGAGCTTCAAGGATCATCTTAATTATGCCAGCAAGAAGCCGAGAAAAGTCAGCACAGCACTAGCAAGACTCATGCCAAATATAGGAGGTCCGAAACAACATAGACGGAAACTGCTTGCGTCGGTCAGTTCGTCCATCCTGATGTACGCAGCCCCAGTATGGGAAACCGCTACCTCTGTAACCTCATATATGAGAGCACTAGCTTCAGTGCACAGACTATCGTCTTTAAGGGTATGCTGCGCGTTCGGGACAGTGTCAGATGAAGCAGCAAATTTGCTAGCTGGAAGATGTCCGATGGACATATGCGCCAGAGCTGCAGCAGAGATTAAACGCAGTCCAAGTGAACGCAGCAAAATAATGCAACAGAGCATCGACGAGTGGCAAAACAGGTGGGACTCGTCCTCGAAAGGTCGATGGACGAAGAAATTGATCCAAAATGTAGGTGAATGGATCAAAAGAAAACACGGAGATACTGATTTTTACCTAACGCAGTTCCTCACCGGGCATGACTGCCTTCGCCAATACTTACATAAGTTCAAATATGCCGATCATCCCCACTGCCTACATTGCGATGGGAAAACAGAAAACGCAGAGCACATACTAATGGAATGCCACAGATTTGGCAATGAACGCTACCACCTGGAACAATGTATAGGCGGGGCCGCGACCCCCGAGGGCTTGCTGAAAGCAATGTTGACTGAAGAAAACGTATGGAAAAAGTGTGCAGATATTATCACGGCGGTAATGAAACGGTTAAGAATAGACGAGCGCAACGCGAATCGCGCAAACTAAGAACGCACGCTCAGTGAAGACGAATAATAACGTCCAGTGCCTGCCCTGCGAGGTAATATCGGAATTGATAGTCCCGCAGGGGTGCCACAGGCCCAGCGTACGAAGGAGGTTGGGTTTAGTCCGTAGGTGCCAGGAGGCAAATCGGGCATGCGGGCAGTGCGGGCTGCTCGTATCTATGAAGATTCCTCCTCCCTGGTCGTAACCGAAAAAAAAAAACATATTGCCTGGTAATCACGCTAGATATTAAAAATGCGTTCAATTCCGCAAGCTGGAAGGAAATAGCTGAAGCTCTCCGCGGTTTTAAAGTGCCGATATATCTGCGGAAAATATTAAGCAACTATCTAGAAGATAGAGTACTTACATATGAAACAGACGAAGGCACCAAGCAATGCAACACTTCCGGAGGAGTACCACAAGGATCTGTTCTGGGTCCATTACTCTGGAATATAATGTATGATGGCATTTTGCATCTGCAAATACCCGAGGGTGCGAAAATTATCGGTTTTGCGGATGATATAGCTCTAATAATCGTGGCCAAGCATCTAAAAGATGTGGAGCAAAGAGCAAACTTAACAATTAAGCGAGTTCAGACATGGCACGAAGATTCCGGCCTCCAGTTAGCCCAACAGAAAACAGAGGCAGTATTAATAAGTAGCAGAAAAGCTCGTGAAGTCATCAAAATCAAAGTTGGAGGACATGAAATTGTCTCGAAACCTACCCTCAAATATTTAGGCATAATTTTCGACGCTAGGTTAATATTTAAGCCTCATTTAGAATATGCAGTTGAGAAAGCAGAAAAAGTTGCAGCGGCGCTTTCACGGCTCATGGTGAATAAAAGAGGCCCTAAGCAACAAAGCAGGCAGCTATATGCAAGCGTGATACGGTCTGTACTTCTGTACGGTGCACCAATTTGGTCGAGTGCGCTCGAAAAGACTTCGTACGCACGCGAGATCAGATCATTATATCGCCTTTGCGCGATCAGGGTGTGCAGCGCGTTCAGAACAACGTCGGAAGAAGCAGCTCTGGTAGTGGCAGGGCTCTGTCCAATAGAGATTTTGGCGAAAGAGGTTGTGGCACCCCCGACAAATAAAGTAAGACGAGAAGCGGCGAGGCAGAGTTGCCTGTGGGGTTGGCAGAGACGGTGGAGTGTAGCTGGTAAGGGACGGTGGACATTTAGGTTGATTGCCAGTCTGGAGAAATGGCTAGATAGGCGACATGGCGAAGTTGATTTCCACCTAACCCAAATTCTTACGGGACATGGTTGTTTCAAGTCTTATTTGCACAGGTTCAAACACGGCGATGACCCTTATTACACCTTTTGTGCAAATCAGGTGGTCGAAGACGCCGAACACTGTTTTTTCGTCTGTCCGCGGTTTGCAATAGAAAGGGATGACTCGAACACGAAGTTAGGGAAATCGCTTTCGCTTAAAAATCTAGTAGATACTATGCTTGAGTCCAAAGAAAATTGGACTGTTGTTTGCAATTTAGCAACGACAACAATCGTCAAATTTCAAAGTCATGAGCGCTTAAAAGTGGAGCTTTGAATTTCAAGAGAAAAGCCATTGGAAGGTAGGAAGAGTAAGGATGAAGGCAGCTTTTCTGTCAGAAATGTGAAGAGAGACAGCATAAAGAGAAGAACATAAGAGATAGATAAAAAATAATCATACTGAATGACTAATATTAGAAATATAAGATACATTAAAAGCATAAAATACGTTTATAATATTGAGTGACGTACATAAATAAGCGCTCACGAAACAGTCGCTGCAATCTGACGTAGAACTTCACTGCTGGATACTTGCACTGCATTGCTGTTGGGACGAACACGTACATAGACATTGCCGCGAATTGAGAATACAGACAATATTTGTTTTTGTCTCTTCACTTGCATGGCAGACTGCATTATGTCCCGCCTGCGCTTAGTGAGGCTCTCGTGCATGTATACTCGTCCGTCAGAGTGGTGTCCTTTGTCGCGCAGCTGTATGGGCCTCTGTTTAGATTTTCGAAATATCAAAAAACGATCAGTAGCAGAGCACAACTTTACTGCTACAGTGGAAGCTGTGCTTTTTTCTTACTAGGCAAGCGAAAAACAGAACACACTGGCGGAGCATCTAATTGAATCGAACGACATAGCTGAGCGAAAGTCTCTCTTAGATCTTCGTTTTCGCAAAATGATGGTAGGTAAGACAATTGCATTCTGACAGTCGTCAAGTTGTGCTCTAAGCAATTTCATCTCAGTACGCAATTCGTTGACTCGCGTTCCACGACATTCTTTGCTGTTAGTTGTTGTGCTTTCAATGAATGTATATCCGAGCACAGCTGTTGTATAGGTGCGCATATAGCCTCAGCTTTCGTGACTGGCTCTTCAACATATTTCACCTTCTGCTTTAAATTTACCAAATCAGCCGTCAAATCACCCAGCCTCTGCTTAACTCTTCCCCCCGTCTCTCTCATACACACGGACAGCTGTTCCATAATGCTTTCCGTTGGAGCATCTATCTTGGCTTCAAGTCAACAAATACCATTGTCAATTGACACGCTTTCTCCAGTCTTGTTTAGCTGAAGAGGAGAAGCTGTTATTTGGCGCGCAGTTTGCGTTTTCGTGGATGACCGCATTTTGCAAATAGCGTTCTATTAAATTAAATTAAATTTGATTGATCGATACGAGATTTGACCTTCGAAATTTATGATGCCCGAGTAGAGACAGCCAAGTTAAGACTATACACACCTTTTAAGTAATAAAACACAATGCAACTTATGAAAAAATACAATAATATCGCAGCGCTGTACGAACACGTCTACTAGATACACTCTTTTTATTTTAAATGATGCTTATTACCAAACTTTGCATGGAAGAGTACAATTAATGATGTAATATGTCATATGTTGTTATTGGATTTTCTCTTCACGTTCTCTAGCTCGCTCAGTGCTTCGTCAATTTCTAGTGTGTTTTAAATATACAGCTAGAGCACACCAGCAACAAATGGGAAACTTACCAGCTGTTTTTTATTTTGTCTCACTTCTGACGCTTTTATAGCTTTTTTTCGTCGGTTCATTTTTAGAAGAGGTCGCTGGGCTGACCTGTACTCCGACTGTGGAACTACATTTGTGGGTGCCGACAAAGTATCTACTCCAGAAATATTTTAAAACTCAAGCGACTGCTCTCTGCAAACATATGGCAGCTGCACTAGCAAACGAAGTTACTTTTGGCACTTCATACCACCCGCGTCTCCCCACTTTGGATACCTTTGGAAAGCTGGCTTGAAATTTACCAAACATCACTTGCAACGGATCATGAAAGAGCTCGACTCACTCGCTGGAAATTTGTGGAAAAGCTTAAACAACATTTTTGGCAGCGCTGGAAAGATATGTATTAAATCATAAAAATAAACTAGACTGATGAAAAGGTTAAGGCTATTAATTATATTTCAATTCCCCTATTTGATAAAGAACTATGAAGAAAAACGTCGTTCAAACTATCAGCATATAACATATTATCTGTTTTTTCCATTACGTGCATTAAAATGTACAATGTTAAGCCCATTATGTTGTTTACATACATAAAATATATTATCACCAATGATATATAGTTTACAATCAGAAGCTACCATCCCATCAAACACAATATCTAAAGCTCGATTTAACATAAGAATTCTAATACATTTTCCGTATATTAAAATATTTTTACGCTTTCATCAGTAATACAATCAAAAATTAAAATAAGTTAGCTATTTATTTATTTATTAAATGGAAATATAATTATATAAATGTTTGTTATTTTTCTGTTGGCCTAATAAATGTTTTAATAATTGACAATTTTATTGAGTTCAAGGACAGTTTATGAAATTTTTTGTGTGAAAAAACAACAACAGTTTTTAATGGTAGAAGTTATAGTACTATTTAGGAAATCGCCACATTTCCTCATCATACTTCCTTTTATTAAATTAATTAAATTTTTTTTTTATAACCAACCCTCGCCATGGCGCCCTCGGGGATAACCAGGGCCGTTTTTTTTCTCAAAGGCGACTACACATCAGGGTCTGGATAGCAGCTCTGAGTGGGGACCCTAAACAAGGAGGTGTTCTTTCACCCTTCCATTGGAATATTGTCCTAAACGAGGTTCTAGAGAAACTGGAGGGGAGGGGTTGCCGGGTGGTTGCCTTTGCGGACGACGTGGCACCCATAATCAAGGGAATGTTCCTGAACTCACTTTATGATCTTATGCAAGTTTATCTAAATTTGGTTCAAATTGGTCCGCTAGCTGTGGGCTAGCTATAAACCCTAACTAAATGGACCTGGTCTTTTTTACCAGGAAATGAAAGGTGCCGGAGGCCCGGTTACGCACGATTGCTGACACTCCTCTTGTGCTTTCTGACAGAGTCAGGTACTTGGGGTTCATTCTAGACAGGAAGCTTAACTGGAGGCCGAACATCGAAGATAGGGTGAAGAAAGCGTCGGTCGCTTTATACTGCTGCAGGAGTGCCATCGGGAAGAAATTTGGTCTCTCTCCCAGAGTTGTCCTCTGGCTGAATGAAACTATTATTAAACCCATTATGCTCTATGGTGTTTTTATCTGGTGTAACACCCTGGATAAATCTACTCTAGCTAAGAATCAGGAACTGGTGCAGAGAAGCGCCTTGATTGGAATCTGCGGGCACTTCGCACCACCCCCACGTTTGTGGGTCGTCTTTTACGAGGAACTGTCGCTCCATAGTCAATTTAGACTACCGGATTTCTGCAGCGTTTTTCAAGCTGAAATAGCTGCAATCAAGAAAGCAGTAGACCACTTGCGTCGCAGCACTACTAATACACAGAAGGTGCAAGCATCTACTTGGACAGTCAAGCCGCAATCAGAGCCCTGGGATCGCTGACCCTGCGGTCGAAGCTGGTCGGGGAATGCCTGGCCTCTTTTTCGGCCGCCTCGGAAATCTTCCGCATTCAACTGCCTCGCCTGCCCACATGTGGTCTGTTCTTGGAAAATTGGGCCTTAAGTCGGCTCAGCAAACGCTGGGCGGAAACCCAGACGTGCAAAATTGCAAGGTCCTTTTGGCCGGTCGCGGACCGCAGACGGTCTGGGGAACTATTAAACACTCCCAGGAAATTACTCTTAGCCACGATCGGTGTTCTTACATGGCACTGCCCGATGGGGACCCACGCCGTTAGGCTGGGCATCATTTCTGATGCACGTTGTGGGTGCTGTATGGAGGATGATGAGGTGGAGTAATCTCAGCATTACCTTCTTAGCTGCCCTGCTTTCGCAAGGCTTAGATGCATACACCTTGGTTTATACTTTTTCACCACTCAAGAGGGGCTCTCCGGTGTATCCATCGAAAGGCTACGCTCCTTCATAAATAACACTCGACGTTTCTCTTATCACTCTACCGGCGGGTCTTTCAGTTCAGGGAAGGAAAACTTCATAGTGTTGTCACAATGGACTAGAAACTGAAGTCTAAATGAGCCCCTTGGAGCTGCCACCTTACCTTACCTCACTTAAGCTTTATTGTAAGACTGTCTAAGTTAACTCCACAAAAGTTAAAAGCGCAGTTCCCACGCGCAACGCATTTTCTGCTGACGCCATGTCTACGAATTTCGGATATCGGATCACACCGTAACCGTGTGAAACAAACTTGGCACATGTTGGGTGCATGTGACAAATCGCCGCGGCAAGCTTATGTTAAGAACAAAATGTAAATGCTAGTTTAGTTCAGTTTTTGTGCTCAATAAAGATGTGCTCATAGAGCACTAATTAATTTTTTTACAACTCTAAATTAATATCGAGTTAATTGGCGCCCAACGTAGAAGGGCCTCGGTAAGCGCGACAAAACATAAAAAATTTTAAAGTATTTAAATGGCCTAATGCCTTAAAGAAGCAAAGTGCCAAGTGACTAAGAATTTACGTGTGTTAATTTTCGCAAAAATAATCGGCGGCTAACATACCTAACCGTTCGCAAAAAGCGCATTAAATAATTACCGGACCCAAAAGAAACAAGCCTGTAAGGTCCGTCCGCAGGCAACCTCGACGATCGTCTCCTCAGCAGGACCGTTAGTAGCGCGGACGAGCGCAAAAAGGAGCAACCCAGCGGGAGCAGCGAGGGATTATTTGTAAGATAATTTAGTTATAAGAAATTTTAAATGATAAAAATAAAAAATAATAATTGAAGTAACTATAATAAATAGAATTGAAATAAAATTTAAGAAATTTTTTTGTGAAAAAAGCAAATAAGACTATAAATATTATAAAGTAAAATTTTGTGAAAAAAAATAGTGAAACAAAAAGTAAAATTTGTGCTACTAAAATAAGTTAACAACAATAAAAAGCTGTAAAACCATAAAAAACACAACAAAGTTGAAGTTCTTAAAATATCAACTTATAATATCACCCTAATTCCGCGAATGCTTATTCGGACCCTCCGGAGTAGAAAGGGCCCTCTTCCAAGAAGAGGTCAATAATAACCAAATAATAAAAAAATAAATAGAACCCATACAATTTTTTTTTCTTCGAATTTTTAAGATCTGATGTTGAATTTCTCGGATTTATAATTTCCGAGAAGGGTCTCAAAACGAATCCAAAGAAAACTGACGCAATAGTGAATTTTCCTACGCCCCAAACCTTGAAAGATCTTCGTTCTTTCCTGGGACTTTCAGGGTATTATCGCCGCTGCATAAAATATTACGCGAAGCTGGCAAAACCCCTTAGAGTCCTTTTAAGGGGGAAGATGGGCGAAAGCCCAAAAACGTTTCAAAAAAAAAACAAATCCATTTGGAAATACAATTATTCTATTCTATAAAACGAAATCCTGTAGAGCTATTTTTCGTAGCCTCTGATCCTCTTCAAGTTGAAGTCGAAAAACAAAAGAATATTCAGAGACTTCAACGCAAACAAGATGCTGATCTAAATTACCACAACACAAAAAGAAACCCTTATAAAGGCTATAATGTGGGCGACGTAATATTTCTAAAAACAAACAAAAGAATAGGAAATAAACTTACATGCCGTTACAAAGAAGAAACCGTAGCGGAAAATAAAAACAGGACAGTTACCACACACTCTGGAAGAATAGTCCATAAAGGACTAATAAGAAACTAAAACAAAAAAAAAAAACTATAGAAACAAATCTTTAGATGAAAATAGTTATTGTTTGTTTTGCAGGAAACAACATGACAAACCTCATTAGATCATACCGTTTCTATTAAAACTTTTGACGACAGGCCACTGTGAAACCCAAGTTTTAGATTACAGCAATTCATAAATTATTGCAATCGAGAAGGGAATTGCACTGCTACAGACCGGTACATTCAGACTCATACACAAAATTAACCTAAATCAATACGAGGACGCAATCTTAGACATTGAATCTATAGAATATGTTTTTATTCTATTTTAAATATTTATTTATACCACTTTTCTTTTATACATTCAGAAAATTAATTATTAAAAAAATCAAATTGAAAAATATTGAAAGACAAATTTATATATGAAAATAAAAATATTGAAACAAGTTTAAATTAATAAAGTAGATACATATATTATAAACCCTACATTCAATATAAACAAATACAAATTCTAAACCGGAAAATACTTCGTTAATAAAACGTTGAAATGTTTGGGCACTGTTTCGTAAACCAAAAGGCATCCGTACGAACTCAAACATTCCAAAAGGTGTGGTTATTGCTGTTTTATGAATGTCTTCTTCAGCCATTGGAATTTGGTGATATGCACGAACAAGATCAATTTTCGAAAATATTTGTTTATTATGTAAATTTATAGCTAAATCATGAATATGTGGTAATGGATAACGATCAGGTATCGTTATAAAATTGAGTCTTCTGTAATCGCCACAAGGTCTCCAATCATTTGGTTCTTTTTTTGGAACTAAATGTAAAGGAGATGCAATGTGAGAGTTTGAAGGTCTGCATATACCAGTTTTTATTAAAAATTCGAATTCAGTTTTTGCTATTTTAAATTTAATTTGATCTAGACGACGAGGTTTTGAAAAAGGTAGAACTCCTTTGGTTTCAATCCTGTGAACCGTATGGTGTTGCACTGGTTTAGTGTAATCTGGTTCACAGGTTATTAAAGGAAAATTATTTAAAAGGGTTGTAAATTTATTTTCAGAAATTGGTATTTTGAGTGAAAATATATCGCAAAATCCAGAAGATCCAGAAACTTTTAATTTTGTTGTTAAATCAGTAATTTCTTTATTTCTGATATCCACTAATATCCCGAATTTCTCTAAAAAGTTAGCACCTATAATTGGAGTTGAAATATCTGTTAAAATGAAAGGAAATTCGAAATCACGTCTAAGACCTAAGTCAATTTTTAAAAGTTTGGTACCAAATGTTTTAATAGAGGAACCGTTAGCTGCAGTCAAATTAAGATCGGAATTTCTTTTAAATGATTTGAATTTGGAAGAAGGAATTACAGAAACTATAGCGCCAGTATCTATTAAAAAATTTAGTTTATTTAATTTATCATAAATAAATAGGCGGCGTGATGATTTAATGTTATTTCCATTATTAGCCACCGTCATAATGGAACGTTTCAGTTTAAACAGTTTTGATTTGATTGTTTTTCATTTGTATTAAAACTACAGGGTTTAATACATTTTAAAGCATTATTTTTAAATTTTCTATGATATCAACAAATGGTTTGAATAATATTATCTTTTGATCTAGAGAATCTTCTTGAATTAGAATTACTTCTATTTCTATTTCTAGATCTTGATCTAATTTGTAATTCATTAATATCAGAAGTAATTTTGTTTAAATTTTGATAAATTGCAGTAGTTAATTCTGTTAAATTTTTAATACATTGTTCGAGGATGTTATTTTCAACACTTGCTATTGACAAAGATTTAGAAGATTGAGATTGATTTAATAAATCAAAAAGTTTATCTGCAAGAATAACATTTTCATCTTTATTTTGATTATTACTTGATGTTAAATGAATTTGTATCTGTTGTGGTAATTTTCGGATCCACAATTTGAAAAGTAATTCCTTACTGACGATAGAATCAGAACCTATTAGAGACTTCATATATCTAAAAAGTTCTGATGGAGAACGATCGCCTAGTTCTGTATTTGAAAATAACTTTTCTAATCTTTTTTCTTCGCTAAGAGAAAATCTTTCACACAACGCTTTCTTAATAGTAGTGTACTTATTCATAAAAGGAGGTGGATTGATAACATCCAAAATTTTGGAAATTGTTTCACGTTGTAAAACAATAAGTATGTTTTGAAATTTTATATTATCGTCTTGAATATTATTGATTTCAAATTGTCCTTCAACAAGAAGAAACCAAGCTTCAGGACATTCTTCCCAAAATGGAGGTAATTTAATTGATTTTGAAAAATTTGTTCTTAAGTTATTAGTGTTTTGAGTTAAATTATCATTGTGTATATTTTGTGTAGTGTTTAAGTCTGAAGTGTAAGTTGGATTGTTATTTTGGTTTTCCATTGTTGTGAAGTTGCGTGTACGTATAGGTGAACGTGATAGTGGCATATAAAAAAAAATAATTGGAGAGAAAGTTTACAAAAGTAAATTAAATATAAGTAATAATAATAATTTAAATAATATTAATATTAAGAATTAATATTTAATATTTGTAATAATTTTATTTTAATAAAAGATTTAAGATACGAACTTGATTGCACACAAAATGTTCAGCAAAAAATGGTTGTAGTATTTGTAATTATAAAAGAGATTATAGATGATCTGGAGTGTTATTGCGTTGTTGTAGACACTGTGATGGTTGTAGCGACGTTAAATGTGAATATTTGAAGTGATGTTGTGCGGATTGTTGGTGCTGAATTTGATGTTGAATGTTGAGATTGTTTATTTCGCAATGTTTTAATTCAGGAAAGTAGTTGTTTTTATTTCACAAGTATGGTTTGTGCTTTCGGTATTCGAGTATTCGCACTCTTGGTTTGCTTGCAACGTTCGGAAATGCTAACTTTGTGAGTGCACAAAATGTCCTGGGTTAATGTTAAGCCAGCTTCTAACAATTAATAACACGTTGAATCGATGATTTCCCTTTATTACAAATTCTTGTGAAATATTACTGCAAGATATGGTGCGTCGGTTGGTGATCAGTAAATTTGATTAAAAAATAGTAGCAACGGTCGCACGCGCGATTTTGGTCAAAAATACTGGATTTCACTTTGTAGCGTTATATGTAAAAACGGGAGTAAGTGACCAAAGTGAAAACACGAACGGATTCACAATTGTTATTATTGTTTCAATGATGGTTATTGATGAATTTTTAAAATGAATACTTATAAATGCAGGATCGAGAATATAGAATATGTTTTTATTCTATTTTAAATATTTATTTATACCACTTTTCTTTTATACATTCAGAAAATTAATTATTAAAAAAATCAAATTGAAAAATATTGAAAGACAAATTTATATATGAAAATAAAAATATTGAAACAAGTTTAAATTAATAAAGTAGATACATATATTATAAACCCTACAGAATCTACTACCGAGACCTACGTGACATCCAAGCACAACAGTTACCTTTTCCTCAACCACGACATTGAAATAGTAAAAAACATACTTGACGGACACAAACTAGACGAAAACGATCACTGAACATACTAGGGACAGCTTGAAAATGGTAAGCAGGTACACCAGACCACGACGGTTTTCAACTGATATCCGACCAAACCAACCACTTACTGACTAATAATGACAAACAGGTAATAATTAACAGGATAACGATCAACCGACTAAACGAAATTTCAAAAACGACAAATACACTTATAAACACAGTCCAATCAAGGGAAATAGCAAAAAAAGAGATTATTCGCAATATAGAACGCAAACTGAAAATAATTAAAGAGGAATTGGTTCAGATAGATTACTCGATACAGTGGGCCAAAGCCAGCATCGTCAACTCCTTTATCTTATTAAATTTTGAAATTAATATTACAAAAACCCTCTTCGAAGAACATTTTTGTAAATCTAATAGAAGCCTTGAAGTTCAGCGAAGTTAAAGTCGCATCAAATCAATCAACTTTGTTGTACATTGTTTCACTACCATTAACAGAAAATAATAGTTTTAAGAAGTTGTTACTTAAACCTGTAAAAACGAAAAATGTTAGCATTAAGTTGGAATTTGAAAATATAATGTTATGCAAAAATGAAATTTTGTGAATCAAAAACGAATGTAATACTTTAGACGAAATATCAATTTGTAAAGCCTCGAACTTTGCAAATATAACTAGCTCTAAGTGCATCCGCAGATCCGTATCTCTACAAGGAACATTTCTTATTCACCATATCAATTCTACAATATTGGTGCAAAACCAATTATTCAAAAGCAAACATATATCAGCTGCCAAACCACTACCTGCAATAGCACAAATTTCGAATGCGACCAATATATTTAAAGAAGCCCTGTCCTTACAGATGCTGAAAGAATTACAGATAAGTAACACTGAACAGCTGAGAGGAATCAAGTACAAATATGGCGCTAGCCTAACCACTAATTTCATCATCCTTGTCGTAATTATCAGTCTTCTGTCATAAAGGACGGACATCTCCAGAAGGAACTATAAAGTAACCATACAAACACCCAAAAATCTGGCCGATGACCTTTCTTGTACTTCAAACCACAACAGCGAGGACACTGTTGAACTTAAAGGGGGAGGAGTTAACTCCACAAAAGTTAACAGCGCAGTTCCCACGCGCAACGCATTTTCTACTGACGCCATGTCTACGAATTTCGGATATCGGATCACACCGTAACGTGGCACATGTTGGGTGCATGTGACAAAGCGCCGCGCCAAGCTTATGTTAAGAACAAAATGTAAATGCTAGTTTAGTTCAGTTTTTGTGCTCAATAAAGATGTGCTCATAGAGCACTAATTAATTTTTTTAACAACTCTAAATTAATATCGAGTTAATTTCTATATTTTATATAAAAGTCAAATTTAATGAAACACAAACGGTTGACTTTAAAAAAATATATTTTTGGGAGCTATGCTCCTTTATTCCTTCAACTCAAACTTAAAACTGAACTTTACATTTTATCATTCTTAATGCTGGCCCTAAATATGTCGCTACTGCTTCGTGACCAAAAGTCATAATTCTGTGGTTCCCACCGTTTTTCTAGTTTATTCGGTTTGTGTTGCTGGCCGTCTGTTCCCATAGTCTGGAGTTGCACGTGCCGCAACGTCAGCGACTTTATTAGTTAGATGTCTGTTGGATGCCTATGGCTTTACATAATGAGGTGTTATGTTGCACTAATGAACGCATATTATATCTTTACATATGTTAATATGTGTCGGGCTAACAGTCCCCCCCCCCCCCCTGAGATTCAGTTATTCGATTGCGGTTTTTGTTAGATCCATGGACCGTTTTTGTTTGTCCTCCTTGGGTGATTGAACGGATTTTGCTAAGTATATGATAATGATTAGCAGTAGACTGTTAGAATAATATTTGTGGCATATTTGAGTTGGTTTGCTGATTTTGTGAGGCTTATTTCTTTTGTATTATCGATATTTAGTTGCTTCAGCATCTCTAAGGAAAGTATTTGCTCGCTTCTGTTTGATGTTGAGGGTGGTTGGAGTAGTGCAGGTTCTCATTGATTTTGATTGTAGCGTTATTATAGTGAATTATGAAAGTACCATGCAGGATCGTAAGATCTTCCATTATGAGAATTTCTTTCTTAAAATTGTTTAGAAATAGTATTCCTGGTGATGATTCCTCGTAGTCTAAAATGTGTTGGCTGTTGGTCACTGTACAGTTTGGCAAACGACTGTTTAGGATATTACTTATGCAATTGTCATTACTTAAATTTAATAAGTTACTTCTTAAACATATTTGCAAGGAATTATATTGTTTACAATTGGTGTTTATTCCGAAAATATTCTTTTCACAGCTAAGAATTCAGTTAAAATTGATTTTATTGATCTTCTCGTTCCTTTTCACTGCTCTAATGTCTATTGTTTTACAAATTTCTTCTTCTACTGTAGGTAAACTTATAATGTAAATTATTATTTTTCCATTAGTTGCTATTTTTATTTCAGAAAATTCTAATGCTTCGTCTAAGTTTATAAATGGAATATCATCTTTACCAAAATTTTTTTTGGCGATGTCCGCTTCTTCGCTTGACATGATGTATGAATATATTATATTGGCTTTTGCCCAATGTATTGCGTACGCAATATTTACGACCTCTTCTTTTATAATTTCTAATTTATACTTTAGCTTCAAAAATGATTATATTTCTTTGTTTTTATCATTTGTCAACTCTTTAATAATATGATTCGTTATGTTTGTAATTTCAATGTGTTTAACACTATTTCGTGATCTTCATGGTCTGGACTTCCTGCAATCTATTTCCACGCACTACCTAGAAAATTTAATGACCTTTTTGATTTACTTCCAATTTTTAGATTATTTTTATGAGCCTTAATTTGGGATATTAAAAGAGCAATGAAAGGATAGCTGGGGTTTCTATGAAGTAAGTAAGTCAATAAAAAAATAATCGAATGCTTTTATTAATAAATTCATGCAATAGGACAATTAAGGGTTTTATGCATGTGTCGATTAAACAAAAGCTATCTAATACGATTGACGAAGTGGCGCTTCATATGACTAAATTCATACATATGTACATGCATATGATATGTACAATAATTGTAGAATACTCTTTTTTGCTACATCGTGATCTATGTAACGGGTAACATGCTAAAAATATGTACATATTAATATTTTTTTTTTTTTTTACGAGGAGGAAGCATCGAAAGCCTGTACCCTGTCAGTGTGGGACTTTAACCAGCACTAAACCTCCTACTGTCATGTACCGAACCCCCCGGTACCACCGTCAGGTATTCCGTCGGGAGGTGGTTTGAGCACTAAGCTCGATCGTACGTTTTAAGTCTATTGTAAGCTGTCTTGGGCCGCAGCCTCGTCCCCTTTAAGTTATTTAATATAAATAAGGCATCGATGTACTTACTTCATATGCATGCGACGAGTGATTCCATGTAGGTAAACGTATTATTTGAAAGTTACCAACAGGACGAGGACCAGGTTTGCGTCGTAGCTCTTGACGGTTGGAACGCTTGGGTTCCAATCCGCCCCAGATTCTTCAATCCTTTGCTACGTCTATGACTGAAAAATACTTGTATATTACTGTATGGAATATAATATTATATTTCTCCCGTTGGGAGCTTTGGCGGTTGGAACGCGCTGGGTTCCAATCCGCGTCGACGCCTGAGTGTGCGTGTTTCGGCTGAAAGACCTTGAGCAGTCGGAAAGTCCGAGATTCCGATCTGCTCGATTATTGGGTCCAGCGGAGGTTATGGATGCTCTACTTGGCGGTTGGAACGGCCTGGGTTCCAATCCGCTGTGATGCATTAATTCCTATGCTGCATTTATGTATGAAAAACACTTTTATATTATTAAATTATTTATTTTTGTTATACTTTTTTTTCCTCGTTGCGTAGTTTGACGGTTGGAACGGTCTAGGTTCCAATCCGCATCCACGCCTGAGTTTGTGTTTCTACGGAAGGCCTTAAGCATGTACATATTAATATGTAAGTGCGTACATGTACCTTATTGCATTTTCTTATCCTGTGCACGCAACCGGTTTCTTCTACATATACACATGCATACATACATGCATTTTGCAAAAACAAGTACGTAAGACCGCTTTCAACTATACCGCTCAAATTCAGAAACACCACAAACATTTCGCGTGACAATGTAGTGGTTAGTGCAGCAAATTTGTACATTGTTCTTAACATTTTACATACACATGCAACAAGATCTTGCCTAAGTATTAATATATATATATATAATATACATTGTATATACATGTATATATTTTCCAGCTACCGTATGTTGCCCTTTTCCCTATACTGTCAGGCATATACTACATACCTCATATGTACATATGTATGTATGCATATGTACTTATATACATAATACTATCACTAAGGAGGACAATTTTTTTAGCTCATGTTTTATTTTGTATATGTGATTAAATATGTACGTACTGAAATATTTAAGCTACATACATACATACATATAATTATATAATTTATTACTTTTAATTTTAACACAAGTAATATGTAAATATGTATGTATTTAAAAAATACATTAATTCTATTGTCTACACCTGGTGCACGTCACATTCACTTTTCAACTACATATTTCGCAGTTCAATCATTTGAATGACCCACTGCACAAGAATACTTATTAGTATTCTCAAACATCATTCAACTTCCTCTGCGCACAAGTTCCATTCATTCCACACACATTTTCTACAATGTTCATTCAAACCAAAGTACATGAACGCTGTGGTAACCGGTTTTTGCTGAGGATAGAATTCATACGTACCATCCTGTTGAGCACCAAATGTCCACATTGAGTCTGAGTCTGCAATTCATTGGCAATGATTTGAATAAATTCGAAGCTAAAATTTGTATGAGTGATACATGAAGCCATTTTTTCGCATTCATGCAGACCTTTAGTTGAAACTGAGTAAAAGTCATTGGATTATTTCTATATCGTGGTTCAATTTGCAATGAAATATAAACATAAACTACTGATTGTTTGACGAGAGGATTTACACCAAATGTGCTGAAAAAATTTTGTTTTGGTCGTGTGGACCCCAATGTATTACCGCAAACAAAAGTAAACGGTTCACTTCTAAATCAAAATTTGACACAACCTTAGAGCAACGAAAGTCGCTTCTCGCCGCACATGTGGCTGTTCCGGAGTCGACATTCATATTCAAATTTTCATATCTTGTATGACTTAAACGAGTAGCAGCGTACGATAAGCGTTTTATTTATAATACTAATATAATTAGTGCTAAATCGCAAGTAAGATGAGATAAGTTGTGGAGAAATTGGCTATCTGAGAAAATATGAACTTACTCGTGTACTCAATACTCTTCTAAAAGCAATACGTCCGATATATTTCGGGTATGAAATAAATTGCTTGGATAAAAAACTTTCGTTATTGAAGATTTGTCAATTATTAAATCTGTCGCCTTTAAGTGATACTCAACATATACTCAGAGTTGGAGGGACAATCAGAGAGGAAGCAAGAGCGTTTGACAAAAGACATCTCGTTTTGTTAACAAAAACAAATCCACTGTCGGTACTTATCTTTATTTATTTTTATTTATTTATTTCAATTTCGGCTTAGATCTAACACAACAACCCAGTGGTTTAATTTTCTAGTTTTAGATGCTAGGATTATGTGACTAAGTTCAACTACATTGGAATATTAATAACTATTTACTTGCTAGTTAACAATTGATAATAATAGCTAATTAATTAATTTATTTATTATAAGATAGGAAATGTGTGAACAGCCTGAAAAGAAACGGAGAAGTCAAAGAATAATGTTGATGATAGGAAAGTAAATGGCAAAGTGACAAAAACTGCGATCATCCACCTAATCTACGCTTCAGAAAAATGCCTCTGTAATTCCCTTCTGAAATGCAAAGCACTCCTGGTGCATTTGACTGTTTGTGGTAAAGTGTTCCAAAGACGGATGACGAAGACAAAAAACTGACGTTCGGATATGAGGCAATGGCATTTAATATAAGTGTTGGCATCCCGCAAAATAAATAGCACAAATCTGCATGAGTGGCAACCCTGCGATCGGATGACATAAAGGTTTTGACAACGACCAGCGATATCAGCGTACACGAGGAAGAAAAACATCTTATATTTTCTAATTGTTATTTATGGTCTTTAACTTTAAATAAAGTTTTTATATTACTTATAACTCCACAACGAGGAATACAACAGTGGCGACGAGGATTTTGGAACCTGTTCTGTTACACAAATTCCCGCAATGGACTCAGACGACGTGCGTAATTTATTTGCACAAATGCAGGAGCAACATGAACGGGACAACCAGGCAATGCAGAACCTGGTGAAGCAACTTCTTTCCAGCCAACTGCAGCCAAGCGCATCATCAAAAAGGGAAGATAAAGGTGCAGAGTTCATCATTGAAGCACTTACCTCTAGCATAAGCGAGTTCTGTTACGACCCAGAACGTAACCTCACTTTCGACATGTGGTATACGCGGTATGAAGATCTCTTCGAAGTCGACGCTGCTAAATTAGACGACGCAGCCAAAGTCAGGCTTTTACTGCGGAAACTCAATACTGTCGTTCACAGCAAGTATATAAATTACATTTTGCCAAAGCACCCTCGTGATTTCGCCTTCGCCGAAACAGTAGAAAAGCTCAAGCAACTTTTCGGACTCCAAACATCACTATTTAACATCAGATACAATTGCTTACAGCTCGCTAAAGAGCCAATGTCAGACTTCATCACATACGCAGGTCTGGTGAACAGGCAATGCGAAAATTTTAAATTGAATAGCCTCAAGCTTGATCAGTTCAAGTGTTTGATTTTTATAATGGGTCTCAAGTCACAATCGGACTTCGACATAAGAACAAAGATGCTTAACAAGTTAGACACTGAAGCTGATACACTAACACTTGATACGTTGTCAAAAGAGTGCCAACGTATCATAAACTTAAAAGCGGATACAAATCTTGTTGAAAATCCAAAGAGCGAAGTGCAGGTAAGGCTCTTGCACGCAAGTAATGCAAAGCAAAAATTAGTTCCTAAAACTCCGTGCTGGTTTTGCGGTGCAATGCACTACGCTCGCGAATGCTCATACAGTAAGCATAAATGCGAGCAATGCAAGACAGTAGGTCACAAAGAGGGCTACTGTTCTTCGAAAAAAAAGGTGAAAAACCCAAAGCAGAATCGCAACAACAAAATCAAAGGGTACCACTTGCAGTCGAAAAGTATATTTGTCTCAAAAAAAATTGAGTCTGCTCAACGTAAATATATAAGCGTTCTAATCAATGGCAAGAAAATCGATTTGCAGTTTGACACCGCGTTGGATATCACGATAATATCGGAAAATAATTTCCAGAAGCTTAATGTGTCAAACACGTTCGCAGTCGAGCAATCAGCTCGAAGCGCAACGGGCGCTCTGCCCCTTTCATTACAATTTGATTGCAACGTCGAAATCAAACAGCAACGAGCAGAGCTAACATGCTTCGTCACACCAATCAAAAACTTAAACGTATTGGGTCTCGACTGGATTACGGCTTTTAACCTCGACAACATGTCTATCAATGCTATTTGCAACCAGTTGGCACTGGAAAACAGGGGAAGTGGTGAAACTTCTAATATACAATTACAAAATATTTCACTTCTTAAACAACATTTTCCACAGGTGTTTGATGAAAAACTAGGCTTGTGCACTAAAACTAAAGCGCACTTGGTGGTCAAACCTGACCATAAACCAATCTTTCGACCAAAACGGCCTGTAGCCTATGCAATACAGCACCTCGTTGAGGAAGAATTACAAAGACTTCAAGACACAAATGTCATCTCTCCAGTCAACTACTCCGAGTGGACCGCGCCGATTGTCGTTACAAAGAAGTCAAATGGCAGCATACGCATTTGCGCTGACTTCTCCACAGGTTTGAACGCCGCTCTCTAATCACATCAGTACCCGCTTCCTTTACCCGAGGACATTTTTGCAAAACTAGCGAACGCTAAATATTTTAGCCACATAGACCTTTCTGATGCTTTCCTTCAAATTGAGGTAGAAGAAGACTCAAGGGAACTGCTTACGATAAACACGCACCTGGGTTTATTTCGCTACAACCGTATGATTTTTGGCGTGAAAACTTTTCCAGCTATTTTTCAACAAGTCATGGACAAAATGCTGGTCGGTCTGGAATATGCCGCAGCGTATATCGATGATATTTTCATATCGGGGAGAGATCAAAGCGAGCATGATAGGAACTTGCACGAAGTTTTGCGACGAATCCAAGCATATGGGTTCAAACTCAAATTCGCCAAATGCAGGTTTTTAGTGACCGAAGTCAAGTATTTGGGATACATAATAAGTGAAAACGGACTTCAACCGGACCCGGAGCGGGTCTCAGCAATCAATGACTTGCCAGAACCAAACAACATCGTCGAACTACGTTCGTTTATTGGCGCCATCAATTTCTATGGGAGGTTCATCAACAAAATGCGCCCACTTAGAGGTCCACTTGATGAGCTTTTGAAGGCGAACACGAAATGGCAATGGACTGAAACTCATCGGAAATGCTTCAACAGTCTTAAGGAAATACTTTCCTCAAATCTGCTTCTAACTCATTACGATCCGCAGAAGAAAATCATTGTTGCTGCAGATGCGTCAAGCTACGGAATAGGTGCCTGCATTCTGCATGAGTTCCCCGAGGGCTCAGTCAAAGCTGTCAGCCACGCATCGCGCTCGCTTACCTCTGCTGAAAAGGCATACAGCCAAATTGAAAAAGAGGGCCTCGCACTGGTATTTGCGGTCACGAAATTTCATAAGATGATTTTCGGCAGGGCATTTAAGCTCCATACCGATCACAAGCCGTTGCTTGCGATTTTCGGTAAGAAAACTGGAATTTCGGCACATCAAGCAAACCGACTACAAAGATGGGCTCTACAGTTGTTAGCATATGACTTTGAAATCAGCTTCATCTATACAAGTAGCTTCGGTTATGCCGACGTGCTCTCACGTCTCATCAACAACAACAGCAAATCATCCGAAGACTACGTCATCGCATCGGTAAAGTTTGAAGATGAAATTAAACAAATTTTGTCAGACACGATAGACCAGTTACCAGTAACACACAGGATGATCAAGTACGAATCACGTAAAGATAAAATAATGAAACACATATTTGAATACGTGCAAACCGGTTGGCCAGCTTTCACCAACGCGGACGCCGAATTAAAAGCATTCTTAAATCGAAGAGACGACATAAGCGTAATCGATGGATGCATTATGTTGGGCCAGCGCGTAGTCTTACCACAAATACTACGCAGGAGAGTTCTCAAACAACTACACCGATCTCATCCAGGTATTGAGCGCACCAAGGCCATCTCTAGAAGTTTTGTTTACTGGCCACACATCGATTCCGATATTGAAACATTAGTACGAAATTGCAACAATTGTGCCGGAGCGGCAAAAATGCCTACAAAGACAACGCTGCAACCATGGCCTAGGCCCACAGGCCCGTGGGAACGTCTACATATTGACTATGCAGGACCAATTAACGGTGATTACTTCTTGGTAATTATTGACGCCTACTCAAAGTGGCCAGAAATAATTGCAACCAAGTCAATTACAACACAGCAAACAGTTGACATCCTTAACGAAGTTTTTTCGCGAATGGGTCTTCCGTCCACTATAGTATCCGATAACGGAACGCAATTTACTAGTGCATATTTTCAACAGTTTCTAGTGGAGAATGGCATCGCACATGTTCGTTCTAGTCCATACTATCCGATGTCCAATGGACAAGCAGAGAGATTTGTTGACACATTCAAGCGCGCTCTTAATAAGTTGAAGGGAGAGGGAACGACAAACAGGAATTTACAAGTTTTCTTGCAATGCTATCGTGCCTCGCCAAATAAAAACAACACAAACAACAAATCACCAGCTGAAGTCTTGCAAGGCAGAAAAATCCGCACAAATTTGGATCTGCTAAAGCCGAAGCCATTGCGCGATACTCAGTTCGAGTTTGAACAACAACAACATTATATGAAGCACCAGTTCGATCGAAAGCATGGGGCTAAACATAAGTCATTCTGCAGGGAGGATACTGTTTATGCCCGCGTACACAAAAGCAACAACAGTTTTCAGTGGATGCCTGGAAAGGTAATCGAACGTGTTGGCAAAGTTATGTACAATGTACTACTCGACGAAGAAAAGCTCATAAGAGCACATGCGAATCAACTGCGTCAACGATTTTGCGACAGTTCCAATCAATCTACGAGTAAGGAGATGAATTCCTCAAAAATGCTAATCGATGCATTCGGACTGTACGAAAAGGAGAAAAATTCATCTATTTATTGTGAAGAGGGATCATCTCGCGGAATCTTACAACCCAACGATGTACACCCAACGCATCTTGAAGATCACCGAGTCATACAACCGAATGATGAACTGCCGTCACAAACCGAAGATAACAGCAACACACCAACAACGCGACCCAAGCGCGTACGCCGACCAGTGGACATATTCATTCCTGGGTAAGCTAAAGCTTACTAACTCAAAAGGGGAGGTGTTGGCATCCCGCAAAATAAATAGCAAAAATCTGCATGAGTGGCAACCCTGCGATCGGATGACATAAAGGTTTTGACAACGACCAGCGATATCAGCGTACACGAGGAAGAAAAACATCTTATATTTTCTAATTGTTATTTATGGTCTTTAACTTTAAATAAAGTATTTTATATTACTTATAACTCCACAACGAGGAATACAACAATAAGTGATTTGGAGTGCTCGTCGAGATCGGGGAAACTGCAATCGTTCATGGAGATACATACATAGGCCCATGGGTGGTTAAAATTTTGTGAAGTAGTGTGAGGCATTTTAGCTCCAATAGCTTATCAAACGTTGTACCCCAGATCTTAATGCTATATTTCGAGATATGTTCGCGGCGTCCGATTCCGTAGACATATCTGGCGATATTATTATAAAGAGTGTTGAGTTTTTTCTTGCTCACACCATCGCAGTTAGCATACAGCTCGCATCCATACAAAACTGTCGGCAGCAGAAAGGTTTTCGCCAGCAGCAATCGAACTTTTACTGGTGAGAAATACTGAGTTGCCCATAATGATCTAAGCATTCCGTATGTTGTCCCCATTATGCTAGAAAAGTTATTGGTCCATGTTAGTGTCCTGTTAAATATTACTTCAAGGTTTCTGTCAGTGTCAACAAAATCTATCACAGAATTGTCTAAAATTACTTTGGGGTATTCGTTAAGTTTGAAATGTCTTCTATTAATTACAATACATTGCGATTTTTTTGGGTTTAGGACTAATCCGTTTTTCTTAGCCCAGTCATTTATCAGTTCAAGGTCAAAATTTAAGTTACGAATACAGACATTGATGGACGGAAAGGGACAGCTCACATACAATTGGACGTCGTCGGCATAAATATGAATACCACAGTATTTTAATATGTTGGATATGTCATTAATATTCAACACAAATAACAAAGGGCCAAGTATTGACCCCTGCGGAACACCCCTCGACGTAAACAAAAATTCAGATAGAGCACTACCAACACTAACAGCTTGTGATCTATTTTTAAGGTAAGCTCTAATAAGGTCCAATGCTGGTGACGAGAAATTATACAATTTTTTTTGGTTTAAAGTTAAAAGTAAATGGTCAACAGTGTCAAATGTTTTGGAATAATCAAGCAGTGTTAAAAAAGTAACATAATTTTTGTCAATGTTTTGTCTTACATAAAAGGGTTTTTATATGAGTCTGGAGGAAATCAATTTGACCTTCAGCCGATACCAAGTCACAAACGTGATTCCAGTTTACTGTATCGACAGCTACCGAAAGTTGTTCATAATTAATGCGAGTAAAGTCACGATACGAATATGTAGTTTTATCAAGTACGAAATGAAAATCATAAGAAAGAAAAATTAGATCGTGCTTCGAAAAATTAGGTACTGAAAGTTGGTCATAGAAAAGTACTTTTGCCTTCACGCCGACGAAGAATATGTCCAAAAGGGTTCTGCTTGTTTGAGTAAAATGCGTAGGTGCTAAGTAATTAACGGGAAACAAATATTCTGCATGGACAAAGAAAAATTAGTGTCTCTGAGTAGATCACAATTAAAGTCACCGGTGATAATGATGTTGTTGTAACCTAAGGTGATATATCTAAGATGTCGATAAATTCATCGTAGCCTATGTACCTGTTAGGTCTGTAAATGCAGCCTATAAGAATTTTATCCGTTTTGGAAAAGATTTCAAGAAAAATATATTCAATAGAGTTATTGTTGGGTGATACACGTTTAACATTGCACGAAAGTCCATTTTTTACATACATACATAGCCACCCCACCACCATGTCCGGCTCTGTCTAAGCGAAATAGCTTATAGCCATTCACGGAAAACAAATCATTACCTAAATGTGATGATAGCCACGTTTCAGATATACACACCAAATCTACATTTGAAGATTCAAATATGTATCTGAGTTCGTCAATTTTGGTTGATAGGCTTTGAGCGTTCAAATGACAATTTTCAATCAGTTCTTTTGTTTGCCCAAAATACAAATCATATTAAAAGTTCCGCCCCTGGAACGACAACAATCGTCAAATTTCAAAGTCATGAGCGCTTAAAAGTGGAGCTTTGAATTTCAAGAGAAAAGCCATTGGAAGGTAGGAAGAGTAAGGATGAAGGCAGCTTTTCTGTCAGAAATGTGAAGAGAGACAGCATAAAGAGAAGAACATAAGAGATAGAGAAAAAATAATCATACTTAATGACTAATATTAGAAACATAAGATACATTAAAAACATAAAATACGTTTATAATATTGAGTGACGTACATAAATAAGCGCTCACGAAACAGTCGCTGCAATCTGACGTAGAACTTCACTGCTGGATACTTGCACTGCATTGCTGTTGGGACGAACACGTACATAGACATTGCCGCGAATTGAGAATACAGACAATATTTGTTTTTGTCTCTTCACTTGCATGGCAGACTGCATTATGTCCCGCCTGCGCTTAGTGAGGCTCTCGTGCATGTATACTCGTCCGTCAGAGTGGTGTCAGTTGTCGCGCAGCTGTATGGGCCTCTGTTTAGATTTTCGAAATATCAAAAAACGATCAGTAGCAGAGCACAACTTTACTGCTACAGTGGAAGCTGTGCTTTTTTCTTACTAGGCAAGCGAAAAACAGAACACATTGGCGGAGCATCTAATTGAATCGAACGACATAGCTGAGCGAAAGTCTCTCTTAGATCTTCGTTTTCGCAAAATGATGGTAGGTAAGACAATTGCATTCTGACAGTCGTCAAGTTGTGCTCTAAGCAATTTCATCTCAGTACTCAATTCGTTGACTCGCGTTCCACGACATTCTTTGCTGTTAGTTGTTGTGCTTTCAATGAATGTATATCCCAGCACAGCTGTTGTATAGGTGCGCATATAGCCTCAGCTTTCGTGACTGGCTCTTCAACATATTTCACCTTCTGCTTTAAATTTACCAAATCAGCCGTCAAATCACCCAGCCTCTGCTTAACTCGTCCCTCCGTCTCTCTCATACACACGGACAGATGTTCGATAATGCTTTCCTTTGGAGCATCTATCTTGGCTTCAAGTCGACAAATACTATTGTCAATTGACACGCTTTCTCCAGTCTTGTTTAGCTGAAGAGGAGAAGCTGTTATTTGGCGCGCAGTTTGCGTTTTCGTGGATGACCGCATTTTGCAAATAGCGTTCTATTAAATTAAATTAAATTTGATTGATCGATACGAGATTTGACCTTCGAAATTTATGATGCCCGAGTAGAGACAGCCAAGTTAAGACTATACACACCTTTTAAGTAATAAAACACAATGCAACTTATGAAAAAATACAACAATATCGCAGCGCTGTACGAACACGTCTACTAGATACACTCTTTTTATTTTTAATGATGCTTATTACCAAACTTTGCATGGAAGAGTACAATTAATGATGTAATATGTCATATGTTGTTATTGGATTTTCTCTTCACGTTCTCTAGCTCGCTCAGGGCTTCGTCAATTTATAGTGTGTTTTAAATATACAGCTAGAGCACACCAGCAACAAATGGGAAACTTACCAGCTGTTCGATTGCAGCCATTGAAACCATTCCTTCACAGTGAAGAAGACTTTGCAGGCCTGATCACCAAAACACAATTAACAGCTCGGAAAGCAATAACTTCAAGGGTTCGGGTTCTATTTGTCCTTTTTTGTTCGTACGAGCACCAAGGCAATTCATTTTGTCTCACTTCTGACGCTTTTATAGCTTTTTTTCGTCGGTTCATTTTTAGAAGAGGTCGCTGGGCTGACCTGTACTCCGACTGTGGAACTACATTTGTGGGTGCCGACAAAGTATCTACTCCAGAAATATTTTAAAACTCAAGCGACTGCTCTCTGCAAACATATGGCAGCTGCACTAGCAAACGAAGTTACTTTTGGCACTTCATACCACCCGCGTCTCCCCACTTTGGATACCTTTGGAAAGCTGGCTTGAAATTTACCAAACATCACTTGCAACGGATCATGAAAGAGCTCGACTCACTCGCTGGAAATTTGTGGAAAAGCTTAAACAACATTTTTGGCAGCGCTGGAAAGATATGTATTAAATCATAAAAATAAACTAGACTGATGAAAAGGTTAAGGCTATTAATTATATTTCAATTCCCCTATTTGATAAAGAACTATGAAGAAAAACGTCGTTCAAACTATCAGCATATAACATATTATCTGTTTTTTCCATTACGTGCATTAAAATGTACAATGTTAAGCCCATTATGTTGTTTACATACATAAAATATATTATCACCAATGATATATAGTTTACAATCAGAAGCTACCATCCCATCAAACACAATATCTAAAGCTCGATTTAACATAAGAATTCTAATACATTTTCCGCATATTAAAATATTTTTACGCTTTCATCAGTAATACAGTCAAAAATTAAAATAAGTTAGCTATTTATTTATTTATTTAATGGAAATATAATTATATAAATGTTTGTTATTTTTCTGTTGGCCTAATAAATGTTTTAATAATTGACAATTTTATTGAGCTCAAGGACAGTTTATGAAAGATTTTGTGTGAAAAAAGAACAACAGTTTTTAATGGTAGAAGTTATAGTACTATTTAGGAAATCGCCACATTTCCTCATCATACTTCCTTTTATTAAATTAATTAAATTTTTTTTTTATAACCAACCCTCGCCATGGCGCCCTCGGGGATAACCAGGGCCGTTTTTTTTTCTCAAAGGCGACTACACATCAGGGTCTGGATAGCGGCTCTGAGTGGGGACCCTAAACAAGGAGGTGTTCTTTCACCCTTCCATTGGAATATTGTCCTAAACGAGGTTCTAGAGAAACTGGAGGGGAGGGGTTGCCGGGTGGTTGCCTTTGCGGACGACGTGGCACCCATAATCATGGGAATGTTCCTGAACTCGCTTTATGATCTTATGCAAGTTTATCTAAATTTGGTTCAAATTGGTCCGCTAGCTGTGGGTTAGCTATAAACCCTAACAAAACGGAGCTGGTCTTTTTTACCAGGAAATGAAAGGTGCCGGAGGCCCAGTTACGCCCGATTGCTGACACTCTTTTTGTGCTTTCTGACAGAGTCAGGTACTTGGGGGTCATTCTAGACAGGAAGCTTAACTGGAGGCCGAACATCGAAGATAGGGTGAAGAAAGCGTCGGTCGCTTTATACTGCGGCTGGAGTGCCATCGGGAAGAAATTTGGTCTCTCTCCCAGAGTTGTCCTCTGGCTGAATGAAACTATTATTAAACCCATTATGCTCTATGGTGTTTTTATCTGGTGTAACTCCCTGGATAAATCTACTCTAGCTAAGAATCAGGAACTGGTGCAGAGAAGCGCCTTGATTGGAATCAGCGGGCACTTCGCACCACCCCCACGTTTGCTCTAAATGTGATGCTTGGCATCATTGCTGTAGATTTGGCGGGCAGAGTTGCCGCCACCCGCTCTGCCATCAGACTGCGAAGCGCCGGGTTATCCCTCACACCGGAGTACGGGCACTCAGGGATCCTTAAACACTTCGAAATCATCCCCGGGGATGTCGATCATTTGGGAGGTTGACGACCTCTGGTGCAAAGGCGCAGTGAACATGTTCTTGGATGGATCGAAGCTGAAGGGAAGAGTAGGAGGGTCGTCTTTTACGAGGAACTGTCGCTCCATAGTCAATTTAGACTACCGGATTTCTGCAGCGTTTTTCAAGCTGAAATAGCTGCAATCAAGAAAGCAGTAGACCACTTGCGTCGCAGCACTACTAATACACAGAAGGTGTAAGCATCTACTTGGACAGTCAAGCCGCAATCAGAGCCCTGGGATCGCTGACCCTGCCGTCGAAGCTGGTCGGGGAATGCCTGGCCTCTTTTTCGGCCTCCTCGGAAATCTTCCGCATTCGAGTGATTTGGTCCCAGGTCACAGCGACATTTTGAAAAACTGCCACGCCTGCCCACATGTGGTCTGTTCTTGGAAAAATGGGCCTTAAGTCGGCTCAGCAAACGCTGGGCGGAAACCCAGACGTGCAAGGTTGCAAGGTCCTTTTGGCCGGTCGCGGACCGCAGACGGTCTGGGAAACTATTAAACACTCCCAGGCCATTACTCTTAGCCACGATCGGTGTTCTTACATGGCACTGCCCGATGGAGACCCACGCCGTTAGGCTGGGCATCATTTCTGATGCACGTTGTGGGTGCTGTATGGAGGATGATGAGGTGGAGTCATCTCAGCATTACCTTCTTAGCTGCCCTGCTTTCGCAAGGCTTAGATGCATACACCTTGGCTTATACTTTTTCACCACTCAAGAGGGGCTCTCCGGTGTATCCATCGAAAGGCTACGCTCCTTCATAAATAACACTCGACGTTTCTCTTATCACTCTACCGGCGGGTATTTCAGTTCAGGGAAGGAAAACTTCATAGTGTTGTCACAATGGACTAGAAACTGAAGTCTAAGTGAGCTCCTTGGAGCTGCCACCTTACCTAACCTAACTTAAGCTTTATTGTAAGACTGTCTAAGTTAACTTCACAAAAGTTAAAAGCGCAGTTCCCACGCGCAACGCATTTTCTGCTGACGCCATGTCTACGAATTTCGGATATCGGATCACACCGTAACCGTGTGAAACAAACTTGGCACATGTTGGGTGCATGTGACCAATCGCCGCGCCAAGCTTATGTTAAGAACAAAATGTAAATGCTAGTTTAGTTCAGTTTTTGTGCTCAATAAAGATGTGCTCATAGAGCACTAATTAATTTTTTTACAACTCTAAATTAATATCGAGTTAATTGGCGCCCAACGTAGAAGGGCACCGGTAAGCGCGACAAAACATAAGAAATTTTAAAGTATTTAAATGGCCTAATGCCTTAAAGAAGCAAAGTGCCAAGTGACTAAGAAGTTACGTGTTTTAGTTTTCGCAAAAATAATCGGCGGCTAACATACCTAACCGTTCGCGAAAAGCGCATTAAATAATTACCGGACCCAAAAGAAACAAGCATGTAAGGTCCGTCCGCAGGCAACCTCGACGATCGTCTCCTCAGCAGGACCGTTAGTAGCGCGGACGAGCGCAAAAAGGAGCAACCCAGCGGGAGCAGCGAGGGATTATTTGTAAGATAATTTAGTTATAAAAAATTTTAAATGATAAAAATAAAAATAAAAAATAGTAATTTTTTGTGAAAAAAGCAAATAAGACTATAAATATTATAAAGTAAAATTTTGTGAAAAAAAATAGTGAAACAAAAAGTAAAATTTGTGCTACTAAAATAAGTTAACAACAATAAAATCTGTAAAATCATAAAAAATACAACAAAGTTGAAGTTCTTAAAATATCAACTTATAATATCACCGTAATTCCGCGAATCCTTATTCGGACCCTCCGGAGTAGAAAGGGCCCTCTTCCAAGAAGAGGTCAATAATAACCAAATAATAAAAAAATAAATAGAACCCATAACATTTTTTTTTCTTCGAATTTTTAAGATCTGATGTTGAATTTCTCGGATTTATAATTTCCGAGAAGGGACTCAAAACGAATCCAAAGGAAACTGACGCAATAGTGAATTTTCCTACGCCCCAAACCTTGAAAGATCTTCGTTCTTTCCTGGGACTTTCAGGGTATTATCGCCGCTGCATAAAATATTACGCGAAGCTGGCAAAACCCCTTAGAGTCCTTTTAAGGGGGAAGATGGGCGAAAGCCCAAAAACGTTTAAAAAAAAAACAAATCCATTTGGAAATACAATTATTCTATTCTATAAAACGAAATCCTGTAGAGCTATTTTTCGTAGCCTCTGATCCTCTTCAAGTTGAAGTCGAAAAACAAAAGAATATTCAGAGACTTCAACGCAAACAAGATGCTGATCTAAATTACCACAACAAAAAAAGAAACCCTTACAAAGGCTATAATGTGGGCGACGTAATATTTGTAAAAACAAACAAAAGAATAGGAAATAAACTTACATGCCGTTACAAAGAAGAAACCGTAGCGGAAAATAAAAACAGCACAGTTACCACAAACTCTGGAAGAATAGTCCATAAAGGAAAAAAAAAACTTTAGAAACAAATCGTTAGATGATAATAGTTATTGTTTGTTTTGCAGGGAACAACATGACAAACCTTATTAGATACATTACGTTTCTATTAAAACTTTTGACGACAGACCACTGTGAAACCCAAGTTTTAGATTACAGCAATTCCCAAATTATTGCAATCGAGACGGGAATTGCACTGCTACAGACCGGTACATTCAGACTCATACACAAAATTAACCTAAATCAATACGAGGACGCAATCTTATACATTTAATCTGCTACCAAGACCTACGTGACATCCAAGGACAGCAGTTACCTTTTCCTCAACCACGACATTGAAATAGTAAAAAACATACTTGACGGACATAAACCTAGACGAAAACGATAACTGAACATACTAGGGACAGCTTGGAAATGGTAAGCAGGTACACCAGACCACGACGATTTTCAACTGATATCCGACCAAACCAACCACTTACTGACTAATAATGACAAACAGGTAATAATTAACAGGATAACGATCAACCGACTAAACGAAATTTCAAAAACGACAAATGCACTTATAAACACAGTCCAATCAAGGGAAATAGCAAAAAAAGAGATTATTCGCAATATAGAATGCAAACTGAAAATAATTAAAGAGGAATTGGTTCAGATATATTACTCGATACAGTGGGCCAAAGCCAGCATCGTCAACTCCTTTATCTTATTAAATTTTGAAATTAATATTACAAAACCCCTCTTCGAAGAACATTTTTGTAAATCTAATAGAAGCCTTGGAGTTCAGCGAAGTTAAAGTCGCATCAAATCAATCAACTTTGTTGTACATTGTTTCACTACCTTTAACAGAAAAAAATAGTTTTAAGAAGTTGTTACTTAAACCAGTAAAAACGAAAAATGTTAGCATTAAGTTGGAATTTGAAAATATAATGTTATGCAAAAATTAAATTTTGGGAATCAAATACAAATTTATACTTTAGACGAAATATCAATTTGTAAAGCCTCGAACTTTGCAAATATAACTAGCTCTAGGTCCATCCCTAATCTAATTAAAAGCTTGCCTTCAACATGCACCACAACCAACAATCAACATTACCGACAATCGAAGAAATAACACCCAACATCCTTCTACTAAATGATCACCATATCAATTCTACAATATTGGTGCAAAACCAATTATTCAAAAGCAAACATATATCAGCTGCCGAACCACTACCTGCAATAGCACAAATTTCGAATGCGACCAATACATTTAAAGAAGCACTGTCCTTACAGATGCTGAAAGAATTACAGATAAGTAACACTGAACAGCTGAGAGGAATCAAGTACAAATATGGCGCTAGCCTAACCACTAATTTAATCATCCTTGTCGTAATTATCAGTCTTCTGTCATACAGGACGGACATCTCCAGAAGGAACTATAAAGTAACCATACAAACACCCAAAAATATGGCCGATGACCTTTCTTGTACTTCAAACCACAACAGCGAGGACACTGCTGAACTTAAAGGGGGAGGAGTTAACTCCACAAAAGCAACGCATTTTCTACTGACGCCATGTCTACGAATTTCGGATATCGGATCACACCGTAACCGTGTGAAACAAACGTGGCACATGTTGGGTGCATGTGACAAAGCGCCGCGCCAAGCTTATGTTAAGAACAAAATGTAAATGCTAGTTTAGTTCAGTTTTTGTGCTCAATAAAGATGTGCTCATAGAGCACTAATTAATTTTTTTACAACTCTAAATTAATATCGAGTTAATTTCTATATTTTATATAAAAGTCAAATTTAATGAAACACAAACGGTTGACTTTAAAAAAATATATTTTTGGGAGCTATGCTCCTTTATTCCTTCAGCTCAAACTTAAAACTGAACTTTATATTTTATCATTTTAAATGCTGGCCCTAAATATGTCGCTACTGCTTCGTGACCAAAAGTGCTGATTCTGTGGTTCCCACCGTTTTTCTAGTTTATTCGGTTTGTGTTGCTGGCCGTCTGTTCCCATAGTCTGGAGTTGCACGTGCCGCAACGTCAGCGACTTTATTAGTTAGATGTCTGTTGGATGCCTATGCCTTTACATAATGAGGTGTGTGCAGGAACCAGCGTCGTGATATATATGTGCCGGCTGGTCTGCATAGAAAACACGGGGTTCCTTCTCTTTTCTATTTGTTTGAATGCGATGGATTTATTTATTTTAGGAAATTTATAATACAAAATTAATTGACTTTATGTGAGCTAGTAAAATGTCTAGGTCGTGTGGCCGCTGCGATTGCTGTTTTCCAACTGCTCGATACTCCGCCTGCCATGAAGTTGCGTGGGTGCGTATATGTAAAAGCTCGCTCAAGTACACGATAATATGCGAGAATGCTAAGAGAGGCTACCAGAAGTGTGGTGGAAATTGTACATGCCGCCCCCAATGCTGAACTCAGCGTGATGAACTGAAACGTCAAGAAGGCTGAAAGGAAAGGTGAAGCATGTGCATATGTAAGTGTTAAAATTCATTGAGTAGAATCAGGAGTGTCGTTGTTGCATGGAATCGGTAATCGGCAGATCTTAGATACAGAACGTTTGTAAAGGCCATTTTGTGTGCGAACAGTGACGACACGCACAAGATTATCTGACCCGGGATGCATGTCTACAATTCGACCTAGTAGCCATTGGCTTGGTGCTTATCGATCATCCTTCACCAAAACAAGCTCGTTAATAAATAAGTTGGGTTCCGCACGCCGCCATTTTGGGCGTGCTTGCAAATGCGATAGCCAATCTGAAGACTACCTAGTCCAGAAATGCTGAACTCTGCGTTGCAGTTCAAAGTATTGTGTCGAGAGAGATTTGGTATCCGGGGCTGTCTCAGGAGGTGACAGCAGGGCATCGCCAATCAGAAAGTGTCCCCAGTCGCTGTATAAATCGCGGCAAAGACCACGTCGGCCAATAAAACGCTGAAGTGCCCACAAGAAATGTTCGGCGGTCATGCCTGTGACAGCCTCTAAGTGGACCGCCTTGGTGGCAAGACAGATGAATATAGCTACATATCCCTTATAAACCGTGTGTCCGCGATTTTTTGAAGATTTGAGCTCTATGGCTCCTGTATAATCTGCACCTGTTGCGAGAAAAACGCGCTGTGGGGGATTGACTCGTTTTATGGGCAAATCACCCATTAATTCAGTGGCTGAATAAGGCTTATTTCAAAAGCACCGTATGCAACGTCGAAGGTGGTTTCGAACCGTTTTACGAGCGTTAATGATCCAAAATCGTTGTCGAATATTGGAAAGAGTTAATTGTACACCGCCGTGCAATGTAAGGTTGTGGGCGTCGTCAATTACTAAGTTTGTGAAATGATGATTGCTGGGAAGAATCATGGGGTGCCGTTGAGAGTAAGGCAATGCGGCGTGTTTGAGGCGACCACGTATGCGAAGAATCAATCTATCGTCTAGGAATGGTGTTAAGCTAACCAGCTTACTGTTATTTGGTAAGGCGTCGTTAGACTGAATTCGGTGAATGTCAGGTCCAAACGCTTCATGCTGTACATACCACACTGTCCTGCTCAAGCTTTCTCGAAGTTCCATTGCAGTAAGTGGTCCGTGTCTGCGCATTTGCCGGTTAGTTGGCCGCAGATTATGGTTTGCTCTCAATATCCATGCAGTAATGCGCAAAACTTTTGACAATGAAGAAAAACGCTGAGTTAACGAAGATTGGGAAACCGTTACATTGACATTCACCTTGATAGGTTTCTCCTCGGTTGTTGTGCTGTTCATCACGGGCTCGTCGATAGCGTAGTTTGGCCATGTTGACTTACACCGGCTGAGCCATGGAGGACCGCTCCACCAAAGATGAAATTTTTTAAGCTGCAATGGGGTTAAACCTCGAGTAGCACAATCGGCGGCGTTGTCCAGTGTGCTGACGTAGCCCCATTGACTTGGCGTACTGACGGACAGAATTTTGCCTATACGGTTTCCGACGTACAGCTTCCATCGATTGATGTCACCTTTAATCCAATAGAGAACGATCATGGCGTCAGTCCAATAATAGATTGGCACGTCACCACATACAGTTTTAACAGTTTTTTGTGTCCAGTTGGCAAGTGTTGTGGCCAAGACTGCTCCACATAGTTCCACGCGTGGAATGGTTATTGGACTAGTCGGAGTGACTTTGCTCTTAGCAGCAAGAAGATGGGTGTGTATTTCCTTATTATGGTATTCAACTCGAATATATATAGCGGCTGCGTAAGCGGATGAAGAACCATCACTGAAGGCATGTAATTCAACCGATCGTATATGCTGCGGTGAATAGTGCAACCAGCGTGGAATTGCGATTGACTTCACTCGTGGCAGTTCTTTGACGAATTTTTGCCATGTAATTTTTATTGAGAAAGGTAGCTCCTCGTCCCACTCTAAACTTGATATTTCATCACCTTGGCGTTTCACCTTCGTAGTCCAAATTTCCTTTAGAATGATTTTTGCCGCGACAGTAATTGGAGTTAGAAATCCGAGAGGATCGAATAAACGTGAAATTGTAGACAAAGCAGATCGTTTTGTTGCTGCAAAATCAATAGAGAATTTAATTGAAAAGTTAAATGACTTTTGACAATGAAGAAAAACGCTGAGTTAACGAAGATTGGGAAACCGTTACATTGACATTCACCTTGATAGGTTTTTCCTCGGTTGTTGTGCTGTTCATCACGGGCTCGTCGATAGCGTAGTTTGGCCATGTTGACTTACACCAGCTGAGCCATGGAGGACCGCTCCACCAAAGATGAAAATTTTTAAGCTGCAATGGGGTTAAACCTCGAGTAGCACAATCGGCGGCGTTGTCCAGTGAGCTGACGTAGCCCCATTGACTTGGCGTACTGACGGACAGAATTTTGCCTATACGGTTTCCGACGTACAGCTTCCATCGATTGATGTCACCTTCAATCCAATAGAGAACGATCATGGTCCAATATCAGATTGGCACGTCACCACATACAGTTTTAACAGTTTTTTGTGTCCAGTTGGCAAGTGTTGTGGCCAAGACTGCTCCACATAGTTCCACGCGTGGAATGGTTATTGGATTAGTCGGAGTGACTTTGCTCTTAGCAGCAAGAAGATGGGTGTGTATTTCCTTATTATGGTATTCAACTCGAATATATATAGCGGCTGCGTAAGCGGATGAAGAACCATCACTGAAGGCATGTAATTCAACCGATCGTATATGCTGCGGTGAATAGTGCAACCAGCGTGGAATTGCGATTGACTTCACTCGTGGCAGTTCTTTGACGAATTTTTGCCATGTAATTTTTATTGAGAAAAGTAGCTCCTCGTCCCACTCTAAACTTGATATTTCATCACCTTGGCGTTTCACCTTCGTAGTCCAAATTTCCTTTAGAATGATTTTTGCCGCGACAGTAATTGGAGTTAGAAATCCGAGAGGATCGAATAAACGTGAAATTGTAGACAAAGCAGATCGTTTTGTTGCTGCAACATCAATAGAGAATTTAATTGAAAAGTTAAATGAATCGTAAGTCGGGTGCCAATGAAGACCGAGAGTTTTGACAGTCTCATTGTCATTAAGTTGCAAAATAGGATTACACGATTGATGGTCTCTTGGTATGGACTCCAATAGCACTGCTGTGTTGCTTGACCACTTTCTGAGTTCCATTCCAGCTGACTTTAGTGCGGAAATTAGTTGATCGCGCATGGGAATTGAGCTGACAATGGAGTCACTTCCACTGAGGACATCGTCAACATAGATGTCATGTAGTAGAATCTTTTCCGCAAGTGGGAAATTATTCTTTTCATCTTGTGCTAGCTGATGAAGCACTCGAATTGCAGTATAAGGTGCCGTGGCAGTCCCAAAGGTTACCGTAGTGAGGCAATATTCCTGGATATGTCCCTCTTTATTGCGCCACAGTATGCGTTGGTACTGGGCGTCATCCTTGTGCATGTCTATGCAGCGGTACATCTTTTGTACATCTGCAAGAAAAACGTACTTATGTAAACGCCACTTCAAAATTACTGATTGCAAGTCATTTTGCAAGGTGGACCTGCACATAACAGATCATTCAGTGAGCGGCCATTGGAAGTTTTTGAAGAAGCATCGTAGACGATGCGAACCTTAGTCGTGAGGCTTTCCGCCTTCACAACTGCGTGGTGGGGTAAAACACATGAAGTGACAGTATGCTTATTCGCCATGGTTACTGTGCAGTGTTGATCCTCGCTTGTGAACTTTATATTTTATCATTCTTAATGCTGGCCCTAAATATGTCGCTACTGCTTCGTGACCAAAAGTGCTGATTCTGTGGTTCCCACCGTTTTTCTAGTTTATTCGGTTTGTGTTGCTGGCCGTCTGTTCCCATAGTCTGGAGTTGCACGTGCCGCAACGTCAGCGACTTTATTAGTTAGATGTCTGTTGGATGCCTATGCCTTTACATAATGAGGTGTGTGCAGGAACCAGCGTCGTGATATATATGTGCCGGCTGGTCTGCATAGAAAACACGGGGTTCCTTCTCTTTTCTATTTGTTTGAATGCGATGGATTTATTTATTTTAGGAAATTTATAATACAAAATTAATTGACTTTATGTGAGCTAGTAAAATGTCTAGGTCGTGTGGCCGCTGCGATTGCTGTTTTCCAACTGCTCGATACTCCGCCTGCCATGAAGTTGCGTGGGTATATGTAAAAGCTCGCTCAAGTACACGATAATATGCGATAATGCTAAGAGAGGCTACCAGAAGTGTGGTGGAAATTGTACATGCCGCCCCCAATGCTGAACTCAGCGTGATGAACTGAAACGTCAAGAAGGCTGAAAGGAAAGGTGAAGCATGTGCATATGTAAGTGTTAAAATTCATTGAGTAGAATCAGGAGTGTCGTTGTTGCATGGAATCGGTAATCGGCAGATCTTAGATACAGAACGTTTGTAAAGGCCATTTTGTGTGCGAACAGTGACGACACGCACAAGGTTATCTGACCCGGGATGCATGTCTACAATTCGACCTAGTAGCCATTGGCTTGGTGCTTATCGATCATCCTTCACCAAAACAAGCTCGTTAATAAATAAGTTGGGTTCCGCACGCCGCCATTTTGGGCGTGCTTGCAAATGCGATAGCCAATCTGAAGACTACCTAGTCCAGAAATGCTGAACTCTGCGTTGCAGTTCAAAGTATTGTGTCGAGAGAGATTTGGTATCCGGGGCTGTCTCAGGAGGTGACAGCAGGGCATCGCCAATCAGAAAGTGTCCCCAGTCGCTGTATAAATCGCGGCAAAGACCACGTCGGCCAATAAAACGCTGAAGTGCCCACAAGAAATGTTCGGCGGTCATGCCTGTGACAGCCTCTAAGTGGACCGCCTTGGTGGCAAGACAGATGAATATAGCTACATATCCCTTATAAACCGTGTGTCCGCGATTTTTTGAAGATTTGAGCTCTATGGCTCCTGTATAATCTGCACCTGTTGCGAGAAAAACGCGCTGTGGGGGATTGACTCGTTTTATGGGCAAATCACCCATTAATTCAGTGGCTGAATAAGGCTTATTTCAAAAGCACCGTATGCAACGTCGAAGGTGGTTTCGAACCGTTTTACGAGCGTTAATGATCCAAAATCGTTGTCGAATATTGGAAAGAGTTAATTGTACACCGCCGTGCAATGTAAGGTTGTGGGCGTCGTCAATTACTAAGTTTGTGAAATGATGATTGCTGGGAAGAATCATGGGGTGCCGTTGAGAGTAAGGCAATGCGGCGTGTTTGAGGCGACCACGTATGCGAAGAATCAATCTATCGTCTAGGAATGGTGTTAAGCTAACCAGCTTACTGTTATTTGGTAAGGCGTCGTTAGACTGAATTCGGTGAATGTCAGGTCCAAACGCTTCATGCTGTACATACCACACTGTCCTGCTCAAGCTTTCTCGAAGTTCCATTGCAGTAAGTGGTCCGTGTCTGCGCATTTGCCGGTTAGTTGGCCGCAGATTATGGTTTGCTCTCAATATCCATGCAGTAATGCGCAAAACTTTTGACAATGAAGAAAAACGCTGAGTTAACGAAGATTGGGAAACCGTTACATTGACATTCACCTTGATAGGTTTCTCCTCGGTTGTTGTGCTGTTCATCACGGGCTCGTCGATAGCGTAGTTTGGCCATGTTGACTTACACCGGCTGAGCCATGGAGGACCGCTCCACCAAAGATGAAATTTTTTAAGCTGCAATGGGGTTAAACCTCGAGTAGCACAATCGGCGGCGTTGTCCAGTGTGCTGACGTAGCCCCATTGACTTGGCGTACTGACGGACAGAATTTTGCCTATACGGTTTCCGACGTACAGCTTCCATCGATTGATGTCACCTTTAATCCAATAGAGAACGATCATGGCGTCAGTCCAATAATAGATTGGCACGTCACCACATACAGTTTTAACAGTTTTTTGTGTCCAGTTGGCAAGTGTTGTGGCCAAGACTGCTCCACATAGTTCCACGCGTGGAATGGTTATTGGACTAGTCGGAGTGACTTTGCTCTTAGCAGCAAGAAGATGGGTGTGTATTTCCTTATTATGGTATTCAACTCGAATATATATAGCGGCTGCGTAAGCGGATGAAGAACCATCACTGAAGGCATGTAATTCAACCGATCGTATATGCTGCGGTGAATAGTGCAACCAGCGTGGAATTGCGATTGACTTCACTCGTGGCAGTTCTTTGACGAATTTTTGCCATGTAATTTTTATTGAGAAAGGTAGCTCCTCGTCCCACTCTAAACTTGATATTTCATCACCTTGGCGTTTCACCTTCGTAGTCGAAATTTCCTTTAGAATGATTTTTGCCGCGACAGTAATTGGAGTTAGAAATCCGAGAGGATCGAATAAACGTGAAATTGTAGACAAAGCAGATCGTTTTGTTGCTGCAACATCAATAGAGAATTTAATTGAAAAGTTAAATGAATCGTAAGTCGGGTGCCAATGAAGACCGAGAGTTTTGACAGTCTCATTGTCATTAAGTTGCAAACTAGGATTACACGATTGATGGTCTCTTGGTATGGACTCCAATAGCACTGCTGTGTTGCTTGACCACTTTCTGAGTTCCATTTCAGCTGACTTTAGTGCGGAAATTAGTTGATCGCGCATGAGAATTGAGCTGACAATGGAGTCACTTCCACTGAGGACATCGTCAACATAGATGTCATGTAGTAGAATCTTTTCCGCAAGTGGGAAATTATTCTTTTCATCTTGTGCTAGCTGATGAAGCACTCGAATTGCAGTATAAGGTGCCGAGGCAGTCCCAAAGGTTACCGTAGTGAGACAATATTCCTGGATATGTCCCTCTTTATTGCGCCACAGTATGCGTTGGTACTGGGCGTCATCCTTGTGCATGTCTATGCAGCGGTACATCTTTTGTACATCTGCAAGAAAAACGTACTTATGTAAACGCCACTTCAAAATTACTGATGGCAATTCTTTTTGCAAAGGTGGACCTGCACATAACAGATCATTCAGTGAGCGGCCATTGGAAGTTTTTGAAGAAGCATCGTAGACGATGCGAACCTTAGTCGTGAGGCTTTCCGCCTTCACAACTGCGTGGTGGGGTAAAACACATGAAGTGACAGTATGCTTATTAGCCATGGTTACTGTGCAGTGTTAATCCTCGCTTGTGGTAGCTGGAACAATTTGGTTGAGACTGAAATAGTCCTCAATTCCGTCTGTGTATTTTTCGTGCAAATCGGTATCTAGCCGAAGTCGCCGCTCGAGCTTATGAAATCTATTAAGCGCGATCTGCTTGGATTTGCCCAAAGTTTGATTTGGGTCATACAAAGACTTTAACGGTAAGCGTACCAGATATTTACCGTCAGTTTGTCTTATATGTGTGTTGCGAAAGAATTCTTCACACCATTGATCTTGCGCGGACAATGTTGGTTCGTTTGGCACTTGTTCGCTTTCGTAAAATTTTTGTACGAGAGCTTCCAGCTCAATGTTGCTATAGTGACAGCGAACTGTGAAAGTTGCCGATGGTGTGGATCGTATTCGGCCTGATAGGATCCAACCTAAATGCGTTCGTTGTGCGATTGGCTGATCGGCATCACCGAAGCGTGTTTCCGGTAGCAAGATTTCAGCGATCATGTCAGCTCCGATGATAAGATCAATCCTTTTCGGTTGATAGTAATTTGGGTCTGCTAATTTTAGCCCTTGTAGATGTGCTAAAAATGGCGGCACAATGGGCTGGCTTGGCAGCTGTGTTGTGAGTTGCTTAAGAACGTATGCATTTGAAATGTGGGCTAAAAAGTGTTCATCATAGCAGGATTGAAGTGTACAGCTGACTACTGATTTCGAATGGCTAAATACGTTGGAGCCTACTCCGCATATGTCTGCTGAGGTAGGACTGCGTTGAAGTCCTAAGCGCTGAACGACGGTTTCAGAGATGAGGGTCCCTTCAGATCCTTGATCTATAAGAGCGCATACCACTGTGGATTGATTTGTGACCTCATTCCGCAGCGTAACTAGAGCTGTAGCCAGAAGTACTCGTTTTGTTGGCCTATCACAGAGCGCTTCTGAATTGAACTGAGTGGAGTGCGTGGCCACTGTGACATGAGCATTCGTAACCTTTGGGTCAAATACAACTGCCGTTGGGAAAGTGCATTGTGCTTGGAAAGTGTATGTGACCACTGTGAGACTGCCGCTGGGCTGTTGAAATTCGACGCGTTGTGTTGAGTTGCTGACTGAAGTGCTGTGTGTCCGAGAGAAGTCTTTGGAGTGAGCGGAAAATGCAGCAACGTATGATGACGTTGCCCGCATTGTAGACAGTTTTTACTGCTTGTGCACTGTGAGAGTGCATGAGACTTGCTCAAACAACTAAGACACAGTTTAGCCTTATCGACAATGCCTTTTCTTTCGTAGAAATCCTTCGAGAGAAATATTGGACAGCGGCGAATGATGTGCGATTGTCCACATAGAGAACATAAATTACCGTTTCCTGTGTCTAGTTTGGTGGATGCATGAAAACTTTTGACCCTTGGAGGCGATCGTTCAGATTTCGAGTTCTGAAAATGGGAATTCAACGGATTCCTTAGATCTCTAGCACCTTTCAGGAGTGACGCGGTATCAAATGAGACGTTGCGGTTTTCGATAGCGTCGATGGTGTAAAGACGGGTTGTCAAAAAATCTTGAAGCTCTGGAAATGTTGGTATGTGGGTCTCGCAACCTAAGTGACGTTCCCATGCTATATGTGTCTCGCTGGGCAGCTTCGTGGTTAAATAATGGGTGATCCAGTGATCACACTGACTGATAGGAATCTGCAGACGCTTGAATTCATTAATGCAGACATTGGCAACGTTAAGCATTGATTTTAATGAATTATATGTTTCTCGGAATAGCACGGGTAATTTATAGAGCGTAGTCATATGGTGAGAAAAAAGTATGCGTGGATTATTATACCGCTTGAGTAGAAGCTCCCACGCGGTGATGTAATTCGTATCTGTGAGGATCATTTGATGTATATCGGTATCGCGGTCAACCGGAAGGGCTTGTTTTAAATAGTGGAATTTTTGAACTACATTTAATTCAGAGTTAACATGAATTAGCCGATCAAATGAATCATGGAAACTTGGCCACTCGGTGAATTTTCCAGAAAATTTTGGTACTGGTAACTGCGGAAATTGAATAGATGAAACGCAACGAGTCTGTAACCCTGGCACATTGTTGCAAACTGATTCGTCAGGTTCGCATGCAGGTGGATGTAGCTCATCGCGTTGTTGTGTAAGCAAGCAAATTAAATCTAAATGCGCCTCATCGAATTGAGAGCCGAGATCCTCCTTGAAGTAATCATCGTCGGAGTCGATATTCGAGCGAACGATGTCCTTATGAGTCAAGTTGAATTCGTTATTCAAATCTTCGATTCGTTTAAAGCGCTGTTGAAAGTAGACCTTGTTCTTTCGCGTAACAGCGTCCTTTTTGAAATTGGTTAGTATTTTAGAAAGCGAATTTAACCGATTTTTTTGAAGTCTGACTAAAGCGCCAGGTTCTCCTGATTCACACATATTTATTTATGAATAATTTATGTTCAATATTTAATAACACTCAAAAATGCACACACTTACCCTCACTTATTACCACTAAACTACCTTAGCTGGTGTCCTCTAATTGGGATGTCTACTGGGATGTGTCGAACCTTTTCAAAGCAATGATGATGAGCAATTACAATAACACTGCTTCGCTGATAAAGTTGTTGGTTGTGCGTGGCTTTGTTTTAGTGCTGTGCCGTTACTAAATGACGTGATGATCCCGCGTTGATGCGATACAGCGAGCGTTGTGGCAGCGCAGCGACCGTGTATGACAGACTGCAAAACCCGCGACGCGACTGCGCTTCGTTGGCGTGGATAGCGCAGCAACTGCGCTTTATGTATGGCTTTGCTGGGCTATTCGTGACTACTGTGACCTTCAAGTCGGTGCTGCGGTCAGATGATATGCTTAACCACATATTCTTTGTGTTTATTGTTTTATTGTTTTTTTTTTTTTTTTTTTCGGAGAACAATTTTATTTAGTTCCCCTCATGGGCCACCATAAATATGTGCAGGAACCAGCGTCGTGATATATATGTGCCGGCTGGTCTGCATAGAAAACACGGGGTTCCTTCTCTTTTCTATTTGTTTGAATGCGATGGATTTATTTATTTTAGGAAATTTATAAATGTCTAGGTCGTGTGGCCGCTGCGATTGCTGTTTTCCAACTGCTCGATACTCCACCTGCCATGAAGTTGCGTGGGTGCGTATATGTAAAATCTCGCTCAAGTACACGATAATATGCGAGAATGCTAAGAGAGGCTACCAGAAGTGTGGTGGAAATTGTACAAGGTGTTCTGTTGCACTAACATAATGAGGTGTTATGTTGCACTAATGAACGCATATTATATCTTTACATATGTTAATATGTGTCGGGCTAACAGCCCCCCTCCCCCCCTGAGATTCAAACGTCCTCGTTTGAACCTTTAGGCTTATTGAAAATCCTTTCGACTGCGGTTTTTGTTAGAGCCATGAACCGTTTTTGTTTGTCCTCCTTGGGTGATTGAACGGATTTTGCTAAGTATATGATAATGATTAGCAGTAGACTGTTAGAATAATATTTGTGGCATATTTGAGTTGGTTTGCTGATTTTGTGAGGCTTATTTCTTTTGTATTATCGATATTTAGTTGCTTCAGCATCTCTAAGGAAAGTATTTCCTCGCTTCTGTTTGATGTTGAGGGTGGTTGGAGTAGTGCAGGTAGGGGTTTACTTGTCGATCTTTCTGCATTAAAAAATATCTTCTCATTGATTTTGATTGTAGCGTTATTATAGTGAATTATGAAAGTACCATGCAGGATCGTAGGATCTTCCTTTATGAGAATTTCTCTCTTAAAATTGTTTAGAAATAGTATTCCTGGTGATGATTCCTCGTAGTCTAAAATGTGTTGGCTGTTGGTCACTGTACAGTTTGGCAAACGACTCTTTAGGAGATTACTTATGCAATTGTCATTACTTAAATTTAAAAAGTTACTTCTTAAACATATTTGCAAGGAATTATATTGTTTACAATTGGTGTTTATTCCGAAAATATTCTTTTCACAGCTAAGAATTGAGTTAAAATTGATTTTATTGATCTTCTCGTTCCTTTTCACTGCTCTAATGTCTATTGTTTTACAAATTTCTTCTTCTACTGTAGGTAAACTTATAATGTAAATTATTATTTTTCCATTAGTTGCTATTTTTATTTCAGAAAATTCTAATGCTTCGTCTAAGTTTATAAATGGAATATCATCTTTACCAAAATTTTTTTTGGCGATGTCCGCTTCTTCGCTTGACATGATGTATGAATATATTATATTGGCTTTTGCCCAATGTATTGCGTACGCAATATTTACGACCTCTTCTTTTATAATTTCTAATTTATACTTTAGCTTCAAATATGATTCTATTTCTTCGTTTTTATCATTTGTCAACTCTTTAATAATATGATTCGTTATGTTTGTAATTTCAATGTGTTTAACACTATTTCGTGATCTTCATGGTCTGGACTTCCTGCAATCTATTTCCACGCACTACCTAGAAAATTTAATGACCTTTTTGATTTACTTCCAATTTTTAGATTATTTTTATGAGCCTTATTTTGGGATATTAAAAGAGCAATGAAAGGATAGTTGGGGTTTCTATGAAGTAAGTAAGTCAATAAAAAAATAATCAAATGCTTATATTAATAAATTCATGCAATAGGACAATTAAGGGTTTTATGCATGAGTCGATTAAACAAAAGCTATCTAATACGATTGACGAAGTGGCGCCTTATATGACTAAATTCATACATATGTATGTACATGCATATGATATGTACAATAATTGGTGAATACTCTTTTTTGCTACATCGTGATCTATGTAACGGGTAACATGCTAAAAATATGTACATATTAATATGTAAGTGCGTACATGTACCTCATTGCATTTTCTTATCCTGTGCACGCAACTGGTTTCTTCTACATATACACATGCATACATACATGCATTATGCAAACACAAGTACGTAAGACCGCTTTCAACTATACCGCTCAAATTCAGAAACACCACAAACTTTTCGCGTGACAATGTAGTGGTTAGTGTAGCAAATTTGTACATTGTTCTTAACATTTTACATACACATGCAACAAGATCTTGCCTAAGTATGTATAATATACATATATATAATATACATTGTATATACATATATATATTTTCCAGCTACCGTATGTTGCCCTTTTCCCTATACTGTCAGGCATATACTACATACCTCATATGTACATATGTATGTATGCATATGTACTTATATACATAATACTATCACTAAGGAGGACAATTTTTTTAGCTCATGTTTTATTTTGTATATGTGATTAAATATGTACGTACTGAAATATTTAAGCTACATACATACATACATATAATTATATAATTTATTACTTTTAATTTTAACACAAGTAATATGTAAATATGTATGTATTTAAAAAATACATTAATTCTATTGTCTACACCTGGTGCACGTCACATTCACTTTTCAACTACATATTTCGCAGTTCAATCATTTGAATGACCCACTGCACAAGAATACTTATTAGTATTCTCAAACATCATTCAACTTCCTCTGCGCACAAGTTCCATTCATTCCACACACATTTCCTGTTGAGCACCAAATGTCCACATTGAGTCTGAGTCTGCAATTCATTGGCAATGATTTGAATGAATTCGAAGCTAAAATTTGTATGAGACTGCATTATGTCCCGCCTGCGCTTAGTGAGGCTCTCGTGCATGTATACTCGTCCGTCAGAGTGGTGTCCTTTGTCGCGCAGCTGTATGGGCCTCTGTTTAGATTTTCGAAATATCAAAAAACGATCAGTAGCAGAGCACAACTTTACTGCTACAGTGGAAGCTGTGCTTTTTTCTTACTAGGCAAGCGAAAAACAGAACACACTGGCGGAGCATCTAATTGAATCGAACGACATAGCTGAGCGAAAGTCTCTCTTAGATCTTCGTTTTCGCAAAATGATGGTAAGTAAGACAATTGCATTCTGACAGTCGTCAAGTTGTGCTCTAAGCAATTTCATCTCAGTACTCAATTCGTTGACTCGCGTTCCACGACATTCTTTGCTGTTAGTTGTTGTGCTTTCAATGAATGTATATCCGAGCACAGCTGTTGTATAGGTACGCATATAGCCTCAGCTTTCGTGACTGGCTCTTCAACATATCTCACCTTCTGCTTTAAATTTACCAAATCAGCCGTCAAATCACCCAGCCTCTGCTTAACTCGTCCCTCCGTCTCTCTCATACACACGGACAGCTGTTCGATAATGCTTTCCTTTGGAGCATCTATCTTGGCTTCAAGTCGACAAATACCATTGTCAATTGACACGCTTTCTCCAGTCTTGTTTAGCTGAAGAGGAGCAGCTGTTATTTGGCGCGCAGTTTGCGTTTTCGTGGATGACCGCATTTTGCAAATAGCGTTCTATTAAATTAAATTAAATTTGATGGATCGATACGAGATTTGACCTTCGAAATTTATGATGCCCGAGTAGAGACAGCCAAGTTAAGACTATCCACACCTTTTAATTAATAAAACACAATGCAACTTATGAAAAAATACAATAATATCGCAGCGCTGTACGAACACGTCTACTAGATACACACTTTTTATTTTTAATGATGCTTATTACCAAACTTTGCATGGAAGAGTACAATTAATGATGTAATATGTCATATGTTGTTATTGGATTTTCTCTTCACGTTCTCTAGCTCGCTCAGTGCTTCGTCAATTTATAGTGTGTTTTAAATATACAGCTAGAGCACACCAGCAACAAATGGGAAACTTACCAGCTGTTCGATTGCAGCCATTGAAACCATTCCTTCACAGTGAAGAAGACTTTGCAGGCCTGATCACCAAAACACAATTAACAGCTCGGAAAGCAATAACTTCAAGGGTTCGGGTTCTATTTGTCTTTTTTCTGTTCGTACGAGCACGAAGGCAATTCATTTTGTCTCACTTCTGACGCTTTTATAGCTTTTTTTCGTCGGTTCATTTTTAGAAGAGGTCGCTGGGCTGACCTGTACTCCGACTGTGGAACTACATTTGTGTGTGCCGACAAAGTATCTACTCCAGAAATATTTTAAAACTCAAACGACTGCTCTCTGCAAACATATGGCAGCTGCACTAGCAAACGAAGTTACTTTTGGCACTTCATACCACCCGCGTTTTCCCACTTTGTATACCTTTGGAAAGCTGGCGTGAAATTGACCAAACATCACTTGCAACGGATCATGAAAGAGCTCGACTCACGCTGGAAATTTGTGGAAAAGCTTAAACAACATTTTTGGCAGCGCTGGAAAGATATGTATTAAATCATAAAAATAAACTAGACTGATGAAAAGGTTAAGGCTATTAATTATATTTCAGTTCACCTATTTGATAAAGAACTATGAAGAAAAACGTCGTTCAAACTATCAGCATATAACATATTATCTGTTTTTTCCATGGAATTTATACGAAGGTTTTTAATATTTCGCCAAAAAGTAGCTAAGGGAGAAGATGGATCAAGCTTGCCTGCAAAGAATTGCTGCTTTTGAGGTCTAATTATTGCAGTGACTTGCAGTGCAGTGTTTCTTCCAGTGCGGAAAACATGTCAGTTCTCGCTAATAGGGGTTCTTTTCCGGTTGCATACACATATATGTATATCAAATGCGGATGACTCAAACATAAATATGTCTAACATAATCCATTTTCAAGTTATTTAAGCTATTTACGTGCATTAAAATGTACAATGTTAAGCCCATTATGTTGTTTACATACATAAAATATATTATCACCAATGATATATAGTTTACAATCAGAAGCTACCATCCCATCAAACACAATATCTAAAGCTCGATTTAACATAAGAATTCTAATACATTTTCTAATGTGAAGAACCGTATATTAAAATAGTTTTACGCTTCCATCAGTAATACAATCAAAAATTAATATAAGTTAGCTATTTATTTATTTATTTAATGGAAATATAATTATATAAATGTTTGTTATTTTTCTGTTGGCCTAATAAATGTTTTAATAATTGACAATTTTATTGAGCTCAAGGACAGTTTATGAAAGATTTTGTGTGAAAAAACAACAACAGTTTTTAATGGTAGAAGTTATAGTACTATTTAGGAAATCGCCACATTTCCTCATCATACTGCCTTTTATTAAATTGATTAAATTTTTTTTTATAACCAACCCTCGCCATGGCGCCCTCTGGGATAACCAGGGGCCGTTTTTTTTTCTCAAAGGCGACTACACATCAGGGTCTGGATAGCGGCTCTGAGTGGGGACCTTAAACAAGGAGGTGTTCTTTCACCCTTCCTTTGGAGTATTGTCCTAAACGAGGTTCTAGAGAAACTGGAGGGGAGGGGTTGCCGGGTGGTTGCCTTTGCGGACGACGTGGCACCCATAATCATGGGAATGTTCCTCAACTCGCTTTATGATCTTATATAAGTTTATCTAAATTTGGTTCAAATTGGTCCGCTAGCTGTGGACTAGCTATAAACCCTAACAAAACGGAGCTGGTCTTTTTTACCAGGAAATGAAAGGTGCCGGAGGCCCAGTTACGCATGATTGCTGACACTCCTCTTGTGCTTTCTGACAGAGTCAGGTACTTGGGGTTCATTCTAGACAGGAAGCTTAACTGGAGGCCGAACATCGAAGATAGGGTGAAGAAAGCGTCGGTCGCTTTATACTGCTGCAGGAGTGCCATCGGGAAGAAATTTGGTCTCTCTCCCAGAGTTGTCCTCTGGCTGAATGAAACTATTATTAAACCCATTATGCTCTATGGTGTTTTTATCTGGTGTAACACCCTGGATAAATCTACTCTAGCTAAGAATCAGGAACTGGTGCAGAGAAGCGCCTTGATTGGAATCTGCGGGCACTTCGCACCACCCCCACGTTTGTGGGTCGTCTTTTACGAGGAACTGTCGCTCCATAGTCAATTTAGACTACCGGATTTCTGCAGCGTTTTTCAAGCTGAAATAGCTGCAATCAAGAAAGCACTAGACCACTTGCGTCGCAGCACTACAAATACACAGAAGGTGTAAGCATCTACTTGGACAGTCAAGCCGCAATCAGAGCCCTGGGGTCGCTGACCCGGTCGAAGCTGGTCGGGGAATGCCTGGCCTCTTTTTCGGCCTCCTCGGAAATCTTCCGCATTCGAGTGATTTGGTCCCAGGTCACAGCGAGATTTCGAAAAACCGCTTCGCCTGCCCACATGTGGTCTGTTCTTGGAAAATTGGGCCTTAAGTCGGCTCAGCAAACGCTGGGCGGAAACCCAGACGTGCAAAATTGCAAGGTCCTTTTGGCCGGTCGCGGACCGCAGACGGTCTGGGGAACTATTAAACACTCCCAGGAAATTACTCTTAGCCACGATCGGTGTTCTTACATGGCACTGCTCGATGGGGACCCACGCCGTTAGGCTGGGCATCATTTCTGATGCACGTTGTGGGTGCTGTATGGAGGATGATGAGGTGGAGTCATCTCAGCATTACCTTCTAAGCTGCCCTGCTTTCGCAAGGCTTAGATGCATACACCTTGGCTTATACTTTTTCACCACTCAAGAGGGGCTCTCCGGTGTATCCATCGAAAAGCTACGCTCCTTCATAAATAACGCTCGACGTTTCTCTTATCACTCTACCGGCGGGTCTTTCAGTTCAGGGAAGGAAAACTTCATAGTGTTGTCACAATGGACTAGAAACTCAAGTCTAAGTGAGCCCCTTGGAGCTGCCACCTTACCTAACCTAACTTAAGCTTTATTGTAAGACTGTCTAAGTTAACTCCACAAAAGTTAAAAGCGCAATTCCCACGCGCAACGCATTTTCTGCTGACGCCATGTCTACGAATTTCGGATATCGGATCACACCGTAACCGTGTGAAACAAACTTGGCACATGTTGGGTGCATGTGACAAAGCGCCGCGGCAAGCTTATGTTAAGAACAAAATGTAAATGCTAGTTTAGTTCAGTTTTTGTGCTCAATAAAGATGTGCTCATAGAGCACTAATTACTTTTTTTACAACTCTAAATTAATATCGAGTTAATTGGCGCCCAACGTAGAAGGGCCACGGTAAGCGCGACAAAACATAAAATATTTTAAAGTATTTAAATGGCCTAATGCCTTAAAGGAGCAAAGTGCCAAGTGACTAAGAAGTTACGTGTTTTAATTTTCGCAAAAATAATCGGCTGCTAACATACCTAACCGTTCGCGAAAAGCGCATTAAATAATTACCGGACCCAAAAGAAACAAGCCTGTAAGGTCCGTCCGCAGGCAACCTCGACAATCGTCTCCTCAGCAGGACCGTTAGAAGCGCGGACGAGCGCTAAAAGGAGCAACCCAGCGGGAGCAGCGAGGGATTATTTGTAAGATAACTTAGTTATAAGAAATTTTAAATGATAAAAATAAAAAATAGTAATTGAAGTAACTATAATAAAAAGAATTGAAATAAAATTTAAGACATTTTTTTGTGAAAAAAGCAAATAAGACTATAAATATTATAAAGTAAAATTTTGTGAAAAAAAAATAGTGAAACAAAAAGTAAAATTTGTGCTACTAAAATAAGTTAACAACAATAAAAAGCTGTAAAACCATAAAAAATACAACAAAGTTGAAGTTCTTAAAATATCAACTTATAATATCACCCTAATTCCGCGAATCCTTATTCGGACCCTCCGGAGTAGAAAGGGCCCTCTTCCAAGAAGAGGTCAATAATAACCAAATAATAAAAAAATAAATAGAACCCATACAATTTTTTTTTCTTCGAATTTTTAAGATCTGATGTTGAATTTCTCGGATTTATAATTTCCGAGAAGGGTCTCAAAACGAATCCAAAGAAAACTGACGCAATAGTGAATTTTTCTACGCCCCAAACCTTGAAAGATCTTCGTTCTTTCCTGGGACTTTCAGGGTATTATCGCCGCTGCATAAAATATTACGCGAAGCTGGCAAAAACCCTTAGAGTCCTTTTAAGGGGGAAGATGGGCGAAAGCCCAGAAACGTTTAAAAAAAAAAATCCATTTGGAAATACAATTATTCTATTCTATAAAACGAAATCCTGTATAGCTATTTTTCGGACGACGTGTAGCCTCTGATTCTCTTTAAGTTGAAGTCGAAAAACAAAAGAATATTCAGAGACTTCAACGCAAACAAGATGCTGATCTAAATTACCACAACAAAAAAAGAAACCCTTACAAAGGCTATAATGTGGGCGACGTAATATTTGTAAAAACAAACAAAAGAATAGGAAATGAACTTACAAGCCGTTACAAAGAAGAAACCGTAGCGAAAAATAAAAACAGCACAGTTACTACACACTCTGGAAGAATAGTCCATAAAGGACTAATAAGAAACTAAAACAAAAAAAAAAACTATAGAAATAAATCTTTAGATGAAAATAGTTATTGTTTGTTTTGCAGGAAACAACATGACAAACCTCATTAGATACATACCGTTTCTATTAAAACTTTTGACGACAGGCCACTGTGAAACCCAAGTTTTAGATTACAGCAATTCCCAAATTATTGCAATCGAGAAGGGAATTGCACTGCTACAGACCGGTACATTCAGACTCATACACATAATTAACCTAAATCAATACGAGGACGCAATCTAAGACATTGAATCTACTACCGAGACCTACGTGACATCCAAGGACAGCAGTTACCTTTTCCTCAACCACGACATTGAAATAATAAAAAACATACTTGACGGACACAAACCTAGACGAAAACGATCACTGAACATACTAGGGACAGCTTGGAAATGGTAAGCAGGTACACCAGACCACGACGATTTTCAACTAATATCCGACCAAACCAACCACTTACTGACTAATAATGACAAACAGGTAATAATTAACAGGATAACGATCAACCGACTAAACGAAATTTCAAAAACGACAAATACACTTCTAAACACAGTCCAATCAAGGGAAATAGCAAAAAAAGAGATTATTCGCAATATAGAACGCAAACTGAAAATAATTAAAGAGGAATTGGTTCAGATAGATTACTCGATACAGTGGGCCAAAGCCAGCATCGTCAACTCCTTTATCTTATTAAATTTTGAAATTAATATTACAAAAACCCTCTTCGAAGAACATTTTTGTAAATCTAATAGAAGCCTTGTGGTTCAGCGAAGTTAAAAACGCATCAAATCAATCAACTTTGTTGTACATTGTTTCACTACCATTAACAGAAAAAAATAGTTTTAAGAAGTTGTTACTTAAACCTGTAAAAACGAAAAATGTTAGCATTAAGTTGGAATTTGAAAATATAATGTTTTGTAAAAATGAAATTTTGGGAATCAAATACAAATTTATACTTTAAACGAAATATTAATTTGTAAAGCCTCGAACTTTGCAAATATAACTAGCTCTAAGTGCATCCCTAATCTAATTAAAAGCTTGCCTTCAACATGCACCACAACCAACAATCAACATTACCGACAATCGAAGAAATAACACCCAACATCCTTCTACTAAATGATCACAGAGGAGAGGTATCAATAGATGGCAGATCCGTATCTTTACAAGGAGCATTTCTTATTCACCATATCAATTCTACAATATTGGTGCAAAACCAATTATTAAAAAGCAAACATATATCAGCTGCCAAACCACTACCTGCAATAGCACAAATTTCGAATGCGACCAATATATTTAAAGAAGCCCTGTCCTTACAGATGCCGAAAGAATTACAGATAAGCAACACTGAACAGCTGAGAGAAATCAAGTACAAATATGACGCTAGCCTAACCACTAATTTCATCATCCTTATCGTAATTATCAGTCTTCTGTCATACAGGACGTACATCTCCAGAAGGAACTATAAAGTAACCATACGAACACCAAAAATCTGGCCGATGACCTTTCTTGTACTTCAAACCACATCAGCTAAGACACTGTTAAACTTAAAGGGGGAGGAGGTAACTCCACAAAAGTTAACAGCGCAGTTCACACGCGCAACGCATTTTCTACTGACGCCATGTCTACGAATTTCGGATATCGGATCACACCGTAACCGTGTGAAACAAACGTGGCACATGTTGGGTGCATGTGACAAAGCGCCGCGCCAAGCTTATGTTAAGAACAAAATGTAAATGCTAGTTTAGTTCAGTTTTTGTGCTCAATAAAGATGTGCTCATAGAGCACTAATTAATTTTTTTACAACTCTAAATTAATATCGAGTTAATTTCTATATTTTATATAAAAGTCAAATTTAATGAAACACAAACGGTTGACTTTAAAAAAATATATTTTTGGGAGCTATGCTCCTTTATTCCTTCAACTCAAACATAAAACTGAACTTTACATTTTATCATTCTTAATGCTGGCCCTAAATATGTCGCTACTGCTTCGTGATCAAAAGTGCTGATTCCGTGGTTCCCACCGTTTTTCTAGTTTATTCGGTTTGTGTTGCTGGCCGTCTGTTCCCATAGTCTGGAGTTGTACGTGCCGCAACGTCAGCGACTTTATTAGTTAGATGTCTGTTGGATGCCTATGCCTTTACATAATGAGGTGTTATGTTGCACTAATATAATGAGGTGTTATGTTGCACTAACGAACGCATATTATATCTTTACATATGTTAATATGTGTCGGGCTAACAGCCCCCCTTCCCACCTTGAGATTCAAACGTCCTCGTTTGAACCTTTAGGCTTATTGAAAATCCTTTCGACTGCGGTTTTTGTTAGAGCCATGGACCGTTTTTTTTGTCCTCCTTGGGTGATTGAACGGATTTTGCTAAGTATATGATAATGATTAGCAGTAGACTGTTAGAATAATATTTGTGGCATATTTGAGTTGGTTTGCTGATTTTGTGAGGCTTATTTCTTTTGTATTATCGATATTTAGTTGCTTCAGCATCTCTAAGGAAAGTATTTCCTCGCTTCTGTTTGATGTTGAGGGTGGTTGGAGTAGTGCAGGTAGGGGTTTACTTGTCGATCTTTCTGCATTAAAAAATATCTTCTCATTGATTTTGATTGTAGCGTTATTATAGTGAATTATGAAAGTACCATGCAGGATCGTAGGATCTTCCATTATGAGAATTTCTCTCTTAAAATTGTTTAGAAATAGTATTCCTGGTGATGATTCCTCGTAGTCTAAAATGTGTTGGCTGTTGGTCATTGTACAGTTTGGCAAACGACTCTTTAGGAGATTACTTATGCAATTGTCATTACTTAAATTTAATAAGTTACTTCTTAAACATATTTGCAAGGAATTATATTGTTTACAATTGGTGTTTATTCCGAAAATATTCTTTTCACAGCTAAGAATTCAGTTAAAATTGATTTTATTGATCTTCTCGTTCCTTTTCACTGCTCTAATGTCTATTGTTTTACAAATTTCTTCTTCTACTGTAGGTAAACTTATAATGTAAATTATTATTTTTCCATTAGTTGCTATTTTTATTTCAGAAAATTCTAATGCCTCGTCTAAGTTTATAAATGGAATATCATCTTTATCAAAAATTTTTTTGGCGATGTCCGCTTCTTCGATTGACATGATGTATGAATTTATTATATTGGCTTTTGCCCAATGTATTGCGTACGCAATATTTACCACCTCTTCTTTTATAATTTCTAATTTATACTTTAGCTTCAAAAATGATTCTATTTCTTTGTTTTTATCATTTGTCAACTCTTTAATAATATGATTCGTTATGTTTGTAATTTCAATGTGTTTAACACTATTTCGTGATCTTCATGGTCTGGACTTCCTGCAATCTATTTCCACGCACTATCTAGAAAATTTAATGACCTTTTTAATTTACTTCCAATTTTTAGATTATTTTTATGAGCCTTAATTTGGGATATTAAAAGAGCAATGAAAGGATAGTTGGGGTTTCTATGAAGTAAGTAAGTCAATAAAAAAATAATCAAATGCTTATATTAATAAATTCATGCAATAGGACAATTAAGGTTTTTATGCATGTGTCGATTAAACAAAAGCTATCTAATACGATTGACGAAGTGGCGCTTCATATGACTAAATTCATACATATGTACATGCATATGATATGTACAATAATTGTAGAATACTCTTTTTTGCTACATCGTGATCTATGTAACGGGTAACATGCTAAAAATATGTACATATTAATATGTAAGTGCGTACATGTACCTTATTGCATTTTCTTATCCTGTGCACGCAACTGGTTTCTTCTACATATACACATACATACATACATGCATTATGCAAACACAAGTACGTAAGACCGCTTTCAACTATACCGCTCAAATTCAGAAACACCACAAACTTTTCGCGTGACAATGTAGTGGTTAGTGCAGCAAATTTGTACATTGTTCTTAACATTTTACATACACATGCAACAAGATCTTGCCTAAGTATGTATAATATACATATATACATTGTATACATTGTATATACATATATATATTTTCCAGCTACCGTATGTTGCCCTTTTCCCTATACTGTCAGGCATATGTACATATGTACTTATATACATAATACTATCACTAAGGAGGACACTTTTTTTAGCTCATGTTTTATTTTGTATATGTGATTGAATATGTACGTACTGAAATATTTAAGCTACATACATACATACATATAATTACATATATAATTTATTACTTTTAATTTTAACACAAGTAATATGTAAATATGTATGTATTTAAAAAATACATTAATTCTATTGTCTACACCTGGTGCACGTCACATTCACTTTTCAACTACATATTTCGCAGTTCAATCATTTGAATGACCCACTGCACAAGAATACTTATTAGTATTCTCAAACATCATTCAACTTCCTCTGCGCACAAGTTCCATTCATTCCACACACATTTCCTGTTGAGCACCAAATGTCCACATTGAGTCTGAGTCTGCAATTCATTGGCAATGATTTGAATGAATTCGAAGCTAAAATTTGTATGAGTGATTCATGAAGCCATTTTTTCGCATTCATGCAGACCTTTAGTTGAAACTGAGTAAAAGTCATTGGATTATTTCTATATCGTGGTTCAATTTGCAATGAAATATAAAATAAACTACTGATTGTTTGACGAGAGGATTTACACCAGATGTGCTAAAAAAATTTTGTTTTGGTCGTGTGGACCCCAATGTATTACCGCAAACAAAAGTAAATGGTTCACTTCTAAATCAAAATTTGACACAACCTTAGAGCAACGAAAGTCGCTTCTCGCCGCACATGTGGCTGTTCCGGAATCGACATTCATATTCAAATTTTCATATCTTGTATGACTTAAACGAGTAGCAGCGTACGATAAGCGTTTTATTTATAATACTAATATAATTAGTGCTAAATCGCAAGTAAGATGAGATAAGTTGTGGAGAAATTGGCTATCTGAGAAAATATGAATTTACTCGTGTACTCAATACTCTTCTAAAAGCAATACGACCGATATATTTCGGGTATGAAATAAATTGCTTGGATAAAAAACTTTCGTTATTGAAGATTTGTCAATTATTAAATCTGTCGCCTTTAAGTGATACTCAACATATACTCAGAGTTGGAGGGACAATCAGAGAGGAAGCAAGAGCGTTTGACAAAAGACATCTCGTTTTGTTAACAAAAACAAATCCACTGTCGGTACTTATCTTTATTTATTTTTATTTATTTATTTCAATTTCGGCTTAGATCTAACACAACAACCCAGTGGTTTTAATTTCTAGTTTTAGATGCTAGGATTATGTGACTAAGTTCAACTACATTGGAATATTAATAACTATTTACTTGCTAATTAACAATTGATAATAATAGCTAATTAATTAATTTATTTATTATAAGATAGGAAATGTGTGAACAGCCTGAAAAGAAACGGAGAAGTCAAAGAATAATGTTGAGCCGAGGTATTTGAAAAAAAGAAATGAACTGATGATAGGAATAGGGAAATAAATGGCAAAGTGACAAAAACTGCGATCATCCACCTAATCTACGCTTCAGAAAAATGCCTCTGTAATTCCCTCCTGAAATGCAAAGCACTCCTGGTGCATTTGACTGTTTGTGGTAAAGTGTTCCAAAGACGGATGACGAAGACAAAAAACTGACGTTCGGATATGAGGCAATGGCATTTAATATAAGTGATTTGGAGTGCTCGTCGAGATCGGGGAAACTGCAATCGTTCATGGAGATACATATGATCATGGGTGGTTAAAATTTTGTGAAGTAGTGTGAGGCATTTTAGCTCCAATAGCTTATCAAACGTTGTACCCCAGATCTTAATGCTATATTTCGAGATATGTTCGCGGCGTCCGATTCCGTAGACATATCTGGCGATATTATTATAAAGAGTGTTGAGTTTTTTCTTGCTCACACCATCGCAGTTAGCATACAGCTCGCATCCATACAAAACTGTCGGCAGCAGAAAGGTTTTCGCCAGCAGCAATCGAACTTTTACTGGTGAGAAATACTGAGTTGCCCATAATGATCTAAGCATTCCGTATGTTGTTCCCATTATGCTAGAAAAGTTATTGTTCCATGTTAGTGTCCTGTTAAATATTACTTCAAGGTTTCTGGCAGTGTCAACAAAATCTATCACAGAATTGTCTAAAATTACTTTGGGGTATTCGTTAAGTTTGAAATGTCTTCTATTAATTACAATACATTGCGATTTTTTTGGGTTTAGGACTAATCCGTTTTTTTTTAGCCCAGCCACTTATCAGTTCGAGGTCAAAATTTAAGTTACGAATACAGACATTGATGGACGGAAAGGGACAGCTCACATACAATTTGACGTCGTCGGCATAATTACGAATATCACAGTATTTTAATATGTTGGATATGTCATTAATATTCAACACAAATAACAAAGCGCCAAGTATTGACCCCTGCGGAACACCCCTCGACGTAAACAAAGATCCAGATAGAGCACTACCAACACTAACAGCTTGTGATCTATTTTTAAGGAAAGATCTAATAAGGTCCAATGCTGGTGACGAGAAATTATACAATTTTTTTAGCTTTAAAGTTAAAAGTAAATGGTCAATAGTGTCAAATGCTTTGGAATAATCAAGCAGTGTTAAAAAAGTAACATAAATTTTGTCAATGTTTTGTCTTACATAAAAGGGTTTTTATATGAGTCTGGAGGAAATCAATTTGACCTTCAGCCGATACCAAGTCACAAACGTGATTCCAGTTTACTGTATCGACAGCTACCGAAAGTTTTTCATAATTAATGCGAGTAAAGTCACGATACGAATATGTAGTTTTATCAAGTACGAAATGAAAATCATAAGAAAGAAAAATTAGATCGTGCTTCGAAAAATTAGGTACTGAAAGTTGGTCATAGAAAAGTACTTTTGCCTTCACGCCGACGAAGAATATGTCCAAAAGGGTTCTGCTTGTTTGAGTAAAATGCGTAGGTGCTAAATAATTAACGGGGAACAAACCTATATTCTGCATGGACAAAGAAAAATTAGTGTCTCTGAGTAGATCACAATTAAAGTCACCGGTGATAATGATGTTGTTGTAACCTAAGGTGATATCTTCTAAGATGTCGATAAATTCATCGTAGCCTATGTACCTCTTAGGTCTGTAAATGCAGCCTATAAGAATTTTATCCGTTTTGGAAAAGATTTCAAGAAAAAAATTTATTCAATAGAGTTATTGTTGGGTGATACACGTTTAACATTGCACGAAAGTCCATTTTTTACATACATAGCCACCCCACCACCATGTCCGGCTCTGTCTAAGCGAAATAGCTTATAGCCATTCACGGAAAACAAATCATTACCTAAATCTGATGATAGCCACGTTTCAGATATACACACCAAATCTACATTTGAAGATTCAAATATGTATCTGAATTCGTCAATTTTGGTTGATAGGCTTTGAGCGTTCAAATGACAAATTTTCAACCAGTTCTTTTGTTTGCCCAAAATACAAATCATATTAAAAGTTCCGCCCCTGGAACGACAACAATCGTCAAATTTCAAAGTCATGAGCGCTTAAAAGTGGAGCTTTGAATTTCAAGAGAAAAGCCATTGGAAGGTAGGAAGAGTAAGGATGAAGGCAGCTTTTCTGTCAGAAATGTGAAGAGAGACAGCATAAAGAGAAGAACATAAGAGATAGAGAAAAAATAATCATACTTAATGACTAATATTAGAAACATAAGATACATTAAAAACATAAAATACGTTTATAATATTGAGTGACGTACATAAATAAGCGCTCACGAAACAGTCGCTGCAATCTGACGTAGAACTTCACTGCTGGATACTTGCACTGCATTGCTGTTGGGACGAACACGTACATAGACATTGCCGCGAATTGAGAATACAGACAATATTTGTTTTTGTCTCTTCACTTGCATGGCAGACTGCATTATGTCCCGCCTGCGCTTAGTGAGGCTCTCGTGCATGTATACTCGTCCGTCAGAGTGGTGTCCTTTGTCGCGCAGCTGTATGGGCTTCTGTTTAGATTTTCGAAATATCAAAAAACGATCAGTAGCAGAGCACAACTTTACTGCTACAGTGGAAGCTGTGCTTTTTTCTTACTAGGCAAGCGAAAAACAGAACACACTGGCGGAGCATCTAATTGAATCGAACGACATAGCTGAGTGAAAGTCTCTCTTAGATCTTCGTTTTCGCAAAATGATGGTAGGTAAGACAATTGCATTCTGACAGTCGTCAAGTTGTGCTCTAAGCAATTTCATCTCAGTACTCAATTCGTTGACTCCCGTTCCACGACATTCTTTGCTGTTAGTTGTTGTGCTTTCAATGAATGTATATCCGAGCACAGCTGTTGTATAGGTGCGCATATAGCCTCAGCTTTCGTGACTGGCTCTTCAACATATTTCACCTTCTGCTTTAAATTTACCAAATCAGCCGTCAAATCACCCAGCCTCTGCTTAACTCTTCCCCCCGTCTCTCTCATACACACGGACAGCTGTTCGATAATGCTTTCCTTTGGAGCATCTATCTTGGCTTCAAGTCGACAAATACCATTGTCAATTGACACGCTTTCTCCAGTCTTGTTTAGCTGAAGAGGAGAAGCTGTTATTTGGCGCGCAGTTTGCGTTTTCGTGGATGACCGCATTTTGCAAATAGCGTTCTATTAAATTAAATTAAATTTGATTGATCGATACGAGATGTGACCTTCGAAATTTATGATGCCCGAGTAGAGACAGCCAAGTTAAGACTATCCACACCTTTTAATTAATAAAACACAATACAACTTATGAAAAAATACAATAATATCGCAGCGCTGTACGAACACGTCTACTAGATACACACTTTTTATTTTTAATGATGCTTATTACCAAACTTTGCATGGAAGAGTACAATTAATGATGTAATATGTCATATGTTGTTATTGGATTTTCTCTTCACGTTCTCTAGCTTGCTCAGTGCTTCGTCAATTTATAGTGTGTTTTAAATATACAGCTAGAGCACACCAGCAACAAATGGGAAACTTACCAGCTGTTCGATTGCAGCCATTGAAACCATTCCTTCACAGTGAAGAAGACTTTGCAGGCCTGATCACCAAAACACAATTAACAGCTCGGAAAGCAATAACTTCAAGGGTTCGGGTTCTATTTGTCTTTTTTCTGTTCGTACGAGCACGAAGGCAATTCATTTTGTCACTTCTGACGTTTTTATAGCTTTTTTTCGTCGGTTCACTTTTAGAAGAGGTCGCTGGGCTGACCTGTACTCCGACTGTGGAACTACATTTGTGTGTGCCGACAAAGTATCTACTCCAGAAATATTTTAAAACTCAAGCCACTGCTCTCTGCAAACATATGGCAGCTGCACTAGCAAACGAAGTTACTTTTGGCACTTCATACCACCCGCGTCTTCCCACTTTGGATACCTTTGGAAAGCTGGCGTGAAATTGACCAAACATCACTTGCAACGGATCATGAAAGAGCTCGACTCACTCGCTGGAAATTTGTGGAAAAGCTTAAACAACATTTTTGGCAGCGCTGGAAAGATATGTATTAAATCATAAAAATAAACTAGACTGATGAAAAGGTTAAGGCTATTAATTATATTTCAGTTCACCTATTTGATAAAGAACTATGAAGAAAAACGTCGTTCAAACTATCAGCATATAACATATTATCTGTTTTTTCCATGGAATTTATACGAAGGTTTTTAATATTTCGCCAAAAAGTAGCTAAGGGAGAAGATGGATCAAGCTTGCCTGCAAAGAATTGCTGCTTTTGAGGTCTAATTATTGCAGTGACTTGCAGTGCAGTGTTTCTTCCAGTGCGGAAAACATGTCAGTTCTCGCTAATAGGGGTTCTTTTCCGGTTGCATACACATATATGTATATCAAATGCGGATGACTCAAACATAAATATGTCTAACATAATCCATTTTCAAGTTATTTAAGCTATTTACGTGCATTAAAATGTACAATGTTAAGCCCATTATGTTGTTTACATACATAAAATATATTATCACCAATGATATATAGTTTACAATCAGAAGCTACCATCCCATCAAACACAATATCTAAAGCTCGATTTAACATAAGAATTCTAATACATTTTCTAATGTGAAGAACCGTATATTAAAATAGTTTTACGCTTCCATCAGTAATACAATCAAAAATTAATATAAGTTAGCTATTTATTTATTTATTTAATGGAAATATAATTATATAAATGTTTGTTATTTTTCTGTTGGCCTAATAAATGTTTTAATAATTGACAATTTTATTGAGCTCAAGGACAGTTTATGAAAGATTTTGTGTGAAAAAACAACAACAGTTTTTAATGGTAGAAGTTATAGTACTATTTAGGAAATCGCCACATTTCCTCATCATACTGCCTTTTATTAAATTGATTAAATTTTTTTTTATAACCAACCCTCGCCATGGCGCCCTCTGGGATAACCAGGGGCCGTTTTTTTTTCTCAAAGGCGACTACACATCAGGGTCTGGATAGCGGCTCTGAGTGGGGACCTTAAACAAGGAGGTGTTCTTTCACCCTTCCTTTGGAGTATTGTCCTAAACGAGGTTCTAGAGAAACTGGAGGGGAGGGGTTGCCGGGTGGTTGCCTTTGCGGACGACGTGGCACCCATAATCATGGGAATGTTCCTCAACTCGCTTTATGATCTTATATAAGTTTATCTAAATTTGGTTCAAATTGGTCCGCTAGCTGTGGACTAGCTATAAACCCTAACAAAACGGAGCTGGTCTTTTTTACCAGGAAATGAAAGGTGCCGGAGGCCCAGTTACGCACGATTGCTGACACTCCTCTTGTGCTTTCTGACAGAGTCAGGTACTTGGGGTTCATTCTAGACAGGAAGCTTAACTGGAAGCCGAACATCGAAGATAGGGTGAAGAAAGCGTCGCTCGCTTTATACTGCTGCAGGAGTGCCATCGGGAAGAAATTTGGTCTCTCTCCCAGAGTTGTCCTCTGGCTGAATGAAACTATTATTAAACCCATTATGCTCTATGGTGTTTTTATCTGGTGTAACTCCCTGGATAAATCTACTCTAGCTAAGAATCAGGAACTGGTGCAGAGAAGCGCCTTGATTGGAATCAGCGGGCACTTCGCACCACCCCCACGTTTGCTCTAAATGTGATGCTTGGCATCATTGCTGTAGATTTGGCGGGCAGAGTTGCCGCCACCCGCTCTGCCATCAGACTGCGAAGCGCCGGGTTATCCCTCACACCGGAGTACGGGCACTCAGGGATCCTTAAACACTTCGAAATCATCCCCGGGGATGTCGATCAGTCGAGAGGTTGACGACCTCTGGTGCAAAGGCGCAGTGAACATGTTCTTGGATGGATCGAAGCTGAAGGGAAGAGTAGGAGGGTCGTCTTTTACGAGGAACTGTCGCTCCTCTGAAATAGCTGCAATCAAGAAAGCAGTAGACCACTTGCGTCGCAGCACTACTAATACACAGAAGGTGTAAGCATCTACTTGGACAGTCAAGCTGCAATCAGAGCCCTGGGATCGCTGACCCAGAGGTCGAAGCTGGTCGGGGAATGCCTGGCCTCTTTTTCGGCCTCCTCGGAAATCTTCCGCATTCGAGTGATTTGGTCCCAGGTCACAGCGACATTTCGAAAAACTGCCTCGCCTGCCCACATGTGGTCTGTTCTTGGAAAAATGGGCCTTAAGTCGGCTCAGCAAACGCTGGGCGGAAACCCAGACGTGCAAAGTTGCAAGGTCCTTTTGGCCGGTCGCGGACCGCAGACGGTCTGGGGAACTATTAAACACTCCCAGGCCATTAATCTTAGCCACGATCGGTGTTCTTACATGGCACTGCCCGATGGGGACCCACGCCGTTAGGCTTGGCATCATTTCTGATGCACGTTGTGGGTGCTGTATGGAGGATGATGAGGTGGAGTCATCTCAGCATTACCTTCTAAGCTGCCCTGCTTTCGCAAGGCTTAGATGCATACACCTTGGCTTATACTTTTTCACCACTCAAGAGGGGCTCTCCGGTGTATCCATTGAAAGGCTACGCTCCTTCATAAATAACACTCGACGTTTCTCTTATCACTCTACCGGCGGGTCTTTCAGTTCAGGGAAGGAAAACTTCATAGTGTTGTCACAATGGACTAGAAACTGAAGTCTAAATGAGCCCCTTGGAGCTGCCACCTTACCTTACCTAACTTAAGCTTTATTGTAAGACTGTCTAAGTTAACTCCACAAAAGTTAAAAGCGCAGTTCCCACGCGCAACGCATTTTCTGCTGACGCCATGTCTACGAATTTCGGATATCGGATCACACCGTAACCGTGTGAAACAAACTTGGCACATGTTGGGTGCATGTGACAAATCGCCGCGGCAAGCTTATGTTAAGAACAAAATGTAAATGCTAGTTTAGTTCAGTTTTTGTGCTCAATAAAGATGTGCTCATAGAGCACTAATTAATTTTTTTACAACTCTAAATTAATATCGAGTTAATTGGCGCCCAACGAAGAAGGGCCACGGTAAGCGCGACAAAACATAAAATATTTTAAAGTATTTAAATGGCCTAATGCCTTAAAGGAGCAAAGTGCCAAATGACTAAGAAGTTACGTGTTTTAATTTTCGCAAAAATAATCGGCGGCTAACATACCTAACCGTTCGCGAAAAGCGCATTAAATAATTACCGGACCCAAAAGAAACAAGCCTGTAAGGTCCGTCCGCAGGCAACCTCGACGATCGTCTCCTCAGCAGGACCGTTAGTAGCGCGGATGAGCGCAAAAAGGAGCAACCCAGCGGGAGCAGCGAGGGATTATTTGTAAGATAACTTAGTTATAAGAAATTTTAAATGATAAAAATAAAAAATAGTAATTGAAGTAACTATAATAAAAAGAATTGAAATAAAATTTAAGACATTTTTTTGTGAAAAAAGCAAATAAGACTATAAATATTATAAAGCAAAATTTTGTGAAAAAAAAATAGTGAAACAAAAAGTAAAATTTGTGCTACTAAAATAAGTTAACAACAATAAAAAGCTGTAAAATCATAAAAACTACAACAAAGTTGAAGTTCTTAAAATATCAACTTATAATATCACCGTAATTCCGCGAATCCTTATTCGGACCCTCCGGAGTAGAAAGGGCCCTCTTCCAAGAAGAGGTCAATAATAACCAAATAATAAAAAAATAAATAGAACCCATAAAATTTTTTTTCTTCGAATTTTTAAGATCTGATGTTGAATTACTCGGATTTATAATTTCCGAGAAGGGTCTCTAAACGAATCCAAAGAAAACTGACGCAATAGTGAATTTTCCTACGCCCCAAACCTTGAAAGATCTTCGTTCTTTCCTGGGACTTTCAGGGTATTATCGCCGCTGCATAAAATATTACGCGAAGCTGGCAAAACCCCTTAGAGTCCTTTTAAGGGGGAAGATGGGCGAAAGCCCAAAAACGTTTCAAAAAAAAAAAAACAAATCCATTTGGAAATACAATTATTCTATTCTATAAAACGAAATCCTGTAGAGATATTTTTCGGACGACGTGTAGCCTCTGATCCTCTTTAAGTTGAAGTCGAAAAACAAAAGAATATTCAGAGACTTCAACGCAAACAAGATGCTGATCTAAATTACCACAACAAAAAAAGAAACCCTTACAAAGGCTATAATGTGGGCGACGTAATATTTGTAAAAACAAACAAAAGAATAGGAAATAAACTTACATGCCGTTACAAAGAAGAAACCGTAGCGAAAAATAAAAACAGCACAGTTACCACACACTCTGGAAGAATAGTCCATAAAGGACTAATAAGAAACTAAAACAAAAAAAAAAAACTATAGAAACAAATCTTTAGATGAAAATAGTTATTGTTTGTTTTGCAGGAAACAACATGACAAACCTCATTAGATACATACCGTTTCTATTAAAACTTTTGACGACAGGCCACTGTGAAACCCAAGTTTTAGATTACAGCAATTCTCAAATTATTGCAATCGAGAAGGGAATTGCACTGCTACAGACCGGTACGTTCAGACTCATACACAAAGTTAACCTAAATCAATACGAGGACGCAATATTAGACATTGAATCTACTACCGAGACCTACGTGACATCCAAGGACAGCAGTTACCTTTTGATTTGGAAATGGTAAGCAGGTACACCAGACCACGACGATTTTCAACTAATATCCGACCAAACCAACCACTTACTGACTAATAATGACAAACAGGTAATAATTAACAGGACAACGATCAACCGACTAAACGAAATTTCAAAAACGACAAATACTCTTCTAAACACAGTCCAATCAAGGGAAATAGCAAAAAAAGAGATTATTCGCAATATAGAACGCAAACTGAAAATAATTAAAGAGGAATTGGTTCAGATAGATTACTCGATACAGTGGGCCAAAGCCAGCATCGTCAACTCCTTTATCTTATTAAATTTTGAAATTAATATTACAAAAACCCTCTTCGAAGAACATTTTTGTAAATCTAATAGAAGCCTTGTGGTTCAGCGAAGTTAAAAACGCATCAAATCAATCAACTTTGTTGTACATTGTTTCACTACCATTAACAGAAAAAAATAGTTTTAAGAAGTTGTTACTTAAACCTGTAAAAACGAAAAATGTTAGCATTAAGTTGGAATTTGAAAATATAATGTTTTGTAAAAATGAAATTTTGGGAATCAAATACAAATTTATACTTTAAACGAAATATTAATTTGTAAAGCCTCGAACTTTGCAAATATAACTAGCTCTAAGTGCATCCCTAATCTAATTAAAAGCTTGCCTTCAACATGCACCACAACCAACAATCAACATTACCGACAATCGAAGAAATAACACCCAACATCCTTCTACTAAATGATCACCATATCAATTCTACAATATTGGTGCAAAACCAATTATTCAAAAGCAAACATATATCAGCTGCCAAACCAATACCTGCAATAGCTCAAATTTTGAATGCGACCAATATATTTAAAGAAGCCCTGTCCTTACAGATGCTGAAAGAATTACAGATAAGTAACACTGAACAGCTGAGAGGAATCAAGTACAAATATGGCGCTAGCCTAACCACTAATTTCATCATCCTTGTCGTAATTATCAGTCTTCTGTCATACAGGACGGACATCTCCAGAAGGAACTATAAAGTAACCATACAAACACCCAAAAATCTGGCCGATGACCTTTCTTGTACTTCAAACCACAACAGCGAGGACACTGTTGAACTTAAAGGGGGAGGAGTTAACTCCACAAAAGTTAACAGCGCAGTTCCCACGCGCAACGCATTTTCTACTGACGCCATGTCTACGAATTTCGGATATCTGATCACACCGTAACCGTGTGAAACAAACGTGGCACATGTTGGGTGTATGTGACAAAGCGCCGCGCCAAGCTTATGTTAAGAACAAAATGTAAATGCTAGTTTAGTTCAGTTTTTGTGCTCAATAAAGATGTGCTCATAGAGCACAAATTAATTTTTTTACAACTCTAAATTAATATCGAGTTAATTTCTATATTTTATATAAAAGTCAAATTTAATGAAACACAAACGGTTGATTTTAAAAAAATATATTTTTCAACTCAAACTTAAAACTGAACTTTACATTTTATCATTCTTAATGCTGGCCCTAAATATGTCGGTACTGCTTCGTGACCAAAAGTGCTGATTCTGTGCTTCCCACCGTTTTTCTAGTTTATTCGGTTTGTGTTGCTGGCCGTCTGTTCCCATATTCTGGAGTTGCACGTGCCGCAACGTCAGCGACTTTATTAGTTAGATGTCTGTTGGATGCCTATGCCTTTACATAATGAGGTGTTATGTTGCACTAACATAATGAGGTGTTATGTTGCACTAATGAACGCATATTATATCTTTACATATGTTAATATGTGTCGGGCTAACAGCCCCCCTCCCCCCTCTGAGATTCAAACGTCCTCGTTTGAACCTTTAGGCTTATTGAAAATCTGGTTTAGTCCTTCGACTGCGGTTTTTGTTAGATCCATGGACCGTTTTTGTTTGTCCTCCTTGGGTGATTGAACGGATTTTGCTAAGTATTTGTTTTTTCAATGTCCTCGGGAGTATGTGTCACATTCCTACCAAAAAATATATCTACTGGCTTTTTCCGCGTCACCGAGTGAATCGTATGGTTATACTCTGAAACTGCTCTTTCTAATAACTCTTCGTAGTTTCTTTGGCCTCCATTATCCTTGATGCAGCGCATTATTTCGGCTAGGGTGGAGTGAAACCTCTCCACTTGGCCGTTCGCTTGACTTTTGTATGGGGAGTAGTGTAAACATCTATTCCTAGTTCGTCTTTTATCATAAATTTAATTGAGATGGAATTAAACGCTGGCTCGTTGTCCATTACCATTAGCTTTGGTACACCGAAAGAGAATATTACGTCTCTTAAGGGTCTTCTGACATCCTCTATGGCTCTACTACTCAAAATTTTTATTATGGCGTGTTTACTAAACTTGTCTAATGCGGTCAAAACTACCTTACCTTCGGTCAAATAAATATCAACGTGTACGGTGTGTCCTGGAAATGTGGGTAGCGGGGTTGGTGCTAATATTGGCTGATTAGGGTTTCTTTCTTATTTATTCTCTTTACATACTGTGCAATTGGCTATTATTCGTTTAATTTTGTTCATCCTCCAAGGAAAGTTCTCTACAATTTGTGCTCTATTTTCTGTTGCATTCCTATGGGCTCTTGAGTGTTCTTTTAGTATAATATTTTCCTGTTCCTGGTCGCTGCATATGTCGTCTACTAATTTCTGAGTGTATCTGCATTTATAACTGCTAAAGTTTTGAGGGTAAATATTTTGAATCAAGCCCATTGTTCTTTCGTCTGTGAGTATTCCGTTAATCGGAGTAATTCGTATCTTCAGTTATTTACGGAAAATGTCCTTTTCTCTATGTCTGTTTCGCGGAGCGGTATTTGATGGAATCCGCTTTTTAAGTCTATAACTGTAAATATTTTGTTATTTCCGAGGTTTGAAAGGACTTCATTCTCAGGGATAGGATATCTGTCTGGAATGGTAACTAAGTTGAGTTTCCTGTTGTCAATGACCATGCGATACTTCTTTTCGCCGGAAGCATCCATTTATTTATAGACTATCCAAACAGGGGAGTTATATGGGGATTTCGATTGCCTTATTATTCCATTGGCAAAGGAGTTCTTCGATTTGACGTTCGATTTCTTTCTTTAAAGCCATTGGGTAAGGATATGGTTTCGAGTATACTGGGGTTTCACTAACTGTCCTAATCTCTCCTTTCACCGTTGTCGTGTAAGTGAGTTTTTCGTTCGGGTCTGCGAAAAGGCTAGGGCATTTCATAACTATATTATTTATTTTTCGTCGCTGTTGTTCAGAGAGATGGGGCAATTGCATTTCAGCATTATTGACTTTCTGGGACAGTCTTTGTTTTAGATGAATTACTATATTGGGAAAAATTGTCATAATGTTTTTATCGGTATCGTTACCCACTATTCATTTTATTTTATTTTATTTATTTGATTATTAAGGTACATGCACAACAACCAGAGGTTTTAAATTACAGTGCATGTACTCGTAGATACCTTATTATAACATAAAATTTGTCTTAAATTTAGACTTAGATTTAGACTTAACAAAAAATACAAATATATGAATTTATATAGATATTAAGATAGAAGATATAATAAGATTAGTAAGAAGGTTTAGTAGAAGAAAAAAGGGACAGAAGAGATCAATAGATTCAAAAAGAAGAGTTAATGGTATCCATATCAATTATTTAGTAAAGTGACACATGAGTTCACCTTTGAATCGCAGCGTGGTTTTATTATTCCTAATCGCTGGTGGTAAACAATTCCAAAGACGGACCGAGTACACAAGAAATTGACGTTCAGAGGTCAGACAACTCGATTTCAAAGACGAAATAGTCGGAAACCGGGAAGATCTGGTCCATGACAGTCGTTCCTTCAGATAACTCAGCTCCTTAGTTGTCATGACTTTATGCAATAACGTTAAGCACCTGACTTTGAGTATGTCATCAAAAGTTATAGAAAAGATTTTCAACGCGAATTCAGAAATGTGCTCATAACGTTTAATACCAAAAATATATCGCGCGATATTATTATACAGAACATTAAAATTTCTACTACATATACTATCACAATTTGCAAACAATTCACAACCATATAATAACGTCGGTAAAAGATACGTTTTGGCTAGTAAAAGTCGTATTTTTAACGGCGTAAAGTACTGAATACCCCACAGAGTCCGAAGCATGCCATATACTTTGCCAATAGTGCTAAGAATATGGTTGTTCCACGTCAAAGTTCTATTGAAAACTATTCCTAGGTTTTTTGCTGTGTCCACGTATTTTATCACAGAATTGTTGAGTTTTACCTCGTTATAGCCGTCAAGGTTTAAACATTTCTTGTAGATAACAATGAACTGGGACTTGCTTGGATTAAGCGCCAAGCCATTGTCAGACAATATAAGTCTGTGTTTAGGTTAGTAATACATGCATTGACAGATACTAGGGGACAACAAAGATACAGTTGGACGTCATCTGCGTAAACGTGAATATTACTATATTTCAAAACAGTTGGAAGGTCATTAATGTACAACGTGAACAGTAGAGGACCAAGAATTGATCCTTGCGGAACACCTTTAGAAATAGGCAACGGGTTAGACACACTGTCAGGTACACTTACGGATTGCGAACGGTGAAAAAGATACGACTTTACTAGGTTTACTGCCGATGTTGAAAAGTTGAATAGGCTGTCAAGTTTTAAGCACATTAATTTGTGGTCAACGGTGTCAAAAGCTTTTGAGTGGTCAAGAAGAGTTAAGAATGTTACGTGATTTTTGTCAATATTTAGCCGAATATCGTCCGAGACTTTAATGAGCGCTGTAATACAACTTCTATTTGTAGTAAAGCCTGATTGGTGCGGGGTCATCAAGGAGTTCTTTGATATGAAGTGGTTGATTTGCTTGCTCATAATTTTTTCCAGTACCTTAGATAAATAAGGAAGTATCGCAATGGGCCTATATTCACCATTGGGCTTTTTAACCAGAATGATTTTGGCCATTTTCCAGCAGTTTGGAAATGAAGACGTAGTCAGAATAGTATTAAATGCATAGGTGATAAAAGTTAAAATTTTGGCAGTAAACACTTAACAAATATTGGATGCACACCATCAAGACCAACAGCATTAGATTTAGCACTCAGTATAGATTGGACAACATCACATTCATCAATACATTTAAAACAGAAACCAGGCACAGAGACAGTTTTACCAACATTATAACGATCATAACAGATATTATTATTACTACCAGCGGGCACTTGGACAAATATCTGTTCTTCCGCCGAAACCAAATTTTGAACAGATTTCCAGTCGACAGCGTCCACAGCTAACTCAAGATGGTTATAATTAATATGCATGAAGTCGCGATATGTATACTGAAACGTATCATACGTAAAAGTAAAATCGTAAATAAGAAAAATTAAATCATGCTTTGAGAAGTTTGGTACAGATAGTTGGTCATAGAGAATTACTTTAGTCATTTCATTTACAAAGAATACGTCTAATAGGGTATTGTTAGTTTGCGTAAAATGGGTAGGTATCGTATTGTTCACCGAGTACAGACCGAGATTTTCCATCGAGAGCGAGAATTTGGTTTCCGTTAGTAAGTTACTGTTAAAATCACCAGTTATAATAATGTCACTATAGTTTAAACTAAGATTTTCAACAAAATCAACGAAATTGGAATATGCAATCTGGCGATTAGGTCTATATACACATCCAACTAAAATTGTATTTATTTTAGATGCCAGCTCGACGAAAATATACTCAACACTTTCTAAAGGTTCAGATTTACATTTAAGTTTCCACGAAATGCCAGATTTTACATATTAAGCGACACCACCACCATTCCCAATTCTGTCTAGACGAAACACTTTATAGCCACTAATACATATTAAGTTGTCAATATGACACGAAGAGAACCAAGTCTCAGATACACATACAACATCAACATTGGAGCATTCAAATATGTATCTAAATTCGTCAATTTTAGGTTGGAGGCTTTGAGCATTAAGATGGCATACTCTTAGACCGCGTTTTTGATTGCCAATGAGCCGGATCAAATTATAGGTGCCGTCTTTGGAGCCACCATGTTTTTTACTGTTCATATAAACAATGCAGAGCAATAAACGCTGCACACTGGGGGCGATGACAAATAATAACCACATATACATACATAGCACTCAGAATGGATAAAGGGGTAAGGTGAGAAAAGAGAAAGGTAAAGCGAAGCAAGATATAAGAAAACAAAAAAATACAACATTACAATAAATCTTAGAAACTAGTCATTTGCTGTCAGTAGTTAACGCTTTAATTTCAGCTATGCTGACTACTTTAACCGCGGCTTCATTTGACCGCACACGAACAAACACCTGTCCCTTAAAAGAGAAGGCAGATGTTACACACTTTTGCCTTTTCAGTTGAGTGGCGAATTGCATCACCGCACGCGTACGCCTGGTGAGAGATTCATTTAGATGTATTGTTCTTTCTGATTGACGCCCAATATCACTTAGCTCAATACCTCTTTTGTTTAATTTGAAAAACTTGGCAGCGGCAGCAAATAACAGGGAGCGATCATGGGAGGAGACCAGTTTAACAATCAGCGGTGTATTTTTCGTTTTGCTGTTGCGAACACGAAAAGCCGATCGATATGGGAGAGGATTCAGCTGCATAACTTGACAGATTTTATTGAAAATTTCCCCTACCTTTTCGTCTGGCACTTGCGGAATGCCGCTGATAACAACATCTGTTTCAACGGTTTTGTTTTTCATTTCCTCCTTTAGTGCGCAAACATCATTGCGCAGCTCTGCCATTTCTTTGTGGTCGCCCTCAATTTGTTCAATTTTACGCTCAAAAGTTCGTAGGTCTCTCTTCATGTTGGCCAGCTCAGCAGTCGCCTCTCCAAGTTTCTGCATACTAGCGTCAGCTGATTCCTTTACCACCTCTCTTACAACTTCTGTCATAGCACTCATAAGCTTAGCTTCAAGCTGCGAGATCCACGCAATGTCGGGCAAGGCACTCTTAGGCGTAGTTGCGAGTATCTTATTCGGTGAAGCGATTACCAGGCGAGCAGATTTTGTGCGAGTAGTCATTATTTAATGAATGCTGAGCAATTGCAGCGATAGACGGATAATAAAATGAAATAGAGACAAAAACAAAAGCACCAACGCACAACCGCACAGCTGTTAACACAGAAGAGAATATATCCAGCTAATCGTTGTCAATAAACGGCAGTGACAGCAACAGCGGGAGCAAAGTACACAAACGGCTCGACGTAGTTGTTTTTGTTTACTTATTGTTCACACAAGTTATGGTTGGAATGATGTTTTATTTTATTCTATTTTATTTTTATTGGTGGTTTGATGAGTTTGCGATTTATGGTTTTGATTACTTCTGATTAGAATTTAGATATTTAACAACTTTGATAATAATAATTTACAAGATATACAAGGATATGAGGAGCACGTCCGCACAGTTCAACTGCAATTACAAAAAAATGGAATGTAGGCAAGATGAAGAATTTTATCTTTCCTACGTGGGGTCTAAATATATCTACAAAGGTGTGGTGTGTAATTTCTATGGATCCAGCCACTGAATTGACTTTAAACGATTTTTCATTTGGTATGGGATTCCTGATCCTAGTAGATTGTATATAGTTTTTGTTAGATCCTGTATATATGAGAAAGTCTAGGGCGTCTCCACTACTTGCCATGAATTCGTAATAAGGTAGTGAGGACGGCGTAAATCTAAAAAATGAATGGTATCGGGTTCGTAATAGTCCTGATCGTCCTGTTGCGGTTCGTTGTTTTTAATGAAATTAATAATTCCCTCTGATAGTTGATTTGGTTCGTTTCCTTCTAAGTGTTCGTTAGGGTAGGTGCTGTTTTCAAAAATTTGGTTGGGATCAGCTGGTATTTTGAAGTTGCTGACTGTTGGTTCGGTATCCGAAATGAAATTAAATTAATACAATTTTGTTAAAAGTTTTTTATTTCAGTTTCTCAGCTAGAGTTTTTGGTCACCAAATTTCGGTCTACCAATTTCAAAAACAAATGTGCGGTACTTGCTTCCTTGCTTTCATAGCACTAAATTCTTTTATGATTCCTTCGTAACCGATGGAACTAGCTTTTTCGTGGTGTATACAAATTATTAGCAATTGATTTAACCTGTCTTCAGCTGGCCAACCTGCTGAAAGCCCTTGCTCCAAGGCAGAATAAGACTCCCACTTCATCACTTTTCAAGTTTTTTTGTAACAGGAGGTTTTTTTGACGTAGATCAGATTCATCAATATCATCTGCGTATGCAGTTTTTAGTGCTTGAGCAGCAACTGGTACAACATTTTCAGAATCAGGGTCGGTAACTTCTTACAGGTCTGCGTTTTCTAGCGTTATAGTAGATTTTAAGTTTCAATAATCTTGTTTGTACTGTCAAGGCATTGCAGAAGTTTGTACCAGGTGGTGTTCAAAAGTACGAAATCAAAGAATTCCATCCACTTAAGCGAAGAGGTAACATTGGCTTGAACCTCGGATGGAAAATAAATTACACGGACCTTCTTCAGAGAGTCAACGATTCCTTTGTAGTTTTTAGATATAGGACGAACAGCTTCAACTCTGGCGCTCCATCTGGTGACGGAAGTCAAAAGTACGAAATCAAAGGATTCCATCCACTTAAGCGAAGAGGTAACATTGGCATGAACCTCGGATGGAAAATAAATTGCACGGACCTTCTTCAGAGAGTAAACGATTCTATTGTAGTTTTTAGTTATAGGACGAGCAGATTCAACTCTGGCGCTTCATCTGGTGACGGAAATTCCGCGAAGAGAAAGATTTGCGGCTTCCGTTAATATTTTCCACCTCATTGGACTGAGAGCAAATATTTTGTAAAGTTTTTTAATGTTCCCAAAGTAGGTTATTGAGCGCATGTGCTCCGCAAGGCGAGTCATGAGCTTGGGGATTTTCTCGCAAAATAATGGGTTTTACTCCGTCAAATTTTCCTGCCATGTTCAGAGCATTGTCGTACTCTTGACCTCTGCCCAAGCTAAAATCTATTTTACCAAATGGCTTAAATTATATTTTTTGTACCAGGAAAAGTCTGCATTATATGTATTCTGCTCTGGTCGAGTGGGTAGCGCTGCGTGCTATAACTCATGTACCAATGGGTTCGAGGTTCGAATCTCAGCCAGGGCAAGTAAAATCTTAACCATAGAAAAAGTTTTTTTCTAATTGCGGTCACCCGCGGCTGGTAATGGATAACCTCCGAGGTATATCTGCCATGAAATGCTTCCCATAAATAATCTGCCGTTCGGAGTCGTCACAAAATTGTAGGGGCCTCCATTTGTGGTATATAGTGTAAGCACTAAGTTATTATTTTTATTATATATTTTAATTTCAATTGCTTTCTCCGTATGGGTATGTAATATCCATACGCAATCTATATAATACTGATCTTTTTACAAATTATCCTTGAGCACCATATATAAATTCATGTATAAATAGGTATTTGACACTGTTTTCTATTAAATCCAACGATACCATATGACATGAAAACTTTGCACCAAAGATATTTCTTTATCGACCGCGTCCCTACCGCTCTCTGTCTGACAATGAGCATCTTAAACTGAGTAAAAGTCATTGGATTATATATACATATATCGCGGTTCAATTTGCAATGAAATATAAACATAAACTAGCGAAATCACTACTGATTGTTTGACGAGAGGATTTACATCAAATGTGCTAAAAAAATTTTCTTTTGGTGGTGTGGACCCCAAGGTATTACCGCAAACAAAAGTAAATGGCTCACTTCTAAATCAAAATTTGACACAAACTTAGAGCAACGAAAGTCGGCTTGAAGAAGTTTGGCCATCTTTCTATGTTGAGTAACTCGATACTTGGCTGCGACATACAGAATTTTATAAATGCCAGAAATTGCATCTTTATCTTTAAGCTAATTACTCATGCGAAACCGGAATACTTATATGAAAAACTTGTATTTTCTAAATGTTCTTGTTCTTTAAATGTAATTTTGCCCAAATTAAATTATTTATGTACATCAAGACTGTTTTTCGTTAACGCTGTTAGACTTTCGAACTCCCTTCCTCAATCATTAAAGAAATCATTGTCTTTGTTTTTATATCCGAGCGTACTTGTACACAAGGGTATTATAACTTTGTTCGCATAACGGTTGTTTGTAACAGCAAAAAATAATCGAGATAGATATAGACATATTTATACTAAAATGATCAGAATGAAAAGAGGAATCAATTCAGACCTGACGGTCTGTCCGTCTGCCCGTGGTTACAATAACTTGAGTAAAAATTGAGATTTGGTACATATATTGACCTTTGGACAGGGTAGGTTGGTATTGAAAATGGTCAAGAGCGGTTAATAACCACGCCCACCTCCCATATAATGCCGCACCCACTTATGAAAAAGTTTCCGTATCTCAATAACAATGTTAGGTATCGTCACAAACTTTGCTAGACATATTTTCCTTGATATTGCTATTATTATCGTAGATAAGTTTTTAAATCGGACCATAACCACGCTCACCTCCCATATAACGGAAGTTTTGGAAAATGCAAAAACTCAGTTTTCTCTGTATCTATTACAGCAAATTGAGTGAAATTTGGTATTTCGAGCGTTTTCGAATTAAGAAATTAAGTATTTAAGGAACTTTGAAAAATAGGCGTTACCACGCCCACTTATGAAATAATTTCTGTATCTCAATAACGGTGTAAGGCATCGTCACAAAATTTGGTAAACAAATTTTGCTCAATATCACTGTTATCATCGCCCACCTCCGATATAACCGAAATTATGAAAAATGCAAAATTGCGTTTTTTCTTTATCTATTGGAACATATTAATTAAAATTTGATATTCAAAAAGATAGTTAGTTAAGAAACTTGACTTTAATGAAAATTTTAAAATTAGGCGTTACCATGCCCACTTAAAAAAACGTCCGTAGATATCTCAATAACGATGTAAGGTATCGTTACGAAATTTGGTGGACGTATTGTGCTTCTTATCACTAGCATCTCCGTCAAAAGTTTTAAAATCGGACCATAACCACGCCTAACATTCATATAACGGAAATATTTAAAAATGCAAAAAACTTCGTTTTTACCATTTATTGGAAGAAATTGAGTAAAGTTTAATACAAGCTGCGATTTGAAACAAATAAACGGGGTTTTTATGAAATTATGGGCACCGCCCATACAAAAATTCATCGCGAGGAAATATAAAATTCAGTTTCGCCTGAATTTAGCTTTTCTTACTTATTCTAATTAAAACTTCTTTAAAATTTGGTTATTGACTCTTGCAATTTTATGTACGTTTAGTCACGTTATCTTTCTTTTCCCATCCTTTCCCTTCTTTTTCTTTCTTTCCTCTCATATATCTATAAGTATACGTATATGAAAAACAAATATTGTTTACTTCAAATCAAATAATTTATTAAGTAGAAAATTGTCTCATTATAAACTTAGATATCGCATAATTCACAGAATATGGTATATCAACCTTAATTCTACAAAATTTTTTCCTTTTGCTATCACAGATTTACGTTATTTACTTTATTTTATGAAAGGTATTTCAGAGGAAAATACTACTATTTAAAAACCTCTGCTATGAAACTTACAAGCTAATTTGTATTGCCCATTTAATGTCAGGCAAAAAGTATATTATTGGTTATTAATGTAGATTAGAGACTAATGTATTGTCAGACATAGCGCAACGAATTCTGAATCTGTCAGTCAATAACTGAATTTCTGCTGATATCAATTTAGTGTTTGAAAGATTATGAAGTCGTATGGTAGAATAATCCCAGGGAAGACCAAGCATCATTTTAAGAATCTTATTTTGACATATTTGTAGTTTTTTTAAATGCGATTTGGCAGCGGTGCCCCATGCAGGGTACGCATATAAAATTATGGATTGGAAAACTGTTTTGTAAATTACTAATTTGTTTTCTTTGCTCATACTAGCCTTCCTGTTAATCAGTGGGTACAACATTTTAATAGCAATGTTAACTTTCTCTTGTATGTGTTTTATATGCTCACAATACGTAATTTTTTTAGCAAAAACTACTCCGAGGTATTTGACCGAGCTGGCCCACTGCAATTCATGATTTTCTAGTTTTAGACTAGAGCTTGGTAAATAACAAGGACTTCTTTTTCTTGTGAAAAAGATGGCTTGTGTCTTACTAGCATTAAGTTTAACCTTCCATCTTGTCATATAGTTTGAAATGCTGCACAGTGCGCCCTGTAATTTTGTTACAATGTCATTGCCGAACTCATGCGAATAAAAAATTGCAGTATCGTCGGCATACATGGCGTATTGGCAATTCTCAAATCTAGGAAAATCGGAACAGTATAGTGTATATAACAAGGGGCCAAGCACTGATCCTTGCGGAACTCCAGCCGGAAGTTGGATCATGTCGTAGTATTCATTATTTAAACACACACAAAAGTAGCGATTGCTCAAGAAACTTTGGATTAATTTTACAAGGTGCAGTGGAAAGTGAAAATTAATTAATTTATGTATGAGACCATTGTCCAGACTGAGTCAAATGCCTTTTCAACGTCCAGAAGTATTAGACCAGTTGACTTTTTGTTCTCAAAACTTTATTTCACATGATTTGAGATGCGTTTAATCTGATGCGATGTGCTGTGGAACTGTCTGAATCCAAACTGTTCATTTGGTAATATTTGATTAAGGTTTGTAAATAGAGATATTTTTTGTCGAATTACTTTTTCAAATATTTTGCTTAGACTGCTTAGAAGACTAATTGGTCGATAACTACCTGCAATGTTGATTAGTTTACCAGGCTTGCGGATTGGTATAATTTTTGCTGTTTTCCAGATGGTAGGGAAATATTGCAATTTAAGACAAGAGTTTATTATAAACGTGAAAGACAGTACTGCCTCTGTGGGCAGATATCTTATCATAATATTTTTAATGTCATCATGCCCTGCTGACTTTCTTAGTGGGGCTTCACGAATTAGATCTTCGACATATTTCGTATCTACGAACTCAGACTCAGGTGTGTCTAACGATAGCGAATTAAGTTGGGTTAATGTTGTAGTAACAAGATTTTCCTGCATAGGTGTGCCAAGTTGAGTAGACACTTTATGATTTTCAAGAAATTCATAGGCGAAAAGGTTTGCCTTTTCGTCATTGTTAACGATGGTCTTATTATGATCACGCAGAGGTGGGATTTGTGTGTGTTTTTTACGCAGTATCTTACAAATGTTCCAGAAGGGTTTGCTTCTCTTTTCAAGCGAGCTAAGCTTCTTTTTCCAAGTTTCATTTCTGTATTTAAAAATTTCGCTTCGAATTTTTGTGGAATGTAGACCCGCTAATTCATGATTATAACATTGCCTGTATCTACACCATTGCCTACGGTGGTAGTTTCTTACTTTTATTAGGTTAAATATGAAAGTAGGTAGTTGTAAGAAATTTTTCTGGGCACCTCTTAGCGGAACAGAACTTTGAATTGCGGTCTTTATGTTATCGTAAAAGGTTTCTATATTTTTATCGACATCCTCAGGGTGGTTAATTTGTTCGAGGTTGGTAGGTAAACTAAGCATAGCATTTTTTATGGAGCGACGATAAACTTTCCAATTCGTTTTACTGTGTCCATTTCAAGATTTTCAAACTGCGTGAAGCTTAAATTCAGAACAAATTTAACTGGTAGGTGATCAGAACTAAATTCATTAAGCGCTATTGGTTGAGTTAAATGCCTGGGAATGTTTGAAAGAACTAAATCTATATTCGAAAGTGTAAAACTGCTGGATGATGGTATATATGTAGGGTGGTTTGAATATGAATCTACTATTGGAAATAATGTGGTAAATTCATGTAGAATATTCCCCCATGCGTTTGCTCTTGAGCATCCCCAATCCCTATGCTTACTATTAAAATCCCCACAATAGACAAAATATCCATTAACTCCGAGAAGCCTTCTCAAATCTTTTTTATACTTGTTTTTAAGTTCCAAGTTGTTTGTACCCCCGGGAAAGTAGGAGCTAAAAAGTTTGACTTTTTTATTGTCTGTTGAAGTAATTTCAATTCCGATAGTTTCCACTACTTCGGTATTTATATCAGGTACTACAGTAAAGATGATGCATTTCTTAACTAATATGGCAACGCCACCCCCTGGACTCATATCTCTGTCCTTACGTACACAAACATAATTAGGATGGTATAGCTTGTCTGAGTGTGTTAGCCACGTTTCAGAGAGCATACAAACTTCAATATCGTTTTTGACTAAATAATTGAAAAGTTCCATAAATTTGTTGCGGATGCTACGGCAATGCCAAAATATTACTCTTAATTTAGTAGTATGCATTACTTAGGAGTAGAGTACAAAAACTTAATTGCTAACTGTGCAATCGTATTAAATTGTTCATATTTAGATGTACATTCATTTAATTTTAGTATAAGCTCAAAAGTTAGCTCGGTCATCTCTTTCTCAGTAAAGAGGTTGTTGTTACATTCATTGTATGCTGTTGAACTATTAGCTGGGCGCCAATTCTGCGGTGTTGTTGGTGTTCCTGTTGTGCTTTTTGAACGCAACTCGGAGAGAGGTGGAAATTGAGTGAGGGAAAAGTCAGGCTTTGCTTGCATTTGGACTTTTCGCAAAGGCCGAGAGTAAGGTGCTGGAGAGTTATTATATTTCTCTTTGATTCGTAAGTACATGGCCCGATTGGGACACGTGTCGTCATTAGATTTATGACTGCTATTGCAGTTTGCGCATCGCACTCTGTCCGCACAGGTGCAGTCTGAAGTTTTGTGCTTTCCAGCACAGTTCGCGCAGTTTGGTTTCACAAAGCATCCACGTTCGCCATGCCCGTACATTTGGCAGTTTCGACACTGAATTAACTTTACTTTTTAACTTACGTTGGTAGTCCCATCTTACAATAACACGAAAGAGTGATTTTACTTGACGTTTCAGATCATGCAATTTTACCGAACCGCGCTCAAAATGTACTATATAAATAGTGTCTTTATAGTTTTCAAAGGATTTAATAACCATTTTCACCTCTTTGCACTTGAATCCAATGGAAATCAGCTCGTTTTTCACTTCGTCTGTGCTTTTATTTTCAAGGCCATGGATAACAGCACCAAATGACTTTTCATTTTTGAGGTCATGTGTAAAGAATTGGCATGAGTTTGCTTTTAACACTTCTTTGATTTTGATAAAAGATTCATATGATTCACAAATAATTTTAATGCCAATTGACATTTTCTTCAAGAAAAAATCGGGTATGCCTCCGCCCGTTAAAAGTTTCTTTACATAGTCACTATCTTGCACTAAAACCTTGAAAGGCGGCAGCACAACTTTTTTCGGTGTATTATTTTGGGCACTTTCCATAGGCTCCGCACCAATATCTTCATCTTCAAGAGCTTGTAAAGGCGTCCAATAATTTCGCCTTTTTCCATGTTTCACACTTGGATTAGCAGTGTCTATAAGTTTTCTTAATTTAGATGAAGACATTTCGTCTTCTACTCGAGTAAACAACGCTCGTTTCACTTTTTTTTATTTTACTTCGCTTAGTCACAGAATGAACACACGTCTGCTTTATACAGTGATAACACAGCGACTATATTGTTTACTTGATCCCTTAATGTTTTCAACAATGAAATATTTTGTTTTTGTTTTATTATTAATTTTTAATTTTAATGTATTTTTAAGAGATTTTGTTGTATACGTCGTGGTGCAAAAAAAGATTTTATCTTAATGCAAATGAAATGAAATTAAATGAATACAGTTTTGTTAAAAGTTTTTTATTTCAGTTTCTCAGCTAGAGTCTTTGGTCACCAAATTTCGGTTTAGAAATTTCAATAACAAATTTGCGGTACTTGTTCCTTCCTTTATAGCACTAAATTCTTTTATGATTCTTTCGTAGCTGATGAAACTAGCTTTTTCGTGGTGTATACGAATTATTAGTAAATGATTTAACCTGTCTGCAGCTGTCGTGGATCGTAATCTATTTTAAATGAAAGCCAACCTGCTGAAAGCCCTTTCTCAAAACGCGACAGATGGTGGTAGGGCCAGCAATAACTTGATTGCTATACATATTTGAGGCAAAATATTCTCGTATCCGCATGAACATATGGAATTGAGAAGCACCAAGGCAGAATAAGACTCCCACTTCATCACTTTTCAAGTTTTTTTGTAACAGGAGGTTTTTTCACGTAGATTAGATTCATCAATATCATCTGCGTATGCAGTTTTTAGTGCTTGAGCAGCAATTGGTACAACATTTTCAGAATCAGGGTCGGTAACTTCTTACAGGTCTGCGTTTTCTAGTGTTATAGCAGATTTTAACTTTCGATAATCTTGTTTGTACTGTCAAGGCATTGCAGAAGTTTGTACCACATGGTGGTCAAAAGTACGAAATCAAAGGATTCCATCCACTTACACGGACCTTCTTCAGAGAGTCATCGATTCCTTTGTAGTTTTTAGTTATAGGACGAACAGCTTTAACTCTGGCGCTCCATCTGCTGACGGAAATTCCGCGAAGAGAAAGATTTGCGGCTTCCGCTAGTATTTTCCGCCTCATTGGACTGGGAGCAAATATTTTGTAAAGTTTTTTAGTGTTCCCAAAGTAGGTTATTGCGCGCATTATTATTTCCATTGCATGAACGCCGCAAAGATTGATCGTATGTGCTCCGCAAGGCGAGTCATAAGCTTAGGGATTTTCTCGCAAAATAATTAAGGCTATTAATTATATTTCAATTCACCTATTTGATAAAGAACTATGAAGAAAAACGTCGTTCAAAATATCAGCATATAACATATTATCTGTTTTTTCCATGGGATTTATACGAAGGTTTTTAATATTTCGCTGCTTTTGAGGTCTAATTATTGCAGTGGCTTGCAGTGAAAACGTGTCAGTTTTCGCTAATAGGGGTTCTTTTCCGGTTGCATACACATACATATATGTATATCAAATGCGGATGACTCAAACATAAATATGTCTAACATAATCCATTTTCAAGTTATTTAAGCTATTTACGTGCATTAAAATGTACAATGTTAAGCCCATTATGTTGTTTACATACATAAAATATATTATCACCAATGATATATAGTTTACAATCAGAAGCTACCATCCCATCAAACACAATATCTAAAGCTCGATTTAACATAAGAATTCTAATACATTTTCTAATGTGAAGAACCGTATATTAAAATATTTTTACGCTTCCATCAGTAATACAATCAAAAATTAAAATAAGATAGCTATTTATTTATTTATTTAATGGAAATATAATTATATAAATGTTTGTTATTTTTCTGTTGGCCTAATAAACGTTTTAATAATTGACAATTTTATTGAGCTCAAGGCCAGTTTATGAAAGATTTTGTGTGAAAAAACAACAACAGTTTTTAATGGTAGAAGTTATAGTACTATTTAGGAAATCGCCACATTTCCTCATCATACTTCTTACTATCGTGGCCGCTGTGGTCGAGTTGGTAGCGGTACGTGCTATAACTTGATATGCCGGTGAGTTCCAGGTTCGAATCTCAGTCAGGGCAAGCAAAATCTTAATAATAGAGAAAGTTTTTTCTAATAGCGGTCACCCCTCGGCAGGCAATGGCAAACCTCCGAGGATATTTCTGCCATGAAAAAGCTTCTCATTAAATACATCTGCCGTTCGGTGTCGGCACAAAACTGTACGTCTCTCAATTTGTGGTATAATATAAAGACGCACACCACAAATGGTAGGAGAAGCTCGGCCAAACACTGAGCTATATAGTGTTCGCGCGAAAATTATATATATTATACTTCTTTTTATTAAATTAATAAAAATTTTTATTTATAACCAACCCTCGCCATGGCGCCCACGGGGATAACCAGGGGCCGTTTTTTTCTCAAAGACGACTACACATCAGGGTCTGGATAGCGGCTCTGAGTGGGGACCCTGAACAAGGAGGTGTTCTTTCACCCTTCCTTTGGTGTATTGTCTTAAACGAAGCTCTAGAGAAACTGGATGGGAGGGGTTGCCGGGTGGTTGCCTTTGCGGACGACGTGGCACCCATAATCAAAGGAATGTTCCTGAACTCGCTTTAAAACGGAGATTGGGTGGTTGACAACCTCTGGTGCAAAGGCGCAGTGAACATGTTCTCGGATGGATCGAAGCTGGAGGGAAGAGTAGGAGGGTCGCCTTTTACGAGGAACTGTCTCTCCATAGTCAATTTAGACTACCGGATTTCTGCAGCGTTTTTCAAGCTGAAATAGCTGCAATCAAGAAAGCACTAGACCACTTGCGTCGCAGCACTACAAATACACAGAAGGTGTAAGCATCTACTTGGACAGTCAAGCCGCAATCAGAGCCCTGGGGTCGCTGACCCGGTCGAAGCTGGTCGGGGAATGCCTGGCCTCTTTTTCGGCCTCCTCGGAAATCTTCCGCATTCGAGTGATTTAGTCCCAGGTCACAGCGAGATTTCGAAAAACCGCTTCGCCTGCCCACATGTGGTCTGTTCTTGGAAAATTGGGCCTTAAGTCGGCTCAGCAAACGCTGGGCGGAAACCCAGACGTTCAAAATTGCAAGGTCCTTTTGGCCGGTCGCGGACCGCAGACGGTCTGGGGAACTATTAAACACTCCCAGGAAATTACTCTTAGCCACGATCGGTGTTCTTACATGGCACTGCCCGATGGGGACCCACGCCGTTAGGCTGGGCATCATTTCTGATGCACGTTGTGGGTGCTGTATGGAGGATGATGAGGTGGAGTCATCTCAGCATTACCTTCTAAGCTGCCCTGCTTTCGCAAGGCTTAGACGCATACACCTTGGCTTATACTTTTTCACCACTCAAGAGGGGCTCTCCGGTGTATCCATCGAAAGGCTTCGCTCCTTTATAAATAACACTCGACGTTTCTCTTATCACTCTACCGGCGGGTCTTTCAGTTCAGGGAAGGAAAACTTCATAGTGTTGTCACAATGGACTAGAAACTCAAGTCTAAGTGAGCCCCTTGGAGCTGTCACCTTACCTAACCTTACTTAAGCTTTATTGTAAGACTGTCTAAGTTAACTCCACAAAATTAAAAGCGCAGTTCCCACGCGCAACTCATTTTCTGCTGACGCCATGTCTACGAATTTCGGATATCGGATCACACCGTAACCGTGTGACACAAACTTGGCACATGTTGGGTGACAAAGCGCCGCGGCAAGCTTATGTTAAGAACAAAACGTAAATGCTAGTTTAGTTCAGTTTTGTGCTCAATAAAGATGTGCTCATAGAGCACTAATTAATTTTTTTACAACTCTAAATTAATATCGAGTTAATTGGGGCCCAACGTAGAAGGGCCACGGTAAGCGCGACAAAACATAAAAAATTTTAAAGTATTTAAATGGCCTAATGCCTTAAAGGAGCAAAGTGCCAAGTGACTAAGAAGTTACGTGTTTTAATTTTCGCAAAAATAATCGGCGGCTAACATACCTAACCGTTCGCAAAAAGCGCATTAAATAATTACCGGACCCAAAAGAAACAAGCCTGTAAGGTCCGTCCGCAGGCAACCTCGACGATCGTCTCTTCAGCAGGACCGTTAGTAGCGCGGACGAGCGCAAAAAGGAGCAACCCAGCGGGAGCAGCGAGGGATTATTTGTAAGATAACTTAGTTATAAGAAATTTTAAATGATAAAAATAAAAAATAGTAATTGAAGTAACTATATTAAAAAGAATTGAAATAAAATGTAAGACATTTTTTTGTGAAAAAAGCAAATAAGAATATAAATATTATAAAGTAAAATTTTGTGAAAAAAAATAGTGAAACAAAAAGTAAAATTTGTGCTACTAAAAGTAGTTAACAACAATATAAAGCTGTAAAATCATAAAAAATACAACAAAGTTGAAGTTCTTAAAATACCAACTTATAATATCACCCTAATTCCGCGAATCCTTATTCGGACCCTCCGGAGTAGAAAGGGCCCTCTTCCAAGAAGAGGTCAATAATAACCAAATAATAAAAAAAATAAATAGAACCCATAAAATTTTTTTTTCTTAGAATTTTTAAGATCTGATGTTGAATGTTTCGGATATATAATTTCCGAGAAGGGTCTCAAAACGAATCCAAAGAAAACTGACGCAATAGTGAATTTTCCTACACCCCAAACCTTGAAAGATCTTCTTCTTTCCTGGGACTCTCAGGGTATTATCGCCGCTGCATAAAAGATTACGCGAAGCTGGCAAAACCCCTTACAGTCCTTTTAAGGGGGATGCTGATCTAAATTACCACAACAAAAAGGAAACCCTTACAAAGGCTATAATGTGGGCGACGTAATATTTGTAAAAACAAACAAAAGAATAGGAAATAAACTTACATGCCGTTACAAAGAAGAAACCGTAGCGAAAAATAAAAACCACACAGTTACCACAAACTCTGGAAGAATAGTCCATAAAGGAAATAAAAAACTTTAGAAACAAATCGTTAGATGATAATAGTTATTGTTTGTTTTGCAGGGAACAACATGACAAACCTCATTAGATACATTACGTTTCTATTAAAACTTTTGACGACAGACCACTGTGAAACCCAAGTTTTAGATTACAGCAATTCCCAAATTATTGCAATCGAGAAGGGAATTGCACTGCTACAGACCGGTACATTCAGAATCATACACAAAATTAACCTAAATCAATACGAGGACGCAATCTTAGACATTGAATCTACTACCAAGACCTACGTGACATCCAAGGACAGCAGTTACCTTTTCCTCAACCACGACATTGAAATAGTAAAAAACATACTTGACGGACTCAAACCTAGACGAAAACGATCACTGAACATACTAGGGACAGCTTGGAAATGGTTAGCACGTACACCAGACCACGACGATTTTCAACTGATATCCGACCAAACCAACAACTTACTGACTAATAATGACAAACAGGTAATAATTAACAGGATAACGATCAACCGACTAAACGAAATTTCAAAAACGACAAATACACTTCTAAACACAGTCCAATCAAGGGAAATAGCAAAAAAAGATATTATTCGCAATATAGAACGCAAACTGAAAATAATTAAAGAGGAAGTGGTTCAGATAAATTGCTCGATACAGTGGGCCAAAGCCAACATCGTCAACTCCTTTAACTTATAAAATTTTGAAATTAATATTACAAAAACCCTCTTCGAAGAACAAAAAATGCCTTTTGTAAATCTAATAGAAGCCTTGGAGTTCAGCGAAGTTAAAGTCGCATCAAATCAATCAACTTTGTTGTACATTGTTTCACTACCATTAACAGAAAATAATAGTTTTAAGAAGTTGTTACTTAAACCTGTAAAAACGAAAAATGTTAGCATTAAGTTGGAATTTGAAAATATAATGTTATGCAAAAATGAAATTTTGTGAATCAAAAACGAATGTAATACTTTAGACGAAATATCAATTTGTAAAGCCTCGAACTTTGCAAATATAACTAGCTCTAAGTGCATCCGCAGATCCGTATCTCTACAAGGAACATTTCTTATTCACCATATCAATTCTACAATATTGGTGCAAAACCAATTATTCAAAAGCAAACATATATCAGCTGCCAAACCACTACCTGCAATAGCACAAATTTCGAATGCGACCAATATATTTAAAGAAGCCCTGTCCTTACAGATGCTGAAAGAATTACAGATAAGTAACACTGAACAGCTGAGAGGAATCAAGTACAAATATGGCGCTAGCCTAACCACTAATTTCATCATCCTTGTCGTAATTATCAGTCTTCTGTCGTACAGGACGTACATCTCCAGAAGGAACTATAAAGTAACCATACAAACACCCAAAAATCTGGCCGATGACCTTTCTTGTACTTCAAACCACAACAGCGAGGACACTTTGAACTTAAAGGGGAGGAGTTAACTCCACAAAAGTTAACAGCGCAGTTCCCACGCGCAACGCATTTTCTACTGACGCCATCTCTACGAATTTCGGATATCGGATCACACCGTAACCGTGTGAAACAAACGTGGCACATGTTGGGTGCATGTGACAAAGCGCCGCGCCAAGCTTATGTTAAGAACAAAATGTAAATGCTAGTTTAGTTCAGTTTTTGTGCTCAATAAAGATGTGCTCATAGAGCACTAATTAATTTTTTTACAACTCTAAATTAATATCGAGTTGATTTCTATATTTTATATAAAAGTCCAATTTGATATATAAGTTAATGAAACACAAACGGTTGTCTTTAAAAAAATATATTTTTGGGAGCTATGCTCCTTTATTCCTTCAACTCAAACTTAAAACTGAACTTTACATTTTATCATTCTTAATGCTGGCCCTAAATATGTCGGTACTGCTTCGTGACCAAAAGTGCTGATTCTGTGGTTCCCACCGTTTTTCTAATTTATTCGGTTTGTGTTGCTGGCCGTCTGTTCCCATAGTCTGGAGTTGCACGTGCCGCAACGTCAGCGACTTTATTAGTTAGATGTCTGTTGGATGCCCATGCCTTTACATAATGAGGTGTTATGTTGCACTAATGAATGTTGGTGTAATAATATGCGTATCTTTACATATGTTAATATGTGTCGTGCTAACGCATGGTATTTATAAGTTGCGTATCCTGCTTTTATGTATAGTTTGTCCTTTTTCGGTCAGGACCGTACTATTTCTGTCTTCCTTAACTATTTCGTTACAGTAAGGTTTGCTTAACTTAGTTCCTAACCTTCTATTTTTCTTAACGTAAATGACCTGTCCTGGTAAATTTGTTTTTGTTGTATGTCTATTTTTGTTGTGATAATCAATATCCTTTTTCGGCTTTTCTGCTAATTTTTGTAAGTTATCCTGTCTTGTTTTTTCAATGTCCTCGGGAGTATGTGTCACATTCCTACCAAAAAATATATCTACTGGCTTTTTCCGCGTCACCGAGTGGATCGTATGGTTATACTCTGAAACTGCTCTTTCTAATAACTCTTCGAAGTTTCTGTGGCCTCCATTATCCTTGATGCAGCGCATTATTTCGGCTAGGGTGGAGTGAAACCTCTCCACTTGGCCGTTCGCTTGACTTTTGTATGGGGGAGTAGTGTAAACATCTATTCCTAGTTCGTCTTTTATCATAAATTTAATTGAGATGGAATTAAACGCTGGCTCGTTGTCCAGTACCATTAGCTTTGGTACACCGAAAGAGAATATTACGCCTCTTAAGGGTCTTCTGACATCCTCTATGGCTCTACTACTTAAAATTTTTATTATGGCGTATTTACTAAACTAGTCTAATGCGGTCAAAACTACCTTACCTTCGGTCAAATAAATATCAACGTGTACGGTGTGTCCTGGAAATGTGGGTAGCGGGGTTGGTGCTAATATTGGCTGATTAGGGTGTCTTTCATATTTGTTCTCTTTACATACTGTGCAATTGGCTATTATTCGTTTAATTTTGTTCATCATCCCAGGGAAGTAGCCTTTCTCTAGAATTTGTGCTTTATTTTCTGTTGCATTCCTATGGGCTCTTGAGTGTTCTTTTAGTATAATATTTTCCTGTTCCTGGTCGCTGCATATGCCGTCTACTAATTTCTGAGTGTATCTGCATTTATAACTGCTAAAGTTTTGAGGGTAAATATTTTAAATCAAGCCCATTGTTCTTTCGTCTGTGAGTATTCCGTTAACAACGGACGGATTTAAATATCTTTTAAAAAACGCAGTAAGGTTCGGTTCATTAAAATTGGGTTCTTTAATTATATGTCGGTGCATGGTTGGAAAAATTATTTTGAATTGGTATGAGGGTGTTTCGTCTAGTTCAAGGAATATTTGATTTTTGAAAACATTTATCGTACCCCTGCCAAGGTATTAAATTGTGACTTGAACTATCGTCGCTATGGATAGTGGATGTAAGTGAATTTACTCGGTTCGATATTCTTGATAGTGCATCTGCTACTACGTTTCCTTGATTTGTGTTTGGGGACGTTACCGGCTTCCCCTCGGAGAAGTGCCGTAAGGGGCTTGGCTAATTTAGAATAATCCCTAATAAATAATCTATAATAACCCGACATTGCTAAAAATGACCTTAACTCTTTTAGGTTACGCGGAACTGGGAATCGAGCTATGGCTTCCACCTTTTTGGAGTTTGTTTTTATTCCTTCAGGGCTGACTACATATCCTAAGATTTCCACCTCCTTCATTGCATACTCACATTTATCTAATTGGATTTTCAAATTTGCTCTTTTTAAAGTTTCGAAAACCATTTCTAAATTTCTTAAATGTTCTTCTTCGTCTTTTCCGAATATAATTACGTCATCAATGTATACGTAGCAGCGAGTTCCAATGTGTTGGCGAAGGATATCGTCTAGTGCTCTTTGGAATGTGGACGGGGCATTTTTAAGCCCAAAGGGCAATCGGAGAAATTCGTATTTTCCGTTATTTACGGAAAATGTCCTTTTCTCTATGTCTGTTTCGCGGAGCGGTATTTGATGGAATCCGCTTTTTAAGTCTAAAACTGTAAATATTTTGTTATTTCCGAGGTTTGAAAGGACTTCATTCTCAGGGATAGGATATCTGTCTGGAATGGTAACTAAGTTGAGTTTCCTGTAGTCAATGACCATGCGATACTTCTTTTCGCCGGAAGCATCCATTTATTTATAGACTATCCAAACAGGGGAGTTATATGGGGATTTCGATTGCCTTATTATTCCATTGGCAAGGAGCTCTTCGATTTGACGTTCGATTTCTTCCTTTAAAGCCATTGGGAAAGGATATGGTTTCGAGTATACTGTCCTAATCTCTCCTTTCACCGTTGTCGTGTAAGTGAGTTTTTCGTCCGGGTCTGCGAAAAGGCTCGGGCATTTCATAACTATATTATTTATTTTTCGTCGCTGTTGTTCAGAGAGATGGGGCAATTGCATTTCAGCATTATTGACTTCCTGGGACAGTCGTTGTTTTAGATGAAATTGTCATAATGTTTTTATCGGTATGGATGGTGGCTTGTAGTTGCTTTAAGGTATCGTTACCCACTATCCCGTGGAATGATTTTAATGTAGGCAATATGAAGAATTTTATCTTTCCTACGTGGGGTCTAAATATATCTACAAAGGTGTGGTGTGTAATTTCTATGGATCCAGCCACTGAATTGACTTTAAACGATTTTTCATTTGGTATGGGATTCCTGATCCTGGTAGATTGTATATAGTTTTTGTTAGATCCTGTATCTATGAGAAAGTCTAGGGCGTCTCCACTCCTTGCCACGAATTCGTAATAAGGTAGTGAGGACGGCGTTAATCTAAAAAATAAATGGTATCGGGTTCGTAATAGTCCTGATCGTCCTGTTGCGGTTCGTTGTTATTAATGAAATTACTATTCCCCTCTGATAGTTGATTTGGTCCGTTTCCTTCTAAGTGTTCGTTAGGGTAGGTGCTGTTTTCAAAAATTTGGTTGGGATCAGCTGGTATTTGGAAGTTGCTGACTGTTGGTTCGGTATCCGCATAAAAATGTCTTTGTATTTTATTTGGTGGGTGAACCTGTTGTGTAGAAAGTGGTCGCTTCTGTGCGTTGCAATTATTTTGGTTGGTATTGGGCCGGTTTTGGTAATTTACATTCCTTGACTGTATAGATTTATCTACATCCATTGGTATGGATGGTTTTTGAGGTAGATTGGGTCTATTATTATTGTAAATGTTTGGTTGGTTACCGATTCCTGGATAATTCATGCGGAAACCCTGCTTAAATTATGGATGATTATAACTATTATAGTTATAATTATTAGGTAAAGTAGCCTGTTGTTGAGGGCGATAATTTTGAGGTGCGGTCTGTGGGTAGTGATTCAATGGTCGATTGAACGAATTTGTCCTTAGTCCGGGATTCTGCCTAGATCCAGAGAAATAGGTAAGCTCGGGATAAAAGGGTCTGTTGTTATTAAATGTCATGTTCTGTCGAAGAGGTCGTGGTGGTGGGTTACTGGTTTTTTGCACGTTATGTGCATGATTCATTCTGAACGTCATATTGTCTAATTTTTGACATAAATGTAACGCCTGCGGTAAGGATGTTGGTTCGCGTATGCTAAGGAGGCGGGGAAGGTCTCCGTTAAGTCCGCGAATAAATGTATCCAGAGCTTTTTCTCGATAAGTATGAGTCATAGTTTTGATTAACTCTTCGTTCATATCGAGACAAGCCATTTTATCTAGTGTCAGGGTCAAGATAGTAAACCTTCTGGTAAAAGGTGGGAATATCGTCGTGGCACTGAGCCAGAGTTGTCAGTTGGTACTCGAGGGTACCGATGTCTCGTTTGTCCGAATAATGAAGCATCACACATTTTTTATTTGTGTCCAGTCCAGTGGAGTTCGATAGGACTCCAGGGCCGTATCGGCATCGCCGACAATCTTATGTCGAATGGTAAGTAGGATTGCGAAATATCTTGGGGTGTTCTGGAAGTTTTTGTAAACTTCTAGAGTTCTGTCTACAGATTTGCGCGAAGAATTACATTCTCCGGGCCGTCCAGAAAATTCTCTTATGCATTTAACCATGTCCGGTATTCTGTCAAGTTTGTTCACGTTAGTAGCATTCGCTGTCGTGCGATAATCCCTATACTCTGAGTCTGGTTTATTAGTCATGTGGTTCGCGACCTGTTGTGCTATCTCTCGTATATATTCATTATTGATAGGTACAGACTGGGAGGTAGAAGGTTCGGTACTTGGGTTCTCATTTAATCTAATCTGATTTAATTGGTTAATTAATTCTTATTCCATTTTTCTTTTCGACTCTACACAAATAAGTCTATTACAATTTCTAATCAAATCACTTTTCCTTCTTAGTACTTCTTTTATTTCCTATAGTTATTTGGTTTACTTCGTATCTTTTCACACTAAAGTTTTATTTTTATTATTAATATTATAATTATTATTATTTTTTTTTTGTATAAACTTTCTAGATAAGTAAAAATTTCCTGTCAATAACTATTATCGCTTAGACAGCCGATTTCTTTAAATTAACGAATTTTCTTTTCGATAGAATTGACAAACAGAATTTTCCTTTCGATTTCTTTAAAAAGATAGTAATTTTCTTTTCGTTGGAAATTTAGAATCAATATTCTTACTGCGGGAAGACTTCCGCTTTCTGTAATTTTAATTACTCCGCACAATATAATTTCTAAATGATTGGTATATTAAACATTTGAAATTATGCCATTAATCAATATTTTACTATTTTTAAACTATACTTTCTTTACTTCGTTGCAATTTCTTTTGCTTACACAATGCTTTAATATATAAATTTTCACATTATCTTTTCACAATTATTCACAATTAATTTAATTTATTTTAGAAAGACAAAAAAAACATATTAAGGATAAACTTACAATAACCTATTCATGTCCAGCGCTGGGGCTCTGAGTTGATAAACGTTTCCAGATGATCCTTTTCGTAGTGTACTAAGGTCCTTCGCCGTTATTATAGATCAGTCCTCCTTGTCGCTAAGTATCCGCTCGCCTTGTCCCGCGTAGGGTCTTACTTTTGCTGTTCAGACCTTTTTTACTTTTTACAAACTCGCGGAGCCTTTTTTTCGGTTTTAAGGCTTTCTAGTTTTCACGAACTCGCGGAGCCTTACTTTTTAGTTTCAGGCTATCTACTTTACGACGCGCTGGTCCCTGCTCGGGCGCCAGTTAATCAAACACAAACGGCTATGCTCCTTTATTCCTTCAACTCAAACTTAAAACTGAAAAACTAAAGAAACAAATCTTTAGATGATAATAGTTATCTTTTGTTTTGCAGGGAACAACATGACAAACCTCATTAGATACATACCGTTTCTATTAAACCTTTTGACGACAGGCCACTGTGAAACCCAAGTTTTAGATTATTGCAATCGAGAAGGGAATTGCACTGCTACAGACCGGTACATTCAGACTCATACACAAAATTAACCTAAATCAATACGAGGACGCAATCTTATACATTGAATCTACTACCAAGACCTACGTGACATACACGGACAGCAGTTACCTTTTCCTCAACCACGACATTGAAATAGTAAAAAACATACTTGACGGACTCAAACCTAGACGAAAACGATCACTGAACATACTAGGGACAGCTTGGAAATGGTTAGCACGTACACCAGACCCCGACGATTTTCAACTGATATCCGACCAAACCAACAACTTACTGACTAATAATGACAAACAGGTAATAATTAACAGGATAACGATCAACCGACTAAACGAAATTTCAAAAACGACAAATACACTTCTAAACACAAGAGAAATAGCAAAAAAAGATATTATTCGCAATATAGAACGCAAACTGAAAATAATTAAAGAGGAAGTGGTTCAGATAAATTGCTCGATACAGTGGGCCAAAGCCAACATCGTCAACTCCTTTAACTTATAAAATTTTGAAATTAATATTACAAAAACCCTCTTCGAAGAACAAAAAATGCCTTTTGTAAATCTAATAGAAGCCTTGGAGTTCAGCGAAGTTAAAGTCGCATCAAATCAATCAACTTTGTTGTACATTGTTTCACTACCATTAACAAAAAATAATAACAAATTCTTACATGTTACTAAAACCTGTAAAAACGAAAAATGTTAGTATTAAGTTAGAATTTGAAAATATAATATTTTGTCAAAATGAAATTTTGTGAATCAAAAACGAATGTAATACTTTAGACGAAATATCAATTTGTAAAGCCTCGAACTTTGCAAATATAACTAGCTCTAAGTGCATCCCTAATCTAATTAAAAGCTTGCCTTCAACATGCACCACAACCAACAATCAACATTACCGACAATCGAAGAAATAACACCCAACATCCTTCTACTAAATGATCACAGAGGAGAGGTATCAATAGATGGCAGATCCGTATCTTTACAAGGAACATTTCTTATTCACCATATCAATTCTACAATATTGGTGCAAAACCAATTATTCAAAAGCAAACATATGTATATCAGCTGCCAAACCACTACCTGCAATAGCACAAATTTCGAATGCGACCAATATATTTAAAGAAGCCCTGTCCTTACAGATGCTGAAAGAATTACAGATAAGCAACACTGAACAGCTGAGAGAAATCAAGTACAAATATGACGCTAGCCTAACCACTAATTTCATCATCCTTATCGTAATAATCAGTCTTCTGTCATACAGGACGTACATCTCCAGAAGGAACTATAAAGTAACCATACGAACACCAAAAATCTGGCCGATGACCTTTCTTGTACTTCAAACCACATCAGCTAAGACACTGTTAAACTTAAAGGGGGAGGAGTTAACTCCGCAAAAGTTAATAGCGCAGTTCCCACGCGCAACGCATTTTCTACTGACGCCATGCCTACGAATTTCGGATATCGGATCACACCGTAACCGTGTGAAACAAACGTGGCACATGTTGGGTGCATGTGACAAAGCGCCGCGCCAAGCTTATGTTAAGAACAAAATGTAAATGCTAGTTTAGTTCAGTTTTTGTGCTCAATAAAGATGTGCTCATAGAGCACTAATTAATTTTTTTACAACTCTAAATTAATATCGAGTTAATTTCTATATTTTATATAAAAGTCCAATTTGGTATATATGTAAGTTAATGAAACACAAACGGTTGACTTTAAAAAAATATATTTTTGGGAGCTATGCTCCTTTATTCCTTCAACTCAAACTTAAAACTGAACTTTACATTTTATCATTCTTAATGCTGGCCCTAAATATGTCGCTACTGCTTCGTGACCAAAAGTGCTGATTCTGTGGTTCCCACCGTTTTTCTAGTTTATTCGGTTTGTGTTGCTAGCCGTCTGTTCCCATAGTCTGGAGTTGCACGTGCCGCAACGTCAGCGACTTTATTAGTTAGATGTCTGTTGGATGCCTATGCGTTTACATAATGAGGTGTTATGTTGCACTAACATAATAAGGTGTTATGTTGCACTAATGAACGCATATTTTATCTTTACATATGTTAATATGTGTCGGGCTAACAGCCCCCCTCCCCCCCCTGAGATTCAAACGTCCTCGTTTGAACCTTTAGGCTTATTCAAAATCTGGTTTAGTCCTTCGACTGCGGTTTCTGTTAGATCCATGGACCGTTTTTGTTTGTCCTCCTTGGGCGATTGAACGGATTTTGCTAAGTATATGATAATATTAGCAGTATGACTGTTAGAATAATATTTGTGGCATATCAATTAACGCAAACGTGAAGCTGTGTGGTTGTGTTTACTTTGCTCTCTTACAATATCGTTATAAAACAATTTAAATATCATATTAATTAAAATAAATTTCATTATATTGTGATTAAATCAATTTTGTGCACTTCAGGCTAAGTATACAATGATTTGGTGCAATATTCATTTTATAATCTTTGACTTATAAACAATCTCATTTTAATCTTTGTTGTGTTGTGTGCCAAGTCATCATTTTTCTTGTAGTACAGTTGTTGTTGCCAATTGTTTTGTTTTTGCATTTGCGGCTGTTGCTGTTTGTGCGCGCACTCTTCTTTGTTACTCCTTTTAGCTTTCACAGCTGTTTGCGTGATTTGTTAAGTGTCAATAAAACTGTGTATCCCAAACTGTTCTAACTGCCTTACCGACTTCTATACTGCTTTTTTGCTAAACTGCTTACCACTGTAAGATCCTATAAATTGTAATTTTAATTCTAATTAATTTTCTCCTAAATAATATACCAGGTCTTGTAATTATCCTAACTGCCAAGTTAAGAGTGGGTCTGAACGCTTTGTGTCTTGCTGGCTTTGCGATGGGCTTGCCCACATGAAGTGTGCTGGATTGACAGGTAGGGTGTTAGATCTGATTGATGATGGTAAGGGTGTCCGCTGGTCTTGTCTGAAATGTAGGTCAACTGAAGTTGATCTTTTTAAATTTTTTAGGCAGTGTAGGAACGGTTTCTCTGAGATTGGTAAGGAGCTAAATGTTCTTACCGAAAAATTCAAACACTACGAAAACGTATTTAATTCTTTTAAATGCTTAGAAAATACGAATATTCCTAATAGCCGCAATAGTAAACGGAAACGTATTGAGAGTCCGTCTGACGAAGCTGAGCCAAATCCTATTCCGACGACAATTATTTCCTCTCCCTCAGGGGAGTTGATTAGTTTCTCCTCACCTTGTCCTCAGGCTGTTGAACCTTCAACATCAAAAGCTGCGGCACAGAGATCAGTTCAAAAGAAAAGCAGCGAAAGCAAAAATTCTGCTGGGGTTTCTGTGGCGCCTGCTAGGGGGCTGGTTGTGGTTCCTCAGAGAAAATCTATTATTATATCAAGATTTTCCAGTGATACCACAGTTGAGGATATCAAGTTTTACATTTCATCTAAGGTTAAAACTGATGACATAACTATCAGGAAATTTAACTTTAATTACAAGAGGAACATTTCTTCATTTTAAATCGATGTAACTTCCGAAAACTTTAATTTACTGTTAAATAGCTCTTTTTGGCCGACTGGGGCTTTTGTTCGCGAATTCGAGTTTAAACCCAACATAAATAATCAAAACTTAGCAAAAATTTCTCATCCTAATCCGGAGTCAAAAAACTGATAAAAACTAAACTTGATATACATATATTACCAAAATGTTAGAGGCTTGAATACAAAACTAACTGACTTGCTTTTGAAGAGTTATCACTGTAATTTTAACATTATAGCTTTCACTGAAACTTGGCTTAAACCTCACGTTTTTGATTCGGAGATTCTTTGCAGTGAATATCATATTTACAGAAATGATCGAGAGTGCAGGATCGGTGGAGGTGTTCTTTTTGCTGTCCATTCTTCATTACCATCTGAAGTGGTTAACGTCCCTATCATTGAGTCTACTGAATTTAAGTGCATACGAGTGCAATTAAGGAAGTCTTATATTTATTTAGCCCTCTGCTATATACCTCCTCAGTCTGACTTGTCGGTATATAGTGATCATATTTCTTTACTTGGGATTGTGGACTCAATGCTTAGGCCTCCCGCCTCATTGATTGTGTTGGGTGATTTTAATCTCCCAAACATTTCTTGGAATATAATTGATGGTCATATCGTGCCTTCCATTAACAACGCCTTTCTGGAGGGGATGACTGAACTTTGTCTGAACCAAGTTAATACCCTACAAAACAAATTGGGGAGGGTCTTGGATTTGGTTTTTGTTGACAACATGTACAGGGCCTCCTTAAATCGTTGTGATCCATTGGTTTTACTTGAGGATGTATATCATCCTGCGATTGAATTGTCATACGATATCATAGACGGAGAGCGGGTTTCTGGATCGAAAGCTTTTAATTCTAATGACAGCTTCGATTTTAGAAAAGCTAATTTTAAAAAATTAAATTGTGACTTATCTAAAATAACTTGGCCTTACTAAAATGGCGATATTGAGCGTAATGTTTTGGACTTCAACAATACTTTATACGACCTATTTCTTAAACATGTATCTAAAGGTTCTTGTATTCGTGATGAATCAGCCCCTTTATGGTTCACTAAAGACTTGAGAACTTTGAAAAATAAAAAAAAGCGTTCTTTTCAAATATATAAAAGTACTGGTCGTCATGTGGATTATCTTAATTATTCAGTCTTGGGACATAAATATCTAGAACTAAATAAAAACTGTTATGAAAAATACTTGAATAAAATGAAAATGAACATTATCCACGACCCGAAAGCTTTCTATGGTTTCGTTAATTCTAAGCGCAGAGTAAATGCATTCCCTTCCGCAATGAAATATCAAAATACTGTGTTATGTGATAACGAGATTATTACCAATCTATTTGCCCAGTTCTTTAAATCTAACTACACCACTCAATTTAAATATAACTATATTTCCTATCCATACAAGCTGAGCCCCAATAACTCTATTAATATTCCAGTCATATCATCAGATGATGTTTTTCATTATTTAATATCTTTAAAAGAATCATTCAAGTACGGCCCTGATATGATCCCGACATGTTTCCTAAAAAAATGTGCAAAGCACCTGTACCTGCCATTATCGAACTTGTTTAATTTGTCCCACCAGCAAGGAGTTTTTCCGTCAATATGGAAACAGTCTTACATAATCCCCCTTCATAAATCTAGAAGCAGGTCTTCTATTGAAAACTATCGTGGTATAGCAAAACTCTCTTCTATCCCGAAGTTGTTTGAAGCTATTGCCAATCAAATGACTTATCCGATTTCCTCATAATAGCAAATTGCCAACATGGCTTCTGTAAGGTCAAATCAACCATTACAAATTTACTTGAATTTACCACCCATGTTTCAAATGGGTTTAGGGAATGCATTGATACTGATGTTATATATACCGATTTCAGTAAAGCATTTGACAAAGTATGTCACTCTTTACTCATCCGTAAACTAGATCTGCTTGGTTTTCAACCTGGTATCCTCTGTTGGATGTCTTTTTATCTCTCCGGTAGGACGCAAAAGGTAGTTTTTAAAAATTTTCATTCTGGGATCATCGATGTTTCCTCGGGAGTTCCTCAGGGCAGCCACCTCGGACCGATTCTGTTCCTGCTATTAATAAACGACATTTCTACAGTAGTAAAGTATTCTAAAATATGGATGTACGCGGATGATGTTAAACTTTTTAAGACTTATGCCTCGGCTGAAAACGATCCTTGCTACAGCAAGATTTGGAGAGCATAGTCAATTGGTGCAGCATTAATTATATGCCGCTTAACCTTAACAAATGTAAATTCATGTGCTTTTCTCGACGAACCATTCAGCCGGCCTCCTACAAAATAAATAACTACGTCCTAGAACATGTAAACAGTTTTGTTAACCTGGGTGTTGGTATGGATTGTAAACTCAATTTTAATTTTCATATTAGTTCCACAGTTAATAAAGCAAGTGGTGAGCTGGCTTTTGTAAAGCGTTGGTCAAAGGAATTCCGCGACCCGTATATAACTAAAACACTTTTTACTTCATTGGTAAGACCAATACTGGAGTATGGTTCCATAGTTTGGAATCCTCGTTATCAGGTACACTCAGACCAACTAGAGTCAATACAAAAACAATTCTTACTTTTTGCTTTGAGAAATCTTCGATGGGATTCGCCATACAATCTTCCACCTTATACTAGTCGTTTAAAACTTATTAATCTTCCTACTCTTTCGAGTCGCAGAGAAATGTTAGGTATAATATTTCTGGTAAAATTAGTCAATGGATGGATCTCAAGTCCATTTCTTCTAGAGCAAATTAATTTTTATGTACCCTCCCGTGCAACGAGAAACTTTAAACCACTTTTCTGGAAACTATGCAGAACTAACTTTGAGTTGAATGAACCGTTTCGGGGTTTATGCCGAGACTTTAGCAATCATTCCAGCACCTTTGATGTATCGGACTCACTTTTTATAATTAAAAGAACTGTTCTATTCTCTCTTTATAACAGCTAACAATCCAATTTTCTTACTTCGCATTTCTCTAACTTTGTATTCGGCTGATGAATTCTTATTCTGTAGCTGAGCAGCTTGGGAGCTCGATGCTTAACAAACTTTCTTCTGTCACGACTCGGCACCTAAGATTTGTATATTTTAAAAACATCCGTACGTTATGCGGATTGAGCTCCTCGTGTCGGTTGGGCGGGAGAGTGGGTTTCCGTTGGGTTATAATAATAATATTTGAGTTGGTTTGCTGATTGTGAGAGCTTATTTCTTTTGTATTATCGATATTTAGTTGCTTCAGCATCTCTAAGGGAAGTATTTCCTCGCTTCTGTTTGATGTTGAGGGTGGTTGGAGTAGTGCAGGTAGGGGTTTACTTGTCGATCTTTCTGCATTGAAAAATATCTTCTCATTGATTTTGATTGTAGCGTTATTATAGTGAATTATGAAAGTACCATTCAGGATCGTAGGATCTTCCTTTATGAGAATTTCTCCCTTAAAATTGTTTAGAAATAGTATTCCTGGTGAGGATTCCTCGTAGTCTAAAATGTGTTGGCTGTTGGTCACTGTACAGTTTGGCAAACGACTCTTTAGGAGATTACTTATGCAATAGTCATTACTTAAATTTAATTAGTTACTTCTTAAACATATTTGCAAGGAATTATATTGTTTACAATTGGTTTTTATTCCGAAAATATTCTTTTCACAGCTAAAAATTGAGTTAAAATTGATTTTATTGATCTTCTCTTTCCTTTTCACTACTCTAATGTCTATTGTTTTACAAATTTCTTCTTCTACTGTAGGTAAACTTATAATGTAAATTATTATTTTTCCATTAGTTGCTATATTTATACTTTAGCTTCAAAAATGATTATATTTCTTTGTTTTTATCATTTGTCAACTCTTTAAGAATATGATTCCTTATGTTTGTAATTTCATTTACTTTTTCTATCGTTAGCTTGTTTATTAAAACTTGATTATTATTATTTTCTAGAACGTTATTCAATTTGTTTAACACTATTTCGTGATATTCATGGTCTGGACTTCCTGCAATCCATTTCCACGCACTACCTAGAAAATTTAATGACTTTTTTGATTTACTTCCATTTTAAGATTATTTTTATGAGCCTTAATTTGGGATATTAAAAGAGCAATGAAAGGATAGGTGGGGTTTCTATGAAGTGCGTTCATTTTCGTCGTCATTTCAATATGTTCGAGGACTCCGTGTATTTGTCAATGTCGATTTCATGTATTATTCTGAAAGTTCCTGTCAGCAGTCTGGCCGATCCTTTTTCTATAGTCACTAATTGGGAATTCGAATAGTCTATGCTTTGTACCTCTGCGAGGCATAATGATAAGAGAAACATGAAAAAAAAAAAAAAATGTTTGTATTTATCAGTTGCGTATCCTGCTTTTATGTATAGTTTGTCCTTTTTCGGTCAGGACCGTACTATTTCTGTCTTCCTTAACTATTTCGTTACAGTAAGGTTTGCTTAACTTAGTTCCTAACCTTCTATTTTTCTTAACGTAAATGACCTGTCCTGGTAAATATGTTTTTGTTGTATGTCTATTTTTGTTGTGATAATTATTTTTTTCTGCTTTTCTGCTAATTTTTGTAAGTTATCCTGTATTGTTTTTTCAATGTCCTCGGAAGTATGTGTCACATTCCTACCAAAAAATATATCTACTGGCTTTTTCCGCGTCACCGAGTGGATCGTATGGTTATACTCTGAAACTGCTCTTTCTGTGGCCTCCATTATCCTTGATGCAGCGCATTATTTCGGCTAGGGTCGAGTGAAACCTCTCCACTAGGCCGTTCGCTTGACTTTTGTATGGGGAGTAGTGTAAACATCTATTCCTAGTTCGTCTTTTATCAAAAATTTAATTGAGTTGGAATTAAACGCTGGCTCGTTGTCCATTACCATTAGCTTTGGTACACCGAAAGAGAATATTACGTCTCTTAAGGGTCTTCTGACTTCCTCTATGGCTCTACTACTCAATATTTTTGTTATGGCGTATTTACTAAACTTGTCTATTGCGGTCAAAACTACCTTACCTTCGGTCAAATAAATATCAACGTGTACGGTGTGTCCTGGAAATGTGGGTAGCGGGGTTGGTGCTAATATTGGCTGATTAGGGTGTCTTTCATATTTGTTCTCTTTACATACTGTGCAATTGGCTATTATTCGTTTAATTTTATTCATCATCCCAGGGAAGTAGCCTTTCTGTAGAATTTGTGCTTTATTTTCTGTTGCATTCCTATGGGCTCTTGAGTGTTCTTTTAGTATAATATTTTCCTGTTCCTGGTGCTGCATATGTCGTCTACTAATTTCTGAGTGTATCTGCATTTATAACTGCTAAAGTTTTGAAGGTAAATATTTTGAATCAAGCCCATTGTTCTTTCGTCTGTGAGTATTCCGTTAATAACGGACGGATTTAAATATCTTTTAAAAAACGCAGTAAGGTTCTGTTCATTAAAATTGGGTTCTTTAATTATATGTCGGTGCATGGTTGGAAAAATTATTTTGAATTGGTATGAGGGTGTTTCGTCTAGTTCAAGGAATATTTGATTTTTGAAAACATTTATCGGTACCCCTGCACAAGGTATTAAATTGTGACTTGAACTATCGTCGCTATGGATAGTGGATGTAAGTGAATTTACTTGGTTCGATATCCTTGATAGTGCATCTGCTACTACGTTTGATATTCCGGGTTGGTAAACTAATTCATAATTATATTCCTCTAATATTGCTTTCCAACGCTTCATCTTACTGTTAGAGTTTTTATGGCTAAGAGCATATGTAAGCGGTTGGTGATCGGTTATTATTTTTATTCTTTTTGACCCATAGAAATAACTTCGTAATGTGTTGAGTGCCCATATTATGGAGAGCATTTCCTTTTCATTAGTAGCGTAGTGCTCCTCCGTTTTACTCAAGGTTCTTGATATGAAAGAGATCGGTCTGTTATCCTGTGATAACATACCGCCTATGGCATAGTCAGAGGCGTCAGTCGTCAGTTCGAAGTCTTTTTCAAAGTTTGGGTGCGCAAGCACGATGTCCTTCGATATTAATGTACTTTTAATTTTATTGAATGCTCTTAAAGACTCTTCATCTAGTCTTATTTCCATCTTCCTTGATTTGTTTTTGGGGACGTTACCGGCTTCCCCTCGGAGAAGTGCCGTAAGGGGCTTGGCTAATTTAGAATAATCCCTAATAAATAATCTATAATAACCCGACATTGCTAAAAATGACCTTAACTCTTTTAGGTTACGCGGAACTGGGAATTGAGCTATGGCTTCCACCTTTTTGGAGTTTGTTTTTATTCCTTCAGGGCTGACTACATATCCTAAGAATTCTACCTCCTTCATTGCAAATTCACATTTATCTAATTGGATTTTCATGTTTGCTCTTTTTAAAGTTTCGAAAACCATTTCTAAATTTCTTAAATGTTCTTCTTCGTCTTTTCCGAATAAAATTACGTCATCAATATATACGTAGCAGCGAGTTCCAATGTGTTGGCGAAGTATATCGTCTAGTGCTCTTTGGAATGTGGACGGGGCATTTTTAAGCCCAAAGGGCAATCGGAGAAATTCGTATTTTCCGTTATTTACGGAAAATGTCCTTTTCTCTATGTCTGTTTCGCGGAGCGGTATTTGATGGAATCCGCTTTTTAAGTCTATAACTGTAAATATTTTGTTATTTCCGAGGTTTGAAAGGACTTCATTCTCAGGGATAGGATATCTGTCTGGAATGGTAACTAAGTTGAGTTTCCTGTAGTCAATGACCATGCGATACTTCATTTCGCCGGAAGCATCCATTTATTTATAGACTATCCAAACAGGGGAGTTATATGGGGATTTCGATTGCCTTATTATTCCATTGGCAAGGAGCTCTTCGATTTGACGTTCGATTTCTTCCTTTAAAGCCATTGGGTAAGGATATGGTTTCGAGTATACTGTCCTAATCTCTCCTTTCACCGTTGTCGTGTAAGTGAGTTTTTCGTCCGGGTCTGCGAAAAGGCTCGGGCATTTCATAACTATATTATTTATTTTTCGTCGCTGTTGTTCAGAGAGATGGGGCAATTGCATTTCAGCATTATTGACTTCCTGGGACAGTCGTTGTTTTAGATGAGTTACTATATTGGGAAAAATTGTCATAATGTTTTTATCGGCATCGTTACCCACTATCCCGTGGAATGATTTTAATGTAGGCAATATGAAGAATTTTATCTTTCCTACGTGGGGTCTAAATATATCTACAAAGGTGTGGTGTGTAATTTCTATGGATCCAGCCACTGAATTGACTTTAAACTATTTTTCATTTGGTATGGGATTCCTGATCCTAGTAGATTGTATATAGTTTTTGTTAGATCCTGTATCTATGAGAAAGTCTAGGGCGTCTCCACTCCTTGCCACGAATTCGTAATAAGGTAGTGAGGACGGCGTTAGTCTAAAAAATGAATGGTATCGGGTTCGTAATAGTCCTGATCGTCCTGTTGCGGTTCGTTGTTATTAATGAAATTAATATTTCCCTCTGATAGTTGATTTGGTCCGTTTCCTTCTAAGTGTTCGTTAGGGTAGGTGCTGTTTTCAAAAATTTGGTTGGGATCAGCTGGTATTTGGAAGTTGCTGACTGTTGGTTTGGTATCCGCATAAAAATTTCTTTGTATTTTATTTGGTGGCTGAACCTGTTGTGTAGAAAGTGGTCGCTTCTGTGCTTCTGGACTTCCCTATTTAGGATTTCATTATTTTAAGAAATAAATGCTTGTTCGAAGTTAGAGTAATCTGACCAAGTGGAAGCAAAATATATGGCTATGTTAAACGTATTAAGAATTGTCACTCTATCCGTGTTCATGGCTAGAATGTAACTTGGTTTTACTGTTCCTGTAAGTAATCTAATGTTATGCCAAATTTGCTTAAGAGAAGAGCAAGGGCTAATGGAATTGGTTATTTGCGGAAAACAAGATCTAAGTGAAGCGTTTGCCATTTTGTAGATATTCAAATGGATTTCAGTACGGTGTTTTTTGAATTCCGCCCAAGCATGTTGCTTTCTGTCTCCAATTTTGGTATTCTACCAAGGTACTGGTGATTTATGAGTGCCGTTTTTCGATTGTGGTATACACAAATGAGTTGAGGATCCAAAAATCTTTTTCTAAGTTACCTGCTTCTTTATTTATATTAACAGAGACAGGAGTTTGCTGGGAAACCGTATCACAACAAAAAGCTTTTGGTGCAAGGTTAGCTGAACAGCATGTTACTTTGATGCGTCGTAAAATAGGTATATTAGCCATTATTGATCACTACATGATTCGATGCCAAGAGCACATCTCCAATTACTTTTCCCCTTGGGACCTCAGTTGTGGAAACCCATAAAGAGCTCCACGCATTCAAATCCCCGAGTAATATGATTGGGGTGGAAATATTTCTTAATATTAATAGAATTTCATAAGAGTAGAAAGTTTGATTTGGAGGGATGTACATAGATATCAAAGTAATTTTGAAATCTATATTTACTTTTATGGCAATCGTGGAAATACTAGAGGTTATGTTCAGTTTGGTGTGGGGTTTTCGTTTTTTACGAAAGCACAGATTGCTTGATAATTTGACGTATATTGAGCCAGATTGTGGAAGTATGCAACATATGCGTGTCTGAGACAGGTGGCGCTGTTAAAACACAAGTGCGTTTCTTGCTGTGATACATTGCTGGGATTACAATCTTTCAAGAGCAGTTGCAACTCATGGAAATCATTCCACTGGAATAATTCCAGTATCCGTTAAGATTCCATTGCAATATAGAGGTCGTTTAGAGTTACTAAAGGGTTTTATAAAATTAATATAAGATTTAGTTTCTTGCTGTGATATATTGCTGGGATTACAATCTTTCAAGAGCAGTTGCAACTCATGGAAATTATTCCACTGGAATAATTCCGGATTCTGAAATTCCATTGTAATATAGAGGTCGTTTAGAGTTACTAAAGGGTTTTATAAAATTAATATAAGATTTATTCACGGTCACCCCTCGGCAGGCAATGGCAAACCTCCGAGGGTATTTCTGCCATGAAAAAGCTTCTCATTAAATACATCTGCCTTTCGGAGTCGTCGGCACAAAACTGTAGGTCCCTCCATTTGTGGTATAATATAAAGACGCACACCACAAATGGTAGGAGAAGCTCGGCCAAACACTGAGCTATATAGTGTACGCGCCAAAATTATATTATATTATATATATAAGATTTATTGTTACAATTTGTATAAAAATATATTCTTGAAAAATTGGTTTTATAGAAATTTTCAGTTATATACATTATTTATATAGTTAAATAGATTATTTTCATCTATGTTGGTGGAAAATTCATTTGAAACTTCTTCGTTTGACATTGTAGTATCGCCTGAGGGATAGTTTTGTGTGTTGATGTTAATCTGATTGGTTTTGTGTCAATAAATGTTTGCTTTTCCTTGCTTTTCGGTTTTTTTTTTTATTCCGGCACTATCACAGTGTTAACTATTCACTGTGAAAATGGCTCACAGCAATCCACACTCTGGTCACGCAAACGTTTTCTCTTTACTTTTCATTTTTATTTTGATCTCTGCTTTCAATTCGATCGGAGCCACAACCAGAAACCCATCTTCATAAATATTTTGTTTAAATGATCATTAAAAGCTGTAATCTCTCTCAGAAATTAAACAAGCATAATGAAATACAAAAATTATCAAAATTTCGGATAGGATTTGTGATTCGTTCGAATTTCTCAATTTTGATGGAAGAGCCGACCACCTTCCTAATTCCGAGTCAGAAATTAAATCCAAAGCGAAATCAATTCCGATCGGATTGTAATTAATAACTTCTCAAAATTTCCGATGTATCACTGAAACAATTTTTTACATTTGTATTATTTCTGTTCGTTGTAAAATTAAATTTAAAATTTCAACATTTTTAAACGATACCGTGTCATGTTAATTAAACCGATCTTAACAGCTGATTGAAGTTTTTCTTATAAATATGTGGCCCTTAAAAAGTCAAATTTGTTTACAAAACAAACTTTATTAACAAAAAAAACGTGTTTTTCTATGAGTTCGACTGATTAGCTGCAAATTAACATACATATGTATAAATAATATTCGTTAATGTGATTTTGGAAACTTACAAACTTACATACAAAACATGCTACAGCGAAAAACGAAGCTAAGTGCATTGAATTAAAAAAATTGTTTGAGGTTTTCTTCTTCCCCGCCACTTCTCCCAATTATCCACTTCGCGCTTCTGGGTCCCTTAGCCAGATGATAGGGGGAGGAGATGCGCAGAAAAGGTAGAGAAAATTTAAAAAAGGAGGGAAAAAGAGCTTTCAGATTGCAGAGCTGCTCTGCGGTCAAGCTGATCTCTTCTGACTGCTTGCTATATGCTGATCTTGTCGTGTGTTTGATTGCTGCATTGCGTGGGATGATGTATAGCGTCGGCATGCTGAGAGTGCATGCACTTGAACGCTTTGTTCGTACGCTGCTCTCTTTGTTGTCCCGGCCTCCTTCTTAAAAAGTATGTGTGTGTGTGCCACGTACCATTAACCATTGTTCGCCGCCTGCGCGGTTGGAGCTGTAAACTACAAGCGTAGGGGGTTGATTGTGATTTTGATCTTTGATTTTGATTTAGATTTTCATTTTAAGCTTGATAATGTTTTTATTTCTAAGTGTAATATATTTTATCCATAACATAATTTAATTTTACTTTATTAAATCTTATTGAGTTCGACTTAAAGTTTCATCTGAATTTCATTACAGTTTTGAATTAATTTTATTTCATCTCATTTAACAAAATTTCCATTCATCATTTAAGTTGTGGACGCGCGCACCTGGGCTCGCCAGTACTGCGACTTAACATTGCCAAATAACCCCTTACTGCGCGCTGTGTGTCGCTTTCGCGTGAGTCTTAAAAAAAAAAATTAAATTTTTGAAGTAATTTGTGATTTTATATATGAATTTATCTGATTTAATTTAATTTAATGTAATCTAATTAGTCATAATTTTGTTATCCTTATTAATTTGTTTTGGTTTTGACCAGTTTTTCCTTTGAATTTTTACTTTTAACTACAGAACGCGCACACATGAGTTTTCAATCATACGCGTGCCGGCGTACACACATGTGCTTACGTGTGTGTACCCGAATGAAATACTTGTGCGGTTACTGCGAGGCACGTAAAAACGCAGCCCATTAGGGGTCGAGAACGGCTGCCCAGCAGGAAAAAAAATTTTATTAAAATTAATGCTCGCAAACAATCGCTAAACTAAGCGCAATCTACTCTCGCGCTGAAGCCGAGCCCAGTAAAGCTTCAGCTTATGGCACATTGGACACTACAAATTTGGATAAGTTTGATTTGAGCTGGTGCTTTTGGCATTATGTTACCTGAGTATGCAAGTGCGACATCCTGCAGAAATGGCTTTCGGGCAGGCACAACAAATACTGCCTCTCGCAGTAGTAACCATTACTTTTTAAGTCTTACGTAAGCGAAGAATTTTATAATTTTTTCTATTTCGCTCTATTCATGTTTTATAGCTGATACATTATTATAATTGTCTATATTTCAATTGGTAGTTTCTTCTTTATCACTACGCCTAAATTTGCTTCTTCTGAATACTGTTTTAATTCAAGCATTGCCACCGTGAATAAATCTACGTAGTTTATTGGATCTTTGATATTGGATAAGTCGCATATATTCATATATACAAATGGGAGTGATGCAGTATATTTAAATAAGAATTTTGAATTAATTTTTATTATTGATTCATATGTACATATATAAATATTAAAATCAAAAATAACTCTTATTTTTTGATATCAAAATATAAAAACCAAAAATATTTTTTATTTTTCCTCTAAAAAAATAAAAATCAAAAATAACTTTTATTTTTGATCTAAATAAATAAAAATCAAAAATAACTCTTATTTTTGATCTAAATATATAAAAATCAAAAATAACTAAATTTTTTGGATTTTTTTGATAAAAGGTCAGTTGATGATAACCTGAATAGAACCGATCGGGCTCCGAACGCAATACCTCAAAATGGTTTGCGTCAACCCTCGCATATCCTTCCTGTTTACAAAGACAACCATGAATTTATCAAGATAACTGCGTATAAGAGCATTGATAACGGCTTTAGACAAAAATGGCTTCACAAAAAAATAATAAACATATTAATTTAAATGCTAAAAATATTAGCGGTGCAACTATTGCTACAATTTTTCCGAAATTAACAAATCGGGATTGCAACGCGGAAAAAAACACCGACCAATTAAAGAGAAGTGCAAAGATAGCACTGGGGTAGCTCTCACGTATCGCCAAGTGAAGGAGGTGAAAAAAAGGCTCAAAAAAGACAAAATTACCAGTAAAAGTACTACCGCCAGAAAGGATTGACCGGATGCTATTGTCATCGAAAAAAACTGGTAACACGTCCTACGCGGACATCCTGACTCAGTGTCAAAAATCAGACGTACGCAAAAGGGTGATCTCTTGATAGAATTAACGAAAAAAGCGCAGCTAACTTGCCACGGCATGTACATATGCATTTCAAGACACACTTAGAACGACGAAGGGTTCGTGCGACGTAAAACCTATATACGTATGTAAATATGTACATAGTATGTGCATCGTTTTCAACTTATTAGACAACTTGCATAAAAATGGGGTGTATCATTTCCGCAGCACAACGTATTAAAAATGCACACTTATGTACGTACATTTGTATGTACAAGTAAATATGTATATATTTATATACCATAACAACTTCAGATACATAAATGCTTATGTCAAATGTATTTAAAAAATCATATATGTAAATCGACATTGACCTGCATTACATACAAAAATATAAATTCAAGGAAAAATACGTATGTGTACATATACATATGTAAATATGCATACATATTTATTACGATTTAGAGAATAAAGAGGTTGCGCCTTCCGCAAACCGCTTTTCGCTCTCAGTAAATTTGACATAATCAGCTGTTTATGCCACGTCACAGGCAATGTATTTACATTTATTTGATTACAAACATTATTATATTACATTCGGTGCTTTTGTGTAAATTTATTTAAATAAAGCGTTTAAAAATGAATTGTAATAACGACAACTTTAAATCCGCAGGCGACTTTTAAAACGTGGTTCTGTGCGGACAATGTTTAATATATGTGTGTACATGTGGATGAATTCTAATATATGTATGTATGTAAGTTAAATAAATGTATGTTTATTTCCTAAGCGGGCTGTATAGATGACAGCAACTCCGCGTTAATTAAATAAAACAAACAACACTTTATTTATTGCGGCCTGTATAGAAGACAGCATAACCGCGTTTTTTAATATGAGAATTCGATCTCTGTCTGTATATGCGACAGTGAGAATCAAATCTAAAACTAAATTACAGCTAGTTTACTATTTATACCTAGCTATGCCTGCGCTGCAACTGCATTCTGCTGCGTCTGCATTCTGCTGCGTGGTAAATGCTGCTATGCTGCAATTGCCCGTTGACGCTGCATGTTGCGGGTGGTCGCCATGTGTTGTTGCGCTAGTAATTAATTTAGGTCACAATTGCGCTGACTCCGTCTGTTGGTTATTTATGATTGCACTTGGTTTTACAAGTGCAATTCGACTGAATCGATTGTTGCTGATTCCCGCTCTACATAGCTGTGTGCATGATCGTCTTGCTATGCATTTGTTGGTGCGGCCGAATTTATGATGAGTAGTCATATTTCGGGCAACATGTGCTGTATTGGCTTTTCCTCGGGTTGACCATTAATTTGAAGTGGGTCAACTTGGTGTGGCCAGTGTAGTGATTAGTAATCAAATAACGGAATATGAATGCGTTATTTGATTCTCTGGAATTCGGGTATATTGTAAATAACTAATTTACGACATTCTGTAGAAGTGGTTGGTTTCGGATTCTAACGTATCGGTTTGGAGTGTTTGATATATGACGGCGAGTCATATGTCAAGCGGCTTGGGTGGTATTAACTTACTCTAAGTTAACTCTTCCCCTCTTAAATCGTTTGTCCTCGATCGGCATTGTTGTTGTGAATGAGCTACGCTATTGTTTTTAATTGCAGAAATGGGCCCTCCATTGGTTTTGCAGTGTCTGGATTTTGTGATTGCAGTTCAGGCGATATATATAATTTTCTTTTGTATTTATTGAAACATATTAAAATAAAAGTTATTACAATGATAGATAGTACAATTAATAAATCTGAACTTAAACTAATTAAATGAACACTTTTATTATTTTTAAACAGTAATTCAATGTGTTCCTGTTGATTAATTTGCTTTAAGTACAATTTTTCTAATTTTAATTCTGTTTGTGTAATATTTTTGTTTTCTTTAATTTTTGTGATCTTATTTGGTAATATAAATGAATCGTACATTTTGATTTTAATATTTTCAAATGTTTTATTGGCAGCTATTACTTTACAATTTTCAAATTTGATTAAAAAGGTTCCTGTTTGTTTAATTTCTAATTTGTTACAATTGTGAGATATGCTCGAATGAAGATTTTTAAATATCAAAATTCCAGTTAAAATTTCTTTAATTTCTGTTTCTACTAATGGTTTTAAGTTACAATCAGCTTCTTTAAATTTAATAATATTTTTTAAACAGGTGTTATCTAATTTGATTAAGTTTTTTTCCAGGTTGTCCTTTACAATTTTTTTATACAAATTATTATTTTCATCTGTAAGTATTTCATATTCATCTAAAGCTAATGATAAATTTTTTTGATCGGGAATAGGTTCAAAAATTATTTTAGATAGGATATTGGAGGAAAATTGAGGTATTAGTAGGGTTATAATAATATTGTCATTATAAAAAACTACTGCTACTTTTATGCTATTGTACATGTCAAAGTCATTGATAAGGTCAAGTTCAGTCTGCGTTAAGATATCTGTGGGAATTATGCCTAATTTAGTTGAAAAAATTACTTGTCCTATGTCGTTTATATGGCTTTGCAAAAGTGAAATATCGTTGTTAATTTGGTACGTATGTTTCATGAATTCCAATTCGTCCTCTATGGTTTTAATTTTATTTTGTGTTGTTTTCCTAAATATGTTTATATAGTTTTGAATCAAGGTTTGTTGTCCATTTATGTGGCTAGTAATGTTGCTAATTTGGTCCGTTAAAAGTCTATTAATAAAAATTAAATTGTTTACATGGTCTACTGTATTCTTTTCATTATTTTGAATTGTGTCTAGTGTATCAGTTATTTGCTGTTCATCGTCACTGTCCATAGTACCTGCTATGTACTTGAGTCCTTTACCTATAATGTTCACTAAGCCTCGTTTTGTTTTTGTATGCGGGTGTAGATAACTTATTTTGGCTTTAAGTAGTAAAAAGTTTTTGTTTACCGCATCTAGTAGCTGTTTGTCCTCTAAGTTCGTTGCTGCTAAGGCTTCAATATTGTTTGAGATTAATGAAGTTGTTTCGTCGTAATTTGTCAAATTTATAAAGTGAAGTACTTTATTGAAGTGATTTATTGTCTTTTGTTCCCCTGTCTTGATGGGTATATATCCATTGTTAATAGTCAAGTCTTGTACGTCGATTTGTTGTGCAGTGACGGTAAGTACTATTGCTAGTAAGGTTTGCGTAATTTTGTCTGCCTTCATTTTGGTTCCTATTTCAGTATTTCCTGATGTAAATCTACAAAAATAAAAAATAAAAAATTCAACTTTGTTTTATGTTATTCTTATGGACTATTCTTCCTGATTGCGTCTTAACTGTGGTGTTATAATTTTGTGCTACTATTTCTTTCTTATACCTAGATGTTAGCTTGTTTCCTAGTCTTTTATTGATTTTAACAAAGATTTCTTCTCCTTGGTTGTACTATTTTAATTCTAATTTATTTTTATTATGGTAAGCAAGGTAACTGATTTGCTTTTCTCTAAGTTTATTCGATATTTCTAGCCTATGTCTATCTAATAAAATGGGGTCGCTATTGATTCTTCTTCCAAAGAAGGATTCAACTGGTTTTTCTCCTGTGGTGGAATGCACGGAGTGGTTATATTCTCTAACCGATTTTTCTAAAAGCTCGCTGAAGGATTGGTGAGTTTTATCACACTGCAGGCATCGCATTATTTCTTGCAGGGTGGAATGGAAGCGTTCCACTTGACCGTTGGAGCAACTTGTATACGGAGCAGTTCGATGAATTTCTATACCAAATTCGTTCTCCATCATAAAGTTAATCGTTTCTGATTTGAAAGATTTTTCATTGTCCATAACCACGGTTTCTGGTATGAGAGAAAATAGGATATCCCTCAAAGGTTGCCTTATGTCCTCTGCTGCTTTAGACTTGATTAGTCTTACAACTGCGTATTTAGAGAATTTATCTATCGCTGTTAAAATTAACTGTCTTCCCATATGAAGTATGTCAATATGTACTATTTGACCTGGGAATGTGGGAATAGGCGTTGCCTGAATTTTTGGTTTTGCAGGATGGCGGTCGTATTTGTTTTCTTTGCATGTAATGCAATTTTTCACTATTCTCTTGATTTTACTAGCCATGCCTGGGAAATAGTATTTTCTTAAGATTTGCATCTTGTTTTCGCGAGTATTCCTATGCGCTCTATTGTGTTCTCTAATTATAATTTCTTGCTGTTCCTGATCATTAATCAAATCTTCGACTTGTGTTTGAGAGAACCGTACTTTGTATTTGCTAAAGTGTAGGGGATACAATTCTTGTATTTTTCCCATTGTATCTTCTTCTGTTTTTATGCAGTTAATTACAGAAGGGTTAAAATATTTTTTTAAAATCTGCACAAGATTTTGTTGTGAGTAATTTGACTCTGTTATGTTATGTCGATGGTAAGTAGGGAATACTATTTTAAACTGATAATCAGATTTTATACCCTTACTAAGAAAAATTTGGTTTTTGAACGCGTTTATTGGCGTTTCAACACTATATATTAGATTTTGCGATGAACTTTCATCGGAATTTGTTGCTATTGATAAGGAGTTACTTTGCGACTCCCCTATCGGTATCCTGGACAATGCGTCGGCAACAACGTTTTGTTTTCCGGGCTTATACAGTAACTCATAAGAGTATTCCTCTAGAGCTGCTTCCATCTTTTCATTTTAGCATTATTATTTTTATTGCTCAAGGCATACGTGAGCGGTTGGTGATCAGTGAATATTTGCACTTTGGCTGAGCCGTAAAGATAATTCCTAAAGAAGTTCAAGGCCCAAATTATTGCTAGCATTTCCTTTTCGTTAGCTGCGTAGTGCTCTTCTGCTCTATTTAACGTTCGAGAGATAAATGCTAATGGTCTTGACTCTTGCGATAATACGGCTCCAATAGCAAAATTGGAAGCATCTGTTACCAACTGGAATGGTTTGTTATAATCGGGGTATGCGAGTATGACGTCTCTGGAAATGAGTGAGCGTTTTAAGCGGTTAAAAGCTTCTATTGCTTCTTTATTCAAATCAATCCGTACTTTTGAGGACTTATTTTTTTGATATTCTACCTTCTTCCCCTCTTAAAAGAGATGTCAGGGGTTTTGCCAATTTAGCGTAATCTTTTATAAATTTCCGGTAGTATCCGGACATACCTAAGAAGCTGCGAAGTTCTTTTATAGTTTTAGGTTGTGGGAAATTTGCAATTGTCTGCACTTTGGCTGGGTTAGTTTTCACTCCGGCTGGTGAGATGGTAAATCCCAAAAATTCAACCTCTTTTTTGAAAAAATGACACTTGTCTAATTGTACCTTCATATTTGCTTCTTCTAAGGTTTTAAATATTTTTTTAATATGGTTGAGGTGTTCTTCCTCTGTTTTGTTAAAAATTATTATGTCGTCAATATAGACGTAAGCATATTTGCCTATGTGCTCATGCAGAATATCGTCAAGTGCTCGCTGAAAAATTGAGGGTGCATTTTTCAACCCGAATGGCAAACGAGTAAATTCATACTTGCCATTGTTTATTGAAAAGGCGGTTTTCTCAATATCAGATTCCTTTAGAGGAATTTGGTGAAAACCACTTTTCAGATCCAATACTGAAAAAAACTTATTTTCTCCTAAATTAGAAATCACTTCGGATATTTCAGGTATTGGGTATCTATCTGCTGTTGTAACCGAATTCAGCTTCCGGTAGTCTATGACCATGCGGTATTGTTTGTTCCCCTCTGAGTCCGATTTTTTCGGAACAATCCATACCGGCGAATTGTAGGGTGACCTGGAAGGTCTTATAATTCCATCAGCTAGCAGGTCCTTTACCTGTTTTTCTACCTCTGGTTTGAGAGAAGCTGGGTATGGATATCGCTTGGAGTAGATGGCGGTGTCTGTTACCGTCCTGATTTCTCCAACGACTTTTGTTGTGTATGTTAATTTCTCATCTGGTTCTGAGAATAAATTTGGACATGTTTGAATCACCTTACCCATGTCAATCTTTTGTTGCGATGATAGGTGTTCGTCCTTTATCTGTATCGCATTTACAGATTTTGAGGGAAGTTGCTTGAGCTTAATTTTCTTCCCATTTTTTATAAGAATATAATTCTCCATACATACTAGATGTACGATGGCTCCGAGGTTCCTCAACGTGTCGTTTCCTAGGATTCCATCGAAAGTTTTAAGTGATGACATTAAATAAAATTTGATCTCGTCATCGAGATTAAAAAGTTTTAGGAATGTATGCTCCTCTATTTTAATGTCGCCTACCACTGATTTGGCGTTAAATGGTTTTTTATTTTTTATACGCTTCTTTACTAAGCGCGGTTGTATATAATTTTTGCTAGATCCTGTATCTACCAAAAATTTAAGTATTTCTCCGCTCTCCGTTCTAGCCTCAAAATAAGGAAGCGAAGAGCTCATAAAGCTAAAAAATGAACGTCTGTGGGTTCATCCTCTGAATTATTACTTTCACCTTGCTCCGCTATGTGAAAGGTTCTTTGTGCCTTATTAGCCTGTCGGTTGAGGGGCTCTGAAGGTCTTTTCCCTTGGTATTGATTTGGTGATGGCCTATTCACATAGTTCACTCTACGTGAGAAGGTGGTTGGGTCAACCTCCATAGGTTCGGGTTTCGGTTGTGGCTTAGGTGGCCTTAGTGGTGCATTTGCGTTTGAGCTTTGTGGTTTGTATCTAGCTTGTCCGTATGGTTCACTAGCCTGTGGCTCATACGCTAATTGAGGGTAAAAGTTTTGTGCTTGTACCCGTGGAGAGTGTTTGCTGGGAAGCGGCTGGAATTTTTTGTTTCCTTGCCTAATATTATGAGCATGATTTGCTCGGAAATTTTGATTACCTAGCTTCTGGCAAAGTTGAAGTGCCTGTGGCAAATCTACTGGCTCTCTTATACCTAGCAACATTGGTAGGTCTCCATTTAATCCTCTTATAAAGGTGTCCAGTGCCTTGTCCCTATAGGTGCGGGTTAGCATATGTAACGCTTCGCTGCTCATTTCAACGCATCCTAATTTGTTTAGAATTAATGAGAGGTGTTTGTACACCTGTTGGTAAAAATCAGTAATTGATTTATTACCTTGCACCAAAGCTGTCATTTGATACTCTAGGGTCGATAAATCACGTTTATCTGCGTAGTGCATAGTTAAGCACTTTGTAATTGCCGACCAATCAAGCGGCGTATTATATGATTCTAATGCTGTGTCAGCATTTCCTGTAATTTTATTTCTTATAATATTGATAATACCGTAATACTTCGGCGTTCCCTTGAGTGGCTCATATATGGTGAGGATACGCTCTACGCTTTTCCTACATGAGTTAAATTCACCTGGGTTACCGGAGAAATCTTTAATACTTTTGACTACATCGGGGATTTTATTTAAATCTTCAAGATTTCCCCTGTGTCTTTCGTCAATTACTTGGTCAACAGTGTTTGCTAAGTTACTATTTGGATTTAGCGTGGCTTGGACCACCTGTGGTCCCTGTTGCCTAACTACATCACTAGCTATGGTTGCTATTAATGCGCGTAAATCTTCGAGACTAAGCTGGCCATTCCCCGATGCCTGAGCTGTGGCTTGAAAGGTGGCGGGTCTAATTAAGTTATCTGGGTTAGACATTTTTAAGCTTGCTTACTTCTATGTGAAGAATTTCCCTTTTTTTTTTATAAAAATAAAGTTTGTATTGTTTGTTCCGTACGGTCCTGTACGTACGTAATATTTTTCTTTCTTTTATTTTTTTACCCCTTCGTGGAAAGGGAGCTTTTATACTTTGGAGGGTCCCGTGGGAGTCGCAAAGTTAAGCTTTAGTTATAGAGCCGGAGGGTCCCCCTTTCGGTGGTGAATCGCGGTTCTTATTTTTTAATATTATTGGCTGTACAAGCCTTTCGTTATTTATTATTTTTTTGTGATCCCTTCTGGGAAGGGAGGCTTTTAAATTCTGGAGGGTCTGGAGTTCAGAATCGCAAAATTAAGCTTATGTTATAACCGGATTAACGGTTTTTGTAGTAATTTATGGGCTGTACAAGCCGTTATTTATAACTGTAATCTGCGTAGTATTGTTACAGTTTCTTCTTCAATGTTTTCTGTATTGTCGGAATCGGCAGCAGTTGCCTTCTTATTTACTCCCATAGCTTTGTATACTGCTGTCATACATGAAATTTTATTTTCATCTGTCAATAAGACTCCCCAAAACCTATTTGGCATTCCTGCCCTTGCTAGGTTGATGTTGTTGATTGTTGGCTAAAGATGATTTGAGTACTTTACTTATTTTGTATATCCTTGTAATGTATTTTATAGCACTACAAGCTTTTCACTTTTATAGTTTGTTTTAATGTTTTCTTTTAAAAATATACTTTCAACGTAATGTATTTTATAGCACTACAAGCTTTTCACTTTTATAGTTTATTTTAATGTTTTCTTTTAAAAATATACTTTCAATGTAATGTATTTTATAGCACTACAAGCTTTTCACTTTTATAGTTTATTTTAATGTTTTCTTTTTAAAAATATACTTTCAATGTAATGTATTTTATAGCACTACAAGCTTTTCACTTTTATAGTTTATTTTAATATTTTTATGTATCGTAGGCTGGTACATAAAATACCACCGGTTTGCTTTAGCTACTAAGGGGCCTAGTCGATACAATCGTGATTTTTTTTCTCACGAACACTCGTTTCACAATGTTTTATAACGCGCGGGTCCTTACTTTTTGATTTTCAGGATTTTATACCGTTTTCTCAGTTTTTTTTTTTTCACAAATCCTTACTTTTTGATTTTCAGGATTACACTTTACTCAAGCGCGCGCGAGTCCTTACTTTGCGTTTTCAGGATTTAATTATCGCGAGGCTCGAGACTTTTGCTCGGGCGCCAGTTAAATAAATGTATGTTTATTTCCTAAGCGGGCTGTATAGATGACAGCAACTCCGCGTTAATTAAATAAAACAAACTACACTTTATTTATTGCGGCCTGTATAGAAGACAGCATAACCGCGTTTTTTAATATGAGAATTCGATCTCTGTCTGTATATGCGACAGTGAGAATCAAATCTAAAACTAAATTACAGCTAGTTTACTATTTATACCTAGCTATGCCTGCGCTGCAACTGCATTCTGCTGCGTCTGCATTCTGCTGCGTGGTAAATGCTGCTATGCTGCAATTGCCCGTTAACGCTGCATGTTGCGGGTGGTCGCCATGTGTTGTTGCGCTAGTAATTAATTTAGGTCACAATTGCGCTGACTCCGTCTGTTGGTTATTTATGATTGCACTTGGTTTTACAAGTGCAATTCAACTGAATCGATTGTTGCTGATTTCCGCTCTGCATAGCTGTGTGCATGATCATCTTGCTATGCATTTGTTGGTGCGGCCGAATTTATGATGAGTAGTCATATTTCGGGCAACATGTGCTGTATTGGCTTTTCCTCGGGTTGACCATTAATTTGAAGTGGGTCAACTTGGTGTGGCCAGTTTAGTGATAAGTAATCAAATAACGGAATATGAATGCGTTATTTGATTCTCTGGAATTCGGGTATATTGTAAATACATAACTAATTTACGACATTCTGTAGAAGTGGTTGGTTTCGGATTCTAACGTATCGGTTTGGAGTGTTTGATATATGACGGCGAGTCATATGTCAAGCGGCTTGGGTGGTATTAACTTACTCTAAGTTAACTTGTACATGTACACATGTGTATTGCAGTACTGAATACTGTCATTCTCTCTCTATTCCAACTTGTGACGTTGCACGCATCCTGCTTTACATGATTTTTCGTCGGGAAGGCGCAATATTGTATTCTATCGTTCTTGCATATCTATATTGGTACATACCGACGTGCGTACACTTCTGTCCTCACTTCCCGCGCAACTACTAAATTAACAGTTACGCTGGCGTCATAAATCCTAAACTACTTCAATCATAAACTGCGCGTGCGTAAAACTCGTTTCATTTATAAATTGAGGCACAACTTAAAATCTGTCAACAAAGCACTTTTGTCGCGTTCTTGCAAAATTTATAAATTTCAACATTTTCGTCTTTAAGTACAGGGGCGTTGCCTACTTATACTATACCAAATTCATGTCTCATTTTAGCTATTACGAACCATTCTTTTGCAAAATACTACTAAAAATATATTAATTCATTCAGAATATCATGGTAACAACGATCTGTCCATGATAATGGCTCAGCACATCTCCATTAAAGGCCTGCCAGATAGAGCACGTTATGTGGGTTCCGGCAAAGGACATTTAAGGATTAAAATATTCTACGAAAATGTTTGGCGGAAAATTTCAGTGGGGGTCACCAAAGACACCATTGTTGTAAATAAATCTCTTTACGATTAATTGGCAAAATTACACGCCAACTTCTATAAAAAAAATTTAATTTTGTTTTAATAGTGGCTTATTATAGTATGTACATATTTATTTTTTTGCTTCAGCAGTAGTATGACAATGGATTAAAGATTAAACTTAATATGCTTTCCTGTATTTAGCTTGACGTGAATGTTCCGATGTGTCAAGGTTTCTGTACAAGCCCCATACGTATTCAGCAAGCATTACACTTTGGAATTTCCCTTTGAATCTTTCTTCCAATACCTTTATATCCTGATGAAACCTTTCACCGTGTTCATCTGAAACCGCTCCAAGGTTTTCTTTAAAAAAATTGAGATGAGAGTGCAGAAAATGCAGCTTTGGTGACATCTTAACGCCAATATTGTTAAAACCGATTAGCATGCTTTCAATATTTTCTGCATAGTTTTGTGCTTTTGAGTTTCCAAGGAATTCTGATATAACCAGCTGCATAAAGTCAAATGCTGTCTTTTGCATATCCGACAGATGACCATAAAATCCTTCATCTTGTAATAATTTTCTTATATCGGGTCCAACGAGCATTCCTAGAAAAGGTAATTTAGATTAAATGAAATAAATTATTTCTTAAAACCGTATTGTACCTTCTTTTAATTTTGCTGCAGATAATCTGGGGAAAATTGTTTGAATGCGTTTGAAAGCATTTCCTTGTGTATTTAAGCTTTTAATCAAATTTTTCACCACGCCCAACTTAATATGCAGCGGTGGAAGTATGACCTTATCTTTCGGGACAAGGGATTCATGGATTACATTTAAGTCACCAATAATATTTTCTTTACGTTCTTCGAAATATTTAATATGATAATGGCTGCTGGTAGCACGTGAATCCCATTTACAAAGAAAGCACATATATTTTGTGTATCCTGTTTGCATTCCAGTCAATATTGCAATCATTTTGAAGTCTGCGCATACTTCCCATTTATATTTATAGTATTCAATTTTATTTAAGAGTTTTGAAATATTTATAGTATTCAATTTTATTTAAGAGTTTTGAAATATTTGCGTATGTTTCCTCCTTTTTTGTGGAATACGCAACCGGTATTGATGGATGCTGATTTCCATAGTGCAGTAAAACTGATTTTAAGCAGTGTTTTGAACTATCTATAAATAGTCGCCAAGCGGAAGAGTCCAGTGGAAGCTTTAGATATTTTAGAACCTCTTCAATACTGCAACAGTATACAAGTTCTTCTGATTTTTTAAAATAACTTTCCAGATCGGCGTGTCTTTTTCTTGGCGATGTAACTTTTACATCGGCTTTTATCAAATTCCTGTTTTTCAATCTGGAACATAATATTTCAGCTTTCTCTTTTGTTAGTCCTAAATCTCTTACAAGATCTTCAAAATAAGCTTGGTCTATCAAATTAGGACATATGTTTAAACCATCAGGAGGCAAGTAACTTATATCTGATATGTTTTCAACCGCCGCTGTTATTTCTGTATTGGCGTATGTCATATTGGCCGAAAATGTATGTGTAGGCGGTTGAGGCACCGGAACACCTTCACAGCGTACTTCTGGTAAAATGACATTATATGTTGCTTCGTATGTCATTATCGCGTAGTGCCTTTGGCTTCTACCAAATTTGTAATTTACGCAGAAATAGCATGTATCTGATTTGTGATCTTCAGGTACAATCCATATAATAGGCGCAGAAAATGGCAGCGCCTTAGTACCGCCTTTGTACCAGGTCAAAAGACAAATTTCGCAAGTAGTACATACAGTTTTTGGTATCCAAGCTTCACATAAAAATCGTATTCCAAAGAAAATAAAATATGGTTCTTCAATTGTAGGGAATATCTTTCTTCTGCTTTGATGGTGCGTAAAATGTCCACAAATAAAACAAAACCAATCTCTTAATTTGCAAACAGAATCCGCCATGCTTATTTAAGCTTTAATTGTTCTGTTTTTATATTAATTTTAGTAAAAATCACACCCGATATGTACTGCTTAGTAGCTCAATTATGCTTAATTTTATCACACCCGATTTGTAAGTCACAGCTGATTTGTAAGTCACAGCTGACTAGACGCGAGAACTCAGTGTTTGGCCCGGCCGAACTTGACGTTTTCACCTACTTTGTATATGTTGGCGTGTAATTTTGCCAAATAATCGTAAAGAGCTTTATTTACAACAATGGTGTCTTTGGTGACCCCCACTGAAATTTTCCGCCAAACATTTTCGTAGAATATTTTAATCCTTAAATGTCCTTTTTTAAAGAATATTTTTTGATTTTCTCGACAAAAGGGTCAAATTGACCTATAAAGAGATCAGTTAGAGGGTTAAGATCTTCCACAAAAATAATCCTCATACAATTCCATAACACAACTCTGAACAAAAGAATTCTCTCAGACATTAACTTACAACATTTTTTTCATATAGTATAATGCTCCCTTCGACCAAAAAATTAAAACTTTGACCCACTATAAAAAAAAACTCAGACGTGCTGGACGATGAGTTTGTTCTACAAAAATTATCTACTCAACATACCCTTTCAGAATTATAAGGTCGCTATTCTGTTCCATTCAAAAAGTCTTCATTTATTGGACAGTGTAATTATTTAGCAGCTGTATAATATTTATTTTCTCCCAGTTAATTCGTATATTACACCTTTTTTTTCCTTGTACCTACTGCACCCAACTCTAACTTATAGTGGTGGTTTACTGCTTTCGTCACGCGGCAGAATTGTTGGAATCAGAGCAGAAGCGAACATTTAGAACTCAAGCGTAGTTTGCGGGCACGTGAACAAGTGTATGTATTTATTGTATGAAAATATATGCATAAAAATATGCATTTGTGTTTTGCTTGCACATAAGATGAATTTTAAGATTTGATTTGTTTGATCAAATATTTTAAACATGTGTGATATTGAATTTAGTTTCGGAAATCAAAGTAAATTGTATTACAAGTACTCTTTAATATCAACAAACACATATGTATGTATGTATGTATATGTAGCGTGAGCTACATATTTTTACTACCTGGGTTCATGATTAGCGTTCTCCCACGTTCACCTCAGCATCGCAAGAAAAACCAAAAAAAGGAAAATTTAGTATGCTATCACACGGCGCGCGGTTGACAACTTAAGATCTTCACTCAACTTAATATCGAAAATTTGTGTTTGCTTAATTAGCTTTAATTACATCGTTGTACATTAGATTTAGTATATTTGAATAAAGAATAAATCTTGGTTAGTGATTAATCGATGTCTAAACCACTACATTGGTGACCCCGACGTGATACGGTGGATGGTCTCGTAAGAGCTAAAGCATTAACAATTTTGCTTGGACTTGATTTCAAACAGTTTTGTGATACACCTGTGTCTGGGAAAAATTACAAAATTTCAAAAGAAATTATTTTTTCCGGCAGAGAATGCAAATCTGCTTAAATATAATAAGAAAGGTGCATAAAATTTGTTTCAACCTTTATGTGACTAAAAACGTGTTCGAGAAGGCCGCAGTACTGAAAAATTCCGCAGCATTGGCAAATCACGAGGTTTTCCCGTTTTTCGAACGTTGTCCGCTCAGAATATTTTTTCTGTAATCAAATAGTTTTTAGCGCAATCGAAACCGTCATAACGCCTGATTTTTTATATGTTTGCGAGTAATACCGCAATAGTAGCATCGGCGCGTTGCTAATCACGCGATTATAGTGGTTTTAAAATCGATGTCTAAATCACTACATATACAAGTATAATTTGGTATGTAAATAAAATAAAATTAAATCCATATTTATGTACAACGCTTATGTACATACATATATAATATGTATGAAAGAAATAAGAAACCTGCGAAGATTCAAAATTCGTAGATTTATATCAACCCAATTTTAATGTTAAAAATAAAATAAATTGGCCGTATGGCCAGATTTACATGTAATCACCACTCACCATCCATTGCACCCGATTTGAAAAATTCTATTTCATACATTATTTTTATAACTCTAGTGATTGAATTTTGCCAAAATTAAAAAAATCTGCACCTCGACGGATAACATAACAAAAATTTATTAAAACTCTCGTTTTATCGATTCCCGCTCGGCCTCTGTTAGATTTTTGCTCGATCGCTGTCGAATCGTGGTGAACAATTTTGAAAAATGTTGTGGTAAACCATGCTGAAATATACAGTACCCCACAAAATCAGAGGAATGTGAGTCGGAATGGACTGGGATAAGGCTTCTCTGTCAAATGTCTAAGTGTAGACGTAAAATGCAAAGTAGCACAGGGAGAGCCGAATAACTGCTCTCAGGAAATCTAAGTGTAGACGTGAAATGCTAAGTAGCATAGGGAGACCCGAATAACTGCTTTGAGGAAGTCAAGGAATATCCGAATAGCTGCTTAAAAAGCTAGCAAACAAGAGACATTTAAGAAATATGCGGCTAAGCAGACATTAATCCCTGGGGCATCGCTTATAGGGTAATGCTAACAAAAACTAAAAGGGTTAAATCACCAAACATTACTCGCCCAGTAATGCTGGAAAACATTATAACAACTCTTTTTCCGCAAAGAGTCAGCAAAACATCCGTCAGTCAAAATTAACAATAAAAATTTAGATGAGCCTGATGATGCCCAGAAATCATAACTTCCGGACCGAGCCTGCACGGCGGGGGTCTGTTCGGCAAACATTGCAGCCAGTGGTCAGTGGAGTTGAAATGCGTTCGCTCCGAAGGGCCTTATCCACGGGACAATGCCAAGACCGGCTCATATGGAGCCGAAAAGAGCCGCCTTCAGCCGGGTGGTGGGTTGTGTGGAACTGGGCTTTGTTCCGGTTGACCCTGTCAACAACTCTCCCACAGTAAGGCAACTGGCACTGCTACAGGAGGCGATAATTGACGTCGCTTGTCCATTTGATGCTCCCTATCGATCACGCGTCAATGACGAAACTAGTGGCCATGAAATTTAGAATTGCGTATAGATTTGACCACATAAAACTCCACGATCACCTACGCAGGCCAAAGAGCCAAAGGGAGAGGGAACGCTTGATAGGGCCCCGGCGGAAGTCGATTGGACTTGCGCCCCTCTTCCAGCACAGCCACTTGGCAGGCAGCCGCCGAGTCTTCAAAGGCGTACCCTCTGAACCAGGTTCCAGAAACAACAGTTAACCTCCCAAGGGGTCACGGTTACCTTCAGAGCGGTAGTCAAGGCCAAGTAACTGTGCTGGCGATGGCTGCCGCTTCGGAGACGGTCTCGATCTTGAAAGGGGAGCAACAGCTATCAACTTCAACCGGCACCAAAGTACAAAAGGATGCCGCAGGGCTCTTAACAAAGAAGTTAGAGACAAAGGGCTCCGGCGAGACAAGAAGAGTATCGTCAGTCTATCGCTCCAAAGGAAGCAATGATCACCATAAAGGTGCTTCAAGCTAATCTGCATCATGCCAAGGGGGCATCTGCCACACTTTGCAGATTAGCCAGCGAACGCAGTTTCGCTATTGGCCTACTCCAGGAGCCCTGGAGTACTTAGTGTATGACCGGGTCCTCTCCTGCTCATAGACAACATTGATCACACACCACTCTCTCCTTTTATTTCCAGGGATAAGGTTCGAAATCCTAGGGCGATCACAACTCCGGGGACTAACCTTCTCACCCAGGAAAACAAACTGGGACCTTTACAAAAATCTAGTGAGGGCTAGAGCAGACTCGTTATTAACCTAAATTAACTCAATCGAGGAAATGGAGTATGCGGCGAGTGTGCTCAACAATGTTCTGCTGGAATCCTTCCACGACAGCACGGCTTCCAGTTTCACCTCGATGAAACGCAGGGTTCCCTGGTGGAGCGCGGAGCTGGATGCCAAACGCAAACTTGTTAGGATGCTTTTCAATGGAGCAAAAATAACCCTTCAGTGGGATGATCCAAAAGAGAACCGTGGATACTAAAATGTGAGTCAATCGAGCCACTGCCAGAGGCCGCCCGTTTACATAAAATTCAATCAAAGGAGCCTTCCAATGGGATAGAACTCCTTAGGAGGCAAGATGGCACTTTTACCAACAACAACAGAGGAACTCTGGGATACCTGCTAGAAGTGCATGTCCCAGGCTCTCCGATGGAGCTGTACCCATCGACTACAATTTCTTCGTAACAAAGGCTCCCTAGAGTGAGAAGCGTTGCCAGGTCTGGCCCCATCTTTGACAGGGAAAAGGTATTTTGGTGTGCCATTGAGGTACTTAATGTGAACCCGCTAAAAACTATTATCGTACCATTTACAATAAGGTATAAACCGAATCGGTAACCCTTGGAGATACTGAGCTTGAATACTACGATGAAGTTAAACACCTAGGGGTAATCCTCGATAAGAGACTAAGTTAAGAAAGCTACCCGAGCCATGTGAGCCTGCAGAAGACTTTTTGGTCGGACATGGGGTCTGAATTCCAATTTGATTGGATGGCTTTACCACACGGTTGTTCGTCCGATTTTTACCTATGCCTTCGTAGTCTGGTGGCCAAAAACCTTACAAAAACCAACCGTTACTCGCCTTAACAAGCTCCAAAGGCTGGCGCTGCTCTCGGTCTCAGGAACAATTAGAACTTGTCCAACCGCGGCTTTGGAGTCAGTCTTAGGGTGGACTCCTCTACATATTCTTCTCCAATCAGTAGCGACCTCAAGGAACCTGCAAATGAAGTTCACTATAGGAGCTCACAGCATAGTTGTATTCTGGATAAAATCCCAGGGTTGGGATCAAGCATGCTTACCGACTCCTTGCAAAAAGAAATCTGTTTTGGTCGAATCTTCCACGTCAAAATACCGGATCGAGAAGCCTGGTCAAACGGGCCTCCTCAACTAGACCCAAGATATATACATTAGTATACTGACGGGTTCGGGATGGAGGGGAGAACAGGTGCAGGTGTCTATGGTCCCGGCACTAAACTTTCGATTGCAATGGGCACATGGCCTGCCGTGTTTCAGGCTGAGGTTCTAGCAATCGCTACGTGCGCCAGATTAAACCTTGAAAAGTGTTTGAAAGTCGCTTTTTTAATCATCTTTTCAGACAGGCAGGCGGGTATAAAAGCCCTATCCAATAGGGTTATCAATTCCAGGTTCGTCAAAGAGTGCTATGACACTCTTCAACTCCTGGCAGCGAAAACAAGGTAACATTATGCTGGGTACCAGGACACTGCGGGATTTAAGGCAACGAGGCCGCTGATGAACTGGCCAGAAAAGGCTCTTCGTCTGTCTTTATGGGACCGAAACCGTTTTGCGGACTAAATTGGTACTCTTCAAAATCTTTAATAACTGAGTGGGTGGGCTCAGAATGGATTAGGTACTGGGCAGAGGCAGGAGGCCTCAGACAGGCCAAATTATTTGCGTATCCTTTTTCTAGAAAGGACATAATTCATCTAAATAGGGGCAATATAAGGTTTTTTACTGGTTATCTGACCAGTCACAACAATCTACGTGTCCACATGCACCGGATTGGACTCGCCACTGAAACGGACTGTGGTCTATATCTGAAGGAAGAGGAGACATCGAAGCACACTTTGTGCGCTTGTCAGCTTTGGCCCGAATAAGAGTTAACTCAGCAATAGGCGAGTCTCATTAGGAACTCGTCTACCAAGTTATTTTTAGCATATATTAGAGAAGCAGATGGTATCTTGGGCCGTCAGGGCTAGGAACTAATTGCAGGGCCGAATAAGAGTTAACACAGCAATAGGCGAGTCTCATTAGGAACTCGTCTACCAAGTTATTTTTAGCATATATTAGAGAAGCAGATAGTATATTGGGCCGTCATTGCTAGGAACTAATTGCAGGGATACAAAAGATCTTTTAGGTCGCAGTGTTCCTTGATCCTAGTTTACCCTATAACTTAACTAACTAACAAGACACTCATCAGTCTTTCATCGGAATGAAACAAATTACGTTCCAAGGGTAGCTGAAGAGGAGTCGCTGACTGCATACAGAAAGATTCGCAATCGCAAAGCTCCAGGGCAGGTATTCCAAATAAGGCCTTATCTTAAAGCGACCATATTTGCACATGCATCCAACTCTTGCCAGTTAGAAGGTTGTTTCCCAGAAAGATGGAAGAAGCAAACGCTAATGCTACTACCTACAGGCAACAAACTTTTAAATGATCCGTCGTCTTATCGTCCGATTTGTTTACTAGACACGCTTGGGAAAATTCTTGAAAGAATTATGCAAGCTGGCGGTGTATGATAGTCATTCATAAGAATTGGTGCTCAAAGCTATATCATCAAAGCCGGGTGATAACGGGCCAGAGGTGTATCACTTAACAGCAGTTATTCTACAGGGATCAGTCCTTTGACCACTACGGTGTCTTAAGGCTGGAAATGTCTTAAGGCGTACAAAAGTTGTGGGTCTCGCAGACAGCGTTGCAGTAGTTATTGTGGCAAAACATTTGCAACCAATTAAAGCAGCAGGCGAAACTGTACTAAAAATTAAAACTTGGCTGTGATGATCGACTCACGACTTAATTTCAAGTCACACTTGGAGTAGGTTTCTAAGAAAGCATCGTGAGTGCAGTCAATCTTATCGCCAAATAACGATGGACCAAGGTACAGTAAACAAATTCCTTATAGTAGGGTTATTAGCTCATTCCAACTGTACGCGGCCCTAATCTAGGCCGACGCGATGCTTGTGAAAAGTTACGCGAAAAAGATAGCAACTGTCTACCGTCTAAGCGCCCTACGAGCGGTCTGAGGTTTTTGTACAAACTCAGATGAAGCATTTTACGCTATAGCTGGACTAAGTATAAACCGAATAAAGGTAAAAGCAGAAGAAAGATGTCATTACTTAAACAATTTTGGACATTATAGCTCCGCTTGCTGCCCAACATGTATAGATAGCGACGAACACACAAAACACATTAAGTTTCAGTGTCTGCGCTTTACTCCTCAGACTCGTGCAATTTTAAACGGAGGATACTTCACTGACTCCATGCTTCAGTCAAATGATTGATAGAAAGAATGATGCGCTCTCGTAACGCGCATTCACATAGACCTTAGGCGTGCAAAGATGGCAAGACGTCGTCTTCACCAAACGTTAGGGCTAACCAGCCCCGTGAGTTAATAGCTTTTTCGGCAGTTCCGTGGCGAGCGTGGTCGTGGTGGAGAGAGTTTAGCAGTACTCATGAGAGTTTTCTGTTCACGGGCGTCATCCCAAAAAACTAAAAAAACCTTCAGATATAAAATAAAGGTACATATAAAAAGCGGGGAAAGGTCAGATATTTTTTAATATCCAATTGGAATAGAATTAGGGCAAGCAGCTTTTTGCAAACGGTTGATTGACATGATTATTCTGTATATTTTGATGCGTGTATGTGTATAGATGATCACTTAGAATCAAAACTGGGCCTAAAGTAAGCCGGCCCTAAAATGTTTTAATTTTTTAATGATTCCTTTATTGGTGCGAATGCTTGCTATTTTTGTGCCGCCAAAATATGTCAATAAAGATTCGTGGCTCATCTAGATAACATTTCAGAATTTTAAAAAATCTATATGCTGAACTTTTAGAAGCACACTACGTGATGAACCACACAAAAACACAATATATTTATTTATTTACTGTAGTCATATATATAATACTTATATATTGACAGTATGAACAAGTGCAGTCAGCAAACATTACAGTACAGATATATAAAATTAGAAAAAAGGAAACACTTGAATTCAAAAGAAAATCCAATGGCGTAGCCAAAAATTAGTTGTCAAACTCTAAATTGTTTTTATCATTTCAAAATTTTTGGTTTAATTATTTTTTATTTTAAATTATAGTTCAATTGACAAAAAGCTGATGCTTTTAAATTATATACTATGTGCAAAAATTAGAAATTTTCATCAAAAAATGAACAAACAAATTCCAAATGAACGACATTGCGAATATTGTAAAAATATCACTTCCGTTTTGAGTTGAGCCAACATAATGTTTTTTCTCTTTAGTTGAATAGTCAATGATTAAATTTTTACTCACTGAAAATGGAAATTTATGAATATGCGTATGAATTAAACATTCACATATAAAAAATAGCTTATCAATGCAAATCAAATCGTTTTTGTTTGATATCCAAGGAGCTACAAAATAAAATTTTAATACTTCATCAGCACACTTTATTTTGTATGAGTAAACTTCGTCAAAAAAGGGTATAAGCCACGCACAGTGAAGCAACCCTCTTCAAATTTATTTTTTGGAGCAACTGCAGATATGTCAAACACGCTTTTATGTGTTTGTCACATGTATTCACATATACTATACGTAATACGAGTACATGTAAAACCTGCGCATGCGCACAAAGTACACTTGTACTAAAACTATCTCCCTTTGATTGCTGAATTTTTACACTTTTGTCCAATAGGTTACTGCCAATATATGAGTATTATATATATGACTTTAGTCTTTTTTTTTATAAAAATAATTAATATTAGCTAAAAAATAATTTAAAAGATCGACGAATTTTGTAGTCAACTTACTGAAAAAAATATTTTGTGTTAATTCCTTTGTAACAGCTGCATAACCAAGATATCCTTTGCATTCAGAAAAAAGAAAACAAGGTAGGTTTTTTATTGTGCAATTCGTATTTCATTCCTAAAATTTTGAATTTGAAGTTTTTGTGGGTTTTGCATACACGTGGCCAAATTGCGTTGCTCAGGAAATTCGTTTCTGAATTTCTGGTGCAATTGATTTACATTAAATAGGAGAAGTCTTCGTTGAATATTGCGCATATTTCTTGTAATAGTCAGGATTGTTGACGATATCAAATATACCTATTTACCCATTTACTTCCAGTAAATGTTAATTTTATCTATTTTATAATATTGTCGACTTTATAAATAATAGTGGCGTGGCCTGATTTGACTGCCACTTTCTAGATCACGCCAGCTTACATTAGGAATGTACTATGTCCATTACATAATTCTATACTTAAATATAATTTGTACATACATAATTAAGTTGCCGGCATAAAGCGCATAAGTAATAAAACTGAATATCTAAAGAGCCTTGGGGTTGCTCACATTATTAACCAATATTGTAAAAAACAATTTGAGACTTAAATTCGATTAAAATCACTATGAAAAGTTTCATATATATTAAATTTTATTAGTATGTGGTGATCTCCGAAATAGCTGCTATAACTTCTACCACTAACACTGTTGTTTTTTTTCCAAAAAAAATCAATAAAATTGTCAATTATTAAAATATTTTAAGGCCGATAGAAAACATAATAAAATTTAAATCTCTATGAACATTTAGTCGGTCTTCTCAAGCCTTGTTACGCAGATACGTCTCCATTTTCCGTAAAGCAGAAAACATCGTTCACTAGAGGCTATGGTTAGGTTAGGTATAAGTGGCTGCCAGCGATCTCAACAGCTCACTTAGGCCTTGTTAGACCCATAGAGGCACCTCGTGGATTAAAAAACCCCCTACTTGCACCAACGTGTGGAATCTGCAAATTATAATAACATGCGTATCTCTATCGCTGTTATCCTAGGAAGTTCTTCCTTGTTACCCATAGTGCGGGACACTCACATAGAATGTGCCTCACCGTTTCAGACTCCTCTTCATTTCTGCAGCTTCTGCAGTAATCATTGTAGGGGACACCCAGTCTGCGTGTCTACCCATCTACTGGAAGATATGGTCACTGGAAACGTGGCACTGATTTGGATAAATCGGTCGGAGTTGTTCGAAGCGTATTTGTAAGCATCGTGCCCGTGACATCCAATACAGGAACAAAAATCAAAAAATCATTTCAAATAATGTGTTTGTCAGTAATTTTCTGGACACAACGAACTCCGATAAAAAATTGTTCGATCATATTTATATCAGTTGTTCGATCTGCCGTGACTGCAAAGCACCTAGCTTTATTAACCAGTTTTACTATATATGTTGTGACGATTTCTTTTCCGGCTTTGACATTTATCATGGTTACTATAATACGATTAGATTAGCCTTATTTATATTTTATTTCAATCACTTATATTTTGTTTCTGAACCACTTTCTTCATATCCATCCTCCCCTGAAACTGCTCGATGGTTAAAGGTTTCCTTTGTAACTTGTACTAAAATCAATTGGTTTACAATTCAATAAATGTTGAATCATATGTTAACAAACCTTACAATATAATACACTTTTTTCAAATATTACGATAATTAAATGAAATTAAATTTTTATTTAAATGTTATCCTAAACCAGCTTTTTATGAAACAAAATTGCGATGTTAAATGCTATGCATGTGAAAAAACCTTGTTTATGTTATTCACGTGACTAATGTGATATAACAAGGCATAATTCAGCTTAGTATACACAACATGTTGTTTATTTTATAAATCAAGATCATTTAGAAGTAATTAAAAAGTTGTTTAAAAAAATTTTACATAAAAGAGGCTTTTACGCTTAATACGTTAAATATAAAGGATTCTTCTGTTGCTGATACATATGAACGTACGTGTAAATGTATATGTATGTATGTAAAAGTTGGATTCCTATGAGTCATTTAATTGATAGATTATTAATTAATTCAGCGTTAAAATGTTGATTTATCACTTGTTACGTCGGCTGTCTTTGATGAAGCAACATAACATGTAAGTACCGTCGAAAAAAACGAAATTGGTAAATAAAGAGGATTTTATCAAACAAGTATTTATTTTTGTATACGCATGTACATTCCTATGTGTATATGTTTTTTTATGAAACACCAAACAAAAATAATGACTCTCACACAGTACTTATGTTATTCCTATATACATACTATGTATGTACATACGTTCTTACCAATGGCTTAGCACCAATATACAAAAACAAAACAAATCAGGTTTTTATGAAACCATTTAGACGTGTATTTATGTACTTAACGTAAATGTACATTAAGGTAGTCCACATTTCTTTTGTTGTGCAAGTCCTGTTTGTTGATTTTAATGTAAATTAATCTTCAATAATGGGTTCACTCAAATCATCGCAGCAATTGTGCGTTTCAGATTGCACATTTTTGCAATTCGCAATATTTACTAACAATTTGGTCGTTCAAAATTGTATTTTTTTTTGTTGAGAGCAAATTATTTCAAGTAAAATTTCCTTGCAAATCATAAAAATATACGAAATTTATGACCCAACGTTATCCCCGCCCTCTATTACTTTTTATACCGTGGCTTGACCTTGTTTCTTGTACGCCTTCTTAATACGCCAACATTTTAGCTTATATTGGAAAAGAAGATTGTGCGATTCTAAAAAGGAATAATAAGCTGAAGATATTGCTATTGAGATAACCTAAAATAATTAATAATATTATAATATTGATCAGTTTTTGGCTGAGTTTCTTATAACATCAAAAATGTGTTCAAAATAAATTCCTCTCGTCTATCTGTACATTAATATTTATATGAAGAGTTTCTATTGGATATAAATGCAAAAAATAAACTAACAGATCCATACTATGAATATTTCCACTTATACTAAGCTGCTAACTTTTAAAACTTCGTAAAGGTTTTGTGTTTCTAGTCAAGTACTATCGCCCTGTATTGGTCGCTTTTGCATTAGATTACATGACCATTCAATTGTTGTGCAGTGATACTAAACTTTTTAATATGAAACGCTGCTCAAGAAATAACGACATTGAAGATAAGACATGACTTCGCAAAAATTCTTACTTTTTTGTTTTTAATTGCTGTTAAGCTCAAAGGCCGATTAGGTTTTGGGAAAAATTATAAAGAAAAAAAAATATACTCAAAGCGGAAAAAGTTATAGCAGCCATAAGTAATAATTTATTGGAGTGAAACATCTCGGTTAAGATGGATGATATAAAAAACGAAACGAAAAAGGAGCAGTAAGCGGCAAATACTCGTAGTGGTGGGCATTTTAAACACAATTGTGTCAGCGTACTTCACACATACTCTTGCGCTCTGCCGTTAAAAGGTTTGCGACAAAAATTATATGATGCGAAACTTTCGTACATTCATCTAGCAGCGAAGGAATCATCTTTTTTTTTAACATGGCCGAAACAGTCTCTCAGCGAACTCCTGGCAAGCGGAATAGCGGGGTACTCGCTACTAGTCAATTAAAATTTAAAATTATTTTAAATACTATTATATTTTTGCTTTATTTTGCGTTTGAGAACTTAAAAGCAAAACTATTTATTCATTTAATTTAATTGCTTATTTATTTATATGCTCCTTTCTATTTAATAACATGCTTTTAAATTTTCTAAGAGCAGTTATGCTTACTCCTGAACTGCACTGCATAGACAAACATTACTTGTGAACATAGCTGGGGAATAATGATTAGTAATCGGATTAGAAACTTTTATTTTGCAGAATAATTGCTTAATTAGGATTAGTTGGATATATTAATCGATTACTTATTGATTAGATTAGAACTAATCAAAAATCTAATCGCGATTAGTGACGATTAGCATATATAATCAAAACTAATAAAAAAACAATTGATTAGATTTCTCGATTAGTTTTGATTAGATTTGATTAGATCAACTATTTTGAAATTTTTTTGTAAAAAAAATTTATTTATTTCTGTATACTACATATATTTATTTACATGATATAAATATTTTTGTCAGGTCACCCTGTTGTTCAGGCTCTTCACTCAGCTGATTCATACTGTTTTTGTATTTAAGTATTGACATTTTTCAACGTGTTTTGCTCAAGTTCCACTTTTTTGTCATGTTTTATTTTTGTACATTTATAAGTTAACTCCACAAAAGTTAACAGCGCAGTTCCCATGCGCAACGCATTTTCTACTGACGCCATGTCTACGAATTTCGGATATCGGATCACACCGTAACCGTGTGAAACAAACGTGGCACATGTTGGGTGCATGTGACAAAGCGCCGCGCCAAGCTTATGTTAAGAACAAAATGTAAGTGCTAGTTTAGTTCAGTTTTTTTGGTCAATAAAGATGTGCTCATAGAGTACTAATTAATTTTTTTACAACTCTAAATTAATATCGAGTTCATTGGCGCCCAACGTAGAAGGGCCACGGTAAGCGCGACAAAACATAAAATATTTTAAAGTATTTAAATGGCCTAATGCCTTAAAGGAGCAAAGTGCCAAGTGACTAACAAGTTACGTGTTAATATCGAGTTAATTTATACTCTCGTTTTTTTTGTTAAATATTCAGAATAAGAATGTGCAAATTTTGTTTGGTTTTGTTTCTTTTTCAATCTATAAAGTGAAGTGGTGAAAACTCTATTTGTAAATATAACATTTCCAAATTATAAATATCGTAGTTGTCGAAATGGAGCAAAATGTCGGAATGGATCAAGATCTGTTTGAAGACCAAGACTTCTCGGCAGATGATGATGTTGTTGACCCAAATTTTATCCCGGAGAAGTTTGTAGTAATGAAGTCGAATATAAACTTTTTGTGATACATATGTAATATAAAGCAGCATACATTTAAAGCGTCGACAATCTCATATTTTTTTTTTTTTGCAGAACGTGCCTTTAATTTGTATACTGTAACTAGTATTTAGTGTTCTTTTTTTAATAAGATTTATGTTTACAATGAAATTTTGAATAAAAGTTTGTTACTTTATGAATTAAACGAAAAAAAAACAAAAATATTTCAAAATAGTTGATCTAATCAAATCTAGCCGAGAAATCTAATCGATTTTTTTTTTGTTTAGTTTTGATTAGATATGCTAAGCGTCGCTAATCCCCATTAGATTTTTGTTTAGTTCTAATCTAATCAATTAGTAATATAAAATATTAAAGAATCAAAAAAATCGAATTAGTAGATTATTTTATTTTTCTAATCGTAATGATTTCTAATTATAATCGAAGCTCCCCAGCTATGCTTGTGAAACTTAGTCGTGACTATACCTCACACAGCGCATAGAAAGTCTCCACGTCAGCTGTTTACCAATTTTATTTGTGTTTGTTGTTTTTGTCAGAGCTCAGTATACAAACAATGTACATATGTTCAATGCAATGAGAGAAAAGCGGTGGCACTTACTGAAAGTGGCACACAGCACAGAAATCAAAGGCAAATGCGTGAAAATAGCTATCAACAGTGTTGCCGTTTTGATTCAAATGGATACATTTTAGCCTTAAATATTGCGATTTAGGTATGATTGTTTGCAATTTCTTTTAGCAAAAGAAAATCGACATGCAAGTATTCTTGTTATAACTATTAAAATAACCTAAAATACGTACTGAATTACTTATGCTATTTTTTTTTATTGCTCCTTATGTATTTAGGTACTATCATTACATAATAATAAGACAAATTTCAGTATATTCTTTCGGGATTGTTTGTATTTTACATGCAGTCGAATTTCCAAGTGCAAACGCATTTTTGACCCGAAAGTTCAAAGGAAAATATTCGATACGTTGGACAAAAATTGTCTTTAAATAATAATTTCGTCATCGACTGGTTCTCTTGACGTTCGGTTGTGTTTTCTCGCAGTCTAGTGGTTACTGTCTGAGTTTACTTCCTTCTTTTTGCTTATCACCTCATTTCGTATTTCGCTTTGCTCTTATCGTGATCATATTGTTTATCAGCTTGCGGATTTGGGTAAGAAACTATGCCTCCCCCCTCGGGGATAACAGGTTTGCCGTGTTTGCGGCAAGCCCTCATCGCAAACGAAACAAATCTCAAACAATAACTAAGGAGTTATTCCCATCATTACCGTCGATTCAAAAAGAAAATCCGAAATATTTAATTACAAGTGCTCTTGATTCATCCAAACCCCTCAGTAAATATTCTTGTTTTGCTGTGCATAAGGCACTTAAAAATGTTAGTACTGACATTATAAGCATTTCAGTATTAAGAGATAGAAATTTACTTCTGTTCGTTAAAATATAAGCGTCGCAAACAAATTCTTGCAAACAAAAGTGCTTATTGGCATCTGCCCAGTAAAGTTCGAACTCCATACGAATCTCAATTCAACTAAAGGCACCATCTTTGCACCGTGTTTAAATAATGTTTCCGAAAGTTAAATAGTTAAAAACTTAAAGGATCAGGGAGTGATCGCAGTACACAACAAAAGTAAGGCCGTACTACCCAATCCCATGCCTTGCAAAAGTTGTCAACTACTTGGCCATACACTTAAGCGATGCTCAAAAACAGCAGTATGTGCCAATTGCTCACTCCCCCTCACGGCGATATGTCTTGCTCCCGCATCTTTTGTGCTAACTGCTCAGGTGCCCACTCATCTGCAAGCAGAGATTGCCCTAAATTTATTCAAATAAAGCAAATTATCACAATAAAAACTGACAAGAAATGCAGTATGCGCGAAGCCATAGCAATACACAAACAACAAATTTGTCCTCAACTAGACAACAACTTTACCCCTTTTTCTAATATAACAAAGCAAGCTGCAATCGAACAAAATCAGAACATTAAATCAAGCCAAACTAATTTTTCAATCCGTAACCAAGTTGACAACAACATTTCTAATATTGAAACTTCAACAAACATCTCAAATACTCTCACTACTAACAGCAAAAGCTCAACAAATAACACAAGCACGATCATTTCAAGCAACAACTCACCAGAATTAGGCTCAGATTGTAACCAAACACAACAAAGAGCGCTCATCGTTGACTTTCTCTCCCAAATGAATTCAATCCCACAGAACTTCACTCTCTTCTATTCCTACAAACTCTTCAAATCAAACTCTTAACTCTGACCATTCTCAATTTACTCTCTCCGAAACAAACGCTCTAGAAGAGGTTTAAAACATGAAGATAGTACAATGGAATATTAATGGCCTTCTCAACAACTACGTTGATCTCAATTTAATCCTACAGCAGTACGCTCCCGAAATTGTTTGCCTGCAAGAAACTCATATTCCATATAATAAAACAGCTCACTCTCCAAACAAGTATCATTGCTACTTTAGCAATAACCCCAACAACAAAACATGCAAACAAGGTGTTGCCATGTTGGTAAAAAAATCCCTAACTCATAAATTTATCCTACTAGCATCAAGTATTCAGTTTGTTGCTGTAGAAATAGATATTGGTTTTAAGATTACAATTATTACATGCTATATTCCACATAAGCAACAATTTAATAATACAGAAATCTTAAATCTAAAGAACAACTTTTTGGACCCCATCATCCTTATGGGTGACTTTAACGGGTGGAATCCTCTTTGGGGATCTCCTAAAACAAACAATTGAGGCAAAGTAATAGAGGATATAATTCTTGCAAAAAATTTAATTGTTCTTAACGACGGTTCCCGACACATTTTTCGACGCATAAGAGTTTTTCCCATCCATACATTTCAATATCTTCCTCCTCCATAGCCCAAAGACTAGAATGTAAAACATTGGATGATCTACATAATAGTGACCATTACCCCATAATAACTTCTCGCTCTATGCCAGAATTTTATAGAGTTAAGCCAAACCCGAAATTCATTACCGATAGAGCTGATTGGGAGACTTTCTCTTCTACATTAATACACCTAGCAAGAAAACACCTGAAACTGCTAATGTCAACAAAGAAGCTTCGACTATTAAATCACTTATACGTTCAGCGGCTAATATAGCTATTCCACAGGCCAGCGCAAAACAATGTTTAACAAAACTTCCATACTGGTCTAATCTTCTCTCTGTTCTTAGAAAAAATAAACCGTCTTTTTGGGCAGAGTATAAACGATATAGAACGAATGAGAATCTAATGAAATACAAAAAAGCCAATGCATGCTTCCGCCGCGAATTAAAGGTATCAAAAAGAAAAGCTTTAGAATCTCTCACAGCTAAAATCACACTTCCTCCAACCCGAAGAAGATCTGGTCAGATATAAAGTATCTTACCTCTTCCTATCAACGTAATCATATTCCTTTTGTGCACTCCCCAGAAGGCCCAATATATTCTCCTAAGGACAAAGCCGAAAAGTTTGTAGTAACTTAGTCCAAATGTTCACATAGTTCTAACTTTCATCCAGACTTAAGTGTTAAAAAATCAAAGACATTATCCAAAATTTTATCACAACCCCTCCCACGAAGCTCTTGTTATTGAATCTCGCATAACACCTGGTGCTGATAGGATTACCTACAGTATCTTAAAAAACTTACCCCTAGCACTCAAATCCCGCCTTGTTAACCTATATAACTCAATATTAGAGCAAGGAATATTCCCTCAATCGTGGAAAACTGCTGCAATCATCCCTATACCCAAACTAAATAAACCTAACGCCTTCATTTCAAAATATAGACCTATATCTCTGCTACCTTGTATGTCAAAAGTTTTGGAGAAAATCATTACTCGTCGTCTTGTATGGTTTGCCCGGCAAAATAACCTCTTAACTCCTCAGCAGTTCGCATTTCAGAAAGGCTTAGGTGTTATGGATCCACTCTTAATATTTGAACACTTTGCCTCCACAGCCTTGGCAACAAGGAACCACGTATCGGAACTCAGTATAGATTTTGAGAAGGCATATGATAGAGTTGGCTCACACGTTGTTTTAGAAGAGCTTACTCGCTGGATGGTTGGAGAAAAAATGTATAAGTTCATAAAATCGTACCTAAGTAATCGCAAGTTATATGTGCGTGTAAACAACCACGGGTCAAACATTCTCCCACTTTTCAACGGAATACCGCAAGGGTCACCTTTGTCTGTGATCCTGTTTATAATAGCGTTCAAGGAAGTCAGCTTCATCATATCTATTAACCGAAACGTTGAGCATTTGGCTTATGCAGACGACGTCCTGATTTTATCTAAAACAACTGACTTAACAATTGTTAAAAGTACTTTCACCAACATCCTCTCTAAACTCAAATATTGGTCTAAACCATCAGGAGCAGGTATGACTATAGATAAAAGCTCCACCTTCCACATTTGTCGTAAGCATAAGTGTACGTTCTCTTCCATATCCTTTTCTAATATCACACTTCCGCACACTAACACTCTTAAAATATTTGAAATTATATAGATTAATATATAAGCAACACTGTGAGCATGTTAGACTAAGCATATTATCAAGACTAAATATCATAAAGTACTTGTCTTCAAAACATTGTTTAGTTCATATACATACGCTAATAAATATTACAAGAGCTTTAATATTATCAAAAATATATACTTTGAACTGGCAATTTACGGACACTGCGCCTACACCCACCTAAAGCGCCTAGAAGCACCTTATCACGCAGCAGTTAGAAGAAGTATAAGAGCCTTTCCCACTTCCCCCATAAACGCAATCTTCGCGGAAACCATTTTACCCAATCTTCTAGAGAGGGTTACAAATAACATGTGTATCCCGAGGCTATTTTACTGCAGAAACAAGCTTTTGTTGGAATATGTTTGCTACTGTCAGCATATAAGAAGGAAAAAGGTCGAAAATCAACGATTTCACTCATTTTAAATCAAGCCGATGAACTTAACATACTTACATCGCTTGTTCGCATAGAAAACTCAGTTCTTCCAGAGTAGATCTTACCAAACTATTTAAAAATCGATAACCTGCAAAACCGTAAAAAAAATACTACCAGCTCTGAAGAATACAAGCAAATCTATCTGGAAACTGTAACTCCTTTGAAACCATACTGGGAAATATTATTTACTGACGGATCAAAAACCGGTACCCATACATCATTTGCGGTGACAAACGAAATAGGTACCACTATAACCGTTGGAATTTTACCAAATTACTGCTCAATACTTGAAGCGGCATACTTCGCCTCCCAAGATAGCCGTAAATACATAATTTGCAGTGACAGCAAATATGCAATCGAGGCTATTGTGAATCCAGGCAATAACTCCCCACTGATCACAAAAATCCGTAACGTTCATGTACAACGTAAAGGTTCCATCAAGATTATGTAGATTCCGGGTCACAGCGGCATCAGAGGAAACAAACAGGCTGATAGTAGAGCAAAGGAGGCAAACAGAGAACCTTTACACCTTTTTGATTATGTTTTTCCGGAAGATATTAAAAAACTGGTTAGGCGTACTAATTATGAACGGTCGCTGCACAAATGGTATCAGTACCAACACCCCTACACACTCTTCAATCCATTGAGGGTCAAAAACAAATAAACGTCAACAACACCTTGCCGTAATATTAAGACAGTCGTTCGTCTTAGAATTGGCCATACACTTTCATCACACTCATATTTGTTAAACTGTTTGCCGAAACCCCAGTGCCATTTTTGTGGTCTAAATAAATTCACCGTCTCTCACATCATGGATAGCTGCTTAGATTATGCAAAATATTAGATCCTCGGTGTTTAAATGCAACAAACATCAGAACTCAAACAGACAACGGGTGATAATATAAGTGTTACAAATCAATTTATATCTCACTGTAAATTAAAGATTTAACCTTGTGGCTCACCTTTAACTATAAAATATACATAAATACACCTAAATGTACGCAATTTCCATTGTACCTTCTGCTGATTATTCAGTTTATATATGTAATTTCTTCTCTTAATATAATTATATTATTAAACTCTTATTTCTATTATGTTACGAACATAGATTATACTATTTTTGTTCCTTTCCTCTGTTATCAAATCAATAGCCGAAGGCCACTGCAGCCAGTGCTTTTTTTATTATTACTTTAGTAGAATAATTATTTATAATTGTTACTCTTTTCAATAAATAGAAAAATACAAAATAATAATTTGACTAAAATGTAATGAAAACTTTTTATATATAATGTAGAAATTTATTGAAAAAGTTATATATGCAGGGATTATCCCTTTTTTCAACCACAAATCGGCTAGGCTTTTAGGAAGCGGTTCATCCCAATCAATATGTTGAATCCACAACTCCTGCATAAATATTTTGCATCGAATAATGATTGGGCTTAGTAAACCTAATACTAATAACCTCAAGCACAACAACTGAAATTCCCATAAATGGAAGAGACGATTACATCACAAAGGCATTATCGCATGGAAGCCGAAGGTTGACATGACTTGTTTTCGTTTTGATTTCGCTTTGTTCTCTCAACTGTCGCTAGAATTTCCGATGTATTAGGTTTACTAAGCTCAATCACATATCAATATTTCTTGACATATTCAAAGGTCGTATTGCAGTGACTCAAAATGTATGCATCTACACTTAACTGTTTCGTAGGAAATCGTGTAGCGGAGCTCTTAGAAAGCTGCAATGAAATTTCTTAGAGACAAGTCCCCACAAAATGTAATCCAGCGGATATTGTATCGCGAGGATGTAATGTGGCTGACTTGCATAAAATAATGTGCTTTTTAAGACCACCTTTCCTTGAGGGTAACGAAGAGAAGTGGCCTACATTGGACACGTGTACCAACTCGCCAGGTTTAGAATTTTGAAGGATCATATCTTTGAAGTGCACCATTAGCAACAACGAACGAAACATTCTGATCAATTTCATAGAAAATTGTTCCTTTCCTCAAATTCTTCGCTAGCCATTGCGAAGAATATATAGTCCACGCGCATCACTAGACCGGATTATGCCCGCTTGACCTCGTAGCTGATCAGATGTGCGAGAAAAGAAAAACGAAGCACGACCAAGACATAATTGATGACAGCAGTCTCAGAAACGCGGCAAGACAGCGAAGCATATCACTGTGGCAGTCGCGATGGGAAACACCAACAAAGGGCAGGTGGACGCAAAGCCTCATACCCGTATTCCCTCAGTGTCCAAGGTTTAGTAATCAGAGGTACGTATTCAATAATTCTCTAAACGTATGTGCAACTCCCGAAAACTGTATATCACTGTTGTTATTGAGCAAAACTGCATGGAAGCCTGTCACATGACTGCCGTAGTGATGCAAGAGGTGAGAAAAAGTGAGCAGGCTAGACGCGCGAATTACGGAAGTCAAGCTTAACTTGACTAAAAAAACAAAGTTTTGATTTGTTATTTACCAATTTATTGGTTCTTCAGAACTGACTTACTTATAAGCTAACAGTATTATTTATAACAATATTATGCTTATTCTACCTTTATTCTGATTATTATGTATTTCTTAAATATTCTGCTTGTTATGTATTCTGCATTTATTCTGCTTATTATGTATTCTATTTATTATTGCTTATCCATTGATTTCGCAACTGGATAATTGCGAAATCATTGGTTCGTTTACCTCTTGCAATTGCGTATGTTAAATTTGGAAAAGTGCAAGGTAAGCAATATTATCTTGTTGTTACCTTGCCCAGTTAATAGTCGGAATGTAAGTCGGCGGTGGAGTTGACGTAACTTCTCCCCTCTTTGTTTGAAAATACTCCTGGATTTTTATTTTAATGTTTTTATATTTGGTATATGCAAGGGCAACGGCCATAATCAGTAATATGATAGTTATTAAAATTATTATAAATATTACAACAGCGAATTGCGAATGACTTACTTTATGATACTTCAGTTCTTTTATTTTCTCTACATTTTGGATGTTATTTAATATAATTTCTTCGAAAGTTGGTTCAACTTTGGAGTTGTTGACTTTTATCTTTGAATTCTTTGTTTGTATTTTTGAAAGTTTGATTATTTAGATTTATTGTACAATTATGGAAAGTGAGCAAATAGTTTCTTTTTAGTAATATGTTTCTATTGTCGCAATTGCTAGTTAGATTATAGCCTGGTGAGTTTTTCAATAAAATCAAACCATTTTCGATTTCTACTATTTCTGTTACATTTTTGTTTGTACTTTTGCAAGTATTACTATAAATACATAATTTGCTTTCTTGTAAATTTCTTATATTTAAATCATGTGTATAATCAAATGTCCTATTTTTATAATATATTATTTCTTGTGGTTTGAATTTTAGTGTAACACAGTTATTATTGTTTATTGGGGTGACTAATGATCTTTCTAATTGGGTTATTTCTGTTGGGACTTTTATTATAAACAGTAATTTATTTTCCTGGTATTCTGCGGTTGTTAATTCAATGTTTTGTAGTTTAAAAAGGTCTATTTCTAATTCTTTTATTTCTTGTTCTGTAAGGATGTTGCTAGTCATTACGTTAAGTTTTGAGGATGCTATTATATTAATTAAATGTTCTATGTTGTTCTCTAAAATTTTAATCTTTAAAAGAAGGTCTATATACGAAAGTTGTTTGAATATCTTATCGTTTTCTATATTTAAGTCATCAAACTTCTGTATGACATTTCGTCTGTCATTTTCTACTGTTAATTTGAGATCCTTAAATGTTTTGCTAAAATGGTTATTAATTCTAATATTTTTATTTAAGTTTTCTATTGCGTTATGGTTGTTTTCGTCAATTATTTTTAGATGTGTTTCTATTTCTGTTCTGTCATTGTCGTCCATTGTTCCTGTTAAAAGTTTTAGTCCAGTACCTAATAACTACATTTAGTAATGCTCTTTTATGTCTGTGGGGTAAAACTGCTTAAAGTTTTGTTCTCACTCTGTTCTTTTATTTTCTCTACATTTTGGATGTTATTTAATATAATTTCTTCGAAAGTTGGTTCAACTTTGGAGTTGTTGACTTTTATGCTATTTGGTAATACAAAATTATCTTTGAATTCTTTGTTTGTATTTTTGAAAGTTTGATTATTTAGATTTATTGTACAATTATGGAAAGTGAGCAAATAGTTTCTTTTTAGTAATATGTTTCTATTGTCGCAATTGCTAGTTAGATTATAGCCTGGTGAGTTTTTCAATAAAATCAAACCATTTTCGATTTCTACTATTTCTGTTACATTTTTGTTTGTACTTTTGCAAGTATTACTATAAATACATAATTTGCTTTCTTGTAAATTTCTTATATTTAAATCATGTGTATAATCAAATGTCCTATTTTTATAATATATTATTTCTTGTGGTTTGAATTTTAGTGTAACACAGTTATTATTGTTTATTGGGGTGACTAATGATCTTTCTAATTGGGTTATTTCTGTTGGGACTTTTATTATAAACAGTAATTTATTTTCCTGGTATTCTGCGGTTGTTAATTCAATGTTTTGTAGTTTAAAAAGGTCTATTTCTAATTCTTTTATTTCTTGTTCTGTAAGGATGTTGCTAGTCATTACGTTAAGTTTTGAGGATGCTATTATATTAATTATATGTTCTATGTTGTTCTCTAAAATTTTAATCTTTAAAAGAAGGTCTATATACGAAAGTTGTTTGAATATCTTATCGTTTTCTATATTTAAGTCATCAAACTTCTGTATGACATTTCGTCTGTCATTTTCTACTGTTAATTTGAGATCCTTAAATGTTTTGCTAAAATGGTTATTAATTCTAATATTTTTATTTAAGTTTTCTATTGCGTTATGGTTGTTTTCGTCAATTATTTTTAGATGTGTTTCTATTTCTGTTCTGTCATTGTCGTCCATTGTTCCTGTTAAAAGTTTTAGTCCAGTACCTAATAACTACATTTAGTAATGCTCTTTTATGTCTGTGGGGTAAAACTGCTTAAAGTTTTGTTCTCACTCTGTTTAATTCATTTTCTAAAAGTAACCTATTGTCTACTTTTGTTGCTCTTATATTTTTTTGTAAGGTATTTACAATTTCGAGAATTTTATTGATTTCTATTACATGGATGATTTTACAGTAATTTTGAATAAAGTCTACTTTGTCTAGTTGGATTTCGGCATATCCGTCTGTACTATCAATTGGTTGTAGGGTTAGCGTTGCCGTTGTTATCGTGAATGTTAGCAGCAACAGCGTCAGTATTAGTTGCACCTGAAAATTTCTTTTTTCGCTTAGTGTTTGTTGGATGGATATTTTCTAATTTAGATTTTTTGTATCTAGGTTCATGCTTGTGGCCGCTGTGGTCGAGTTGGTAGCGGTGCGTGCTATAACTTGATATGCCGGTGAGTTCGAGGTTCGAATCTCGCAAGCAAAATCTTAATAATAGAAAAAGTTTTTTCTAATAGCGGTCACCCCTTGGCAGGCAATGGCAAACCTCCGAGGGTATTTCTGCCATGAAAAAGCTTCTCATTAAATGCATCTGCCGTTCGGAGTCGGCACAAAATTGTAGGACCCTCCATTTGTGGTATAATATAAAGACGCACACCACAAATGGTAGGAGAAGCTCGGCCAAACACTGAGCTACATATATAGTGTACGCGCCAAAATTATATATATATATATATAGGTTCATGCTTATGTCTTAGTGCTTTATAGTTCTTGATGTAACCTTCCTGTTGGTCTTGTAGTTATATATGTTTCTCTTTTCTCGTTTCTCTTACTTATAATTTTGTTCTTTAGTTGATTTAGCCTGTCGCTAATGGTATCCTTATTAATTTTGCTTTCTGCTATGTCCTGAGGTTTCTCCTTGGTTGAGCTATGTATAGATTTGTTGTAAAATTCTATGCTTTTGAAAACTTTTTCCTGAGTTGACAACTCGGATTTTTCAGCTTCTAACACCCTAAATTTCTCAGAGATTGTGCTATGAAGTCTTTCTATATCGGAGTTGCCTGTGTGGCTGTTTGGTTTGGTAAAATGTATGTCGATATTTTCTTGTCTTAGGAAGTCTTTGACGTTTATCGAGTTGAGTTCGTTGTCGGTTATAATTTTGGTGGGTTTGTTTCTTGTTGAGAAGAAGAGCCTAAGTTTTTCGATAATAGTCTGACTGTTTCTGTCCTCTAGAAATAAAGCTGTTGCGTTTGGAAAATTTATCGATAAATGTTAAGAAGCTATGCTTTTTAATTGTATAGACGTCTATGTGTATAATTTGATTTATATCTGTTGGCGTTTCTGTGATATGATATTTGGGTTTTGGTGGACTTCTGTCGTATTTTGCTTTGTTGCAAATGTCACAGTTGTTAATATATTTTTGCACTACCTCTTTAAGGTTATTGAAATATATTTTTTTCTTAATGCCGTCATAAGTTTCGGTTATACCACTATGTCCAGTCTCGAATTTGTGGTATTTGTGTATTTGTTTGTATGTCTCGTCTATATTGGTCATGTCTTTGGCGTGGTAGCTGCATTGAACGAATTTCAAGCTAGATCCAAAAAGTTCTATAAGTTTTAGCTGTACTTTGTTATATATAGTGTCTGGAAGTTCAGAAAATATTCCGATCTTTCCGCTTTTCAGATACCTTCTGAATATATCAGTCATAAAATTTGAGGATATGTCGTCTCTGTTAATATAGATTTTCCTTTTGTTATTAACTATTTCAATTTCCCTCGTTTTATGGTCAGTTATGATAATTTGTGTTGAAAATCGGTTCACTACTGTTTCTAGTATTGGGAAGTGGTCATTCTGTTCCTCTTGTTGTGAGTGAATTGTTGCACATGTGCTCATGTTCTCATCATTTTCTTCTGTCATGTAGATCTCTCCTGACTCGTTATTAATCCTGCTAAGGAAGTCTGCAACTTTATTTTCCTTTCCCTTTATGTAATTTATATTTATATTATATTCGCCTAGTTCTAGTAGCCAACGTTGTAGCCTTGGGTTAATATCCTTTCCTTTGTGCTTATGATATAGCCAGACTAGTGGCTGGTGGTCTGTTGAAAGGTCAAACTCTTTTCCATAAAGGTACGGTCTGTAGTAGGTGATTCCCCAAACTATGGCGAGTAGTTCTTTTTCTACTGTTGCATATTTTTTCATGGTCGTTTAGGGTTTTGCTTGCATAGCTAATAGGGCGGTCATTCTGCATGAGCGCTGCTCATATCGCAAAGTCGCTTGCATCTGTTACTAATTTAAATTTTTTTGAAAAATCTGGGTAGTTAAAAATTGGAGGGTTTGTAAGAAATCTTTTTAATTTTAGAAATGAGTCCATATAAAGTGGGTCGTTTTTATTAACTTTTGTGTTCTTCCTTAGATATTTTGTAAGTCCGTGGGCTACTTTAGCGTAGTCTTTTATGAACTTTCTGTAGTACCCCGTTATTCCTAGGAACTGCTTGATTTGTTTCTGTGTTTCTGGTAATTTTAAATGTTGAATTGTTTCAATTTTCTTTGGGTTGGGTCTAATACCTTCTGGAGAGAGGATATGGCCCAAGTACTCGGTTTCTTTTGCAAAGAAATTACATTTGTCTATTTGAATTTTGAGGTTGTTTTCCCTCAGTTTGGTTAACACTTTACTGACACTACTGATGTGTTCCTTAAAACTTGTGCTAAAAATCAATATGTCGTCAAGATAGACAACGCATATTTTGTTTATGTATTCTCTTAAAACTGAGTTTATCAGCCTTTGGAATGTGGCAGGTGAGTTTTTCATTCCGAAGGGCATTCGAACAAACCCGTAATGGCCTAAAGGTGTAGAAAATGCAGTTTTTTTTCTGTTTTCTTCCCTGACTAGCACTTGGTGGAAACCTTTGGCCAGGTCAAGGGTTGTGAAGTATTGGGCTTTGCCCAGTTTATCCAAAATATCTTCTATATTTGGGATTGGGAACTTATCATTTACTGTGATTTCGTTTAATTTTCTGTAGTCAATTACGATCCTCCACTTCCTCTTACCTGAATTGTCCATTTTCTTTGGTTCAATCCATAATGGTGAGTTATATGGGGACGTACTTTCAACGATTTTATTCTGTCTTAACATATCGTCAATTTGTTTGTTGATTTCCTCTTCGTGAATCTTTGGGTACCTGTATATTTTAGAATATACGGCATTATTAGTTGTGGTGACAATCTCGTGTTGCACCTCATGGGTATGGCTTAGAGGTTCGCCTTCTTTGAAAAATAGATCACTATTATTTTCGATAATTTTTTCTAGTTCTCTCTGCTCCTCTTTGTTCATGTCAGTCCTTATAAGTTTGTTTAGTACTTCCTTGCTATTTTCTTGGCTTTCCAAGATGTGTAAATTTTCGTACTTGTAAGGACAAACACCTAGGAAGCTTATTTTATTTTTATTTACTTCGAGGTAGTTTTCCTCTAAGTTAATTATTGCTCCCAACCTAGATAAAATGTTTTGGCCAATAAGTCCCTGAAAATTTTTATTTTTAAATGTGGTAACCTTCCAAGCCATTAAATTTGGATTGTTAAATTCTTGAGGTATTTTTAGAAATAACCTCATACTCTGTGTGACTTCGTCCGCTTAATGTATTAAATAGTATTGGTTTGTCTAGTTTGATCCTTTTATAGTTCGGGAGTGCGTCTTTGTCTAACAGTGTTGTTGAGGATCCTGTGTCAATTAGGCATATTAATTTTTTTTTGCCTATACTTAATTCAACTAACGGAATATTTCCCTGCTCATAGCCGATAGAAAATTTACCTCCTGTTCTTCTGGTTCTTTTTCTTCCTGTAAATGGTCTACTTCCATCGGTTCGTATCGGCGGGATTGGGTGGATTTTTGATTACAATAATTTTGCTTTGACTGTCCTGATTGAGTTTGTCTATTTATTCCTGAGGCTGTTGACTTTGGTTGGTCTTGCCTACTTTCTGAGGAATGAGTATTAGTGCTGCGATTTGATTGCCCTAGGTTCTGTGTTATATTTTTTGTTCCTATATTTTCAGATTTTCTAGCTGGTTTCACTAGCCCTGTTTCCTCTAAAGTATAATATGCTTCCCTGAGTGTCCCTATACTCCTGCTATATATTATACTTGCTAAATGTGCGGGTATATTGTTGAGAAAGGTTTTTAAAATCATTGATTCGTTCACAGCCGGACAAAATTCCGTAGGCTTGTGATCGTCCTGTTCATATTTGGTGTTTAGATTATCTAATACATTCTTAAGATAGTTGTAGTAATAACTTACGTTGCTATTCTTTGCGCTGATGGCCCGAAAGTACAGTTGATGATATGATTCTCTCACTCCAAAGTTCTTTGTGAGTTCCTTTTTGATTGCTTCCCACGTTGGGTGAGATCCCAGTCCTCTGACAACATTCAGTGCCTCGCCTTGTAGCTTGTTCATAATACATCTTTGGAAAACATAGTCTTTCAATGGCGTGTTTTCGAACAGCGGTAGGAATATTTCGACCTCTCTTATGAAAGATGTGAGGTCATATTCCCTGTTTCCTCTATACTCTTTTATCCTGCTGGCCTCCTTTAATAGATTGTGACGTTGGTTGTACTGTTGGCTCCTTCCATGTTGACTTTGCTTTTGATCACAGTTTTTGTATATTAACTTTGAAGTTTTTGTTTTTATTTCTGTGTTTACAATTTTTATTGTTGACTTGAGGATTCTTTTCAAAGAGTCCTTTCTTCTATGGTGCACAATTTTTATTGTTGACTTGAGGATTCTTTTCGAAGAGTCCTTTCCTTTATGGTTCACAAATTTTTATTGTCCACTTGAGGATTCTTTTTGAAGAGTCCTTCACTTTATAGTTCACAAATTTTTATTGTTCATTTGAGGATTTTTTTTGAAGAGTCCTTTACTTTATAGTTCACAAATTTTTATTGTTCACTTCAGGATTCTTTTTGAAGAGTCCTTTACTTTATAGTTCACAAATTTTTACTGTTCATTTGAGGATTCTTTTTGAAGAGTCCTTTACTTTATAGTTCACAAATTTTTTATTGTTCACTTGAGGATTCTTTTTGAAGAGTCCTTTACTTTAGCCGGGGTAGGTTTTTTCACTAAAATCTTTAGATTTCGCGACTGTCAACTGCGCCAATTACGGAAGTCAAGCTTAACTTGACTAAAAAAAACAAAGTTTTGATTTGTTATTTACTAATTTATTGGTTCTTCAGAACTGACTTACTTACAAGCTAACAGTATTATTTATAACAATATTATGCTTATTCTACCTTTATTTTGATTATTATGTATTTCTTAAATATTCTGCTTGTTATGTATTCTGCATTTATTCTGCTTATTATGTATTCTATTTATTATTGCTTATCCATTGATTTCGCAACTGGATAATTGCGAAATCATTGGTTCGTTTACCTCTTGCAATTGCGTATGTTAAATTTTGAAAAGTGCAAGGTAAGCAATATTATCTTGTTGTTACCTTGCCCAGTTAATAGTCGGAATGTAAGTCGGCGGTGGAGTTGACGTAACTCGCGCTCGATCGGCGTATTGTCGCAAACTTAGACACATAGCAAAGGCGATAAAGCCCAGCTTTGTGACGTTACTAGGCTTCGCTAAGAACTGTACCATATCTCATGACTTGTTCTCCCCCCAAAATGCAGTGTGTACATAGAATCATTACTAGTACAGTGAGTGGTAACAAGTAGATGCAATTTTTGACCAGCAACTGACGTAGAGCTTAGCGCTTAAGCCGTTTAGTACGGTTAAAGTCACACACTGAAGGCTTTTGATGCTTCCTCCTCTGAAAAAAATATATCTATATTGTTTACACGCAAGAATGGTGGTTTACACGTACACATATTCCATTGAAAAATAAGAAAAAAATTATGTAACAACTTATTAACTGTTAACTGCTTATAATAATTTGATTAATGTTTTAATTTAAATACATATTTCATTTCATTTCATTCTTTATTAGGTCTATGATTACAAAAAATCTTACAGACTAGAAGTACAGAAACATTCTATAGTAAGTAACGCACTAACTGATACATGTAAATATGTATAATACGCCTTTAAATTGCAAATTCTAATAGAGTATAGGTAAAAATAATTGGCATACAATAGTAATTTTAAGAGAAAAATGATCTAAGATGGTTTAATAATATGGCAACGTGAAATCAGCATCAAAAGAACTGAGGAACGAATTTAAATCAGAACATGCCCTAGAAATAGGGGCATTCACTCCATAATTGGTTCTGGAGAAATCAATATGTAAGGTTTCAAACTGCCTGAGATTCTTATATGGGACATTAAACTGAATCTTACTTAGAAGCGTAGGGCAATCAATGATACCAATGACAAATGAAGACGACAGTATAGATCTTCTGTTCTCAAGGGATTTTAAGTTTATCAATAGACAACGAGATCGGTAAGATGGCAAAGGATCTGAAAAATTCATTGATCGAAGTGCAAATCGTAGAAAGACTTTTTGAACTCTCTCAAGACGATTGGAAAGCCCTATTTGGCAAGGCCTCCAGATAAAAGCGGCATACTCAAGCCTCGATCTAACAAACGCAATGTTTTGAGAGTATACGGATCAGTAAACGCAGAGCAATTACGACGTAGGAATGCTAACATCGAATATGACCGAGTAATAACATAATTAACGTGGCTAGTGAAATTTAACTTTGAATCAAAGATGACGCCTAAATCTTTAATTTCATCAACGAATTTCAGGGCAGAGCCAGCAATAGTATAGGAAGTATGCAAAGTAGTTTTTAGCTTAGCAAACCTTGCGTGGAAACATTTATTTATGTTTAACGACAAACGATTTAAACAACACCAGTTATGAACCTTATCTAGATCATGTTGCAACTTTTCAGAGTCTTGAACGTTGTTGACAATCGCAAAAATTTTAAGATCGTCCGCATTCAATAGGTATTCAACAAATGAGAAGCACGAGCCAATATCGTTAATAAAAGATTAAAAAAGAGGGGTCCAAGGATGCTACCTTGCGGAACACCAGAAGGCGCAGTAAATGGACGGGATGTGGCACTATCAACAGCAACGACACTGCGTCTATTGGACAAATATGACTTAATCCACGATAAAAATGTAGAATGAAACCCCAATGCCGCAAGTTTGAACAAGAGTATACGGTGTGATACTTTGTCGAACGCCTTCGGGAAATCTGTATATATTGTATCTACTTGACATTGTTTTTGGAAAGCAGATATGCAGTATTCACTGAAAATGGACATATTAGTGACTGTAGAGCGCTTCGCAACGAAACCATGCTGATTTGTTGGTTCTTAATTTGGATATTTCAGAACTGGTTACGTAAAAAATATCATTAACTCGCGTTCTTATACAAATAAAAATGCATTGACAGGCAGTGTTGCCACTGCGTGAGCCCGTATAGTATCTGTCAAAAAATTACAAATGTATCATAATGTATCTGTTAGAGGAGAGAGGGTTAGCCAACAACATTTAGTCTGTAGATCCATATTAATGCATAATTTACTCTATTTAGTAGAATAAGCTTCATAAGACTCATTTGGCTGCAAAACACTCAAATTCTAGCTTTAAGATAATTGAGCATTGAAGCTCCTTTTCTGTGTCTCACTCATTTAAGGTTCTACCTACTTAGCATTTACGTAGCTATGGGGCATGTGCTGGAAGTCACGCGATTTCATTCCGTTTCCGAAATTGCAAATCGCACGAATTAGTTTGGGGTGTGCCGTAATTAACGCGATTTCAATAAAGTTCGAAGTTAAGTTGGAAACAGCTTATTGTCAGAGAACAAATATTTCTGTTTAATTTTAAATGGAAATTTTGGGTTAAAATGAGCGTTTTTATTCTTTCTGCACATTTAATGAATCAAAACAAATGGAAAAGTGATGAAAAAGTTGCGCGACGCCTTCTCAGAGACCACTCCAATCCTTTGGATATTCCAGAGCCTGTGTAAGTGCATGTGCAAAGCGTTCTATTCAAAATTAAAACACAACATCTGCTTGCAGTTTTTTTTCATACTACAGGATAAGCAAAGAAGCCTTTCGGAAAATTATTGACGATATAAAGCCTTTAATACAGCTGTCGTCCATACCTGTTGAGCTAAAATTAGCAACCACGTTGAGGTTTCTTGCGGAAGGAGGATTCCAACGATCTATTGGAAAGGATTCACATGTTGCATGAGATAGGACAACGGTGTCGAAAATTTTAAAATAAATGCTAACCGTTTTAGAGCGAACACAGTGGGTAAAGTTTGGAAGGACGCAATATGAAGATCGTCAGTCAAACTTACATTTTTACAACAAATTTGCGATACCTGGCGTTATTGGCTGCATCGACGGGACTCACATCAAATTACTAAAACCTTGCGACAATGAGCATTTGTATTTGAATAGGAAAGGTTGTTGTAGCGTCAATGCTATGATAGTAAGTTGAATAAAAAGGCTTTCTTCATACTACTTTTGTATATACAAAATTAATATTGACGCTTTTGCAGGTATGTGACTACAAAATGATTATAGCAGCTGTAGATGCGTGCCACCCAGGTTCAAGTCATGATTCTTTTGTTTTAAATTTATCCAGAATAAAACGGTCTCTTTTATCCAGTTTCAAAATCGGTGATCACAGCTCCTGGTTACTAGGGGATTCAGGCTATGCATAAGAACCCTTTTTTGCTCACACCTTATCGCGCTCCGACTGCTGGAACATCGCAGCATAAATTTAATTTGCAACATGCAAAAGCTCATTATATCGCGGAAAGAGTAATCGGGCAGCTTAAAAGTCGCTTTAAATGTTTGCAAACATTTTATAATGTTGATGATACCATGAATGAGTTTTCCGAAGGAGTAAAGAATTAAATTTAAAGGCATACTTTATTTCAATAAATAAAAATGTAAAATACTTACATTTCTACTGTTTTCTTAAATTTTTCAATAAATTCGCGTACCCGCAGCTTCACGATTTCAAAATGGAAAACAAATGGCGGTTTCGATTTCTGGCACATGCCAAATCGTTGCGATCTAATGTTCGAAAACGAAAATGGAACAGTGAAATTCAGCACATGTCAGCACGTTTTCGCTGACAATTTCATGCGAAAACGATTTGCAGCACATGCCCGTATGTTAAGTAATTTAGTTCACTCAGGACAGGCAAGTAAAGAACAATTAAAATTTACACACGCGCATCACTGGAACTCATACATACATTGCTCTACCAACACAAAATAATCAACTCGTCATTGCGGAGTGCAGTACAGCATAGTCAATAGATTCCATTATTAAAGGCGTTTCAAAAACGCTCAACTTCATCATTAGAAACTTATCGCTAAGTATTTTCTTTGCGTGCCTCTCTTCACACCTCGTTCCACGGACTCATTAGATATCGCGCTTAGATCCACAAGCGTTGAAAGAAACGTTACGTTGAAGATTGGGTTGGTATCGCATACTGCAATGGATAGCACACTAGGATATCAAAATCATCACGAAGTGATTTCCATAGCAATCATTAACTTGTTGTCGATAGCCACGTTATTGGCTAAACACTGGCTGTAAAAAGGAACGCTCAGGGCATTAAAGTTGAAAATTTCAGGATTAAAGGAGCGGTACATACATCCCTCATCGAAGGGCATTCAAAGTAAAACTCGCGGTATATAATATCAACACTTATTGTAAGTTCATGTCGTGTATGTACTAATACCTATTTATACACATGTAATTATATTAATTTATATACTAATGCACATGTAATACCATTTAACAAACCATTTGTAACTGTTCTAACTTGTTCTATATCATGCGTAAGTACATGTTCAATTACTTAATAAATTGTCTCTCATGCCAATCATTGGCTATTGTAGAACCATTTCAAATAACAGCGTGGGCATGTCATGTCAAGCAGACAGGAAAAAAGGTGATGCTTTGGAATTCGTTCATATTTTGGGTAATTGTACTTGTACTAGGTATGATAGTGTACACACATTTTTTTTTATATGATAGATATTTGTCGAGTTATAGGCGTCTAAAGAGTAGTAAGTATGACGCTAGGCGCTCGTTTGAAACCTTCGGTTCATGTGAAAAATACATATTTTTTAAAACTGGTATGAATTTTAATGAAAGTATAATGAATTACCATAGAAGTAAACTCAGAACGGTTTTACTTTATAACTTTTATAATTCTACATTAGGAATCTATCCTGGAACTTGTTCTTTTTACAAGAAGGCCCTCGGTTGTTGGAATAAAAGCATGCAACTTTTTAGTTTCTGGAATATCGTCTTTGGAGCAGTAGTAAATCGCTGTTTGTTTTAAAGGTGAGGATGCCCATGCGTATAACTTCATTGGAGAAACAATTGATCTACTTTTAGGTAACTGTTGGCTTGCACGCGTAGTTAAACGTTTGAGGTTCCCTCCAAGTCCATCGCATGGTCCCTCTCCGTGAGATGTTGCGTGAAAATGTATATCTGGTTTCGAATTGAAGTCATCTTTACAAAGTTGAATATATTTTTATAATGTTGTGAAGCACCATCTGTTATGTATACAATTTTATATACAACTATTGCTTTTTCAAAAAGGTGCTTGTGTAGTACTCTTGGTATGCGTAAAAAGTGGCTGTGTCATGTTTTATGTCATAACTATGCTGCCGTGTTTTATTTCAATTCCATCTCTATAATAAAAACCGATGTGAGGATTGTTGCTGGTTCGTTGTTCCAATGGAATGATTGGGCGGCATCTTGGACAACAAAGCTATAATTTTCTGCAAAGTCACACTGCACGATGACTTCTCCTTCGTCCAAATTTTCTCTTAGATTTTTAAAATAAAGTGCATGTGTTTTTGCAATATAAGCATGTCGTTTCAGAGTATCCAAGACATCACACAAGCTGTCTACAAAATCATCACTGAGAAGTTTTTAAGTAGAGATTGTGAAGCGTTCGGTGGCAAACCACTTTTAAAACTGCACGTCTGTTACTTGCTTCTTATCGAAAATGACTTTCAAATGATGACGAAATGCATTTAAGCCAGGGCAAGATTTACAACACTCATTTGGTGGTGTTTTTGCAGTCTTTGAAAGGCATGTTTATGTTGGATTCAGACATACGAAAGTTCCATGTTTGTTCCAGATTAGCAAGCTCTCCACCATCCAACATTACCTTTACATTTTGGTAATATGTGCAAACACATACCATATGCGTCCCAGGGTCACCAGCGAGGACACATTGTTTCGGTCTTAAAGTAAAAAAACTTTGTTAAACCTACTTTAACGTTCGGATATTCCTCTTTGAATTTCTCGTAATGTTGCACATTAGAAGTTGTTTTTGCATGTGTGTTCTTCTTCCATCTTCTAATTTAATAGATCTAAAATCTCTTTTGCCTGCTTTTCTCGCTTGTTGCCTGGATGTCCCGAACTCTTCTGCAATTTTATTTTCACTCCATGACTTAGTCGTGGTTTTCATACAAGCATAAGTACACGGATCATTAAATTTCTTCTATAGCTGTTTCAAAATTTCTGTATTTTCTATTGCTGAATCCGATTGAGTGGGTTCATTTCTGCAACTTTCTTCAGGAATGAATGCTTCTTCGCGGGTGCTTAGCGAAAGCTCGCTCGAGGTTTCACTATATTCAACATCTTCATTAGCTGGAATTTCATATAAAAGTCGTTTCCTGCAGGGTGCGCCCACATAAAAATTTGCTGGATGCATTACTTGGGCGCTAACAATGCAGACAATTTTCTTCAATTATCATCTTATTTAGGTACGAAACTATTCATTTAAATTTTCATGTTTCACGTAGACAGTAGGTAAGTAGTTAACAACAAGTGTCAAAAATAATTCATTTGGTTTTAAGGTCGCTGTGGTCCGTTTTAGTAGTTACACTAGAGTACTGATGAATATTTCAGGTAGAAAGTAGATGAGTAGCAACTAGTGTCAAAAAAATTAATTTAGTTTTTGGTCGCTGCGGTGCTTTTTAGTAGTTAACCTAGAGTACTCATGTATATTTCAGGTAGAAAGTAGGTGGTTAGCAACTAGTCTCATAAAAAATTACGTTGCTTTATAGATCGCTGTGGTGCTTTTTCGTAGTGAAACTAATTTTCCCTCTTTGGAACGAGTTTTTTTTCATAATAGCCTTGTGCACATAAAGCATGCAACTTTTTAGTTTCTGGAATATCGTCTTTGGAGCAGTAGTAAGTCGCTTTTTGTTTTAAAGGTGAGGTTGCCCATGCGTATAACTTCATTGGAGAAACAATTGATCTACTTTTAGGTAACTGTTGGCTTGCACGCGTAGTTAAACGTTTGAGGTTCCCTCCAAGTCCATCGCATGGTCTCTCTCCGTGATGTGTTGCGTAAAAATGTATATCTGCTTTCGAATTGAAGTCATCTTTATAATAAAATATATTCACAAAGTTGAATATATTTTTATAATGTTGTGAAGCACCATCTGTTATGTATACAATTTTATATACAACTAATGCTTTTTCAAAAAGGTGCTTGTGTAGTACTTCTTGGTTGGCGTAAAAAGTGGCTGTGTCATGTTTTAAGTCATAACAATGCTGCCGTGTTTTATTTCAAGGAAATGATTGGCGGCATCTTGGACAACAAAGCTCTAATTTTCTGCAAAGTCACACTGCACAATGACTTCTCCTTCGTCCAAATTTTCTCTTAGATTTTTAAAATAAAGTGCCTGTGTTTTTGCAATAAAAGCATGTCATTTCAGAGTATCCAAGCATCACACAAGCTGTCTACAAATTCATCACTGAAAAGTATTTAAGTACAGATTGTGAAGCGGTCGGGGCCAAACCACTTTTAAAACTGCATGTCTGTTACTTGCTTCTTATCGAAAATGACTTTCAAATGATGACGAAATGCATTTAAGCCAGGGCAAGATTTACAACACTCATATGGTGGTGTTTTTGCAGTCATTGAAAGGCATGTTTATGTTAGATTCAGACACACGGAAGTTCCATGTTTGTTCCAGATTAGCAATCTCTCCACCATCCAACATTAGTTTTACATTTTGGGAGTATGTGCAAACACATACCATATGCCTCCCAGGGTCACCAGCGAGGACACATTGTTTCGGTCTTAAAGTAAAAAACTTTGTTAAACCTTCTTTAAAGTTCGGATATTTCTCTTTGAATTTATCGTAATGTTGCACATTAGAAGTTGTTTTTGCATGTGTGTTCTTTTTCCATCTTCTAATTTAATAGATCTAAAATCTCTTTTGCCTGCTTTTCTCGCTTGTCGCCTGGATGTCCCGAACTCTTCTGCAATTTTATTTTCACTCCATGACTTAGTCGTGGTTTTCATAGAAGCATAAGTAGACGGATCATTACATTTCTTCTATAGCTGTTTCAAAATTTCTGTATTTTCTATTGGTGAATCCGATTGAGTGGGTTCATTTCTGCAACTTTCTTCAGGAATGAATGCTTCTTCGCGGGTGCTTAGCGAAAGCTCGCTCGAGGTTTCACTATATTCAACATCTTCATTAGCTGGAATTTCATATAAAAGTCGTTTCTCTCAGGGTGCGCCCACATAAAAATTTGCTGGATGCATTACTTGGGCGCTAACAATGCAGACAATTTTCTTCAATTATCATCTTATTTAGGTACGAAACTATTCATTTAAATTTTCATGTTTCACGTAGACAGTAGGTAAGTAGTTAACAACAAGTGTCAAAAATAATTCATTTGTTTTTTAGGTCGCTGTGGTCCGTTTTAGTAGTTAAACTAGAGTACTGATGAATATTTCAGGTAGAAAGTAGATGAGTAGCAACTAGTGTCAAAATAATTAATTTAGTTTTTGGTCGCTGCGGTGCTTTTTAGTAGTTAACCTAGAGTACTCATGTATATTTCAGGTAGAAAGTAGGTGGTTAGCAACTAGTCTCATAAAAAATTACGTTGCTTTATAGATCGCTGTGGTGCTTTTTCGTAGTGAAACTAAGTTTCCTTCTTTGGAACGAGTTTTTTTTCATAATAGCCTTGTGCACATAAAGCATGCAACTTTTTAGTTTCTGGGATATCGTCTTTGGAGCAGTAGTAAATCGCTGTTTGTTTTAAAGGTGAGGTTGCCCATGCGTATAACTTCATTGGAGAAACAATTGATCTACTTTTAGGTAACTGTTGGCTTGCACGCGTAGTTAAACGTTTGAGGTTCCCTCCAAGTCCATCGCATGGTCTCTCTCCGTCAGATGTTGCGTGAAAATGTATATCTGCTTTCGAATTGAAGTCATCTTTATAATAAAATATATTCACAAAGTTGAATATATTTTTATAATGTTGTGAAGCACCATCTGTTATGTATACAATTTTATATACAACTATCGCTTTTTCAAAAAGGTGCTTGCGTAGTACTTCTTGGTAAGCGTAAAAAGTGGCTGTGTCATGTTTTAAGTCATAACAATGCTGCCGTGTTTTATTTCAATGAAATGATTGGGCGGCATCTTGGACAACAAAGCTATAATTTTCTGCAAAGTCACACTGCACGATGACTTCTCCTTTGTCCAAATTTTCTCTTAGATTTTTAAAATAAAAGGCATGTGTTTTTGCAATATAAGCATGTCGTTTCAGAGTATCCAAGGCATCACACAAGCTGTCTACAAAATCATCACTGAGAAGTATTTAAGTAGAGATTCTGAAGCGGTCGGTGCCAAACCACTTTTAAAACTGCACGTCTGTTAATTGCTTCTTATCGAAAATGACTTTCAAATGATGACGAAATGCATTTAAGCCAGGGCAATATTTACAACACTAATTTGGTGGTGTTTTGCAGTCATTTGAAGGCATGTTTATGTTGGATTCAGACATACGAAAGTTCCATGTTTGTTCCAGATTACCAATCTCTCCACCATCCAACATTAGCTTTACATTTTGGTAATATGTGCAAACACATACCATATGCGTCCCAGGGTCACCAGCGAGGACACATTGTTTCGGTCTTAAAGTAAAAAAACTTTGTTAAACCTTCTTTAACGTTCGGATATTCCTCTTTGAATTTATCGTAATCTTGCACATTAGAAGTTGTTTTTGCATGTGTGTTCTTCTTCCATCTTCTAATTTAATAGATCTAAAATCTCTTTTGCCTGCTTTTCTCGCTTGTCGCCTGGATGTCCCGAACTCTTCTGCAATTTTATTTTCACTCCATGACTTAGTCGTGGTTTTCATAGAAGCATAAGTAGACGGATCATTAAATTTCTTCTATAGCTGTTTCAAAATTTCTGTATTTTCTATTGCTGAATCCGATTGAGTGGGTTCATGTATGCAACTGTCTTCAGGAATGAATGCTTCTTCGCGGGTGCTTAGCGGAAGCTCGCTCGAGGTTTCACTATATTCAACATCTTCATTAGCTGGAATTTCATATAAAAGTCGTTTCCTGCAGGGTGCGCCCACATAAGAATTTGCTGGATGCCCCACTTGGGCGCTAACAATGCAGACAATTTTCTTCAATTATCATCTTATTTAAGTACGAAACTATTCATTTAAATTTTCATGTTTCACGTAGACAGTAGGTAAGTAGTTAACAACAAGTGTCAAAAAAAATTTATTAGTTTTTTAGGTCGCTGTGGTCCGTTTTAGTAGTTACACTAGAGTACTGATGAATATTTCAGGTAGAAAGTAGATGAGTAGCAACTAGTGTCAAAAAAATTAATTTAGTTTTTGGTCGCTGCGGTGCTTTTTAGTAGTTAACCTAGAGTACTCATGTATATTTCAGGTAGAAAGTAGGTGGTTAGCAACTAGTCTCATAAAAAATTACGTTGCTTTATAGATCGCTGTGGTGCTTTTTCGTAGTGAAACTAATTTTCCCTCTTTGGAACGAGTTTTTTTTCATAATAGCCTTGTGCACATAAAGCATGCAACTTTTTAGTTTCTGGAATATCGTCTTTGGAGCAGTAGTAAATCGCTGTTTGTTTTAAAGGTGAGGTTGCCCATGCGTATAACTTCATTGGAGAAACAATTGATCTACTTTTAGGTAACTGTTGGCTTGCACGCGTAGTTAAACGTTTGAGGTTCCCTCCAAGTCCATCGCATGGTCCCTCTCCGTGAGATGTTGCGTGAAAATGTATATCTGGTTTCGAATTGAAGTCATCTTTACAAAGTTGAATATATTTTTATAATGTTGTGAAGCACCATCTGTTATGTATACAATTTTATATACAACTATTGCTTTTTCAAAAAGGTGCTTGTGTAGTACTTCTTGGTAGGCGTAAAAAGTGGCTGTGTCATGTTTTAAGTCATAACAATGCTGCCGTGTTTTATTTCAATTCCATCTCTATAATAAAAACCGATGTGAGGATTGTTGCTGGTTCGTTGTTCCAATGGAATGATTGGGCGGCATCTTGGACAACAAAGCTATAATTTTCTGCAAAGTCACACTGCACGATGACTTCTCCTTCGTCCAAATTTTCTCTTAGATTTTTAAAATAAAGTGCATGTGTTTTTGCAATATAAGCATGTCGTTTCAGAGTATCCAAGACATCACACAAGCTGTCTACAAAATCATCACTGAGAAGTATTTAAGTAGAGATTGTGAAGCGTTCGGTGGCAAACCACTTTTAAAACTGCACGTCTGTTACTTGCTTCTTATCGAAAATGACTTTCAAATGATGACGAAATGCATTTAAGCCAGGGCAAGATTTACAACACTCATTTGGTGGTGTTTTTGCAGTCATTGAAAGCCATGTTTATGTTGGATTCAGATATACGAAAGTTCCATGTTTGTTCCAGATTAGCAAGCTCTCCACCATCCAACATTACCTTTACATTTTGGTAATATGTGCAAACACATACCATATGCGTCCCAGGGTCACCAGCGAGGACACATTGTTTCGGTCTTAAAGTAAAAAAACTTTGTTAAACCTACTTTAACATTAGGATATTCCTCTTTGAATTTCTCGTAATGTTGTACATTAGAAGTTGTTTTTGCATGTGTGTTCTTCTTCCATCTTCTAATTTAATAGATCTAAAATCTCTTTTGCCTGCTTTTCTCGCTTGTCGCCTGGATGTCCAGAACTCTTCTGCAATTTTATTTTCAATCCATGACTTAGTCGTGGTTTTCATACAAGCATAAGTAGACGGATCATTAAATTTCTTCTATAGCTGTTTCAAAATTTCTGTATTTTCTATTGCTGAATCCGATTGAGAGGGTTCATGTCTGCAACTGTCTTCAGGAATGAATGCTTCTTCGCGGGTGATTAGCGAAAGCTCGCTCGAGGTTTCACTATATTCAACATCTTCATTAGATGGAATTTCATGTAACAGTCGTTTCCTGCAGGGTGCGCCCACATAAGAATTTGCTGGATGCCCCACTTGGGCACTAACAATGCAGACAATTTTCTTCAATTATCATCTTATTTAAGTACGAAACTATTCATATAAATTTTCATGTTTCACGTAGACAGTAGGTAAGTAGTTAACAACAAGTGTCAAAAATAATTCATTTGTTTTTTAGGGCGCTGTGGTCCGTTTTAGTAGTTAAACTAGAGTACTGATGAATATTTCAGGTAGAAAATAGATGAGTAGCATCTAGTGTCAAAAAAATTAATTTAGTTTTTGGTCGCTGCGGTGCTTTTTAGTAGTTAACCTAGAGTACTCATGTATATTTCAGGTAGAAAGTAGGTGGTTAGCAACTAGTTTCATAAAAGATTACGTTGATTTTTAGATCGCTGTGGTGCTTTTTAGTAGTAAAACTAATTTTCCCTCTTTGGAACGAGTTTTTTTAATAATAGCCTTGTGCACAAGTGCGCGGGTATAATTATAATGTTCACAAAAAAATTTGGTTTAAAGTCCATCAAAAGTAGGTAGAAGGCAGTTTCACTACACGTTCATTTTATAAAATGCGTTTTTCACATGAACCGAAGGTTACAAACAAGTGCCTAGCGTCATACTCAGCACGAGGTGTATGTGCACAAACTTACATATCTCCCTAACTGATGGAGATCCCACTCTAAACCTTAGAGGGTATTATAACTATACCTGAGGCTATATTTTGAAATAAACAAAATGAAAAAAAGCGGTCGAAGTTTCCAAATTTTTTTGGAATATTTTACTTCCGCAGGCAATTTTCTATACAAATCGCAAAGTTTAATATTAAAAGAAAAAAATTTCAGTACAGTACAGAAGTAAATTTAAAATCATACTTTATTTCAATAAATAAAATATGTAAAATGCTTACATTTCTACTGTTTTCTTCTTTTTTTCATAAATTCGCGTATCCGCATCTTCACGATTTCAAAAGGAAAACAAATGGCGGTTTCGATTTCTGGCACATGCCAAATCGTTGCGATTTGAAGTTCGAAACCGAAAACGGAACAGTGAAATTCAGCACATGTCAGGACGTTTTCGCTGACAATTTCATGCGAAAACGATTTGCAGCTCATGCCCGTATGTTAAGTAATATAGTTCACTCAGGACAAGCAAGTACAGAACAATTAAAATTTACACATGCGCATCACTAGAATTCATACATACATTGCTCTACCTACACAAAATAATCAACTCGTCATTGCGGAGTGCAGTACAGCATAGTGAATAGATTCCGTTCTTAAAGGCTTTTCAAAAACGCTCAACTTCATCATTAGAAACTTATCGCTAAGTATTTTCTTTGCGTGCCTCTCTTAACACCTCGTTCCACGGACTCGTTAGATATCGCGCTTAGGTCCGCAAGCGTTGAAAGAAACCTTACGATGAAGATTGGGTTGGTATCGCATACTGCAGTGGATAGCACACTAGGATATCAAAATCATCAAGTTGTGATTGCCATAGCAATCATTAACTTGTTGTCGATAGACACGTTATTGGCTCAACACTGGCTGACAGTCACCTAATTACATATGTTATAATTATAAACTGTCTCTCATGCCAATCATTGGCTATTGTAGAACCATTTCAAATAACAGCGTGGGCATGTCATGTCAAGCAGACAGGAAAAAAGGTGATGCTTTGGAATTCGTTCATATTTTGGGTAATTGTACTTGTACTAGGTATGATAGTGTACACACATTTTTTTTTATATGATAGATATTTGTCGAGTTATAGGCGTCTAAAGAGTAGTAAGTATGACGCTAGGCGCTCGTTTGAAACCTTCGGTTCATGTGAAAAATACATATTTTTTAAAACTGGTATGAATTTTAATGAAAGTATAATGAATTACCATAGAAGTAAACTCAGAACGGTTTTACTTTATAACTTTTATAATTTTACATTGGGAATCTATGCTAGAACTTGTTCTATTAACAAGAAGGCCTTCGGTTGTTTGAATAAAAGTATGCAACTTTTTAGTTTCTGGAATATCGTCTTTGGAGCAGTAGTAAATCGCTGTTCGTTTTAAAGGTGAGGTTGCCCATTCGTATAACTTCATTGGTGAAACAATTGATCTACTTGTAGGTAACTGTTGGCTTGCACGCGTAGTTAAACGTTTGAGGTTCCCTCCAAGTCCATCGCATGGTCCCTCTCCGTGAGATGTTGCGTGAAAATTTATATCTGCTGTCGAGTTGATGTCATCTTTATAATAAAATATATTCTCAAAGTTGAATATATTTTTATAATGTTGAGAAGCACCACCTGTTATGTATACAATTTTATATACAACTATTGCTTTTTCAAAAAGGTGCTTGTGTAGTACTTCTTGGTAGGCGTAAAAAGTGGCTGTGTCATGTTTTAAGTCATAACAATGCTGCCGTGTTTTATTTCAATTCCATCTCTATAATAAAAACCGATGTAAGGATTGTTGCTGGTTCGTTGTTCCAATGGAATGAGTGGGCGTCATCTTGGACAACAAAGCTATAATTTTCTGCAAAGTCACACTGCGCGATGACTTCTCCTTCGTCCAAATTTTCTTTTAGATTTTTAAAATAAAGTGCATGTGTTTTTGCAATATAAGCATGTCGTTTCAGAGTATCCAAGGCATCACACAAGCTGTCTACAAAATCATCACTGAGAAGTATTTAAGTAGAGATTCTGAAGCGGTCGGTGCCAAACCACTTTTAAAACTGCACGTCTGTTAATTGCTTCTTATCGAAAATGACTTTCAAATGATGACGAAATGCATTTAAGCCAGGGCAATATTTACAACACTAATTTGGTGGTGTTTTGCAGTCATTTGAAGGCATGTTTATGTTGGATTCAGACACACGAAAATTCCATGTTTGTTCCAAATTAGCAATCTCTCCACCATCCAACATTAGTTTTACATTTTGGTAGTATGTGCAAACACATACCATATGCGTCCCAGGGTCACCAGCGAGTCACCTGAAATATTCATCAGTACTCTAGTGTAACTACTAAAACGGACCACAGCGAATTAAAAAACTAATAAATTTTTTTTGACACTTGTTGTTAACTACTTACCTACTGTCTACGTGAAACATGAAAATTTAAATGAATAGTTTCGTACTTAAATAAGATGATAATTGAAGAAAATTGTCTGCATTGTTAGCGCCCAAGTGGGGCATCCAGCAAATTCTTATGTGGGCGCACCCTGCAGGAAACGACTTTTATATGAAATTCCAGCAAATGAAGATGTTGAATATAGTGAAACCTCGAGCGAGCTTCCGCTAAGCACCCGCGAAGAAGCATTCATTCCTGAAGACAGTTGCATACATGAACCCACTCAATCGGATTCAGCAATAGAAAATACAGAAATTTTGAAACAGCTATAGAAGAAATTTAATGATCCGTCTACTTATGCTTCTATGAAAACCACGACTAAGTCATGGAGTGAAAATAAAATTGCAGAAGAGTTCGGGACATCCAGGCGACAAGCGAGAAAAGCAGGCAAAAGAGATTTTAGATCTATTAAATTAGAAGATGGAAGAAGAACACACATGCAAAAACAACTTCTAATGTGCAAGATTACGATAAATTCAAAGAGGAATATCCGAACGTTAAAGAAGGTTTAACAAAGTTTTTTTACTTTAAGACCGAAACAATGTGTCCTCGCTGGTGACCCTGGGACGCATATGGTATGTGTTTGCACATATTACCAAAATGTAAAGCTAATGTTGGATGGTGGAGAGATTGGTAATCTGGAACAAACATGGAACTTTCGTATGTCTGAATCCAACATAAACATGCCTTCAAATGACTGCAAAACACCACCAAATTAGTGTTGTAAATATTGCCCTGGCTTAAATGCATTTCGTCATCATTTGAAAGTCATTTTCGATAAGAAGCAATTAACAGACGTGCAGTTTTAAAAGTGGTTTGGCACCGACCGCTTCAGAATCTCTACTTAAATACTTCTCAGTGATGATTTTGTAGACAGCTTGTGTGATGCCTTGGATACTCTGAAACGACATGCTTATATTGCAAAAACACATGCCTTTTATTTTAAAAATCTAAGAGAAAATTTGGACAAAGGAGAAGTCATCGTGCAGTGTGACTTTGCAAAAAATTATAGCTTTGTTGTCCAAGATGCCGCCCAATCATTTCATTGAAATAAAACACGGCAGCATTGTTATGACTTAAAACATGACACAGCCACTTTTTACGCCTACCAAGAAGTACTACACAAGCACCTTTTTGAAAAAGCAATAGTTGTATATAAAATTGTATACATAACAGATGGTGCTTCACAACATTATAAAAATATATTCAACTTTGTGAATATATTTTATTATAAAGATGACTTCAATTCGAAAGCAGATATACATTTTCACGCAACATCTGACGGAGAGAGACCATGCGATGGACTTGGAGGGAACCTCAAACGTTTAACTACGCGTGCAAGCCAACAGTTACCTAAAAGTAGATCAATTGTTTCTCCAATGAAGTTATACGCATGGGCAACCTCACCTTTAAAACAAACAGCGATTTACTACTGCTCCAAAGACGATATCCCAGAAACTAAAAAGTTGCATGCTTTATGTGCACAAGGCTATTATGAAAAAAAAACTCGTTCCAAAGAAGGAAAATTAGTTTCACTACGAAAAAGCACCACAGCGATATATAAAGCAACGTAATTTTTTATGAGACTAGTTGCTAACCACCTACTTTCTACCTGAAATATACATGAGTACTCTAGGTTAACTACTAAAAAGCACCGCAGCGACCAAAAACTAAATTAATTATTTTGACACTAGTTGCTACTCATCTACTTTCTACCTGAAATATTCATCAGTACTCTAGTTTAACTACTAAAACGGACCACAGCGACCTAAAAAACAAATGAATTATTTTTGACACTTGTTGTTAACTACTTACCTACTGTCTACGTGAAACATGAAAATTTAAATGAATAGTTTCGTACCTAAATAAGATGATAATTGAAGAAAATTGTCTGCATTGTTAGCGCCCAAGTAATGCATCCAGCAAATTTTTATGTGGGCCCTGCAGGAAACGACTTTTATATGAAATTCCAGCTAATGAAGATGTTGAATATAGTGAAACCTCGAGCGAGCTTTCGCTAAGCACCCGCGAAGAAGCATTCATTCCTGAAGAAAGTTGCAGAAATGAACCCACTCAATCGGATTCAGCAATAGAAAATACAGAAATTTTGAAACAGCTATAGAAGAAATTTAATGATCCGTGTACTTATGCTTGTATGAAAACCACGACTAAGTCATGGAGTGAAAATAAAATTGCAGAAGAGTTCTGGACATCCAGGCAACAAGCGAGAAAAGCAGGCAAAAGAGATTTTAGATCTATTAAATTAGAAGATGGAAGAAGAACACACATGCAAAAACAACTTCTAATGTGGAACATTACGAGAAATTCAAAGAGAAATATCCGAACGTTAAAGAAGGTTTAACAAAGTTTTTTACTTTAAGACCGAAACAATGTGTCCTCGCTGGTGACCCTGGGAGGCATATGGTATGTGTTTGCACATACTCCCAAAATGTAAAACTAATGTTGGATGGTGGAGAGATTGCTAATCTGGAACAAACATGGAACTTCCGTGTGTCTGAATCTAACATAAACATGCCTTTCAATGACTGCAAAAACACCACCAAATGAGTGTTGTAAATCTTGCCCTGGCTTAAATGCATTTCGTCATCATTTGAAAGTCATTTTCGATAAGAAGCAAGTAACAGACATGCAGTTTTAAAAGTGGTTTGGCCCCGACCGCTTCACAATCTGTACTTAAATACTTTTCAGTGATGAATTTGTAGACAGCTTGTGTGATGCTTGGATACTCTGAAATGACAAGCTTTTATTGCAAAAACACAGGCACTTTATTTTAAAAATCTAAGAGAAAATTTGGACAAAGGAGAAGTCATTGTGCAGTGTGACTCTGCAGAAAATTAGAGCTTTGTTGTCCAAGATGCCGCCCAATCATTTCCTTGAAATAAAACACGGCAGCATTGTTATGACTTAAAACATGACACAGCCACTGTCGCTGCGGTGCTTTTTAGTAGTTAACCTAGAGTACTCATGTATATTTCAGGTAGAAAGTAGGTCGATAGCAACTAGTTTCATAAAAAATTACGTTGATTTTTAGATCGCTGTGGTGCTTTTTCGTAGTGAAACTAATTTTCCCTCTTTGGAACGAGTTTTTTTTTTAATGATAGCCTTGTGCACAAGTGCGTGGGTATAATTATAATGTTCATAAAGAAATTTGGTTTAAAGTCCATCGAACGTAGGTAGAAGGCAGTTTCACTACACGTTCATTTTATTAAATGCCTTTGTCACATGAACCGAAGGTTACAAACAAGCGCCTAGCGTCATACTCAGCGCGAGGTGTATGTGCACAAACTTACATATCTCCCTAACTGATGGAGATCCCACTCTAAACCTTAGAGGGTATTATAACTATACCGGAGGCTATATTTTGAAATAAACAAAATGAAAAAAAGCGGTCGAAGTTTCCAAAAATTTTTTTTTTGGAAATTTTTACTTCCGGTGCACAATGGGACAGATTGCGTTTTTTTTTGGCATAAAGTCAAAATTTGTATATATCTATTCCTGTAAAATAAGTTATTTTTCTATTCGTAGATTATCCATATATATATAAAAGTAACAATAAAACAGCCTGTTGGCATCCCTGCATTTTTGGATTTTTGGATTTTGGATTTCAAAGTCAGCTGATTGTAACTGCTTGTTTATGTTTTGATACATGTAATTTAAAGCTTGCAAGTAAATCGGCTGTGAAATTTTAAGTGAACTAAAAACTTTATTTTTAAATCATGGAAATCAAGCAACAAGGTATGTAAATGCATATTGTATATAAAAAGAAAATGTGTGTATATTTGTCTATTGTGTATTCATACTTTATGTTTTGTGATACTGTTTACTTCCATAGAAATTAACAAATATTTGTTTTCCGTGAAGTAGAACTTCTTAGCTTCCGCTGCCTTCTGCTCAAAACCTGTTCCAAATGTATTGTGATTATGTCTTCTTAAATGTGTCATAAAAATTATTTGCTCTTTTTTGCTGTTTTTTCGAAAATTGGATTTTTTAAGGAAAATATGAATTCTCCCATGAAGAATTGCTGCAAATATGGGAGTCAAATGATCGAAAAGATGAGAGTATTTTGAACTACATTTATGAAAAAATTAATAGAGACACGTTAAAAGAAGACAAAAACAAAGAAATAAAAAAGAAAGTTGTAAATTTTTGTAGCTTTATTAGAAAACATTTACCAAATTGCAACAGACTGTTGAGCAGATTCAAAGAAAAACCTTTTGAATGGCTTGCGTCGAAAATGATATTGGTAGTTGAAAGCAAAGATTGTAAGAGGGCTTCTGCCAGCAAGCTAGGACGTCCACATTTAAATTATGATGAAGCAGGTCAACGTTTGAAACGTAAATTGGCCTTTGAATTATCAACAGAGCGGGAGCACAACACCCAACTACTTGTCCATGCTGCTGCAGTTTCAGCAAAAAAATCAAGTAAAGGCGACACGGCGTATGTTTTAAAGGAATGCTCATCATCATCTTCAAGAGCAAGTGAAATTAGGAAAAAACTTCGCTTCATTGAACCACTTCAACTCACTCCTGATGAAGCGTTAACTTTCTTATTGGAAAATTCGTTTAGTAAACAGCAGTACATTAACATTAGATTGTTAAAGAAATTTGAAGATGATGCACCAGAATCGTTGGATGAATCTTTATTTGTAACAACTTTAATACCAATAAAATTAATTGATTCTTCAGACAGAGTAATTTGGTGTAATCGAACTCCACAATCCGTAAGATTTTGCAGGCCAATTAAAATCGAATTCAGCAAAGAAACTAAAAATCAAATATTAGCTGAAAAGCAAATTTGGATTCAAAAATTAAGAGTTTGATGAAGATGGTAAGGTGTTAAATATATGAACTGGTACAAATTCCAATCAGTGTTGCCCAGTATGTGGTGCAAAACCAAAAGACTTTTTAGCAACGAAGGATTTGAAATCCAGCGTTTTCAAGAAAAAACCTGGAGCACTTCAATATGGTGTAAGTCCTTTCCATGCGTGGATTAGATTCCTAGAATTCGTATTACAGATCTCATATAGAATTGACATAAAAAAGTGGCAGGTTAGGGATGCAATAGATAAACTTAATATGAAAATTAGAAAACAGAAAATTCAAAAGCAATTGTGGGTAGAAATGGGGCTACATGTTGACAAACCAAAACAGAATGGCTGTGGAAGCACAAATGATGGAAATACGGCGAGGAGAGCATTTACAAATACTGAGACCTTTGCATCAATTCTGGAGTTTGACATTGAAATTTTGAAGAATTTATATTTTATATTAATTTCAATTTCATGCGAATACCAGATCAATGCTGAAAAATTCGAAATTTTTTGCAGTAAAACTGCTTTACTATATATGGAAAAGTACTCTTGGTTTCCTATGTCAGCAACCGTCCACAAAATATTAGTCCATGGTTCCGAGATAATAAGAGCTTCAGTAGTACCTGTCGGTTGTCTTGGATAAAATGCGGCAGAGGCTCGAAATAAGTTCTATAAGAAGGATAGAAATGCACATGCCAGAAAAGGTAGCAGAGCATATAATTTGTCCGACGTTTTTCATAGAGCTATGGATTCCTCAGATCCTCTTATATCAAGTTTGCACATCAACATAAGAGAAACCAAACAAATTAAAAAAATGCTCCCGCAAGAAGTGGTGGCGCTTTTGGAAGCTCCGGAAATTGCAATTACACCAGAAGCACCAATTGATGAAGATGAAGATAGACTCTCTGATGATGACGAAATGGCAGATTTGGATATGTTTAATGATTATTCAATTGATTTAGATGTAAATGAAGATTTGGAATGAAGTTAAAACAAAATCAATCAATTATTAATGTATTTTTTTGAGTTTAAGGTTTGATTCCATAAGGGAGTTGCCTCTTTTGGGGGTAGGGGGTGTGTCATCGGGTTTATTTTTTATATTTCATATTTATATGCGTTGTTTAGTATCTGCACCGAATTTCAAGGCACTGAGTAAGTTTTTAGAGTTTATGCCAAAAAAAACGCATTCTGTCCCATTGTGCGGTGTAAAAAAATTTCCTTTTTTTAGAAATTAATTTCATTTTTTAAAAACGCGGGCAATTTTCTATACAAATCGCAAAGTTTAATATTAAAAGAAAAAAAATTTCAGTACAGTAAAGAAGTAAATTTAAAATTATACTTTATTTCAACAAATAAAAAATGTAAAATACTTACATTTCTACTGTTTTCTTCATTTTTTCAATAAATTCGCGTACCCGCAGCTTCCCGATTTCGAAAGGAAAACAAATGGCGGTTTCGATTTCTGGCACATGCCAAATCGTTGCGATTTGAAATTCGAAAACGAAAACGGAACAGTGAAATTCAGCACATGTCAGGACGTTTTCGCTGACAATTTCATGCGAAAACGATTTGCAGCACATGCCCGTATGTTAACTAATTTAGTTCACTCAGGACAAGCAAGTAAAGAACAATTAAAATTTACACACGCGCATCACTGGAACTCATACATACATTGCTCTACCAACACAAAATTATCAACTCGTCATTGCGGAGTGCAGTACAGCATAGTGAATAGATTCCGTTCTTAAAGGCGTTTCAAAAACGCTCAACTTCATCATTAGAAACTTATCGCTAAGTATTTTCTTTGCGTGCCTCTCTTAACACCTCGTTCCACGGACTCATTAGATATCGCGCTTAGGTCCACAAGCGTTGAACGAAACATTACGATGAAGATTGGGTTGGTATCGCATACTGCAGTGGATAGCACACTAGGATATCAAAATCATCACGAAGTAATTGCCATAGCAATCATTAACTTGTTGTCGATAGCCACGTTATTGGCTCAACACTGGCTGACAGTCACCTAATTATATTATAATTATAAATTGTATCTCATGCCAATCATTGGCTATTGTAGAACCATTTCAAATAACAGCGTGGGCATGTCATGTCAAGCAGACAGCAAAAAAAGGTGATGCTTTGGAATTCGTTCATATTTTGGGTACTTGTACTAGGTATGATGTGTGTACACTACATTTTTTTTTATATGACAGATATTTGTCGAGTTATAGGCGTCTAAAGAGTAGTAAGTATGACGCTAGGCGCTCGTTTGAAACCTTCAGTTCATGTGAAAAATACATATTTTTTAAAACTGGTATGAATTTTAATGAAAGTATAATGAATTACCATAGAAGTAAACTCAGAACGGTTTTACTTTATAACTTTTATAATTTTACATTGGGAATCTATCCTGGAACTTGTTCTTTTTACAAGAAGGCCTTCGGTTGTTGGAATAAAAGCATGCCACTTTTTAGTTTCTGGAATATCGTCTTTGGAGCAGTAGTAAATCGCTGTTTGTTTTAAAGGTGACGTTGCCCATTCGTATACATTCATTGGTGAAACAATTGATCTACTTGTAGGCAACTGTTGGCTTGCACGCGTAGTTAAACGTTTGAGGTTACCTCCAAGTCCATCGCATGGTCCCTCTCCGTGAGATGTTGCGTGAAAATGTATATCTGGTTTCGAATTGAAGTCATCTTTACAAAGTTGAATATATTTTTATAATGTTGTGAAGCACCATCTGTTATGTATACAATTTTATATACAACTATTGCTTTTTCAAAAAGGTGCTTGTGTAGTACTTCTTGGTAGGCGTAAAAAGTGGCTGTGTCATGTTTTAAGTCATAACAATGCTGCCGTGTTTTATTTCAATTCCATCTCTATAATAAAAACCGATGTGAGGATTGTTGCTGGTTCGTTGTTCCAATGGAATGATTGGGCGGCATCTTAGACAACAAAGCTATAATTTTCTGCAAAGTCACACTGCACGATGACTTCTCCTTCGTCCAAATTTTCTCTTAGATTTTTAAAATAAAGTGCATGTGTTTTTGCAATATAAGCATGTCGTTTCAGAGTATCCAAGACATCACACAAGCTGTCTACAAAATCATCACTGAGAAGTATTTAAGTAGAGATTGTGAAGCGTTCGGTGGCAAACCACTTTTAAAACTGCATGTCTGTTACTTGCTTCTTATCGAAAATGACTTTCAAATGATGACGAAATGCATTTAAGCCAGGGCAAGATTTACAACACTCATTTGGTGGTGTTTTTGCAGTCATTGAAAGGCATGTTTATGTTGGATTCAGACATACGAAAGTTCCATGTTTGTTCCAGATTAGCAAGCTCTCCACCATCCAACATTACCTTTACATTTTGGTAATATGTGCAAACACATACCATATGCGTCCCAGGGTCACCAGCGAGGACACATTGTTTCGGTCTTAAAGTAAAAAAACTTTGTTAAACCTACTTTAACGTTCGGATATTCCTCTTTGAATTTCTCGTAATGTTGTACATTAGAAGTTGTTTTTGCATGTGTGTTCTTCTTCCATCTTCTAATTTAATAGATCTAAAATCTCTTTTGCCTGCTTTTCTCGCTTGTCGCCTGGATGTCCCGAACTCTTCTGCAATTTTATTTTCAATCCATGACTTAGTCGTGGTTTTCATACAAGCATAAGTAGACGGATCATTAAATTTCTTCTATAGCTGTTTCAAAATTTCTGTATTTTCTATTGCTGAATCCGATTGAGAGGGTTCATGTCTGCAACTGTCTTCAGGAATGAATGCTTCTTCGCGGGTGCTTAGCGAAAGCTCGCTCGAGGTTTCACTATATTCAACATCTTCATGAAATGGAATTTCATGTAAAAGTCGTTTCCTGCAGGGTGCGCCCACATAAGAATTTGCTGGATGCCCCACTTGGGCGCTAACAATGCAGACAATTTTCTTCAATTATCATCTTATTTAAGTACGAAACTATTCATATAAATTTTCATGTTTCACGTAGACAGTAGGTAAGTAGTTAACAACAAGTGTCAAAAATAATTCATTTGTTTTTTAGGTCGCTGTGGTCCGTTTTAGTAGTTAAACTAGAGTACTGATGAATATTTCAGGTAGAAAATAGATGAGTAGCATCTAGTGTCAAAAAAATTAATTTAGTTTTTAGGTGCTGCGGTGCTTTTTTGTAGTTAACCTAGAGTACTCATGTATATTTCAGGTAGAAAGTAGGTGGTTAGCAACTAGTTTCATAAAAGATTGCGTTGATTTTTAGATCGCTGTGGTGCTTTTTAGTAGTAAAACTAATTTTCCCTCTTTGGAACGAGTTTTTTTTAATAATAGCCTTGTGCACAAGTGCGCGGGTATAATTATAATGTTCATAAAAAAATTTGGTTTAAAGTCCATCAAAAGTAGGTAGAAGGCAGTTTCACTACACGTTCATTTTATTAAATGCGTTTTTCACATGAACCGAAGGTTACAAACAAGTGCCTAGCGTCATACTCAGCACGAGGTGTATGTGCACAAACTTACATATCTCCCTAACTGATGGAGATCCCACTCTAAACCTTAGAGGGTATTATAACTATACCTGAGGCTATATTTTGAAATAAACAAAATGAAAAAAAGCGGTCGAAGTTTCCAAATTTTTTTGGAAATTTTTACTTCCGCAGGCAATTTTCTATACAAATCGCAAAGTTTAATATTAAAAGAAAAAAATTTCAGTACAGTACAGAAGTAAATTTAAAATCATACTTTATTTCAATAAATTAAATATGTAAAATGCTTACATTTCTACTGTTTTCTTCTTTTTTCCATAAATTCGCGTATCCGCATCTTCACGATTTCAAAAGGAAAACAAATGGCGGTTTCGATTTCTGGCACATGCCAAATCGTTGCGATTTGAAGTTCGAAAACGAAAACGGAACAGTGAAATTCAGCACATGTCAGGACGTTTTCGCTGACAATTTCATGCGAAAACGATTTGCAGCTCATGCCCGTATGTTAAGTAATTTAGTTCACTCAGGACAAGCAAGTACAGAACAATTAAAATTTACACACGCACATCACTAGAACCCATACATACATTGCTCTACCTACACAAAATAATCAACTCGTCATTGCGGAGTGCAGTACAGCATAGTGAATAGATTCCGTTCTTAAAGGCTTTTCAAAAACGCTCAACTTCATCATTAGAAACTTATCGCTAAGTATTTTCTTTGCGTGCCTCTCTTAACACCTCGTTCCACGGACTCGTTAGATATCGCGCTTAGGTCCGCAAGCGTTGAAAGAAACCTTACGATGAAGATTGGGTTGGTATCGCATACTGCAGTGGATAGCACACTAGGATATCAAAATCATCACGAAGTAATTGCCATAGCAATCATTCACTTGTTGTCGATAGCCACGTTATTGGCTCAACACTGGCTGACAGTCACCTAATTACATATGTTATAATTATAAACTGTCTCTCATGCCAATCATTGGCTATTGTAGAACCATTTCAAATAACAGCGTGAGCATGTCATGCCCAGCAGACAGGAAAAAAAGGTGATGCTTTGGAATTCGTTCATATTTTGGGTAATTGTACTTGTACTAGGTATGATAGTGTACACACATTTTATTTTATATGATAGATATTTGTCGAGTTATAGGCGTCTAAAGAGTAGTAAGTATGACGCAAGGCGCTTGTTTGAAACCTTCGGTTCATGTAAAAAAGACATATTTAAAAACTGGTATGAATTTTAATGAAAGTATAATGAAAAACTCAGAACGGTTTTACTTTATAACTTTTATAATTTTACATTGGGAATCTATGCTAGAACTTGTCCTTTTTACAAGAAGGCCTTCGGTTGTTTGAATAAAAGTATGCAACTTTTTAGTTTAAGTGAAGTATCGTCTTTGGAGCAGTAGTAAATAGCTGTTTGTTTTAAAGGTGAGGTTGCCCATTCGTATTACTTCATTGGTGAAACAATTGATCTACTTGTAGGCAACTGTTGGCTTGCACGCGTAGTTAAAGTTAAGTTTTTGCAATCTAAGCATGTCGTTTTAGAGTATCCAAGGCATCACACAAGCTGTCTACAAAATCATCACTGAGAAGTATTTAAGTAGAGATTGTGAAGCGGTCTGTGCCAAACCACTTTTAAAACAGCACGTCTGTTACTTGCTTCTTATCGAAAATGACTTTCAAATGATGACGAAATGCATTTAAGCCAGGCAAGATTTACAACACTCATTTGGTGGTGTTTTTGCAGTCATTAAAAGGTATGTTTATGTTGGATTCAGACACACGAAAGTTCCATGTTTGTTCCAGATTAGCAATCTCTCCACCATCCAACATTAGCTTTACATTTTGGTAGTATGTGCAAACACATACCATATGCGTCCCAGGGTCACCAGCAAGGACACATTGTTTCGGTCTTAAAGTAAAAAACTTTGTTAAACCTACTTTAACGTTCGGATATTTCTCTTTGAATTTCTCGTAATGTTGCACACTAGAAGTTGTTTTTGCATGTGTGCTCTTCTGCCATCTTCTAATAGATCTAAAATCTCTTTTGCCTGCTTTTCTCGCTTGTCGCCTGGATGTCCCGAACTCTTCTGCAAGTTTATTTTCACTCCATGACTTATTCGTGGTTTTCATACAAGCATAAGTAGACGGATCATTAAATTTCTTCTATAGCTATTTCAAAATTTCTGCATTTTCTATTGCTGAATCCGATTAAGTGGGTTCATGTCTGCAACTGTCTTCAGGAATTAATGCTTCTTCGCGGGTGCTTAGCGAAAGCTCGCTCAAGGTTTCACTATACTCAACATCTTCATTAGCTGGAATTTCATGTAAAAGTCGTTTCCTGCAGGATGCGCCCACATAAGAATTTGCTGGATGCCCCACTTGGGCGCTAACAATGCAGACAATTTTCTTAAATTCTTCTTCTTTCTTTCATTGGCTCGATAACCGCCTATGCGATTTTGGCCGAGCTTAGCACAGCACGCCAGTTATTTCTCTCTTTCGCTATCTGGCGCCAGTTGGAAATACCAAGCGTACCCAAGGCCTTTACGCCTGGTCTTTCCAACGCAGAGGAGGCCTCCCTTTTCCTCTGCTACCACCGGCGGGTACCGCGTCGAATATTTTCAGAGCTGGGGCGCTTTCATCCATTCGAACGACATGACCAAGCCAGCGAAGCCGCTGAATCTTAATTCGCTGCACTATATCTATGTCGTTATAAAGCTCGTACAGCTCATCGTTCCATCTTCTCCGGTATTCGCCATCGCAAAGGCGTAAAGGCCCATAAATCTTTCGGAGAATCTTTCTCTCGAACACTCCCAGAGCCTTCTCATCAGATATCTTCATCGTCCATGCTCCTGCGCCATACATCAGGACGGGCATAATGAGAGACTTATAGAGCGTAATTTTTGTCCGTCGAGAGAGGTTTTTACTGCTCAGTTGCCTACTCAGTCCGAAGTAGCACTTGTTGGCAAGAGTGATCCTCCTTTGGATTTCGAGGCTGACATTATTATTTATGTTAATGCTGGTTTCTAAGTAAACGAAGTCTTCTACTTTTTCAAAGTTATAACTGTCAACAGTGATGTTTGATCCAAGTCGTGAATGTGCCGACTGTTTATTTGATGACAGGAGATACTTCGTTTTGCCCTCGTTCACCTCCAGACCAATTCGCTTTGCTTCTCTATCCAGTTTGGAGAAGGCAGAACTAACTGCGCGGTTGTTAAGGCCGATGATGTCAATGTCATCGGCGTACGCCAGCAGCTGCATACTCTTATAAAAGATAGTGCCTGACCGATTTAGTTCTGCGGCTCGACTTATCTTCTCCAGCATAAGGTTAAAAAAGTCACACGACAAAGAGTCACCCTGTCTGAAACCTCGGCTCGGAGAGGTCCTTCCGAATCCTGACGGAGCTGGTGGTTGTGCTCAACGTCATTTTACATAGCCGTATAAGTTTTGCGGGGATACCAAATTCAGACATGGCGGCATAAAGGCAACTTCTTTTTGTGCTGTCGAAAGCGGCTTTGAAGTCGACAAAAAGGTGGTGCGTGTCGATTCTTCTTTCTTGGGTCTTTTCCAAGATCTGGCGAACTGTGAATATCTGGTCGATAGTAGATTTACCAGGTCTAAAGCCACACTGATAAGGTCCAATCAGTTCATTGACGGTGGGCTTTAGTCTCTCACACAATACGCTCGACAGAACCTTATATGCAATGTTAAGAAGGCTGATACCACGATAGTTGCGGCGAATTGCAGTATCACCCTTCTTATGGATTGGGCAAAGTAAACTTAGATTCCAATCAGTAGGCATGCATTCGTCCGACCATACTCTACAGATAAGCTGGTGCATGCGCTTTACCAACTCTTCTCCACCGTATTTGAATAACTCAGCTGGCAGCCCGTCAACTCCACTAAAGCTCCCTCTCTATTAGCCGTGACCCATGGATCCACACGGATTGGTTACCATATCTCGCACATGGGTTGCTCACGTTGCACAGGTTGCACGAACGTGGACGTAAGAGTAGGGATTGAGTACAGCCGCGCAACTGTATCTGCATACCCAGAAGCACCACTGTACTCCATTGCACCCCTACCATCTTATTTAAGTAGGAAACTATTCATTTAAATTTTCATGTTTCACGTAGACAGTAGGTAAGTAGTTAACAACAAGTGTCAAAAATAATTCATTTGTTTTTTAGGTCGCTGTGGTCCGTTTTAGTAGTTAAACTAGAGTACTGATGAATATTTCAGGTAGAAAGTAGGTGGTTAGCAACAAGTTTCATAAAAAATTACGTTGATTTTTAGATCGCTGTGGTCCTTTTTCGTAGTGAAACTAATTTTCCCTCTTTGGAACGAGTTTTTTTTTAATAATAGCCTTGTGCGCAAGTGCGTGGGTATAATTATAATGCTCATAAAGAAATTTGGTTTAAAGTCCATCGAATGTAGGTAGAAGGCAGTTTCACTACACGTTCATTTTATTAAATGCCTTTTTCCCATGAACCGAAGGTTACAAACAAGCGCCTAGCGTCATACTTAGCGCGAGGTGTATGTGCACAAACTCACATATCTCCCTAACCGATGGAGATCCCGCTCTAAACCTTAGAGGGTATTATAACTATACCTGAGGCTATATTTTGAAATAAACAAAATGAAAAAAATCGGTCGAAGTTTCCAAAATTTTTTTTTTAAATTTTTACGTCCGGTGTAAAATGATTTTTTTTGGAAATTGATTTCATTTTTTAAAAACGCATAAATATTTGTATACAAATCGCAAAGTTTAATATTAAAAGAAAAAAATGTTCAGTTCAGTAAAGAAGTAAATTTAAAATCATACTTTATTTCAATAAATAAAAAATGTAAAATACTTACATTTTTACTGTTTTCTTCATTTTTCAATAAATTCGCGTACCCGCAGCTTCCCGATTTCAAAATGGAAAACAAATACTTTAACGTTCGGATATTCCTCTTTGAATTTCTCGTAATGTTGCACATTAGAAGTTGTTTTCCAATGTGTGTTCTTCTTCCATCTTCCAATTTAATAGATCTAAAATCTCGTTTGCCAGGCATAACTCGGCTGATGTCTTCTCGGAGATAAAAACATTTAAACAAATTTTTGGTTTCGGGTAGTAGTTTGCGGCCACCACGTGGGTTTTGAGTTGATAAGATGCCAAACAGATCCACAAGTTTCTTTGCTTTTCTCGCTTGTCGCCTGAATATCCCGAACTCTTCTGCAAGTTTATTTTCACTCCATGACTTAGTCGTGGTTTTCATACAAGCATAAGTAGACGGATCATTAAATTTCTTCTATAACTGATTAAAAATTTCTGTATTTTCTATTGCTGAATCAGATTGATTGGGTTCATGTCTGCAACTGTCTTCAGGAATGAATGCTTTTCGCGGGTGCTTAGCGAAAGCTCGCTCGAGGTTTCACTATATTCAACATCTTCATTAGCTGGAATTTCATGTAAAAGTCGTTTCCTGCAGGTTGCGCCCACATAGGAATTTTCTGGATGCCCCACTTGGGCGCTAACAATGCAGACAATTTTCTTAAATGTTTCACGTAGACAGTAGGTTAGTAGTTAACAACAAGTGTCAAAAATAATTCATTTATTTTTTAGGTGGCTCTGGTCCGTTTTCGTAGTTAAACTAGAGTACTGATGAATATTTCAGGTAGAAAGTAGATGAGTAGCAACTAGTGTCAAAAAAAATAATTTAGTTTTTAGGTCGCTGCGGTGCTTTTTAGTAGTTAACCTAGAGTACTCATGTATATTTCAGGTAGAAAGTAGGTGGTTAGCAACTAGTTTCATAAAAAATTACGTTGATTTTTAGATCGCTGTGGTGCTTTTTAGTAGTAAAACTAATTTTCCCTCTTTGGAACGAGTTTTTTTTAATAATGGCCTTGTGCACAAGTGCGCGGGTATAATTATAATGTTCATAAAAAAATTTGGTTTAAAGTCCATCAAAAGTAGGTAGAAGGCAGTTTCACTACACGTTCATTTTCTTAACCCTGCTGTTAGTTTAAGACCATTTGGTCCAATTTTTTTTTTGTTTTCTTTGTAACTTTGGAACGGTGATATATACTGTCTAAATTTTTCAGCTCAGGTGGTCTTTTTATACAACAATATTATGTGCGAAAATTTAATTCTCTGACTTAAAACTGGACTAAGATAAATTGAAAATTACGAATCTTAGGTTAAGGGACCATTTGGTCCATAGTATATTTTCTTTGATTTTCTTTACATTAATTTTCCAAAAATAAGTATTTATTAGTTTGTTCGATATTTTTTGGCACTACATGATGAGCAAAATGTTTTTCGGTTGGTTTTGCAAATAAACGCACTGCAAATGGAGCATTTTACATCAGACTTAGACTTGCAGCAACTACAAATTCCTCGCTTTCGAGCTCCTGAACTAGAAGCATTTTTAGAGCAGGCCACTGGTGCTGTGGAAGGTGTTCGTATTTCTCTCAATAACTGCGCTGAAAATTGTTGTTGAGGTAATTTAGTGCGTTTCATCATATGTGGCTCAGCCAAAGAAAGTGCAAGTTGGCGCAAAAATGTATAATCAATATCGTAATCTGAGATATCCGATTCACTTTCTGCATAGAGCACTTCTCGTATCTCGTCTTCATTCAAGTGCGCCATTTCATAAGTAAACACGTCCGAACTCTCGAAATCAACACACAAACTGAACAAATTCGCATAAACATTCGTGATTCTCTACCACAAAAAGCAAAAAGGGGAAATCCCGCAATTATTTTTTGCACTACCTATGTTGAGTAAAGAAAAATGCAAAACGGGGGAACCCCTCGCCTAGTTTTTATTTTACCAGAGTTGAGTAAATAATAAAATAATAATATTTAGCAAGTATTGAACCAAACTAAATATAAAGACTAAGATTAAATTGTTATTTTGTATGAAAACTGCAGTATGGACCAAATGGCCCTCTAACCTAAGATTGGTAAGTTTTTTTTAACCTAATAGCAGGGTTAAATGCCTTTTTCACATGAACCGAAGGTTACAAACAAGCGCCTAGCGTCATCCCAGCAAAAAAACATGATTACCGCAGAAATAGAAGTGGAATCGAAATAAACCGTAGCAATCGCTTACCCTTTCGCTTCTGGAATTCATTACTTTAACATAATCATGTCATTGGCCGTAAGCCCTTGCAACCTACATTACCTACAAATAATCAGAGAACAAATTGCTTAAACGATTGGAGAGAAACGACTGCAGAACGCCTTACAGATAAGCGAATGAAGAATGCCTTGATACACTAACACCGTAGAAGCGAAGTAAGAATACCTTGCTCTAAAGATTGAAAATAAACGAATTACTAATGCCTTACAGAGAAGCGAACGTAGAATGCATGAACATGTTTGGTTTAAAGAATCGGAAAATAGGGTGTTTTAAGATGTTAAATTTTTTTTCTTCAATTCGGATTTCACAACTTTATTAACATTTATAATAAAAATTAAAATTTTCACGAATTTAGTCTTCAGTTCTTGCTTATACATACATATTAAAATAGTTAATTATTTATACAAAAATAATAATTATATAGAATATAATTCAATCCAATTATTTCTGCATATACATATCTATATATACATATGTATATACATATAAATTTTTATTAATATTTTATTTATTTTTTATTAAGTTTTTATTCAATATTATTTATTTCTTCTTCGCTATATTCGAGTATAGCTTCAGGGCGCTTTCGCTTCAGACAAGAGGCCTTGTGGTACCGATTTTTCACTGATTTCATTGCATAACGCAACTGGTGTATGCACTCTTTTTCTGAAACTCCAAGTTTCTGAGTAGCTTCTGAAAAGAAAGTATTAAAATTACATGCTATATTCGTGCAGAAAGTGTATGCATGTACACTTGTAATAATAAAAATATGTACATAGTTCAATTTATTTTTCTTTATTGGTTTTTACTAATTTTCTATAAAATTCTATATTTTTTTTCTATATATGGGGATTCTTAGGCAGTACAGTGTTGGCATTAATTCCCGATTTTAAACTTTCTGTCGCAGCAATATTTTCTACCAAAATACATTTTAGCTCTTCTACATATATGTACATATTTCCTTTCAGTTCCAATATAGTCCCTGACATTTTTAAATTAATACGTATGCATGTATTAGTTATTTAAAATTTTCTTAATTTTTCTATTTTAAATTTCTATTTTTGCTAGTGCTTTTTAAATAGTTAAATAAATAAAAAATAGGTAAATATATGAAAACTGATTATCTACAGCGAAGTTAGAAAATATTTAATTAGTTTGAATAAGTCTGAGAGATATGTACATACATACCTTTTAAGTCACGAATTTCAAACGAATTTCACGGCCATTTCCTGATTTTCATATACATACGTACTAGTTTTAATATTATTTTCACTACTTTATTTATTTTCGTTTTATTATTTACATTTATTTTTTAGCTTATTGCTTCTGAATAGCACTTCACTCACTGAATTCAACTTTACACTAAATCAAACAATGCAAAACATAATTATTCAATGGAAATTTCCACAGAAAGTAACGGGATTTAGTTATTCCATTTTGCATTACCCGTAATCTGTCACAGAAGGGGAAAAAATGGAGGTAATGTAAACCAACGCGTTTATCGGATTCTTATTCTACTATGCATTACCGGTAATGCGGAAAAGAAGGGAAAGCAAAAATAAGGCATTCTAAGGCAATGCCTTCTGGAACACATTACTTTTAAAAGCGATTACCGGTTTTTTGCTGGGATACTCAGCGCGAGGTGTATGTGCACAAACTCACATACATACATATCTCCCTAACTGATGGAGATCCCACTCTAAACCTTAGAGGGTGTTATAACTATACCTGAGGCTATATTTTGAAATAAACAAAATTAAACAAAAAACAGTCGAAGTTTCTAAAAATTTTTTTTTTGGAAATTTTTACTTCCGGTGTAAAAAAATGATTTTTTTTGGAAATTGATTTCCTTTTTTAAAAACGCAGAAAATTTTCTATACATATCGCAAATTTTAATATTAAAAGAAAAAAAATGTCAGTACAGTAAAGAAGTAAATTCATTTCAATAAATAAAAAATGTAAAATACTTACATTTCTACTGTTTTCTTAATTTTTTCAATAAATTCGCGTATCCGCAGCTTCACGATTTCAAAATGGCAAACAAAAGGCGGTTTCGATTTCTGGCAAATGCCAAATCGTTGTGATTTGATGATCGAAAACGAAACCGGAACAGTGAAATTCAGCACATGTCAGCACGTTTTCGCTGACAATTTCATGCGAAAACGATTTGCAGCACATGCCCGTATGTTAAGTTATTTAGTTCACTCAGGACAAGCAAGTAGAGAACAATTAAAATTTATACAACTCGTCATTGCGGAGTGCAGTACAGCATAGTGAATAGATTCCGTTCTTATCGCGCTTAGGTCCACAAGCGTTGAAAGAAACGTTACGTTGAAGATTGGGTTGGTGCCGCATACTGCAGTGGATAGCACACTAGGATATAAAAATCATCAAGTAGTGATTGCCATAGCAATCATTAACTTGTTGTCGATAGCCACGTTATTGGCTCAACACTGGCTGACAGTCACCTAATTATATCTGAACATCACTACAGCTAAAGCATCTATACGTAAATAGGAACGCTAAGGGCATTACAGTTGAAAATTTCAGGATTAAATGAGCGGTACATACATACATCTCTCATCGAAGGGCATTCAAAGTGAAACTCGCGGTATAGAATTTCAACACTTATTGTAAATTCATGTCGTGTATGTATGTACTAATACCAATTTATACACATGTAATTATATTAATTTATATACTAATGCACATTTAATACCGTTTAACAAACCATTAGTAACTGTTCTAACTTGTTCTATATCATGCGTAAGTACATGTTCAATTACTTAATAAATTGCCTCTCATGCCAATCATTGGCTATTGTAGGACAATTTCAAATAACAGCGTGGGCATGTCATGTCAGCAGATAGGAAAAAAAGGTGATGCTTTGGAACTCGTTCATATTTTGGGTAATTGTACTTGTACTAGGTATGATAGTGTACACACATTTTTTTTTAAATGATAGATATTTGTCGAGTTATAGGCGTCTAAAGAGTAGTAAGTATGACGCTAGGCGCTCGTTTGAAACCTTCGGTCGCTGTGGTCCGTTTTAGTAGTTAAACTAGAGCACTGATGAATATTTCAGGTAGAAAGTAGATGAGTAACAACTAGTGTCAAAAAAATTAAATTATTTTTTAGGTCGCTGAGGTCCTTTTTAGTAGTTGACCTAGAGTACTCATGTATATTTCAGGTAGAAAGTAGGTGGTTAGCAACAGGTTTCATAAAAAATTACGTTGATTTTTAGATCGCTGTGGTCCTTTTTCGTAGTGAAACTAATTTTCCCTCTTTGGAACGAGTTTTTTTTGTGCACAAGTGCGTGGATATAATTATAATTTTCACAAAGAAATTTGGTTTAAAGTCCATCGAACGTAGGTAGAAGGCAGATTCACTACACGTTCATTTTATTAAATGCCTCTTTCACATGAACCGAAGGTTACAAACAAGCGCCTAGCGTCATACTCAGCGCGAGGTGTATGTGCACAAACTCACATACATATCTCCCTAACTGATGGAGATCCCGCTCTAAACCTTAGAGGGTATTATAACTATACCTGAGGCTATATTTCGAAATAAACAAAATGAAAAAAAGCGGTCGAAGTTTCCAAAATTTTTTTTGGAAATTTTTACTTCCGGTGTAACAAAAAAAAATATTTTTTTGGAAATTGATTTCATTTTTGAAAAACGCAGGAAAATTTCTATACAAATCGCAAAGTTTAATATTAAAAGAAAAAAATGTTCAGTACACTAAAGAAGTAAATTTAGAAGCATAATTTATTTCAATAAATAAAAAATGTAAAATACTTACATTTCTACTGTTTTCTTAATTTTTTCAATAAATTCGCGTATCCGCAGCTTCACGATTTCAAAATGGAAAACAAAAGGAGGTTTCGATTTCTGGCAAATGCCAAAGCGTTGTGATTTGATGATCGAAAACGAAACCGGAACAGTGAAATTCAGCACATGTCAGCACGTTTTCGCTGACAATTTCATGCGAAAACGATTTGCAGCACATGCCCGTATGTTAAGTTATTTAGTTCACTCAGGACAAGCAAGTAGAGAACAATTAAAATTTATACACGCGCATCACTGGACCTCATACATACATTGCTCTACCAACACAAAATAATCAACTCGTCATTGCGGAGTGCAGTACAGCATAGTGAATAGATTCCGTTCTTAAAGGCGTTTCAAAAACGCTCAACTTCATCATTAGAAACTTATCGCTAAGTATTTTCTTTGCGTGCCTCTCTTAACACCTCGTTCCACGGACTCATTAGATATCGCGCTTAGGTCCACAAGCGTTGAAAGAAACGTTACGTTACTGCAGTGGATAGCACACTAGGATATAAAAATCATCAAGAAGTGATTGCCATAGCAATCATTAACTTGTTGTCGATAGCCACGTTATTGGCTCAACACTGGCTGATAGTCACCTAATTATATCTGAACATCACTACAGCTGAAGCATCTATACGTAAAAAGGAACGCTAAGGGCATTAAAATTAAAAATTTCAGGATTAAATGAGCGGTACATACATCTCTCATCGAAGGGCATTCAAAGTGAAACTCGCGGTATATAATTTCAACACTTATTGTAAGTTCATGTCGTGTATGTACTAATACCTATTTATACACATGTAATTATATTAATTTATATACTAATGCACATGTAATACCATTTAACAAACCATTAGTAACTGTTCTAACTTGTTCTATATCATGCGTAAGTACATGTTCAATTACTTAATAAATTGTCTCTCATGCCAATGATTGGCTATTGTGTAACCATTTCAAATAACAGCGTGGGCATGTCATGTCAAGCAGACAGCAAAAAAAGGTGATGCTTTGGAATTCGTTCATATTTTGGGTAATTGTCTTGTACTAGGTATGATGTGTGTACACTACATTTTTTTTTATATGACAGATATTTGTCGAGTTATAGGCGTCTAAAGAGTAGTAAGAATGACGCTAGGCGCTCGTTTGAAACCTTCAGTTCATGTGAAAAAGAAATATTTCTTAAAACTGGTATGAATTTTAATGAAAGTATAATGAATTACCATAGAAGTAAACTTTTATAATTTTACATTGGGAATCTAAGCTAGAACTTGTTCTTTTAACAAGAAGGCCTTCGGTTGTTTGAATAAAAGTATGCAACTTTTTAGTTTCTGGAATATCGTCTTTGGAGCAGTAGTAAATCGCTGTTCGTTTTAAAGGTGAGGTTGCCCATTCGTATAACTTCATTGGTGAAACAATTGATCTACTTGTAGGTAACTGTTGGCTTGCACGCGTAGTTAAACGTTTGAGGTTCCCTCCAAGTCCATCGCATGGTCCCTCTCCGTGAGATGTTGCGTGAAAATTTATATCTGCTTTCGAGTTGATGTCATCTTTATAATAAAATATATTCTCAAAGTTGAATATATTTTTATAATGTTGAGAAGCACCACCTGTTATGTATACAATTTTATATACAACTATTGCTTTTTCAAAAAGGTGCTTGTGTAGTACTTCTTGGTAGGCGTAAAAAGTGGCTGTGTCATGTTTTAAGTCATAACAATGCTGCCGTGTTTTATTTCAATTCCATCTCTATAATAAAAACCGATGTAAGGATTGTTGCTGGTTCGTTGTTCCAATGGAATGAGTGGGCGTCATCTTGGACAACGAAGCTATAATTTTCTGCAAAGTCACACTGCACGATGACTTCTCCTTCGTCCAAGTTTTCTTTTAGATTTTTAAAATAAAGTGCCTGTGTTTTTTCAATAAAAGCATGTCGTTTCAGAGTATTCAAGGCATCACACAAGCTGTCTATATAATCATCACTGAGAAGTATTTAAGTAGAAATTGTGAAGCGGTCGGTGCCAAACCACTTTTAAAACTGCACGTCTGTTACTTGCTTCTTATCGAAAATGACTTTCAAATGATGACGAAATGCATTTAAGCCAGGGCAAGATTTACAACACTCATTTCATTTGGTGGTGTTTTTGCAGTCATTGAAAGGCATGTTTATGTTGGATTCAGACACACGAAAGTTCCATGTTTGTTCCAGATTAGCAATCTCTCCACCATGCAACATTAGTTTTACATTTTGGTAGTATGTGCAAACACATACCATATGCGTCCCAGGGTCACCAGCGAGGACACATTGTTTCGGTCTTAAAGTAAAAAACTTGGTTAAACCTTCTTTAACGTTCGGATATTTCTCTTTGAATTTCTCGTAATGTTGCACATTAGAAGTTGTTTTTGCATATGTGTTCTTCTTCCATCTTCTAATTTAATAGACCTAAAATCTCTTTTGAAATCTGCCATGAAAAAGCTTCTCATTAAATACATCTGCCGTTCGGAGTCGGCACAAAATTGTAGGTCCCTCCATTTGTGGTACAATATAAAGACGCACACTATAAATGGTAGGAGAAGCTCGGCCAAACACTGAGCTATATAGTGTACGCGCCAAAATTATATTATATTATATATAAAATCTCTTTTGCCTGCTTTTCTCGCTTGTCGCCTGGATGTCCCGAACTCTTCTGCAAGTTTATTTTCACTCCATGACTTAGTCGTGGTTTTCATACAAGCATAAGTAGACGGATCATTAAATTTCTTCTATAGCTGTTTCAAAATTTCTGTATTTTCTATTGCTGAATCCGATTGAGTGGGTTCATGTCTGCAACTGTCTTCAGGAATGAATGCTTCTTCGCGGGTGCTTAGCTAAAATTCGCTCGAGGTTTCACTATACTCAACATCTTCATTAGCTGGAATTGCATGCAAAAGTCGTTTCCTGCAGAATGCGCCCACATAAGAATTTGCTGGATGCCCCACTTGGGCGCTAACAATGCAGACAATTTTCTTAAATTATCGTCTTATTTAAGTACGAAACAATCCATTTAAATTTTCATGTTTCACGTAGACAGTAGGTAAGTAGTTAACAACAAGTGTCAAAAATAATTCATTTGTTTTTTAGGTCGCTGTGGTCCGTTTTAGTAGTTAAACTAGAGCACTGATGAATATTTCAGGTAGAAAGTAGATGAGTAGCAACTAGTGTCAAAAAAATTAAATTAGTTTTTAGGTCGCTGAGGTCCTTTTTAGTAGTTAACCTAGAGTACTCATGTATATTTCAGGTAGAAAGTAGGTGGTTAGCAACAGGTTTCATAAAAAATTACGTTGATTTTTAGATCGCTGTGGTCCTTTTTCCTAGTGAAACTAATTTTCCCTCTTTGGAACGAGCTTTTTTGTGCACAAGTGCGTGGGTATAATTATAATGTTCACAAAGAAATTTGGTTTTAAGTCCATCGAACGTAGGTAGAAGGCAGTTTCACTACACGTTCATTTTATTAAATGCCTTTTTCACATGAACCGAAGGTTACAAACAAGCGCCTAGCGTCATACTCAGCGCGAGGTGTATGTGCACAAACTCACATACATATCTCCCTAACTGATGGAGATCCCGCTCTAAACCTGAGGCTATATTTTGATATAAACAAAATGAAAAAAAGCGGTCGAAGTTTCCAAAATTTTTTTTGGAAATTTTTACTTCCGGTGTTAAAAAAAATGTTTTTTTTTTGGAATATGATTTCATTTTTTAAAAACGCAGGACATTTTCTATACAAATCGCGAAGTTTAATATTAAAAGAAAAAAATGTTCAGTACACTAAAGAAGTAAATTTAAAGGCATAATTTATTTCAATAAATAAAAAATGTAAAATGCTTACATTTCTACTGTTTTCTTCTTTTTTCCATAAATTCGCGTATCCGCATCTTCACGATTTCAAAATGGAAAACAAATGGCGGTTTCGATTTCTGGCAAATGCCAAATCGTTGTGATTTGATGTTCGAAAACGAAACCGGAATAGTGAAATTCAGCACATGTCAGCACGTTTTCGCTGACAATTTCATGCGAAAACGATTTGCAGCACATGCCCGTATGTTAAGTTATTTAGTTCACTCAGGACAAGCAAGTAGAGAACAATTAAAATTTATACACGCGCATCACTGGACCTCATACATACATTGCTCTACCAACACAAAATAATGAACTCGTCATTGCGGAGTGCAGTACAGCATAGTGAATAGATTCCGTTCTTTAAGGCGTTTCAAAAACGCTCAACTTCATCATTAGAAACTTATCGCTAAGTATTTTCTTTGCGTGCCTCTCTTAACACCTCGTTCCACGGACTCATTAGATATCGCGCTTAGGTCCACAAGCGTTGAAAGAAACGTTACGTTGAAGATTGGGTTGGTACCGCATACTGCAGTGGATAGCACACTAGGATATAAAAATCATCAAGTTGTGATTGCCATAGCAATCATTAACTTGTTGTCGATAGCCACGTTATTGGCTCAACACTAGCTGACAGTCACCTAATTATATCTGAACATCACTACAGCTAAAGCATCTATACGTAAAAAGGAACGCTAAGGGCATTAAAGTTGAAAATTTCAGGATTAAATGAGCGGTACATACATACATATCTCATCGAAGGGCATTCAAAGTGAAACTCGCGGTATATAATTTCAACACTTATTGTAAATTCATGTCGTGTATGTATGTACTAATACCAATTTATACACATGTAATTATATTAATTTATATACTAATGCACATGTAATACCATTTAACAAACCATTAGTAACTTTTCTAACTTGTTCTATATCATGCGTAAGTACATGTTCAATTACTTAATAAATTGTCTCTCATGCCAATGATTGGCTATTGTGTAACCATTTCAAATAACAGCGTGGGCATGTCATGTCAAGCGACAGCAAAAAAAGGTGATGCTTTGGAATTCGTTCATATTTTGGGTACTAGGTATGATGTGTGTACACTACATTTTTTTTTATATGACAGATATTTGTCGAGTTATAGGCGTCTAAAGAGTAGTAAGTGTGACGCTAGGCGCTCGTTTGAAACCTTCAGTTCATGTGAAAAAGACATATTTCTTAAAACTGGTATGAATTTTAATGAAAGTATAATGAATTACCATAGAAGTAAACTCAGAACGGTTTTACTTTATAACTTTTATAATTTTACATTGGGAATCTATGCTAGAACTTGTTCTTTTAACAAGAAGGCCTTCGGTTGTTTGAATAAAAGTATGCAACTTTTTAGTTTCTGGAATATCGTCTTTGGAGCAGTAGTAAATCGCTGTTCGTTTTAAAGGTGAGGTTGCCCATTCGTATAACTTCATTGGTGAAACAATTGATCTACTTGTAGGTAACTGTTGGCTTACACGCGTAGTTAAACGTTTGAGGTTCCCTCCAAGTCCATCGCATGGTCCCTCTCCGTGAGAAGTTGCGTGAAAATTTATATCTGCTTTCGAGTTGATGTCATCTTTATAATAAAATATATTCTCAAAGTTGAATATATTTTTATAATGTTGAGAAGCACCACCTGTTATGTATACAATTTTATATACAACTATTGCTTTTTCAAAAAGGTGCTTGTGTAGTACTTCTTGGTAGGCGTAAAAAGTGGCTGTGTCATGTTTTAAGTCATAACAATGCTGCCGTGTTTTATTTCAATTCCATCTCTATAATAAAAACCGATGTAAGGATTGTTGCTGGTTCGTTGTTCCAATGGAATGAGTGGGCGTCATCTTGGACAACAAAGCTATAATTTTCTGCAAAGTCACACTGCACGATGACTTCTCCTTCGTCCAAATTTTCTTTTAGATTTTTAAAATAAAGTGCCTGTGTTTTTTCAATAAAAGCATGTCGTTTCAGAGTATTCAAGGCATCACACAAGCTGTCTACATAATCATCACTGAGAAGTATTTAAGTAGAAATTGTGAAGCGGTCGGTGCCAAACCACTTTTAAAACTGCAAGTCTGTTACTTGCTTCTTATCGAAAATGACTTTCTAATGATGACGAAATGCATTTAAGCCAGGGCAAGATTTACAACACTCATTTCATTTGGTGGTGTTTTTGCAGTCATTGAAAGGCATGTTTATGTTGGATTCAGACACACGAAAGTTCCATGTTTGTTCCAGATTAGCAATCTCTCCACCATGCAACATTAGTTTTACATTTTGGTAGTATGTGCAAACACATACCATATGCGTCCCAGGGTCACCAGCGAGGACACATTGTTTTGGTCTTAAAGTAAAAAACTTGGTTAAACCTTCTTTAACGTTCGGATATTTCTCTTTGAATTTCTCGTAATGTTGCACATTAGAAGTTGTTTTTGCATGTGTGTTCTTCTTCCACCTTCTAATTTAATAGAATGAGCGGTACATACATACATCTCTCATCGAAGGGCATTCAAAGTGAAACTCGCGGTATATAATTTCAACACTTATTGTAAATTCATGTCGTGTATGTATGTACTAATACCAATTTATACACATGTAATTTTATTAATTTATATACTAATGCACGTGTAATACCGTTTAACAAACCATTAGTAACTGTTCTAACTTGTTCTATATCATGCGTAAGTACATGTTCAATTACTTAATAAATTGCCTCTCATGCCAATCATTGGCTATTGTAGAACAATTTCAAATAACAGCGTGGGCATGTCATGTCAGCAGATAGGAAAAAAAGGTGATGCTTTGGAACTTGTTCATATTTTGGGTAATTGTACTTGTACTAGGTATGATAGTGTACACACATTTTTTTTTAAATGATAGATATTTGTCGAGTTATAGGCGTCTAAAGAGTAGTAAGTATGACGCTAGGCGCTCGTTTGAAACCTTCGGTCGCTGTGGTCCGTTTTAGTAGTTAAACTAGAGCACTGATGAATATTTCAGGTAGAAAGTAGATGAGTAGCAACTAGTGTCAAAAAAATTAAATTAGTTTTTAGGTCGCTGAGGTCCTTTTTAGTAGTTAACCTAGAGTACTCATGTATATTTCAGGTAGAAAGTAGGTGGTTAGCAACAGGTTTCATAAAAAATTACGTAGATTTTTAGATCGCTGTGGTCCTTTTTCGTAGTGAAACTAATTTTCCCTCTTTGGAACGAGTTTTTTTTGTGCACAAGTGCGTGGATATAATTATAATGTTCACAAAGAAATTTGGTTTAAATTCCATCGAACGTAGGTAGAAGGCAGATTCACTACACGTTCATTTTATTAAATGCCTCTTTCACATGAACCGAAGGTTACAAACAAGCGCCTAGCGTCATACTCAGCGCGAGGTGTATGTGCACAAACTCACATACATATCTCCCTAACTGATGGAGATCCCGCTCTAAACCTTAGAGGGTATTATAACTATACCTGAGGCTATATTTTGAAATAAACAAAATGAAAAAAAGCGGTCGAAGTTTCCAAAATTTTTTTTTGGAAATTTTTACTTCCGGTGTAACAAAAAAAAAGATTTTTTTTGGAAATTGATTTCATTTTTTAAAAACGCAGGAAATTTTCTATACAAATCGCAAAGTTTAATATTAAAAGAAAAAAATGTTCAGTACACTAAAGAAGTAAATTTAAAAGCATAATTTATTTCAATAAATAAAAAATGTAAAATACTTACATTTCTACTGTTTTCTTAATTATTTCAATAAATTCGCGTATCCGCAGCTTCACGATTTCAAAATGGAAAACAAAAGGCGGTTTCGATTTCTGGCAAATGCCAAATCGTTGTGATTTGATGATCGAAAACGAAACCGGAACAGTGAAATTCAGCACATGTCAGCACGTTTTCGCTGACAATTTCATGCGAAAACGATTTGCAGCACATGCCCGTATGTTAAGTTATTTAGTTCACTCAGGACAAGCAAGTAGAGAACAATTAAAATTTATACACGCGCATCACTGGACCTCATACATACATTGCTCTACCAACACAAAATAATCAACTCGTCATTGCGGAGTGCAGTACAGCATAGTGAATAGATTCCGTTCTTTAAGGCGTTTCAAAAACGCTCAACTTCATCATTAGAAACTTATCGCTAAGTATTTTCTTTGCGTGCCTCTCTTAACACCTCGTTCCACGGACTCATTAGATATCGCGCTTAGGTCCACAAGCGTTGAAAGAAACGTTACGTTACTGCAGTGGATAGCACACTAGGATATAAAAATCATCAAGAAGTGATTGCCATAGCAATCATTAACTTGTTGTCGATAGCCACGTTATTGGCTCAACACTGGCTGATAGTCACCTAATTATATCTGAACATCACTACAGCTAAAGCATCTATACGTAAAAAGGAACGCTAAGGGCATTAAAGTTGAAAATTTCAGGATTAAATGAGCGGTACATACATCTCTCATCGAAGGGCATTCAAAGTGAAACTCGCGGTATATAATTTCAACACTTATTGTAAGTTCATGTCGTGTATGTACTAATACCAATTTATACACATGTAATTATATTAATTTATATACTAATGCACATGTAATACCATTTAACAAACCATTAGTAACTGTTCTAACTTGTTCTATATCATGCGTAAGTACATGTTCAATTACTTAATAAATTGTCTCTCATGCCAATGATTGGCTATTGTGTAACCATTTCAAATAACAGCTTGGGCATGTCATGTCAAGCAGACAGCAAAAAAAGGTGATGCTTTGGAATTCGTTCATATTTTGGGTACTTGTACTAGGTATGATGTGTGTACACTACATTTTTTTTTATATGACAGATATTTGTCGAGTTATAGGCGTCTAAAGAGTAGTAAGTATGACGCTAGGCGCTCGTTTGAAACCTTCAGTTCATGTGAAAAAGACATATTTCTTTAAACTGGTATGAATTTTAATGAAAGTATAATGAATTACCATAGAAGTAAACTCAGAACGGTTTTACTTTATAACTTTTATAATTTTACATTGGGAATCTATGCTAGAACTTGTTCTTTTTACAAGAAGGCCTTCGGTTGTTTCAATAAAAGTATGCAACTTTTTTGTTTCTGGAATATCGTCTTTGGAGCAGTAGTAAATCGCTGTTTGTTTTAAAGGTGAGGTTGCCCATTCGTATTACTTCATTGGTGAAACAATTGATCTACTTGTAGGTAATTGTTGGCTTGCACGCGTAGTTAAACGTTTGAGGTTCCCTCCAAGTCCATCGCATGGTCCCTCTCCGTGAGATGTTGCGTGAAAATGTATATCTGCTCTCGAGTTGAAGTCATCTTTATAATAAAATATATTCACAAAGTTGAATATATTTTTATAATGTTGTGAAGCACCATCTGTTATGTATACAATTTTATATATAACTATTGCTTTTTCAAAAGGTGCTTGTGTAGTACTTCTTGGTATGCGTAAAAAGTGGCTGTGTCATGTTTTAAGTCATAACTATGCTGCCGTGTTTAATTTCAATTCCATCTCTATAATAAAAACCGATGTAAGGATTGTTGCTGGTTCGTTGTTCCAATGGAATGATTGGGCGGCATCTTGGACAACAAAGCTATAATTTTCTGCAAAGTCACACTGCACGATGACTTCTCCTTCGTCCCAATGTTCTCTTAGATTTTTAAAATAAAGTGCCTGTGTTTTTTCAATAAAAGCATGTCGTTTCAGAGTATCCAAGGCATTACACAAGCTGTCTACATAATCATCACTGAGAAGTATTTAAGTAGAGATTGTGAAGCGGTCGGTGCCAAACCACTTTTAAAACTGCAAGTCTGTTACTTGCTTTTTATCGAAAATGACTTTCAAATGATGACGAAATGCATTTAAGCCAGGGCAAGATTTACAACACTCATTTGGTGGTGTTTTTGCAGTCATTGAAAGGCATGTTTATGTTGGATTCAGACACACGAAAATTCCATGTTTGTTCCAAATTAGCAATCTCTCCACCATCCAACATTAGTTTTACATTTTGGTAGTATGTGCAAACACATACCATGTGCGTCCCAGGGCCACCAGCGAGGACACATTGTTTCGGTCTTAAAGTAAAAAACTTTGTTAAACCTACTTTAACGTTCGGATATTTCTCTTTGAATTTCTCGTAATGTTGCACATTAAAAGTTGTTTTTGCATGTGTGTTCTTCTTCCATCTTCTAATAGATCTAAAACCTCTTTTGCCTGCTTTTCTCGCTTGTCGCCTGGATGTCCCGAACTCTTCTGCAAGTTTATTTTCACTCCATGACTTACATAGTCGTGGTTTTCATACAAGCATAAGTAGACGGATCATTAAATTTCTTCTATAGCTGTTTCAAAATTTCTGTATTTTCTATTGCTGAATCCGATTGAGTGGGTTCATGTCTGCAACTGTCTTCAGGAATGAATGCTTCTTCGCGGGTGCTTAGCGAAAACTCGCTCGAGGTTTCACTATACTCAACATCTTCATTAGCTGGAATTTCATGTAAAAGTCGTTTCCTGCAGGATGCGCCCACATAAGAATTTGCTGGATGCCCCACTTGGGCGCTAACAATGCAGACAATTTTCTTAAATTATCATCTTATTTAAGTACGAAACTATTCATTTAAATTTTCATGTTTCACGTAGACAGTAGGTAAGTAGTTAACAACAAGTGTCAAAAATAATTTATTTGTTTTTAGGTCGCTGTGGTCCGTTTCAGTAGTTAAACTAGAGCACTGATGAATATTTCATTAAATTTTTTTTTTTTTTTTTTTTTTTGTTGTGGCCGCTGTGGTCGAGTTGGTAGCGGTGCGTGCTATAACTCGATATGCCGGTGAGTTCGAGGTTCGAATCTCAGTCAGGGCAAGCAAAATCTTAATAATAGAAAAGGTTTTTTCTAATAGCGGTCATCCCTCAGCAGACAATGGCAAACCTCCGAGGGTATTTCTGCCATGAAAAAGCTTCTCATTAAATACATCTGCCGTTCGGAGTCGGCACAAAACTGTAGGTCCCTCCATTTGTGGTATAATCTAAAGACGCACACCACAAATGGTAGGAGAAGCTCGGCCAAACACTGAGCTATATAGTGTAGGCGCCAAAATTATTATTATATATAGTAGATGAGTAGCAACTAGTGTCAAAAAAATTTAATTAGTTTTTAGGTCGCTGAGGTCCTTTTTAGTAGTTAACCTAGAGTACTCATGTATATTTCAGGTAGAAAGTAGGTGGTTAGCAACAGGTTTCATAAAAAATTACGTTGATTTTTAGATCGCAGTGGTCCTTTTTCGTAGTGAAACTAATTTTCCCTCTTTGGAACGAGTTTTTTTGTGCACAAGTGCGTGGGTATAATTATAATGTTCACAAAGAAATTTGGTTTAAAGTCCATCGAACGTAGGTAAAAAGGCAGATTCACTACACGTTCATTTTATTAAATGCCTTTTTCACATGAACCGAAGGTTACAAACAAGCGCCTAGCGTCATACTCAGCGCGAGGTGTATGTGCACAAACTCACATACATATCTCCCTAACTGATGGAGATCCCGCTCTAAACATTAGAGGGTATTATAACTATACCTGAGGCTATATTTTGAAATAAACAACATGAAAAAAAGCGGTCGAAGTTTGCAAAATTTTTTTTTGGAAATTTTTACTTCCGGTGTAACAAAAAAAAAGATTTTTTTTTGGAAATTGATTTCATTTTTTAAAAACGCAGGAAATTTTCTATACAAATCGCAAAGTTTAATATTAAAAGAAAAAAAATTTCAGTACACTAAAGAAGTAAATTTAAAGGCATAATTTATTTCAATAAATAAAAAATTTAAAATACTTACATTTCTACTGTTTTTTTAATTTTTTCAATAAATTCGCGTATCCGCAGCTTCACGATTTCAAAATGGAAAACAAAAGGCGGTTTCGATTTCTGGCAAATGCCAAATCGTTGTGACTTGATGATCGAAAACGAAACCGGAACAGTGAAATTCAGCACATGTCAGCACGTTTTCGCTGACAATTTCATGCGAAAACGATTTGCAGCACTTGCCCGTATGTTAAGTTATTTAGTTCACTCAGGACAAGCAAGTAGAGAACAATTAAAATTTATACACGCACATCACTGGACCTCATACATACATTGCTCTACCAACACAAAATAATCAACTCGTCATTACGGAGTGCAGTACAGCATAGTGAATAGATTCCGTTCTTAAAGGCGTTTCAAAAACGCTCAACTTCATCATTAGAAACTTATCGCTAAGTATTTTCTTTGCGTGGCTCTCTTAACACCTCGTTCCACGGAGTTATTAGATATCGCGCTTAGGTCCACATGCGTTGAAAGAAACGTTACGTTGAAGATTGGGTTGGTACCGCATACTGCAGTGGATAGCACACTAGGATATCAAAATCATCAAGAAGTGATTGCCATAGCAATCATTAACTTGTTGTCGATAGCCACGTTATTGGCTCAACACTGGCTGACAGTCACCTAAGTATATCTGAACATCACTACAGCTAAATCATCTATACGTAAAAAGGAACGCTAAGGGCATTAAAGTTGAAAATTTCAGGATTAAATGAGCGGTACATACATCTCTCATCGAAGGGCATTCAAAGTGAAACTCGCGGTACATAATTTCAACACTTATTGTAAGTTCATGTCGTGTATGTACTAATACCTATTTATATACTAATGCACATGTAATACCGTTTAACAAACCATTAGTAACTGTTCTAACTTGTTCTATATCATGCGTAAGTACATGTTCAATTACTTAATAAATTGCCTCTCATGCCAATCATTGGCTATTGTAGAACAATTTCAAATAACAGCGTGGGCATGTCATGTCAGCAGATAGGAAAAAAAGGTGATGCTTTGGAATTCGTTCATATTTTGGGTAATTGTACTTGTACTAGGTATGATAGTGTACACACATTTTTTTTTAAATAAAGATATTTGTCGAGTTATAGGCGTCTAAAGAGTAGTAAGTATGACGTTAGGCGCTCGTTTGAAACCTTCGGTCGCTGTAGTCCGTTTTAGTAGTTAAACTAGAGCACTGATGAATATTTCAGGTAGAAAGTAGATGAGTAGCAACTAGTGTCAAAAAAATTAATTTAGTTTTTGGTCGCTGAGGTGCTTTTTAGTAGTTAACCTAGAGTACTCATGTATATTTCAAGTATAAAGTAGGTGGTTAGCAACAGGTTTCATAAAAAATTACGTTGATTTTTAGATCGCTGTGGTCCTTTTTCGTAGTGAAACTAATTTTCCCTCTTTGGAACGAGTTTTTTTTGTGCACAAGTGCGTGGGTATAATTATAATGTTCACAAAGAAATTTGGTTTAAAGTCCATCGAACGTAGGTAGAAGGCAGATTCACTACACGTTCATTTTATTAAATGCCTCTTTCACATGAACCGAAGGTTACAAACAAGCGCCTAGCGTCATACTCAGCGCGAGGTGTATGTGCACAAACTCACATACATATCTCCCTAACTGATGGAGATCCCGCTCTAAACCTTAGAGGGTATTGTAACTATACCTGAGGCTATATTTCGAAATAAACAAAATGAAAAAAAGCGGTCGAAGTTTCCAACATTTTTTTTTTGGAAATTTTTACTTCCGGTGTAACAAAAAAAAAGATTTTTTTTTGGAAATTGATTTCATTTTTTAAAAACGCAGGAAATTTTCTATACAAATCGCAAAGTTTAATATTAAAAGAAAAAAAATTTCAGTACACTAAAGAAGTAAATTTAAAAGCATAATTTATTTCAATAAATAAAAAATGTAAAATACTTACATTTCTACTGTTTTCTTAATTTTTTCAATAAATTCGCGTATCCGCAGCTTCACGATTTCAAAATGAAAAACAAAAGGCGGTTTCGATTTCTGGCAAATGCCAAATCGTTGTGATTTGATGATCGAAAACGAAACCGGAACAGTGAAATTCAGCACATGTCAGCACGTTTTCGCTGACAATTTCATGCGAAAACGATTTGCAGCACATGCCCGTATGTTAAGTTATTTAGTTCACTCAGGACAAGCAAGTAGAGAACAATTAAAATTTATACACGCGCATCACTGGACCTCATACATACATTGCTCTACCAACACAAAATAATCAACTCGTCATTGCGGAGTGCAGTACAGCATAGTGAATAGATTCCGTTAAGGCGTTTTAAAAACGCTCAACTTCATCATTAGAAACTTATCGCTAAGTATTTTCTTTGCGTGCCTCTCTTAACACCTCGTTCCACGGACTCGTTAGATATCGCGCTTAGGTCCACAAGCGTTGAAAGAAACGTTACGTTACTGCAGTGGATAGCACACTAGGATATAAAAATCATCAAGAAGTGATTGCCATAGCAATCATTAACTTGTTGTCGATAGCCACGTTATTGGCTCAACACTGGCTGATAGTCACCTAATTATATCTGAACATCACTACAGCTAAAGCATCTATACGTAAAAAGGAACGCTAAGGGCATTAAAGTTGAAAATTTCAGGATTAAATGAGCGGTACATACATCTCTCATCGAAGGGCATTCAAAGTAAAACTCGCGGTATATAATTTCAACACTTATTGTAAGTTCATGTCGTGTATGTACTAATACCAATTTATACACATGTAATTATATTAATTTATATACTAATGCACATGTAATACCATTTAACAAACCATTAGTAACTGTTCTAACTTGTTCTATATCATGCGTAAGTACATGTTCAATTACTTAATAAATTGTCTCTCATGCCAATGATTGGCTATTGTGTAACCATTTCAAATAACAGCGTGGGCATGTCATGTCAAGCAGACAGCAAAAAAAGGTGATGCTTTGGAATTCGTTCATATTTTGGGTAATTCTACTTGTACTAGGTATGATGTGTGTACACTACATTTTTTTTTATATGACAGATATTTGTCGAGTTATAGCGTCTAAAGAGTAGTAAGTATGACGCTAGGCGCTCGTTTGAAACCTTCAGTTCATGTGAAAAAGACATATTTCTTAAAACTGGTATGAATTTTAATGAAAGTATAATGAATTACCATAGAAGTAAACTCAGAACGGTTTTACTTTATAACTTTTATAATTTTACATTGGGAATCTATGCTAGAACTTGTTCTTTTTACAAGAAGGCCTTCGGTTGTTTCAATAAAAGTATGCAACTTTGTTTCTGGAATATCGTCTTTGGAGCAGTAGTAAATCGCTGTTTGTTTTAAAGGTGAGGTTGCCCATTCGTATAACTTCATTGGTGAAACAATTGATCTACTTGTAGGTAATTGTTGGCTTGCACGCGTAGTTAAACGTTTGAGGTTCCCTCCAAGTCCATCGCATGGTCCCTCTCCGAGAGATGTTGCGTGAAAATGTATATCTGCTCTCGAGTTGAAGTCATCTTTATAATAAAATATATTCACAAAGTTGAATATATTTTTATAATGTTGTGAAGCACCATCTGTTATGTATACAATTTTATATACAACTATTGCTTTTTCAAAAAGGTGCTTGTGTAGTACTCTTGGTATGCGTAAAAAGTGGCTGTGTCATGTTTTAAGTCATAACTATGCTGCCGTGTTTTATTTCAATTCCATCTCTATAATAAAAACCGATGTAAGGATTGTTGCTGGTTCGTTGTTCCAATGGAATGATTGGGCGGCATCTTGGACAACAAAGCTATAATTTTCTGCAAAGTCACACTGCACGATGACTTCTCCTTCGTCCCAATGTTCTCTTAGATTTTTAAAATAAAGTGCCTGTGTTTTTTCAATAAAAGCATGTCGTTTCAGAGTATCCCAGGCATTACACAAGCTGTCTACATAATCATCACTGAGAAGTATTTAAGTAGAGATTGTGAAGCGGTCGGTGCCAAACCACTTTTAAAACTGCAAGTCTGTTACTTGCTTCTTATCGAAAATGACTTTCAAATGATGACGAAATGCATTTAAGCCAGGGCAAGATTTACAACACTCATTTGGTGGTGTTTTTGCAGTCATTGAAAGGCATGTTTATGTTGGATTCAGACACACGAAAATTCCATGTTTGTTCCAAATTAGCAATCTCTCCACCATCCAACATTAGTTTTACATTTTGGTAGTATGTGCAAACACATACCATATGCGCCCCAGGGTCACCAGCGAGGACACATTGTTTCGGTCTTAAAGTAAAAAACTTTGTTAAACCTTCTTTAACGTTCGGATATTTCTCTTTGAATTTCTCGTAATGTTGCACATTAAAAGTTGTTTTTGCATGTGTGTTCTTCTTCCATCTTCTAATTTAATAGATCTAAAATCTCTTTTGCCTGCTTTTCTCGCTTGTCGCCTGGATGTCCCGAACTCTTCTGCAAGTGTATATTCACTCCATGACTTAGTCGTGGTTTTCATACAAGCATAAGTAGACGGATCATTAAATTTCTTCTATAGCTGTTTCAAAATTTCTGTATTTTCTATTGCTGAATCCGATTGAGTGGGTTCATGTCTGCAACTGTCTTCAGGAATGATTGCTTCTTCGCGGGTGCTTAGCGGTTTCACTATACTCAACATCTTCATTAGCTGGAATTTCATGTAAAAGTCGTTTCCTGCAGGATGCGCCCACATAAGAATTTGCTGGATGCCCCACTTGGGCGCTTACAATGCAGACAATTTTCTTAAATTATCATCTTATTTAAGTACGAAACTATTCATTTAAATTTTCATGTTTCACGTAGACAGTAGGTAAGTAGTTAACAACAAGTGTCAAAAAAAATTTATTAGTTTTTTAGGTCGCTGTGGTCCGTTTTAGTAGTTAAACTAGAGCACTGATGAATATTTCAGGTAGAAAGTAGATGAGTAGCAACTAGTGTCAAAAAAATTAAATTAGTTTTTAGGTCGCTGAGGTCCTTTTTAGTAGTTAACCTAGAGTACTCATGTATATTTCAGGTAGAAAGTAGGTGGTTAGCAACAGGTTTCATAAAAAATTACGTTGATTTTTAGATCGCTGTGGTCCTTTTTCGTAGTGAAACTAATTTTCCCTCTTTGGAACGAGTTTTTTTTGTGCACAAGTGCGTGGGTATAATTATAATGTTCACAAAGAAATTTGGTTTAAAGTCCATCGAACGTAGGTAGAAGGCAGATTCACTACACGTTCATTTTATTAAATGCCTCTTTCACATGAACCGAAGGTTACAAACAAGCGCCTAGCGTCATACTCAGCGCGAGGTGTATGTGCACAAACTCACATACATATCTCCCTAACTGATGGAGATCCCGCTCTAAACCTTAGAGGGTATTATAACTATACCTGAGGCTATATTTCGAAATAAACAAAATGAAAAAAAGCGGTCGAAGTTTCCAAAATTTTTTTTTGGAAATTTTTACTTCCGGTGTAACAAAAAAAAAGATTTTTTTTTGGAAATTGATTTCATTTTTTAAAAACGCAGGAAATTTTCTATACAAATCGCAAAGTTTAATATTAAAAGAAAAAAAATTTCAGTACACTAAAGAAGTAAATTTAAAAGCATAATTTATTTCAATAAATAAAAAATGTTAAATACTTACATTTCTACTGTTTTCTTAATTTTTTCAATAAATTCGCGTATCCGCAGCTTCACGATTTCAAAATGAAAAACAAAAGGCGGTTTCGATTTCTGGCAAATGCCAAATCGTTGTGATTTGATGATCGAAAACGAAACCGGAACAGTGAAATTCAGCACATGTCAGCACGTTTTCGCTGACAATTTCATGCGAAAACGATTTGCAGCACATGCCCGTATGTTAAGTTATTTAGTTCACTCAGGACAAGCAAGTAGAGAACAATTAAAATTTATACACGCGCATCACTGGACCTCATACATACATTGCTCTACCAACACAAAATAATCAACTCGTCATTGCGGAGTGCAGTACAGCATAGTGAATAGATTCCGTTAAGACGTTTTAAAAACGCTCAACTTCATCATTAGAAACTTATCGCTAAGTATTTTCTTTGCGTGCCTCTCTTAACACCTCGTTCCACGGACTCATTAGATATCGCGCTTAGGTCCACAAGCGTTGAAAGAAACGTTACGTTACTGCAGTGGATAGCACACTAGGATATAAAAATCATCAAGAAGTGATTGCCATAGCAATCATTAACTTGTTGTCGATAGCCACGTTATTGGCTCAACACTGGCTGATAGTCACCTAATTATATCTGAACATCACTACAGCTAAAGCATCTATACGTAAAAAGGAACGCTAAGGGCATTAAAGTTGAAAATTTCAGGATTAAATGAGCGGTACATACATCTCTCATCGAAGGGCATGCAAAGTGAAACTCGCGGTATATAATTTCAACACTTATTGTAAGTTCATGTCGTGTAATACCAATTTATACACATGTAATTATATTAATTTATATACTAATGCACATGTAATACCATTTAACAAACCATTAGTAACTGTTCTAACTTGTTCTATATCATGCGTAATACATGTTCAATTACTTAATAAATTGTCTCTCATGCCAATGATTGGCTATTGTGTAACCATTTCAAATAACAGCGTGGGCATGTCATGTCAAGCAGACAGCAAAAAAAGGTGATGCTTTGGAATTCGTTCATATTTTGGGTAATTGTACTTGTACTACATAGGTATGATGTGTGTACACTACATTTTTTTTTATATGACAGATATTTGTCGAGTTATAGCGTCTAAAGAGTAGTAAGTATGACGCTAGGCGCTCGTTTGAAACCTTCAGTTCATGTGAAAAAGACATATTTCTTAAAACTGGTATGAATTTTAATGAAAGTATAATGAATTACCATAGAAGTAAACTCAGAACGGTTTTACTTTATAACTTTTATAATTTTACATTGGGAATCTATGCTAGAACTTGTTCTTTTTACAAGAAGGCCTTCGGTTGTTTCAATAAAAGTATGCAACTTTTTTGTTTCTGGAATATCGTCTTTGGAGCAGTAGTAAATCGCTGTTTGTTTTAAAGGTGAGGTTGCCCATTCGTATAACTTCATTGGTGAAACAATTGATCTACTTGTAGGTAATTGTTGGCTTGCACGCGTAGTTAAACGTTTGAGGTTCCCTCCAAGTCCATCGCATGGTCCCTCTCCGAGAGATGTTGCGTGAAAATGTATATCTGCTCTCGAGTTGAAGTCATCTTTATAATAAAATATATTCACAAAGTTGAATATATTTTTATAATGTTGTGAAGCACCATCTGTTATGTATACAATTTTATATACAACTATTGCTTTTTCAAAAAGGTGCTTGTGTAGTACTCTTGGTATGCGTAAAAAGTGGCTGTGTCATGTTTTAAGTCATAACTATGCTGCCGTGTTTTATTTCAATTCCATCTCTATAATAAAAACCGATGTAAGGATTGTTGCTGGTTCGTTGTTCCAATGGAATGATTGGGCGGCATCTTGGACAACAAAGCTATAATTTTCTGCAAAGTCACACTGCACGATGACTTCTCCTTCGTCCCAATGTTCTCTTAGATTTTTAAAATAAAGTGCCTGTGTTTTTTCAATAAAAGCATGTCGTTTCAGAGTATCCCAGGCATTACACAAGCTGTCTACATAATCATCACTGAGAAGTATTTAAGTAGAGATTGTGAAGCGGTCGGTGCCAAACCACTTTTAAAACTGCAAGTCTGTTACTTGCTTCTTATCGAAAATGACTTTCAAATGATGACGAAATGCATTTAAGCCAGGGCAAGATTTACAACACTCATTTGGTGGTGTTTTTGCAGTCATTGAAAGGCATGTTTATGTTGGATTCAGACACACGAAAATTCCATGTTTGTTCCAAATTAGCAATCTCTCCACCATCCAACATTAGTTTTACATTTTGGTAGTATGTGCAAACACATACCATATGCGCCCCAGGGTCACCAGCGAGGACACATTGTTTCGGTCTTAAAGTAAAAAACTTTGTTAAACCTTCTTTAACGTTCGGATATTTCTCTTTGAATTTCTCGTAATGTTGCACATTAAAAGTTGTTTTTGCATGTGTGTTCTTCTTCCATCTTCTAATTTAATAGATCTAAAATCTCTTTTGCCTGCTTTTCTCGCTTGTCGCCTGGATGTCCCGAACTCTTCTGCAAGTTTATATTCACTCCATGACTTAGTCGTGGTTTTCATACAAGCATAAGTAGACGGATCATTAAATTTCTTCTATAGCTGTTTCAAAATTTCTGTATTTTCTATTGCTGAATCCGATTGAGTGGGTTCATGTCTGCAACTGTCTTCAGGAATGATTGCTTCTTCGCGGGTGCTTAGCGGTTTCACTATACTCAACATCTTCATTAGCTGGAATTTCATGTAAAAGTCGTTTCCTGCAGGATGCGCCCACATAAGAATTTGCTGGATGCCCCACTTGGGCGCTTACAATGCAGACAATTTTCTTAAATTATCATCTTATTTAAGTACGAAACTATTCATTTAAATTTTCATGTTTCACGTAGACAGTAGGTAAGTAGTTAACAACAAGTGTCAAAAAAAATTTATTAGTTTTTTAGGTCGCTGTGGTCCGTTTTAGTAGTTAAACTAGAGCACTGATGAATATTTCAGGTAGAAAGTAGATGAGTAGCAACTAGTGTCAAAAAAATTAAATTAGTTTTTAGGTCGCTGAGGTCCTTTTTAGTAGTTAACCTAGAGTACTCATGTATATTTCAGGTAGAAAGTAGGTGGTTAGCAACAGGTTTCATAAAAAATTACGTTGATTTTTAGATCGCTGTGATCCTTTTTCGTAGTGAAACTAATTTTCCCTCTTTGGAACGAGTTTTTTTTGTGCACAAGTGCGTGGGTATAATTATAATGTTCACAAAGAAATTTGGTTTAAAGTCCATCGAACGTAGGTAGAAGGCAGATTCACTACACGTTCATTTTATTAAATGCCTCTTTCACATGAACCGAAGGTTACAAACAAGCGCCTAGCGTCATACTCAGCGCGAGGTGTATGTGCACAAACTCACATACATATCTCCCTAACTGATGGAGATCCCGCTCTAAACCTTAGAGGGTATTATAACTATACCTGAGGCTATATTTCGAAATAAACAAAATGAAAAAAAGCGGTCGAAGTTTCCAACATTTTTTTTTTGGAAATTTTTACTTCCGGTGTAACAAAAAAAAAGATTTTTTTTTGGAAATTGATTTCATTTTTTAAAAACGCAGGAAATTTTCTATACAAATCGCAAAGTTTAATATTAAAAGAAAAAAAATTTCAGTACACTAAAGAAGTAAATTTAAAAGCATAATTTATTTCAATAAATAAAAAATGTAAAATACTTACATTTCTACTGTTTTCTTAATTTTTTCAATAAATTCGCGTATCCGCAGCTTCACGATTTCAAAATGAAAAACAAAAGGCGGTTTCGATTTCTGGCAAATGCCAAATCGTTGTGATTTGATGATCGAAAACGAAACCGGAACAGTGAAATTCAGCACATGTCAGCACGTTTTCGCTGACAATTTCATGCGAAAACGATTTGCAGCACATGCCCGTATGTTAAGTTATTTAGTTCACTCAGGACAAGCAAGTAGAGAACAATTAAAATTTATACACGCGCATCACTGGACCTCATACATACATTGCTCTACCAACACAAAATAATCAACTCGTCATTGCGGAGTGCAGTACAGCATAGTGAATAGATTCCGTTCTTTAAGGCGTTTCAAAAACGCTCAACTTCATCATTAGAAACTTATCGCTAAGTATTTTCTTTGCGTGCCTCTCTTAACACCTCGTTCCACGGACTCGTTAGATATCGCGCTTAGGTCCACAAGCGTTGAAAGAAACGTTACGTTACTGCAGTGGATAGCACACTAGGATATAAAAATCATCAAGAAGTGATTGCCATAGCAATCATTAACTTGTTGTCGATAGCCACGTTATTGGCTCAACACTGGCTGATAGTCACCTAATTATATCTGAACATCACTACAGCTAAAGCATCTATACGTAAAAAGGAACGCTAAGGGCATTAAAGTTGAAAATTTCAGGATTAAATGAGCGGTACATACATCTCTCATCGAAGGGCATTCAAAGTAAAACTCGCGGTATATAATTTCAACACTTATTGTAAGTTCATATCGTGTATGTACTAATACCAATTTATACACATGTAATTATATTAATTTATATACTAATGCACATGTAATACCATTTAACAAACCATTAGTAACTGTTCTAACTTGTTCTATATCATGCGTAAGTACATGTTCAATTACTTAATAAATTGTCTCTCATGCCAATGATTGGCTATTGTGTAACCATTTCAAATAACAGCGTGGGCATGTCATGTCAAGCAGACAGCAAAAAAAGGTGATGCTTTGGAATTCGTTCATATTTTGGGTAATTGTACTTGTACTACATAGGTATGATGTGTGTACACTACATTTTTTTTTATATGACAGATATTTGTCGAGTTATAGCGTCTAAAGAGTAGTAAGTATGACGCTAGGCGCTCGTTTGAAACCTTCAGTTCATGTGAAAAAGACATATTTCTTAAAACTGGTATGAATTTTAATGAAAGTATAATGAATTACCATAGAAGTAAACTCAGAACGGTTTTACTTTATAACTTTTATAATTTTACATTGGGAATCTATGCTAGAACTTGTTCTTTTTACAAGAAGGCCTTCGGTTGTTTCAATAAAAGTATGCCACTTTTTTGTTTCTGGAATATCGTCTTTGGAGCAGTAGTAAATCGCTGTTTGTTTTAAAGGTGAGGTTGCCCATTCGTATAACTTCATTGGTGAAACAATTGATCTACTTGTAGGTAATTGTTGGCTTGCACGCGTAGTTAAACGTTTGAGGTTCCCTCCAAGTCCATCGCATGGTCCCTCTCCGAGAGATGTTGCGTGAAAATGTATATCTGCTCTCGAGTTGAAGTCATCTTTATAATAAAATATATTCACAAAGTTGAATATATTTTTATAATGTTGTGAAGCACCATCTGTTATGTATACAATTTTATATACAACTATTGCTTTTTCAAAAAGGTGCTTGTGTAGTACTCTTGGTATGCGTAAAAAGTGGCTGTGTCATGTTTTATGTCATAACTATGCTGCCGTGTTTTATTTCAATTCCATCTCTATAATAAAAACCGATGTAAGGATTGTTGCTGGTTCGTTGTTCCAATGGAATGATTGGGCGGCATCTTGGACAACAAAGCTATAATTTTCTGCAAAGTCACACTGCACGATGACTTCTCCTTCGTCCCAATGTTCTCTTAGATTTTTAAAATAAAGTGCCTGTGTTTTTTCAATAAAAGCATGTCGTTTCAGAGTATCCCAGGCATTACACAAGCTGTCTACATAATCATCACTGAGAAGTATTTAAGTAGAGATTGTGAAGCGGTCGGTGCCAAACCACTTTTAAAACTGCAAGTCTGTTACTTGCTTCTTATCGAAAATGACTTTCAAATGATGACGAAATGCATTTAAGCCAGGGCAAGATTTACAACACTCATTTGGTGGTGTTTTTGCAGTCATTGAAAGGCATGTTTATGTTGGATTCAGACACACGAAAATTCCATGTTTGTTCCAAATTAGCAATCTCTCCACCATCCAACATTAGTTTTACATTTTGGTAGTATGTGCAAACACATACCATATGCGCCCCAGGGTCACCAGCGAGGACACATTGTTTCGGTCTTAAAGTAAAAAACTTTGTTAAACCTTCTTTAACGTTCGGATATTTCTCTTTGAATTTCTCGTAATGTTGCACATTAAAAGTTGTTTTTGCATGTGTGTTCTTCTTCCATCTTCTAATTTAATAGATCTAAAATCTCTTTTGCCTGCTTTTCTCGCTTGTCGCCTGGATGTCCCGAACTCTTCTGCAAGTTTATATTCACTCCATGACTTAGTCGTGGTTTTCATACAAGCATAAGTAGACGGATCATTAAATTTCTTCTACAGCTGTTTCAAAATTTCTGTATTTTCTATTGCTGAATCCGATTGAGTGGGTTCATGTCTGCAACTGTCTTCAGGAATGATTGCTTCTTCGCGGGTGCTTAGCGGTTTCACTATACTCAACATCTTCATTAGCTGGAATTTCATGTAAAAGTCGTTTCCTGCAGGATGCGCCCACATAAGAATTTGCTGGATGCCCCACTTAGGCGCTTACAATGCAGACAATTTTCTTAAATTATCATCTTATTTAAGTACGAAACTATTCATTTAAATTTTCATGTTTCACGTAGACAGTAGGTAAGTAGTTAACAACAAGTGTCAAAAAAAATTTATTAGTTTTTTAGGTCGCTGTGGTCCGTTTTAGTAGTTAAACTAGAGCACTGATGAATATTTCAGGTAGAAAGTAGATGAGTAGCAACTAGTTTCAAAAAAATTAAATGAGTTTTTAGGTCGCTGAGGTCCTTTTTAGTAGTTAACCTAGAGTACTCATGTATATTTCAGGTAGAAAGTAGGTTTCATAAAAAATTACGTTGATTTTTAGATCGCTGTAGTCTTTTTTCGTAGTGAAACTAATTTTCCCTCTTTGGAACGAGTTTTTTTTGTGCACAAGTGCGTGGGTATAATTATAATGTTCACAAAGAAATTTGGTTTAAAGTCCATCGAACGTAGGTAGAAGGCAGATTCACTACACGTTCATTTTATTAAATGCCTCTTTCACATGAACCGAAGGTTACAAACAAGCGCCTAGCGTCATACTCAGCGCGAGGTGTATGTGCACAAACTCACATACATATCTCCCTAACTGATGGAGATCCCGCTCTAAACCTTAGAGGGTATTATAACTATACCTGAGGCTATATTTCGAAATAAACAAAATGAAAAAAAGCGGTCGAAGTTTCCAAAATTTTTTTTTGGAAATTTTTACTTCCGGTGTAACAAAAAAAAAGATTTTTTTTTGGAAATTTATTTCATTTTTTAAAAACGCAGGAAATTTTCTATACAAATCGCAAAGTTTAATAATAAAAGAAAAAAAATTTCAGTACACTAAAGAAGTAAATTTAAAAGCATAATTTATTTCAATAAATAAAAAATGTTAAATACTTACATTTCTACTGTTTTCTTAATTTTTTCAATAAATTCGCGTATCCGCAGCTTCACGATTTCAAAATGAAAAACAAAAGGCGGTTTCGATTTCTGGCAAATGCCAAATCGTTGTGATTTGATGATCGAAAACGAAACCGGAACAGTGAAATTCAGCACATGTCAGCACGTTTTCGCTGACAATTTCATGCGAAAACGATTTGCAGCACATGCCCGTATGTTAAGTTATTTAGTTCACTCAGGACAAGCAAGTAGAGAACAATTAAAATTTATACACGCGCATCACTGGACCTCATACATACATTGCTCTACCAACACAAAATAATCAACTCGTCATTGCGGAGTGCAGTACAGCATAGTGAATAGATTCCGTTCTTTAAGGCGTTTCAAAAACGCTCAACTTCATCATTAGAAACTTATCGCTAAGTATTTTCTTTGCGTGCCTCTCTTAACACCTCGTTCCACGGACTCATTAGATATCGCGCTTAGGTCCACAAGCGTTGAAAGAAACGTTACGTTACTGCAGTGGATAGCACACTAGGATATAAAAATCATCAAGAAGTGATTGCCATAGCAATCATTAACTTGTTGTCGATAGCCACGTTATTGGCTCAACACTGGCTGATAGTCACCTAATTATATCTGAACATCACTACAGCTAAAGCATCTATACGTAAAAAGGAACGCTAAGGGCATTAAAGTTGAAAATTTCAGGATTAAATGAGCGGTACATACATCTCTCATCGAAGGGCATTCAAAGTGAAACTCGCGGTATATAATTTCAACACTTATTGTAAGTTCATGTCGTGTATGTACTAATACCAATTTATACACATGTAATTATATTAATTTATATACTAATGCACATGTAATACCATTTAACAAACCATTAGTAACTGTTCTAACTTGTTCTATATCATGCGTAAGTACATGTTCAATTACTTAATAAATTGTCTCTCATGCCAATGATTGGCTATTGTGTAACCATTTCAAATAACAGCTTGGGCATGTCATGTCAAGCAGACAGCAAAAAAAGGTGATGCTTTGGAATTCGTTCATATTTTGGGTAATTGTACTTGTACTAGGTATGATGTGTGTACACTACATTTTTTTTTATATGACAGATATTTGTCGAGTTATAGGCGTCTAAAGAGTAGTAAGTATGACGCTAGGCGCTCGTTTGAAACCTTCAGTTCATGTGAAAAAGACATATTTCTTAAAACTGGTATGAATTTTAATGAAAGTATAATGAATTACCATAGAAGTAAACTCAGAACGGGTTTACTTTATAACTTTTATAATTTTACATTGGGAATCTATGCTAGAACTTGTTCTTTTTACAAGAAGGACTTCGGTTGTTTCAATAAAAGTATGCAACTTTTTTGTTTCTGGAATATCGTCTTTGGAGCAGTAGTAAATCGCTGTTTGTTTTAAAGGTGAGGTTGCCCATTCGTATAACTTCATTGGTGAAACAATTGATCTACTTGTAGGTAATTGTTGGCTTGCACGCGTAGTTAAACGTTTGAGGTTCCCTCCAAGTCCATCGCATGGTCCCTCTCCGAGAGATGTTGCGTGAAAATGTATATCTGCTCTCGAGTTGAAGTCATCTTTATAATAAAATATATTCACAAAGTTGAATATATTTTTATAATGTTGTGAAGCACCATCTGTTATGTATACAATTTTATATACAACTATTGCTTTTTCAAAAAGGTGCTTGTGTAGTACTCTTGGTATGCGTAAAAAGTGGCTGTGTCATGTTTTAAGTCATAACTATGCTGCCGTGTTTTATTTCAATTCCATCTCTATAATAAAAACCGATGAAAGGATTGTTGCTGGTTCGTTGTTCCAATGGAATGATTGGGCGGCATCTTGGACAACAAAGCTATAATTTTCTGCAAAGTCACACTGCACGATGACTTCTCCTTCGTCCCAATTTTCTCTTAGATTTTTAAAATAAAGTGCCTGTGTTTTTTCAATAAAAGCATGTCGTTTCAGAGTATCCCAGGCATTACACAAGCTGTCTACATAATCATCACTGAGAAGTATTTAAGTAGAGATTGTGAAGCGGTCGGTGCCAAACCACTTTTAAAACTGCAAGTCTGTTACTTGCTTCTTATCGAAAATGACTTTCAAATGATGACGAAATGCATTTAAGCCAGGGCAAGATTTAAAACACTCATTTGGTGGTGTTTTTGCAGTCATTGAAAGGCATGTTTATGTTGGATTCAGACACACGAAAATTCCATGTTTGTTCCAAATTAGCAATCTCTCCACCATCCAACATTAGTTTTACATTTTGGTAGTATGTGCAAACACATACCATATGCGTCCCAGGGTCACCAGCGAGGACACATTGTTTCGGTCTTAAAGTAAAAAACTTTGTTAAACCTTCTTTAACGTTCGGATATTTCTCTTTGAATTTCTCGTAATGTTGCACATTAAAAGTTGTTTTTGCATGTGTGTTCTTCTTCCATCTTCTAATTTAATAGATCTAAAATCTCTTTTGCCTGCTTTTCTCGCTTGTCGCCTGGATGTCCCGAATTCTTCTGCAAGTTTATATTCACTCCATGTCTTAGTCGTGGTTTTCATACAAGCATAAGTAGACGGATCATTAAATTTCTTCTATAGCTGTTTCAAAATTTCTGTATTTTCTATTGCTGAATCCGATTGAGTGGGTTCATGTCTGCAACTGTCTTCAGGAATGAATGCTTCTTCGCGGGTGCTTAGCGAAAACTCGCTCGAGGTTTCACTATACTCAACATCTTCATTAGCTGGAATTTCATGTAAAAGTCGTTTCCTCCAGGATGCGCCCACATAAGAATTTGCTGGATGCCCCACTTGGGCGCTTACAATGCAGACAATTTTCTTAAATTATCATCTTATTTAAGTACGAAACTATTCATTTAAATTTTCATGTTTCACGTAGACAGTAGGTAAGTAGTTAACAACAAGTGTCAAAAAAAATTTATTAGTTTTTTAGGTCGCTGTGGTCCGTTTTAGTAGTTAAACTAGAGCACTGATGAATATTTCAGGTAGAAAGTAGATGAGTAGCAACTAGTGTCAAAAAAATTAAATTAGTTTTTAGGTCGCTGAGGTCCTTTTTAGTAGTTAACCTAGAGTACTCATGTATATTTCAGGTAGAAAGTAGGTGGTTAGCAACAGGTTTCATAAAAAATTACGTTGATTTTTAGATCGATGAGGTCCTTTTTCGTAGTGAAACTAATTTTCCCTCTTTGGAACGAGTTTTTTTTGTGCACAAGTGCGTGGGTATAATTATAATGTTCACAAAGAAATTTGGTTTAAAGTCCATCGAACGTAGGTAGAAGGCAGATTCACTACACGTTCATTTTATTAAATGCCTCTTTCACATGAACCGAAGGTTACAAACAAGCGCCTAGCGTCATACTCAGCGCGAGGTGTATGTGCACAAACTCACATACATATCTCCCTAACTGATGGAGATCCCGCTCTAAACCTTAGAGGTTATTATAACTATACCTGAGGCTATATTTTGAAATAAACAAAATGAAAAAAAGCGGTCGAAGTTTCCAAAATTTTTTTTTGGAAATTTTTACTTCCGATGTAAAAAAAAATGATTTTTTTTTTGAAAATTGATTTCACTTTTTAAAAACGCAGGAAATTTTCTAAACAAATCGAAAATTTAATATTAAAAGAAAAAAATTTTCAGTACGAAAAAAATATTATTACTGTCTGTCCGTGGTTACAATAACTTGAGTAAAAATTGAGATAGCTCAATGAAATTTGGACACGGTAGGTTGGTATTGAAAATGGTCAGGTAAGGTCAATAACCACGCCCACTTCCCGTATAACGGAAGTTTTTGAAAAATGCAAAAGCTCAGTTTTTCGGTATCTACTACAGCAAATTGAGTGAAGTTTGGTATTTGGACTGATTTTTTAAAGTTTTGAAAACTGCTAAAACTTCCGTTTTTCGGTATCTATTGAAACAAATTTAATGAAATTCGGTATTTGAAGCGATTTTGAACTAAGAAATTAGTTACTTATGAAATTTTGAAAAATGAGCTTTGCCACGCCCACTTTTGAAAAAATGTCTGTATCTGAATAACGGTGTAATGTATCTTCGCAAAATTTTAAGAAATTTTCCTCAATATCGCTGTTACCATCGTTAAAAATTTTTGAAATCGGACCATAACCTCGCCCCTCTCCCATATAAAGGAAATTCTAAGAAATGTAAAGTTTCGTTATTTCTTTAGCTATTGGAACATATTAATTAAAATTTCATATTTAGAAAGAGAGTTAATTAAGAAACTTGATTTTTATGAAATTAAAAAAACTATAACTATACCTAAGGCTATATTTTGAAATAAACAAATTGAAAAAAAAGCGGTCGAAGTTTCCAAATTTTTTTTTAAAATTTTTACTTCAGGTGTAAAAAAAAAATTTTTTTTGTAAATTGATTTAATTTTTTAAAATATGAACTTTTCTTTACAATGCGCGAAGTTTACTATTTAAAAAAAAAAATTTCAGTACGAAAAAAATATTTTGAAAAAACATAATTTTCAATACCAGTACTGTGCTAGTACGGAAAATTTAAGTATATTTATATATGTATATATGAACATGTGTTGCTAAGCCAAGCAATTAACTCAAGTTTAATTTGAGCAACCGAGCAGTAACTGTGCTTATTCCGAAAACTACAACTAACGTGAGAGCGGCTTTATGAGTTGGAGGTCGCTTACAATGCCTCTGGCTTGCTGATGACAAGAAAGCTCGCTTAAAAAAAACTAAGCTTTGTACCAGCGTGTTAGAATGTTTTGAAGTAAAATACAACTCTACAACCCAATTGCATATTATCAAGTATTATTACACATGTTTTTATATAACTCTTTCTTAATTTGTAACTAATAAAATAAGTAGTTGATTAAGAGCATTGAAGCTGAATACACGTGTTTTCTTTTACGGCTTACGCTTAATCCTCGGAAGTAATCTAACATTGGTTATGGGCCCAGAGTGCCAATTTTGAATTTGTGATAGTTAACATACGAGTATATTGTTAGTCGGTTTAATTGTTTATCCGGAGATAAAAACAAAAGACAATGGCGAGCTCATTTGCTAATATTGAAAAGCTGAAGTCGGTAAAAGTAAAAAGTTTATTGATTACCTTAGATTTATGGTATGTGATCGTGGATACTATTCCCGAGGAACCGGTTGCTAAATTGGCGTGGAATACTGCCGATCAAAAGGCTCTTGCAACTCTCACTTTATGTGTTAGGCCAAGTGAATTAATTCATGTTAAAAATTGCACCACCGGAAAAGGTGCGTGGATTGCATTAAACAAGGTTTACAGAGCGCAAAGCGCGTGTAGGAAAGTGACACTGTTTAAAATCTTCTTCGATTTAGCTTTACAGCAAATGAAAAGCTTTCCGTGCAATTAAATGAATTCACATATATTGTAGACGAGCTAAAGGAGGTTAACATTTTATTGCCAGATGACCTTGTGGCGGTCATTTTGTTATGTAGCCTTCCCGACGAGCTAGAAAGTTTTGTTGTAGCTATGGAAAGCCGGGACAATCTGCCGACTTTTAGTGCTTTAACCTCAAAAGTCCTTGAAGAAGAAATACGGCAAGGTCAAAAGGGTCAGTCAAATACCGAAAGTGTATTTGCTGCAAATTCGCGAAACATTGGGAGAGTAAAAGATAACTACAAAAACAAAGATCAAGGCAGTTCGCGAAATTACAATAACAATGACAATAACTTTGCCAAGAGCTTAACATGTTTTCGATGTGGTAAAAAAGGCCATATCAGAGCGCAGTGTAAATCAAACAAAGATAAGAGAGAATCAGCAAGCGCATTTGGTGGATAGTGGGGCGTCCTCCCTCATGTGCATACGATCAAATTGGTTTGATACTCTTAAAATGCAACAACAAAAGGTTATTTTGGCTTCCGGTGAATGCGTGTTTGATGAAGGTGTTGTTACAGTGAACGTAAAATCTCAGTACGGAAGCGCATCGATATTAAATGTGCTCTTTGTTCCAAATTTACACTCCAATTTCATTTCAATGTTGAATTTTCAAAAGGAAAGAAAAGAAAAGCGGTTGTTAAAAATAAAAGATACAAAACTATATTTTGTGCGGTTTTCGAATATGGAGTGTTTTCCATTAATTTTAAGCCGTCTACGGTAACAGAAGAGGTGAACAGATTAGGTGACTCACGAAAACCAGAATAACGGACCTTGTCACGACGAGGGGGTGTTGCTAATTAGATGTAGTTGCAGCAACGCCCATGGTTCTACACGCGTTGCAGGTAGAAAAGGGGAGGGACAACTCCACCTAACAGGACGGGACAGTAGGCTTCATTTCTCAATTCTATGCGCTCTTTTCTTCTCTTCTTCTTCTTTTGCTTCCTTTTTTTGTTGCAACATGTTGCGGCAGAAAATGCAGGCATGATACAATTAGTTTATAGGGAGTAGGTATGGCAGGTGGAAAAGACTCCCCCCCCATCCGACGAGCTAGACGGGCCTGCCACCATGCCTGCGTACCACCTGACCTCCGCTGCATCATTCACCCATGAAACAAATTTTCTTAAATTACCATCTTATTTAAGTAAGAAACTATTCATTTAAATTTTCATGTTTCACGTAGACAGTAGGTAAGTAGTTAACAACAAGTGTCAAAAATAATTCATTTGTTTTTTAGGTCGCTGTGGTCCGTTTTAGTAGTTAACCTAGAGTACCTATGTATATTTCAGGTAGAAAGTAGGTGGTTAGCAAACAAATTATTATTACTGTCTGTCCGTCCGTCCGTCCGTCTGTCCGTGGTTACAATAACTTGAGTAAAAATTGAGATATCTCAATGAAATTTGGACACGGTAGGTTGGTATTGAAAATGGTCAAGATCGGTCAATAACCACGCCCACCTCCCGTTTAACGGAAGTTTTTGAAAAATGCAAAAACTCCGTTTTTCGGTATCTATTACAGCAAATTTGGAGCGAGTTTGGTCTAAGAAATTAGTTATTTATGATATTTTGAAAAATGGGCGTTGCCACGCCCACTTATGAACAAATTTCTGTATCTCAATAACGGTGTAATGTATCTTCGCAAAATTTAAAGAAATTTTACTCAATATCGCTGTTACCATCGTTAAAAGTTTTCGAAATCGGACCATAACCTCGCCCACCTCCCATATGAAGGAAATTTTAAGAAATGTAAATTTCGTTTTTTCTTTATCTATTGGAACATTTTAATTAAAATTTCATATTTAGAAAGAGAGTTAATTAAGAAACTTGATTTTTATGAATTTAAAAAAAATGGGCGTTACCACGCCCACTTATGAAAAAACGTCTGTAGGTACCTCACTAACGATTTAACGTATCGTCACAAAATTTGGTGAACATATTGTCCTTGATGTGATGTCACTAGTATCACCGTCAAAAATCGGACCATAACCACGCCCAACTTCCATATAACGGAAATTTGTAAAAATGCAATAAACTTCGTTTTTCAGTATTTATAGGAACAAATTGAGTAAAGTTTTAAGAAATTATGGGCACCGCCCATACAAAAATACATCGCGAGGGTATATAAAATTCGGTTTCGCCCCAATTTAGCTTTCCTTACTTGTTTAATAATAGCCTTGTGCACAAGTGCGTGGGTATAATTATAATGTTCATGAATAAATTTGTTTTTAGTCCATAGAAGTAGGTTGAAGACAGTTTCAATACATTTCATTTTCATTTTATTAAATGTCTTTTTCACATGAACCGAAGGTTACAAACAAGCGCCTAGCGTCTTACTTAGCGCGAGGTGTACATACATATGTATGTATGTGCACAAATTCAGATATGTATCTGCCCAACTGAAAGAGATCCCACTCTAAAACTTCTATGGTATTATAACTATACCTAAGGCTATATTTTTTAATAAACAAATTGAAAAAAAAGCGGTCGAAGTTTCCAAATTTTTTTTTTAATTTTTACTTCAGGTGTAAAAAAAAATTTTTTTTGTAAATTGATTTAATTTTTTAAAATAAGAATTTTTTTTTACAAATCGCGAAGTTTACTATTTGAAAAAAAAAATTTCAGTACGAAAAAAATATTTTGAAAAAACATAATTTTCAATACCAGTACTGTGCTAGTACGCAAAATTTAAGTATATTTATATATGTACATATATATGAACATGTGTTGCTATCTTGAGAAACTGAGAGCTGATTTTTGCTTTTGATGAAGCCAAGCAAATTAACTCAAGTTTAGTTTGAGCAACCGAGCAGTAACTGTGCTTATTCCGAGAACTACATCTAACGTGAGAGCGGCTTTATGAGTTGGATGTCGCTTGACTTGCTGATGACAAGAAAACGCCCTTAAAAAACACTAAGCTTTGTACCAGCGAAAATAAGATCTTCACCGGAAGAGTATTGAGCATGTATGTATGTAAATTACCGCCGCGCCACCGGAACAAATAGAAAAGCCTAGGTTGAGTGGTAGAATGAACTTATAAATTTTATTGTCATTTCCCTTTTATACAAATTTTGCTTACTTGCTACAGTTACTACTACAACTACATAACTATGTACTTAATTTTAAGTAAAGGCAAAAATTGGGGAACTCAATTGTTGTTAGAATTCGAATTTGGAATTACATATTGACTGCTAACGTTGCAGTTTTAGGCACTGCAACTTGGTGTGGCTTATTTACTTTGCTTTGAACTACCTATTGCTTAATTCCTCGCATTAAGGTGAATTATGCTGATAATGCAATTTTAGGCAATGCAGTTTTGGTTCACAGCGGATTCACATTGCGTCGGCACGGCTTCCGGTTGAAGTTGGTGCTTGCGAAATGTGAAGTCGTTGTTGTTGTTCTTATTTTACAAAAAGTGCAGACTTTATTGTTTATTGACTTTATGCAATGCTGCAATTTGTTTATTTGGCTAACTCCCCCCTTCTTAAGCATCAGCGTCCCGCTGATAAAATTTTATTGATTTACTGAAATTATTTGAGGAATGAAAAATGATTTTTTATTGTTGTTTTGTTGTTTGTGTACGGCATATAAAACAAAGGAAAGAGCTATTGCTGCGACGCTTGTGCCTGTTGAAAAATTGTTTATTTCTGAAAGCTGATGCTCCAGTTGAGGTAAAAAGGTACTTGTTTTGCTGATGTCGTGGTGTACGATTAGTCTCATGTCGTCTACTACCTTCTCGTTTTCGTCCAGGTCTATAGTATGTATAATTTTGTACGTTCCTTTCCTTATTTTTCCAAGTCCTATTTTGATCGTAACCAGTGGGTTATTGTATTCGTAAGTGTCTACTGTCGCAGTTGTCCAGTATGGTAAAAGCCTAGGAGGTAAATGTTTGTTAGTTTTTCAAATGCGATTTATGAACCTTTCTATTATCTTTAGTAGTTATTGTGACGTTATTATTTTTAGCAACAGTTTCCTTTTATAAAAATGGGTTTAGTTTTACCTTTAATCTGTTTGTTTTTTTTATAGATAGGATCACCTGGTTCGTAACTCTTTATTTTTGATCTCCTTTTGTTATGACTATTCAACATATTTTTTTGATTTCTGGCTATTTCATTTCGTAGGTCAGAATTAACTATTTCCCTAAAGTTTATTAAGTCTTGGTAATTAATTCTTTGAGTTCTTCCAAAGAAAACGTCGGCTGGCTTTCTTTTTGTAACTGAATGTATTGTGTTATTGTATCTGTCAACTGCAATGTTGATAATTTCCTTGATAGAGTAATCAGGGTATTCTGCTTGCAGGGATCTGGTCATTTCGATAATAGTGGAATGCACTCGTTCTATTGCACCATTAACTTCACTCTTCTGAGGTGGCGCTAAATAGATCTCAATCCCTAATCCTTCCAGATAGTTTAATGTTATTGGGCTTATAAAGCTGCCTTCATTGTCCATGACCAAGGTCTTTGGTACAGTGAAATAATGAAGAAGCTTTATTAGTTTATCCCTAATATGCAGTACCAATTTATTTTTAATTTTGAAAAATTTTACAAATTTGGAGAATTTGTCAATACACGTAATAAATTTTTCACCGGACATTTCCATAATGTCGATATGCAAAATTTCTGTCGGGTACGAAGGTATGGATGTTGCCTGTAACTTGGGCTTTTGTGGATGTCGGTCGTACTTATTACATCCACAAATTTCGCATGACTGAGTATACTTTTTAATAAGTTTAGTCATTTGCGGAAAGTAGTATTTCTCAAGTATCTGGTCTTTGTTTTCTCTATCGTTCCGATGAGCTCGTTTGTGTTCTTGTTCTATAATTTTAAATTTAACTTCTTCATCGGGGATATCGGTAACAACTTTCTGCGTGATCCTGATACGGAATTGTGAGAAATATTCTTGATAAACTTGCTGTAATAGCGAAATATTTTTTTCTGGAATTTTTATTCCATTGATTATATTTGGGTTAAGAACGCTTTTTAAGATTCTTACTAATTTTTCCTTATCGTAGCTTTCGCTTTTAATGCGGTGTCTGTGGTACCTTGGGTGCGGCTCCTCGTGGGAAATTTCTTCCTTCCCCTCTTGGCATATAATCTGATTTTTGAATACGTTTAGCGGTGCTTCAAAGTGAGGAATGAGCTTTGAGCTATCCTCCTCAGCACTATGTTGTGAATTGTCATCCGAAGATGTTAACGTATTAATTTCTATTGGTAACCGTGATAATGCGTCGGCGACTACATTCGTTTTTCCCGGTTTGTAAATAAGTTTATAATTGTATTCTTCTTTCCTTGCTTTCCACCTTTTGAGTTTGGCATTATTATTACTGTTACTTAATGCAAACGTCAATGGCTGGTGGTCAGTGAGAATTCTTATTTCCTTAGCTCCATATAAGTAGGTTCTTAATTTATCAAGGGACCATACTATGGCGAGCATTTCTTTCTCAATTGTTGAGTAGTTTTCCTCGGTTTTGTTGAGTGATCTAGATATGTAAGTTATGGGTCTATCTTTACCGATTTCGCCCTGGGAAAGGACTGCTCCAATTGCAGTGTTGGAAGCGTCCGTTGTCAAAATAAAGGATTTATTGAAATCTGGGAAGGCCAGAATTTCAGAGGACATAAGTAAGGTTTTTATGTCGTTAAAAGATTTTAAGCTTTCTTCTGTTGGCGAAATTTTTATTTTTTTGGATTGACTTGCTTTTATTTGCGCATTTTCGCCTCTAGTTAAGTTTGTAAGTGGCTTGGCAAGTTTCGCAAAGTCTTTTATAAATCTCCTATAGTATGACGCCAAACCTAGAAAGCTTTTTAATTCCTTAAGGTTAGCGGGTGCAGGGATATTTTTAATAGCGGATAGGGTCTGGCAAAATGCCTTTTCCTGTGACGATATGGCCTAAAAATTCCACTTTCGTCCTGAAAAATTTAGACTTTTCCAGATTAACCTTTAAATTTGTTTTATATAAGAGAGCGAATACATCTTCAATATTCTTAAGATGTTCTTCTTTTGTTTTCCCCATTATTATAATATCATCGATATATACGTAACAGGATTTCCCTATGATGGGTTTGAGAACGTCATTTATCATTCTCTGAAAAATGGAAGGGGCATTTTTAAGGCCAAACGGCAACCTAGTAAATTCGTATTTACCATTGGCCGTTGAAAAGGCTCTTTTTTCTATGTCCCTTTCCTTCATCCTGATTTGGTGGAATCCGGATGTAAGGTCGAGCGTAGTAAAATACTTACATTCGCCTAAGCTTGCAAGAGTGTTGTTTATATCAGGTATTGGGTAAGAGTCAGGTATCGTTATTGCATTCAGACGTTTAAAATCGATAACAATTCTGTACTTCTTTTCTCCTGAAGGACCTGATTTTTTTGGTACAATCCACAATGGGGAGTTGTACGGGCTTTTTGATGGCCTTATTACACCATTGTTTAAAAGTTCTGTTATCTGTCTTTCTACCTCACCCCGAAGGTTGGTTGGGTAAGGATATGATTTTGTATAAATCGGTTCTTCACTGGTTGTCCTTATTTCCGCTAATACGGATGTGTCGATTGTCCCACTATCGGAGACTGGACCGAAGAGTTCCGAATATTTGTTTATCATTTCCTCAACCTCATGTTGGTAAAGGGTTTATTGAATGTTATTTACCTGTTTAGACATCTTTTGTTTTAGTGGCAGAACCACATCTTCGAGTGTTAAGGTGTAATTTTTCCTGTTTATTATTGCTCCTAATTCTTTGAGGGTATCATCACCAATGATACCATCGAAGGATTTTAAATTGGGTAATATAAAGAAATCAAAATTATTTTTGATACCTATACTTTTAAAAAATGGTCCACGTAATTTATGGGTTATTTCTACTTGACCCGCAGCTGATTGGACTTTAAAAGGACATTTAAGTTTACTGGGATTTTTTGAAATTTTTTCGCACACAAAGTTTTTATTAGCTCCTGTGTCTATGAGGACCTTTAAAATATCACCATTTTTTAAGGTGAGTTCTAGGTAGGGTAAACTAGATAGGCGTCTGTCATAAAATTTATTTCCTCGCTCTCTCCACCTTCTGTGGATTCCTGGTCCTCTGTTTGAACGTTAAATAATTTTTGGTTTTTCCTAGGGATATTTGAAGAATTGCTGGCTGGCCTTACAGCAGGCGTATTCTCTGGTCGATTCATGTAATTGATTTTCCGAGAATGTATCGAGGGATCTACCTCCATCGGAACCGGAGGTTTGGGTTGGGTTGGTCTGGATGGAGGCTGCGCTGGCCTCTGATCGTTCCCATTGTAAATTTGGTTCTTTTCAACAGAGTTTAACTCCCTAGGTGCAATTGTTTGCTTAGGTTTTAGTTGGGTTTTTTGCGCTTGATTCGAGCTACCTGTATTTTTTGGGTAGATTGAATAGTTCCTGAAATTAAGGTTTTGAATTTCGAGGCAGGAAGCGTATGCTTCCGGTAGGTTACTTGGTCGTTGGATCATAAGCATCCTAGACAACTCACCGTTTACACCTCTTATAAATATGTCTAGGGCCCTATTCCTATAGGTTTCCACAAGTGCAGCACTTGCTTCCATTGAATAGTTCTGGCCTTTAATTTTATTTATGATAAGGGACAATTGGTGGTTGACCCTGGCATAGAATTGCTCTATGCTATAGCTCTTCTGTGACAAGGAACCTAACTCGTGCTCGAGTGTTCTAAGATCTCGCTTATCTGCGTAATGCAGAGACAAGCACGTCTTTATTTGTCCCCAGTCATCATGAAAAATGTTATAGGAAATCAAGGCAGTGTCCGCAGGACCTCTGACCTTTTGCCTTATATGCCGTAGGATAGCTCTGTATATCGGTCTATTTCTGACTACCTCATAGTCCTGCAATATGGATTCAACGCTATGAATCCAGGACATATATTGGACAGGGTCGCCTTCGAATGTCTGAAGGTTTTTTACGCTGTCGGGCAACCTACTGATTTCATGTAGATCTGTTTCTGTTAAGCGGATATGGATTTCCTGAATATTACTCTCATTGTGTGGACTAACCCTGGCCTCTAGTTGAGTAATCCTACTGTTCATTACTTTCATTTGTTCGATTTGTGCATTTACTGCACCGGTTAGTTGAGTTATTGCCTCCTGCATTTCCAATTCGAAAAAAAATTTCCTATTTGAGTTCCACGCAATTTTAAAATATATGTTTTATTAGTAATTATTTGGATTTAAAAAATTTTGGTAGAAAGGAAAAAAAAAAAAATATTACTTTTTTCTTTGTGGTATGCAATACAATAACTTAAATAAAGAATTATTTAATTAGATATTTTCTTACAATAAAATGAAGTTCAATTCCCTCATCCTTTAAGGGAACGGTCCGCTGCGTCCTTTTTGAAGTTTTTATGCCTCTACTGGGGGGCGGGTTACGTTACTGCCTTGCGGTTTCCTTGGTGGCGGTCGAGTTCGGTTGTTTTTATCGTGGTGATTTTAACGGATATGGTTATCCGTTTTAGTCAGGTTTTGCCGGGTACGCACTTTTAGTATCTTTCAGTGGGTAGGGAATATCTCCTTTTTTTCTCACTGAGTTTGTTTTAGTTGAAAATGTTTTATTCAGGATTTCACTGATTTTAAATGATGATTATTAAGGATCTTCCTTAACTGATTTTATTTTTCCTCAGTTCAAAATGTTTATTAAGGATCTTCCTTCACTTATTTCTTTCAGTTCAAAATGTTTATCAAGGATCTTCCATTTAACTTCAACTGATTTTAATTTTTTCTCAGTTTAAAATGTTTATTAAGGATCTTCCTTTACTTATTTTTTCAGTTCAAAATGTTTATCAAGGATCTTCCTTTTAACTTCAACTGATTTTAATTTTTTCTCAGTTTAATAAGGATCTTCCCTTTTAACTTCACTGTTTCACTACGTGCGCTCTTTCACTTTCGGGCGCCAATTACCGCCGCGCCACCGGAACAAATAGAAAAGCCGAGGTTGAGTGGTAGAATGAACTTATTGTCATTTCCCTTTTATACAAATTTTGCTTACTTGCTACAGTTACTACTACAACTACATAACTATGTACTTAATTATAAGTAAAGGCAAAAATTGGGGAACTCAATTGTTGTTGGAATTCGAATTTGGAATTACATATTGACTGCTAACGTTGCAGTTTTAGGCACTGCAACTTGGTGTGGCTTATTTACTTTGCTTTGAACTACCTATTGCTTAATTCCTCGCATTAAGGTGAATTATGCTGATAATGCAATTTTAGGCAATGCAGTTTTGGTTCACAGCGGATTCACATTGCGTCGGCACGGCTTCCGTATGAAGTTGGTGCTTGCGAAATGTGAAGTCGTTGTTGTTGTTCTTATTTTACAAAAAGTGCAGACTTTATTGTTTATTGACTTTATGCAATGCTGCAATTTGTTTATTGTGCTAACTTGTATGTATAGCTAATATTTTTCTGTGTGTAGATGTACTTACACATGATATACATATAACAGTTTGTTAAATGGTATTACGTGTGCATTAGTATATAAATTATAATAGCTACATGTGCATAAATAGGTATTAGTACATACACGACATAAACATACAATAAGTGATAAAATTAAGTACGGCGAGTTTTACTTTGAATGCCCTTCGATGAGAAATTTATGTACCGCTGCAGCGCGCTGATTTAATCCTGAAATTTTAACATTGATTGCCCTTAGGGTTTATTTTTACGTATAGATGCTTTAGCTGTAGTGATATTCAGCGATAATTAGGTGACTGCCAACGTGGGTATGATCCGCCTATGCTTTCATCCAATTCGCCAAATAGAAGGTAGCAAAAGCGCTTGCTGACGCGCAGCGTGTTTCAATCTGAATCGCTTGTTGACCGATAGCGTATGTTGAGCCAATAACGTGGCTATCGACGACAAGTTAATGCTATGGCAATCACTTCGTGATGATTTTGATAGCCTAGTGTGCTATCCACTGCAGTATGCGATACCTATTTGTACACATGTAATTATATTAATTTATATACTAATGCACATGTAATACCATTTAACAAACCATAAGTAACTGTTCTATATCATGTGTAAGTACATATACACACATACAAACATTATGTATATATGCTCAAGAAATTAAAAGTTTTTTTTTTGTAACTCTCTCTCCTAATATACTCTTCCGCTGAAGATCTTATTTTCGCTGTGTTAGATTACTTCCGAGGATTAAGCGTAAGCTGTAAAAGAAAACACGTATATTCAGCTTCAATGCTCTTAATCAACTACTTATTTTATTAGTTACAAATTAAGAAAGAGGTATATAAAAACATGTGTAATAATACTTACAAATATGCAATTGGGTTGTAGAGTTGTATTTTACTTCAATACATTCTAACAATCCCCCGCTCAACCCAAGTGCATTTACATATCATAAATTAAAAACGTTTGTATATGTGAACCTTTAACAAACTACAAGAATCTAAGTGCCTAGATTTAGTTAATATTTTAGTAAAATATCAGCAGCGTGTTCGTTGGCTTCTACATATTTTATATCAATCTCTTTTTCTGAACAGAAGGGTTCTTCACAAGAAACTGTGCGCTCTGTCTATCACTGAGCATTGTTGTTGGTTCGGTAGCGTAATCACAGCACAAAGCTCACTGTTTTTTGTGGTTTCATATATTCCCCCAAATAGTGGAGAATTTCTTTATCGCTTGCATGCTGACAATATTACCTCTGTAGTCATAAATAAGTTAAGTGATAACCAAATATGCATTTTGGGTGACTTTAATCTAAGTAATGTAAGTAACTCGGGTGTCACTCCTTTGTATGTTATTTCAGCTCATGAATCCTATTTTATTGATAGTATTTTAAGTCTTAATTTAATACAAGTTAATAGTTTTGTTAACAAGTTGGATAGATTACTCGATCTAATTTTTATTAGTGATAATTTGATCTATAATATTTCGGAATGCATTTCTCCTATTACGCCGTGTGATAAGCATCATGTGCCTCTGATTTTGAATTTTAAATTTTATGAGTTTTCTTCATCCGTGCCTGATGATAATATAGCTTTTAATTTTGCAGCCTGTGATTTTGATTTGATTAATACTTTACTATTGGAATACAAATGGATTGACCTATTGTCCTGCTCCGATGTTTCCAGATGCTATTATATTTTTAAAACTTTAATGTTTGATTTCTGTTTAACTAACGTTCCGATTATAAAGAAAAGCCTTATAAGCTACCGTGGTATAACTTTCAGTTAAAAATGTTAAAGAACCTCCGGAATAAATTTTTTAAAAAGTTTAAATTAACTGGAAGTCTAATTTTTTTCGCTAAATATCAGAGTTATTCCAAAGATTTCAACTGTTTAGATAAATTTCTTTACAGAAACTACATCCTACGAATGGAGGAGAATATTAAATCAAATCCAAAGTCTTTCTGGCAATTTATTAAATCTAAAAAGTCGAACTCTGCTATTCCCTCAGCAATATTTTATGAGGAAAAGTTTGCTAACACTCCAAATGGCGTGGCCAATTTGTTCGCGGAATATTTCAGCTCAAATTTTGTTGCTGATGATGAGAATCCATTACCTTGCTTTACCTCTAACTGCAGCTCCACCTTAAGCTTTGGTTCTCTTAGCCTCTCTTCGGATGATGTTACTACTGGCATTGCTAATCTAAAACCATCTACAAAAACGGATATTGATGGACTTTCAGTTCAATTGTTAAAAAATTGCCCCGCTTTAATTTCACCATTAAAAATAATTTTTAATCTGTCATTGTCGTCTGGAGTTTTCATTGATGACTGGAAATTTACTTCCATTAGCCCTATTCACAAAAGTGGTAGCAAGAATAATGTTTGTAATTATAGGCCCATATCAAAGTTATCAACTGTTTCGAAACTTTTTGAGAGTATCATTAAAGAGAAAATGTATTTTGCGTCTAAGAGTCTGATCTCGCCTAACCAGCACGGTTTTGTGCCTCACCGATCTACCGTTTCGAATCTAGCAGTATTTAGTGAATATTGCATTGCGTCTTTTTCTGCCGGCCTGCAGGTTGACTGTGTATAGACTCTTCAAAAGCTTTCGATAAAGTTTCACATTCTTTATTGATTTATAAGTTGGCGCATTTAGGTTTTCATTCGGTTTTTTTAAAATGGATTGAATCCTATTTATTCAAAAGAATTTGCGTAGTGTCAATTGACGGCGTTTCTTCTGAGTTTTTTTTTTGCATCCTCTGGGGTTCCCCAGGGGAGTATACTAGGTCCCTTATTGTTCGTTTTGTTTATTAATGACATAAGTAGCTCCTTTAGATTTGCTAAATTTTTGCTCTATGCTGACGACTTAAAAGTTTTTTCGATAATTAAAAAACGCGATGATGCGCTTCAGCTTCAAAATGACATTGACAGCTTACATCAGTGGTGTGTTAACTCTCAGCTCTCTTTAAATATAAAAAAGTGCTTTAAAGTCACGAATGCGAAAGCTCATAACATCTTGCCGACGTCTTATATGATTTCTCATTCTTTTTTACAAAGTTTGGACGAAATTAAAGATCTTGGCGTAATTTTTTCCAGTAACTTTTCTTTTAATAGGCATATTTGCCATATTATTACGAAAGCTTACTCGGTTTTAGGGTTTGTTAGGCGAAATAGTTCCAAATTTTCTGACCCGTATACTCTGAAGTTATTATATACGGCTTTTGTTCGTTCCAACTTGGAATATGCTACCTTCATCTGGAGGCCTAGTCAAAAAAGTTACATAACTAGGATTGAACGGGTCCAAAAAGTTTTTCTTAAATATGCCTTACGTTCATTGTGTTTTGATGAGCCAATTCCCTCTTATAAATCTCTGTATCTGAATAACGGTGTAATGTATCTTCGCAAAATTTTAAGAAATTTTCCTCAATATCGCTGTTACCATCGTTAAAAATTTTTGAAATCGGACCATAACCTCGCCCCTCTCCCATATAAAGGAAATTCTAAGAAATGTAAAATTTCGTTATTTCTTTAGCTATTGGAACATCTTAATTAAAATTTCATATTTAGAAAGAGAGTTAATTAAGAAACTTGATTTTTATGAAATTAAAAAAACTATAACTATACCTAAGGCTATATTTTGAAATAAACAAATTGAAAAAAAAGCGGTCGAAGTTTCCAAATTTTTTTTTAAAATTTTTACTTCAGGTGTAAAAAAAAAATTTTTTTTGTAAATTGATTTAATTTTTTAAAATATGAACTTTTCTTTACAATGCGCGAAGTTTACTATTTAAAAAAAAAAATTTCAGTACGAAAAAAATATTTTGAAAAAACATAATTTTCAATACCAGTACTGTGCTAGTACGGAAAATTTAAGTATATTTATATATGTATATATGAACATGTGTTGCTAAGCCAAGCAATTAACTCAAGTTTAATTTGAGCAACCGAGCAGTAACTGTGCTTATTCCGAAAACTACAACTAACGTGAGAGCGGCTTTATGAGTTGGAGGTCGCTTACAATGCCTCTGGCTTGCTGATGACAAGAAAGCTCGCTTAAAAAAAACTAAGCTTTGTACCAGCGTGTTAGAATGTTTTGAAGTAAAATACAACTCTACAACCCAATTGCATATTATCAAGTATTATTACACATGTTTTTATATACCTCTTTCTTAATTTGTAACTAATAAAATAAATAGTTGATTAAGAGCATTGAAGCTGAATACACGTGTTTTCTTTTACGGCTTACGCTTAGTCCTCGGAAGTAATCTAACATTGGTTATGGGCCCAGAGTGCCTATTTTGAATTTGTGATAGTTAACATACGAGTATATTGTTAGTCGGTTTAATTGTTTATTAGGAGATAAAAACAAAAGACAATGGCGAGCTCATTTGCTAATATTGAAAATCTGAAGTCGGTAAAAGCAAAGAACATAAATGTATAAGAAGGGACAACACGTTACTTTTAGCAACGAGTGAATCTCCAGGGGCATGCTTTCTCTTTTGCTCAAATGAATTTTTTGATTGGCTACAGTAAGAAAGCATGCCCCTGGAGATTCACTCGTTGCTAATAATAACGTGTTGTCCATTCTTATACATTTATGTTCTTTGGTAAAAGTATAAAGTTTATTGATTACCCTAGATTTCTGGTATGTCATCGTGGATACTATTCCCGAGGAACCGGTTGCTAAATTGGCGTGGAATACTGCCGATCAAAAGGCTCTTGCAACTCTCACTTTATGTGTTAGGCCAAGTGAATTAATTCATGTTAAAAATTGCACCACCGGAAAAGGTGCGTGGATTGCATTAAACAAGGTTTACAGAGCGCAAAGCGCGTGTAGGAAAGTGACACTGTTTAAAATCTTCTTCGATTTAGCTTTACAGCAAATGAAAAGCTTTCCGTGCAATTAAATGAATTCACATATATTGTAGACGAGCTAAAGGAGGTTAACATTTTATTGCCAGATGACCTTGTGGCGGTCATTTTGTTATGTAGCCTTCCCGACGAGCTAGAAAGTTTTGTTGTAGCTATGGAAAGCCGGGACAATCTGCCGACTTTTAGTGCTTTAACCTCAAAAGTCCTTGAAGAAGAAATACGGCAAGGTCAAAAGGGTCAGTCAAATACCGAAAGTGTATTTGCTGCAAATTCGCGAAACATTGGGAGAGTAAAAGATAACTACAAAAACAAAGATCAAGGCAGTTCGCGAAATTACAATAACAATGACAATAACTTTGCCAAGAGCTTAACATGTTTTCGATGTGGTAAAAAAGGCCATATCAGAGCGCAGTGTAAATCAAACAAAGATAAGAGAGAATCAGCAAGCGCATTTGGTGGATAGTGGGGCGTCCTCCCTCATGTGCATACGATCAAATTGGTTTGATACTCTTAAAATGCAACAACAAAAGGTTATTTTGGCTTCCGGTGAATGCGTGTTTGATGAAGGTGTTGTTACAGTGAACGTAAAATCTCAGTACGGAAGCGCATCGATATTAAATGTGCTCTTTGTTCCAAATTTACACTCCAATTTCATTTCAATGTTGAATTTTCAAAAGGAAAGAAAAGAAAAGCGGTTGTTAAAAATAAAAGATACAAAACTATATTTTGTGCGGTTTTCGAATATGGAGTGTTTTCCATTAATTTTAAGCCGTCTACGGTAACAGAAGAGGTGAACAGATTAGGTGACTCACGAAAACCAGAATAACGGACCTTGTCACGACGAGGGGGTGTTGCTAATTAGATGTAGTTGCAGCAACGCCCATGGTTCTACACGCGTTGCAGGTAGAAAAGGGGAGGGACAACTCCACCTAACAGGACGGGACAGTAGGCTTCATTTCTCAATTCTATGCGCTCTTTTCTTCTCTTCTTCTTCTTTTGCTTCCTTTTTTTGTTGCAACATGTTGCGGCAGAAAATGCAGGCATGATACAATTAGTTTATAGGGAGTAGGTATGGCAGGTGGAAAAGACTCCCCCCCCATCCGACGAGCTAGACGGGCCTGCCACCATGCCTGCGTACCACCTGACCTCCGCTGCATCATTCACCCATGAAACAAATTTTCTTAAATTACCATCTTATTTAAGTAAGAAACTATTCATTTAAATTTTCATGTTTCACGTAGACAGTAGGTAAGTAGTTAACAACAAGTGTCAAAAATAATTCATTTGTTTTTTAGGTCGCTGTGGTCCGTTTTAGTAGTTAACCTAGAGTACCTATGTATATTTCAGGTAGAAAGTAGGTGGTTAGCAAACAAATTATTATTACTGTCTGTCCGTCCGTCCGTCCGTCTGTCCGTGGTTACAATAACTTGAGTAAAAATTGAGATATCTCAATGAAATTTGGACACGGTAGGTTGGTATTGAAAATGGTCAAGATCGGTCAATAACCACGCCCACCTCCCGTTTAACGGAAGTTTTTGAAAAATGCAAAAACTCCGTTTTTCGGTATCTATTACAGCAAATTTGGAGCGAGTTTGGTCTAAGAAATTAGTTATTTATGATATTTTGAAAAATGAGCGTTGCCACGCCCACTTATGAACAAATTTCTGTATCTCAATAACGGTGTAATGTATCTTCGCAAAATTTAAAGAAATTTTACTCAATATCGCTGTTACCATCGTTAAAAGTTTTCGAAATCGGACCATAACCTCGCCCACCTCCCATATGAAGGAAATTTTAAGAAATGTAAATTTCGTTTTTTCTTTATCTATTGGAACATTTTAATTAAAATTTCATATTTAGAAAGAGAGTTAATTAAGAAACTTGATTTTTTTGAATTTAAAAAAAATGGGCGTTACCACGCCCACTTATGAAAAAACGTCTGTAGGTACCTCACTAACGATTTAACGTATCGTCACAAAATTTGGTGAACATATTGTCCTTGATGTGATGTCACTAGTATCACCGTCAAAAATCGGACCATAACCACGCCCAACTTCCATATAACGGAAATTTGTAAAAATGCAATAAACTTCGTTTTTCAGTATTTATAGGAACAAATTGAGTAAAGTTTTAAGAAATTATGGGCACCGCCCATACAAAAATACATCGCGAGGGTATATAAAATTCGGTTTCGCCCCAATTTAGCTTTCCTTACTTGTTTAATAATAGCCTTGTGCACAAGTGCGTGGGTATAATTATAATGTTCATGAATAAATTTGTTTTTAGTCCATAGAAGTAGGTTGAAGACAGTTTCAATACATTTCATTTTCATTTTATTAAATGTCTTTTTCACATGAACCGAAGGTTACAAACAAGCGCCTAGCGTCTTACTTAGCGCGAGGTGTACATACATATGTATGTATGTGCACAAATTCAGATATGTATCTGCCCAACTGAAAGAGGTCCCACTCTAAAACTTCTATGGTATTATAACTATACCTAAGGCTATATTTTTTAATAAACAAATTGAAAAAAAAGCGGTCGAAGTTTCCAAATTTTTTTTTTAATTTTTACTTCAGGTGTAAAAAAAAATTTTTTTTGTAAATTGATTTAATTTTTTAAAATAAGAATTTTTTTTTACAAATCGCGAAGTTTACTATTTGAAAAAAAAAATTTCAGTACGAAAAAAATATTTTGAAAAAACATAATTTTCAATACCAGTACTGTGCTAGTACGCAAAATTTAAGTATATTTATATATGTACATATATATGAACATGTGTTGCTATCTTGAGAAACTGAGAGCTGATTTTTGCTTTTGATGAAGCCAAGCAAATTAACTCAAGTTTAGTTTGAGCAACCGAGCAGTAACTGTGCTTATTCCGAGAACTACATCTAACGTGAGAGCGGCTTTATGAGTTGGATGTCGCTTGACTTGCTGATGACAAGAAAACGCCCTTAAAAAACACTAAGCTTTGTACCAGCGAAAATAAGATCTTCACCGGAAGAGTATTGAGCATGTATGTATGTAAATTACCGCCGCGCCACCGGAACAAATAGAAAAGCCTAGGTTGAGTGGTAGAATGAACTTATAAATTTTATTGTCATTTCCCTTTTATACAAATTTTGCTTACTTGCTACAGTTACTACTACAACTACATAACTATGTACTTAATTTTAAGTAAAGGCAAAAATTGGGGAACTCAATTGTTGTTAGAATTCGAATTTGGAATTACATATTGACTGCTAACGTTGCAGTTTTAGGCACTGCAACTTGGTGTGGCTTATTTACTTTGCTTTGAACTACCTATTGCTTAATTCCTCGCATTAAGGTGAATTATGCTGATAATGCAATTTTAGGCAATGCAGTTTTGGTTCACAGCGGATTCACATTGCGTCGGCACGGCTTCCGGTTGAAGTTGGTGCTTGCGAAATGTGAAGTCGTTGTTGTTGTTCTTATTTTACAAAAAGTGCAGACTTTATTGTTTATTGACTTTATGCAATGCTGCAATTTGTTTATTTGGCTAACTCCCCCCTTCTTAAGCATCAGCGTCCCGCTGATAAAATTTTATTGATTTACTGAAATTATTTGAGGAATGAAAAATGATTTTTTATTGTTGTTTTGTTGTTTGTGTACGGTATATAAAACAAAGGAAAGAGCTATTGCTGCGACGCTTGTGCCTGTTGAAAAATTGTTTATTTCTGAAAGCTGATGCTCCAGTTGAGGTAAAAAGGTACTTGTTTTGCTGATGTCGTGGTGTACGATTAGTCTCATGTCGTCTACTACCTTCTCGTTTTCGTCCAGGTCTATAGTATGTATAATTTTGTACGTTCCTTTCCTTATTTTTCCAAGTCCTATTTTGATCGTAACCAGTGGGTTATTGTATTCGTAAGTGTCTACTGTCGCAGTTGTCCAGTATGGTAAAAGCCTAGGAGGTAAATGTTTGTTAGTTTTTCAAATGCGATTTATGAACCTTTCTATTATCTTTAGTAGTTATTGTGACGTTATTATTTTTAGCAACAGTTTCCTTTTATAAAAATGGGTTTAGTTTTACCTTTAATCTGTTTGTTTTTTTTATAGATAGGATCACCTGGTTCGTAACTCTTTATTTTTGATCTCCTTTTGTTATGACTATTCAACATATTTTTTTGATTTCTGGCTATTTCATTTCGTAGGTCAGAATTAACTATTTCCCTAAAGTTTGTTAAGTCTTGGTAATTAATTCTTTGAGTTCTTCCAAAGAAAACGTCGGCTGGCTTTCTTTTTGTAACTGAATGTATTGTGTTATTGTATCTGTCAACTGCAATGTTGATAATTTCCTTGATAGAGTAATCAGGGTATTCTGCTTGCAGGGATCTGGTCATTTCGATAATAGTGGAATGCACTCGTTCTATTGCACCATTAACTTCACTCTTCTGAGGTGGCGCTAAATAGATCTCAATCCCTAATCCTTCCAGATAGTTTAATGTTATTGGGCTTATAAAGCTGCCTTCATTGTCCATGACCAAGGTCTTTGGTACAGTGAAATAATGAAGAAGCTTTATTAGTTTATCCCTAATATGCAGTACCAATTTATTTTTAATTTTGAAAAATTTTACAAATTTGGAGAATTTGTCAATACACGTAATAAATTTTTCACCGGACATTTCCATAATGTCGATATGCAAAATTTCTGTCGGGTACGAAGGTATGGATGTTGCCTGTAACTTGGGCTTTTGTGGATGTCGGTCGTACTTATTACATCCACAAATTTCGCATGACTGAGTATACTTTTTAATAAGTTTAGTCATTTGCGGAAAGTAGTATTTCTCAAGTATCTGGTCTTTGTTTTCTCTATCGTTCCGATGAGCTCGTTTGTGTTCTTGTTCTATAATTTTAAATTTAACTTCTTCATCGGGGATATCGGTAACAACTTTCTGCGTGATCCTGATACGGAATTGTGAGAAATATTCTTGATAAACTTGCTGTAATAGCGAAATATTTTTTTCTGGAATTTTTATTCCATTGATTATATTTGGGTTAAGAACGCTTTTTAAGATTCTTACTAATTTTTCCTTATCGTAGCTTTCGCTTTTAATGCGGTGTCTGTGGTACCTTGGGTGCGGCTCCTCGTGGGAAATTTCTTCCTTCCCCTCTTGGAATATAATCTGATTTTTGAATACGTTTAGCGGTGCTTCAAAGTGAGGAATGAGCTTTGAGCTATCCTCCTCAGCACTATGTTGTGAATTGTCATCCGAAGATGTTAACGTATTAATTTCTATTGGTAACCGTGATAATGCGTCGGCGACTACATTCGTTTTTCCCGGTTTGTAAATAAGTTTATAATTGTATTCTTCTTTCCTTGCTTTCCACCTTTTGAGTTTGGCATTATTATTACTGTTACTTAATGCAAACGTCAATGGCTGGTGGTCAGTGAGAATTCTTATTTCCTTAGCTCCATATAAGTAGGTTCTTAATTTATCAAGGGACCATACTATGGCGAGCATTTCTTTCTCAATTGTTGAGTAGTTTTCCTCGGTTTTGTTGAGTGATCTAGATATGTAAGTTATGGGTCTATCTTTACCGATTTCGCCCTGGGAAAGGACTGCTCCAATTGCAGTGTTGGAAGCGTCCGTTGTCAAAATAAAGGATTTATTGAAATCTGGGAAGGCCAGAATTTCAGAGGACATAAGTAAGGTTTTTATGTCGTTAAAAGATTTTAAGCTTTCTTCTGTTGGCGAAATTTTTATTTTTTTGGATTGACTTGCTTTTATTTGCGCATTTTCGCCTCTAGTTAAGTTTGTAAGTGGCTTGGCAAGTTTCGCAAAGTCTTTTATAAATCTCCTATAGTATGACGCCAAACCTAGAAAGCTTTTTAATTCCTTAAGGTTAGCGGGTGCAGGGATATTTTTAATAGCGGATAGGGTCTGGCAAAATGCCTTTTCCTGTGACGATATGGCCTAAAAATTCCACTTTCGTCCTGAAAAATTTAGACTTTTCCAGATTAACCTTTAAATTTGTTTTATATAAGAGAGCGAATACATCTTCAATATTCTTAAGATGTTCTTCTTTTGTTTTCCCCATTATTATAATATCATCGATATATACGTAACAGGATTTCCCTATGATGGGTTTGAGAACGTCATTTATCATTCTCTGAAAAATGGAAGGGGCATTTTTAAGGCCAAACGGCAACCTAGTAAATTCGTATTTACCATTGGCCGTTGAAAAGGCTCTTTTTTCTATGTCCCTTTCCTTCATCCTGATTTGGTGGAATCCGGATGTAAGGTCGAGCGTAGTAAAATACTTACATTCGCCTAAGCTTGCAAGAGTGTTGTTTATATCAGGTATTGGGTAAGAGTCAGGTATCGTTATTGCATTCAGACGTTTAAAATCGATAACAATTCTGTACTTCTTTTCTCCTGAAGGACCTGATTTTTTTGGTACAATCCACAATGGGGAGTTGTACGGGCTTTTTGATGGCCTTATTACACCATTGTTTAAAAGTTCTGTTATCTGTCTTTCTACCTCACCCCGAAGGTTGGTTGGGTAAGGATATGATTTTGTATAAATCGGTTCTTCACTGGTTGTCCTTATTTCCGCTAATACGGATGTGTCGATTGTCCCACTATCGGAGACTGGACCGAAGAGTTCCGAATATTTGTTTATCATTTCCTCAACCTCATGTTGGTAAAGGGTTTATTGAATGTTATTTACCTGTTTAGACATCTTTTGTTTTAGTGGCAGAACCACATCTTCGAGTGTTAAGGTGTAATTTTTCCTGTTTATTATTGCTCCTAATTCTTTGAGGGTATCATCACCAATGATACCATCGAAGGATTTTAAATTGGGTAATATAAAGAAATCAAAATTATTTTTGATACCTATACTTTTAAAAAATGGTCCACGTAATTTATGGGTTATTTCTACTTGACCCGCAGCTGATTGGACTTTAAAAGGACATTTAAGTTTACTGGGATTTTTTGAAATTTTTTCGCACACAAAGTTTTTATTAGCTCCTGTGTCTATGAGGACCTTTAAAATATCACCATTTTTTAAGGTGAGTTCTAGGTAGGGTAAACTAGATAGGCGTCTGTCATAAAATTTATTTCCTCGCTCTCTCCACCTTCTGTGGATTCCTGGTCCTCTGTTTGAACGTTAAATAATTTTTGGTTTTTCCTAGGGATATTTGAAGAATTGCTGGCTGGCCTTACAGCAGGCGTATTCTCTGGTCGATTCATGTAATTGATTTTCCGAGAATGTATCGAGGGATCTACCTCCATCGGAACCGGAGGTTTGGGTTGGGTTGGTCTGGATGGAGGCTGCGCTGGCCTCTGATCGTTCCCATTGTAAATTTGGTTCTTTTCAACAGAGTTTAACTCCCTAGGTGCAATTGTTTGCTTAGGTTTTAGTTGGGTTTTTTGCGCTTGATTCGAGCTACCTGTATTTTTTGGGTAGATTGAATAGTTCCTGAAATTAAGGTTTTGAATTTCGAGGCAGGAAGCGTATGCTTCCGGTAGGTTACTTGGTCGTTGGATCATAAGCATCCTAGACAACTCACCGTTTACACCTCTTATAAATATGTCTAGGGCCCTATTCCTATAGGTTTCCACAAGTGCAGCACTTGCTTCCATTGAATAGTTCTGGCCTTTAATTTTATTTATGATAAGGGACAATTGGTGGTTGACCCTGGCATAGAATTGCTCTATGCTATAGCTCTTCTGTGACAAGGAACCTAACTCGTGCTCGAGTGTTCTAAGATCTCGCTTATCTGCGTAATGCAGAGACAAGCACGTCTTTATTTGTCCCCAGTCATCATGAAAAATGTTATAGGAAATCAAGGCAGTGTCCGCAGGACCTCTGACCTTTTGCCTTATATGCCGTAGGATAGCTCTGTATATCGGTCTATTTCTGACTACCTCATAGTCCTGCAATATGGATTCAACGCTATGAATCCAGGACATATATTGGACAGGGTCGCCTTCGAATGTCTGAAGGTTTTTTACGCTGTCGGGCAACCTACTGATTTCATGTAGATCTGTTTCTGTTAAGCGGATATGGATTTCCTGAATATTACTCTCATTGTGTGGACTAACCCTGGCCTCTAGTTGAGTAATCCTACTGTTCATTACTTTCATTTGTTCGATTTGTGCATTTACTGCACCGGTTAGTTGAGTTATTGCCTCCTGCATTTCCAATTCGAAAAAAAATTTCCTATTTGAGTTCCACGCAATTTTAAAATATATGTTTTATTAGTAATTATTTGGATTTAAAAAATTTTGGTAGAAAGGAAAAAAAAAAAATATTACTTTTTTCTTTGTGGTATGCAATACAATAACTTAAATAAAGAATTATTTAATTAGATATTTTCTTACAATAAAATGAAGTTCAATTCCCTCATCCTTTAAGGGAACGGTCCGCTGCGTCCTTTTTGAAGTTTTTATGCCTCTACTGGGGGGCGGGTTACGTTACTGCCTTGCGGTTTCCTTGGTGGCGGTCGAGTTCGGTTGTTTTTATCGTGGTGATTTTAACGGATATGGTTATCCGTTTTAGTCAGGTTTTGCCGGGTACGCACTTTTAGTATCTTTCAGTGGGTAGGGAATATCTCCTTTTTTTCTCACTGAGTTTGTTTTAGTTGAAAATGTTTTATTCAGGATTTCACTGATTTTAAATGATGATTATTAAGGATCTTCCTTAACTGATTTTATTTTTCCTCAGTTCAAAATGTTTATTAAGGATCTTCCTTCACTTATTTCTTTCAGTTCAAAATGTTTATCAAGGATCTTCCATTTAACTTCAACTGATTTTAATTTTTTCTCAGTTTAAAATGTTTATTAAGGATCTTCCTTTACTTATTTTTTCAGTTCAAAATGTTTATCAAGGATCTTCCTTTTAACTTCAAATGATTTTAATTTTTTCTCAGTTTAATAAGGATCTTCCCTTTTAACTTCACTGTTTCACTACGTGCGCTCTTTCACTTTCGGGCGCCAATTACCGCCGCGCCACCGGAACAAATAGAAAAGCCGAGGTTGAGTGGTAGAATGAACTTATTGTCATTTCCCTTTTATACAAATTTTGCTTACTTGCTACAGTTACTACTACAACTACATAACTATGTACTTAATTATAAGTAAAGGCAAAAATTGGGGAACTCAATTGTTGTTGGAATTCGAATTTGGAATTACATATTGACTGCTAACGTTGCAGTTTTAGGCACTGCAACTTGGTGTGGCTTATTTACTTTGCTTTGAACTACCTATTGCTTAATTCCTCGCATTAAGGTGAATTATGCTGATAATGCAATTTTAGGCAATGCAGTTTTGGTTCACAGCGGATTCACATTGCGTCGGCACGGCTTCCGTATGAAGTTGGTGCTTGCGAAATGTGAAGTCGTTGTTGTTGTTCTTATTTTACAAAAAGTGCAGACTTTATTGTTTATTGACTTTATGCAATGCTGCAATTTGTTTATTGTGCTAACTTGTATGTATAGCTAATATTTTTCTGTGTGTAGATGTACTTACACATGATATACATATAACAGTTTGTTAAATGGTATTACGTGTGCATTAGTATATAAATTATAATAGCTACATGTGCATAAATAGGTATTAGTACATACACGACATAAACATACAATAAGTGATAAAATTAAGTACGGCGAGTTTTACTTTGAATGCCCTTCGATGAGAAATTTATGTACCGCTGCAGCGCGCTGATTTAATCCTGAAATTTTAACATTGATTGCCCTTAGGGTTTATTTTTACGTATAGATGCTTTAGCTGTAGTGATATTCAGCGATAATTAGGTGACTGCCAACGTGGGTATGATCCGCCTATGCTTTCATCCAATTCGCCAAATAGAAGGTAGCAAAAGCGCTTGCTGACGCGCAGCGTGTTTCAATCTGAATCGCTTGTTGACCGATAGCGTATGTTGAGCCAATAACGTGGCTATCGACGACAAGTTAATGCTATGGCAATCACTTCGTGATGATTTTGATAGCCTAGTGTGCTATCCACTGCAGTATGCGATACCTATTTGTACACATGTAATTATATTAATTTATATACTAATGCACATGTAATACCATTTAACAAACCATAAGTAACTGTTCTATATCATGTGTAAGTACATATACACACATACAAACATTATGTATATATGCTCAAGAAATTAAAAGTTTTTTTTTTGTAACTCTCTCTCCTAATATACTCTTCCGCTGAAGATCTTATTTTCGCTGTGTTAGATTACTTCCGAGGATTAAGCGTAAGCTGTAAAAGAAAACACGTATATTCAGCTTCAATGCTCTTAATCAACTACTTATTTTATTAGTTACAAATTAAGAAAGAGGTATATAAAAACATGTGTAATAATACTTACAAATATGCAATTGGGTTGTAGAGTTGTATTTTACTTCAATACATTCTAACAATCCCCCGCTCAACCCAAGTGCATTTACATATCATAAATTAAAAACGTTTGTATATGTGAACCTTTAACAAACTACAAGAATCTAAGTGCCTAGATTTAGTTAATATTTTAGTCAAATATCAGCAGCGTGTTCGTTGGCTTCTACATATTTTATATCAATCTCTTTTTCTGAACAGAAGGGTTCTTCACAAGAAACTGTGCGCTCTGTCTATCACTGAGCATTGTTGTTGGTTCGGTAGCGTAATCACAGCACAAAGCTCACTGTTTTTTGTGGTTTCATATATTCCCCCAAATAGTGGAGAATTTCTTTATCGCTTGCATGCTGACAATATTACCTCTGTAGTCATAAATAAGTTAAGTGATAACCAAATATGCATTTTGGGTGACTTTAATCTAAGTAATGTAAGTAACTCGGGTGTCACTCCTTTGTATGTTATTTCAGCTCATGAATCCTATTTTATTGATAGTATTTTAAGTCTTAATTTAATACAAGTTAATAGTTTTGTTAACAAGTTGGATAGATTACTCGATCTAATTTTTATTAGTGATAATTTGATCTATAATATTTCGGAATGCATTTCTCCTATTACGCCGTGTGATAAGCATCATGTGCCTCTGATTTTGAATTTTAAATTTTATGAGTTTTCTTCATCCGTGCCTGATGATAATATAGCTTTTAATTTTGCAGCCTGTGATTTTGATTTGATTAATACTTTACTATTGGAATACAAATGGATTGACCTATTGTCCTGCTCCGATGTTTCCAGATGCTATTATATTTTTAAAACTTTAATGTTTGATTTCTGTTTAACTAACGTTCCGATTATAAAGAAAAGCCTTATAAGCTACCGTGGTATAACTTTCAGTTAAAAATGTTAAAGAACCTCCGGAATAAATTTTTTAAAAAGTTTAAATTAACTGGAAGTCTAATTTTTTTCGCTAAATATCAGAGTTATTCCAAAGATTTCAACTGTTTAGATAAATTTCTTTACAGAAACTACATCCTACGAATGGAGGAGAATATTAAATCAAATCCAAAGTCTTTCTGGCAATTTATTAAATCTAAAAAGTCGAACTCTGCTATTCCCTCAGCAATATTTTATGAGGAAAAGTTTGCTAACACTCCAAATGGCGTGGCCAATTTGTTCGCGGAATATTTCAGCTCAAATTTTGTTGCTGATGATGAGAATCCATTACCTTGCTTTACCTCTAACTGCAGCTCCACCTTAAGCTTTGGTTCTCTTAGCCTCTCTTCGGATGATGTTACTACTGGCATTGCTAATCTAAAACCATCTACAAAAACGGATATTGATGGACTTTCAGTTCAATTGTTAAAAAATTGCCCCGCTTTAATTTCACCATTAAAAATAATTTTTAATCTGTCATTGTCGTCTGGAGTTTTCATTGATGACTGGAAATTTACTTCCATTAGCCCTATTCACAAAAGTGGTAGCAAGAATAATGTTTGTAATTATAGGCCCATATCAAAGTTATCAACTGTTTCGAAACTTTTTGAGAGTATCATTAAAGAGAAAATGTATTTTGCGTCTAAGAGTCTGATCTCGCCTAACCAGCACGGTTTTGTGCCTCACCGATCTACCGTTTCGAATCTAGCAGTATTTAGTGAATATTGCATTGCGTCTTTTTCTGCCGGCCTGCAGGTTGACTGTGTATAGACTCTTCAAAAGCTTTCGATAAAGTTTCACATTCTTTATTGATTTATAAGTTGGCGCATTTAGGTTTTCATTCGGTTTTTTTAAAATGGATTGAATCCTATTTATTCAAAAGAATTTGCGTAGTGTCAATTGAGCGTTTCTTCTGAGTTTTTTTTTTGCATCCTCTGGGGTTCCCCAGGGGAGTATACTAGGTCCCTTATTGTTCGTTTTGTTTATTAATGACATAAGTAGCTGCTTTAGATTTGCTAAATTTTTGCTCTATGCTGACGACTTAAAAGTTTTTTCGATAATTAAAAAACGCGATGATGCGCTTCAGCTTCAAAATGACATTGACAGCTTACATCAGTGGTGTGTTAACTCTCAGCTCTCTTTAAATATAAAAAAGTGCTTTAAAGTCACGAATGCGAAAGCTCATAACATCTTGCCGACGTCTTATATGATTTCTCATTCTTTTTTACAAAGTTTGGACGAAATTAAAGATCTTGGCGTAATTTTTTCCAGTAACTTTTCTTTTAATAGGCATATTTGCCATATTATTACGAAAGCTTACTCGGTTTTAGGGTTTGTTAGGCGAAATAGTTCCAAATTTTCTGACCCGTATACTCTGAAGTTATTATATACGGCTTTTGTTCGTTCCAACTTGGAATATGCTACCTTCATTTGGAGGCCTAGTCAAAAAAGTTACATAACTAGGATTGAACGGGTCCAAAAAGTTTTTCTTAAATATGCCTTACGTTCATTGTGTTTTGATGAGCCAATTCCCTCTTATAAATCTCGTTTGCTTTTGATTGACCTGAAGTCTTTGGAATCAAGAAGGTCGGTACTCTCACTTTCTTTTGTTCGTAATATCATCAATGGTGACATTGACTGCTCTTTTCTTTTGGAAAGAATTAATTTCAACATCCCTCAACGTAATCTTCGTATTTCTTTACCTTTCTATGGTGTTAAATTTAAAACAGAATATTCGCGTAATGCTCCCCTTGTTCGAGCGCTAATTGAACTTAATTCACTCTCGAGTTCCATCCAACTTGATTTTTCAATTCCAAAAAATGTTTTTTCTCATATTCTAAATTTAGCTATCTAGGTTTTTAAATCGTAATTATTAATTACTTTGTAAATAGTCTGTAAGAAACTTTCTGTTCATAGACTAAATAAATAAATAAATAAATAATCAGAAACCCCATTTCTCCTAATAATGTTCGATGAAAGATGACCTCTTTCGTGCCTTGGCAAAGAGCAATATATTCCGCTTCCATCGTGCTTAATGCTGCCACCGGCTGTTTTCGTGACTACCAAGCAACAGGCCCACCAGACATAAACAGCACATATCCAGTATAGGATTTCCTGTCGCTCGTTTCACATCCCCAGTCAGCATCTGTGTAACAAACCAAATTTGTTTCATTGGCTAAATAAGTAATATTACCTGCTGGATGTTTTTTCAAATATCTCAGCACATATTTAGCAGCTCGAAAATGTTCTACGTGAGGATGACTGTTGTACTGCGACAATTTTGAAACCACGTGACTGATATCCGGTCGAGTTATCACCGACAGATACATCAGTGCGCCAATTAAACTTTGAAATCTTTTTGTTACCCTGCGATAATGGTTTTGTACATTTTTCCAAAACAGTACCATTAGCCCGGGGTGTCGTAGCTGGCTTGCAGTTCTCCATACCCCAGCGCTTTAACATTGTCGCAACGCCTCTTAATATATCTCTGCGAATCTCTATACCCAAATTAAATGAAATTGGGCCACTATCTATTGCATGAACATGTTCATTTAAACTTTGAATAATGCTGCTCATTTGTTTTTGGTTTTCACACGCTACTAGCATATCGTCTACGTACAGCGCAATAAAAGATAATTCATTGTTTTTTCGTCTCACGTAAACACAACTATCAGCTTTACATCGTGGAAATTCCATAGTCGATAAAATATCAGAAACCTTAAAGTTCCATTCACGGCCAGCTTGTTTGAGTTCATATAGCGACTTTATTAATTTGCAAACTTTGTGTGGAAACTGCGTGGTCTCAAAATTTGGTGGTTGGGTCATAAAAACATGTTCTTTCAAATCACTGTTCAAATATGCTGAAACAATATCCACATGATTGACAAGAAGCCTATGTTTTGCTGCCAACGCCAGCAACAACCGTATCGTTGAATGTCTCACCACTGGTGCAAACGTTTCCTTATATTATACATTAAACTTTTGTGAGCATCCTTGTGCGACTAATCGTGCTTTATATTTTTCTACCGAACCGTCCGGTTGTCTCTTTAACGTAAACACCCACTTACAGCCTATGACGTCGCTGTTTTTAAGGATCTTCCTTTACTTATTTTTTCAGTTCAAAACTGATTTTAATTTTTTCTCAGTTTAATAAGGATCTTCCCTTTTAACTTCACTGTTTCACTACGTGCGCTCTTTCACTTTCGGGCGCTAATTACCGCCGCGCCACCGGAACAAATAGAAAAGCCGAGGTTGAGTGGTAGAATGAACTTATAAATTTTATTGTCATTTCCCTTTTATACAAATTTTGCTTACTTGCTACAGTTACTACTACAACTACATAACTATGTACTTAATTATAAGTAAAGGCAAAAATTGGGGAACTCAATTGTTGTTGGAATTCGAATTTGGAATTACATATTGACTGCTAACGTTGCAGTTTTAGGCACTGCAACTTGGTGTGGCTTATTTACTTTGCTTTGAACTACCTATTGCTTAATTCCTCGCATTAAGGTGAATTATGCTGATAATGCAATTTTAGGCAATGCAGTTTTGGTTCACAGCGGATTCACATTGCGTCGGCACGGCTTCCGGTTGAAGTTGGTGCTTGCGAAATGTGAAGTCGTTGTTGTTGTTCTTATTTTACAAAAAGTGCAGACTTTATTGTTTATTGACTTTATGCAAAGCTGCAATTTGTTTATTGTGCTAACTTGTATGTATAGCTAATATTTTTCTGTGTGTAGATGTACTTACACATGATATACATATAACAGTTTGTTAAATGGTATTACGTGTGCATTAGTATATAAATTAATATAGCTACATGTGCATAAATAGGTATTAGTACATACACGACATAAACATACAATAAGTGATAAAATTAAGTACGGCGAGTTTTACTTTGAATGCCCTTCGATGAGAAATTTATGTACCGCTGCAGCGCCCTGATTTAATCCTGAAATTTTAACATTGATTGCCCTTAGGGTTTATTTTTACGTATAGATGCTTTAGCTGTAGTGATATTCAGCGATAATTAGGTGACTGCCAACGTGGGTATGATCCGCCTATGCTTTCATCCAATTCGCCAAATAGAAGGTAGCAAAAGCGCTTGCTGACGCGCAGCGTGTTTCAATCTGAAGCGCTTGTTGACCGATAGCGTATGTTGAGCCAATAACGTGGCTATCGACGACAAGTTAATGCTATGGCAATCACTTCGTGATGATTTTGATAGCCTAGTGTGCTATCCACTGCAGTATGCGATACCTATTTGTACACATGTAATTATATTAATTTATATACTAATGCACATGTAATACCATTTAACAAACCATAAGTAACTGTTCTATATCATGTGTAAGTACATATACACACATACAAACATTATGTATATATGCTCAAGAAATTAAAAGTTTTTTTTTGTAACTCTCTCTCCTAATATACTCTTCCGCTGAAGATCTTATTTTCGCTGTGTTAGATTACTTCCGAGGATTAAGCGTAAGCTGTAAAAGAAAACACGTATATTCAGCTTCAATGCTCTTAATCAACTACTTATTTTATTAGTTACAAATTAAGAAAGAGGTATATAAAAACATGTGTAATAATACTTACAAATATGCAATTGGGTTGTAGAGTTGTATTTTACTTCAATACATTCTAACAATCCCCCGCTCAACCCAAGTGCATTTACATATCATAAATTAAAAACGTTTGTATATGTGAACCTTTAACAAACTACAAGAATCTAAGTGCCTAGATTTAGTTAATATTTTAGTAAAATATCAGCAGCGTGTTCGTTGGCTTCTACATATTTTATATCAATCTCTTTTTCTGAACAGAAGGGTTCTTCACAAGAAACTGTGCGCTCTGTCTATCACTGAGCATTGTTGTTGGTTCGGTAGCGTAATCACAGCACAAAGCTCACTGTTTTTTGTGGTTTCATATATTCCCCCAAATAGTGGAGAATTTCTTTATCGCTTGCATGCTGACAATATTACCTCTGTAGTCATAAATAAGTTAAGTGATAACCAAATATGCATTTTGGGTGACTTTAATCTAAGTAATGTAAGTAACTCGGGTGTCACTCCTTTGTATGTTATTTCAGCTCATGAATCCTATTTTATTGATAGTATTTTAAGTCTTAATTTAATACAAGTTAATAGTTTTGTTAACAAGTTGGATAGATTACTCGATCTAATTTTTATTAGTGATAATTTGATCTATAATATTTCGGAATGCATTTCTCCTATTACGCCGTGTGATAAGCATCATGTGCCTCTGATTTTGAATTTTAAATTTTATGAGTTTTCTTCATCCGTGCCTGATGATAATATAGCTTTTAATTTTGCAGCCTGTGATTTTGATTTGATTAATACTTTACTATTGGAATACAAATGGATTGACCTATTGTCCTGCTCCGATGTTTCCAGATGCTATTATATTTTTAAAACTTTAATGTTTGATTTCTGTTTAACTAACGTTCCGATTATAAAGAAAAGCCTTATAAGCTACCGTGGTATAACTTTCAGTTAAAAATGTTAAAGAACCTCCGGAATAAATTTTTTAAAAAGTTTAAATTAACTGGAAGTCTAATTTTTTTCGCTAAATATCAGAGTTATTCCAAAGATTTCAACTGTTTAGATAAATTTCTTTACAGAAACTACATCCTACGAATGGAGGAGAATATTAAATCAAATCCAAAGTCTTTCTGGCAATTTATTAAATCTAAAAAGTCGAACTCTGCTATTCCCTCAGCAATATTTTATGAGGAAAAGTTTGCTAACACTCCAAATGGCGTGGCCAATTTGTTCGCGGAATATTTCAGCTCAAATTTTGTTGCTGATGATGAGAATCCATTACCTTGCTTTACCTCTAACTGCAGCTCCACCTTAAGCTTTGGTTCTCTTAGCCTCTCTTCGGATGATGTTACTACTGGCATTGCTAATCTAAAACCATCTACAAAAACGGATATTGATGGACTTTCAGTTCAATTGTTAAAAAATTGCCCCGCTTTAATTTCACCATTAAAAATAATTTTTAATCTGTCATTGTCGTCTGGAGTTTTCATTGATGACTGGAAATTTACTTCCATTAGCCCTATTCACAAAAGTGGTAGCAAGAATAACGTTTGTAATTATAGGCCCATATCAAAGTTATCAACTGTTTCGAAACTTTTTGAGAGTATCATTAAAGAGAAAATGTATTTTGCGTCTAAGAGTCTGATCTCGCCTAACCAGCACGGTTTTGTGCCTCACCGATCTACCGTTTCGAATCTAGCAGTATTTAGTGAATATTGCACTGCGTCTTTTTCTGCCGGCCTGCAGGTTGACTGTGTATATACAGACTCTTCAAAAGCTTTCGATAAAGTTTCACATTCTTTATTGATTTATAAGTTGGCGCATTTAGGTTTTCATTCGGTTTTTTTAAAATGGATTGAATCCTATTTATTCAAAAGAATTTGCGTAGTGTCAATTGACGGCGTTTCTTCTGAGTTTTTTTTTGCATCCTCTGGGGTTCCCCAGGGGAGTATACTAGGTCCCTTATTGTTCGTTTTGTTTATTAATGACATAAGTAGCTGTTTTAGATTTGCTAAATTTTTGCTCTATGCTGACGACTTAAAAGTTTTTTCGATAATTAAAAAACGCGATGATGCGCTTCAGCTTCAAAATGACATTGACAGCTTACATCAGTGGTGTGTTAACTCTCAGCTCTCTTTAAATATAAAAAAGTGCTTTAAAGTCACGTATGCGAAAGCTCATAACATCTTGCCGACGTCTTATATGATTTCTCATTCTTTTTTACAAAGTTTGGACGAAATTAAAGATCTTGGCGTAATTTTTTCCTCTTTAAATATAAAAAAGTGCTTTAAAGTCACGTATGCGAAAGCTCATAACATCTTGCCGACGTCTTATATGATTTCTCATTCTTTTTTACAAAGTTTGGACGAAATTAAAGATCTTGGCGTAATTTTTTCCAGTAACTTTTCTTTTAATAGGCATATTTGCCATATTATTTCGAAAGCTTACTCGGTTTTAGGGTTTGTTAGGCGAAATAGTTCCAAATTTTCTGACCCGTATACTCTGAAGTTATTATATACGGCTTTTGTTCGTTCCAACTTGGAATATGCTACCTTCATCTGGAGGCCTAGTCAAAAAAGTTACATAACTAGGATTGAACGGGTCCAAAAAGTTTTTCTTAAATATGCCTTACGTTCATTGTGTTTTGATGAGCCAATTCCCTCTTATAAATCTCGTTTGCTTTTGATTGACCTGAAGTCTTTGGAATCAAGAAGGTCGGTACTCTCACTTTCTTTTGTTCGTAATATCATCAATGGTGACATTGACTGCTCTTTTCTTTTGGAAAGAATTAATTTCAACATCCCTCAACGTAATCTTCGTATTTCTTTACCTTTCTATGGTGTTAAATTTAAAACAGAATATTCGCGTAATGCTCCCCTTGTTCGAGCGCTAATTGAACTTAATTCACTCTCGAGTTCCATCCAACTTGATTTTTCAATTCCAAAAAATGTTTTTTCTCATATTCTAAATTTAGCTATCTAGGTTTTTAAATCTTAATTATTAATTACTTTGTAAATAGTCTGTAAGAAACTTTCTGTTCATAGACTAAATAAATAAATAAATAAATAATCAGAAACCCCATTTCTCCTAATAATGTTCGATGAAAGATGACCTCTTTCGTGCCTTGGCAAAGAGCAATATATTCCGCTTCCATCGTGCTTAATGCTACCACCGGCTGTTTTCGTGACTACCAAGCAACAGGCCCACCAGACATAAACAGCACATATCCAGTATAGGATTTCCTCGTCGCTCGTTTCACATCCCCAGTCAGCATCTGTGTAACAAACCAAATTTGTTTCATTGGCTAAATAAGTAATATTACCTGCTGGATGTTTTTTCAAATATCTCAGCACATATTTAGCAGCTCGAAAATGTTCTACGTGAGGATGACTGTTGTACTGCGACAATTTTGAAACCACGTGACTGATATCCGGTCGAGTTATCACCGACAGATACATCAGTGCGCCAATTAAACTTTGATATCTTTTTGTTACCCTGCGATAATGGTTTTGTACATTTTTCCAAAACAGTACCATTAGCCCGGGGTGTCGTAGCTGGCTTGCAGTTCTCCATACCCCAGCGCTTTAACATTGTCGCAACGCCTCTTGATATATCTCTGCGAATCTCTATACCCAAATTAAATGAAATTGGGCCACTATCTATTGCATGAACATGTTCATTTAAACTTTGAATAATGCTGCTCATTTGTTTTTGGTTTTCACACGCTACTAGCATATCGTCTACGTACAGCGCAATAAAAGATAATTCATTGTTTTTTCGTCTCACGTAAACACAACTATCAGCTTTACATCGTGGAAATTCCATAGTCGATAAAATATCAGAAACCTTAAAGTTCCATTCACGGCCAGCTTGTTTGAGTCCATATAGCGACTTTAATAATTTGCAAACTTTGTGTGGAAACTGCGTGGTCTCAAAATTTGGTGGTTGGGTCATAAAAACATGTTCTTTCAAATCACTGTTCAAATATGCTGAAACAATATCCACATGATTGACAAGAAGCCTATGTTTTGCTGCCAACGCCAGCAACAACCGTATCGTTGAATGTCTCACCACTGGTGCAAACGTTTCCTTATATTATACATTAAACTTTTGTGAGCATCCTTGTGCGACTAATCGTGCTTTATATTTTTCTACCGAACCGTCCGGTTGTCTCTTTAACGTAAACACCCACTTACAGCCTATGACGTCGCTGTTTTTAAGGATCTTCCTTTACTTATTTTTTCAGTTCAAAATGTTTATCAAGGATCTTCCTTTTAACTTCAACTGATTTTAATTTTTTCTCAGTTTAATAAGGATCTTCCCTTTTAACTTCACTGTTTCACTACGTGCGCTCTTTCACTTTCGGGCGCTAATTACCGCCGCGCCACCGGAACAAATAGAAAAGCCGAGGTTGAGTGGTAGAATGAACTTATAAATTTTATTGTCATTTCCCTTTTATACAAATTTTGCTTACCTGCTACAGTTACTACTACAACTACATAACTATGTACTTAATTATAAGTAAAGGCAAAAATTGGGGAACTCAATTGTTGTTGGAATTCGAATTTGGAATTACATATTGACTGCTAACGTTGCAGTTTTAGGCACTGCAACTTGGTGTGGCTTATTTACTTTGCTTTGAACTACCTATTGCTTAATTCCTCGCATTAAGGTGAATTATGCTGATAATGCAGTTTTAGGCAATGCAGTTTTGGTTCACAGCGGATTCACATTGCGTCGGCACGGCTTCCGGTTGAAGTTGGTGCTTGCGAAATGTGAAGTCGTTGTTGTTGTTCTTATTTTACAAAAAGTGCAGACTTTATTGTTTATTGACTTTGTGCAAAGCTGCAATTTGTTTACTGTGCTAACTTGTATGTATAGCTAATATTTTTCTGTGTGTAGATGTACTTACACATGATATACATATAACAGTTTGTTAAATGGTATTACGTGTGCATTAGTATATAAATTAATATAGCTACATGTGCATAAATAGGTATTAGTACATACACGACATAAACATACAATAAGTGATAAAATTAAGTACGGCGAGTTTTACTTTGAATGCCCTTCGATGAGAAATTTATGTACCGCTGCAGCGCGCTGATTTAATCCTGAAATTTTAACATTGATTGCCCTTAGGGTTTATTTTTACGTATAGATGCTTTAGCTGTAGTGATATTCAGCGATAATCAGGTGACTGCCAACGTGGGTATGATCCGCCTATGCTTTCATCCAATTCGCCAAATAGAAGGTAGCAAAAGCGCTTGCTGACGCGCAGCGTGTTTCAATCTGAAGCGCTTGTTGACCGATAGCGTATGTTGAGCCAATAACGTGGCTATCGACGACAAGTTAATGCTATGGCAATCACTTCGTGATGATTTTGATAGCCTAGTGTGCTATCCACTGCAGTATGCGATACCTATTTGTACACATGTAATTATATTAATTTATATACTAATGCACATGTAATACCATTTAACAAACCATAAGTAACTGTTCTATATCATGTGTAAGTACATATACACACATACAAACATTATGCATATATGCTCAAGAAATTAAAAGTTTTTTTTTTGTAACTCTCTCTCCTAATATACTCTTCCGCTGAAGATCTTATTTTCATTGTGTTAGATTACTTCCGAGGATTAAGCGTAAGCTGTAAAAGAAAACACGTATATTCAGCTTCAATGCTCTTAATCAACTACTTATTTTATTAGTTACAAATTAAGAAAGAGGTATATAAAAACATGTGTAATAATACTTACAAATATGCAATTGGGTTGTAGAGTTGTATTTTACTTCAATACATTCTAACAATCCCCCGCTCAACCCAAGTGCATTTACATATCATAAATTAAAAACGTTTGTATATGTGAACCTTTAACAAACTACAAGAATCTAAGTGCCTAGATTTAGTTAATATTTTAGTCAAATATCAGCAGCGTGTTCATTGGCTTCTACATATTTTATATCAATCTCTTTTTCTGAACAGAAGGGTTCTTCACAAGAAACTGTGCGCTCTGTCTATCACTGAGCATTGTTGTTGGTTCGGTAGCGTAATCACAGCACAAAGCTCACTGTTTTTTGTGGTTTCATATATTCCCCCAAATAGTGGAGAATTTCTTTATCGCTTGCATGCTGACAATATTACCTCTGTAGTCATAAATAAGTTAAGTGATAACCAAATATGCATTTTGGGTGACTTTAATCTAAGTAATGTAAGTAACTCGGGTGTCACTCCTTTGTATGTTATTTCAGCTCATGAATCCTATTTTATTGATAGTATTTTAAGTCTTAATTTAATACAAGTTAATAGTTTTGTTAACAAGTTGGATAGATTACTCGATCTAATTTTTATTAGTGATAATTTGATCTATAATATTTCGGAATGCATTTCTCCTATTACGCCGTGTGATAAGCATCATGTGCCTCTGATTTTGAATTTTAAATTTTATGAGTTTTCTTCATCCGTGCCTGATGATAATATAGCTTTTAGTTTTGCAGCCTGTGATTTTGATTTGATTAATACTTTACTATTGGAATACAAATGGATTGACCTATTGTCCTGCTCCGATGTTTCCAGATGCTATTATATTTTTAAAACTTTAATGTTTTATTTCTGTTTAACTAACGTTCCGATTATAAAGAAAAGCCTTATAAGCTACCGTGGTATAACTTTCAGTTAAAAATGTTAAAGAACCTCCAAAATAAATTCTTTAAAAAGTTTAAATTAACTGGAAGTCTAATTTTTTTCGCTAAATATCAGAGTTATTCAAAAGATTTCAACTGTTTAGATAAATTTCTTTACAGAAACTACATCCTACGAATGGAGGAGAATATTAAATCAAATCCAAAGTCTTTCTGGCAATTTATTAAATCTAAAAAGTCGAACTCTGCTATTCCCTCAGCAATATTTTATGAGGAAAAGTTTGCTAACACTCCAAATGGCGTGGCCAATTTGTTCGCGGAATATTTCAGCTCAAATTGTGTTGCTGATGATGAGAATCCATTACCTTGCTTTACCTCTAACTGCAGCTCCACCTTAAGCTTTGGTTCTCTTAGCCTCTCTTCGGATGATGTTACTACTGGCATTGCTAATCTAAAACCATCTACAAAAACGGATATTGATGGACTTTCAGTTCAATTGTTAAAAAACTGCCCCGCTTTAATTTCACCATTAAAAATAATTTTTAATCTGTCATTGTCGTCTGGAGTTTTCATTGATGACTGGAAATTTACTTCCATTAGCCCTATTCACAAAAGTGGTAGCAAGAATAACGTTTGTAATTATAGGCCCATATCAAAGTTATCAACTGTTTCGAAACTTTTTGAGAGTATCATTAAAGAGAAAATGTATTTTGCGTCTAAGAGTCTGATCTCGCCTAACCAGCACGGTTTTGTGCCTCACCGATCTACCGTTTCGAATCTAGCAGTATTTAGTGAATATTGCATTGCGTCTTTTTCTGCCGGCCTGCAGGTTGACTGTGTATATACAGACTCTTCAAAAGCTTTCGATAAAGTTTCACATTCTTTATTGATTTATAAGTTGGCGCATTTAGGTTTTCATTCGGTTTTTTTAAAATGGATTGAATCCTATTTATTCAAAAGAATTTGCGTAGTGTCAATTGACGGCGTTTCTTCTGAGTTTTTTTTTTGCATCCTCTGGGGTTCCCCAGGGGAGTATACTAGGTCCCTTATTGTTCGTTTTGTTTATTAATGACATAAGTAGCTGCTTTAGATTTGCTAAATTTTTGCTCTATGCTGACGACTTAAAAGTTTTTTCGATAATTAAAAAACGCGATGATGCGCTTCAGCTTCAAAATGACATTGACAGCTTACATCAGTGGTGTGTTAACTCTCAGCTCTCTTTAAATATAAAAAAGTGCTTTAAAGTCACGTATGCGAAAGCTCATAACATCTTGCCGACGTCTTATATGATTTCTCATTATTTTTTACAAAGTTTGGACGAAATTAAAGATCTTGGCGTAATTTTTTCCAGTAACTTTTCTTTTAATAGGCATATTTGCCATATTATTTCGAAAGCTTACTCGGTTTTAGGGTTTGTTAGGCGAAATAGTTCCAAATTTTCTGACCCGTATACTCTGAAGTTATTATATACGGCTTTTGTTCGTTCCAACTTGGAATATGCTACCTTCATCTGGAGGCCTAGTCAAAAAAGTTACATAACTAGGATTGAACGGGTCCAAAAAGTTTTTCTTAAATATGCCTTACGTGCATTGTGTTTTGATGAGCCAATTCCCTCTTATAAATCTCGTTTGCTTTTGATTGACCTGAAGTCTTTGGAATCAAGAAGGTCGGTACTCTCACTTTCTTTTGTTCGTAATATCATCAACGTAATCTTCGTATTTCTTTACCTTTCTATGGTGTTAAATTTAAAACAGAATATTCGCGTAATGCTCCCCTTGTTCGAGCGCTAATTGAACTTAATTCACTCTCGAGTTCCATCCAACTTGATTTTTCAATTCCAAAAAATGTTTTTTCTCATATTCTAAATTTAGCTATCTAGGTTTTTAAATCTTAATTATTAATTACTTTGTAAATAGTCTGTAAGAAACTTTCTGTTCATAGACTAAATAAATAAATAAATAAATAATCAGAAACCCCATTTCTCCTAATAATGTTCGATGAAAGATGACCTCTTTCGTGCCTTGGCAAAGAGCAATATATTCCGCTTCCATCGTGCTTAATGCTACCACCGGCTGTTTTCGTGACTACCAAGCAACAGGCCCACCAGACATAAACAGCACATATCCAGTATAGGATTTCCTGTCGCTCGTTTCACATCCCCAGTCAGCATCTGTGTAACAAACCAAATTTGTTTCATTGGCTAAATAAGTAATATTACCTGCTGGATGTTTTTTCAAATATCTCAGCACATATTTAGCAGCTCGAAAATGTTCTACGTGAGGATGACTGTTGTACTGCGACAATTTTGAAACCACGTGACTGATATCCGGTCGAGTTATCACCGACAGATACATCAGTGCGCCAATTAAACTTTGAAATCTTTTTGTTACCCTGCGATAATGGTTTTGTACATTTTTCCAAAACAGTACCATTAGCCCGGGGTGTCGTAGCTGGCTTGCAGTTCTCCATACCCCAGCGCTTTAACATTGTCGCAACGCCTCTTAATATATCTCTGCGAATCTCTATACCCAAATTAAATGAAATTGGGCCACTATCTATTGCATGAACATGTTCATTTAAACTTTGAATAATGCTGCTCATTTGTTTTTGGTTTTCACACGCTACTAGCATATCGTCTACGTACAGCGCAATAAAAGATAATTCATTGTTTTTTCGTCTCACGTAAACACAACTATCAGCTTTACATCGTGGAAATTCCATAGTCGATAAAATATCAGAAATCTTAAAGTTCCATTCACGGCCAGCTTGTTTGAGTCCATATAGCGACTTTAATAATTTGCAAACTTTGTGTGGAAACTGCGTGGTCTCAAAATTTGGTGGTTGGGTCATAAAAACATGTTCTTTCAAATCACTGTTCAAATATGCTGAAACAATATCCACATGATTGACAAGAAGCCTATGTTTTGCTGCCAACGCCAGCAACAACCGTATCGTTGAATGTCTCACCACTGGTGCAAACGTTTCCTTATATTATACATTAAACTTTTGTGAGCATCCTTGTGCGACTAATCGTGCTTTATATTTTTCTACCGAACCGTCCGATTGTCTCTTTAACGTAAACACCCACTTACAGCCTATGACGTCGCTGTTGTTTGGTCTATCGACTAATTGCCAGGTACCATTCTTAATTAAAGCGTCGTACTCTTTCCGCATTGCAGCTTTCCAATGCCCACTGTCATGGGAAGTCAATGCTTCTGTTATAGTGTTTGGCGATTCAATGATTGAATTTGATTCCTCTGCATGAGATTCTTCGCAAAAAACCTTTCTTGGTCTTCCCACAGCACCAGTTCTCAGTAGTTTTGGCCTACCTCTTTTTCTCTTTCCAGCTTCCACTACGATTTCCCCTTCTGACGCTGATTCTCCTTCCTCTTGTTCTTCTGTATACCCAGCAATCGGCTCAGGTAATCTTTGCGTTTGCATTTCTTACATGTTTTTCATTGTTGTTGTAGTATTTATCAAAAGCATCATGAGTAAGTACATCTTCGCTTTCATTACTGGAATAATTTTACTTTTCAAACGAATTTTCGAATATCAAGTCTCTCGAAATTATAATAGACCTTTTGTTTGTGTCACATAGTCTATAGCCTTTCGTTAAATTATTATAACCCACAAACTTTAATTTTCTTCCTTTTGGCTGAAATTTTCCACTTTTCTGCTGTGCCTTCAGTAAAACTACAACATCGCAACCAAATATTCGAAGATGTGACAAAGACGGCCTCCTTTTGAACCACTTTTCATACGCGGTCTGCTCACTTAGCGATTTACTTGGACACCTATTACATATGTATGTTGCCGTGTTGATAGCTTCTGCCCACAAACTCTGCGCCAAGCCCGATGACTCCAAAAAACATCATGCCATCTCTACGAGTGTTCTGGTGGCTCTCTCCGCCACAACATTCTGTTGTGGCCAAAAAGCAACAGTAAATTTTTGAATGCATTAATTGCTTCTGATTTTTTATTTAGAAAGTATGTATGGGCATACCGGCTATAATCGTCAATAAATGTCATAAAATATGACGAACCGCCAACTGATTTTGTGGACATTGGGCCACACAAGTCACTATAAACCAACTCAAGCACATCTTTCGAAACTACATATGAATAGTTTTCATACGCCTTACTTTTAATTTTGAAAGTAGCACAAGTAAAACACTCAATTCTATTTTGAACATTCAAATTAAGTCCATGAACCATATATTTATTTGAAAGTTTTCTTAAATCATCTGTGTTTAAATGGCCTAGCCGTTGATGCTATTTCCGAGTATTTTCCCCGTCGATTAACCCGTTCACCTCTTCTGTTACCGTAGACGGCTTAAAATTAATGGAAAACACTCCATATTCGAAAACCGCACAAAATATAGTTTTGTATCTTTTATTTTTAACAACCGCTTTTCATTTTGAAAATTCAACATTGAAATGAAGTTGGAGTGTAAATTTGGAACAAAGAGCACATTTAATAGCGATGCGCTTCCGTACTGAGATTTTACGTTCACTGTACCAACACCTCCAGCAAACACGCATTCACCGGAAGCCAAAATAACCTTTTGTTGTTGCATTTTAAGAGTATCAAACCAATTTGATCGTATGCACATGTGGGAGGACGCCCCACTATCCACCAAATGCGCTTGCTGATTCTCTCTTATCTTTGTTTGATTTACACTGCGCTCTTATATGGCCTTTTTTACCACAGCGAAAACATGTTAAGCTCTTGGCAAAGTTATTGTCATTGTTATTATAACTTCGCGAACTGCCTTGATCTTTGTTTTTGTAGTTAGCTTTTATTCTCCCAATGTGTCGCGAATTTGCAGCAAATACACTTTCGGTATTTGACTGACCTTTTTGACCTTGCCGTATTTCTTCTTCAAGGACTTTAGTGGTTAAAGCACTAAAAGTCGGCAGATTGTCCCGGCTTTCCATAGCTACAACAAAACTTTCTAGCTCGTCGGGAAGGCTACATAACAAAATGACCGCCACAAGGTCATCTGGCAATAAAATGTTAACCTCCTTTAGCTCGTCTACAATAGATGTGAATTCATTTAATTGCACGCCAATTTAGCAACCGGTTCCTCGGGAATAGTATCCACGATGACATACCAGAAATCTAGGGTAATCAATAAACTTTTTACTTTTACCGACTTCAGCTTTTCAATATTAGCAAATGAGCTCGCCATTGTCTTTTGTTTTTATCTCCGAATAAACAATTAAACCGACTAACAATATACTCGTATGTTAACTATCACAAATTCAAAATAGGCATTCTGGGCCCATAACCAATGTTAGATTACTTCCGAGGACTAAGCGTAAGCCGTAAAAGAAAACACGTGTATTCAGCTTCAATGCTCTTAATCAACTACTTATTTTATTAGTTACAAATTAAGAAAGAGTTATATAAAAACATGTGTAATAATACTTGATAATATGCAATTGGGTTGTAGAGTTGTATTTTACTTCAAAACATTCTAACACGCTGGTACAAAGCTTAGTTTTTTTTAAGCGCGCTTTCTTGTCATCAGCAAGCCAGAGGCATTGAAAGCGACATCCAACTCATAAAGCCGCTCTCACGTTAGTTGTAGTTTTCGGAATAAGCACAGTTACTGCTCGGTTGCTCAAATTAAACTTGAGTTAATTTGCTTGGCTTCATCAAAAGCAAAAATCAGCTCTCAACTTCTTAAGATAGCAACACATGTTCATATATACATATATAAATATACTTAAATTTTCCGTACTAGCACAGTACTGGAATTGAAAATTATGTTTTTTCAAAATATTTTTTTCGTACTAAACATTTTTTTTTAAATAGTAAACTTTGCGATTTGTAAAGAAAATTTCTTATTTTAAAAAATTAAATCAATTTACAAAAAAAAATTTTTTTAAACCTGAAGTAAAAATTTTCAAAAAAAATTTGGAAACTTTTTTTTTGCAATTTGTTTATTAAAAAATATAGCCTTAGGTATAGTTATAATACCATAGAAGTTTTAGAGTGGGATCTCTTTCAGTTGGGCAGATACATATCGGAATTTGTGCACATACATACACCTCGCGCTAAGTAAGACGCTAGGCGCTTGTTTGTAACCTTCGGTTCATGTGAAAAAGACATTTAATAAAATGAAAATGAAATGTATTGAAACTGTCTTCTACCTACTTCGATGGACTTAAAACAAATTTATTCCTGAACATTATAATTATACCCACGCACTTGTGCACAAGGCTATTATTAAACAAGTAAGGAAAGCTAAATTGGGGCGAAACCGAATTTTATATACCCTCGCGATGTATTTTTGTATGGGCGGTGCCCATAATTTCTTAAAACCCCGTTTCTTTGTTTCAAATCGCAGCTAGTATTAAACTTTACTCAATTTGTTCCTATAAATACTGAAAAACGAAGTTTATTGCATTTTTACAAATTTCCGTTATATGGAAGTTGGGCGTGGTTATGGTCCGATTTCAAAAATTTTTGACGGTGATACTAGTGACATCAAGGACAATATGTTCACCAAATTATGTGACGATACGTTAAACCGTTAGTGAGATACCTACAGACGTTTTTTCATAAGTGGGCGTGGTAACGCCCATTTTTTTTAATTTCATAAAAATCAAGTTTCTTAATTAACTCTCTTTCTAAATATGAAATTTTAATTAAAATGTTCCAATAGATAAAGAAAAAACGAAATTTACATTTCTTAAAATTTCCTTCATATGGGAGGTGGGCGAGGTTATGGTCCGATTTCGAAAAATTTTAACGATGGTAACAGCGATATTGAGGAAAATTTCTTCAAATTTTGCGAAGATACATTACACCGTTATTCAGATACAGAAATTTTTTCATAAGTGGGCGTGGCAACGCTCATTTTTCAAAATTTCATAAATAACTAATTTCTTAGATGAAAATCGCTGCAAATTTGCTGTAATAGATACCGAAAAACGGAGGTTTTGCATTTTTCGAAAACTTCCGTTAAACGGGAGGTGGGCGTGGTTATTGACCGATCTTGACCATTTTCAATACCAACCTACCGTGTCCAAATTTCATTGAGATATCTCAATTTTTACTCAAGTTATTGTAACCACGGACAGACGGACGGACGGACGGACAGACAGTAATAATAATTTGTTTGCTAACCACCTACTTTCTACCTGAAATATACATAGGTACTCTAGGTTAACTACTAAAACGGACCACAGCGACCTAAAAAACAAATGAATTATTTTTGACACTTGTTGTTAACTACTTACCTACTGTCTACGTGAAACATGAAAATTTAAATGAATAGTTTCGTACTTAAATAAGATGATAATTTAAGAAAATTTGTTACATGGGTGAATGATGCAGCAGAGGTCCGGTGGTAAGCTGGCATGGTGGCAGGCCCGTCTAGCTCTTCGGATGGGGGGTGGGGTCTTTTCCACCTGCCATACCTACACCCTATAAACTAATTGTATCATGCCTGCATTTTCTGCTGCAACATGTTGCAACAAAAAAAGGAAGCAAAAGAAGAAGAAGAGAAGAAAAGAGCGCATAGGATTGAGAAATGAAGCCTACTGTCCCGTCCTGTTAGGTGGAGTTGTCCCTCCCCTTTTCTACCTGCAACGCGTGTAGAACCATGGGCGTTGCTGCAACTACATCTAATTAGCAACACCCCCTCGTCCTGACAAGGTCCGTCATTCTGGTTTCCGTCAGTCACCTAATCTGTCTGTCCATTGTCGCGATCCGCATGCCCTCTCTTTAGCCTGCTGGTGGCACCTCCACCAACTTAAGTAGGATTCAGTTCTCCATTATTAACTTTACTGGTTCGGGATATTAAATAAATGACACATAGCTTCTGATTCTTTCAAATTATTCATTTACATTATTACTACCTACAATGTATGACAATTCTGTATTTATAAAAATTCACAAAACATTATTAATATTTTAGAATTTTTTATTGAGCTCAAGGCCAGTTTATGGAAGATTTTTTTGTGAAAAAGCAACAACAGTTTTTAATGGTTGAAGTTATAGTACTATTTCGGAAATCACCAAAATTCTAAAATATTAACATTTACTAGGCCAACAGAAAAATGAACAAGCATTGTATACAAGGATGAGCACGCCTTAAAAATGCATTAGAATATAAAGTAAAAAATACATTATACAGAATTTGCAAACAAAAACACAAACAACAACCACACAAAGAAGTTATATAGCGGCAGATCAGTTGCTCTTGTTTGTAGTTGGTTTGTTTAAGGAAGATGAAATAAAAACAACAGCCAACTCGGCTAGCGTAGCACAATAGGTAGCCTATTGGCTCTGCAACTCCGAGCTCCCGGGTTCAAAGCCTGAGAGAAGTGGTTATGAAAAATTAAATTAAAATTTAATTTAATTTAATAATCAAAAAGAAGTCTGATGAGGAAATGTGGTGATTTTCGAAATAGTACTAAATATAACTTCAACCATTAAAAACTGTTGTTGTTTTTTCACAAAAAAATCTTCCATAAACTGGCCTTGAGCTCAATAAAAAATTCTAAAATATTAACATTTACTAGGCCAACAGAAAAATGAACAAAAAAATTATTATTATTATTTTTTTTTTATGTTTAGCCTCGTATTTGAATATACACCTGATAGAAAGGAAGCGAGGGTAAAATTATTCTTCACCTGATTTTTATATCTTAAGATACCTTCTTTTTTAATTCTGGTATTGCAAACAAAGGAAGGTATAAAAAAAAAAAAACACCCGTTCGCGTGGAACGCCCCCTTATTTCCTCCCACATATGTATGTTCATGCAAATATAGATGCTAGCAAAAAAACATATTTCACGCAAATTGATCGGTATGTGTGTAAAAATGTACAGGAAAACTATTGTACTCACCCTTCCAGTCCACCGATGTTGGCGCCAGCATACTGAGAGGACCTGTAGAGAGCAAAAAAAATATTACGCACATACCTGAGTACCTACATACATGCATCTTCCAACTAGTCTTTTGACACCTTGCTCACCCAGTCGCGTTTGCGGGCAGCGAGTGGGTCACTTAGTAAATTTCAAAATTATTAATATTAAATCACGATATTAGGGCGGAAAATTAATATACCAAAGGTAATTATTTGTGCGTGAGCATAATTAAAACGCGCATGATGTGACTTTTATGACGACAAAAAATATCCCAAAGATTAAAAGCTATCGGAGCTATAAAATAACACTCGGGTGAAGTGAAGAACCACCAGGCGAGAAAAATTTTTGATACTAACAATATTCATTTGCTCAATTAAAATTATTTAAAGATGTTAAAAAAAAACAAAATATTGAAAATTAAAAAAACTGCTGGAAACTTGTAGCTTACTTAAATTAAGTAAAAAAAAAAGGTAAAAATATAAGAATTTACAAAAAAAGTTGGAAATTCGCTGGTTTGCAACAAAGACAAAAAAAACCACGCGCCTACTCGTCAGCGTGAAAATATGTATATATGTATGTATGTAAATTAATATTAAATTCCAACAACACAATGTGCCCGGTTCTCCCTCGCTGGCAGTGCAGGCTCAGTGGCGCTGACGTGGGAGTGATCGCGCTTCCATCAACGCAGCTGGAACACTGGACGTATATGCCCTCTCCGCTGGAGAATGTCCCAATTCGTTTACGATTCCCGTCTGTTAATTTACAGCGGTTGTTGACCCTTGTTTCAGCAATTATTCTCAACAGCTGATGGTGGACATGTATTTACACATACCCCTGCAGGCGTGCTTTTATCTGTGTATGTATGTAAGAGCTTATGGTACACACTCTTTGTGCATTTGTGCTGTGGAGGATGATAGTCGTGTGGGTGGTCGATGTGGTGTCCACTTCCGGCTCTGCGGTGCCGATAAGCGGGAAGCAAGCAAGCGGGTCAAGGTAAACCGTACGGATCACACGATAAGAAAAAAAAACCGTTTTTCTTGGCACGTTTACCACTAGCTGTTCCCGTTGTTTTTTCGTTTTTGTGCAAATTTTCTTTTTCTTAATTTGTCCGGACAATTTGCCTGGCACCGTAACTTTCACAACTCTGCCTCCAACTCTTCATGTGTGACATTTATTCGGCATCTTAGGCCGAGCAAGTCACTCGAGTTTGCTGGCTCTAAGGGCGATCATCCGAATCAGTCACTCTTTGCAAATTTTACACATACGCACACATCTACTTGATACTGCTTTACCCTACTACTCTATCAGCACAGTTTCACACCAGCAACTATTTTATACATACATAGGTGATGTGGCAACTTTCTTTTCCGTTCACTCACTCATACACACACACTCTACATCACTCATGTACCAGTTAACTTAGGGTAAGTTAATACCACCCAAGCTGCCTGACACATGACTCGCCGCCATACATCAAACACTTCAGACCGACATATTAGAACCACCCACGAAGACATCATAAACTAAAAACCGAAACCAACCACTTCTACAAGATGTCGTAAATTACAATAGACCCGCATTCCAGAAGATCGAATAACGCATTCATATTCCGTTATTCGATCACTTATCATAAACTGGCTACACTAAGTTGACCCACATCAAAACATTTAATGGTCAACTTAATAAAAGTCAATACTGCACATGTTGCCCGAAATATGATCACCCATCACAAATTCGGCCGCATTAATAAACGCATAGCAAGACGTCAATGCTAAGTGGCACACAGCTATGTGGAACGGAAATCGGCAAACAACTGACTCGGCCGAACCGCACTTGTAAAACCAAGTGCAATTATAAACATGACCCGCTCAACAAACAAACATGTGGGCCACAGTCGGAGTCAGCACAAGTGTGACCGAAATTAATGTTGTAAACATTAATTGTACAACCACACATGGGAGCCACCCGCTAAATTCAACGTCAGCATGCAGTCGCAGCGAAGCAGCATGAATTTACCACGCAGCAGATTACAGACGCTACGCAGCAAAATGCAGTTGCAGCGCAGGCATAGCTAAGTATAAATATTAAGATTATTGTAACTTAGCTTCAGATTCAATTCTCATATTAATAAACGCGGTCGTGCTGCCCCTCTCAGCCCCGCAATAAAAAATAAAATACTTGTTTTATTTAACTGGCGCCCGAGCAAAAGTCTCGAGCCACGCGAATCAATAGTCCTGAAAACGTCAAGTAAGGACTCGCGCGCGCCCGAGTGAAGTGTGTTACGCGAAATCAATCCTGAAAACTAACAAGTAAGGATACGCAGTGCCGACTTTAAAAATAAAAAACTCTCGCTAAAAGGAATCCTGAAAACAAAAAAGTAAGGTAACGCGAAATTAAAACGAAAACAGCCTGAAAACCAAAAAGTAAGGCAACGCGAAATTAAAAGTGTCAAATTAACAGTGTGTGCCGAAAATATTAAGTAAGGACTCCACGACGCGACAGGAACGCGAATATAGAAATTCGCGATTATAGTGAAAAGGCCCCGCAGTAGCCAAGGCAAACCGGTGGTATCGTGTACCAGCCTAAGCTATAAAAACCAAAAAACTATAAGAACAAAAAACTATAAAAACTAAAAAAGAAAAAGTGCTATAGTAAAAAAATTGAAAGTGCAGTCAAAAATAAGTACTTAAAAAAGTACTATAATCATCTCTAAATCAACACCAGCAATTATATCAACGACATCAACTGCAGCAAGGACCCTTAAATAAGATCAACTGAACTACCTTCAACGGCCACAGCTACGATAACATTCCCAGCAGCAGCCAGCGGTAGCAAGCAAGCAGCAGTAGTAGAGTAAGAAAGTAGAACTAAGCATATTAAGCACACATACTTTTTATAACAATATTGTCAAAAAAAAAAAAAAAAAAAAAAACCCTACTACTAACCTTACAAATGGACGCGTTACCAGTCGACTTCGACTACGACGGACTGGATAAAATTATAGAACAGGTAGACATAGATAGGGAACAAAAACGACAGAAACCCTTCATAGTTACAGGTATTAGTAACGAAGAAAAAGCTAGGGCTATGCAATGGGTATTCGATTGTATAGGAGAAATTAAAATAGCAACACATCTCGACTACGACAATAGGGAAAACATTGAGGAAGAATCCATAAGATTGCTTCGATCGATGGAGAAATTGCATCTCAACAATTGAAACAAAAAAAAAAAAGTTTTAAAAAAATAAAAATAAAAATAAATTTTTAATTTAAAAATAAATTAAAAACGCATTAGCCTATTCTTTATTTTCCTGAGTAGATATTTGAAATTTTTCTATTTTTTCAGCAAATTATTGTCAAAATGTCGAATCCCAATAATTTGATAAGAGCTCCAACTCTCCCGCAGAATCCTCCTGCTCCACAAGTTGCAGGAAATTCCCAATTAAGTATGCAAGACCTTACTGCGCTTATTTCAGAAATAGCAGCTAATGTTCTAAGGCAACAAGGACCACAAGTAGTTCAAACAATTCTAAACCCTAACTCCAGTCTAGCGTCAGCAGTTGACCAACAAATAGACGAAGGAAGTAGGGGAAATTTAAATGATTTAGACAGAATACCCGATGTGGTAAAATGTCTTAAGGAATTCTCTGGGCGGCCAGGAGAATTCAACTCCTGGAAGAAAAGTGTAGACCGCATTCTCAATATGTACGAGCCATTAAAAGGCTCCCCAAAATATTATGGGATTTTAAGTGTGATTAGGAACAAGATTACCGGACAAGCCGACACAGCTCTGGAATCCTATAACACACCGCTTGATTGGCCAGCCATAACAAAATGCTTGTCAATGCACTATGCCGATAGGCGCGACTTATCTACCTTGGAATACCAAATGACAACGTTGGTACAAGGTAGCAATACGATTTCTGATTTTTATCAACAGGTGTACAAACACCTCTCGCTAATTTTGAATAAATTAGGTTGCGAAGGGACGAGCAATGAGACTTTACGCATGTTAACGCAATCTTATAGAAGCAAAGCGTTGGACACATTTATAAGGGGATTAAATGGAGATCTACCGAGATTATTGGGTATGAAAGAGCCAGTCGATTTACCGCAAGCTCTTCACCTGTGCCAAAAATTGGACAACCAAAATTTTAGGACGAACCATGCCTATAACGTAGGGCAATCGTACCAAAGACCAAATAAAGGCAAAAACAATAAATACACTGCAGGACCACAAGACTTCTACCCGCAGTTAGCTTATAATCCGCGATCAAGTCAACAAGCATGGCAAAGCCGGCGCTCGCAAAATAATTTTGATGCGAACGCCAATGCACCAACAAGGCCACCGAAGCCTCAGCCAAAGCCAGAACCCATGGATGTCGATCAGACCATGCACTCACGTAGGGTAAACTACATGAATAGACCTACCCAAAAAAATTATTATCAAGGAAAAATACCTCTGGAGGCTCCCCAACACAATAACAATAGGGCACAAAGGACTTTCCACATAGCGGAACAAAAGGAAAGCGAAAATACGGATGACTCAGCTAACATTAATTTTTTAGTATGCTGAGCTCTTCACTACCATACTTTGAAGTTAAAGTGCAGGGCGGTCAAGCTTTAAAGTTTCTTGTAGACACAGGATCAAGTAAAAACTACGTTAAACCCGATTTGGTAAAGAAATGTATACCAAACGAAACTCCATTTTACGCTAAATCAATAGCGGGAGAAATTAAAATCAGTGAGCATACTTATGCAGAATTTTTTAATATTAAAGAAAAAATAAAATTATATTTAATGCCAGCATTAAAAGTGTTTGATGGCATATTAGGAAATTATACTCTTAGAAGTATGAAAGCGGTGATACATACAGCCGAAAGTTGTATGATATTAGGAAATGGCTGTAAAGTCCACCTAAAACAACTCCCCACGCAATGTGTTAATGCAATTAACGAAAATAATCTGTTATATAAACAGAAAAGCATCGTGGAGGAGTTAACTACAAAGCATCCTAAGCTTTTTGCTGAGCCTAACGAAAAGCTCACATACACAACAAAAGTTGTTGGTCAAATTAGGACAACAACAGATACACCAGTGTACTCGAAATTTTCCCCTTACCCGGTAGCATTAAAAACCGAGGTAGAAAAACAGGTAAAACAGCTTCTGGACGATGGCATAATACGACCATCCAGATCGCCATATAATTCTCCTGTATGGATTGTCCCAAAGAAAGCAGATGCCGCAGGAAATAAACAATACCGTATGGTTATTGATTACAGGAAATTGAACGCAGTTACAATTTCAGACAGGTATCCAATTCCTGAAATATCTGAGGTAATATCACAATTAGGTAAAAGTAATTACTTCTCAGTATTGGATTTAAAAAGTGGTTTTCATCAGATACCATTAAGGAAATCGGACATAGAAAAACCCGCATTTTCTATCAATAACGGTAAATATGAATTTACACGTTTGCCATTTGGCCTAAAAAATGCGCCATCAATTTTTCAACGCGCACTAGACGATATATTAAGAGAACACATTGGCAAATGTTGCTATGTGTATATCGATGATATAATCATCTTTAGCAAAACCGAAAAGGATCATTGCAAAGATATTGGAAAAATATTTAAAACGCTAGAAGACGCCAACATGAAGCTTCAGTTGGATAAGTGCGATTTTTTTAAATCAGAAACCGAATTTTTAGGGTTTGTGATTACTCCGGTTGGCATAAGAACCAATCCAAAGAAAGTGGAAGCCATTGCAAGCTTTCCAGAACCCAAGAGCCTAAAGGAACTCCGAAGCTTCCTAGGACTATCAGGATATTATCGCAAATTTGTAAAAGATTATGCAAAAATTGCTAAACCGATGACTTCACTCTTAAGAGGGGAAGAAGGTAGAATATCAAAGAACAAATCCTCAAAAGTAAGGATAAATTTAAATTCTGAAGCAAAAGAATCCTTCAGGAAAATTAAGAATTCATTAATTTCCGAAGACATTATCCTTGCTTATCCAGATTTTAAAAAAGAATTTGAATTAGCAACGGACGCTTCAAACTTCGCTATAGGCGCAGTATTATCACAAAGTGATAGACCGATAGCTTTTATATCGAGGACATTAAGCAAAGCTGAAGAACATTATGCCGCTAATGAAAAAGAATTCTTAGCAATAATTTGGGCATTAAATACCTTCAGAAATTATTTATATGGTTCCAGGAAAGTAAAAATTACAACGGATCACCAACCTTTAACTTATGCCTTAAGCAATAAGAATAACAACAGTAAAATGAAAAGGTGGAAGTCAATTCTGGAGGAATATGACTATGAATTGGCATATAAGCCCGGCAAAGCAAATGTTGTGGCCGATGCATTATCACGAATACCACCGCAAACAACACAGTTGAATACACTGTCTACAGCGACAAATTCAGACGAAAGCTCATCGCACAACTTAATATACAGTGTCGAACAGCCGATTAACGTGTTTAAAAATCAAATTTTTTTAAACAAGGACTTAGTATCTAACTATCAATTTCAAATAATATTTCCAACATATCACCGACATATAATAACAGAATTAAGTTATACCCATGAAATTTTACTGCAGATTTTAAAAAAATATTTAAACCCATCGGTAATAAACTGCATCAAAGCAGAAGAGGACATAATGGGAGTAATACAAGAATTGTACCCCATGCACTTTAGTAAATACAAAATACGATTTTCACAGATACAAGTAGAGGATATAATAGATATTCAACAACAGCAGGAAATCATAATTAGGGAACATAACAGAGCACATAGAAATTGTAAAGAAAATAAATTACAAATTTTGAGAAAATATTATTTTCCAGGAATGGCTAGCAAAATTAAGAAACTAATTAGAATTTGCCTTACATGCAAAGAAAATAAATATGACCGACATCCGGCGAAACCGAAAGTTCAGCCAACACCAATTCCTACATTTCCAGGTCAAATAGTTCATATTGATATACTTCACATGGGAAAGCAGTTAATTTTAACAGCAGTGGACAAATTTTCTAAATACGCGATTGCGAGAATTATCCGATCCAAGGCAGCCGAGGATATCAGGCAACCATTGAGAGACATTCTTTTCTCTCTCGTACCAGAAACTCTAGTAATGGACAATGAAAAATCGTTTAAATCCGAAACGATAAATTTCATGATAGAAAATGAATTCGGCATAGAAATTCACCGAACAGCTCCATATACAAGTTGTTCGAATGGGCAAGTGGAACGTTTTCACTCCACATTGCAGGAAATAATGAGATGCCTACGTTGCGAGAATACTCACCAATCTTTCCTAGAACTTTTAGAAAGATCGGTCAAAGAGTACAACCACTCCGTGCATTCAACTACAAGGGAAAAACCCATAGAATCATTTTTTGGTAGGAGAGTCAATAGCGACCCCATATTAATAGAAAAACATAGATTAGAAATTGCTAAAAAAATCAAGGATAAACAAGTTGTTGATCTAGCTTATCACAACAGAAATAGAATAGCATTATAACAATACGAGCCAGGAAACGAAATTTTCGTTAAAATAAATAAGAGGTTAGGAAATAAACTGACACCTAGGTATAAAAAGGAAATTGTAGCACAAAATTACAACACTACAATAAAGACACAGTCAGGAAGAATAGTTCATAAAAATAATATTAAACAAAATTGAATATATTTTTTTTTAGGCTTACAATGGCCAAAATAAAGATGAACTTAATAACCCAAACGCTATTGTTAGCATTTGCTACCATGGCCGCACAACAAATTGACATACAGGACTTAACCAACAATAATGGATACATACCTATCAAGACTGGAGAGCAGAAGACAATAAGTAATTTCAATAAAGTCCTACATTGCATTAACTTAACAAGTTATGACGAAACAATCTCGCTAATATCAGATAGCATTAAAGCTTTGACAGCGGTAAACATTGAAGACAGACAATTACTGAACACGGTAAACAAAAATTTTGTATTACTTAAAGCAAAAATAACCTACCTATACCCACATACTAAAACAAAACGAGGACTAGTTAATATTATAGGTAAAGGATTAAAATTTATAGCAGGTACCATGGACAGCGACGATGAACAACAGATAATTAGTACATTAGACTCAATACAAAATAATGCCCAACATGCAACAGATAACGTAAATAAATTAATTTACTCTAATAGGTTTCTTACTGACCAAATTGGTAACATTACCAACCATATAGATAAGCAACAGACTCTTATTCAGAATTGCATAAATATATTTAGGAAAACGACCCAGAATAAAATTAAAACTATAGAGGACGAATTAGAATTCCTTAAACACATATATCAAATAAACAATGATATAACACTTTTGCAAAATCACATAAACGATATCGGACAAATAATTTTTTCAAGTAAATTAGGAATAATTCCAACAGATATACTAACTCAGACCGAACTTGACCTCATCAATGATTTTGACATGTACAGCGACATACAGGTAGCAGTAGTTTTTTATAATGACAATATTATTATAACCTTACTAATACCCCAATATTCCTCCAACATCCTATCCAAAATTATTTTTGAACCTATTCCCAACCAAAAAAATTTATCATTAGTTTTAGATGAATATGACATACCTACGGATGAAAATAATAATTTGTATAAAAAAATTGTTAAGGACAACCTAGAAAAAAATTTAATCAAATTAGATAACAATTGTTTAATAAATATCATTAAATTTGAAGAAGCAAATTGTAATTTAGTACCATCAATAAAAACAGAAATTAAAGAAGTATTACCGGGAATATTAATATTCAAAAATTTTTATCTGAATATATCTCACAATTGTAACAAATTAGAAATTAAACACACAGGAACTTTTTTAATAAAATTTGAAAATTGTAAAGTCATAGCTACAAACAAAACTTTTGAAAATATTAAAATCAAAATGTACGATTCATTTATATTGCCAAATAAGATTACAAAAATCAAAGAAAATAAAAATATTACAGAAACAGAGCTAAAATTAGAAAAATTGTACTTAAAGCAAATTAGTCAACAAGAACACATTGAACTATTGTTTAAAAATAATAAAAGTGTTCATTTAATTAGTTTAAGTTCAGATTTATTAATTGTATTATCTATTTTTGTAGTAATTTTTATTTTGATATGTATTAATAAATATAAAAGGAAATTATATATATCGCCTGAACTGCACTCACATAATCAAAATACTGCAAAAACAACAGAAGGCCCATTTCTTCAATTATCTTCAATGGCATAACTCATCCACAGCAATAATACCGATTGAGGACAATCGATTTAAGAGGGGAAGAGTTAACTTAGGGTAAGTTAATACCACCCAAGCTGCCTGACACATGACTCGCCGCCATACATCAAACACTTCAGACCGACATATTAGAACCACCCACGAAGACATCATAAACTAAAAACCGAAACCAACCACTTCTACAAGATGTCGTAAATTACAATAGACCCGCATTCCAGAAGATCGAATAACGCATTCATATTCCGTTATTCGATCACTAATCATAAACTGGCTACACTAAGTTGACCCACATCAAAACATTTAATGGTCAACTTAATAAAAGTCAATACTGCACATGTTGCCCGAAATATGATCACCCATCATAAATTCGGCCGCATTAATAAACGCATAGCAAGACGTCAATGCTAAGTGGCACACAGCTATGTGGAACGGAAATCGGCAAACAACTGACTCGGCCGAACCGCACTTGTAAAACCAAGTGCAATTATAAACATGACCCGCTCAACAAACAAACATGTGGGCCACAGTCGGAGTCAGCACAAGTGTGACCGAAATTAATGTTGTAAACATTAATTGTACAACCACACATGGGAGCCACCCGCTAAATTCAACGTCAGCATGCAGTCGCAGCGAAGCAGCATGAATTTACCACGCAGCAGATTACAGACGCTACGCAGCAAAATGCAGTTGCAGCGCAGGCATAGCTAAGTATAAATATTAAGATTATTGTAACTTAGCTTCAGATTCAATTCTCATATTAATAAACGCGGTCGTGCTGCCCCTCTCAGCCCCGCAATAAAAAATAAAATACTTGTTTTATTTAACTTACCTAAGGCTGTCGTTACAGGCTCGCAGCCGCCGATGTTGCATGCAATATGGAGCGTGTGCGTAAAAGAATTCTAACGCAGCCTCTCATCCCTTACAATGTTCAACGTGTGGCCTCGACCCACAATAAAGCCGGCCTTTTAGTTTATATATGGTTTTTGTAACGCTGATTTTTGTGTGTGGTTGTTGATACGCTTGCGCTTGCTGATTACGTTACGGGTCACCACTTCTTCCATATAAATCTATATTATTATTATTATTATTATTATTATTTTTTTTTTTCAATTTTGCCTATCGATGTTTAACTGCCTAATTGATTTGAAACGACAACTTAGCGATAAAGAGAAGCTTATAAAGTGAAGTGTAGCACCTGTTTTACGAACACTAAACACATGACATACCACAAAACTACTTTATGTCGCAAAGATGTCTTTTGCGTGGTATGCTCCCATTTTTTTCAATTCATATCACCTAGCTCATACATTGAATTCCCTATTGATTTAAAACTATACATTTAATTTGCTTTGGGGCAAGCTTGGCGTTATAATTTTAAATTTGTGAACTCTGCTTAAAGTTTCGACGATACAATATTTGTCCAATTTTAAACTTTACTTCTCGACTTCTGGTGTTGTAGCCTTCTGACTTCGTTCATATGCAAGTTTTAACTCTTTCATTATCTTATTTGGGATAAGCTGTGTTTTATCTGCCAACAATTCAATTTCACAGTCCATTTCCTTCACCGGTCCCAACTTTCGATACACTTCGTATGATGCGGCATGTAGTATCATTGGCATACCGAACACTGCGTGGTAAGGGGTATCATTAATTGCCGAATGCACGGCGCTACGGAGAGAAAACGCGGCATCGCTTATGTGCTTGTCCCAGGTCTTTTGATTTTCTTTGATAAATGAGGAGCATAGAACGCTGTCTTTATGTGTTGCGTCCCGTACCTTTCTAGGAATTTGCTGAATAAGTCCGATACAAATTGTTTTCCATTATCCGAATGCACATATTCGGCAACTCCAAAGACATGGAATATATCGCTCGACATGAATTTTATCACATCGACTGACGTGGCTTATCTCATCGGTTTCAAAAACACGAATTTAGAAAAGTGGTCTACACACACAAACACATAGACATTTCCACTACAAATATCAGCAGCTTTTTCATTGGATTCTACATATTTTATATCAATCTCTTTTTCTGAACAGAAGGGTTCTTCACAAGAAACTGTGCGCTCTGGCTATCACTGAGCATTGTTTTTGGTTCGGTAGCGTAATCAGAAACCCCATTTCTCTTAATAATGTTCGATGAAAGATGCCCTCTTTCGTGCCTTGGCAAAGAGCAATATATTCCGCTTCCATCGTGCTTAATGCTACCACCGGCTGTTTTCGTGACTACCAAGCAACAGGCCCATCAGACATAAACAGCACATATCCAGTATAGGATTTCCTGTCGTTCGTTTCACATCCCCAGTCAGCATCTGTGTAACAAACCAAATTTGTTTCATTGGCTAAATAAGTAATATTACCTGCTGGATGTTTTTTCAAATATCTCAGCACATATTTAGCAGCTCGAAAATGTTCTACGTGAGGATGACTGTTGTACTGCGACAATTTTGAAACCACGTGACTGATATCCGGTCGAGTTATCACCGACAGAGACATCAGTGCGCCAATTAATCTTTGATATCTTTTTGTATCTTTATTATAGCAGGGTTTTGTACATTCTCCATACCCCAGCGCTTTAACATTGTCGCAACGCCTCTTGATATATCTCTGCGAATCTCTATACCCAAATTAAATGAAATTGGGCCACTATCTATTGCATGAACATGTTCATTTAAACTTTGAATAATGCTGCTCATTTGTTTTTGGTTTTCACACGCTACTAGCATATCGTCTACGTACAGCGCAATAAAAGATAATTCATTGTTTTTTCGTCTCACGTAAACACAACTATCAGCTTTACATCGTAGAAATTCCATAGTCGATAAAATATCAGAAACCTTAAAGTTCCATTCACGGCCAGCTTGTTTGAGTCCATATAGCGACTTTAATAATTTGCAAACTTTGTGTGGAAACTGCGTGGTCTCAAAATTTGGTGGTTGGGTCATAAAAACATGTTCTTTCAAATCACTGTTCAAATATGCTGAAACAATATCCACATGATTGACAAGAAGCCTATGTTTTGCTGCCAACGCCAGCAACAACCGTATCGTTGAATGTCTCACCACTGGTGCAAACGTTTCCTTATATTATACATTAAACTTTTGTGAGCATCCTTGTGCGACTAATCGTGCTTTATATTTTTCTACCGAACCGTCCGGTTGTCTCTTTAACGTAAACACCCACTTACAGCCTATGACGTCGCTGTTGTTTGGTCTATCGACTAATTGCCAGGTACCATTCTTAATTAAAGCGTCGTACTCTTTCCGCATTGCAGCTTTCCAATGCCCACTGTCATGGGAAGTCAATGCTTCTGTTATAGTGTTTGGCGATTCAATGATTGAATTTGATTCCTCTGCATGAGATTCTTCGCAAAAAACCTTTCTTGGTCTTCCCACAGCACCAGTTCTCAGTAGTTTTGGCCTACCTCTTTTTCTCTTTCCAGCTTCCACTACGATTTCCCCTTCTGACGCTGATTCTTCTTCCTCTTGTTCTTCTGTATACACAGCAATCGGCTCAGGTAAACTTTGCGTTTGCATTTCTTCGCTTACATGTTTTTCATTGTTGTTGTAGTATTTATTTATTTATTAAAATGAAATATAATTATAAATAATTATACTACAAGAAAGTCAACAGCTCTAGCTACAAGGCCTTCGGCTGTGGGTTAATATTAATTGGCATATTTTTTTGATATTACGTTAGATAAGATGTTTTAATTGGGCTTTGGAGATAAATTTGTATATTTTTTTTATATTATCCGTTGTCGGTTCTCTGAGGAGTTCGGAGGGAGTGGTTGTAAAGATGTCTTCTCTGATGTCGCGGAAGGCAGCGCATTGGTCCAAAATGTGTTCTGTAGATGTAGTTGCGCTAATGCAGAAGCGACATCCAGTGAAAGCTGTACGTTGAAGAATGTGTTGATGTGTTAATGCACAATGTCCTATACGGAGTCGGGCGAATGCTTTTATTTCAGGAGTGCTGCATGTGGTGGGGTATATAGCTTTTCTTCTGTCAGGGTTTATGGACCGGTATCGGTTATTGTAGTTCAACCATGTTGCCATTACGTTGTCTTTTGTGTAGTTGTTTAGATATCGTATTAGGTCGTTGTTTTCTTCGGTCTTCACGAAGTGACATGGAGCTTGCGAGGCATGTTTGGCTTCTTTGTCTGCGAATTCATTGCCTTGGATTCCGCAGTGGCCTGGGATCCACATAAGTCTTAACTTTTTTTGGTAGTCGATCAGCTTGTCTCGGATGCTAACGATCAGCGGGCTGAAGTTGCGGGTGTTTTGTACGGCTGTAATTGTTGCGAGGCTGTCCGTGCAGATGACATATTTACCCTTGGATGACGTGATCCACTGGGTTGCTGCTTTTACGGCGTATGCTTCAGCGGTAAAGACAGAGCAAGGCGACAACAGTAGTCCCTTGTTGATAGTTTTTGAGTTCTCCGATACAACTGCATATGCGATGGTGAGTGAATTTTTCGACCCATCTGTGTAAATAAATTTCCACCCTTCTGACCTCAATTCTTTTTCGCGGTGCGTAAAGAGTTGTCTAAATGCGGCGTTACTTGTGGAGGTTTTGTTGTGTCTCATTAATTTGTCTTCTATAACAGAAGTCACTGGAGCCCATGGTGGGTGTTTGCTGGTCAACGAATATTTAGGTTTAAGGTTGATGTCGAGTTCTTTAACATATTCCAAGATTGTATGTATAGTTGATGGGTTCTTTAATGTTCGTTTGCGTCGAATGGCTAAACGTATATCATTGCGCAACGCTGGGTTAGAGCTGAGGTATACTTTTGGAATGAGCCGCATCGTATTAATCTTGTGTCTTTCAATGATATGTGGCATTCCAGATTCGGCGAGTATGTTTTTGATGCTTGAAGTTGGGAATGCCCCTAAACTGCGTCTAATTGCCATATGATATGGCGCGTAGAGTGTTTTTAATGCGTTTCCTGCGTGATGTCCGTAGATTGGAAGCCCATAGTCGATAACAGAGAGTAGCAACGATCTCGTAATATTGATAAGTGTGTTTGGATGAATAAATGAGTGCCGTGATGATAGGTACTTAATGATATTTAGTCTATTAAAGAGTTTGTTTCTTATATAAAGACAATGATCCTTAAATCTAAATTTAGAGTCGAACATAAGTCCTAAAATCTTAAGTGTATTTACAGTAGGTATTTCTATATTATTAAATGACAATTTGAAATCATCGCATTTCCTTTTGCGACATATGTGTATGATGCTACATTTTTCTAAGGACAGTTTGGATCCCGATGTAAGAGATCAATTGAATATTTTGTTGAATATTTCAGTGAATATGTGTTTGACGTTGGACAGGTCGAGTTGACGTGAGAATATTAATACATCGTCCGCATACATGCAATGCTCAACGGGATACTTAGATAAAATTTGGCTTATTTCGTTGAATGCTATTATGAAAATGACAACTGATATAGGGGAACCTTGAGGTACTCCGTTTTCTAGTGGTAAGCAGTAAGAGAAATTGTTGTGCAACTTAACACGAAATTTTCTATTGGACAAGAAGTGTTCGATAAAGTGGTATATCTTCGGGCCTATTTTCCATCTTGTTAACTGTTGTAAAACTATATGAGCTCCGATGCGGTCGTATGCTTTTTCAAAGTCGAGACTCAAGCCAGTAATGTGGACCTTACTAGAAATAACAGTGGAGGAATGATGTTCAAAGTGTAGAAGGGCATCTATTGTGCCTTGACTTTTCCTGAACGCTACCTGGTTGTGACTAATTAGTTCATTTTTTTCTGCAAACCACATTAAACGTTTGGCTATGATTTTTTCTAGGATCTTTCCCAGGCATGATAGGAGTGAAATAGGCCTATAGCTAGTTAGTTCGGTAGGCGATTTACCAGGTTTGGGTATTGGAATGATTTCGGCTGTTTTCCAACTCTGAGGATATATACCATCGGAAAGTATTTTGTTATAAACGAAAACTATTCTTTTTTTTAGAAGGATTGGAATATTTTTTAACATTGCATACGTAATCCTATCAATGCCGGGAGTTTTACCTTTAGATCTAATCACTGCATCGTCAAACTCGCCGATGGAAATTTCTGTTTCTAAGGGTCTGGCTGAGTTATTAAGTTCGTTGATTGGGGGCGAAGTATACATGGGGCGTTTGTTTTTTTCAGCTACAAACTGGTTGGTGAAATTTGAGTCACTGGAGTATGAGCTCCAGTAAGTGGCAAATGCATTTGCGATACTTTTCGGATCATTGATGATGCCACTTTGGGTGTTCAAGCAATTTATTATTGACTGCTTCTTTTTACCAGAGAGGCATCCTATGTCCTTCCATATCTGTTGGGGGGTAGATTTAGGGCTAATGTTTTTTGTAAATTCTTCGAAACTATATTTTTTTGCTATTTTAGCTTGCCGTTTAAAGATGGCATTGTTTCTTTTATATGCTAAAGGGTCTAAAAAGTTCCGCGTTCTTATATACTTATGCCAGCTTTCTTGCTTTAGCGTTCTTAAATTTTCTAATTCCTTGTCCCACCATGGGTTATACCGGCGATGACATACATTTTTTGTTTGAGGGATGGAGAAGTGTGCTGCTGAACAAATGATTTTACGGATAAGTGCTGCTTCTTGGTTAATGTTATTGGAAACAACATATTTTTTTGATAGTTCAACGCAAAGATCTTTATAGTTTCCCCAATTGGCTTTGTTTGTTAAAAAAATAGGCTTAAACTTTTTTATGGTGGTGTATGTCTGAAGTGTGATTTCAATTATTAGCGGTAAGTGGTCGCTTCCATGGAGATTGTTGAGGGCTTTCCATGTACATATCGGAAAAAGATTGGCAGAGCATGTGGTGACATCTACGTGAGTGAACGACTGGTGAGTGGAGAAGTGTGTAGGACTTCCGTCATTTAAAACTATAAGATTTGTGCTTAATAAAGCATCTTCGATTGTTGTACCTCTATCATTTGATAGAGGAGAACCCCAAACTGGGCTCCATGAATTGAAATCGCCCAACCAAAGCATAGGATTTTGTGACTTGTTTAAAACGTGGAAGATTTCTGTACAGGAAAAGTGTTGTTTAGGTGGGATATAGGTGTTGATTAGTGTTATTTTTGGCATTAGGAGTATTTCCACAGCAATACTTAGTAATGTGTCATCAGTGAAAAGGAGTTTATGTGGAATTTCTTTTTTTACCAGGATTGCTACACCCTGTTTACTGTATTGGTTTTGAGTGGAATTAAAAAAATAGCCGTAATAACCATTTGGAGGATTAGGATTTAAGTTGTGGCGTATATGTGTTTCTTGTAAGCATAAAACTGCAGGTTTCAATTCTTTTATAATTAGCTGAATCTCGTGGTAATTGTTGAAATATCCGTTGACATTCCATTGTAGTATGGACACCATTTGGACAAAATTTAACGAGTTGTGTGCTGTCTTATACTAATGTACGTATAAATGTATGTATATACATATGAATATTGTGATTTGTCGTGTGTGCATTTAGTATTGGGATGATTGATTTTCTGTGGAGAGGGACTGAGTGTTGTTGGTTAGGGAGGAGGGAATAGTGAATGTAAAACTATTTGTATCAATTGTGTTTTGCGTTTTTTCGGGTTCCGTATTTTCTATGGTGTTCATCGTGGAGATGTTTGAATGCAGAAAGTTGTTTTTTTTAGCAGAGCTTATTGCGGTATTGTTGTTTGTTTTGTACGGCTGTAATTGTTGCGAGGCTGTCCGTGCAGATGACATATTTACCCTTGGATGACGTGATCCACTGGGTTGCTGCTTTTACGGCGTATGCTTCAGCGGTAAAGACAGAGCAAGGCGACAACAGTAGTCCCTTGTTGATAGTTTTTGAGTTCTCCGATACAACTGCATATGTGGTGGTGAGTGAATTTTTCGACCCATCTGTGTAAATAAATTTCCACCCTTCTGACCTCAATTCTTTTTCGCGGTGCGTAAAGAGTTGTCTAAATGCGGCGTTACTTGTGGAGGTTTTGTTGTGTCTCATTAATTTGTCTTCTATAACAGAAGTCACTGGAGCCCATGGTGGGTGTTTGCTGGTCAACGAATATTTAGGTTTAAGGTTGATGTCGAGTTCTTTAACATATTCCCAGATTGTATGTATAGTTGATGGGTTCTTTAATGTTCGTTTGCGTCGAATGGCTAAACGTATATCATTGCGCAACGCTGGGTTAGAGCTGAGGTATACTTTTGGAATGAGCCGCATCGTATTAATCTTGTGTCTTTCAATGATATGTGGCATTCCAGATTCGGCGAGTATGTTTTTGATGCTTGAAGTTGGGAATGCCCCTAAACTGCGTCTAATTGCCATATGATATGGCGCGTAGAGTGTTTTTAATGCGTTTCCTGCGTGATGTCCGTAGATTGGAAGCCCATAGTCGATAACAGAGAGTAGCAACGATCTCGTAATATTGATAAGTGTGTTTGGATGAATAAATGAGTGCCGTGATGATAGGTACTTAATGATATTTAGTCTATTAAAAAGTTTGTTTCTTATATAAAGAAAATGATCCTTAAATCTAAATTTAGAGTCGAACATAAGTCCTAAAATCTTAAGTGTATTTACAGTAGGTATTTCTATATTATTAAATGACAATTTGAAATCATCACATTTCCTTTTGCGACATATGTGTATGATGCTACATTTTTCTAAGGACAGTTTGGATCCCGATGTAAGAGACCAATTGAATATTTTGTTGAATATTTCAGTGAATATGTGTTTGACGTTGGACAGGTCGAGTTGACGTGAGAATATTAGTACATCGTCCGCATACATGCAATGCTCAACGGGATACTTAGATAAAATTTGGCTTATTTCGTTGAATGCTATTATGAAAATGACAACTGATATAGGGGAACCTTGAGGTACTCCGTTTTCTAGTGGTAAGCAGTAAGAGAAATTGTTGTGCAACTTAACACGAAATTTTCTATTGGACAAGAAGTGTTCGATAAAGTGGTATATCTTCGGGCCTATTTTCCATCTTGTTAACTGTTGTAAAACTATATGAGCTCCGATGCGGTCGTATGCTTTTTCAAAGTCGCGACTCAAGCCAGTAATGTGGACCTTACTAGAAATAACAGTGGAGGAATGATGTTCAAAGTGTAGAAGGGCATCTATTGTGCCTTGACTTTTCCTGAACGCTACCTGGTTGTGACTAATTAGATCATTTTTTTCTGCAAACCACATTAAACGTTTGGCTATGATTTTTTCTAGGATCTTTCCCAGGCATGATAGGAGTGAAATAGGCCTATAGCTAGTTAGTTCGGTAGGCGATTTACCAGGTTTGGGTATTGGAATGATTTCGGCTGTTTTCCAACTCTGAGGATATATACCATCGGAAAGTATTTTGTTATAAACGAAAACTATTCTTTTTTTTAGAAGGATTGGAATATTTTTTAACATTGCATACGTAATCCTATCAATGCCGGGAGTTTTACCTTTAGATCTAATCACTGCATCGTCAAACTCGCCGATGGAAATTTCTGTTTCTAAGGGTCTGGCTGAGTTATTAAGTTCGTTGATTGGGGGCGAAGTATACATGGGGCGTTTGTTTTTTTCAGCTACAAACTGGTTGGTGAAATTTGAGTCACTGGAGTATGAGCTCCAGTAAGTGGCAAATGCATTTGCGATACTTTTCGGATCATTGATGATGCCACTTTGGGTGTTCAAGCAATTTATTATTGACTGCTTCTTTTTACCAGAGAGGCATCCTATGTCCTTCCATATCTGTTGGGGGGTAGATTTAGGGCTAATGTTTTTTGTAAATTCTTCGAAACTATATTTTTTTGCTATTTTAGCTTGCCGTTTAAAGATGGCATTGTTTCTTTTATATGCTAAAAGGTCTAAAAAGTTCCGCGTTCTTATATACTTATGCCAGCTTTCTTGCTTTAGCGTTCTTAAATTTTCTAATTCCTTGTCCCACCATGGGTTATACCGGCGATGACATACATTTTTTGTTTGAGGGATGGAGAAGTGTGCTGCTGAACAAATGATTTTACGGATAAGTGCTGCTTCTTGGTTAATGTTATTGGAAACAACATATTTTTTTGATAGTTCAACGCAAAGATCTTTATAGTTTCCCCAATTGGCTTTGTTTGTTAAAAAAATAGGCTTAAACTTTTTTATGGTGGTGTATGTCTGAAGTGTGATTTCAATTATTAGCGGTAAGTGGTCGCTTCCATGGAGATTGTTGAGGGCTTTCCATGTACATATCGGAAAAAGATTGGCAGAGCATGTGGTGACATCTACGTGAGTGAACGACTGGTGAGTGGAGAAGTGTGTAGGACTTCCGTCATTTAAAACTATAAGATTTGTGCTTAATAAAGCATCTTCGATTGTTGTACCTCTATCATTTGATAGAGGAGAACCCCAAACTGGGCTCCATGAATTGAAATCGCCCAACCAAAGCATAGGATTTTGTGACTTGTTTAAAACGTGGAAGATTTCTGTACAGGAAAAGTGTTGTTTAGGTGGGATATAGGTGTTGATTAGTGTTATTTTTGGCATTAGGAGTATTTCCACAGCAATACTTAGTAATGTGTCATCAGTGAAAAGGAGTTTATGTGGAATTTCTTTTTTTACCAGGATTGCTACACCCTGTTTACTGTATTGGTTTTGAGTGGAATTAAAAAAATAGCCGTAATAACCATTTGGAGGATTAGGATTTAAGTTGTGGCGTATATGTGTTTCTTGTAAGCATAAAACTGCGGGTTTCAATTCTTTTATAATTAGCTGAATCTCGTGGTAATTGTTGAAATATCCGTTGACATTCCATTGTAGTTTGGACACCATTTGGACAAAATTTAACGAGTTGTGTGCTGTCTTATACTAATGTACGTATAAATGTATGTATATACATATGAATATTGTGATTTGTCGTGTGTGCATTTAGTATTGGGATGATTGATTTTCTGTGGAGAGGGACTGAGTGTTGTTGGTTAGGGAGGAGGGAATAGTGAATGTAAAACTATTTGTATCAATTGTGTTTTGCGTTTTTTCGGGTTCCGTATTTTCTATGGTGTTCATCGTGGAGATGTTTGAATGCAGAAAGTTGTTTTTTTTAGCAGAGCTTATTGCGGTATTGTTGTTTTCGAGTTGGTTATTGTCATGTGCGAGTGTTTGATTGTTGTCTTCGACAGCTATGGAATTTTGGTACTGTGTGAAACGTTGGGACAGAAGATCGTATAAGGCATTATCATGAATTTTGTTTTGTTCATTGTTTTGCGAGAGGGAGAACGAGTTTAATGTTGGATTTTGTTGTTGTGAAGCAGCTTGTGCGAAAGTTATATTAGGATTTTGGATTTGTGGTGTTTGCATTGAGTTATGGTTTTGGCTATTGTTTGTGGTTTGGTTTCTGATAATAGAGGAAAAGGAGGGACCCCCGATAATTGAGGGGAGTTGATTTTTATATATGTTTACCGCTTCTTTCATTGTACATTTGTTTTGTACTTGCAATTTTAAGATTTCTCTTGATTGTAGAAATTTAGGGCATGATCTGTCAGAAGCGGAGTGCTCTCCCGAGCAGTTTGCGCACAGTGTACGAATGCATATGTCGGGTGTGTGGGGGGGTAGGTTGCAGTGATCACACATTTTTGGGCTATTACAGCGTTTCGCTGTATGATTTAGTTTACCGCAATTTTTACAACGCATAGGGCTAGGATAGTATGGTCTGACTATGACTGAGTGCCATGTGATATCCACGCGGTTGGGAAGATTGTATTTGTCAAACGTGAGGAGACAAACCCCCGTATGTTTTTGTTTTCCGTCTATGGTTTAGGAAAATTTGTAGACTTCTACAACTCCTTGGTCAGATAGGTTTTTGACGATTTCTTCTTCACTGAGGTCGATTAAGCATGGGGCATATATTGTGCCTTTAGTGGGGTTTAGTTTGTCATGATATTTTGTATTCACTTCGCAAACACCATGTAAAGATTTTGTACGAATGAATTTCTCGGCTGTTGTTTTGTCTTTTAGTAGTAGACACAGACTGCCATCACGAAATTCGGTGATTTTTATGATATCTTTACATATTAGTTTTAAAGCTGAATGAATTGCAAAACAGTTATACTTATTTAATGGCTTATTGCCATCAGCGGAAGATATCACTATGTATTTCGGGTTTTTTGTTTCGATTTCTGGAAGCTTGGGGAAAGGCTCAAAGCTTTTTTTTGTTTTTTTTCGTTTTGGAGGTGGGTCAGATGCCAGCAAGGCGAATCTGTTGTCCCCAAGGTAGGGGGGCCCGGGGGCCATCACGTCTTACACAACTCAATAAGATTGATCTGTTTTGGTTAATGAGCACTGAAGTTTAACTAACAGCTCAATACGAGAGCGAGGAAGACGAAAAGATAAAACACCACAATAAGCCGTAGACTGCGCTCGGGGGGGAAATGACAGCGATTAACACGTCCGCTCGACACGAGTGATAGTCGGTGACTGGTTGTAGTATTTATCAAAAGCATCATGAGTAAGTACATCTTCGCTTTCATTACTGGAATAATTTGTCTTTTCAAACGAATTTTCGAAGAATATCACGTCTCTCGAAATTATAATAGACCTTTTGTTTGTGTCACATAGTCTATAGCCTTTCTTTAGATTATTGTAACCCACAAACTTTAATTTTCTTCCTTTTGGCTGAAATTTTCCACTTTTCAGCTGTCCCTTCAGTAAAACTACAACATCGCAACCAAATATTCGAAGATGTGACAAAGACGGCCTCCTTTTGAACCACTTTTCATACGCAGTCTGCTCACTTGGCGATTTACTTGGACACCTATTACGTATGTATGTTGCCGTGTTGATAGCTTCTGCCCACAAACTCTGCGCCAAGCCCGATGACTCCAAAAAACATCATGCCATCTCTACGAGTGTTCTGTTGGCAATAAGCAACAGACGTTTGATGCAAAATTCCATTCTGGGAAAAATAGTCTTTAAATTGGGAGTTTATGTACTCTTTTTCATTGTCACTTCGAAACACTTTTAATTTGCGGCCAGTCTGCGTCTCCACAATCGCAGTAAACTTTTTGAATGCATTAATTGCTTCTGATTTTTTATTTAAAAAGTATGTATGAGCATACCGGCTATAATCGTCAATAAATGTCATAAAATATGACGAACCGCCAACTGATTTTGTGGACATTGGGCCACACAAGTCACTATAAACCAACTCAAGCACATCTTTCGAAACTACATATGAATAGTTTTCATACGCCTTACTTTTAATTTTGAAAGTAGCACAAGTAAAACACTCAATTCTATTTTGAACATTCAAATTAAGTCCATGAACCATATATTTATTTGAAAGTTTTCTTAATTCATCTGTGTTTAAATGGCCTAGCCGTTGATGCTATTTCCGAGTATTTTCCCCTACGATTAACCCGTTCACCTCTTCTGTTACCGTAGACGGATTAAAATTAATGGAAAACACTCCATATTCGAAAACCGCACAAAATATAGTTTTGTATCTTTTATTTTTAACAACCGCTTTTCCTTTTGAAAATTCAACATTGAAATGAAGTTGGAGTGTAAATTTGGAACAAAGAGCACATTTAATAGCAATGCGCTTCCGTACTGAGATTTTACGTTCACTGTACCAACACCTTCAGCAAACACGCATTCACCGGAAGTTAAAATAACCTTTTGTTGTTGCATTTTAAGAGTATCAAACCAATTTGATCGTATGCACATGTGGGAGGACGCCCCACTATCCACCAAATGCGCTTGCTGATTCTATCTTATCTTTGTTTGATTTACACTGCGCTCTTATATGGCCTTTTTTACCACATCGAAAACATGTTAAGCTCTTGGCAAAGTTATTGTCATTGTTATTATAACTTCGCGAACTGCCTTGATCTTTGTTTTTGTAGTTAGCTTTTATTCTCCCAATGTGTCGCGAATTTGCAGCAAATACACTTTCGGTATTTGACTGACCTTTTTGACCTTGCCGTATTTCTTCTTCAAGGACTTTAGTGGTTAAAGCACTAAAAGTCGGCAGATTGTCCCGGCTTTCCATAGCTACAACAAAACTTTCTAGCTCGTCAGGAAGGCTACATAACAAAATGACCGCCACAAGGTCATCTGGCAATAAAATGTTGACCTCCTTTAGCTCGTCTACAATAGATGTGAATTCATTTAATTGCACGCCAATTTAGCAACCGGTTCCTCGGGAATAGTATCCACGATGACATACCAGAAATCTAGGGTAATCAATAAACTTTTTACTTTTACCGACTTCAGCTTTTCAATATTAGCAAATGAGCTCGCCATTTTCTTTTGTTTTTATCTCCGAATAAACAATTAAACCGACTAACAATATACTCGTATGTTAACTATCACAAATTCAAAATATACATTCTGGGCCCATAACCAATGTTAGATTACTTCCGAGGACTAAGCGTAAGCCGTAAAAGAAAACACGTGTATTCAGCTTCAATGCTCTTAATCAACTACTTATTTTATTAGTTACAAATTAAGAAAGAGGTATATAAAAACATGTGTAATAATACTTGATAATATGCAATTGGGTTGTAGAGTTGTATTTTACTTCAAAACATTCTAACACGCTGGTACAAAGCTTAGTTTTTTTAAGCGCGCTTTCTTGTCATCAGCAAACCAGAGGCATTGTAAGCGACATCCAACTCATAAAGCCGCTCTCACGTTACTGCTCGGTTGCTCAAATTAAACTTGAGTTAATTTGCTTGGCTTCATCAAAAGCAAAAATCAGCTCTCAATTTCTTAAGATAGCAACACATGTATAAATATACTTAAATATATGTACTTAAATTTTCCGTACTAGCACAGTACTGGAATTGAAAATTATGTTTTTTCAAAACTTTTTTCGTACTAAAAAATTTTTTTTTAAATAGTAAACTTCGCGATTTGTAAAGAAAATTTCTTATTTTAAAAAATCAAATCAATTTACAAAAAAAAAATTTTTTTACACCTGAAGTAAAAATTTTCAAAAAAAATTTGGAAACTTCGACCGCTTTTTTTTGCAATTTGTTAATTAAAATTAAAGCCTTAGGTATAGTTATAATACCATAGAAGTTTTGGAGTGGGATCTCTTTCAGTTGGGCAGATACTTATCTGAATTTGTGCACATACATACACCTCGCGCTAAGTAAGACGCTAGGCGCTTGTTTGTAACCTTCGGTTCATGTGAAAAAGACATTTAATAAAATGAAAATGAAATGTATTGAAACTGTCTTCTACCTACTTCGATGGACTTAAAACAAATTTATTCATGAACATTATAATTATACCCACGCACTTGTGCACAAGGCTATTATTAAACAAGTAAGGAAAGCTAAATTGGGGCGAAACCGAATTTTATATACCCTCGCGATGTATTTTTGTATGGGCGGTGCCCATAATTTCTTAAAACCCCGTTTCTTTGTTTCAAATCGCAGCTAGTATTAAACTTTACTCAATTTGTTCCTATAAATACTGAAAAACGAAGTTTATTGCATTTTTACAAATTTCCGTTATATGGAAGTTGGGCGTGGTTATGGTCCGATTTCAAAAATTTTTGACGGTGATACTAGTGACATCAAGGACAATATGTTCACCAAATTATGTGACGATACGTTAAACCGTTAGTGAGATACCTACAGACGTTTTTTCATAAGTGGGCGTGGTTATGCTCCGATTTCGAAAAATTTTAACGATAGTAACAGCGATATTGAGGAAAATTTCTTCAAATTTTGCGAAGATACATTACACCGTTATTCAGATACAGAAATTTTTTCATAAGTGGGCGTGGCAACGCTCATTTTTCAAAATTTCATAAATAACTAATTTCTTAGAAGAAAATCGCTGCAAATTTGCTGAAATAGATACCGAAAAACGGAGTTTTTGCATTTTTCAAAAACTTTCGTTAAACGGGAGGTGGGCGTGGTTATTGACCGATCTTGACCATTTTCAATACCAACCTACCGTGTCAAAATTTCATTGAGATATCTAAATTTTTACTCAAGTTATTGTAACCACGGACAGACGGACGGACGGACGGACAGACAGTAATAATAATTTGTTTGCTAACCACCTACTTTCTACCTGAAATATACATAGGTACTCTAGGTTAACTACTAAAACGGACCACAGCGACCTAAAAAACAAATGAATTATTTTTGACACTTGTTGTTAACTACTTACCTACTGTCTACGTGAAACATGAAAATTTAAATGAATAGTTTCGTACTTAAATAAGATGATAATTTAAGAAAATTTGTTACATGGGTGAATGATGCAGCGGAGGTCAGGTGGTAGGCAGGCATGGTGGCAGGCCCGTTGAGCTCGTCGGAGGGGGGGGGGGGTGTTGTCTTTTCGACCTACCATGGAAGATTTTTTTGTGAAAAAGCAACAACAGTTTTTAATGGTTGAAGTTATAGTACTATTTCGGAAATCACCAAAATTCTAAAATATTAACATTTACTAGGCCAACAGAAAAATGAACAAGCATTGTATACAAGGATGAGCACGCCTTAAAAATGCATTAGAATATAAAGTAAAAAATACATTATACAGAATTTGCAAACAAAAACACAAACAACAACCACACAAACAAGTTAAATAGCGGCAGATCAGTTGCTCTTGTTTGTAGTTGGTTTGTTTAAGGAAGATGAAATAAACACAACAGCCAACTCGGCTAGCGTAGCACAATAGGTAGCGTATTGGCTCTGCAACTCCGAGCTCCTGGGTTCTAAGCCTAAGAGAAGTGGTTATGAAAAATTAAATTAAAAATTAATTTAATTTAATAATCAAAAAGAAGTCTGATGAGGAAATGTGGTGATTTCCGAAATAGTACTATAACTTCAACCATTAAAAACTGTTGTTGTTTTTTCACAAAAAAATCTTCCATAAACTGGCCTTGAGCTCAATAAAAAATTCTAAAATATTAACATTTACTAGGCCAACAGAAAAATTAACAAAAAAATTATTATTATTATTTTCTTTTTTAAGTTTAGCCTCGTATTTGAATATACACCTGATAGAAAGGAAGCGAGGGTAAAATTATTCTTCACCTGATTTTTATATCTTAGGATACCTTCTTTTTTAATTCTCGTATTGCAAACAAAGGAAGGTATAAAAAAAAAGAAAGAAACACACGTTCGCGTGGAACGCCCCCTTATTTCCTCCCACATATGTTCATGCAAATATAGATGCTAGCAAAAAAACATATTTCACGCAAATAGATCGGTATGTGTGTAAAAATGTACAGGAAAACTATTGTACTCACCCTTCCAGTCCACCGATGTTGGCGCCAGCATATTGAGAGGACCTGTAGAGAGCAAAAAAAAAGATTACGCACATACCTGAGTACCTACATGCATCTTCCAACTAGTCTTTTGACACCTTGCTCACTCAGTCGCGTTTGCGGGCAGCGAGTGGGTCACTTAGTAAATTTCAAAATTATTAATATTAAATCACGAGATTAGGGCGGAAAATTAATATACCAAAGGTAATTATTTGTGCGTACTAACAATATTCATTTGCTCAATTAAAATTATTTAAAGATGTTAAAAAAAAAAACAAAATATTGAAAATTAAAAAAACTGCTGGAAACTTGTAGCTTACTTAAATTAAGTAAAAAAATAGGTAAAAATATTATAACCCAAATGAATACTCAGTCTGAGGTGTGATCGAGAAATCCCCTTCTTTATTGGATATGCTTTCTTTTATACTAAATTCTTACACTAATACTTAGAAGTTATTTACGAACTAAAATGTATATATTTTTGTAGTCAACTATATATATCTGATTCAATGAACCGCTTAATGTTTGTTTATTCGTTGAATGTCCGGTGACTGCGTTCTACAGTACCCAAAGTCTGGCGATGGTACGGTGTAGAAGTTTTATGCTCAATTTTTAACAATTTACACAGTTCTTTGAACAGGCTATTTTTGTATTCTGTGCCCATGTCTGTTAAAATTGTTTTCATTTGGCCGTAAATCAGGATGAAATGCTCGAATATGGCTTTAGCGACAGTTGTTGCATGTTTGCTTGGAACTGGAATCGCTACCCAATATTTGGTTAGATCGCATATAATGGTAACTGCATATTCGTTTCCATTTATCGACTTTGGCAATGGGCCGACTGTGTCAATTTGTACAATATCAAATGCTTTCGGAGGTGTCTCCGTTATTGTCATTGGCTCTTTGATATGTTTATTAATTTTATTTTTCTTGCAGTGGATGCAGTGCTTTACATATTTTCGTCATTTTTCATATTCAGCCAGCTATATTTCTGCTTGATTTTATCTGTCATGCGATTTATTCCTGGGTGGCCACCACTAATAGGATCGTCATGATATTTGTGTAGAATTTCTTTAATTTTCCCGGGATTTGTCACACATATAACCTCTGGGGTTAGAGCGATTGTTAACTTTTTGAGAACTTTATTTCCCATTTCCATAAATTTGCCTACTGCAGTATAATTCTTTTTAAACAATTTGTCCCCTAAGGACAACTGTACTTGTACAAGTCCTAAACTGCCGGCTTCTCTTTCGAGCCTGGTAAAGAATTGTCCTAAGTCAATCTTATCCTCAACAATTACGTTGCTTGTATCAAAATTGCTACAAATTTTCTTTCCTTTTTTGAAATATAATTTCGGAGGATTGAAAACGAGCTCGACATGTCTTTTTACTTCAAATTTATTTAGCGCTTCGTAAATTTTGGGGTTCTCTTTGTGACTTTCTTTAACTTCAGTTTTATTACTGGTCTTTTTAGCTGCTGATCTTGTTGTTATTTTAAATATTTTGTTTGTTTCCACTGACATATCTTTTAAATTTGTAATAGTTATGCGGGATAATGCATCCGCGATATGATTTTCTTTACCAGCTATATACTCCACCTCAAAATCGTACTCTTCTAAATCTAATCTTACTCGTGTCAGCTTAGATGAAGGACTTTTCATTGAAAATAGGTATGTTAATGGGCGATGGTCGGTTTTTACTAAGAATTTTCTACCATAGACGTATGGTCTGAAGAAGGTTATGGCCCAATGGATTGCTGCCAATTCTTTTTCTATTGTTGCTTTATTTATTTCACCTTTTGTGAATGACCTGGACGCGTAGGCAATTGGTAACTGTTTGCCATCATGTTCTTGGCTCCACAAGCATACCCACTAGCATCTGTCGTTATGCAAAATTCTTTACCGAAGCCTGGGTATTGCAAAAGTGTTGGGCTAATTAATGCTTCTTTTAAATAGACAAAGGCTTTTTGACATTCTTCTGCCCATTCAAAAGTAGCATTCTTTCTGCAAAGCCTAGTTAACTTTCTTGAATGTTCTGCAAAATTTGGTACAAATCTTCTGTAATAATTACAGAAGGCTACAAATCTTTTTACTTCGTCAGCTGTTTTTGGTGTTGGGTAATTTTGAACTGTTTCAAATTTGCTTGGGTCGGGTAATATTCCCTTGTTTGTGCATTTATGTCCTAAATATGTTACCTCTTGGCTGAAAAATAAGCATTTATCTGGATGTAATTTTAAGTTGTATTTTCTGCAAGTAGAGAACACGTCTCTTACATTTTTTAGCATATGGTTTTCTGAACAACCTAATACAACTAAATCATCCATGTAGAGAAATGCTTGGGATGGTTTAAGGCCCGCGAATGCTAATGTCATCATTCGTTGGAATGAATTTGGGGCTACTTTCAATCCATATGGTAATCTTTTGAATCTATAGGTGCCATTTTCGGCAGTGAATGAAGTAATGTCCCTAGAGTCTGGGTGTAATTCTATTTGATGAAAACCTGACATAAGGTCTAGGCATGAAAAATATTTTGCTCTTCCAAGTTGATCTAGAATGTCATCAATTCTTGGGAGTGGGAATTTATCTGCTGCTAATTTTTTATTTACTTGTCTGTAGTCAACAACCAATCTCCATCTTTTTTCTGTGTTTCCTGGAAGTGATTTTTTAGGAACTAATAAAATTGGACTATTATATTCCGAAATTGAAGGTTCTATTATATCATCTTTGATTAGCTTATTTACTTGTTTAGTTATTTCTCTTCTTTGTGTTTGGGGTAATCTATAATTTTTAATGTAAACAGGGTTGTCATCCTTCATATATAATTTTTGTTTATAAAAATTATTAGAAGTAATAGGTTCCGTTTCCAGTGCAAATATATCTATAAATTCTGTGCAAAGTGATGTTAATTGAGATTTAACAAAATTTGCAAAATTTTTGGTTAAGCTTTTTAATTTTTCTGTATCTGTGCAACTTTGACTGTGTGTGGTTGATTTAATTAGTGTATAATCGTCTAAATTTTCAGTATTAATTTTATAATTTTGAATAGTTGTGTTATTATGTGTCGTGTTAATAATTCTAACGAAAGTTTGCTCGTTATTTGTAATGGTATTTGCAATATAAATGCCCTCGGATAGTTGTTGGTGTGGTATGAAAATGTTTTTGTTATTTGTGTTTATTTTAATTTGTCTAATAACTTCCGATTTAGCTGGAATTGTGATTGTGTTGACGGACAGACAGTTTGTTAGATTCATTGTTATTGTTTGAGGGAAATCATATGGTCTTAGGATTAGTTTATCCTCTGTTTTTCCATAATCTAGAATACAATTGTATTTCTTTATGAAATCTAGGCCTATTATTCCATCACATGGAATAGGAAAGTTGTCTTCTACAACATGAAATTTATGATAAATTAGAAGGTCATCGCCTTTTAGATCTGCTTTGATTGTGCCTAAAGTGTTAGTTATTCCCTGACCAATGCCTTTCAAATCTGTGATTTGTTCAGTATTTATTTTTTCTTTATTATTTATTTGTTGTATTTTAATTATGGAGATATCGGCTCCAGTATCAATTAAAAAATTTGGGTATGAATTGTTTAATGATGTCCTTGTAGATATATAGCTGTTTAAATTTAGATTAAGTACGCATATTTTTCTTTTTGTTAATTTTGAAGTGGAGTTTCCTGGTTTTCCGTTTCGGTGCAACTGCGCACGTTACGGGTTTGTGTGTGTGTTCTGTTTGTATTTTGGGATTGTGATCCTCTTTGATTGCTATTATTATTATTATTGTTTGATCTAGAATTATTGTTGTACCTTGGCTGTGGTCTGTAACTTCTATTTTCGTAGTTTCCATAGTTGTTACTACGGTAACCTCCACGGAAATTACTCCTGTACTGACTTTGCTGTCTTACATTTAAGATCGTATTTGAGCTGCCAGTGATTTCGGTACAACTATTAGTGAATTTCGAGATTGCGTCGTTCATCGTTGTGAACGTTCCTGCTTGCATGATCATTTTGACCTTGTCATTAGAGCAGTTTTTACACATGGCTTTAACTGCTGCCTGTGTTGAATATCTCGTGGCTAAGTCTGGGTTTAATCCATCAGAGATATATGCTCCTTCTAATGACCTTGTGATTTTTTCAATTTCCGCTGTGTATTGGTTAGCAGTTTTGCTACGCTGTTGGATGTTCAGAAGTTTAGCGGTCAAAACCTCCACTGATTCACCCTTTATTGCGGTATGTAATTTGTTTTTTATTTGTGCGATTGTGGTCTCATTACTAATAAAATTTCTTGCTGTACCCTTCAGCTTTGTTTTTATCATGGTAATGGCCAATGCTTCGTGTGTATCTTTGATTTGCTCGAGTATATCGAGTGCATCTAGGAAGCTACATATGTAGATTTTCTGGTTAACCATCAAACTCTGGTAGTACTGACGAAGCAGTTTTAATAAATTCTACTACGGTTTGCGGCATTGTGACGTTTATTATCGGGATGTCTATTTTAAATTCTTCCACCGATGTGGCTTGACTTAATGAAGGTGAGGGGGTTCGGCTAGGAACGCCTTCAGATAGAAGTAATACAAAATCTATTTGAATTTCGTCTTCTGTTGTATTTGGTACATCAAATTCTATATTGTGTCTAGCTAGAGAAGATACAAGTTTATCTCGTACGGCGGAGAAAAATTGGTAAGCTTCTCTTTGATGTTCTTCGGTAAGTATGTTATTTACAGATTTGATCACCTGTCTTATGCCATTTAGAGCTTCTAAAATTATATTCAGATGCTTTATTATGGTTTCTGGTGATATCGGGGCACTTTTGTTTATGCACTTATATGATTTATTAGCTTTAATTTTTTCTTCAGATAATGTGTCATGGATGTCTTTCCACTGATTCATTTCTATTGGGAAGGTTATACGCGTTGTTGTACATTGTTTAATTGTCTCAATTTGTTTTTAATATAAATTTTTATTAGAATTGCAATTGCAACAATTAAACATGTAGCTACGCATGCAAAAGCAGTCAACCACTTATCAGAAACTTCTTCCTTGTTTTCTACAATAGGATGTGGTTCATATTTGACTAATTTAGTTTCATAGGTTTTTTCACCTGAGGTTTCTTTTCCTACCTCATAACCTGTTATTCCTATTAATATACCGTTTAGTGCAATTTTCCACCAAGTCATGTTTGAAAGAGAAGAAAATTTCGAATTTAATATTTTATTTTTATTTATTCGTAAACTCGTCTTTTAATTTACAATTTTTAATTTTCTTCAGGGCTTACCTTCCTTATCAATCTATTTAATTCTTCTACTAATGTGGAAGAATATAATAAGTCTTCCATTGTGGGCTCTCTAGCCATACCTATATAGAACCAAGATTGTCTTAAATGGTTTAAATTGGATCTATTGCTTCCCTTATTTCGTGATCTTGATCTACGAGCAGTGTCTGTGTTTTCGCGCTCTAGATTGTCTACAATTTTGTTTATTGCCTCGTAGTCAAGATCATCGGGCACTGCACTATCCATTAGAAAAGATTATTTAAAGTAAATAAATTTTAACATAGGCGTTCGAATTTACTCAAAAAAAATGTTTTGTTTTATTTTTTTTTTTTTTTTTTATTAATGTTTTAACATTTCAATTTCTTCTTGTATTTTTAATATTTTATCTGAGTTGGTAGCAAAGTTAAGTTGTTGATATAACTTTGCTAATTCTATTCGTCTTTTTACTTTTCTTCCTGCCCTTTTTCTTTTATGTACAATTTGTGGGGCAGGTATTTTTGGAATATTTTCTATTTTATTTTGTTTATTTCTTTTCCTATATTCTTCGATGGTAATCGGTGTAGGTCCGATTTTTTCGTATTTGCGACTCTCGAGGATCTGATTTGTACCTTTAATAAGTGTGTCTACGCACTTTTGAAATAGTCTGTCAATTTCTTTATGAAATTTTTTATCAGACTCCTCTTGAGTCGAAATCGTCTGCATAATATTTTGTAGAATTTCGTTTATATATGCTGTATAGAGCGAAAAAAAATGTCCAATATTCAATTTTTAAACTTTATCCCTAAGCAAATTACTGCTATTTGGATGGCGACCATAAGGCGTGCAAAAGTTTTCTAAAGGAAACTGTGTTTTTATCCATTTAGCGCTTCCAATACTATTTTTTTTTTTTTTTTCATCTCTACCTCACGCTGCCGTTTTTTGCCGCCAGTCACATGCCATATCATGCCATATCACCAAAATAAGCCACTCCTTGCCGCCTTTTGCCGCTTTTTGCCGCCAGTCATATGCCATATCACGAAAAACACCAGTTATACCATGAAAATAAGTTCTTCTTCACTGTTCTTTGCCGTTTTTTTTTCGGCTGGCGGTATCGCCGTGTAAAGCCAATTTAAATAAATTTTAGTTACTTATAAGCCTGTCAGGATCGCCATATAACCCAAATGAATACTCAGTCTGAGGTTTGATCGAGAAATCCCCTTCTTTATTGGATATGCTTTCTTTTATATTAAATTCTTACACTAATACTTAGAAGTTATTTACGAACTAAAATGTATACCGATATATTGCTAATACATACAAACTAACTGCATAATTCTAAAATATGCTGAGTCAACATATGGTTGCAATAAATATATAAATATGTCAGTCGCATTGACAAACTGACGTTGTGGATCAGTTGGGCATTACGACTGTCTTTGGCGGTGTCTTTGACCGTCCGCACAAGTGTAACAAGATCCTCGTTATGTGCGACGAATGCAGTCTTTGCATAAACTCCCGCTGAGTTCAATGTAACTAATTTGGGTATAATGTTGTTTGTGTACATGGCAATTAAAGTAAAAGGGCGATGTGTTTATGTAATGCTACAATATAAGAATTTACAAAAAAAGTTGGAAATTCGCTGGTTTGCAACAAAGACAAAAAAAACCACGCGTCTACTCGTCAGCGTGAAAATATGTATATATGTATGTATGTAAATTAATATAAAATTCCAACAACACAATGTGCCCGGTTCTCCCTCGCTGACAGTGCTGGCTCAGTGGCGCTGACGTGGGAGTGATCGCGCTTCCATCGACGCAGCTGGAACACTGGACGTATATGCCCTCTCCGCTGGAGAATGTCCCAATTCGTTTACGATTCCCGTCTGTTCATTTACAGCGGTTGTTGACCCTTGTTTCAGCAATTATTCTCAACAGCTGATGGTGGACACGCATTTACACATACCCCTGCAGGCGTGCTTTTATCTGTGTATGTATGTAAGAGCTTGTGGTACACACTCTTTGTGCATTTGTGCTGTGGAGGATGACAGCCGTGTGGGTGGTCGATGTGGTGTCCACTTCTGGCTCTGCGGGCGGTTATTAAATCATGTACTCGGTGCTACTATGCTCCTTTGTCATATGTTCTGCAGGAGAAAGTTGCTGTGTTTCCTCACAGTTGTGTCCTCGCGGTGCCGATAAGCGGGATGCAAGCAAGCGGGTCAAGGTAGACCGTGCGGATCACACGATCAGAAAAAAAAACCGTTTTTCTTGGCACGTTTACCACTAGCAGTTCCCGTTGTTTTTTCGTTTTTGTGCAAATTTTCTTTTTCTTAATTTGTCCGGACAATTTGCCTGGCACCGTAACTTTCACGACTCTGCCTCCAACTCTTCATGTGTGACATTTATTCGGAATCTTAGGCCGAGCAAGTCACTCGAGTTTGCTGGCTCTAAGGGCGATCATCCGAATCAGTCACTCTTTGCAAATTTTACACATACGCACACATCTACTTGATACTGCTTTACCCTACTACTCTATCAGCAAAGTTTCACACCAGCAACTATTTTATACATACATAGGTGATGTGGCAACTTTCTTTTCCGTTCACTCACTCATACACACACACTCTACATCACTCATGTACCTAAGACTGTCGTTACAGGCTCGCAGCCGCCGATGTTGCATGCAATATGGAAAAGTGTGCGTAAAAGAATTCAACGTGTGGCCTCGACCCACAATAAAGCCGGCCTTTTAGTTTATATATGGTTTTTGTAACGCTGATTTTTGTGTGTGGTTGTTGATACGCTTGCGCTTGCTGATTACGTTACGGGTCACCACTTCTTCCATATAAATCTATATTATTATTATTATTATTTTTTTTTTTTTTTTCAATTTTGCCTATCGATGTTTAACTGCCTAATTGATTTGAAACGACAACTTAGCGATAAAGAGAAGCTTATAAAGTGAAGTGTAGCACCTGTTTTACGAACACTGAACACATGACATACCACAAAACTACTTTATGTCGCAAAGATGTCTTTTGCGTGGTATACTCCCATTTTTTCCAGTCATATCACCTAGTTCATACATTGAATTCCCTATTGATTTAAAACTATACATTTAATTTGCTTTGGGGCAAGCTTGGCGTTATAATTTTGAATTTGTGAACTCTGCTTAAAGTTTCGACGATACGATATTTGTCCAATTTTAAAGGGGTATCATTAATTGCCGAATGCACGGCGCTACGGAGAGAAAACGCGGCATCGCTTATGTGCTTGTCCCAGGTCTTTTGATTTTCTTTGATAAATGAGGAGCATAGAACGCTGTCTTTATGTGTTGCGTCCCGTACCTTTCTAGGAATTTGCTGAATAAGTCCGATACAAATTGTTTTCCATTATCCGAATGCACATATTCGGCAACTCCAAAGACATGGAATATATCGCTCTACATGAATTTTATCACATCGACTGACGTGGCTTATCTCATCGGTTTCAAAAACACGAATTTAGAAAAGTGGTCTACACACACAAACACATAGACATTTCCACTACAAATATCAGCAGCTTTTTCATTGGATTCTACATATTTTATATCAATCTCTTTTTCTGAACAGAAGGGTTCTTCACAAGAAACTGTGCGCTCTGGCTATCACTGAGCATTGTTTTTGGTTCGGTAGCGTAATCAGAAACCCCATTTCTCTTAATAATGTTCGATGAAAGATGCCCTCTTTCGTGCCTTGGCAAAGAGCAATATATTCCGCTTCCATCGTGCTTAATGCTACCACCGGCTGTTTTCGTGACTACCAAGCAACAGGCCCGTCAAACATAAACAGCACATATCCAGTATAGGATTTCCTGTCGTTCGTTTCACATCCCCAGTCAGCATCTGTGTAACAAACCAAATTTGTTTCATTGGCTAAATAAGTAATATTACCTGCTGGATGTTTTTTCAAATATCTCAGCACATATTTAGCAGCTCGAAAATGTTCTACGTGAGGATGACTGTTGTACTGCGACAATTTTGAAACCACGTGACTGATATCCGGTCGAGTTATCACCGACAGAGACATCAGTGCGCCAATTAATCTTTGATATCTTTTTGTATCTTTATTATCGCAGGGTTTTGTACATTTTTCCAAAACAGTACCATTAGCCCGGGGTGTCGTAGCTGGCTTGCAGTTCTCCATACCCCAGCGCTTTAACATTGTCGCAACGCCTCTTGAAATATCTCTGCGAATCTCTATACCCAAATAAAATGAAATCGGGCCACTATCTATTGCATGAACATGTTCATTTAAACTTTGAATAATGCTGCTCATTTGTTTTTGGTTTTCACACGCTACTAGCATATCGTCTACGTACAGCGCAATAAAAGATAATTCATTGTTTTTTCGTCTCACGTAAACACAACTATCAGCTTTACATCGTCGAAATTCCATAGTCGATAAAATATCAGAAACCTTAAAGTTCCATTCACGGCCAGCTTGTTTGAGTCCAAATAGCGACTTTAATAATTTGCAAACTTTGTGTGGAAACTGCGTGGTCTCAAAATTTGGTGGTTGGGTCATAAAAACATGTTCTTTCAAACCACTGTTCAAATATGCTGAAACAATATCCACATGATTGACAAGAAGCCCATGTTTTGCTGCCAACGCCAGCAACAACCGTATCGCTGAATGTCTAACCACTGGTGCAAACGTTTCCTTATAGTCTACATTAAACTTTTGTGAGCATCCATGTGCTTTATATTTTTCTACCGAACCGTCCGGTTGTCTCTTTAACGTAAACCCCCACTTACAGCCTATGACGTTGCTGTTGTTTGTCTATCGACTAGTTGCCAGGTACCATTCTTAATTAAAGCGTCGTACTCTTTCCGCATTGCAGCTTTCCAATGCCCACTGTCATGGGAAGTCAATGCTTCTGTTATAGTGTTTGGCGATTCAATGATTGAATTTAATTCCTCTGCATGAGATTCTTCGCAAAAAACCTTTCTTGGTCTTCCCACAGCACCAGTTCTCAGTAGTTTTGGCCTACCTCTTTTTCTCTTTCCAGCTTCCACTACGATTTCCCCTTCTGACGCTGATTCTTCTTCCTCTTGTTCTTCTGTATACACAGCAATCGGCTCAGTTAAACTTTGCGTTTGCATTTCTTCGCTTACATGTTTTTCATTGTTGTTGTAGTATTTATCAAAAGCATCATGAGTAAATACATCTTCGCTTTCTTTACTGGAATAATTTGTCTTTTCAAACGAAAACATGTTAAGCTCTTGGCAAAGTTATTGTCATTGTTATTATAATTTCGCGAACTGCCATGATCTTTGTTTTTGTAGTTATATTTTCTTCTCCCAATGTTTCGCGAATTTGCAGCAAATACACTTTCGGTATTTGACTGACCTTTTTGACCTTGCCGTATTTCTTCTTCAAGGACTTTAGTGGTTAAAGCACTAAAAGTCGGCAGATTGTCCCAGCTTTCCATAGCTACAACACAACTTTCTAGCTCGTCGGGAAGGCTACATAATAAAATGACCGCCACAAGGTCATCTGGCAATAAAATGTTAACCTCCTTTAGCTCGTCTACAATAGATGTGAATTCATTTAATTGCACGGAAAGCTTTTCATTTGCTGTAAAGCTAAATCGAAGAAGTTTTTTAAACAGTGTCACTTTCCTACACGCGCTTTGCTCTCTATAAACCTTGCTTAATGCAATCCACGCACCTTTTCCGGTGGTGAAATTTTTAACATGAACTAATTCACTTGGCCTAACACATAAAGTGAGAGTTGCAAGAGCCTTTTGTTCGGCAGTATTCCACGCCAATTTAGCAACCGGTTCCTCGGGAATAGTATCCACGATCACATACCATAAATCTAGGGTAATCAATAAACTTTTTACTTTTACCGACTTCAGCTTTTCATTATTAGCAAATGAGCTCGCCATTGTCTTTTGTTTTTATCTCCGGATAAACAATTAAACCGACTAACAATATACTCGTATGTTAACTATCACAAATTCAAAATAGGCACTCTGGGCCCATAACCAATGTTAGATTACTTCCGATGATTAAGCGTAAGCCGTAAAAGAAAACACGTGTATTCAGCTTCTATGCTCTTAATCAACTACTTATTTTATTAGTTACAATTTAAGAAAAAGGTATATAAAAACATGTGTAATAATACTTGATAATATGCAATTGGGTTGTAGAGTTGTATTTTACTTCAAAACATTCTAACACGCTGGTACAAAGCTTAGTTTTTTTTAAGCGCGCTTTCTTGTCATCAGCAAGCCAGATGCATTGTAAGCGACATCCAACTCATAAAGCCGCTCTCACGTTAGTTGTAGTTTTCGGAATAAGCACAGTTACTGCTCGGTTGCTCAAATTAAACTTGAGTTAATTTGCTTGGCTTCAACAAAAGCAAAAATCAGCTCTCAATTTCTTAAGATAGCAACATATGTTCATATATACATATATAAATATACATACATTAATTTTCCGTACTAGCACAGTACTGGAATTGAAAATTATGTTTTTTTTAAATATTTTTTTCGTACTAAAAATTTTTTTTTAGCAAACTTCGCGATTTGTAAAGAAAATTTCTTATTTTAAAAAATTAAATCAATTTACAATAAAAATTTTTTTTTACACCTGAAGTAAAAATTTTCAAAAAAAATTTGGAAACTTCGACCGCTTTTTTTTTGCAATTTGTTTATTAAAAAATATAGCCTTAGGTATAGTTATAATACCATAGAAGTTTTAGAGTGGGATCTCTTTCAGTTGGGCAGATACATATCGGAATTTGTGCACATACATACACCTCGCGCTAAGTAAGACGCTAGGCGCTTGTTTGTAACCTTCGGTTCATGTGAAAAAGACATTTAATAAAATGAAAATGAAATGTATTGAAACTGTCTTCTACCTACTTCGATGGACTTAAAACAAATTTATTCATGAACATTATATTTATACCCACGCACTTGTGCACAAGGCTATTATTAAACAAGTAAGGAAAGCTAAATTGGGGCGAAACCGAATTTTATATACCCTCGCGATGTATTTTTGTATGGGCGGTGCCCATAATTTCTTAAAACTTTACTCAATTTGTTCCTATAAATACTGAAAAACGAAGTTTATTGCATTTTTAAAAATTTCCGTTATATGGAAGTTGGGCGTGGTTATGGTCCGATTTCAAAAATTTTTGACAGTGATACTAGTGACATCAAGGACAATATGTTCAACAAATTTTGTGACGATACGTTAAATCGTTAGTGAGATACCTACAGACGTTTTTTCATAAGTGGGCGTGATAACACCCATTTTTTTAATTTCATAAAAATCAAGTTTCCTAATTAACTCTCTTTCTAAATATGAAATTTTAATTAAAATGTTCCAATAGATAAAGAAAAAACGAAATTTACATTTCTTAAAATTTCCTTCATATGGGAGGTGGGCGAGGTTATGGTCCGATTTCGAAAATTTTTAACGATGGTAACAGCGATATTGAGGAAAATTTCTTCAAATTTTGTGAAGATACATTACACCGTTATTCAGATACAGAAATTTTTTCATAAGTGGGCGTGGCAACGCTCATTTTTCAAAATTTCATAAATAACTAATTTCTTAGATCAAAATCGCTCCAAATTTGCTGTAATAGATACCGAAAAACGGAGTTTTTGCATTTTTCAAAAACTTCCGTTATACGGGAGGTGGGCGTGGTTATTGACCGTTCTCGACCATTTTCAATACCAACCTACCGTGTCCAAATTTCATTGAGATATCTCAATTTTTACTAAAGTTATTGTAACCACGGACAAACGGACGCACGCACGGACAGACAGTCATAATAATTTGTTTGCTTACCACCTACTTTCTACCTGAAATATACATAGGTACTCTAGGTTAACTACTAAAACGGACCACAGCGACCTAAAAAACAAATGAATTATTTTTGACACTTGTTGTTAACTACTTACCTACTGTCTACGTGAAACATGAAAATTTAAATGAATAGTTTCGTACTTAAATAAGATGATAATTTAGAAAATTTGTTACATGGGTGAATGATGCAGCGGAGGTCAGGTGGTACGCAGGCATAGTGGCAGGCCCGTCTAGCTCGTTGGATGGGGGCGGTCTTTTCCACCTGCCATACCTACACCCTATAAACTAATTGTATCATGCCTGCATTTTCTGCCGCAACATGTTGCAACAAAAAAAGGAAGCAAAAGAAGAAGGAGAGAAGAAAAGAGCGCATAGGATTGAGAAATGAAGCCTACTGTCCCGTCCTGTTAGGTGGAGTTGTCCCTCCCCTTTTCTATCTGCAACGCGTGTAGAACCATGGGCGTTGCTGCAATTCCATCTAATTAGCAACACCCCCTCGTCCTGACAAGGTCCGTCATTCTGGTTTCCGTGAGTCACCTAATCTGTCTGTCCATTGTCGCGACCCGCATGCCCTCTCTTCAGCCTGCTGGTGACACCTCCACCAACTTAAGTAGGATTCAGTTCTCCATTATTAACTTTACTGGTTCGGGATATTAAATAAATAACACATAGCTTCTGATTCTTTCAAATTATTCATTTACATTATTACTACCTACAATGTATGACAATTCTGTATTTATAAAAATTCACTTACATCCATATACATAAGAAAATTATTATTATTTTTTTTTTTTTAAGCTTAGCTTCGTATTTGAATATACACCTGATAGAAAGGAAGCGAGGGTAAAATTATTCTTCACCTGATTTTTATATCTTAAGATACCTTCTTTTTTAATTCTCGTATTGCAAACAAAGGAAGGTATAAAAAAAAAAACACCCGTTCGCGTGGAACGCCCCCTTATTTCCTCCCACATATGTTCATGCAAATATAGATGCTAGCAAAAAAACATATTTCACGCAAATAGATCGGTATGTGTGTAAAAATGTACAGGAAAACTATTGTACTCACCCTTCCAGTCCACCGATGTTGGCGCCAGCATACTGAGAGGACCTGTAGAGAGCAAAAAAAAAATTTTACGCACATACCTGAGTACCTACATGCATCTTCCAACTAGTCTTTTGACACCTTGCTCACTCAGTCGCGTTTGCGGGCAGCGAGTGGGTCACTTAGTAAAATTCAAAATTATTAATATTAAATCACGAGATTAGGGCGGAAAATTAATATACCAAAGGTAATTATTTGTGCGTGAGCATAATTAAAACGCGCATGATGTGACTTTCATGACGACAAAAAATATCCCAAAGATTAAAAGCTATCGGAGCTATAAAATAACACTCGGGTGAAGTGAAGAACCACCAGGCGAGAACAATTTTTGATACTAACAATATTCATTTGCTCAATTAAAATTATTTAAAGATGTTAAAAAAAACAAAATATTGAAAAAAAAACTGCTGGAAACTTGTAGCTTACTTAAATTAAGTAAAAAAAATAGGTAAAAATATAAGAATTTACAAAAAAAGTTGGAAATTCGCTGGTTTGCAACAAAGACAAAAAAAAACCACGCGCCTACTCGTCAGCGTGAAAATATGTATATATGTATGTATGTAAATTAATATTAAGTTCCAACAACACAATGTGCCCGGTTCTCCCTCGCTGGCAGTGCTGGCTCAGTGGCGCTGACGTGGGAGTGATCGCGCTTCCATCGACGCAGCTGGAACACTGGACGTATATGCCCTCTCCGCTGGAGAATGTCCCAATTCGTTTACGATTCCCGTCTGTTCATTTACAGCGGTTGTTGACCCTTGTTTCAGCAATTATTCTCAACAGCTGATGGTGGACACGCATTTACACATACCCCTGCAGGCGTGCTTTTATCTGTGTATGTATGTAAGAGCTTGTGGTACACACTCTTTGTGCATTTGTGCTGTGGAGGATGACAGCCGTGTGGGTGGTCGATGTGGTGTCCACTTCTGGCTCTGCGGGCGGTTATCAAATCATGTACTCGGTGCTACTATGCTCCTTTGTCATATGTTCTGCAGGAGAAAGTTGCTGTGTTTCCTCACAGTTGTGTCCTCGCGGTGCCGATAAGCGGGATGCAAGCAAGCGGGTCAAGGTAGACCGTGCGGATCACACGATCAGAAAAAAAAACCGTTTTTCTTGGCACGTTTACCACTAGCAGTTCCCGTTGTTTTTTCGTTTTTGTGCAAATTTTCTTTTTCTTAATTTGTCCGGACAATTTGCCTGGCACCGTAACTTTCACGACTCTGCCTCCAACTCTTCATGTGTGACATTTATTCGGAATCTTAGGCCGAGCAAGTCACTCGAGTTTGCTGGCTCTAAGGGCGATCATCCGAATCAGTCACTCTTTGCAAATTTTACACATACGCACACATCTACTTGATACTGCTTTACCCTACTACTCTATCAGCAAAGTTTCACACCAGCAACTATTTTATACATACATAGGTGATGTGGCAACTTTCTTTTCCGTTCACTCACTCATACACACACACTCTACATCACTCATGTACCTAAGACTGTCGTTACAGGCTCGCAGCCGCCGATGTTGCATGCAATATGGAGCGTGTGCGTAAAAGAATTCTAACGCAGCCTCTCATCCCTTTCAATGTTCAACGTGTGGCCTCGACCCACAATAAAGCCGGCCTTTTAGTTTATATATGGTTTTTGTAACGCTGATTTTTGTGTGTGGTTGTTGATACGCTTGCGCTTGCTGATTACGTTACGGGTCACCACTTCTTCCATATAAATCTATATTATTATTATTATTTTTTTTTTTTTTTTGTACATTTTGCCAAAACAGTACCAATAGCAAGGGATGTCGCAGCTGGCTTGCAGTTCTCCATACCCCAGCGCTTTAACATTGTCTCAACCAAATAAAATGAAATCGGGCCACTATCTATTGCATGAACATGTTCATTTAAACTTTGAATAATGCTGCTCATTTGTTTTTGGTTTTCACACGCTACTAGCATATCGTCTACGTACAGCGCAATAAAAGATAATTCATTGTTTTTTCGTCTCACGTAAACACAACTATCAGCTTTACATCGTGGAAATTCCATAGTCGATAAAATATCAGAAACCTTAAAGTTCCATTCACGGCCAGCTTGTTTGAGTTCATATAGCGACTTTATTAATTTGCAAACTTTGTGTGGAAACTGCGTGCTCTCAAAATTTGTTGGTTGGGCCATAAAAACATGTCCTTTCAAATCACTGTTCAAATATGCTGAAACAATATCCACATGATTGACAAGAAGCCTATGTTTTGCTTCCAACGCCAGCAACAACCGTATCGTTGAATGTCTAACCACTGGTGCAAACGTTTCCTTATAGTCTACATTAAACTTTTGTGAGCATCCATGTGCGACTATATTTTTCTACCGAACCGTCCGGCTGTCTCTTTAACTTAAACACCCACTTACAGCCTATGACGTTGCTGTTGTTTGGTCTATCGACTAGTTGCCAGGTACCACTCTTAATTAAAGCGTCGTACTCTTTCCGCATTGCAGCTTTCCAATGCCCACTGTCATGGGAAGTCAATGCTTCTGTTATAGTGTTTGGCGATTCAATGATTGAATTTAATTCCTCTGCATGAGATTCTTCGCAAAAAACCTTTCTTGGTCTTCCCACAGCACCAGTTCTCAGTAGTTTTGGCCTACCTCTTTTTCTCTTTCCAGCTTCCACTACGATTTCCCCTTCTGACGCTGATTCTTCTTCCTCTTGTTCTTCTGTATACACAGCAATCGGCTCAGTTAAACTTTGCGTTTGCATTTCTTCGCTTACATGTTTTTCATTGTTGTTGTAGTATTTATCAAAAGCATCATGAGTAAGTACATCTTCGCTTTCATAACTGGAATAATTTGTCTTTTCAAACGAATTTTCGAAGAATATCACGTCTCTCGAAATTATAATAGACCTTTTGTTTGTGTCCCATAGTCTATAGCCTTTCGTTAAATTATTATAACCCACAAACTTTAATTTTCTTCCTTTTGGCTGAAATTTTCCACTTTTCTGCTGTCCCTTCAGTAAAACTACAACATCGCAACCAAATATTCGAAGATGTGACAAAGACGGCCTCCTTTTGAACCACTTTTCATACGCAGTCTGCTCACCTACCGATTTACTTGGACACCTATTACGTATGTATATTGCCGTGTTGATAGCTTCTGCCAACAAACTCTGCGCCAAGCCCGATGACTCCAAAAAACATCATGCCATCTTTACGAGTGTTCTGTTGGCTCTCTCCGCCACAACATTTGATGCAAAATTCCATTCAGGGAAAAATAGCCTTTAAATTGGGAGTTTATGTACTCTTTTCCATTGTCACTTCGAAACACTTTTGCGGCCAGTCTGCGTCTCCGCAATCGCAGTAAACTTTTTGAATGCATTAATTGCTTCTGATTTTTTGTTTAAAAAGTATGTATGAGTATTCCGGCTATAATCGTCAATAAATGTCATAAAATATAACGAACCTCCAACTGATTTTGTGGACATTGGTCCACACAAGTCACTATGAACCAACTCAAGCACATCTTTCGAAACTACATTTGAATAGTTTTCATACGCCTTACTTTTAATTTTGAAAGTAGCACAAGTAAAACAGTCAATTCTATTTTGAACATTAAAATTATGTCCATGAACCATATTTTTATTTGAAAGTTTTCTTAAATCATCTGTGTTTAAATGGCCTAGCCGTTGATGCTATTTCCGAGTATTTTCCCCTACGATTAACCCGTTCACCTCTTCTGTTACCGTAGACGGCTTAAAATTAATGGAAAACACTCCATATTCGAAAACCGCACAAAATATAGTTTTGTATCTTTTATTTTTAACAACCGCTTTTCCTTTTGAAAATTCAACATTGAAATGAAGTTGGAGTGTAAATTTGGAACAAAGAGCACATTTAATAGCGATGCGCTTCCGTACTGAGATTTTACGTTCACTGTACCAACACCTTCAGCAAACACGCATTTACCGGAAGCCAAAATAACCTTTTGTTGTTGCATTTTAAGAGTATCAAACCAATTTGATCGTATGCACATGTGGGAGGACGCCCCACTATCCACCAAATGCGCTTGCTGATTCTATCTTATCTTTGTTTGATTTACACTGCGCTCTTATATGGCCTTTTTTACCACATCGAAAACATGTTAAGCTCTTGGCAAAGTTATTGTCATTGTTATTTTAATTTCGCGAACTGCCTTGATCTTTGTTTTTGTAGTTATCTTTTCTTCTCAGAATGTTTCGCGAATTTGCAGCAAATACACTTTCGGTATTTGACTGACCTTTTTGACCTTGCCGTATTTCTTCTTCAAGGACTTTAGTGGTTAAAGCACTAAAAGTCGGCAGATTGTCCCGGCTTTCCATAGCTACAACACAACTTTCTAGCTCGTCGGGAAGGCTACATAATAAAATGACCGCCACAAGGTCATCTGGCAATAAATTGTTAACCTCCTTTAGCTCGTCTACAATAGATGTGAATTCATTTAATTGCACGGAAAGCTTTTCATTTGCTGTAAAGCTAAATCGAAAAAGTTTTTTTAACAGTGTCACTTTCCTACACGCGCTTTGCTCTCTGTAAACCTTGCTTAATGCAATCCACGCATCTTTTGCGGTGGTGCAATTTTTAACATGAATTAATTCACTTGGCCTAACACATAAAGTTAGAGTTGCAAGAGCCTTTTGATCGGCAGTATTCCACGCCAATTTAGCAACCGGTTCCTCGGGAATAGTATCCACGATCACATACCATAAATCTAAGGTAATCAATAAACTTTTTACTTTTACCGACTTCAGCTTTTCAATATTAGCAAATGAGCTCGCCATTGTCTTTTGTTTTTATCTCCGGATAAACAATTAAACCGACTAACAATATACTCGTATGTTAACTATCACAAATTCAAAATTGGCACTCTGGGCCCATAACCAATGTTAGATTACTTCCGAGGATTAAGCGTAAGCCGTAAAAGAAAACACGTGTATTCAGCTTCAATGCTCTTAATCAACTACTTATTTTATTAGTTACAAATTAAGAAAGAGTTATATAAAAACATGTGTAATAATACTTGATAATATGCAATTGGGTTGTAGAGTTGTATTTTACTTCAAAACATTCTAACACGCTGGTACAAAGCTTAGTTTTTTTTAAGCGCGCTTTCTTGTCATCAGCAAGCCAGAGGCATTGTAAGCGACATCCAACTCATAAAGCCGCTCTCACGTTAGTTGTAGTTTTCGGAATAAGCACAGTTACTGCTCGGTTGCTCAAATTAAACTTGAGTTAATTTGCTTGGCTTCATCAAAAGCAAAAATCAGCTCTCAACTTCTTAAGATAGCAACACATGTTCATATATACATATATAAATATACTTAAATTTTCCGTACTAGCACAGTACTGGAATTGAAAATTATGTTTTTTCAAAATATTTTTTTCGTACTAAAAATTTTTTTTTAAATAGTAAACTTTGCGATTTGTAAAGAAAATTTCTTATTTTAAAAAATTAAATCAATTTACAAAAAAAAATTTTTTTAAACCTGAAGTAAAAATTTTCAAAAAAAATTTGGAAACTTCGACCGCTTTTTTTTTCAATTTGTTTATTAAAAAATATAGCCTTAGGTATAGTTATAATACCATAGAAGTTTTAGAGTGGGATCTCTTTCAGTTGGGCAGATACACGTCTGAATTTGTGCACATACACCTCGCACTAAGTAAGACGCTAGGCGCTTGTTTGTAACCTTCGGTTCATGTGAAAAAGACATTTAATAAAATGAAAATGAAATGTATTGAAACTGTCTTCTACCTACTTCGATGGACTTAAAACAAATTTATTCATGAACATTATAATTATACCCACGCACTTGTGCACAAGGCTATTATTAAACAAGTAAGGAAAGCTAAATTGGGGCGAAACCGAATTTTATCTACCCTCGCGATGTATTTTTGTATGGGCGGTGCCCATAATTTCTTAAAACTTTACTCAATTTGTTCCTATAAATACTGAAAAACGAAGTTTATTGCATTTTTACAAATTTCCGTTATATGGAAGTTGGGCGTGGTAATGACGGTGATACTAGTGACATCACATCAAGGACAATATGTTCACCAAATTTTGTGACGATACGTTAAATCTTTAGTGAGATACCTACAGACGTTTTTTCATAAGTGGGCGTGGTAACGCCCATTTTTTTTAAATTCATAAAAATCAAGTTTCTTAATTAACTCTCTTTCTAAATATGAAATTTTTATTAAAATGTTCCAATAGATAAAGAAAAAACGAAATTTACATTTCTTAAAATTTCCTTCATATGGGAGGTGGGCGAGGTTATGGTCCGATTTCAGAAATTTTTAACGATGGTAACAGCGATATTGAGGAAAATTTCTTCAAATTTTGCGAAGATACATTACACCGTTACATTATACCGAAAAACGGAGTTATACGGGAGGTGGGCGTGGTTATTGACCGATCTTGACCATTTTCAATACCAACCTACCGTGTCCAAATTTCATTGAGATATCTCAATTTTTACTCAAGTTATTGTAACCACGGACAGACGGACGCACGGACGGACAGACAGTAATAATAATTTGTTTGCTTACCACCTACTTTCTACCTGAAATATACATAGGTACTCTAGGTTAACTACTAAAACGGACCACAGCGACCTAAAAAACAAATGAATTATTTTTGACACTTGTTGTTAACTACTTACCTACTGTCTACGTGAAACATGAAAATTTAAATGAATAGTTTCGTACTTAAATAAGATGATAATTTAGAAAATTTGTTACATGGGTGAATGATGCAGCGGAGGTCAGGTGGTACGCAGGCATAGTGGCAGGCCCGTCTAGCTCGTTGGATGGGGGCGGTCTTTTCCACCTGCCATACCTACACCCTATAAACTAATTGTATTATGCCTGCATTTTCTGCCGCAACATGTTGCAACAAAAAAAGGAAGCAAAAGAAGAAGGAGAGAAGAAAAGAGCGCATAGGATTGAGAAATGAAGCCTACTGTCACGTCCTGTTAGGTGGAGTTGTCCCTCCCCTTTTCTACCTGCAACGCGTGTAGAACCATGGGCGTTGCTGCAATTCCATCTAATTAGCAACACCCCCTCGTCCTGACAAGGTCCGTCATTCTGGTTTCCGTGAGTCACCTAATCTGTCTGTCCATTGTCGCGACCCGCATGCCCTCTCTTCAGCCTGCTGGTGACACCTCCACCAACTTAAGTAGGATTCAGTTCTCCATTATTAACTTTACTGGTTCGGGATATTAAATAAATAACACATAGCTTCTGATTCTTTCAAATTATTCATTTACATTATTACTACCTACAATGTATGACAATTCTGTATTTATAAAAATTCACTTACATCCATATATGTACATAAAAAATTATTATTATTATTTTTTTTTTAAGTTTAGCTTCGTATTTGAATATACACCTGATAGAAAGGAAGCGAGGGTAAAATTATTCTTCACCTGATTTTTATATCTTAAGATATCTTCTTTTTTAATTCTCGTATTGCAAACAAAGGAAGGTATAAAAAAAAAGAAAGAAACACCCGTTCGCGTGGAACGCCCCCTTATTTCCTCCCACATATGTTCATGCAAATATAGATGCTAGCAAAAAAACATATTTCACGCAAATAGATCGGTATGTGTGTAAAAATGTACAGGTAAACTATTGTACTCACCCTTCCAGTCCACCGATGTTGGCGCCAGCATACTGAGAGGACCTGTAGAGAGCAAAAAAAAAATATTACGCACATACCTGAGTACCTACATGCATCTTCCAACTAGTCTTTTGACACCTTGCTCACTCAGTCGCGTTTGCGGGCAGCGAGTGGGTCACTTAGTAAATTTCAAAATTATTAATATTAAAACACGAGATTAGGGCGGAAAATTAATACCAAAAGTAATTATTTGTGCGTGAGCATAATTAAAACGCGCATGATGTGACTTTAATGATGACAAAAAATATCCCAAAGATTAAAAGCTATCGGAGCTATAAAATAACACTCGGGTGAAGTGAAGAACCACCAGGCGAGAAAAATTTTTAATACTAACAATATTCATTTGCTCAATTAAAATTATTTAAAGATATTAAAAAAAAAAAAAAATATTGCAAATTAAAAAAACTGCTGGAAACTTGTAGCTTACTTAAATTAAGTAAAAAAAATAGGTAAAAATATAAGAATTTACAAAAAAAGGTGGAAATTCGCTGGTTTGCAACAAAGACAAAAAAAACCAGGCGCCTACTCGTCAGCGTGAAAATATGTATATATGTATGTATGTAAATTAATATTAAATTCCAACAATACAATGTGCCCGGTTCTCCCTTGCTGGCAGTGCTGGCTCAGTGGCGCTGACGTGGGAGTGATTGCGCTTCGATCGACGCAGCTGGAACACTGGACGTATATGCCCTCTCCGCTGGAGAATGTCCTAATTCGTTTACGATTCCCGTCTGTTAATTTACAGCGGTTGTTGACCCTTGTTTCAGCAATTATTCTCAACAGCTGAGGGTGGACATGCATTAACACATACCACTGCAGGCGTGCTTTTATCTGTGTATGTATGTAAGAGCTTATGGTACACACTCCTTGTGCATTTTTGCTGTGGAGGATGATAGCCGTGTGGGTGGTCGATGTGGTGTCCACTTCCGGCTCTGCGGTTATCAAATCATGTACTCGGTGCTACTATGCTCCTTTGTCATATGTTCTGCAGGAGAAAGTTGCTGTGTTTCCGCACAGTTGTGTCCTCGCGGTGCCGATAAGCGGGAAGCAAGCAAGCAGGTCAAGGTAGACCGTACGGATCACACGATAAGAAAAAAAAACCGTTTTTCTTGGCACGTTTACCACTAGCAGTTCCCGTTGTTTTTTCGTTTTTGTGCAACTTTTATTTTTCTTAATTTGTCCGGACACTTTGCCTGGCACCGTATTTTTCACGACTCTGCCTCCAACTCTTCATGTGTGATATTTATTCGGCATCTCAGGCCAAAGCAAGTCCCTCGAGTTTGCTGGCTCTAAGGGCGATCATCCGAATCAGTCACTCTTTGCAAATTTTACACATACGCACACATCTACTTGATACTGCTTTACACTATTACTCTATCAGCAAAGTTTCACACCAGCAACTATTTTATACATAGGTGATGTGGCAACTTTCTTTTCCGTTCACTCACTCATACACACACACTCTACATCACTCATGTACCTAAGGCTGTCGTTACAGGCTCGCAGCCGCCGATGTTGCATGCAATATGGAGCGTGTGCGTAAAAGAATTCTAACGCAGCCTCTCATCCCTTTCAATGTTCAACGTGTGGCCTCGACCCACAATAAAGCCGGCCTTTTAGTTTATATATGGTTTTTGTAACGCTGATTTTTGTGTGTGGTTGTTGATACGCTTGCGCTTGCTGGTTACGTTACGGGTCACCACTTCTTCCATATAAATCTATATTATTATTATAATATTTTTTTTTTTTCTTTTTCAATTTTGCCTATCGATGTTTAACTGTCTAATTGATTTGAAACGACAACTTAGCGATAAAGAGAAGCTTTTAAAGTGAAGTGTAGCACCTGGTTTACGAACACTGAACACATGACATACCACAAAACTACTTTATGTCGCAAAGATGTCTTTTGCGTGGTATTCTCCCATTTTTTTTCCACTCATATCACCTAGCTCATACATTGAATTCCCTATTGATTTTAAAACTATACATTTAATTTGCTTTGGGGCAAGCTTGGCGTTATAATTTTGAATTTGTGAACTCTGCTTAAAGTTTCGACGATACAATATTTGTCCAATTTTAAACTTTACTTCTCGACTTCTGGTGTTGTAAGCCTTCTGACTTCGTTTATATGCAAGTTTTAACTCTTTCATTATCTTATTTGGGATAAGCTGTGTTTTATCTGCCAAACAATTCAATTTCACAGTCCATTTCCTTCACCGGTCCCAACTTTCGATACACTTCGTATGATGCGGCATGTAGTATCATTGGCATACCAAACACTGCGTGGTAAGGGGTATCATTAATTGCCGAATGCACGGCGCTACGGAAAGAAAAGACGGCATCGCTTATGTGCTTGTCTGGGTCTTTTGATTTTCTTTGATAAATGACCTCATGATTTGTAGTACCGAACGGTTTACCCTTTCGACTGCGTTAGCTTGAGGAGCATAGAACGCTGTCTTTATGTGTTGCCTCCCGTACCTTTCTAGGAATTTGCTAAATAAGTCCGATACAAATTGTTTTCCATTATCCGAATGCACATATTCGGCAACTCCAAAGACATGGAATATATCGCTCTCCATGAATTTTATCACATATCCAGTATAGGATTTCCTGTCGCTCGTTTCACATCCCAAGTCAGCATCTGAGTAACAAACCAAATTTGTTTCATTGGCTAAATAAGTAATATTACCTGCTGGACATACTTATTTTGCAGCTCAAAAATGCTCTACGTGTGGATGACTGCGATAATTTTGAAACCACGTGACTGATATCCGGTCGAGTTATCACCGACAGATACATCAGTGCGCCAATTAATCTTTGATATCTTTTTGTATCTTTATTATCGCAGGGTTTTGTACATTTTTCCAAAACAGTACCATTAGCCCGGGGTATCGCAGCTGGCTTGCAGTTCTCCATACCACAGCGCTTTACCATTGTCTCAACCAAATAAAATGAAATCGGGCCACTATCTATTGCATGAACATGTTCATTTAAACTTTGAATAATGCTGCTCATTTGTTTTTGGTTTTCACACGCTACTAGCATATCGTCTACGTACAGCGCAATAAAAGATAATTCATTGTTTTTTCGTCTCACGTGAACACAACTATCAGCTTTATATCGTCGAAATTCCATAGTCGATAAAATATCAGAAACCTTAAAGTTCCATTCACGGCCAGCTTGTTTGAGTCCATATAGCGACTTTAATAATTTGCAAACTTTGTGTGGAAACTGCGTGCTCTCAAAATTTGTTGGTTGGGTCATAAAAACATGTTCTTTTAAATCACTGTTCAAATATGCTGAAACAATATCGACATGATTGACAAGAAGCCTATGTTTTGCTGCCAACGCCAGCAACAACCGTATCGTTGAATGTCTAACCACTGGTGCAAACGTTTCCTTATAGTTTACATTAAACTTTTGTGAGCATCCATGTGCGACTAATCGGGCTTTATATTTTTCTACCGAACCGTCCGGTTGTCTCTTTAACGTAAACACCCACTTACAGCCTATGACGTTGCTGTTGTTTGGTCTATCGACTAGTTGCCAGGTACCATTCTTAATTAAAGCGTCGTACTCTTTCCGCATTGCAGCTTTCCAATGCCCACTGTCATGGGAAGTCAATGCTTCTGTTATAGTGTTTGGCGATTCAATGATTGAATTTAATTCCTCTGCATGAGATTCTTCGCAAAAAACCTTTCTTGGTCTTCCCACAGCACCAGTTCTCAGTAGTTTTGGCCTACCTCTTTTTCTCTTTCCAGCTTCCACTACGATTTCCCCTTCTGACGCTGATTCTTCTTCCTCTTGTTCTTCTGTATACACAGCAATCGGCTCAGTTAAACTTTGCGTTTGCATTTCTTCGCTTACATGTTTTTCATTGTTGTTGTAGTATTTATCAAAAGCATCATGAGTAAGTACATCTTCGCTTTCATTACTGGAATAATTTGTCTTTTCAAACGAATTTTCGAAGAATATCACGTCTCTCAAAATTATAATAGACCTTTTGTTTGTGTCACATAGTCTATAGCCTTTCTTTAGATTATTGTAACCCACAAACTTTAATTTTCTTCCTTTTGGCTGAATTCCACTTTTCAACTGTCCCTTCAGTAAAACTACAACATCGCAACCAAATATTCGAAGATGTGACAAAGACGGCCTCCTTTTGAACCACTTTTCATACGCAGTCTGCTCACTTGGCGATTTACTTGGACACCTATTACGTATGTATGTTGCCGTGTTGATAGCTTCTGCCCACAAACTCTGCGCCAAGCCCGATGACTCCAAAAAACATCATGCCATCTCTACGAGTGTTCTGTTGGCTCTCTCCGCCACAACATTCTGTTGTGGCCAATAAGCAACAGACGTTTGATGCAAAATTCCATTCTGGGAAAAATAGTCTATAAATTGGGAGTTTATGTACTCTTTTTCATTGTCACTTCGAAACACTTTTAATTTGCGGCCAGTCTGCGTCTCCGCAATCGCAGTAAATTTTTGAATGCATTAATTGCTTCTGATTTTTTATTTAAAAAGTATGTATGAGCATACCGGCTATAATCGTCATTAATGTCATAAAATATGACGAACCGCCAACTGATTTTGTGGACATTGGGCCACACAAGTCACTATAAACCAACTCAAGCACATCTTTCGAAACTACATATGAATAGTTTTCATACGCCTTACTTTAAATTTTGAAAGTAGCACAAGTAAAACAGTCAATTCTATTTTGAACATTCAAATTAAGTCCATGAACCATATTTTTATTTGAAAGTTTTCTTAAATCATCTGTGTTTAAATGGCCTAGCCGTTGATGCTATTTCCGAGTATTTTCCCTGTCGACTAACCCGTTCACCTCTTCTGTTACCGTAGACGGCTTAAAATTAATGGAAAACACTCCATATTCGAAAACCGCACAAAATATAGTTTTGTATCTTTTATTCTTAACAACCGCTTTTCCTTTTGAAAATTCAACAGTATTTCCAGCTTCGGTTATTTTTCCAATTGAAATGAAGTTGGAGTGTAAATTTGGAACAAAGAGCACATTTAATAGCGAAACGCGTCCGTACTGCGATTTTACGTTCACTGTACCAACACCTTCAGCAAACACGCATTCACCGGAAGTTAAAATAATCTTTTGTTGTTGCATTTTAAGAGTATCAAACCAATTTGATCGTATGCACATGTGGGAGGACGCCCCACTATCCACCAAATGCGCTTGCTGATTCTATCTTATCTTTGTTTGATTTACACTGCGCTCTTATATGGCCTTTTTTACCACATCGAAAACATGTTAAGCTCTTGGCAAAGTTATTGTCATTGTTATTATAATTTCGCGAACTGCCATGATCTTTGTTTTTGTAGTTATATTTTCTTCTCCCAATGTTTCGCGAATTTGCAGCAAATACACTTTCGGTATTTGACTGACCTTTTTGACCTTGCCGTATTTCTTCTTCAAGGACTTTAGTGGTTAAAGCACTAAAAGTCGGCAGATTGTCCCGGCTTTCCATAGCTACAACACAACTTTCTAGCTCGTCGGGAAGGCTACATAATAAAATGACCGCCACAAGGTCATCTGGCAATAAATTGTTAACCTCCTTTAACTCGTCTACAATAGATGTGAATTCATTTAATTGCACGGAAAGCTTTTCATTTGCTGTAAAGCTAAATCGAAAAAGTTTTTTTAACAGTGTCACTTTCCTACACGCGCTTTGCTCTCTGTAAACCTTGCTTAATGCAATCCACGCATCTTTTGCGGTGGTGCAATTTTTAACATGAATTAATTCACTTGACCTAACACATAAAGTTAGAGTTGCAAGTGCCTTTTGATCGGCAGTATTCCACGCCAATTTAGCAACCGGTTCCCCGGGAATAGTATCCATGATCACATACCATAAATCTAGGGTAATCAATAAACTTTTTACTTGAATTGTCCATGTCGCATAATTTTTCGGCTTCGGCTTTTCAATATTAGCAAATGAGCTCGCCATTGTCTTTTGTTTTTATCTCCGGATAAACAATTAAACCGACTAACAATATACTCGTGTGTTAACTATCACAAATTCAAAATAGGCACTCTGGGCCCATAACCAATGTTAGATTACTTCCGAGGATTAAGCGTAAGCCGTAAAAGAAAACACGTGTATTCAGCTTCAATGCTCTTAATCAACTACTTATTTTATTAGTTACAAATTAAGAAAGAGTTATATAAAAACATGTGTAATAATACTTGATAATATGCAATTGGGTTGTAGAGTTGTATTTTACTTCAAAACATTCTAACACGCTGGTACAAAGCTTAGTTTTTTTTAAGCGCGCTTTCTTGTCATCAGCAAGCCAGAGGCATTGAAAGCGACATCCAACTCATAAAGCCGCTCTCACGTTAGTTGTAGTTTTCGGAATAAGCACAGTTACTGCTCGGTTGCTCAAATTAAACTTGAGTTAATTTGCTTGGCTTCATCAAAAGCAAAAATCAGCTCTCAACTTCTTAAGATAGCAACAGATGTTCATATATACATATATAAATATACTTAAATTTTACGTACTAGCACAGTACTGGTATTTAAAATTATTATTTTCAAAATATTTTTTCGTACTAAAAAAATTTTTTTTAAATAGTAAACTTCGCGATTTGTTAAGAAAATTTCTTATTTTAAAAAATTAAATCAATTTACAAAAAAAATTTTGTGAAAATATGTATACATATATGTATGTATGTACATTAATATTAAATTCCAACAACACAAGGTGCCCGGTTCTCCCTCGCTGGCAGTGGTGGCTCAGTGGTGCTGACGTGACCGAAACTTTCACGACTCTGCCTCCAACTCTTCATGTGTGACATTTATTCGGCATCTCAGGCCGAGCAAGTCACTCGAGTTTGTTGGCTCTAAGGGCGATCATCCGAATCAGTCACTCTTTGCAAATTTTACACATACGCACACATCTACTTGATACTGCTTTACCCTACTACTCTATCAGCAAAGTTTCACACCAGCAACTATTTTATACATAGGTGATGTGACAACTTTCTTTTCCGTTCACTCACTCATACACACACACTCTACATCACTCATTTACCTAAGGCTGTCGTTACAGGCTCGCAGCCGCCGATGTTGCATGCAATATGGAAACGTGTGCGTAAAAGAATTCAACGTGTGGCCTCGACCCACAATAAAGCCGGCCTTTTAGTTTATATATGGTTTTTGTAACGCTGATTTTTGTGTGTGGTTGTTGATACGCTTGCGCTTGCTGATTACGTTACGGGTCGCCACTTCTTCCATATAAATCTATATTATTATTATTATTATTATTATTATTAATTTTTTTTTTTTTTTTTAATTTTGCCTATCGATGTTTAACTGTCTAATTGATTTGAAACGACAACTTAGCGATAAAGAGAAGCTTATAAAGTGAAGTGTAGCACCTGTTTACGAACACTGAACACATGACGTACCACAAAGATGTCTTTTGCGTGGTATACTCCCATTTTTTTTCCACTCATATCACCTAGCTCATACATTGAATTCCCTATTGATTTTAAAACTATACATTTAATTTGCTTTGGGGCAAGCTTGGCGTTATAATTTTGAATTTGTGAACTCTGCTTAAAGTTTCGACGATACAATATTTGTCCAATTTTAAACTTTACTTCTCGACTTCTGGTGTTGTAAGCCTTCTGACTTCGTTTATATGCAAGTTTTAACTCTTTCATTATCTTATTTGGGATAAGCTGTGTTTTATATACATACATTGAATTCCCTATTGATTTTAAAACTATACATTTAATTTGCTTTGGGGCAAGCTTGGCGTTATAATTTTGAATTTGTGAACTCTGCTTACAGTTTCGACGATACCCTATTTGTCCAATTTTAATCTTTACTTCTCGACTTCTGGTGTTGTAAGCCTTCTGACTTCGTTCATGTGCAAGTTTTAACTCTTTCATTATCTTCTTTCGGATAAGCTGTGTTTTATCTGCCAAATGCATATATTCGGGCACTCCAAAGACATGGAATATATCGCTCTCCATGAACTTTATCACATCGACTGACGTGGCTTTTCTCACGAATTTAGAAAAGTGGTCTACACACACAAACACATAGACATTTCCACTACGTTGGAACGGTATCTCTGTTATCCGCTGTTTACCCATTACTGGCCTTTTGAAAGCGTTCTGCGTTTTGTTGCCTTTACAAGTTTCACACTCCTTTAAAAAAGCTTGGACGTCGGTTACCATGCCTGGCCAGTAATATTTTTTCGAATGCGAGCCAAGGTTTTATGAAGCCCGCGAAGTCCATCCAACGGGGACACATGTGAGGACTCTACCAGTCCACCGCGCAATTCAGATGGGACCCAGAGCTTCCAGGCATAGTCCTGCTGAAGATGACGCCCCGTGTTGAATTGCGTTCGTTTGTACACGTACCCGTCTGACACGCACAGTTCAGGTAATTTGTCTTGGTTTTCGGTCACGACCCTTTTGAGTTCTTCGTATTCGTCTGTCTTAAAAAATGGTGAATTCATACACAAATCTAGCATTCGGTCGTTCACAGTCACTTCCTCCATATTGATCCGTGATAGTGCATCTGGCACGATGTTTTGGGTCCCCTTTCGATGCTGGATGTTGAAATCGTAGACTTGTAGTCTTAAGCGAGTCTGCCCGACAAATCCTTTTGATTCATCAAGCATTTTAAACTTGCGTGGTCAGTTATAACTGTAAAAGAAAGGCCTTCCACATAAGGTCTAAATCGTTTTATGCTCAGCAAGGCGGCATAACACTCTAACTCTGTGATGCTGTAGTTTCGTTGTGCTTTATTAAGTTTCGCCGAAATATAAGCTATCGGTCGATCGTTATCATCTTCGTCCAGCTGGAATTAAACTCCACCTACACCGTCCGTGGAAGCTTCACATTGAACGTAGAAGTGTCTGTTAAAGTGCGGGTGGGTCAAGACTGGTGCCGAAATCAGGCTTTCCTTCAACTGCCTAAAAGCTTCTCTCGCCTCGATTGTCATCACAAATTTATTTATTTTGTCCTTCTTGAGGCAGTCGTGTAGCGGAGACGCTATCCTCGCGTAATCCTGTATAAATCTTCGATACCATACTGTCATTCCAAGGAATCGTCTGAGCTGTTTAGGTGTTCGTGGTTCTGGGAAATCCCTCATGGCTGCGACTTTGCTTGCATCTGTTTGGATGCAACCGTTACCCACAACATACCTAAGATACCTCACTTCCCTAAAACAAAATTTGCTCTTTTCAACGTTTATTCTAAGTTTGGCTTCTCGAAGACATTAAGCCACTTTTTCCAACAAAAGCATATAGGAGCCAAAATCTACTGAACAAACCAGTAGGTCATCTAAGTAAACAATCACGGATTCACGAAGATTAGCGGGTATTACCTTGTCCATGAGCCTGCACATACATACGTTGGGCAGCATTGCACAACCCAAACGGCATAACGGTGAAGTGATATAATGGACGGCAAGGTACAGTGAACGCGGTTTTCTCTTTGGACTTTACTTCTAGTGGTATCTGCCAGAAAGCATCTTTCAGGTCAATTGCCGAAATAAACTTAGTGTTTTGTAAACGGCTCAAGATACCGTCTATATGGGGTAGAGGGTAGGCATCTTTCACGGTTCGCTCATTAACTTTCCTAGCATCCAGACACAACCTATTTTTCGTTCCTTTTACGACGAGTGATACTGGGGAATTCCAACTGCTATTGCTCTCCTCAATCACCCCCATTTCAAGAATCCGATCTAACTCATTGTAAACCAACTTCTGTATAGCTGGTGATATAGGATAATGTCTTTGTTTTACCGGCAGGTTTTCGTTGGTCACTTCTATCACATGTTCCTCCATGTTCCTCCATGTCTGTCTTGCCTAGTTCTAACACAGCAAATGATGGAAACTGTGTCTTCACTCGCTCTAATGCTACGGTTTGGTCTTAAGTCAAAACATGCTGCACTGCGTCGAAAGTTAAATCCCCTTCGGCCGGCAGAAGCTCAGACACCGTATCAGTAATCGCCTTCACAGGTACTCCTCTACTGACAACACTCAAACCAAACGCTTTCCAGAAATCAATACCTAAGTAAACTTCCTGTTGAAGCTCCGGTACTATTAAGAACTTTAACTCGCGTGTTCGCTCATCCCACAAAATTGGAAGATTAATCACATCTACCACCGCTGTTTTCCCTCCGTTCGCGGTACGAATATGCTGGCCTTTGATGAGCATTATCCAGTGCTCTTTACCATCCAACAACTTCTCTGCAAAGAGCCTGTTATCCCCTTACACAGGGACAATCGTGGAGATTATCTTTTGACATATTCTTTTGAGATTCTTTTTATTTTGCCTCATTTTTCCAATCTTTTTATAATTTCTTTATCTCTTGTTCTCAATTATTTCACCACAAAAAATTCGTCTACGCCTGTCCTCGTATTCCAGTTTCCTTTGATGCAAGCTCTTTACTCTTTTGTTTTTAGCCATCATTATTGTCTTGGTTTCTTCGGGACCCCTTCTAAGCACTTTTATTGGTGTAGGTCCGGGTTCTCCTTCTCTGGACGTGAGTTCCCGGATAACTCCACCAGTTTCGGGTTTCCCGGATTAGGCTTGAAGACGCAAAATGACGAACTATCACCACACGCGAAACAGACCATATCATGGAAAGAGGACGTACGTTTAGTAGCCTTTTGATGCTCAATAGGGCTCTTTGCATAGTAGTCTACTGGCATACCACAAGAAAATCATAACATAAGGTGAAAGGGGGACGACCAAAAAGAATTGATCGTATTCTTCTGGGCTCCTGCACTAATATCGGGATTAATGGATATGGAAGACTTCTTACTGGTAAACGGAAATTGCTTCCACCTTCGGTTATACAGGAGTATCTCCTTTCATATTCTCTACCTCCAATTCGCTCACATGTTTCGGTCTACTCCTATTTTCTTATTTTTGAAGCAAAAGTTAAATTTCCTAGATATGGTTTGAGGTTGCTACGAATTATGCTGAGAAGCTCCGATTCAGGAATTTTCTTTCTGAGTCTGAAAGTTTAATCGTGTACTTCGCTATAGAAATCTTTAAACGTTTCCTGAGGCATTTGTGTTCTTTCCATTATTTCCTTTATTATCTCATAGTCTGACTCTGCTACCCTAAAGTGGTTCAATAGTTCCGTTTTGAGCTCCAGGAAACCGAACTTTGGTTCATCCGCGTGGTCTTCTAGCACCAGCGAATACCACTTCAAAGCGCCGCCAGCCACTAAACAGTGAAAATCGGTGAATAATTGGTGGTGGGTAATACCATACTGGTCTTTCATCCTTTTGATGCGAAAAATGAAAATTCCATTTGTCCAGATCTACCATTTTTCGTGATTTATTTTCATTATGTGAATTGTTGTTAATAAGATTCCCTGTTCTCCCCATTCTATTCTCACGGATTGATTCGGGTGTCGAAACCATCGCTGGTCGACTTCCGCCTGCCTGCATTGAGGTCTCCACTTCACCTATCCTATTGGTTAGAGTTCCTACTTGATCTCGTATGTTGCGGATCTCATTCGTACAATGTGCCATCAAGTCTCCTTGTTGTGCCATCATTGCCATTAAACGGCTCAGTTGTTCGACACTAAATGATGTAGAACTTGATGCCCCAGTATTCGGCTCTAAACCTAGTTCTTGGCTGGCTGAAGGCGAGCTACCACTGGGCTGTTTATCACCCACAGGTGGTATATTTTCTCCTTCCTGCATATTCGTCTCGTTAGTTTTCTCCTTTTCCGACCTCTGCACCAACTCCTCAATTTTTTGCGAAAATGTAAAACTGTTTTCGGTAATATTAGGCGTTATCTCGTGATTGACTCTGACTCCAAGCTGGTACTGTGGTTGTTGCGTTGGAATGCCGAATGCTCGATCCGCACACCGGTTAAGATAATCCGTTGGCACAAAGTCGAGAGGATATGGGATGCCAGTGTCTATTTGTGTGAACAAAGATCCACAACCTCGTTTTCAAGAGCCCGTGCTCGGCTACGCGTTACCCGGCGATTTGAATCCAGCAGTCCTAATCCCCCAGGATTCACTCGCTCTTCTTCCATCAACACTCGAAATATGCTCCAATGCCCACACTAAAATCGGACCGAATTTACTTTTCAGATCATCCCGACTTTTAAAACTGATTTCTTTTGTTAAACTAAACCCTTATATAAAACAAATATCAAAGATGCTAATTCCTATACCAATTCAGGAGTGCTATTAAAAGCCTGATAAAATAAAATTTAGCGTTAATATTCAGAAATATTAAAAGTACTATCGCCAAATATAATGTTATTTTATCTATTTCACTTATAACAATCCAATTTTATTTTTACTGCTACTTTTATTTATTTATTTAAAAAACACTTTTTTTTTTTTTTTTTTGCCAACAAAAATTAAACAAAAAAAAAGGGAAAATTCTATACAGCCTGCAGAGATATTAAAATTTCAAAATATTTATTAAATGCCTGCGTTACAGAATTCAGTATCAAAATAGTCAAAAACGTTCTGACGTCTAACTTCAACTGAATGTTTCTTAAAGTAGCCGACGAAAAAAATCGTAGGTTAAAAAAAATGTTTACAATAATAAATTTTTCACCATTATATGAAAATATCTACACCTGGTTATCGCTATACAACGAGAACCTCGTAAAAAAATTATAATACAAATTAAGTAAAAACGAAGATCAGATTTAAAAAAAAAATTTTAATTTAACCCGTAAAAGTAAAAAATTTTAAAATTTCACGATGTACATACATATGTATGTAAAAAATTTTACTTGGCGGCGTTGAAATTTAATAGGGAACATACAACGATTTATTTGTATAATAATTCTAATTAATATGTTTTTACGGATGTTGCTGTAGTATATAATTTAGTAGTTGGTGTGTATGGTGTCCCACCTGAAAGGCCAGTATGTGAGTGCTAAGTCTGTCGCGTCTAACGTCTGAGTCAACAATAAAATGATCCCAAAAAGTTTTTCTTTAGGTGTGGCATGCCAACAACCGAAGCCTCAGCTCCAAGAGCGGATGCAACACCACCCCCTACCAGCTGTATCTGGAAACCTCATTGGTGTGCTGCGCTGGGCTACACACCATGCAGCTCGACTGGTTTTGTTTCCTATAACGAATGCAAAAATAAAGCTATCTTAGCATGTTGTGATCATACGCCGTTTACTTCCACTTCAAACTGCGCTAAGGCAGCATTGAAGGTACCTCGACGTCGTTGTGATCACTCCCTCCTCAGTTGGCAATCGGACACAAATCAATCGCGAATAACGCTCTTGATGCAGTCCAACTGACCCTAATCCTTTACATTGCTAAAAGTCCGAAAAAAATAGAGTAGAAGGAGTAAGAAGTAGTAAGAAGAAGCAGAAAGAGGTAAGGGAATAGGGAATGGAAAAGAGAGTTATTGGGCTATTACCGTTGGGCGCCATTCTTACATGGGTGAATGATGCAGCGGAGGTCAGGTGGTACGCAGGCATGGTGGCAGCCCGTCTAGCTCGTCGGATGGGGGCGGTCTTTTTCACCTGCCATACCTACACCCTATAAACTAATTGTATCATGCCTGCATTTTCTGCCGCAACATGTTGCAACAAAAAAAAGAAGAAGAAGAGAAGAGCGCATAGGATAGAGAAATGAAGCCTACTGTCCCGTCCTGCCAGGTGGAGTTGTCCCTCCCATTTTCTACCTGCAACGCGTGTAGAACCATGGGCGTTGCTGCAACTCCATCTAATTAGCAACACCCCCTCATCCTGACAAGGTCCGTCATTCTGGTTTCCGTGAGTCACCTAATCTGTCTGTCCATTGCCGCGACCCGCATGCCCTCTCTTCCGCCTGCTGGTGGCACCTCCACCAACTTAAGTAGGATTCAGTTCTCCATTATTACCTTTACTGGTTCGGGATATTAAATAAATGACACATAGCTTCTGATTCTTTCAAATTATTCATTTACATTATTACTACCTACAATGTATGACAATTCTGTATTTATAAAAATTCACTTACATCCATATATGTACATAAAAAATTATTATTATTATTTTTTTTAAGTTTGATTCGTATTTGAATATACACCTGATAGAAAGGAAGCGAGGGTAAAATTATTCTTCACCTGATTTTTATATCTTAATATACCTTCTTTTTTAATTCTCATATTGCAAACAAAGGAAGGTATAAAAAAAAAAGAAAGAAACACCCGTTCGCGTGGAACGCCCCCTTATTTCCTCCCACATATGTATGTTCATGCAAATATAGATGCTAGCAAAAAAACATATTTCACGCAAATAGATCGGTATGTGTGTAAAAATGTACAGGAAAACTATTGTGCTCACCCTTCCAGTCTACCGATGTTGGCGCCAGCATACTGAGAGGACCCAAAGATTAAATGCTATCGGAGCAATAAAATAATAACTCGGGTGAAGTGAACAACCACCAGGTGCAGAAAAATTATTGATACTAACAATATTCATTTGCTCAATTAAAATTATTTAAAGATGTTAAAAAAAAAAAAAATATTGCAAATTAAAAAAACTGCTGGAAACTTGTAGCTTACTTAAATTAACTAAAAAAAATAGGTAAAAATATAAGAATTTACAAAAAAAGTTGGAAATTCGCTGGTTTGCAACAAAGACAAAAAAAACCACGCGCCTACTCGTCAGCGTGAAAATATGTATATATGTATGTATGTAAATTAATATTAAATTCCAACAACACAATGTGCCCGGTTCTCCCTCGCTGGCAGTGCTGTCTCAGTGGCGCTGACGTGGGAGTGATCGCGCTTCCATCGACGCAGCTGGAACACTGGACGTATATGCCCTTTCCGCTGGAGAATGTCCCAATTCATTTACGATTCCCGTCTGTTAATTTACAGCGGTTGTTGACCCTTGTTTCAGCAATTATTCTCAACAGCTGATGGTGGACATGCATTTACACATACCAGTGCAGGCGTGTTTTATCCGTTTTTCTTGGCACCACTAGCAGTTCCCTTTTTTTCATTTTTGTGCAAATTTTCTTTTTCTTAATTTATCCGGACACTTTGCCTGGCACCGTAACTTTCACGATTCTGCCTCCAACTCTTCATGTGTGACATTTATTCGGCATCTCAGGCCGAGCAAGTCACTCGAGTTTGCTGGCTCAAAGGGCGATCATCCGATCAGTGGATCAGTTCGGCATGTTATCAACTCCAAACCCACGTGGTGGCCGCAAACTACTACCCGAAACCGAAAACTTGTTTAAATGTTTTTATCTCCGAGAAGACGTCAGCCGAGTAATGCCCGGCAAAAGAGATTTAAGATCTATTAAATTAGAAGATGGAAGAAGAACACACATGCAAAAACAACTTTTAATGTGCAACATTACGAGAAATTCAAAGACGAATATCCGAACGTTAAAGTAGGTTTAACAAAGTTTTTTACTTTAAGACCGATACAATGTGTCCTCGCTGGTGACCCTGGGACGCATATGGTATGTGTTTGCGCATACTACCAAAATGTAAAGCTAATGTTGGATGGTGGAGAGATTGCTAATCTGGAACAAACATGGAACTTTCGTGTGTCTGAATCCAACATAAACATGCCTTTCAATGACTGCAAAAACACCACCAAATGAGTGTTGTAAATCTTGCCCTGGCTTAAATGCATTTCGTCATCATTTGAAAGTCATTTTCGATAAGAAGCAAGTAACAGACGTAAAGTTTTAAAAGTGGTTTGGCACCGACCGCTTCACAATCTCTACTTAAATACTTCTCAGTGATGATTTTGTAGACAGCTTGTGTGATGCCTTGGATACTCTGAAACGACATGCTTATATTGCAAAAACACAGGCACTTTATTTTAAAAATCTAAGAGAAAATTTGGACGAAGGAGAAGTCACCGTGCAGTGTGACTTTCCAGAAAATTATAGCTTTGTTGTCCAAGATGCCGCCCAATCATTCCATTGGAACAACGAACCAGCAACAATCCTCACATCAGTTTTTATTATAGAGATGGAATTTAAATAAAACACGGCAGCATTGTTATGACTTAAAACATGACACAGCCACTTTTTCGGGGACAATTCCTCCCGGGCCCGAAGTTCTCATATCTTCTATATCTTCAACGGGGCTTGGTTTTCTCTCGGCGGCCCTGATTGTGGGAATTGTGAAAGCATCATGGACAATTAGCAATACTGTGCTAGTACGGAAAACTTAAGTTTATTTATACATATATGTGTTGCTATCTTGAGAAACTGAGAGCTGATTTTTGCTTTTGATGAAGCCAAGCAAATTAACTCAAGTTTAATTTGAGCAACCGAGCAGTAACTGTGCTTATTCCGAAATCTACAACTAACGTGAGAGCGGCTTTATGAGTTGGATGTCGCTTACAATGCCTCTGGTTTGCTGACGACAAGAAAGCGCGCTTAAAAAAACTAAGCTTTCTACCTGTGAAATTAAGATCTTCTCCGGAAGAGTATATTAGGAGAGAGAGTTACAAAAAAAAACGTCTTATTCCTTGAGCATTTAAAGCTCATGTACTTACGCATGATATAGAACAAGTTAGAACATTTACTAATGGTTTGTTAAATGGTATTACATGTGCATTAGTATATAAATTAATATAATTACATGTGTATAAATAGATATTAGTACATACACGACATGAACTTACAATAAGTGTTGAAATTATATACCGCGAGTTTCACTTTGAATGCCCTTCGATGAGAGCTGTATGTACCGCTCATTTAATCCTGAAATTTTTGACTTGAATGCCCTTACCGTTCCATTTTACGTATAGATGCTTTAGCTGTAGTGATGTTCAGATATAATTAGGTGACTGCCAGCCAGTGTTGAGCCAATAAGGTGGCTATCGACGACAAGTTAATGATTGATATGGAAATCACTTCTTGATGATTTTGATAGCCACTGCAGTATGCAATACCAACCCAATCTTCAACGTAACTATTCTTTCAACGCTTGTGGACCTAAGCGCGATATCTAATAAGTCCGTGGAACGAGGTGTGAAGAGAGGCACGCAAAGAAAATACTTAGCGATAAGTTTCTAATGATGAAGTTGAGCGTTTTTGAAACGCCTTTAATAACGGAATCTATTCACTATGCTGTACTGCACTCCGCATTGACGAGTTGATTATTTTGTGTTGGTAGAGCAATGTATATATGAGGTCCAGTGATGCGCGTGTGTAAATATTAATTGTTCTTTACTTGCTTGTCCTGAGTGAACTAAATTACATAACATATGTAGCTACGTAAATGGTAAGTAGGTAGAACCTTAAATGAGTGAGACACAGAAAAGGAGCTTCAATGCTCAATTATCTTAAAGCTAGAATTTGAGTGCAGCTAAATGAGTGTTATGAAACTTATTGTACTAAATAGAGGAAATAATGCATTAATATGGATTTATAGACTAAATGTTGTTCGCTAACCCTCTCTCCCTTAACAGATACATTATGATACATTTGTAATTTTTTGACGGATACTATAAGGGATAACGCAGTGACAACACTGCCTATCTATTTGGATAAAAAGGCGAGTTAATGATATTTTTTTTACGTAACCACTTCTGAAATATCCAAATTAAGAACTATATCTGATATCTTAGTAACAACAAATATATATTTAAATTAAAACATTAATAAAGTTATTATAAGCAGTTAACAGTTAATAAGTTGTTACATAATTCCTTTTCTTATTTTTCAATGGAAAATTTGTACGTGTAAACCACCATTCTTGCGCGTAAACAATATATATAAATTTTTTTTTTCAGAGGAGGAAGCATCGAAAGCCTTCAGTGTGTGACTTTAAGCGCTAAGCTCTACATCAGTTGCTGGTCAAAAATTGCATCTACTTGTTACCACCCTCTGTACTAGAAAAGATTCTATGTACATACGGTTTGTTATCCCCCCAAAGTGCAGTCATGAGCTATGGTACAGTTCTAAGCGAAGCCTAGTAACGTCACAAAGCTGGGCTTTATCTATTTTGCAACGTATCTGAGTTTGCGACAATACGCCGATCGAGCGCGCGTCTAGCCTGCTCTCTTTTTCTCAACTCTTGCATCACTACGGCAGCCATGTGACAGGCTTTATTCCATGCACTTTTGCTCAATAACTACAGTGATATACATTTTTCGGGAGTTGCACATACGTTAAGAGAATTATTGAATACGTACCTCTGATTACTAAACCTTAGACACTAAGGGAATACGGTTATGAGGCATTGCGTCCACCTGCCCTTTGTTGATGTTTCCCATCGTGACTACCACAGTGATATGCTTCGCTGTCTTGCCGCGTTTCTGAGACTGCTGTTATCAATGATGTCTTGGTCGTGCTTCGTTTTGCTTTTCTCGCACATCTGATGAGCTACGAGGTCAAGCGGGCATAATCCGGCGCGTCTCGGGAAACTGTTCGGTATGCAAAACATACTCTGAGAGCGCAGAGGCGATACGTTGCGTTGTTGCTGCGGGCATATGATGATCGGGAAAGAGCACTGTGACATACCGTCGATCCGCAGAGTACTGACCTGACTACTACTTGGATTAGCTTAGACTGCTGTCAATATATATATGTGTGTAGTTGTGTACCTTTAAGTATTTAATTTTATCAAACAGATAACATGTTTTAAGGATATATAAAATAATTTGGATCTTAATTTTGTTAGTATCTTTTAATAAATTGATTGGAGAAGTTGTACTGTCTTCATTGTTGAAATGAAGGACTTGCTTTCAAAATATGGTAATCGTACACTGATTTAGTGTATTAATATGTACATTAGGGGTATGACATTTTTCTAACACCTATTTTACATGGCACCACATGATGAGAAATAGTGAAAAAATCATAACTGCGTTTTTATTTTTTCATTTTATTGCAAAAACTTCTCGCACAAATCAAATTGAAAAGTTAAAATGTTGAGTTCATACAAATCATACATTGTTCAGATTCTTATACACATACATATTGTAAAAGCAAGTGGTAGGTATACATACGTTCGCGTATATACATACGTACGTGTGCAATACTTACGCAATTAGACCTTAAGCTCTAGAGTAAGCAACTAGGCGTTAACATGTAGTTTGTAAGTAATTGGACCTTAAGACTCTTTTGTAAGAATAGCGAATAAGACTCGGTAAATGTACGCAATACAATAATAAAGAGCGATTCATTCGATTTTGGATAGCAAAGTAAACGGTCGTGCTTTTTTATAAATACATACCTGCCACCTGATACATTTCAATATGTATGTATATTAGGGTGACAATTAAATGTATGGAGTATTTTTTTTTTCTTTATTGTTTTGGTCTCAGTGTTTTTTTGTGTGTAGTTTTATTTAAAAAAAATTCTAGTAAAATTTCAAGGTCGTAGGAAGAGGATTAGGGGGCGCGTCGGCCCCCCAAAGTTACACAAAATACGTTTTTTCACGCAAATTCTTACTTTGACTGCTTGTAACTTTCTCTGTGTTTTTTTTTTAAACATTACTGGCGAAAGATGTTCATTAATATGTCTACAATAACATCTGTCAATAACATTTTTGTCTAATGTTAATATTTAATGAAAAAAACTTAAATATAGGAGAAAAAGTACGCCTCAATGTCGATTTATTATACTTAAATAAAACTACTTATGTATATGATTTCTCTTTTTATTAATATTGTTTAAAGCACTTGAGACAATGTCTTTTTATTACAGTCCGGAAACCGATGGCGGTAATCGCTAACAATTTTTAAAACAAATTGTTTTTGGCGTTCATTTTTGGTAAATAGTTTATTATACTCTTCCATCAATTTAACCCCCCTTTCGGCAGTGTCATTTGTAACATTTAATTTTTTCATCAGTTCAGCCGCTTTACAATAAGATTGGTCCTGCTCCCATTTGTCTGGGTTTAATTTAAAAAAATCAGTATTTATTTGAAATCTTTCAAATAATGCTTTTGTTTCGGCAGAGACGAACTGTTCAATTCCGTCATGGAATATTTCAACGATTTCTCTATCATTTATTGTAGCTCGCTTTGTGCTTTGCTCTTGTTCAAAATCATTTTCCAAAGCCGCCACCATTTTTTGTTTTGAAAAAAAGGGATACGTTGCTGTCAAAAAATGCAAGACCAACCGCCTCAGGGCTTAAATACCACAAGTGGTTCCTGAACTTTTTAAGAGCAACATAGGATATAGCAGCATCAATTTTTTTGAAGTTTTCAAGTTTTTGTAAAAATAAAAAATCTTGATATGGCGCTTTAATGGCCAAAGGAGCAGAAAACCACGCTTCGACATAGACTTCAGCAATAAAAACACAAATTTGACGAAGCCCATTTAATTCAGTTGCTGAAAGCTGGAACTCGTTACGGAATAAAAATATTTTTAGACAGTAAATCGCTTTTGCCATCCACCTTGCATGGTGAACTGCTCCTGGCGATCGAAACATTAGGCTGTTTGGATGTGTCTTTTCTGGTTTTTGACCCAGGAAGAGCAAAGTGAGTTCCAAGAATTTTTTATAGTCTTTCCTGGGTTGTTTTTCTTCCAAGATATTATTTACTGCACCGATAATGCGAACAGCAGACTCTTTCATGTACGTCTTGACAGTTGGATCGTTGATGCCATACTCATAGTTTTTAGCATCAATCTTAGCCCAAGCATTTTTAAATTTCTCAAACATTTTAACGTTTGGACTTCCATAACAGCTTATTTTTTCTTCGAAAACGCATCTTAAAACAATCTCGTATATATGATGACGGCATGGTAACCATAAAAGTTGTCTTTGTAAATTATTTTCAATTAACGTTCAGGTACCATTGAAACGCCCAGTATTGACCGCTGTTGTATCAAACACTAAAGCTTTGATGTGATTTTGCAGACCATATTCATAAATAGCATCGCATACAGCGGATGCCTGTTCTTTTCCAGTACCGGAATCAAGTGCAGGTATTTCAAGAAGCTGTTCAACTTTACCGCTCGATATTATTATAGGCAACCTATCAACTTTATCATTTCCCGTCAGCGCCGGCAAAAGTTTACCATCCCAATGAAGGCAGATAGCGTCGAGCTCATTTAATTTTAATTTATTTTTTAATGCTGAAATTCTTTCTTCACGGATTTGTTCCCTTTCCTGGTGTACAGACGTTCGGTTTAAAATATAATCTTCAACATTATTACCCAGAGCTTCAACGACTGCGCTTATTAGATAAACCGCATGTCTGTCACTGATTTTACAGACATCGAGTGCGGCCGCCAGTTTTGGTGTTAGTATTTTATTTGTTCCCCTACATTTTTTGGCTGGAGGTTGACTACAACGTGGGTCACATTCCATATCTGGAAAACTGTTATCATTCTCTGAAGATTCAGATGACAGCAACTCTGCAGTTTCATCTAATAAAAACGACTTAATTTAAAGAAAATAAAAAATAAACAATAACATACAACGAACCAATTAATGCAATTTCACGATTATTCCGCTCCACTTGTTGTAAAAGCGAGGTCTTACTGTATATAATTGTTGAAGCTACTCTTACGTAAATCATAAGGAATTTTCTATATGAATCTTTAATTAAATAAATCTGAACAAAATCCAAAATTTGAATCATATAAGTAATTTTATTTAAGTATAATAAATCGACATTGAGGCGTACTTTTTCTCCTATATTTAAGTTTTTTTCATTAAATATTAACATTAGACAAAAATGTTATTGACAGATGTTATTGTAGACATATTAATGAACATCTTTCGCCAGTAATGTTTAAAAAAAAAAAACACAGAGAAAGTTACAAGCAGTCAAAGTAAGAATTTGCGTGAAAAAACGTATTTTGTGTAACTTTGGGGGGCCGACGCGCCCCCTAATCCTCTTCCTACGACCTTGAAATTTTACTAGAATTTTTTTTAAATAAAACTATACACAAAAAAATACTGAGACCAAAGAAAATATCGCTTTCGAAATTAACTGTCACCCTAATGTATATACTCGTACATATGTACCTGTGAAACACACTTAATCAACTGTTTTTTATTTGATAAAATGAATTTAAGGTTTAGAGTACGCTCATTTTTACAGTAACAATTAATTTCTTGTATAACTTTAATTGCTCTCTCAGCGCAGATGTTAGTTCTCTTTAAATTTGAAATAAGCGAATCTTCTCTAACACAGTGTTTAAACACTTGTGCGCTTTCACAAATGGTCTAACCGACATTTCCAAAGTTATAAAGTCATTGCATCGAAAAAGTTGGTCAGAAAACCAAACGTCATACCAAGCACTGCATATGAATGTACAAATAGGCAATGCGCTGGAATAAGTATAAACGTTAAAATTGTAAGTATAGCCTTAGAGTTCCAGCGGGCGTTACTAAGCGATGGTAAAACCCTGAATTTTATGTAGGGAAATATTTTGTGGTGTTTGTAATAATTAAAACCCTGTCCCAGATCGTATAAATACTGCATGTCATCCCGCCATTTTATGTTTTAATTTTCAATTTTTCATCGTTTTGGTTAAAGTTTCTTTTAAGATTTTCGTAATCACTGACCAACTCTAAAAAGATTTCGTATGCAATATTTGGCGTGAAGATTTTGCAACAAGTATCTCATTCAAAACATGCTTCAATATCAGGTCTAACACGTGAAGCTGACAACCGACATATTGTGGTGGAGGCAAATGTTTTGTTTCAAAAGTCCTCTGTAGTGAGCTTAAAACTCCAGCCTTCTTCCCTGTGTTAACATTTGTTGTATCGCACACAGTCATTTTAATGGAGTTCCATAGCTGAAATTTGTTGGGATCTTCCACAATACCTTCAAAACGCATAATCCAAATAAATTTAAACAAAATGAAGCTTTAAGATCTTAGTTTTTAGTTGGCACCTTCAGATATTAACTTTTTCCATTATCCAGAACAATCACTGGCACCCTCACTTCTTTGAACTCATTGGTTAACACAACGGCCTGCACTTCTTTCTTCCCAATTTTCTTTCCATCAAAATGGAGACACCAAATTTCATCTTTCAATGATGCCTTGTAATTCCCTTCGAATATCTTTGCTGCTTTTATTGTTGCTGTATAAACACCAGATTGTGACGGTGTTGAAATATCAACTCCAGTATTTGCTAGCTCCTTGCATATTTTACTCGCATTTTTCGTACTTACATTGGATGTGATAACCATTGCCACTGCTGACTTTGTTGAACACTTCGCCGCTTGTTTAACTCCTTTAGGTGCTTCATATTCATTATCATTTGGGGCATATAATTGCTCGCCATCTTCGATTGATGATACTGATGTGTTGCATATGTTCTCATTTGTAGGAAAGGTAGTATCACCTGTGGCTTGAAATAGAACAGCTTTGGATGGATGAATATTAACCTCCTTAGCTGTCGTATATCCAACTGCTGCATTCGAATTTTTTTGAAGACGGTATAATGTTTTGTCTTGAGTGCTAAGCCAAAGCCCTTTCTCATTGGAAACATCAAATAATTGGTTGAATGTTGTTATATTATATTTTCCATTTGGTTTTTTTAAAAATGTTCAATATACTTGCAAAACTTTTTCTATTTTCCGCTCAATAGTTGTTCTTGCAATGCTAGGAAAGTTGAGCTTTGTCCACAAGTTATACAATTCCTTTGCAGTAGTCTGGATTATTTTCTTTTTACATTTTTCCGCCTTCGCCAATGCATTATACCTTCCTATTATAACCGACTTATTTGGAATTTTGCACATTTCACCTAAATGTTTTCAATATTATTTATTTCTCGTCTTTTCGTCGTACTTCTTTCAAAGCGTGTTAAATTGTTTTTCCATGTTTTTGAATTTTTTAGAACATTTGTGCTACTATTTATAAGAGACATTATTATTTCTGATATCACAATAAACCACCTAGAACCAACTAGCTAGCGTCTCAGTGAACAATTAAAATTTACTTTACATGAAATTGAGCGGTTACAATGTACTGTTAGTTTGTCGAAGCAGTATAATACGACTATGAGAAAGCGAAAACAAAGCAACCAGAAGCAGAATATTAGCAAGAGAGATCAAAAACAGCGCAAACAAGCGACAACAGACGTAGAAGAGATAATATTTATTTTGCGAACTTGGAAATATTTGGAATTTGCATGCAAAGTTACTTTTTTATTTGTGCGTGAAGTTTTTGCAATAAAATAAAAAAATAAAAACGCAGTTATCATTTTTTCGTCATTCCTCATCATGTTCGGCCATGTAAAAAAGAAATTCAAACAAATTAGGCTCGCATGATACGGATTACTGCGCCCCCATTCCAAGCTTCAGAAAGAAGTTCAACATACTAATTCCTCAAAGAGACTGGTGGTCTAATGGATTCCCGGGATCGGAGAAGTCACTCCACTTCTACACTGATGGCTCAAAGCTTGAGAACAGAGTGGGAGTGGGTGTTTTCTTAGCTCAACTAGGTTTAGAAAAACTTTCCGTCTTCCTGACCACTGCAGTGTCTTTCAGGCTGGGATCGCTGCTATGCAGGACACGGTAGACTACCTTAGAACAGAAGAGGTGAGGCACCTTCTATGTGAACGTCCTGCATTTTGGGCTAGAAGAAGACAATTCTTGGGATCAGAGTTTTTCGAAGACCTTCCCGATCTGGCCAAAGTGGAGATTCGCAAGCTAGTAAAATCCGTAGATTCCACATGTTGGTTCGAGTAAGGGGATTTTTCCAATCCGCGTGGCACTACAATGGCCCTAAAGGCCTAGGTGTGCTGGCGCGATCGCTAGCAGTCACTTTAACCTACATAAATTGCGAAATAGCAGCGGTGTACAGAAAATTATAACATGGTTCACTTACATGTATTCTTGGTCGTACGGGATCCCACGAAGCGAAGAAGGCCTTCCTGCTTTGCCGTTACCGCCGCGCCGATACCGCAAGCCGCCTACTCGCTCATTTATGTGACAACAAAATAAAAAATTAGTAAGAAATTGTTTAAACGCAAAATATCAAATTGTCGCAAGGCGAACTATAATGAGATCGCGCACGGTAGTACATAAGTACATTGCCTGAAAACAAGAAGAGGTCATATGAATGGTTTAAAACTCGCAAACTTTAAGACTATTGAAAGTGTCCAAATGTATGTGTTTGAGAGGGAAACTGAAAGAGAATGTGAATAAATTCAAAATATGACCCCAAGTTTCTTATACTATTGAGTTTTTTAGTCATCCACTTAACAGGTTTAGAGTTAAGTATTAAGATTAAAGCTAACTAATCCTTAATCGAATATTCGATTTTAATCATTATTCTGTGATAATTAAATACAAAGCAAGTTACCAATTAAGTATCATTTTGATAGACTTTTAACATTGGCTGGCGTGAAGAAGTTGTTATTATCCAATAAGCTCCGAGAAATGTTTCCCATATGTTGTACGACATCAGAAACGCCAGGCGGAATGTAGGACAAATATAGGGATATACAGTTTAGGCCGACTCCGAATGGCAGATGTATATTTTGGGACGCTTTTTCTTGGCAGAAACACCCTCGGTGGTTTGCCATTGCCTTTTTCTGTGATATATATTTTACTGATTTACATGGTTATAGCACGCACCGCTACACACCCGACCATAGCGGTTCATCTAAAATAGTTTGTTGGGTAACTAAAACGCTCTATATTAAAACTTTTTCTTGCTTTATTGGTCAAAGTTGAATGTGCACACTAATGGACACATAAATGTTGATGCATTATAAAATTTTACATTATAATGAGCTCATTTGTTGCTGCAATTAATTTCAGATGAAGTGTAACAAAATTCGTATAAGAATAAACGCAACCCACGTGACGAAAAATTTTATTTAGTGTAATGCTTCCATCATGTAATTACTCGAAAGCTTTGAACATAGCAAAAGTTACGGTTGAGGTAAATAATTGGAGCAGCATAAATTAATCCTTGTCAAAATAATCCCATGGCTTATGGATGTTATTAAAGCCCCGTTTTACCGCCCAAACAACCCAAGGAGTCAGACCAAATACTTTTTTTACAACATCATATTACAACTATTTTTATTGACCAAATTCAATCATCACCTAGCATTGTTATACCACTACCAATAGTCATTTTAATTCGATGTTCGTTTTACAGTTGGTTCAAGTATTTCAAATTCATTTTCACTAATACTAACAATTTTCCTTAAGTGTAGTCTAAGCTAAATATCCAACCTCAACAATGGTATTATATGTATATGTGGTCATTGACCCGTCCTTACTTTAATATATATTTACGTAGGTATTTATGTATACGCATATTTAAATGAAAATAATAGGTGATATTGCAAGAAAGGACTAGGCAAAAAAAAAACTTGGGTATACATACAATGCGTTGAACTTTGTATAGTGTTCTTTAGTGTTAATTTGTAGAAATAAGTGATATTTTTTACCCAAAATGAAGTGCATTAAATAAAAGAAACTAATTTTTGTGTTATAAGGTAAAAAAAAGACTCAGGTATGTAATTTGGCTTTTTATCCCAAAAAATCCAAATACAATTTTTTGGACATATAGACATATTTTTGTTGTAAAGAGTGGTGGGCTCCCGAACAGATCGACTACAGTGAGTGAACAACCGGTGTCTGCTGACTTCCTCACAATAGAGAAAGTAACCTGGGCAATTGAGTCATTTAAACCTTACAAGGCGCCAGGTCCAGAAATCTCACTGGTGCGGTGTTAAACCTCAATCACATTCCTAAAATGTGGATGAAATCAAGGGTAGTTTTTATCCCTAAAGCAGGTAAAATATCCCATGTAAAGCCCAAAGACTTTAGGCCTATATGTCTCTGCTCCTTTCAACTGAAAGTATTAGAGCGAGTTATTGATCGTCACATCAGAGATTCAATAACGCACAAGTTAATATCTTCCCAGCATGCTTACATGAAAGGGAAGTCTACAGAAATGGCGCTTCATCAAGTTGTGTCGTATATAGAGAACTCCCTACAAGTCAAGGAGTACACACTGATATCATTACAAGACAGTGAGGGTGCCTTCAATAATATAGAACCCTTGGCGATCACAAGCGCTCTGGGGAAGCTGGGCGTTGATCAATATCTGATGTCCCTCGTGCAAAAGCTACTGTATGACAGGGTTGTGAGGGCACAGTTAGCGGAAGCAACTTTAGAACAAGCAGAGGAACCCCGCAAGGTGGGGTCCTTACTCCTCTTATATGGGTGGTGGTTACTAACGATCTACTGAAGGCCCTGGAGGAGGAGGGGGGATCGAAGGTAGCTTATGCCGACCACCTTGCACTGGCTATACACAGCCGTAGTCAGAACAATCCTGCTGTATGGGGCATTGGTGTGCTGGCCATGTCTCGATAAGAAAAACTCACTATCAGCACTGCAAAGGGTGCAAAGATCGGCGCTGATATGCGTAGGTGGCGGTCTGCGTACAATCCCTCGGAAGCATTAGACATCATACTAAATATCCTCCCGATTGATATCGCAGGAAAACAATTCGCAGCGTGTGCCGCTCTTAGACTACGGGAGTTGCCCGTATGGAAGTCTAGTCAAGTAGGACACGCAAGAAATTCAAACAAATTAGGCTCGCATGATACGGATTACTGCGCCCCCATTCCAAGCTTCAGAAAGAAGTTCAACATACTAATTCCTCAAAGAGACTGGTGGTCTAATGGATGCCCGGGATCGGAGAAGTCACTCCACTTCTACACTGATGGCTCAAAGCTTGAGAACAGAGTGGGAATGGGTGTTTTCTTAGCTCAACTAGGTTTAGAAAAACTTTCCGTCTTCCTGACCACTGCAGTGTCTTTCAGGCTGGGATCGCTGCTATGCAGGACACGGTATACTACCTTAGAACAGAAGAGGTGAGGCACCTTCTATGTGAACGTCCTGCATTTTGGGCTAGAAGAAGACAATTCTTGGGATCAGAGTTTTTCGAAGACCTTCCCGATCTGGCCAAAGTGGAGATTCGCAAGCTAGTAAAATCCGTAGATTCCACATGTTGGTTCGAGTAAGGGGATTTTTCCAATCCGCGTGGCACTACAATGGCCCTAAAGGCCTAGGTGTGCTGGCGCGATCGCTAGCAGTCACTTTAACCTACATAAATTGCGAAATAGCAGCGGTGTACAGAAAATTATAACATGGTTCACTTACATGTATTCTTGGTCGTACGGGGTCCCACGAAGCGAAGAAGGCCTTCCTGCTTTGCCGTTACCGCCGCGCCGATACCGCAAGCCGCCTACTCGCTCATTTATGTGACAACAAAATAAAAAATTAGTAAGAAATTGTTTAAACGCAAAATATCAAATTGTCGCAAGGCGAACTATAATGAGATCGCGCACGGTAGTACATAAGTACATTGCCTGAGAACAAGAAGAGGTCATATGAATGGTTTAAAACTCGCAAACTTTAAGACTATTGAAAGTGTCCAAATGTATGTGTTTGAGAGGGAAACTGAAAGAGAATGTGAATAAATTCAAAATATGACCCCAAGTTTCTTATACTATTGAGTTTTTTAGTCATCCACTTAACAGGTTTAGAGTTAAGTATTAAGATTAAAGCTAACTAATCCTTAATCGAATATTCGATTTTAATCAATTATTCTGTGATAATTAAATACAAAGCAAGTTACCAATTAAGTATCATTTTGATAGACTTTTAACATTGGCTGGCGTGAAGAAGTTGTTATTATCCAATAAGCTCCGAGAAATGTTTCCCATATGTTGTACGACATCAGAAACGCCAGGCGGAATGTAGGACAGAATTACGCTCTAGGTTGTTTTCGTGCAGCTATAAGCACACCACATCCTCTACTAACACCAACTTTAGCGAAATCTCTGTCCTTACTGAAAACAGCAAACAGAACTGGATCAAGAACCTCTGTATCGAAGAAGTTTGCATTGAGCGCAGTTTCAGTTAGAACAAAGCAGTCATATTCGAATTGCGAGCTCAACAAGAAGACGGTTTCAGTTTTGGTTCTAAGTCCCGAAAAATGTATATAACATATAGTTATTTTACGGTATTTGTAGGTCTATTTATTTTTTGGCCTGCGTCTGGAGATATTTTTGAAAAAAATCGAGAGGTCTGATAATAGCGGTGAATGGCCATATATCCGATGACAGCAATTTATCAAAATGAGATTCAGGAATTCCAAGTTTGAAATTTATGCGGTTTACAGTGTCTAAATCAGCATTCTTCTTAATAACATTATACGCACACCTCAAATGGTAGAAAAAGGTCGGCAAAACACTGAGCTATAGAGTGTTAGCGCCTTATTATTATTATTATTATGATAATTCAGATCGCCTCTACGCTCTTGCATTATGCATTGTATTTACGTGTTTAAGGTATTAAAGAGCGTCATTAAAGTATTCTTTCCCGCTGCTTATAGGCAATTTTTCCACTCTATAAAAATTTGATGAGCTTTCGCAACTGGGCACATAATTTTTGCATGCGTTTTTAATAAAATTTTAGCAAGAAGCGTTTTTTAAACTCATCGAACTATTTTATAATAATAGTAATGATGGTAACACTGTATAGCTCAGTGGTTGGCAGAGTTTCTCCTGCCATTTGTAGTGTGCGGCTTTATATTGTACCACAAATATAGGGATATACAGTTTAGGCCGACTCCGAATGGCAGATGTATATTTTGAGACGCTTTTTCTTGGCAGAAACACCCTCGGTGGTTTGCCATTGCCTTTTTCTGTGATAAATATTTTACTGATTTACATGGTTATAGCACGCACCGCTACACACCCGACCATAGCGGTTCATCTAAAATAGTTTGTTGGGTAACTAAAACGCTCTATATTAAAACTTTTTCTTGCTTTATTGGTCAAAGTTGAATGTGCACACTAATGGACACATAAATGTTAATGCATTATAAAATTTTACATTATAATGAGCTCATTTGTTGCTGCAATTAATTTCAGATGAAGTGTAACAAAATTCGTATAAGAATAAACGCAACCCACGTGACGAAAAATTTTATTTAGTGTAATGCTTCCATCATGTAATTACTCGAAAGCTTTGAACATAGCAAAAGTTACGGTTGAGGTAAATAATTGGAGCAGCATAAATTAATCCTTGTCAAAATAATCCCATGGCTTATGGATGTTATTAAAGCCCGTTTTACCGCCCAAACAACCCAAGGAGTCAGACCAAATACTTTTTTTACAACATCATATTACAACTATTTTTATTGACCAAATTCAATCATCACCTAGCATTGTTATACCACTACCAATAGTCATTTTAATTCGATGTTCGTTTTACAGTTGGTTCTAGTATTTCAAATTCATTTTCACTAATACTAACAATTTTCCTTAAGTGTAGTCTAAGCTAAATATCCAAACCTACCTCAACAATGGTATTATATGTATATGTGGTCATTGACCCGTCCTTACTTTAATATATATTTATGTAGGTATTTATGTATACGCATATTTAAATGAAAATAATAGGTGATATTGCAAGAAAGGACTAGGCAAAAAAAAAACTTGGGTATACATACAATGCGTTGAACTTTGTATAGTGTTCTTTAGTGTTAATTTGTAGAAATAAGTGATATTTTTTACCCAAAATGAAGTGCATTAAATAAAAGAAACTAATTTTTGTGTTATAAGGTAAAAAAAAGACTCAGGTATGTAATTTGGCTTTTTATCCTAAAAAATCCACATACAATTTTTTGGACATATAGACATATTTTTGTTGTAAAGAGTGGTGGGCTCCCGAACAGATCGACTACAGTGAGTGAACAACCGGTGTCTGCTGACTTCCTCACAATAGAGAAAGTAACCTGGGCAATTGAGTCATTTAAACCTTACAAGGCGCCAGGTCCAGAAATCTCACTGGTGCGGTGTTAAACCTCAATCACATTCCTAAAATGTGGATGAAATCAAGGGTAGTTTTTATCCCTAAAGCAGGTAAAATATCCCATGTCAAGCCCAAAGACTTTAGGCCTATATGTCTCTGCTCCTTTCAACTGAAAGTATTAGAGCGAGTTATTGATCGTCACATCAGAGATTCAATAACGCACAAGTTAATATCTTCCCAGCATGCTTACATGAAAGGGAAGTCTACAGAAATGGCGCTTCATCAAGTTGTGTCGTATAAAGAGAACTCCCTACAAGTCAAGGAGTACACACTGATATCATTACAAGACAGTGAGGGTGCCTTCAATAATATAGAACCCTTGGCGATCACAAGAGCTCTGGCGAAGCTGGGCGTTGATCAATATCTGATGTCCCTCGTGCAAAAGCTGTGGTTTACTTTTGGTGCCAGCCAAACAGCTGTTTTTGACAGTGGTGAACCTCTAAGCTAACATTACAAGCTCGAGTTTTAAAAGCTTGAGAACTTTTGCTTGAAGCTTTGGGTTTGGGTTTCCGAATAAAAGTTGTGAACTCTCCAAAAGGGCCGGAAAGTAAATATGGATAAGGGAGGAAATTTTTCAGACCCTTTTAAAGGGATGGGAAGATTTTAAGATCACCAGAAGCGGGTGTAGGTTGACATTCTCAAATGAGTTTATCACCTTATATAACCGCGTTTTTGAGGATATCCAGTCGTTTGACTTAGGTTGGATTAAGTCACTACGCAGGGAATACCCGGGAACCAAAATGGCTTTGTTATATTTGCCGCAGCTAGTAGCTCTAAAAACTATAGTAGTCAAAAATTAAGATTGGTTGGTCAGTACGCAGAATTCGTAAAAATCGTATCCTGACCAGGTGCTTTAGATGCCTAGACTTCGGCCATTTAGCGAAAGCCTCCATAAGTGAAGACCGCAGTGGCCTTTGGTTTAAGTGTGGAGAAAAAGGCCGTAAGGCCAAAGAATGTAGCAGTGAACCTTCATGCGTTCTGAGTAAATCGAATGGACATGCAACAAAAAGCCATATTGCGGGTGGAAAACAGTGCCCGTTCTTCCAGCGCCCGTTAAACACAAAAACAAAAATATGAAGATATTGCAGCTAAACTTAAATCATTGCGAAGCACAGTACTGATATTGCTATTATAAGTGAGCAATACAAGAAAGCCAAACACGGCACTTGGATCTCCGGCAAAAAAGGAAAAGCCGCGATTTGGGTTTGTGGGGAAAAAGGCATTAGCGGAAAACCTAGCAGCTATGAGTATTTTATGAAGACAAAGATTTACGAAATTTATATTTATAGCTGTTATGCACCACCGAGTCTCAGTCAGCAGGAATTGGAATCATTCCTAGACAGACTGGTACAGGATGCCACATCACAGTCTCCTAAATAATTGCTGGAGATTTGAATGCATGGGCCTTTAGAATGGGGCACCAGTAGAACAAATAGCCGAGGTCATGCCTTACCAAGAGCATTTGCAACATTAGATCTGCTCCTGTTAAATACAGGCAACAAGAACACCTTTGAGAAAAATGGTCGAGGGACCATTATCTATTTAGGTTTCTATAGTATATCACTGGCAACAAAAATTACTTGGAATGTAAGTGATACATATACGCATAGCGACCACTTAGCTATTATTATTGAAATAATTTGTGACGTAAATTTTCTGTATGGCAATATCCGTTTCATGAAACTTCCTTTGGTGTTCCAAATTATGTCCATTATGTCTCTTTGAAGTTGTTCAAAAGACCCAAACGCAATATTAATGCTTTCAACTGTGCTTGTAAAGGTGTCTATGTCTAACTGTCTATTCACAGTATCCTTTAACTTATGCACTGATTCATTTATCACCTTGAAGTTCTGCGCAATTATGGCGCTCTGTTTCTTCATAACTTCGTTGGTGACATCTTCAATTGAGGACTGATTATTTAGAAGTTCCAATAAATATTGTTCATTTTGGAAACTCTTATGCACTTTCTCTACTAGAATCTTAGAGTGTTCTTCATCCATAAGCCCAAATAGTGAGTGATATAAGCTGCCAACGAACGGTAGAGCCGGTCGCTCCTTTCTTTGCTTTCCTCCAAAAACCATTGCCTCATCGTTCTCATTTATTTCTGTCAGTCGGTTCTTGATCTGGTCGAGGAGTACCTTGGTTGTTTCTTCCGCCGTAGGTCCCAAACTGGGAATCCTTGCCTTTCATTTTTCAAGCACTACAGGGGCCTTCTGAAGCATTGCCTTCTGGTGATGATATTCAGTCATATTAATGTGTACCAAGATGTCCCATGATGTCCTTGTGAATCCTATCTTGCATACCTTTCCGATGACTACTCCTGACTTATCTTTAAACTTATTTATAGCTACCTGACAGCTGTTTGAAGGCAATATTAACAAGAATGTTAAAATAGTTTATATTACATTTTTTTTTTTAATTCTATAGTTAGTTCTTTTCGTTTGTGAACTTTCTTTATTGATTTCTTCTTAATTGCTGCCGTATTCAGTAGGAAAAGGACAAACATTAGTTATTGACCTTTTGGTGATGCCAGTGCTTGTCCTTACATCTACCATTCACATTTCCCATCCTTCGCAATGATGAGATTTTCTATTCTACGTCTTCTCCAAGTCAAGGTTGGAAGATTTTCCTCTTTGAGCAAGACTAAGCATCCTTTAACAAGGTTATGCTGTGGTTTTTGCCACTTGACCCATTTTTGAAGCTCACTCAAATACTCTATACTCCAGCTCTTCCAACACTGGTTATCACTGCTGTCTACTAAGGTAGTTAACGGTTCTCCTATTAAGAAATGGCTTGGAGTTAAGACTTGAAAATCATTTGGATCATCCGATAGAGGGGTTAGAGGCCTTGAATTTAGTATAGCCTCAATTTGGGGCATAAGAGTGCACATCTCTTCAAAGGTTAGTGTGCCATCCACTACTCTGTAAAAGTGTTTTTTAATAGATTTTACTGCCGCTTCCCATAATCCTCCTACGTGTGGGGATCTAGCTGGTATATTTCTCCAATGAATATTTCGAATAGCGCAGAAGGACGATAGTTCGTTGTTCAGATCGTCTTTTTGAAATAACTGATAAACTTCATGCAACCCATTTGAGGCACCAATGAAATTTGAACCATTATCCGAATATATTTTTGCTGGACAACCGCGTCTACCTACGAATCTTTTTAAAGCTCCTATAAATGCTGCAGAGCTTACATCGGAAACTACCTCAATATGAACTGCATTTGTACTGAAGCATACAAATACGCACACATAAGCTTTGTCAATTCGCTTGCCTCTTATTTTATGGTGTATTTGTATTGGACCCAAGAAGTCAGTTCCTGTATTGAGAAAAGGCCGCGTACATCTAACTCTATCCGCCGGCAGATTGCCCATAATTTAAAATAGGGGACGTGGATTTGCCCTAAAACACCGATAACATTGGTTTACTATTCTTTTCACTAGCTGCCTACCTCTTAACGGCCAGAATTGTTGCCTGACTATTGTAAGGAGTCCTTGCGGTCCTATGTGTAGGTGTTTCTTATGAATTCTCTCTACCAATAACTTCACCAGTATATCTTCATAGGGGAGCACCATCGGGTGCTTTGCTTCCTCTGGTCTATCGCTTTCGGTTAGTCGTCCTCCAACTCTGATAATGCCAGTTGCATCTAGGAATGGTGAAAGCGTTATGAGTTTAGAGCTTTTCTCCACGTTTTTATTGTCTGAAAGTAAACTTAAATCTTTATTAAAATATTTATTTTGTATGTTTTTTAAAATTATAGTCATTGCTTCTTTTCTGTATTCCAGTGAGTTTTTAATTCAATTTCTTTATTCAAACGTTTTAATAACATGTATTTACATTTTATACAATAAGCTACCACATTTTGTAAATATTCAAAGTTAATTTTGTGGTTTATTTTATCTATGAATGAATAATTCTGGGTAATTGCCCCTGTTATAATAGAAACTTTTTTCGTATCAGTAAGAGATTTTAACGGATGTGTTGATATTATTTGTATATCCGGCTCCGCTTCCAATAAATGCTTTGGGCCATTAAACCAGAATTCGTTGTTAATTATGTCGCTTGGGTAAAGACCTCTTGATATTAAATCCGATGGATTTTCTTTTGTGTCAACGTGTTTCCAATCACCAGTGGATGTGTTTACTTGAACATAATTGACTCTATTTGACACAATATTTGCATTTTTGCAGGGTCTAATTGCAACCAACTAAGAACAATAGATGAATCAGTGTAATAAGCTTGGGAACAATTTAGGGTAAGTGCGTTTGATGTTTTTTGCATTAACTTTACAAGTAGTACCGCAGCACATAACTCTAGTCGAGGAAGCGTCTGAATTTTTATTGGGGCCACCTTGGATTTAGAAGCTAATAGGTTGATTTTAACATTACCCGATATGTCTACTGACTTTATGTAAATAACTGCTCCATAAGCTTTCATTGATGCATCTGAATATCCATGCAATTCTATTACAGCCGCAGATGGTAGTATTGCGTGAATTTTTATTTTATTCAGCATCATCATTTGACTTCTAAACTGTATCCACGACTGCATTGTTTCTCCTGTAACTTCTTGGTCCCAATTGACTTTTTCCTTCCATAGTTGTTGTAATAATATCTTGGCTACAATCACTACTGGACTCAATAACCCTAGAGGGTCAAATAGTCTTGCTATATCGGAAAGCATCTGACGTTTCGTTATCTTAAATTTCGGTTCCCAGTTTGATTTAATTGAAATTGTTTCTTCTTTAGGGATCCACGATATTCCAAGAGCTTTTATACCTTCAGAATTGTCGGCAGCTATATCCAACTTTACCTCACGGCCTTTTTCTGGAATTTTTTCTAATAGACTACGGTGATTGGAACACCATTTTCTCTAGTGAAATCCGTACGATTTTAGGATGTTTGTAATTTCCTGTTGTGTATTTCGTAGTTCAGTTAAGTTATCGCCGCCAGTCATCATATCATCCATATAAAAATCTGATTGAATACACCTGGCAGCTGCAGGATATTGCAATGTGTTCTCTTCTGCTGCTGTTTGCAAACACTTTACTGCTAAAAATGGAGCGCACGATGTTCCATAAGTAACAGTTTTGAGTTTGTAGGTATCCAATGATTCCGATGAATTCCATCTCCAATATATTAGTTGAAAATCTTGATGTTGCTCGTTTACCCAAATTTGCCTAAACATTTTTTCTATATCTGCTGATATTACAAATTTGATTAAGATATCAAATAAATCATCTTGCAGTCTAGGTCCTGTATGCAACAGGTTGTTTAAAGACACGTTTGTGGAGGTTTTCGCCGAAGCATCAAATACAACTCTTAATTTGGTAGAAGAACTTTCTGGTTTCAGCATATAATGATGTGGTAAGTAACATTTGACATTCAGTTTGTTTGGATTTTCTATACGTTCCATATGATTCAATTTATATAATCCCTCATAAATTCATGATATTGAGACCTTATATCAATAATACTTTCCAACTTTTTCTCAATTGCCATGAATCTACGTTTAGCTGTAATCTCCGAGTTTCCTAATTCTTTAATATTTCTTTTAAACGGAAGATTCACACTCAATTTGCCATCAAATTTGTTTATTGTGGTATTACAATTGTAATATTTCCTATGTTTTTCAATATCTTCTTTTATTTCCCAAAATTTTTTCATTTGATCTTCTAGTGATGTTTCTGAAAAGGATGTAATTTTACATATATATGATGGGCTTTGAATCATAGCCGCGCCTGTTATAATCCAGCCCAATTTGGTTCTATGGGCTTTTATATTATTTTCCTGAAGATCCATTATTTCGAAAAATAGATCTGAACCTATTAAAATATCATTTTATCTGGATTATCAAATTTCGGATCTGCCAATTCTAAATTATTTGGCAAGTTTTTTACCACTTCCTTTTGAGTCGGAAGATTTGAGGCAACTTCTTGTCCCACTAAAACATCTAAATTAGTTTTGAATTGACCGAATTTTGATTTGAGTTTAATATTAACCCTTTTATCAAAAATGGATTTTGTTTTTGCAACTCCTTCTAATGTAGTTGGTTCTGTTTTACCGCGTGATAGATTTAATTTTTTCCATAGTGACTTTGACATGAGATTAACTTGAGAACCATTGTCTAGCAGTGCCCTTCCGTTAATCCACTTTCTTTTGCCATCTTGTATACATATGCACAAAAACAGTAGCTAATAAGGTACATTTATCTGAATTTTTATTTTTATCAGCTATCATGGTATTTTTTGTCATTTTATAATTTTTCGTATTAGCACCATTAACTTTATGTAGAAGTGTGCTATGATTTCCGTCACATGTACGGCAATTATACCTAGTGCATTTTTTGTAAGAATGCCCACTTTTGAGGCACTTCAAACATAAATTATTTTTATTTGCCTTCTCCCACCTTTCTTTGATAGTAAGGCTTTTGAATTTTGCACATTGGTAAAGTACATGCCAGATTTTACATCCCATGATGCATTTGGCTTCATTTGTTCCTACCACTGTTTTATTTTTATCATCCCATCTTGACGAACCATCACTCTTCGATGGCTGTATTGCTTGCAAGGCATAGAATTCTTGATCCAAGAAGGTTATCTATGAATCTATGTTGGGTATATTTTGCGAGTTTTTAATTGACATTTGGTACCTCAGTCTTAACTCGTCACTCATTTTTCGTACTAATAAGAAATTTAGTAACCCATGCAAAATTATTTCTGAGCTTAAATTTGTGGCTTTAATTGAACTCAAGTGTTCATGAATTACATCTTTAAACTTTTTTATACTCCATAAATTTTCTGCAGTAAATGGCGCGCCTACTAAATTTGAAAAAATGTATAGCTGTCTGTGCCCTTTAATTTGTAAAGTTTTTATCTAATATGTTCATAGCAATATTATAGTTCGCGGTATTAACTTCTAGGTTAGCAATTGCTAGTGCTGCTTCTCCTCTTAGTTTTGATTTTAATATAATCATTTTTTAACGGTTCGGAATTCCAGAGGAATCTATGAGCTGAAGGAATAGCTCTTTAAACGATTTCCATTCTGAATACTTCCCCGAGAATATTGGTATGTCTATCCTTGGCAGTGTGTAAGGCAGATTGATATCCGCAAGTTTTTTTCCTTCAAATTCCATTTCGACAGCTTCATCAAACTTCTCAACTATTTGTTCATAGAGGGTAGCTAAATTGTTTTCTTCGCAATTTCCTAAATATTGACAGTACATCGATTTGATTTCCCTATGGTCATCCAGTATAGAAGCTTTTGGAAAGTTACCTGATCTATACCTATCAATATTCTTTCCGAAATCTACTAAGCGGAATTCTATTTTCTGTTCTTCCTTATTTAAAACAGATTTGGCCTTATATTGGTCGCCACCAATACTAATCGCCGATTGGTCTACAAAGCTAGGCTCAGTGCGTTTCTTAGCCATTGCTTGGTGCTGTTTATATAGGGCGCTTATATAATCTATGAGTGCACTCATATCGCTTAGGATTTTACCTATTGCTTGGCCTTGTTTTTCTTTGAAATAAGCATTCCTCTTTACTGAGGAAGTTGGCTCTTTTAATAGCTCCTCATTTTCTTCAAATTGGTAGGACAACTCGGTCTGTGCCTCTCTCCACTTTTGGAGTTGTCCCTCTGTTGTTAACTCTTTTTTACCTAAAATCTCATTATAAAGCGCTGTCGCTTTATTTCCTATTATTTGGTTGGCTTTAATAGTTTCTTCCATTTTCATTTATATTTGTAATATTATTTATTTCAAACAAATTACTCACCACTCAAAAGGTTTTTCAACGTAGGGGTCACCAATATGATCACACAACAGCACTATATGGAGAGTTTCGCACAAGACTGACGTTCTGGTTTCCCAGAACCTTTATTTATATTTAGTAAATGTGTTACTCTAAATACATATCTACAACTACTTAAATACTAACTAGTACATAGCAAGCTATACTTTATTACTAATACATCCTTTACTACGCTATCTGCTTACACAGATGGCGATGCCCTAAACAATTAGTCTAACGTACACATACCCGTTCAGATGTATGTATTTGTTTAGGTCCGACTAGACAAGCATTGGTCATTAGTATTATCTCTTACGCTATCATAACACATAAATACGTATGTGTGGTCGCGTCTTAAATACTAATACAATATATTATAACACAACATACGCAATTATGGTTGGCTCTTATCTATTAAATATACAGTTCATCTGTATGTTTGTTTTGGTCTGTTTATTGACAACTGCATTGTAGCACTAAATGCTATAGTTGCCAATAATAGCCATAAACAGGTGGACCTAGCCAGAATCAAAGGAAACTCTTAAGTAAAGTAACACAATCGATTATAATGTATTCAGCCCCTGTTTGAGGTCATGCACTCACGCACGGGTCATATGCTAGTAAGTAAACTCGATCTATCGACTAAGTGCAATGCGGGTATGTAGCGCTTTCCGGACAGTTTCTCATGATGCCGCCTTTGTCATCTCCGGTACAATGCCTGCAGATCTGATGGCGAGCGAGACACAGCGCACCTACTTGACCTCCCGATCGAAAGGCAGAGCCCTCTCCAAATGCCAGATTGCGGTTGAACGTCAAAAAAGCCTCACCCAATGGCAACAATGGTGGGATGCGTCTACGTCGGGTCGCTGGACTTCAGGCTCATCCCCAATATAGAAGCCTGGTTTGACAGATCCCATGGCGAGGTTGATTTTTACATGACCCAACTTCTGAGTGGATATGGGTGCTTCCGAGAGTACTTGTTTAAATATGGTCATGATAACAAAACGGCGTGTGGCTTGTGCGGAATTGCGTCGGAGAGTGCGGGGCACATATTTTTTGCGTGCCCCTCTTTTGCATTACAGAGAAACAAATTAAAATCTTTGATTCTGGCTAACCCTATCCCAGAAAAAGTGATTTCATATATGATACATAACAAACAAGTTTCTAGTGCAGTTAAGATATTAAGCAAAGATATAATGGCTAAGCTTAGAGTAAAGGAACAACAGCACCGCAATCAGTAAAATCATAAAGAATATTTTGTTTTTTACATAAACATTTTCTCTTGTTTATTTCACAGGTAACGTGCTACGATTGAAAAACGCTCGTGAACCCCTGAACGTGGATGGGGGAGTATGGAAATAGCGTTCTGGAGAGAGGCATAATATATGTCATGCCCCTCCCTGATGTAACGCGAAAGCAGTCCCGGTGAGTCGGCTTCAACGAAGATTCATACGGGCCACTTGATGGATAGTGCTCTATCTCAACGTCCGTATAAAAAAAAACCTCCCCACATATGTATGTACATACATACTATGAGGTGGGCTTTGTCGAAGGCTGAGGTGAGCTCAGCCGATCCAAAGTACAGTGAAGGTCCCACTAAACCCTCACGAAGGCGAGCGAAGAGAGGGAGAGACGAGAGTCGAGCATAAGCGTAGTCGAGCGTTAGCGTGTCCGGCATAAGCGTGTCCGGCGTAGGCGCAGTCGATCGTAAGCGTTGTTCGGCGTAAGCTCTGTCCCAGCAAGCGGTCGATCCCTGGCGCGGCGGATCAGCATAGCGGTTGCTCCTTAGCGGTAGCGGTTGCTCTTCAGCGGTAGCGGTTGCGGTTACTTTTCAGCGGTAGCGGTTGCGGCTGCTCGTCAGTGGTAGCGGTTGCGGTTGTCCTGAGTACCTCACGGTTCGGCAGGCGATCTCGGCAGTCGCGGTGACCTAACAAGACTCTTCACTGTAGGGTCCTGTCACCCCCCCGTGGTCGCACACTATTGTGGTAGGTGTCGGCACGGGAAGTACAGAGTGTGTGTGAGGCCGTGAAGGCCAGGAGGGTTGAGGAATGCGCTGCTGACCAGCTGAGTGTGGGATTCGGCCTGACAACGAGGCACGCTGAACGCACTCGAGCTGGACGCGTCACCCGATTGACAGAGCTCGGGTATTAAGGTACCGTCACCCTCGTAGTCGAGATACCCCTCGGTGTGACAAGTGTGTGGCCGTGAAGGCCGGAGGGGTGAGCTGGACACCCACCCTTTCGAGGGGTATCTCCGCACTTCCACAACAGTCGGTTCTACGCTACCGAAGTGACTCGGATTTCATCCGACCAAGGACTGTTGTTTCGGCGACCTAACCCCACTTAGGCTGCCGGACACCCCCAATCTTATCTCCCCCTGGGTGCAATACCTTGCAGCAGGATTGCTACTCATACTTCTGGCCAGGGCGGGCGTCGAGCCTAACCCTGGCCCAGAAACCTACTTCTGCTGCATCTGCCAGAGAAGGCTCCATCCGAATTCCACGTCGGTAAGGTGTAATTCGTGCAACGGATGGTGCCATCTTAAGGTCTGCTCAGGCCTTAAGAAAACTAGGGAGTGGTCCACATCCTATGTGGGCCAGTGTTGCTCGCGCACTCAAGCGCCCCAAGCCTCCACGGCATCCCCTCTTGCGCCCCCCGCGCCGGTGCCTCAGAGCACCCCTCCTGCCTCCACGGCCCCCCGGAGCTCACAGCAACACCAAACCTCCCCACCGCCCCCTCGCTCCACCACACGTGGGGCCAACCAGCAACTACTGGTTGCCCCCACCATCTGCTGTGTATGCCGGGTCAGAGTGCACCGGAATGCCTGCTCAGTCAGGTGTAATGCCTGCCAGGGCTGGTGCCACTTCCGGGCGTGCTCTGGCCTACGCACCACAAGGGACTGGTCCGAGAGCTTTACCGCCTCCTGCTGCCGCAACAACCCCCCGCCAGTGTCGCTCACGACACCGCCCACAACATCCACTGGGCCTTTACCACCACTGCGGGAAGCACAGCCGGGGCGGGCCGGCCTTCGGATCCAGTCCCTCACCCCCCTCAACGCGACAACCTTACCGAGACAGACGAGACTCCTACAGTTCAACTGCAACGGACTCTCGAGCAAGATCTCGGAGGTGGTTGCCTTCATGGCTCGGCACGGACTGTTAATAGCTGCGGTCCAAGAAACGAAGCTACGTCGCAGCTCAACGTTAACGAACTGCGACGGTTACAACGTGCTTCGTAGAGATCGCGAGCGAGATAATGGTGGAGGCCTAGCCTTCATCCTACACAACACCGTGCAGTATCGTCTTATCGATGCAGACATCGACCCAAGGGACAGCACCTTAGAATGTCAAGGGATTGCTGTCCGGTCAGGCGATGTCGAGCTCGAAATATTCAACACATATATACCCCCTGTCTCCTGCTGCCCCGCTGGATATCACCCTGACATAGGTGCGCTCCTCAGTGGTGAAAACCGTTTGGTAGTCGGAGACTTTAATGCGCACCACGATCTTTGGTTCTCAAGCCTATCAAATGATCGTAGGGGAAATATTTTGGCAGAGCAGATAGACGATTCGACATTCTGCACCATGAACGACGAAGCCCCCACCAGGATTGTGGGTAGTTGCAGCAGCTCGCCAGATCTAACAATAGCTAGCGCAGGTCTGATAAATAGCATAACGTGGCGACCTATGCTATCGCTTGCATCAGACCACCTACCCATAATCATCTCGATTGACAGACCTGCCAACTATGTTGCCTCAGACCGCCACACCTATGTCAACTTCAAAAAAGCTGACTGGGAGCGGTTTGAGGATTTCACTGAAGACGCCTTCAGTGCTCTCTCAACTCCAACCGACGTTCGCGTAGGTGAGCGCTTGTTCCGCAGGGTGGTGAAGTCCGCTGCAGCCCGTTTCATTCCGGCAGGGAGGATCCCTATGATCCGTCCTGACTTCCCGGGTGAAGCGGTGTCTCTAGCGGATGAACGCGACCACCTCCGGCAGGCGGACCCCGGTAATCCCCGTATTAGGCAACTAAACGGGGAGATCCAACGCCTGGTCAACGTTCACAAGCGGAACAAGTGGAGGGAGCACCTGAAGTCCTGCAACCTCGGTGCCGGAGTGGGCAAACTATGGTCGACCGTGAGGTCCCTGTCCAATCCGACGAGGCGTGATGATCGAACAGAAATCTCCTTTGGAGACCACGCCTCGTCGGACCCGAAGCGATGCGCGAACTATTTCAGTCGACAATTCACATTGCATCCTTCGGCCGACAGAACCAAACGGTCAGTCACCAGAAGGCTGCGCAAGTCAACACCAAGCGCACCAATTGTCCTCTCTACCACTGAGGTGAAGGAAGCCATCGGGAAGGCGAAAGCCTCCAAATCCATTGGCCCAGACGGGTTAAGCATGTTGATGCTGAAAAAATTGGGCACCGCGGGAGTAGCATATCTCACCAGGGTCCTCAATCTGTCGCTATCCACCACGGTCATTCCGGATATCTGGAAGACCAGTAGGGTGATACCACTGCTGAAACCAGGGAAACCGGCCGGCCAAGGCGAGTCCTATCGGCCGATCTCCCTGCTTTCTCCAGTGGTCAAGACACTTGAGGCCCTGCTGCTCCCGCATTTCAACTACCATCTCAGCCCGGCGAAGCATCAACACGGCTTCCGGAAAGTGCATAGCACCACAACAGCACTTAACGCCATAAACACCCAGATTAATCGTGGTCTCAACGGCAACCGCCCCTGTGAGAGAACCGTCCTCGTGGCTTTGGACTTGTCGAAGGCCTTCGACACAGTCAGCCACTCCATCTTGTTGAAGGACGTGGAGGCCTCACCTCTCCCAGCGGCGTTGAAGCGATGGACCGCGAACTACCTGTGTGGTCGTCAAGCGTCGGTGTGCTACCGTGACTCAGTGTCAAAAGCGAGAAGAATCAAGCAGGGGGTACCACAGGGTGGCGTCCTATCCCCCCTATTATTCAACTTCTATATCTCGCGACTCCCTTCCCCGCCAGAGGGAGTCACACTGGTCTCGTACGCCGATGACTGCACGATAATGGCTACCGGCAATGGAATTGATGGCCTGTGCTCCAAAGTGAACAGCTACCTCCCTGACCTTGCTCACTACTTTACAGGACGGAATCTGACGCTGTCTCCTGCTAAGTCCACGGCGACCCTTTTCACATCTTGGACGAAGGAGGTCGGGCTCACCCTCGACATCCATATCGAGGGGACCCCCATCCCGACGGTTAACCACCCGAAGATCCTGGGAGTCACCCTCGACAGCCTGGTCTCCTTCTCAGCGCATACAACCGCAATCGTCAATAAGGTACAGAGCCGCAACAAAGTCCTCAAGTCGCTCGCCGGCAGCACTTGGGGCAAAGACAAAGAAACGTTGTTGGCAACATACAAGGCGATTGGCCGGCCGGTTCTAAATTATGCCGCGCCAATCTGGTCGCCTGGAACTAGCAGGACTCAGTGGTCAAGACTGGAGACCTGTCAGAACGCCGCACTCAGGACAGTGACGGGATGTCTCCTGATGACGCCTGTGGATCACCTCTACCATGAGGCTAACGTGCTCCCAGTGCAGGAGCACAACATTATGCTCACAAAGCAGTTTCTACTGGGATGCCACCGTCCGGGGCACCCCAATAGAGACCTGCTCGCGCTGGAGCCGGCACCCAGGCACATCAGGGGACATCTCTCACAACTGACGGACGAGGTCCAGACATACGTACACCGACCGCTGGACCCAAGGACGTACCGACAGGCTCTGGACAGCATTCACAGGGAGTCGGTGGCCAAACACATCGACAGCCGCCCCGTGAGTGCAGTCCTGGGAGTCCAACCACCACCCATTGCAGCTGAGGAGCTCCAGCTGCCTCGTGAGACCCGCGTAACTCTGGCCCAACTCAGATCTGGATATTGTAGCAGGTTAAACTCCTACTTATCCAGGATCAACCCCGACACCCCCAACACGTGCCCGGCATGTGAAGAGTCTCCGCACGACACCAATCACCTATTCACATGCCCGGCCAAACCTACTCAACTAACACCCCTCTCCCTATGGTCCGACCCTGTTGAAACAGCTCGTTTCCTGGACCTTTCGTTAGTTGAGCTTGACGATAACGATTGAGGGAGTCCGCCAACCCAGTGGGGTGTAGCTAGCCGCTACAACAACAACAACAAGGGGTATCTCCGCTTCACCCAGCTGGTCGAGTGGCAAAGCGTGGCTAGCAAGGCAACGCCGGACAGCTCCGAGTAGCCAAATCTGACGAGCAGGCTGGACGTGCCCGGAGGGAACATCACCGCGTTACCTGACTGATTGGGCCTGGGAGTGCTGGACGTGCCAAAGGTCCATCGCCGTATCTCCCGGCTAGTTGAGTGTTTAACTCACCTTGCCAGACTCGTTTAGTTGAATGCCCTTTTTCATTCTTGTATCGGACGAAGTGTAAGTCGGTTGAGAATTGCAGGGTGAGCAAATAGTCGGCGGGTAGTTTGTGTTGTTCGTATGTATGTTCGTCGTCCGCTGTAGGCAGTGTAGTTTGCGTGGGTCGTATGTATGTATGTATGTCTCACTTAGGGGACTATAAAAAGCTCTTAAGGCATTCGAAGAGGTCTTCTTGGAGGGACAACCGGTGAATGCCGACTTCCTTACAATAGAGAAAGTAACCTGAGCAATTCAGTCATTTAAACCCTACAAGGCGCCGGGTCCAGATGAAGTCTCACCGGTGCAACTTCAACAATGCTATGAATATAGAGTTCTAAACCTCAACCACATGCCTACGATGTGGAAGGAATCGAGGGTTGTTTTCATACCTAAAGCAGGCAAAATATCCCATGTCAATCCGAAAGATTTTAGGCCTATAAGTCCCTGTTTCTTTTTGCTGAAGGTATTGGAGCGAGCAATTGATTGCCATATTAAAGATACAATAACGCACAAACTAATGACTTCCCAGCATGCTTACATGAAAGGTAAGTCCACAGAAATGGCGCTTCATCAAGTTGTGTCGTATACAGAAAAGTCTCTACACAGGGTTGTGAGGGCCCAGTTGACAAAAAGCTATCATGGACACATAACGTCCAGGAGCGCAGTAAGAAGGCAGTGGTGGCCCTATAGCTGTAAGGGAGCCATCGGAAAAAAATTGGGCTTATCCCCCAAAATTATGCATTGGGCTTTGTCAGACCTGCTGTATGGAGCATTGGTGTGCTGGCCATGTCTCGATAAGAAAAGCACACTATCACACTATCAGCACTGCAAATGGTACAAAGATCGGCGCTGATATGCATAGGTTGGCGGTCTGCGTATAATCCCTCGGAAGCATTAGACATCATACTAAATATCCTCCCGATTGATATCGCAGGAAAACAGACTACGGTAGTTGTCCGTATGGAAGTCTAGTCAAGTAGGACACGGAAGAAATTCAAACAAATTAGGCTCGCAAGATACGGATTACTGCGCCCCCATTCAAAGCTTCACAAAGAAGTTCAACATACTAATTCCTAAAAGAGACTGGTGGTCTAATGGATCCCCTGGATCGGAGAAGTCACTTCACTTCAAAGCTTGGGAACAGAGTGGGAGGGGGTGTTTTCTTAGCTCAACTAGGTTAAGAAAAACTTTCCGTCTTCATGACCACTGAAGTGTCTTTCAGGCCGAGGTCGCTGCTATACAGGACACGGTGGACTACCTAAGATCAGAAGAGGTGAGGCACCTTGTATGTGAACGTCCTGCACTTTGGGCTAGAAGAAGAAAATTCTTGGGATCAGAGTTCTTCGAAGACCTTAGCGATCTGGCCAAAGTAGTGCTAGTAAAATCCGTAGATTCCACATGTTGGTGCGAGTAGGGGGATTTTTCAAATCCGCGTGGCACCACAATGGGCCTAAAGGCCTAGGTGTGCTGGCGCAATCGCTAGCAGCCACTTTAACCTAACCTAACCTACATAAATTGCGAAATAACAGCGGCGTACAGAAAATTATAACATGGTTTACTTACATGTGTTCTTGGTCGTATGGAGTCCCACGAAGCGAAGAAGGCCTTCCTGCTTTGCCGTTACCGCCGCGCCGATGCCGCAAGTCGCCTACTCGCTCATTTAGGTGACAACAAAATACAAAATTAGTAAGAAATTGTTTAAACGCAAAATATCAAATTGTCGCAAGGGGAACTATAATGAGATCGCGCACGGCAGTACATAACAACATTGCCTGAGAACAAGAAGAAGTCATATGAATGGTTTAACTCTCGCAAACTTTAAGACTATTGAAAGTGTCCAAATGTATGTGTTTGAGAGGGAAACTGAAAGAGAATGTGAATAAATTAAAAATATGACCCGTTGTTAAGTTAGGTTATTTTTTGCACCCCATTCTGAACCCAATACCCAGCGACGACGTCGAGGACGCATAGCCCCCGGAAGGACCATCAATCGGATCGACCTGGTCAGGCTCTGTATCCCCTTTATCCTCGCTAATCTTTTCTACCCCCGCTTCATTGACGTCGTTGGAGTACACCCAAACGCGACCGGTGCCGAACCCATATTTGATAGTCCCTTACGCCCTTTCCATAAACGGTAGGGATTCTCTGTTCAGCATCAAAACCACCTGAAGCGTCGCTTTAGTGCTGCTCTCCACCTTTAGCACCTTTCAATTTCCTGCGGGGAACGCCGGATTAAATAGGCGGATATTCTCCAGAATATCCTCTTTCTCCGCGGGCTTCGCTGGCAGCCACACTCTTGCCATCGGTCTGGAGGGGACCTCCTTGAAGTCCATGGCCTGTAGCTTCGTACCCGGGTAAACCTCACCAAAACCGCCATTTTGTACATCTGCGCAAATCTGGTGTCATTGCATGCAACCACCTTTACATTTCTTAGGAACCAACCCGCATCCTAACAGGATTGAGGCGGTCCAGGGTTCGCGCGAAACATGCTTACCGCCTTCCTGTCTCGCGAAGTTGCTGTTACTCTTTTCCCTTTCCTGCTATCATAGGGGGATTTTCCGCGTGGTACCACAATGCGCCTAACAAAGGCCGAAGTATGCTGGCAGGATCGCCAGCAGGCACTTTAACCTAACCTTACTTATTACAGAATATGTCATTTATAAAAAGTAAAAACATAATGGGACTAAGGTGACTTCCTTGCGGGACCCCTGAAGATACATGAATAATGTTTGAGGAACTATTTCAAAAAAAACTCGTTGTGTTCTGTCAAGGAGGTAAGAAGATATCCAACTAAGAAGATTAGTTTGAAAACCAAGGAGATCGAGTTTATGGATCAGTAAAGAGTGACCTGCTATGTCAAATGCTTTACTAAAGTTGGTGTATATAAAATCATTGTGCATAAATTCTCTGAATCCATTTGAAACATGAGTTGTGAACTCAATGATGAAACCGTATTCTAGTATTGACCTCACTAACGTTGTGAAAAAAACTTTCGTAATGTAGGGGTCACTTAATTATTTTGACCATCGTTTTACAAACGCGGCATTTAGCGGCATACCATGTACTTCACACCGATAAAACATGCTAGTTAAGCCCGCTTGTGGTAAGTACCTTTCATCAACAGTGTTAAATGATCTAAAAAGCTTTACATCATCCGCATACAACAAAATTTTTGAATATTTCACAACAGAAGAAATATTGTTTATAGAAAGAAAGAACAGAATCGGACAAAGGTGACTTCCTTGTGGAATCCCTGATGATACATGAATTACTCTCGAAGAAGTATTTTTAAAAAGGACTCGTTGTGTTCTGTCGTGCAGATAAGAAGATATCCAACGAAGAAGATTAGATTGAAAACCTAGGAGATCGAGTTTATTGATAAGTAAGGAGTGACTAACTTTATCGAATGCTTTACTAAAATCGGTGTATATAACATCGGTATGCATAATTTTTTTAAATCCGTTCGATACATGAGTAGTAAACTCAAGTAAGTTTGTAATAGTCGATTTTACTTTAGAGAACCCAATGGCTTCAAATAATTTTGGAATCGCAGAAAGCTTTGCTACGCCCCGATAATTTTCTAAAGAGGACCTTCTTCTAAGCCAATGGGAAGACTCCAAATTTAGGAGATAAGTTAAATAAATTCGTTAATGGTTCAAATAGATATTCAGCACATTTTTTAAGGAAGCTCGGGATCAAATCGAGGCCGGACTTATAAGATTCCTTTAGGGTACTTAAGTAATGAAACACTTCTTCGGGAGATATAGCAGGAATGATAGAGGTGGTCAACGGACAGAGTTTATATGGATAATCTTTGTTTGTAGGCGAGTTGATAGAATAATTGTACCTGAACAACTGGTCGAACAAGTTCGAGATGAATTGACTGTCATTTGCCACGACGTTTTGATGTTTCATGGCTGACGGAAAACCATTTACTCTGCGCATCGAGGTAACGAAATCAAAAATTAAGTAGGATTTTGTATTAAATTATTTTAAATCTTGCATAAATAAGATTTGTAGCATTTTTTATTCAAATCAAAGTAACTGTGTCGGAGAATTGAGTACTTAATATAATCAGTGTGTGACCCAGTTAACTTATATAATTAAAAAGATCGCGACTTTTTGTTTTTTAAGTTTCTAAGTTCTTTTGTAAAGGGGTGATGTTTATGGAATGTCCGGACCCTTAATTGGGAAAGTGCCTCTGCCCGGCTGGTTGATGTCATCAGCAGAGCGAAGGCTGACATCACCGCCATCCAAGAGATGCGATGGACGGGACAAGGAAAAAAATCGATAGGCCCTTGCGACATCTACTACAGCTGCCATGTAAAGGAGCGCAAACTTGTTGTCGGATTTGTGGTGGGAGAGAGACTGCGCCGTAAAGTGCTGTCATTCACTCCGGACGAACGTCTCGCCACAATCAGCATCAAGGGGAGGTTCTTCAATATCTTCCTGATTTGCGCCTACGCCCCGACGGAAGAGAAGGACCATGGGACCAAAGGTCGCTTCTACGATCTCCTCGGCCGCACGTTTGAGCGGTGCCCCCACCACGATATAAAAATCGTGTTTGGCGATTTCAATGCCAAGGAGGGCAAGGAGGGCATCTTTGGTTCCAAAGTCTGAAAATTCAGTATCCACGATGAAACGTCCGATAACGGATTGAGACTGATCGCCGGGTCCCGAAACATGGTAGTCTGTAGTACCAGGTTCCAGCATAAAAAGATTCACCAAGCTACGTGGCTGTCTCCACATGGTAAGACACGAAACCAAATCGACAACGTTGAGGTAGACGGAAGGCATGCTTTCAGTGTCCTAAATGTGCGCACGATCCGAGGAGCCAACATCGACTCGGACCATTTTCTTGTGGCAGCTAAAATCCGAACGCACCTCTGTGCAGCAAAAAGCGCACGCAAATGGACACAAGGAAAGCTCGACGTCGGAAAGCTGCAATCGCAACAGACAGCCACCCACTTCACCACTCGACTTGCTACTCACTGAGAACAATAATCAACAGAACGATATTTCCGAGCAGTGGAACCATATTTATCGCTGTCTACTTACCGCCGCTGAAGAATCCATCGCATTTCAGCTAGCCCGAAAAACAACTGGTATGACGAGGAATGTCGCGCCGCTACGGAACGTAAAGACGTTGCCTACAAGGCCACACTGCGATCGGGCGCAACGCGAGCTGTGCGGGAGCGTTATCGTGAGATGAAGAAGGAAGCAAATTTTTTTCAGAAAATACGTCGGCTAACAAAAGGTTTCAAGACCAGGCGAATTCCTGTAAGAATGAAATCGGTGACCTGGTGACTGATGTCCACAGCATACTTAAATTATGGAGGGAGCACTTCTTCACACTGCTTAATGGAAGCAGCTGCAACACTGTTGGAGAAGATGTTGATCCCGAATCCCAAATCAATGATGATGGACGTGTTGAACCATCATCCGACTATGACGAAATTCGGAAAGCGATAGCACGGCTGAAGAACAAGAAATCCCCCGGGGCCGATGGGTTACCAGCTGAGTTAATTAAGTACGGCAGAGAGGAGCTGGTTAAGTGCATGCACGAGCTCATCTCTAGAATATGGTCGGAAGAACGCATGCCTACTGATTGAAACTTAAGTGTGCTCTGCCCAATCCCCAAAAAGGGTGATCCTGCAGTATGTGCCAATTATCGCGGCATTAGTCTTCTTAACATCGCGTATAAGGTTCTGTCACGTGTATTGTGTGAAGACTAAAGCCCATCGTCAACGAACTGATTGGACCTTATCACTGTGGCTTTAGACCTAGTAAATCTACCACCGACCAGATATTTACACTACGCCAGATCTTGGAAAAGACCCGAGAAAGAAGAATCGACACACACCATCTTTTTGTCGACTTCAAAGCCGCCTTCGACAGCACGAAAAGAAGTTTCCTTTATGCCGCAATGTCTGAATTTGGGATCCCGGCAAAACTTATACGGCTATGTAAAATGACGTTGAGCAACACCACCAGCTCCGTCAGAATTGGAAAGAACCTCTCCGAGCCGTTTGATACCAAACAAGGTTTCAGACAGGGTGACTCTTTGTCGTGCAATTTCTTTTACCTGGTGCTGGAGATCTCCCTTACTGTTGACAGCTATAATTTTGAAAAAGTAGAGGACTTCGTTTACTTAGGAACCAGGATTAACACCAATAACAGCGTCTGCCTTGAAATCCAACGCAGAATCTCTCTTGCCAACAAGTGCTACTTCGGACTGAGTAGGAAATTGCACAGTAAAGTCCTTTCTCGACGGAAAAAACCATACTCTATAAGTCTCTCATCATACCCGTCCTATTGTATGGCGCAGAAGCATGGACGATGACAACATCAGATGAGAGGGCTCTTGGAAAGTTCGAGAGAGCTGTACAATGACGTAGATTTAGTGCAGCGGATTAAGAATCAGCGGTGCCGCTGGCTAGGCCACGTCGTTCGAACGGATGAAATAAGTCCAGCCCTGAAGGTTTTTGCCGCAGTACCCGCGGGTGGTAGCAGAGAAAAAGGAAGGCCTCCTCTGCGTTGGAAAGGCCAAGTGAAAATAGACTTGGCTATACTTCGAACTTCCAATTGGCGCCAGTTAGCACGAGATAGGGACAGCTGGCGTGCTTTGTTGACCTCGGCTAAAATCGGTTAGGTCTAAACTTAAATAAGCTGTATATAGTATTATGAAAATCCTCGACACCCAGCTCAACGTCCTCTGCATACGTCGGCCAGGCAAATTTTGACAATTCACGATTTAATTTCTTGAAATTGGCTTTCGCGAAATTAAAACGTGGGCTTAAGCTACATGATTTATAGTCGTAATTTCCAAAATCATTGATAATTTCGTAATTTAACTCAATTGTAGGGTGGTGAGAATCCTCAGGGAGAACCATTGGGTCACATATGGATGATTTAGATATATCATCAACATAAACATGATCTAAGATCGATTCAAATTTGTTTGGAATTAAATTAATTTGATTAAGGCAAAGTTCAGTCATATCTTCCAAGAACACATTATACATATCCTTTGATGAAATCGGAATGATTTGATTGTCTATCTACCCGTAGCTCGCCTTGGTCAGTAGTGTTTTTTAAGGCAGAAGCCCGAGTGCAGATAACTCTTGATGATGAAGAAGGACCCTCAGCCTGGGAAGATGGAGATAAAATATTTATAAGCTCAGTTGATTGAGGCTATGGCACTAAATATTGTTCAGCTTTTTCATTAAGATTGATATTGGGAACGATTTCCATTGACGGACTTCTGGTTCGCTTGCGTTTGTTTTCCCTGCCAGATTTAGATGCTTGGCTATCCAAGCACATAAATGATTTGAACGTGCTTTTATAAAGCTTGAATTTATCAGCAAGCGCGAGGAGGTCTCTACCAATTTCAAAAAATAACCATTTCTAGTTTGCCTAAAAAATTTATAAAGTTTAATCTCAGTTGATCTGCATTTTAAACAAGACCACGAATGCCCCTGCCTTCATGAATTAAGTCTATGGCTCTACCAAACAATCCGGCACACTTAATATGGGCAACTCCATCGCACAACCAGCATGCAACATAACATTGCTCATTATCAGTTTTTTTTATTTTACAATTATCGAAAATACACGACATAATTAAAAAAATTAAGTAAAAAAACGTAACGGGTTTGAAAGCAATGTAGTCTAATTAAAGAATGTTTGTAGTTTAAGAGCTACATATCTATATAACGAACACATTTAGAGTCACAGTATTATACACCCAAAAAACGAAACGCAAACAGCTGTTTCAAGTATGTAATATAAAAGAGTAAAGAAAATACCCGCCATGCAAAAACAAATACACAGCCAAAAGAAAACCAGCAATAATATCAATGTTACAATATCAATGTTAAACAACTTATAACTCGGCAAAAGATGTATAGAGATATTAAATAAAAAATCTATAAAAAATCAGTCAACTAATATTTTACTTTGCTTTAAATGCGCATAATGCAGTCTTCAACTTTTATCACAAATTTGATAAACAATATTTCAAATAAACAACAAAATATTTAATGAAAATAAGAGCACAGTAAACACACAACTTGACAGCTTGACGTTTGCTCCTGCGTACGTTATTGCTATCAAAACTCTGGTTTGCAGGTGTGGGGCGGCGTGGCGTCTCTACCGTCGGGTTGTACGGCGCTGCTGGATGCTGTTGATCCGGGTGCGCGGGTAACTGCTGCTGATGTGTCTGGCTTAATTTGGGGGGCGGCATCTTGGGATCATCGCCAACGTGTCTTGCTACTTTGCGTCGCGGCACTTCTGGGGCCTGTCGTCAAATTTCGTGGATACTTTCGTAGTCTTCAGCGAGCGTCAGGAGTTCCGCAAGGTTACTGAAATCCCGCCGTTTGATGTACATCAGGTAGTCAAGATGGCTATTGCGGAAGGTTCCCTCTAACCGCTGTTCGTCGCTGTACCCTGCGTGTCGCATCAAGTTTTGTATTGCGATCACGTAGTCCTTAAAACTTCCTCGTACGCGCTGCTTCCGCTGCCTTATGTCGTCTTCAAGATGTTCGAAATAACGGGCAGGCAGAAAAATTCAAAAGAAATCACGTTTAAATGCAGTCCACCGGTTCCAGAGTTCGTTGTTGTTGCGGTACCACTGTAGGGCGGTGCTGTTCAGTAACTCCGGCATGGTTCTAGGCAGAAGATCTATGTTCAGGGCGTAGACGTCGGCTAACTCCTCTAATCTCTCTACAAACACCAACGGGTAATTTCCTCCATCGTATATTATTGACCACTTCCTCAACTGGTCAATGATGGGCGCAAATGTTACGGTAGGTACCTGGTTGTTGTGCGTTAGAGTATCACCGCTTGGCGTGAGGTGTGCAGTCGACGACTGTCGCTTTAGCGGTGGTGTACCTGGTGTTTGACACGTGGTCTGGCTCTGCATTGGTGGCTTAATAGACAGCATATCGGTCCCACTGCCTATGCTCGCGAGTATCGGCGTCCTTGGTTTTTTTTCGTCTTTCCGAGAAGACTCCTCCTCCTTGAAGATTACTTTCATCGCCAGAAGTTCTGGATCCGCGAGTGCTTTGGAAGACAGTGCCGCTATGCGTCTTCGTATCTCTTGTGTGGTGCCTGTTTGTTCGATGCCCAATTCCTGCGCAATGGATTGCAGCTGCTCTTTTGACACGTGGTCAAGCCATGCCATGTTCATTGATTTCGTCATGAGTACAGGTTAATCACTTGTTCTCAGTACTGTACTATTTGCGAATCCTTACTCGGGCGCTAGTTGTAACGAAGTTTTTCGCGCTATGGCGGGCCCGCCGCTTCTTTTCTATCGCTAGGGTATAATACAATTGATTATAGATTTGTGTACATAGATCTGTTTTTATATACCCCACAAACAAACACAACATATTGCGCCTGACGAAATGATAAACTACAACAAAGCAAAGGGTTCAAAATTCTTTTCTTTATTCCAGTCGAAGAGGTAAGTTGTATTAAATTATATTTATTAACAGCCTTAACATTAAGCAGGGCACGAAGATAAACCATACAAAGTGGCACAAACCAAAAGTTAATTTATGGTCGATAAACGAGTGGGCTGACATTAAACACTATCATTAAAATTTAAATTTTATTTTTTTTTAGGAATAGCAGCTAGCCTAGTCGTGGAAGAAGAAGACGACACCATTCTCCAACAGCCATTGACGGTGTCAACTCCGGTATCGACTATCAGCCAGACTCTTATAAGCATGAGCCAGACGCCGCGTAGGACCATCAAGCGGAAGCGGGTCGAAGAGTCTGAGACGGAGGCGAAGTTTCAAAAGATTGCCGAGACGCAGGCTGAAACGCAAAGGGTAAGTTTTGTTTTCAATATTGAATTGTATTGTTAATAATGATTTTATTTTCTTAGAAGCTTGCTCATAGCGTGGCGAAAATCGCGGAAGCTATTGGAAAAATGGCCATTTCGAGAATGGACTACACCGACGAAATAATACCACAGCCATTACAGCGTTGGATAAAGGGTTGAAAGCATGCGCGGATGCTTTTTTTGCTTTGCTAAATAAATTTAATATGTTTTCATACAATAATATTTTAATATATTTTTAAAATATTTTCATTTTAATGAATATGCACATCAAGTAAGTTCCAATGTAATAATAAAATTAATAATGAAAAATCAATTGAAAAACATTAAATAAGTAAAATAATAAATTACATACATTACAAACCTTACATTTTTTTTATTTGATACAAAAAAATAGGTCTGCTCCTTTTTGCAAAGTTTTGACTATTTTAATTTTGTTTATTCAATATTTTATGAATTTATTATTAAATAGATAGCTCACTTTGCAACTAAACCCATAAAAACTAATGTTCTAAACTTTGTACGAGGGAGGGAACTTGCAAGATAATATTCAAAAGAAATTTGCTATTACTTGCTCTTGGACACGTTTTTCTACTGAAGATGCTCTGCCGGTATTGAATAGCAATGGTTGGTTCGGGATCGTAAATAACTCCATCATAGAAATCGGTTGTTTCCAAGCCCAATCGAATATTATGCAAAGCTGTGCATGCGTTGACAACTTTGCCAGCAAAACCGGGGTCATATAGGAGTACCCTTGGTGGTTAACAAAGATTGACTCATCACCTTTCGGAGCCAAAATCGTAACGTGAGTGCAGTCGATTGCACCGATAGTGCCTGGTACAAACGACGAAGATGCTGACGCAAAATTTCCTTTGCCGCTTGGCGCACCACTAGAGTCATAGGAAACTTCACTTTCGAAGCGAATAAGGTGTTGTTTATTGCCTCAGTCACGCGGAGTATGCAACGGCTTATAGATGTTTGGCTCATTGAAAAGCCCCACTGTTCTCCTACTTGGCGTTGGTAGCATCCAGTGGCATGAAATCTTAGAGCAGCTAGAACCTACCACGAGTATATACATATGTACATATAATGCACATATAACATTTAATAAAACTGAAATATTAGTTTACCTGCTTTTTAGTTGATCGCGCTGTTATTCTCGATCCTCTCAGCTGACTGTTTACTGCGACACAATATCTTCGACAAAACCGGGACTTAATCTGTATAACCTCCGGAACTCTGTTGGAGTTAGCTTAAACGGGTCATCAATCCTTGGCTCCTAATTATTTTCCAAATTTAGCGCAATGTATTAAAATTCCATTTTTCACACAAATTAATCTACCGGAGTCACTTAAACGCACACGATCCGCTTAAAATAATAATACACAAATAAAATTGGTAGTAAACATCTTAAAACGAGACGTCGGTAGCTAAACCACAAAAACCAACAGCTGACTGTATTTGCTATTATTGAACAATAAAAATGTTGCTAATGCTGTTAGAGAATCAATAAACCACAATAAACAAGTTGCCAACTAACGATAACAATATGAAATGTGGTTTAAATTAGTTACAGAAACGCACTACAGAATTGCTTTTATTAGAGGAAGAAGCACGAGTGCAGATAGCCCTAGACGAAGAAGGACACAAAAGATTAATTAACTGAGTTTGTTGGGGTTGGGGCACAACATTATTTTGAAGTAATGTAAGAGGAGCGACAATACTTTCCTTGAATGGACTGTGGTTCCGTTCTCTTACAGGATGCGAAGTGTAATAATCTAGGCACTTAAATGATTTAAGCACGTTCTCATAAAGTTTAAATTTATCATCAAGATCTTTGCCGATTTCGAAAAATCCATTTCTCGTTTCTCTAAAAAATTGGAAAAGTTCAACCTCAGTTGATCTGCATTTCCAACGAGACCAACGAATATCTCTTCCTTCATCTATTAAGTCTAGGACTCTACCAATCAATCCGGCACATGAGCAACCCCATCGCACAACCAACATGCAACAGAGCGTTGCTCATTATCGGTTTTTTTAATTTTGCAGTTGTCAAAAACGCAAGACAGCGAAAACACAACTACATATACAGCTTGACGTTTGCGATAGTCATCTCACTGTTTTCCAAGAAAATAAACAAAAAAACGTAAAGAAGATGACGGTTTTGAAAATCACGACAAAACAATAAAGCAATAAAAAAAATCAAATTCGCCGCTGAATTGACTCCACCTTGAGTGAATTCGTCTTGGTCTGATTCAAGCTTTTGAACACTCAAGCAATTATTACAAACAAAATCAGCGATAGACTTACATATACTCGTATACTTAGGGCCAGTTTTTCAGTGCTGGTTTAAACTCAGTTTAAACTAAGTTTAGTTAAACTCAGTTTAAATTTCAACTTAGTTTTCTTGCGCTCAATTAAATTTGTTGCAACCAAAACGAAATAGTCAGCACGCAGCTGATAAGTTAAACTAAGTTTAACTGTGCGCAATCGGCCTTTAAAACTATGTTTAAACACCGTTTAAAGTTGACTGGAAATCTGCATACTGAGTTTAAACTTAGTTTAAACGACAAACCGAGTTCAACTTGCACTGAAAAACTGGATCTTAGTAGTGTGTTTAAAAAAGTGTGCTAAGTACTGACAGCGCCTGCATTCCGGAGCGTTATTATGTGAAACCTTATGAAATTTGTTAACCCTTAAATGTGTTCAAAAATAAAAAAAATTAACAAACAGTTTTGTGGAAAAATGATACACATGTACATACTTAGCTGTAAACATACAAAACTTGAAAAAAATCAGCAAATAATCTATATATATAAAAATGAATCGCTTTTTCGTTGTTTTCGACCTGTTTAATTTCATTATTTTATTATTTTATGTCCGCGCATAACGTCCGAACCACTGCACGGAAAGACGTGAAATTTTGCACAGTTATTATTCGTTCATTACTGTAGAAGGTCCTCACGGAGCCCTTATTTAATTATAGGTAAGGGAGGGTGCCAATTTACATGACCCCTCACATATCGATTCGTGATCGTATTTTGTTCAAGTTTGTGATTGTGCACTGTGACAACGTACAAGTCCATTGACACCGTTATTGATAAAGAACAAACTGTCAACTACCCTGTTCAGTTTCTGAATTCGCTGGAACTGTCAGGAATGCCGTCTCATCAATTATTTCTGAAAGTTGGTTCACCACTAATAATGTTAAAAAATTTTAGACCACCTAAATTGTGCAATGGAACTCGACTGACTGTCACAATTTACATTATAACATCATTAAAGCAACGATTTTGTCTGGAACATCAGCAGATGAAGATGTCTTCATACCTCGCATTCCTCTCATTCCTTCCGGCATACCTTTTGAATTTAAAATACTTCAGTTTCCGGTTCGCCTAGCATTTGCAAAGGCTAGTCACAAGGGCAGTCATTGAACGTTGCAGAAATCCATTTGGAACATTCATGCTTTTCGCACGGTCAGTTATACGTCGCTTACTCAAGGGTGGGCAACCAAGGATATTTATATATTCATGCTAAGAATAATACAACAAATAACGTTGTTTACCAAACTGCATTAAAATGCAATAAAAGTCTATGGAAGATAATAGTTATAATAATTTCATTTCAAAATTAACATAACTGTTTTGTAAAAACGTTAAATAATCGATTATACATACATGTGTCCATATTTATATATATACATTTTTTTTTTTTTTTTTTTTTTTTTCTTTTTTTCTAGAGGTGGCACAAAGCATTGAAAGCCGAAGTGTGGGACTTGCCTTTCGACTCACCGCACTAAAAACCCACCCCTGCTCCGTTTCCCTCGCTCCGTGGAACATATAAACATACATATGAGATTGTCGAGCCTTTGATAGATCTGCAAAATAAATACGAAAGTTTAGCCACACAACATACCCGAAAAGTACTGTTTGGCTGTCCGAGTGTCAGTGATACTAGTTTTTGACGGGAAAACCATTATTTCACGGTTTTAAATACTCTTTTCTTTCTTTTTTTCTTTTTAATAAATTCGCGCGAAAATTTACTTTTGTAAGGAAATTATAAATCAAACGAGACAGATACAGCTGAGCTTGTATAACAAAGCAGCAGCAGTGCAAACAGCTGTTAGTGAAGGGGCAAACTTTTAAGTTGCGAAGACACTGTAGTAAGGTTTTTAGTACTCGTAGTAGATCACTAGGGTAGGTCGTAAATATATAAAAATAATAATATTAACAATAACCACATTTAATTGAATAAATCCGAAAAATATAATAAAAACAATAATATTAATAAAAAATAATTATAAAAAAAAATGTTTGCTATTTTTTTGTTGGCCTAATAAATGTTAATAATTGACAATTTTATTGAGCTCAAGACCAGTTTATGAAAGGTTTTTGTGTGCAAAAAACAACAACAGCTCTTAATGGTACAAGTTATAGAACTATTTTGGAAATCACCACATTTCCTCATCAGACTTCTTTTTATTAAATAAATTAAATATTTTCTTACTAACCACTTCTCACAGGCTTTGAGCCCTGGAGCTCGGAGTTGCAGAGCCAACACGCTACATGCTGTGCTACGTTAGCCGAGTGGACTGTTGTGTTTATTCCATCTTCCTTAAACAAACCAACTAAAAACAAGAGCAACTGATCTGCCGCTATTTAAAGCTGTTGTTGTTTTTTCCACACAAAAATCTTTCATAAACTGCCCTTGAGCTCAATAAAAATGTATGCTCCCGCTAAATTGCAACGTCCTGCATGGCTTACGATAAGAGAGAAAATACGTGAGCTCAACGTCATGATGGATGATGGCAAAAGAAGGTCAGTCAACCAACAGATGCGTGACATTATTTCCGAGCTTTCGATTTTATACGGCAAGCTAATCATTGGTACCCCAAGATATATGGTAAATGTAGCCTTGCAAATAACCCCGAAAACTCTAGAAAGCGGCAAAAAATCATTTGCAGCAAAATAAAGCAGTGGCAAAGATGTTGGCCCTCTTATACCATCAAATGCTCAGAAAGAACCACAATGGAAGACTGTTCTGCCCAAAACAAAGAAGGATAGGAAGGCGGTGCGCCCAGATGCGCTTATTATAAAGAGTAAAAGAGAGTAATAAAAAATGCGTGCTTCAACTGCGGAGAATGCAAAAAAGGGGATCCTTACGATATGTCGAAAGAAATAATGTCGAAACTTAAAATGATGAACTATAAAAAACACTCTAAACGAACACATTTTTAATCGAAATTAAAAATGTCGAAAAAGTAATAAAGTTCGAGAAAAGTCGAAAAATCCCGAAATAGGTGTTTTGGAAGGAAAACTACAAAACTTGAAGTTTAACGATGTTTTTTATTAGGTTCGTAGCTAGTTATGATAGTATCAAATTAACAGTTAACTTACAAATTATTAGGCAATTTCACTCAGATAAACAATTAATTAATTCATTATTAAGAATAAGTAACGTATGAATATACTGAACAAATTAAACATAGGTTTATATGTATGTATTTCAAAGCCTCCTTTCAATATATGTATGTACATACATATACATAAATGTAATAAACAATAATCAATAGAAACGCTAACATAGGGAAGTCGAATACGCTAAATTTTTTAAAATTTCCGTTTTCGTAAATTCGGTCTTTCTACTAAGTATACGAGTATTTTGAATATGCTTTCACCGCTTTTGGTAGGCTGATTTAGATTTTGTTGAACCTTCAGAACTAATTAAATTCATTTTATTTCTAACAATAATACACTCGTTTTTTAAATAACTTATTAATTTATACACTCCCACCTGCGACTTATCAATTATAATTTGCCATGCTTCCTCTGAATTATGAGTCGTTGGGATATTGCTATTCACTTGGTCAGATATCGACCAAAACAAGGGTGGATAAATTAACTTAGTTTGTACGTTTGCTCCACACGATTTCCGTTTTCTGGAAGTTCCAATCACATGGCTACTTTCGAACCATTTTAAAATTTCAGAGCAATCATTATCCATGTGTGCTTTAAGCTCATTACAATACTCCAATAATTCTTCAGGGTTCAAAAAAGCTAAACTTTTTAACATTCTTAATTGCAAGGAAATGTCGCCGTATTTCGAGGCAAGCTTCTGATTTTGAATCTTACGCCACAATATCTGCCCAAAATGGAAGAAGCATCCTTTATCGACTACATCAGGAAAGTATGATTTTGTAGTAGCTTTTTCGAAATCAGTAATGATAATATCAGGTTTAAGATTCACATTATGAGGACGCATTATGATGAATTACATAGAACACTTCATTGTAGCAGTTTTTTTGTTTTGCTGCTCATTAAACAATAAATGACAGGGACAACTTGTTCATTTATAAATGCATGGATAGTAAAAAGTTGGCGCATTATTGTCGGTACAACTTTAAATGTACCGTCCATAAGCCTAGCATTTTTAAGTTCGCTACAGTTCCAGAGATTAAAATCTTTTCGTTCTCAAAACTTTAGTCGCATAACAAAAAGGTTTCACCTTCAACTTTTTGGAGATTTTCTGGAACTCTTATTTCATCTAAACTCTTCGGCTCTTTAAACATATTATTTCCCACTCTTTTAATTTGTAAGCAATTTATAGGTTTTGGTATGTATGTTTTACACTCACGGTGATATTGCACTATTACGGAGTTAATTATTTGTGAAGGTTTATCATTAGTTGTTTTCTGCACGAATTTTAAGATTTGCATTACTTTTTATATTTCATGTTCATATGCAAGTAGATTATGACAGTGTTAAAAAAAAATTTTTTTACTTGGTGCTTACTTTGGCATATCACTGTAATCACTCTTGCTTTACACTGTAATTTCCTTTTTTTCACACTTCCAATAAAACACATTTTTATGTTGTTTTTCCATATGGTAAATAAAACCATCAAACACTGGTTTATTTTTTCCCTTATTTGAAGTAACAGTATAAATACTTGGTGGCATTCTCGTACTCCAATCTGTGCACATTGTTTCGATTGACAGTTACTAATGATTAAGTTGTAAGAAAACCATGAACAAAAGTGCAGTTTTCTTGATCTTAAGAGAGGTATGGTTATCTTATTCAGTTAAACCGTAAGAGAGTTTCGTGAGAATGTAATTGTAATAGGATTTCAGTTACTCGTATGGTCAAGAGCAGAGAGATTTCTTGTAAATAAATTTACCGTAATCTAGTATATTTGTAGTTAAAACCGAGAAAATCAATTTAAATAATGATGTGCAAAATACGTAATTTTGTCTAGATAACAGAAAAAATAAATCAAAACAAGAACATATTACCTATCGAAACAATATAATGAATGATGTGTTATTTCATGTTATTCTCGATCGATGTCTAAATTTAAATTTAATGATTGGCCGTGAAATTTTAAGACAGCGTTTTGGAGTTATAATGACAAATGATAAATTTAAAATTTTTATATCTAAAACAGTCAATGTGTGTACTATTACCCTAAGTTATAAAGATTGCATTGCTAATGATACCGAGTTAGAAGCAAGTGATAAAAAGCGTTTGCTACAAATTCTGAGCGAGTTTTCGGAATGGTCGTACTCGAGTTAATACTGGTCATCTAAATATACGCTTGGTTGATCCAAACAAAGCAGTACAGAGACGACCGTATACATTGGGTTCAGAAGAAAAGGAAGTGGTTCATAATAAAATATCTGAGCTGCTGGAATTAAACATTATACGGCAAAGTTGCTCTCGTTTTGCTCGCCCCATGATTCTTGTCAAAAAGAAAAATGATACTGATCGTCTCTGCATTGACTACCGCGAACTAAATTTTTAATACTGTCTCTGACAAATATCCGTTACCTCTGATATCAGACAAGATAGCAAGATTACGTGAAGCAAAATACTTTTCATGCCTTGATATGGCTAGTGGATTTCACCAAATCCCCATACATCCCAATTCTGTAGAACGTACTGCCTTCGTTACACCAGAGGGTCAATACGATGGCAATGCCGTTTGTCTTAAAAAATGCACTTTCGGTTTTTCAACGCGTTATGACAGCTTTAGCTCACTCCTTCGTAATAGTGTATATGGACGATATTATGATAGTTGCTACTACCAAGGCAAAAACGTTTGAACGACTACAAAAAGTTTTAAATATCTTAACTAAGGCTGGGTTTTTATTTAATATAGCCAAATGCTCTTTCCTTAAAACGAAGGTTGAGTTTCTTGGCTATGATATTAATGCAGGTGAAATTCGTCCAAATCCGCCTAAAATTCAAGCACTAAGTGCTTTACCACTACCTTATTCTATAACACAATTAAGACAATTCATAGGTTTGTCATCTTATTTTCGCCAGTTCATACTCAAATTTTCACAACTGATGAAACCTCTATTGCTTCTTACATCTGCCAAGAGTACTTTTATATAATATCTATTTTGACAAATGAACCAGTATTTTTAATATTTGACCCACAACATCCGATCGAGTTGCATACTGATGCCAGCTCTGAAGGCTATGGTGCAATTTTATTGCACAAGATCGAAAATCAACCATTTGTAGTGGAGTACTACAACAAAAGGACTTCGCCGGCTGAGAGTAGTTATCATTCGTATGAGTTGGAAACATTAGCTGTTGTAAACGCTATAAAACATCTTCGCCATTATTTGCATGGGCGACATTTTGAAGTTTTAACGGATTGTAACTCCTTAAAAGCATTCCCGTACGAAAATTGATTTAAATCCGCGAGTTCACCGCTGGTGGGCATATTTACAAACCTTTGATTTCGACATTCAATATAGGGAAGGAAAGCGTATGGCTCATGTAGATTTCTTTTCACGCAACTTATTACCCATTAAAGAGCAAAATAAAGTTAAGGCCATTGGAAAGCGTGTACATTTAAAAGACATTTCTGGTGATTGGCTTCTTGCTGAATAGCAGAGAGATCCAGATATTCCCTCTTTAGTCTCTAAAGTGCGAAAGAATGAGCTTGCTGAAGATGTAGCAAAAACGTATGAGTAAGACGTATGCTAAGACACGATAAACCATGTACCTAAATCCATAAAGCGTTTAGGGTGGGACAAAACTCTAAACAAAGTTTACGATTACTCTCGGTTTGTAAATATCTCTAAATATGTTCGTAATTTTGTAGATAATTGCATTACATGTAAATTATCTAAACCATCGTCGGGTAAAATGCAAGCCGAGCTTCATCCTATTCCTAAGATCAGTATCCCGTGTAAGAGCACAAGTTTACGCATTTACAAAATTTGTTTATTTAGATCATACTGTAAAGATTGATTCAGATAATTGTATAAAGGCCTTGAAATAATCGATATCGGTTTTTGGTGTACCTACGAGTATAATAGCTGATCAGGGTAGATGCTTTGCCAGTAGTAGTTTTTGAGATTTTTGCCATTCACAAAAAAAAAGATCTACATTTGATATCAACCAATGCTAGTAGAGCAAATGGACAGGATGAAAGTGTAATGAAACAAGTCAACGCTCTTGGCAAGATTCATAAAACGAAATACAGCTGGCTTTAAATTGCACGGCTAATCGGGTGACTAAATTTAGTCCATTAGAATTACTTATTGGCAAAGAAGCACGACCTTTAGGCCTTATACCTATTAGCGATGAGGAAAATAATGTTAATGTTTCTTCATTAAGAAGTAACGCCATAGAAAATATTCAACGTATTGCTTTTTATGATAAAACTAGATTTGATAAAAACCGAGCACAAATTATTAAGCATTGTTGCTTTTGAACTTCTTAAAAATAAAGAAAGACATCAAACAAAGTTAGATCCTAAGCTTAGAGGTCCATTTGTAGTGACAGATGTGTTAGATGGAGACAGATATGTGTTAAAATCATTGTCGAGTAAGAGAACATACAAGTATGCGCCTGAACATTTGAGGAAAATGCCAGAAGGGCAGATCCACACAGAGTTAGAAATATCTAACGAAGATAGTTCTGGTAACGAAATCGTTGAAAGAAACTTTGAGAAAAACTAAGATGTTGAAAGAGACATTAGTTGGAGGCTTAAGACCGTACCATTTTTACTAAAATGCAAGCACAAGTGCAAGCAGAAATGTTTGATCATGGCGTGTAGAGTGTTAAGGGCATCGGTTTGACTCATTACAAGATGAAGCAATAGCCTTAGACAATGTTGATATAGAAGATGTGTACGTGGAATTAATGTTCGATATGCAATGTTAACTGATACCATTCAGCTCTGTCACGGAAATGGATTTAAAAAAAAACAAAAAAAAAGTTGTGAATTTATTGAATTTGTGTTCACTTTTATAAATAGTAAATAAATTGTATGTACTTTGTTTTATCAAAATTTAACGTGTAAATGTTTAATTTATTTTAGACATACCCGAGGACGTGTGAAAACAAAGAAGGCCGTGTCAGAATAGTGAATAGTTACTGTAGGTTCAATTATCTGATTCACACTGTATTTTACTTTCATATTTTTTATTTCAATATCTGTTTACGTTGTTATATACTCTTAGCCACTTGTATCTTTCTAAATAAACTTGTAAAAGTATTTGAGCTTTATGATCCTAGTAGCCTTTGCTTTTGCGCAAAGGTTTGTTTTCATGGCCCTTGAATGCAGGTGTTCAAAGGCGAGAACTGCGTAGGCTAGTATATGCTAAGACTTAAGGCCATGCCACATAAAACTTCTGCTGCGCTTTACGTCAGAGTTTAGCTTTGACAGCAAAGATGAATACATGCAGTTATACGAAATTTCCCACATAGGCAACACCGTCGCCAAAGCGAAGCGAAATCTTGGGCAACTCTCATCTTTTCGCTGACAGTTCGCTCTTACCAATTTTGTTTATTTCTGACATAAATATAAAATTTAACTGAACTAAATGCTTAAATATACAAATATGGATGTATATACATATGTGATGATTTACTAAAGGTTTTTTCTTTTATAATAGTGGAGCATTGCAGAGCACGGTGGAAGTCACTTCGTGACCGGTTCGTGCAGGAGGTGGAAGCAAAGATATAACTCCCTTACCCACATTTTTCGCCTTGATATGTTTTTTAAACATAATAAGGCTTCGTGGAGTAAAAGAACTATTAACAAAACTTCCATAATGTCCATAATTATGCCGAATGTATGTACATAAATTTGTTTATAAAGTTCCGTGCGATTTTCACAACTCACAATAAACAAACGAAAAGTATGTATTGTCAAAGTTTTATTGTGGCATACCTTTTGCGTTTATCGCTTTTCTGAAAAAGTTACAAATGTCACGTAAAGCGAAGCAAGTCTTATGTGGCATGGCCTTTATGTGTTAGTGAGTTTAATTTGCATGCCGCTGCCTTCTCCCCCCGCTAGAATATGAAGTGAGAAGTTTACTCTCTTTAATTATGCACTTGTCTACTAAGGTCGAAACGCATGAAACAAAAGAACAGGAGGGTTGGAAAAACTGTATTGAGATTGCGATTGGCATTCTAGTTTTGATAGACACATTGAACACGATATTCAGGGGACTTACGGCGTATTTTCGGGCTAAAATCGAATTTGGAAGATACTATTAATGGAGCTCCCAGCATTCCCCCGACATATGTACAATTGTATGTATATATGTATATTTTTTTTTCTAGAGGTGGCACAGAGCTCTGAAAGCCGAAGTGTGGGACTTGCCTGTGTTTTCGTGGCGCTGCATTATATCACGCTCTATCAAGTAATTACCGGCTTTTATATAAAGTTTTTTAACGAATATCAAACCTTCCGTTCACACATCATCACGGTAGCATTTGATATTTGATTACCCCGAATGATTATTCAGTATTTATCATTAAATTTTAAGTGAATACAAATATGTCAACGCAGAAAAAAAGTGCACGCTATATTCCATCTCCCCTACAAACTACCGTACAACAACTCAAAGGGGTAAGCAGTCCAACAACGACAAGCTCATTTGAGAGGCTGGAAGCGAAGTTAGAAGCATCTATAACAAGCATATTGACGAAGATAAAAGAAAGTGAAGAACGAGTATTGCAGAGAGTGTCCGAAGTTTCGGCAGAGTTAGCCAACTTTAAACTAGCACTGAGAAATTTGGAGGAGAGAGTGAATACGATGGAGCAGCTGAGCGAAAAGCGGACCAAAACAGGGACGTTGTCAAGTTAAGTCAACAATTAGATGATGTGGAAAATGCGTTGGTATCGACGGATGTAATTGTTTATAATATTCCGCACGTAGCTGAAGAAAAATTTTCTGCGCTGTTTGCTACACTATGCAAGTCGATCAATCTAGATGCACTCGAAATACGCTCTACTTTTCGTATGCGCTCCGGAAGCAAAAGCAGCAATAACCTTAAGTCTTCACCGATCATAGTGAAATTAAATTATGCTTATGATCGCTCTCGCTTGTTTATAGCAGTAGCGAAATTTCTCAAATTTAGCCGAAAGTCACTAACTCGGCGCAATATAGGGCTTGATTCTGATGACTATATATTTGTTCACGAATGCTTGACCAAGCATAACCGTGAACTGATGCGAATGGTTACGCAACTTACAAAACAAAAGCGGCTGGCGAGTGCATTTTCAATACGGGGACAAATTTATGTAAAAAAGCATGCCGAGAGCGAATGTGTAAAGGTTCGTGATCGTGAGAGCGTTGATCGTATAGCTGTCTCCACTTAAACTTAACGCTTACCGTATTATTATTTTTCTAAATATGCAAATATTGTGTGATATGTTTTTGTTTTTTATATTCATGTTTGTATTTAGTATGACAGATTATATCTTCTTTTCTTTTCATACCATCTCCGCCTCTTTACCTTCTGTTTGTTTATACCATGCAACTGACTGCTTTGCAAGCATCGCAAATTGTGATACATATGACTAGCACCATTAATAGACACACTAACAGTGATAATATTAGGATCGCTTTTAAACTTATGTGCAAATATAGAAGTGGGTTTAACGTTTGCCATTTTAATGCGCGAAGTCTGTCGGTTGACAAGCTTGATTATTTAAATTTTATTTTAAGTGAAATTCATATTGACGTGGTATGTGTAACTAGACATGATTTAAGCCTTTTGCTGCTAACTCCGCTTATGCTCTCTGTGATTTTTCATTGTTAAGGAATGATAGAGTAACTGGTCATAGAGGGGGAGGCATTGCTGTTTATTTTAAATCCAGCCTTAAATATAAAATCGTTTTTAAGTCTGACTGTTCTGAGCCAGTTGAAAGTCTGTTTGTCGAATTCAGTGATAGTATTCAAAAGTGTCTAGTTATATGTGTTTATAATCCTCATAAATCGAATGACTTTACCGGACTTTTTCCAAAAATCTCTGAACTATCCTTAAGCTTTATAAATGTCCCTATATGTGGTGGTTTTAATGTAGATCTTCTCCTGAACAATGTTAAGTGTAAGCAATTATTAGAAAACTTAAACTCTTGTGGCTTAACTGTTGCAAACAAATTCGCAACTCACTTTGCTCCTCACTGCAAACCTAGCTTGTTAGATCTTTTTGGCGTAAGTGATTTTAGCAGAGTTAATCATATAGACCAACTTTCGCTTGATGGTATCTCTGATCATGAACTTATATTCTTATCTTTCAACATTGAGTTTAATAAAGAGAAGTCTCTTAGCAACTTGACGTTTAGAGATTTTAAAAATATAAATAAAGTTTTAGTAAATGACGAAAGTATATCTCTGGGCTGGAACTCATGTTAGCGCTTCTCAAATCTTGACGATAATTAGATTAGTTTAATAGGCTTGTTAAATATTTGTATGATAAATTTGTTCCTGTGCGAACTATACAGATGAATAATTACAAAAAACCGTGGTTCACTAAGAACACTCTTAATCTTATTAAGGACCGAGGCAAAGCCTATAAATGTTGGAACCGGAATCCTACTAAGGAACGTTGGAATTCTTACAAAAGCTTAAGAAATAAAGTAGCAAGAGAAATACGTCACAGTGAAAGAGTTTTTTTAGAAAATAATATTAATGCAAAATTACCACCCAGGACATTGTGGAAAAACTTGAAATCTGTGGGAGTAGGCGCTAAAGAATATAAACCTTGCCCTTTTGATGCTGATGAGATGAACCAATATTTTATTTCCGCCAGTAAAGTTGCAAATTTGCACTCTTTCAGCATCAACCAGAAGTTAAGCTGCAACCCTTCTTGTGAGTTTTCATTTGATGCGGCCACTGAAGAAGATGTTGCGAAGAGTATTTTGGTTGTGAAGTCCAATGCGATTGGTGTAGATGGTGACAGTTTACGTTTTCTAAAGTTGATTATCTCGTACATAATTTCGCCACTTACACACATTTTTAAGTTTGCCACAACATCATCCTCCTTTCCAAGCATTTGGAAGGTTGCAAATGTTATCCCCTTTCCTAAAAACGACTGTTGTGATTCTCCAAGAAACTACAGGCCTTTAGTATCTTACCTGCATTGACTTTTGAAAAACTTATTTCGTCACAGATAGTTATGCACTTGAATAACCACAACTTGTTGAGTGAGTTTCAATCTGATTTTCGGGCAAGTCACAGTTGCTCCACAGCGGTATTGAAGATAATGGAAGACATTCGCACCGCTTATGATAATAAGCTGCTTACTATCTTGGTACTATTAGATTTTTCAAAAGCATATGATACCGTAAAGCATGAAATCCTTCTTGCAAAACTTCAATACTATTTCGGTTTCAGATCTACTTCAATTAAATTTTTGAAAGCATATCTTTCAAACAGGCATCAACAAGTAATATGCGGAGACAAAGTATCTTGCCGTAGCAAGGTTAAAGGATCTATCCTGGGTCCTATACTCTTTAGTATATTTATAAATGACATTGTCCACTGCTGTGAAAATGCTTTTATTCACCTCTATGCTGATGATACACAGATTTATTTCTCGAGGCCCATTGGACTTATGGAAGATCTTGTGTCCCGGTTGAATGAAGATCTGAAAAGAATAGAAACTTGGGCCAAAATAAATAGACGAAGCCTTAATGCTACAAAAACACAGGTTATACCCATATCGCCTGGGTCCTTTGCTTTAAGTTGTATGTCGCCAATTATAATGGGGGATACTGAATTGAAGTTATATTCTACTGTTACAAATCTTGGCTTCAAAATTAACACTCATTTGACTTGCACCAATCATATAAACTATTGTATTTCAAAAATGTACTACATTCTATAAAAATCTTTGGCATAGTTGTTATTGCCTCCCAATTGATATAAAATTAAAGCTAGTTCAGTCGCCTATTGTTCCACATATCACGTATTTTGAAATAGTGTATCGAAATCTGGATTGTGAATCGAAAAATAAATTAACGAGAGCCTTAAATGATGCTGCCAGGTTTATATACTGTAAAAGAAAATTTGACCATATATCTCTTTTTACAAAAAATATCCTAGGATTTACCACCGAAAATTACCTAAAATATCGTAATCTTTTATTTTTATTTAATTTATTTAAAAATGGCAAACCTCACTATCTTTACCATAATTTAAAATTTGTTCAATCGTCTCACACTTGTAATATTGTCGTCCCTAAACACCAAACGTTAATAGCCTCAAGATTATTTTTTGTTAGTGCTATCAGAGTGTGGAATACACTACCGATTTCAATAAAATGTTTAAGTTCCAAACGATGCTCTAAGGCTGCAGTTGCAAATCTACTACAGGAATAATGATCCATTATCTATTCTCTAGTATGTCCTTTTTTCTGTCTCCTATCCTTAGTGTAAGTTTATAATACGAAAAACCTGTCTTCTATCCTTTCATTAAGTTTATAATATACAAAATTTAGTATGTAATTCTTATATTTTTGTTAGATATTAACATACTTCTTATTTAAGATTAATTTTTGTAATGAAATATTGTTATTAGTACGCCTAAAGACTTAGTGTTTTACTGTACTCATAAAGTAAACAAATAAATAAATAAATAAAAAATATATGACAACTCAATCTTCTAGGGGTTTCCTTAATATTTTACACAGATATGTCGATACTTTAAAACCACGAAGAGCTTCGGCAATTTTCTTCCAGCTTGCGGAATTGAACGCATTTTTAACGTCTACCGTGATTACCAGGCAATATTCTTTTGATATACCTTTCCACTTTGTTCCACTGATTGCTTCTTCTGCTATTTTCTTTATAGTTTCGCCTTGGGCTATTGCATTGCCGGCGTAGGTCCGCAATGTCCTCGCTCCACATATACACAGGTGCGCGTTGGGACGATGCTGACTTTTTTCTCGTGGAGGCGTCACGAGCTACTTTAATACTACGTATTAAATGATATTGCGTATTTATCGCTCCTTCCGGTAGCATTATGTATGTTAACATTACCTTAAGTGCTTCTTCATCGAGTGTATGAATCGTCCAGCCAACTGATTTCGCTCTTCGGTTGTTTTGTACCCTTCTTTGTCTTTTATCGAGAATATTATTGCCTGGTGATCACTGTGTGTATAGTCTTCGCATACTTGCCATTGCGCGGTTTGAAAAAGTGTTTTACTTATGAAAGTAAAGTCAATTATGGACCCCCTTTCATCACTTTCGGGTTTTAAACGCGCAGTTTTGACAGCTTTAGGAGATTTAGCTCACTCCTTCGTAATAGTGTATATGGACGATATTATGATTGTTGCTACTACCAAGGCGTGGCGACTACAGTTTTAAATATCTAAACTAAGGCTGGGTTTTCATTTAATATAGCCAAATGCTCCTTCCTTAAAACGAAGGTTGAGTTTCTTGGATATGAGATTTAAGCAGTGAAATTCATCCAAATCCGCGTAAAATACAAGCACTAAGTGCTTTACCACCACCTGAGTCTATTACACAGTTAAAGCCGAATGGTGTGCTAATAAACTCCGGTGAGTCGTATCAATTTTACTGTGATTCTGGTGCCGAATGTTTTCTTCTGAAAGAATCTATTTCACGTAAATTTATTGGATAGAGGATTAAGAATGTAATTTTTTTGAAAGGTATAGGCAATACCGCTGTATGTAGTATATTGCAAATTTTATCAAATGTTATCGTACAAGGGCATGTATTAGAAGTTTTATTTCATGATATTCTAGATCGATATCTAAATTTCAATTTAATGATTGGCCGTGAAATTTTAAGCTAGGGTTTTGGAGTTATAATGACAATTGATAAATTTTAAATTTTTATATCTAAAACAGTCAATGTGTGTACTATTACCCAAAGTTATAAAGATTGCATTGCTACTGATACTGAGTTAGAAGCGAGTGATAAAGCTGGTGGATATATTTACAATCCTTGGATTTCGACATTCAATATCGGGAAGGAAAGCGTATGGCTCATCTAGATTTTTTTCACTCAACTTATTACCCATTAAAGAGCAAATTAAAGTTAAGGTCATTGACAAGCGTGTACATTTAAAAACATTTCTGGTGATTGGCTCCTTGCTGAATAGCAGAGAGATCTAGATATTTCCTCTTTAGTCTCTAAATTGCGAAACAAAAAACGTATGAGTTACGAGCGGGAACGCTTTTTCGCAAAATTCATAGAAATGCTAAGACACGATAAACCATGTACATGAATCCATAATGCGTTTAGGGTGGGACAAAACTCTAAACAAAGTTTACGATTACTCTTGGTTTGAAAATATGTCAAAATATGTTCGTAAGTTTGTAGATATTTGCGGGGAGCCGAAAGGCAAGTCCCACACTTCGGCTTTGAAAGCTTTGTGCCACCTCTAGAAAAAAAAAATATATGTAAATTATCAATAGTGCCGTATGATTATTTATTATCACTTTATTAATCAGATCATGCTGTCTGATGAGTTCTCTGTTACAAACTGAAACTTACATTCTAAAGCTAATGTTTTAAATAGGTCCCTGCACCTTGCTGTAGTTGTTGTGTTCCGCAATTCGATGTTAGTAGTAGTTGTAGAGTTATTGCAGCGGATACGACGCCGACGCTTGCGTTGGCAGTTTACCGCTAACGCTGTGCCTTACACGTCAGCATGGGAATGTGAATTCGCTGACTTAGGCCAGCTGTAAGTTTGTTGTTGACAGTGAACGGATCGTCTTACGCTAGCGCTGTGACTTACCTGTCAGCGTGAGAATTTGAATTCGCTGAAGGTATGGAAGACTCAAAATCTCTCGATGACTGGTGAATATTGAGGGGCGCCGTCGTTGCTGATCCTGGTAATTTTTTAAACATGCTGTTTAGGTTTTTGAAGTAGGATCCATTAATTTGAATCTCATTTTCGAAAAAAAGTAAATAAGTTCCCTTTATGGTCTTCTCGGTGTCTGCGGTAGTCTTGACTAAAGCGGTATTATCGTTAATGATGATTATGCCATCATTGATCACCATAAATGGTTCAAGGTGGCTAGAGCGAGTGCTGCAGTGGGCAACATTACCAAAATGAAGCTGCTGCAAAACGTTGATGTGAGCGTTGCGCTGCAATTTCCAATCGCCAAAATTTGATTATGACAATCGGCAACATTGTTGTCATTCCCAAGGAGCAGGATTGTTCCGTTGTGTTGGACAGGAAAAATAAAAACTTTCTTACAGACTAGTACAGGCTTAGGATATTTGAAAATAAAATGTAGAAGGCTACCGTCTAATAGAACCTTAATATATGATACCTCCATTAAATCAGTGTTAGTTGTGTTTGTAGAGCGCATTGCAAGAATGCTATTTATATCATTTCTGTTTAGCAACATGGAATTTATTATCCCTATCTTTGCAAGGGTAGTAGTTGAAAATAAAGTCTCAATTTCATTTATAATGATCCTATTTCTTTGATACAAGTGACCAGTGCCGATCTGTCCAGCTTTTGAGTTTTTAATGATGTGGTGAACCGTTTCCGTCAGTTCATTTATCTTTTCTTGTATGCTTGTGTTTATTTCTACCTGATGTCGCTCTGAGTCTACGAGTTTCTGTGGTCGGAACTTCAAGTTTTCGAAGTCGTCAAAGTCAGGCGTACCTGGGATAACCTTTAGGGCAGGACCCAAATTGTTAATGCTGCTAGCCTGTCTGTGATGTATGTCCAGTGTTGTTAGAAGCACATTTATATGTGCAATGTCTGCGTCGAGTAACATGCTCATATGTGATAGAGGGAATTGCGTTGTTGAGCCTTGGGTTTCCTCAACTACTCCCTTGTATATTGCAAAATTAGTTGTATGCCTTAGATAGCCAAATTCCTCCCAAACCGTCCCGTCACCATCCTGAATAGGTATGTATTCGGAAGTCGAATAGTCCGTCAATTTTGCAGTCGCCGTTTGAATAAGGAGTATCACAATCAGTATCCTGAAAGATAGTGTGAAAGAAGCTTAAATAATTTACCTTATGCTATATAAATAATTCTAAAATATGCTAGGAATTTTTCCTTACTTTAGGTTGTCCTTATGGACCACCCTCCATTTTATGAGAACCGTGGTTCTTAAGTCTGCCTCAACTTTCCCTTCAACATATAAAGGGGATAATTTATTTCCGAGTCGTCTGTTAGTCTTTACCAATACTCTTTCCCCCACGTCGAATACTCTATTCTGTATGGAGGGGTTATTCCTATCCATTTGAGCTTGTTGGGCCTTCATTAATGTAAAATGTTAGGGTGTTTGCGTTACGGAGCGCAGGGTGCGCTAAAGAATCAAATTATTTAAATAATACAAAGAATTCGATTATAAAGATATAATTATTCAATTTATTTAATTCCAGAAATAAAAAATGCTATGATATAAGCGCGGATAAATATGTAGGTTTTGCCGGAGTGGCTAAATTTTTATCTTTAAGGTGCGTGCGGCGGCGACGGCGGTTGGTTATCAACTGTGTAAAACTGTTCTACTTGCGGATACGGGTCGCCCCGTGGTGCCGCTTACAAATGCAAAAAGGAGGTAAAATTCGAAGATGGATGACATGACAGAGCGATACAATATTTAGCGTTGCCAGCCGCACGCAATAAATTACAAATCATAAATACTATTATTCGAAGTCAATTAGAGGACCCATGTCCTCAACATGCCGGCCCGCCTGCGCCGGTGCGAGGTGAAGCAACTCCTGCAGCTTCTCAAGAGTCAGGACAGCCCGGTTAAAGAGGTTGCGGATGCGGTTCTGGACTGGATTACGTCCGCCCTGGGCCTTCTTCACTGTCGGTTTGACCACACGGCTAGCCAGGCTTGTTCTGTCCGGGTGGACGCGCGTACGGATGTCTCGGCGATTACGCTCTACGGTCGACGTCGTTGGACGATGCAGCATGGTGTGATGTGCTTTCCCGCACAAATGGCAGCTGTCCGAGGAGTTACAGGCGCCGGTGACATGTGAAGTCGCCAGGCAGTTGATACAGTACTTATGTACCCGGGCAGACTCGTACCGCTCGTCAGGCGTCATGACCTGGAATGCTCGGCAGAATCGCAGCGGGTGGTGACGGCAACACAGCTGGCACTGGCTAAAATCCATGGCATTACGGTCCATCTGTGGAGAAAACGAGAGCAGAAGGTGTGAAAAAAACATTAGTCACGTATCACGGCGTAAGAACTTTGTGGAGTCATAGAGTTTGGATGAAGGGGAAGTGGCACACGAGCCATTACGAGGGGGGTAGGAGACATAGCTTGGCAATGTTGCATGTGATAATTCCTGCTTGAGTATGGATATCTGCTACGCGAGCGTTCCTATCCTGTCCGGGGTGAAGATTTACTACGCGCCCGAGTCTCCACTCGTTTGGGGGTAGAAGATCGTCCTTTACGACGACGAGATCTCCCTCCTGGAGGTTGGGTTCTTGGCGCTTCCACTTATGCCTTTTATGGAGTTCTTTAAGGTATACGTTCTTCCACCGAGTACTAAACTGGTGATGAATAACCTTTAACTTTTGCCATTTATGGGCTAGCGAGAGATTGTCGGCTTGGGGTTCATGCAAGGAGTGCAATGGTGCGCCTATTAAGAAATGTCCCGGTGTGAGAGCAAGTAAATCAGTAGGATCCTCTGACATAGGAGAAAGAGGTCGCGAATTGAGGACTGCCTCAATGCGGATAAGGAGTGTGGTGAATTCCTCGAATGTGAACTTGAGGTTTCCTGCCACATTTGTAAAATGTGTTTTAAAACTTTTTACTGCAGCTTCCCATAGACCGCCCATGTGAGGAGCGTAGGGTGGAATGAACTGCCAAGTCAATCCGTGGGAGGCGTATCTTTCGGCGATGTCCGTAGCGGATTCTTTGAGAAATTGGGAGAATTCTCTTTGAAACGATCGTTTTGCGCCCACGAACGTCTTTCCGTTGTCGGACATTATTTTGGAGGGGATTCCGCGACGACCGACAAATCTAGTGAACGCGGCTTTGAACGTTTCGGTAGTGAGATCAGAGCATAATTCTAAATGTATCGCTGTTGTGGAGAAGCACACAAACACACACACATACGCCTTGGTATGAGAAGCACGTCGGAGCATGGAGGTTTTGACCATAAATGGCCCGGTAAAGTCTACACCTGTTGTATGAAATGGGCGAGTATAGGTGGATCTTTCAGGGGGCAATGCGGCCATTATCTGCGAGCGCATCTTTTGTTTGTAAAGGGTACAAACTTTGCAACGGAAGACGCACTTTTTTACCTTCTGTTTCAAACGGGGAATGTAATATTCTTGTTGAACCATTCGAGTCATTAGCTGTTTATCTGCGTGCAGCAAGGTTGAGTGGAGGAAATCGAGCAACAGCGTACAGAATTTGGAGTTTTCTGGAATTATAATCGGGTGCCGCTCATTGTAGCTGAGGGCTGCATAAATTAAACGCCCGTTCACACGCAGGATGCCTGAGCTGTCCAGCATTGGATTGAGAGTAAGCAGAGTGCTTTTTTTTCTAATAGGACTAGAGGCGCTAAGTGAGCTAATTTCGACGCTATAGAATTTACGTTGAGTTTGGGTAATGAGACATTTTTTCACCTCATTTATTTCGTTATGCGTAAGAGATAATGACGTAGGAATGGTTCGCTTTTGAGCTCTGTGTATAAAGCGATAGACAAATGCTAAGACGCGGAGTGCTCGGGGAAATGAAGAGAAACGCTCCAGAATGTCTTCACTATCGATCGTATGCAGTGACTCAATTCGTCGTTGTTCCGGAGGGGAGGAGTTGAGAGAAGGTAGTTTTGGCCATGAAGTAGTGGGTTCTTTTAGCCATTTTGGGCCATTCCACCAAAGGGTACGCATCGCAAGATCTTGGAGTTGACATCCGCGAGTACCTAGATCAGCTGGATTGTCCGCGCTAGCTACATGTCGCCATGTGGCATTTCCCACATTTTGAAGTATGAGCGTGATTATATTGGCGACGTAAGTTTTCCAAGTGTGAGGTGGTTTTTCCAGCCACGCTAACACAATGGAGGAGTCTGACCAGAGGAAAAGCTCATGATTTGAGAAATTCATGTGGGAGCGAACTTGATGGACCAGTTTTGAGAGGAGTACTGCCCCGCAGAGCTCGAGCCGTGGGAGGCTTACGGTCTGTAGGGGGCGACCTTACTTTTGGCTACGAGCAAGTGTGATGAAAAGGAGTTTTCATCGATTTTCACCCTGAGATATAGACAAGCACAGTACGCTTTTTCGGAGGCATCGGAGAATCCATGTATCTGCACCTGTTGAGAGGGGGTATATTGCACCCAGCGGGGGATGCTAATGCTGCTTATGGCTGGAAGGTTTTCACAGAGCGTGTTTCATTTGTGAAAAGCACCGGGTTTTACGTGCTCATCCCAGTCTGTTCCTTCCATCCAAAGTTGTTGTAGGAGAATTTTCGCTAATATCATTATTGGCGATAGCCATCCTGCCGGATCGAACAATTTCGCTATTGCCGATAATATTTACCGCTTTGTTTTAGAGTGAGCAGCTGGTAGAGGATCGTATGTGTAGGAGATGGAGTCTGCAAGAGCATTCCATTTAATGCCTAGAGTTTTGGTTGAGCTGGCATCATGGAGTTTTTCGCAGTGGGAAACCTGCAGATTTTAATGCGCATATTACTTGGGTCATCGAGTTTTTAGTGGACTGTATATCATGCCCGCCTGAGAGGATATCGTCTACGTAAGTATCATTAAGTAGGATATTTGTGGCGAGCGGGAATTCGGTTTTACAATCTTGCGCTAACTGATTGAGCGTACGGATTGCGAGATAGGGGCGCAATTAACACCGAATGTCACCGTTTTTAACTTGATATCTTGTATGGGCTGATTGGGGGACTTACGAAAGAGAATTATTTGGAAGTCTTGATCTTCCTTGTGTATGAGAATTTGGCGGTACATCTTTTCGATGTCGCCATTGAATACGAACTTGTAGAGGCGACATCGGAGAATGATGAGCATCAAGTCGTTTTGTAACGTTGGGCCAGGATAAAGTACATTGTTGAGAGAGTTTCCAGAGTGAGATATTCTGGAGGCATTGAAAACTACTCTTACTTTGGTGGTTGTGCTGTCGGGTTTTATGACGGCATGGTGCGGTAAATAAAAGGAGAGATATTTACCGCCCTTAATAACTTCTTGGGATATGGTGGGTTCCATGTGATTCATGGTGACGTACTCTTCGAGAACTTCTGAGTACTTCGCTCGCAGTTCCGGTTTTCTCTCCAGAGTACCTTCGATGCTGAGATATTGCTGCTGCGCTGCTAGTCGGGAGTGTCCTAGCGCGATCGATTCTGGAAACTCTGGTTTGAAGGGAAGCTTGACCATGTATCTTCCATCTCCTTGTCGGATTGTGGTTCGTCGATACAGGTCCTCACAGAATTCATCTTCGGTGGATCGGGGTTGAATGACTGCTACCTCCTCTTGCTCCCAAAACTTCCTCAGTAATGTATTGAGCGATTCATCTTGGGGTTCCGTTACCTGGGTGGTAAACGCTGAGATTTTCTCCGGGATCGGGCCGCTCAAAATCCAACCGAATATGGTGTTCTGAGCGATGAGACTACTGCTGTGTTGCAGTCCTTGCAAGAGGATTTGAGGGATTAAGTCACTGCCGATGACCATGTCTATCTTACTAGGGGTGAAGAAGTGGGGATCGGCGAGTGTTAAATGTTTTACCTCTTCAAGTTTAATATTTGTAATATTCGAGGTAGGGAGAAAATGAGTTAATTTGGGTAAGATAATCGCTTGCGCTTTAATTTTTTGGGTTCGATCTGCTGAGCACAGTGTGATTTCGCAGACATTTTTGGAGTTTTGCACCACCAGTCCGCCCATTCCAGAAATTTCGAAGTGTGCATCTGTCATGGGCAAGCGTAAGAGCTTTTGTATCCGGGATGATACAAACGTTTTTTGGGAACCTTGATCTACCAGGGCGCGAATATTGTGATATTCGCCATCACAATAGATCGGTACCATTGCCGTTGGGAGAAGGGTTGTGACGCTAGTACTCGCGAAATGTGACGAGACTTTATTTACGTCTTTTTGTTGGGAATTTGAGGCGGGAGTTGCCTTTGAAATATATTTTGAGCAAGTTGGTTGCTCGTCATTATTTGCTGTCTGAATCGTTAGCTGACTAGAAACTCTCTGGGGTTTTGAGTTTGTTTTTGTAAATTGCGATTTTTGGGGAAAATGCAACAGTGAATGGTGTCTTCGTTGGCAATATACGCACGTGAAGTTACTTTGGCATTCATTCTTCAAGTGAGAGTAAGAAAGACAATTTTCGCAATAACTGTTTCCTTTGACAAACTTTAGGCGATCGGACACGAATAAAGCTTGAAATTTCACACATGTCTTCAAGGGGTGTCTAGCGTTGCATAATTTGCAAGAAATGGGTGGATTAAGTTCGACATGGAAATTTTGAGTTCGATTTTTGTGAATAAATGAGGAGTTTCGATTTATTGCCCTTGGAGTGAAGTTAGGGTGGGGAGGTTTGGTTTTCCTGGTCGATATGCTTGAAGTCTCTCTACTATTTCATACCGGCTAGTGAGGAATTTATTCATATCTGCCCAAAGTGGTAACTCCTTGCGAGAGCTAAGTGATTGCTCCCACAGAGATAGCGTTTCACTTGGCAGTTTTGAAGAACAGAGATACACAAGAATGGGGTCCCAGTCGCTAGTTGGGATTCCTTGTGCTGAGAGCATTGCGAGAGAGTTATTAATGGTGGCTTGAATTTTTTGGATTTGCTCACCATTTTCTGTATATAATGGGGGTATGTTGAAGAGAGTTTTGAGTTGGTTATCGACCAATACTCTTCGGTTTTCATACCTTGATTTGAGGGCATCCCAGGCGAGTCCAAAATTGTCGTCAGTTAGGGGGAACTGCTTAACTATTTGTCCTGCCTGACTTCGGGTTTTTTGCCGTAAATGATAGAGTTTTTGAACTGGAGTTAATTTGGGGTGGTTTTTATAGACTGCCGTGAACATATCTCTGAACGCCGGCCAGTCTTCGTATCCACCGTGGAAAATCTCTGTGTCGCACGGTGGTACTTTGAGAAATACTTCTTGGGAGTTTGAAGTATGTGTGGTGTTTGCTGCGAACGATGTTCTTGTTTGTGGCTGAGAGTTTTCTCCACAAAGCTGTAGCGAATCTAAAATTTGCGATTTGCAATTTTCATAGCTCTCTGAGCATTTATCATATTTCTGCTCAACTGAACCGCTGGATTCGGAAAAATTTGTTGAGTGAAATACTGCCTTGTACGAGGTTACAAGGCATTCCCAGAGTTTATCAAGCTGCTGTAACTTGACATTGAGAAGAAATGGGGTATGATCACTTATGAGGGTGGCGGACCATTTTGAATAAAATGATTCAAGCCTATTGCTCTCAAAAATGAAATCTTGCAGGGAGGGATCTATCAAAGATTTTTGTGGGGTCTCCTGAGATTTTGGCATGATTGAGATTTATTAAAGCCGGTGAGGGTATAAAGAAATTCACTGGAATCAATGTAATAATCTTGTAATTGTGTGTGGCAATATTTTGTGCTCTTTGAGAATTTTTGTATATAATTAATTTGAAATACACCAAATTAATATAAAGTTTTAATATTGAGAGAAATAGTGTGATTTTTATTCTGTCCTACTGTAGTGGAAATTTTTTCACTTCCACTGTACTGCCCTAGCGCGTCTAAGTGCAGTAGCAGCGCTGATTCTTTTTATATCAGCTACCAAAGGGGTGGAGCTTATTGTTTGTACACAAGCGCGTGTACTTGTAGGTATGTATGTGTAGCTATGTGATGCTACTGAACTTGACAAAAAACGGGAACACGTCTGTATGTATATACGTATGTGCTCTCGCGCAGGTGGACAACAAGTAATGTTAGGGTGGTCAAATTTTTGTAGAAGGTGAATTTAGTGAGAATAAGTTATGTGAGGGAGGGCGAAGTAAACGTATGTATGTACATATAATTTTATATTTTCCAATGATAATATTAATAAATAAATATGGGATATGTTGTCTAATGTAATTAAAAATGAGGGAGATTTTCCTTTTGTTATTTTTGGGTATAAACTTTTAATTGTAATTTTTTTTTTTTTTTTTTTTAAATGTATTTCTTTTTTCAATATATATATATATACGTATGTGTATGGCAAGGGTGCCTTTATTTGTACGTATGTATTTATATATGTGGAATAGTGCGTAAGCGAATATTCGAGTGTGAGAATTTATGTATCTACATATGTATGTGCCATGAGATTTCTGTACTTACATACATATGTACAAATACATATACTTTTTTGGGCGCGAGTTTTCAAACGGTAGCGAATATGAAAATTTAAAAGAGAAATTCCGCTAATTACTCTCTTGTATTTAAATGCGGTTATTAAGGAGGGGAAATGAATTTTTTGCGCGGGATTTATATGCGCATATATCTACTGTCTTAGCGCGTCTAAGCACAGTAACGGTGATTTACTGGTCAAGAGAGACACAAAAAAGGGGGTGGAGTTAAGAAATTCGCGAAGGTTAAGTATGCGGTTCTTGTGAAACGGTATGTGTGTATATATAGTTACATACATACATATATGCATTTATGTATGGAAGCAAATGTTCGGGGGAGTTTTGATTTTCCTCCGTTATTTTTGCATATATGTATGTATGTTGTGCTAATGAGTTAAAATGCACTTACTTGAAGTCAGGTACTTTTTATGAGACTGTACCTGCACCTTGCGATATGTGCTGCGGTCCGTTACCCTAATTCGCTTGTTGCTTTTGCTGCTGTGGCTTGCTACTGTTGTTGTTGTTGGTGTTGTTGTTGCTGTTGCTGTTATTTTTGTTGCTTTTGTTGTTGCTGCTGTTGCTGTTTCTGTGCTTTTGTTGTTGTCAAAATGTGCACTTTAAATTATGTTTTTTTTTTTTTTTTTTTTTTTATATCCTTTAAAATTTAAATTTTCGCGCACTTAATAATTTTTTGAGTTTGCAATAATTTTCGAAAAATTAATTTCTATCTTATGCGGTTTTTGCAAATATTTATGTACCTATGTACAACTGTGAGCACTCACATACATATGTAGTTTAAAGCCAAAGGCTTTGAACTATTGATTTTTTTTCCTTTTTTTTTCCAAAGTTGAATACTTTAAATGATTATTTAAAAAAAAGAAACGAAAACTCACTATCGCGTCGTATTTCGCAATTGCGCACTGCTATTTAAATACTCGCAACTGTATGTACATATGTAACAGAACTTTTTCCAATTATTTTGCTTTTAGCTAATTTTGCTATTTCACTGTAACTTTTTCCTACTTGATCGCACGCACCGGTAAAATAAACGCCACTTGTTCATATATACATATGTATGTATGTATGTAGTAAAAACGCAGTCTTTATGTAATGCAAATTACTTGATCGCACGCACCGGTAAAATAAACGCCACTTGTTCACAGTATGTACATATGTATATACATATGTATGTATGTATGTAGTAAAAACGCAGTCTTTATGTAATGCAAATTACTTTTTGAATTTGTTTGCACATTCGCAAAATAATTAAAAATTTTTTTTTTCCTGTATGTTTTCGGCTTCGGAATACCTTTTTATTTCTTTTAACTTTTTTGCGCACACCGGTAGATTTTGCAATCCAGTTTCACTTGTGATTTGTCTTTACACTTGGATTTTACAATCTAAATTTCGCTTTTAATTTTTTCTTTACACTTTTTGTTTGTAAACGCCCGCACTGTTTTTCTTTGTTTGGTTTTATTTTTAGTTAATAACTTTTACTTTATTTTTTTTTTTCAACACTTCTCAGTTTTTTAGGTTTTGTCTTTCACTTTTTATTAAGCCGTACTCATTGACCGACCGATCGCACTCAAAATTTTAACCGACTGTTTGTTGCGTTTGTACATATGTATTCATATACATTCAAATTTCGCTTGGCCGCGGGTTGCCTTTTTAGCGCGAAAGGACCATGTAAAATGTTAGGGTGTTTGCGTTACGGAGCGCAGGGTGCGCTAAAGAATCAAATTATTTAAATAATACAAAGAATTCGATTATAAAGATATAATTATTCAATTTATTTAATTCCAGAAATAAAAAATGCTATGATATAAGCGCGGATAAATATGTAGGTTTTGCCGGAGTGGCTAAATTTTTATCTTTAAGGTGCGTGCGGCGGCGACGGCGGTTGGTTATCAACTGTGTAAAACTGTTCTACTTGCGGATACGGGTCGCCCCGTGGTGCCGCTTACAAATGCAAAAAGGAGGTAAAATTCGAAGATGGATGACATGACAGAGCGAAACAATATTTAGCGTTGCCAGCCGCACGCAATAAATTACAAATCATAAATACTATTATTCGAAGTCAATTAGAGGACCTCAACAACAATTATTTTCATGGTTATCTCATTCCTCATTACGGGTGGGTTGGCGTGAATTATTTCGATTGGTTTCTTATTGGTCACCGAGTGAATCGTGCGATTGTATTCAGTTGTTGCCATTTATATGAGGTCTGTCGTTTCGTTCATTTTTCTGTCCAGTTTCAAACATCTGGCTATCTCCAAAAGTGTACTATGGTGGCGTTCAACCTGCCGAAGTGCTATGAAGGGGTGGTGCGTTTACGATGTCTACACCAAAATTATTTTTTAATAATGCCGTTATCGTTTCAGAATTTAGAGAAGCTTCATTAACTAAATGATTGGGGCCTTTACATCCACAATTGTTCGAGATGGTATAGGCTACTCGACCGCAAATTTTGAGAATTTGTCCAGACAGTAAGAAAAAACTTTTTATCTATCGAAAAGATATCAATGTGCAACATTTCCCCGGTATAGGAGGGGGTTGGAGTTACACCATGTTCCTGCTTACGTGGGTGCCTGTCGTATTTGGCCTTACTACATATTTTACAATTCGCGACAACTTCGTTCGCCAAATTGGTCATCTTTGGGAAACAGTAATCGCAGAGGATTTGTTTAATATTCTCCTGGGCTGCCCTAACCCTGTGAGCTCGATTATGCTCAGCAACAATCTCCCTCTGTTCGTTTTTGTTGACAATATCAGACACCATGTTTTTGCAGTGCCAAACGGAAAACTCCGTTGTGATCGTCGATAAACGGTTTCCAGCGTTTAATTATGGCATTTGGGTTTCGGTCTGAAACCGCAAACGTAATTGGCTGATGGTCTGTAAAAATGTTTAAATTTTTAACGCCATAGAGATAGATTCTAAGGCTTTTTAGGGCCTAGACTATGGCAAGTAACTCGCGTTCGTTAGTTGCGAAGTTTTGCTCACGACCTTTCAAAGTCCTCAAAATAAAAGTAATTGGCCTATTGTCTTGTGACAGCACTGCCCCTATACCCAAAGATCAAGCGTCCGTGGGTAGAGTAACAGAACATCCTCCGATGTAAGGACTTCCTTTAATTTGTTAAAAGCAAGTGATTGTTTTTCGTCTAATTCCACTTTAATCTTTTTCGATTGTGTGGCTGCTAACCTTGCCGTTTTCTCCTTTAAAAATATATGTTAAAGGCTTTGCTATTGCCACAAAGTCCTTAATAAAGCTACGATAATAGCTTGCTTAACCTTGAAAGGATCTGACATTGAAAAGAGTGGCGGGTTTCTCGTAGTTATGGATTACAACTTCTTTGCTGCGGCTTGTTTTAATGGCTCCTCTAGACACAAAAAAGCCTAAGTATTCAACGCTTTCCTTAAAAAATTTTGATTTCTCGCGCGAAATTCTCATACTAGCCTCATGTAACCTCTTTAAAACCCACTCGACATGTTTTTCTTCGGTTTCTGAAAAGATAATAACGTCGTCGACGTAAACGTAAGGGGACTTTCCCATTTGTTCTCTCAATACGTCGTCGATAGCTCTTTGAAAAATGCTGGGCGTATTCTTCAAACCAAAGGGAAGCCTGCAGAATTCGTATTTACCGTTGCGGTCTTTTCCCTATCGGATTCTACGACAGTTATTTGGTGGAAGCCCGATTTCAGGTCAAGTGTTGTGAAATACTTGGCCTTTCCTTGATTTGGTAGTATTACGGTTACATTGGGGATGGGGTATTTGTCGTCGATGGTTTTTTGGTTTTATTTTCTGAAGTCTATTACACATTGCCTTGTTCGTCCATTCTTTTTTTGTCAACAACCCATATTGGGTTGTTGTATGGTGACCTAGACGGTCGGATAATACCATTTTTTAGTAAATCCCGAATTTCAGTACTCACGAATTCCGCTACACCCATTGGATAAGGGTATAGCTTAGAATATACCGGGTCGTCACTTTCGGTGCGAATTGTAGCGACAATATTTGGTTAAATGGTAGGGCTTGATTAGGATTAGAAAAAAACTCGTAATAAATTTTTCACCATTTTTTGAAATTTACCACTTACAACCTCGGGGACTTCTATGTCCTCTATTCGTGTGAAATTCACATTTGCACACTTTAAAAACTTTATTTCTCCTGAGCCATTATTTGTTTTTTTTTTTTTGATTTTAAATCTATTGTTTGCGTTAGCAAATCCAGACCTATTATTCCGTCGAATGTTGAAAGAGACGGGAGTATAAAAAAGGTACTGTTTGCGTCAAAAAGGTTGACCGTGCATTTTTCTTTAATGTGAGTAAAGTCATGGATTGATTTTACCAAGAAAGAATTTTCGACAGGTGTTATGTGCTTAAGCACTTTAAGAGCCTTTCTATAGTTTTTTGATACCCCCGTATCAATTAATAATTTTAGTTTTCTCCCTGCAATTGTTCTTTCAATGAACGGAAGAAAGGAGTTCTGTCTAAAAAATTTAACTGGTTAGGTTCAGCAAGGTCGTCTGCGATTGATGAGGCCTCTGAGTTTGCTACCTCATGATACGTCGTATCTTCTTGATTAGAAGGAGAACTTCCTTTTGGCAGGTTGTTAACCCGTTGTTGTTTTGGTCTTGTGAATTTTGCAGAACCATTAATTGGTCTCTTCACTGTCTGTCGGTATTTTTGATTTTGATTATTAGGATATCGAGATGAGTATCCACTATTTTTCTGTTGTGCTGTAGGTTCGGTTCTCTGAACCCTTGCGAGGTATCAACGTCAATTGGCTGTACTGGCTCTAGTTTCTGCGGAGTCTTGCTGTTGAAGTCCCGCGTTCTGTTAAAATGGAGATTTTTCGCATGATACGTGTCATTTGTTTGATGGCTACCACTTGTACCTTTTCCCTAGATTGCTCTATGTTTAGCCTTTGGGCTTTGTCTTTCAAACTCTTGGCATAGGTGCTTGCGAACTGGTATCGCTCAGCCGATGTGCTAACGCTAGAGCCGATGGTAGATCTTTAGGCCGGGCTGAGAATAACACATCACTAAGGGATTTCTTAGTCCCTGAAATAAATACGCATAATGAATACATTCTGTATTTTTCGTTTAGTGATGCAGCTATGGATTTTTCGTAAGTCGTTATTGTTTTGTTATTTAAAAGTGTTAACTTCTTTTCTACCTCGTCATAATATTGGAGTAGTGACAAACTTCCTTGGCGGAGAGTTGACATCTCCTGCTCGATCAAGTAAATTGGTCGTTTGTCGGAATAGCTAAAATCAAGGCGATTAATTATGGCCTTGAAATTTAGAGCGGTATTAAATGAGGCCAGAACCATGTCGGCCGGGCCTTTAACTTTGTTTCTAATGATGGCAACAGCCTGATAATGTTTGCTGCTACCCTCATAGCCTTCAAAAACTTTGTAGGTGGTGCGTGCCGCCTGTCGCCAGGCTACATAATTCTCCTGCTTACCGTCGAAGTCCGGTAAGGATTTTACAATATCGAGTGGCTCCTCATATCTATTCCCGGGTACAATTTCTGTTTCCCTCTATGTTTCTATGTTCGGTCTGTCGATTTTACCTTCATTTAGTTGTTGATTAATACTTGCAAGCTTTGGTCTGGCTTCAGCGCCATTTCTTGTCTTTTGTCTGCCACTCTATATTCTGTTCACTAATTTTCTGTATTATCCCTATTGTTGCACTGTCTTTTACTAACTTCTATTCCGTTAAGGCTCTGAAATATTTTGTCCAGGTTCTGATCACTCATGAGCTTGAAACAAAATCAATTCCAATAAGCTGGCCTGCGCAAAATATATTTAGTTTCAAAAACTCGTGCAGAGATTTACAGTTAATAGTAAATTATATTTAACACACGTTTTCTTTTCTAGTTACTTTTCTAATAGAACAATTCAACACACTATATCCTTTATACTTTGCACTCTCCTTACATATTTTTTAATCTTAATTCTATTGTTTAATTTTTCGTAGACATTTTTGATCTCCTTTGTTCCGTGATTCCTTTTTTGTGACGTCTCCTCCTTGATGGGTCCGTACAATTATTTCCGAATAGTTTTTACTATTTTTTATCGAACTTAAATTTTTGTTCTCGAATAGTTTTTACTATTTTTTATCGAACTTTATTTTTTTGTTCCCGAATAGTTGGACGCCAATTATAAATAGTGCCGTATTATTCTTTATTATCACTTTATTAATCATGCTGTCTGATTAGTTCTCTGTTTCAAACTGAAACTTACATTCTAAAGCTAATGTTTTAAATAGATCCCCGCACCTTGTTGTAGTTGTTGTGTTCCGCAATTCGATGTTAGTAGTAGTTGTAGAGTTATTGCAGCGGATACGACGCCGACGCTTGCCTTGGCAGTTTACCGCTAACGCTGTGCCTTACCCGTCAGCGTGGGAATGTGAATTCGCTGACTTAGGCCAGCTGCAAGTTTGTTGTTGACAGTGAACGGATCGTCTTACGCTAGCGCTGTGAGTTACCTGTCAGCGTGAGAATGTGAATTCGCTGACTCCGGCCACGCGCGGACTTTATTGTTGACAAAGGGCTGCTTATGTTAACTTATATACATACAGCAGTTCTTGCCTTTGAACACCTGCATTCAGGGGCCATGAAAACAAACCTTTGCGCAAAAGGCTACTAGGATCATGAAGCTCAAATACTTTTACAAGTTTATTTAGAAAGATACAAGTGGCTATGAGTATATAACAAAGTAAACAGATATTGAAATAAAAAATGTGAAAGTAAAATACAGTGTGACTCAGATAATTCAACTTACAGTAACTATTAACTGTTCTGACACGGCCTTCTTTATTTTCACACGTCCTCGGCTGTGTCTAAAATAAATTAAATATTTACACGTTAAATTTTGATAAAACAAAGTACATACAATTTTATTTACTATTTTTTTTTTGGTTTTTAGAAATCCATTCCCGTGACAGAGCTGAATGGTATCAGCTAACATTGCATAACGAACATTAATTCCACGTACATATCTTCTATATCAACATCGTCTAAGGCTCCTGCTTCATCTTGTAACGAATCACACCGATGCGCTTAACACTCTACACGCCATGATCAAACATTTCTGCTTGCACTTGTGCTTGCATTTTAGTAAAAATGGTACGGTCTTAAGCGTTAAACTCCAACTAATGTCTCTTTCAACATCTTAGTTTTTCTCAAAGTTTCTTTCAACGCGTTCGATACCAGTACTATCTTCGTTAGATATTTCTAACTCTGTGCGGATCTGCCCTTCTGGCATTTTCCTCAAATGTTCAGGCGCATACTTGTATGTTCTCTTACTCGACAATGATTTTAACACATATTTGTCTCCATCTAACACATCTGTCACTACAAATGGACCTCTAAGCTTAGGATCTAACTTTGTTTGATGTCTTTCTTTATTTTTAAGAAGTTCAAAAGCAACAATGCTTAATAATTTGTGCTCGGTTTTTATCAAATCTAGTTTTATCATAAAAAGCAATACGTTGAATTTTTTCTATGGCGTTACTTCTTAATGAAGAAACATTAACATTATTTTCCTCATCGCTAATAGGTATAAGGCCTAAAGGTCGTGCTTCTTTGCCAATAAGTAATTCTAATGGACTAAATTTAGTCACCCGATTAGCCGTGCAATTTAAAGCCAGCTATATTTCGTTTAATGCATCTTGCCAAGAGCGTTGACTTGTTTCATTACACTTTCATCCTGTCCATTTGCTCTACTAGCATTGGTTGATATCAAATGTAGATCTTTTTTTTTGTGAATGGCAAAAATCTCAAAAACTACTACTGGCAAAGCATCTACCCTGATCAGCTATTATACTCGTAGGTACACCAAAAACCGATATCGATTATTTCAAGGCCTTTATACAATTATCTGAATCAATCTTTACAGTATGATGTAAATAAACAAATTTTGTAAATGCGTCAACTTGTGCTATTACACGGGATACTGATCTTAGGAATAGGATGAAGCTCGGCTTGCATTTTACCCGACGATGGTTTAGATAATTTACATGTAATGCAATTATCTACAAAATTACGAACATATTTAGAGATATTTACAAACCGAGAGTAATCGTAAACTTTGTTTAGAGTTTTGTCCCACCCTAAACGCTTTATGGATTTAGGTACATGGTTTATCGTGTCTTAGCATACGTCTTACTCATACGTTTTTGCTACATCTTCAGCAAGCTCATTATTTTGCACTTTAGAGACTAAAGAGGGAATATCTGGATCTCTCTGCTATTCAGCCAGAAGCCAATCACCAGAAATGTCTTTTAAATGTACACGCTTTTCAATGGCCTTAACTTTATTTTGCTCTTTAATGGGTAATAAGTTGCGTGAAAAGAAATCTACATGAGCCATACGCTTTCCTTCCCCATATTGAATGTCGAAATCAAAGGTTTGTAAATATGCCCACTAGCGGTGAACTCGCGGATTTAAATCAATTTTCGTACGGGATGCTTTTAAGGAGTTACAATCCGTTAAAACTTCAAAATGTCGCCCATGCAAATAATGGCGAAGATGTTTTATAGCGTTTACAACAGCTAATGTTTCCAACTCATACGAATGATAACTACTTTCAGCCGGCGAAGTCCTATTGCTGTAGTACTCCACTGCATATGGTTGATTTTCGATCTTGTGCAATAAAATTGCACCATAGCCTTCAGAGCTGGCATCAGTATGCAACTCGATCGGATGTTGTGGGTCAAATATTAAAAATACTGGTTCATTTGTCAAAATATATATTATATAAAAGTACTCTTGGCAGATGTAAGAAGAAATAGAGGTTTCATCAGTTGTGAAAATTTGAGTATGAACTGGCAAAAATAAGATGACAAACCTATGAATTGCCTTAATTGTGGTATAGAATCAGGTAGTGGTAAAGCACTTAGTGCTTGAATTTTAGGCGGATTTTGACGAACTTTACCTGCTTTAATCTCATATCGAAGAAACTCGTTTTAAGGAAAGAGCATTTGGCTATATTAAATGAAAACCCACCCTTAGTAAAGATTTTTAAAACTTTTTGTAGTCGTTCAAACGTTTCTGCCTTGGTAGTAGCAACTATCATAATATCGTCCATATACACTATTACGAAGGAGTGAGCTAAATTTGCTAAAGCTGTCATAACTGCGCGTTGAAAACCCGAAAGTGCATTTTTTAAGCCAAACGGCATTGCCAAAAACTCGTATTAACCCTCTGGTGTAACGAAGGCAGTACGTTCTACAGAATCGGGATGTATGGGGATTTGGTGAAATCCACTAGCCATATCAAGGCATGAAAAGTATTTTGCACCACGTAATCTTGCTATCTGGTCTGATATCAGAGGTAACGGATATTTGTCAGAGACAGTATTAAAAATTTAGTTCGCGATAGTCAATGCAGAGACGATCAGTACCATTTTTCTTTTTGACAAGAATCATGGGGCGAGCAAGAGGATAGCAACTTTGCCGAATAATATTTAATTCCAGCACCTCAGATATTTTATTACGAGCCACTTCCTTTTCTTCTGAACCCAATTTATACGGTCGTCTCTGTATTGCTTTGTTTGGATCAACCAAGCGTATATTTAGCTGACCAGTATTAAATCGATTACGTGGAATTCCATATATAAACCTTTCCGAATACTCGCTCAGAAAATGCAGCAAACGCTCTTTATCACTCGCTTCTAACTTAGTATATTAGCAATGCAATCTTTATAACTTTGGGTAACAGTACACACATTGACTGTTTTAGATATCAAAATTTAAAATTTATCATTTGTCATTATAACTCCAAAACGCTAGCTTAAAATATCACGGCCAATCATTACATTGAAATTTAGATATCGATCTAGAATAACATGAAATAAAACTTCTATACATGTGTGAAATGACGTACGCAACCTACGTGTTCACGAGGACAAATTGGACAGTGAAAACAGGACTAAGACTGATCGACGAATACAACACTGACAGGAGTTGAAAGGGCCACACTGAACATACCCAACGATAGACTATGAAAAAACGAACGAAAGGACAGACGACATAGTTTGTAAGAAGCCGCCATCAAGCGAAGTTCAGTTTTGTCCATAACTTTTAATTAAATATATTTGCCAATAAATGTTAAGAATGTAAACCAGTGTTTCTTTAAATAAAAAACTACAAGGTGGTATCAAGAAGTGGCATACGATCCACAACCAGAATATCGTGTCGAAATTAAATAGTAAATTTGTAACTAAACGTATGTACAATCATTCGCGTGCGTACGAGCAGACAACTTTTTGAACTTTAAATTAAAATAAATTTTAAATAAAATTAGAACGAATAAATTGTGCGAATAAACGTGGACAGTGCGATCAAATTGTTGGAATTGCGTACGATTTGAATAAATCTAGTTTGCATACATGTGTACATACGCATGTATATAAAAGAACATTTTTTAAGCGCATTTTTTTTCGTTGGAATAGTCACGCCACAAAACCGTAACCTCGCCAAGTAACGCTAACAAGCGGCGATAACCGTTTAAAACTTCGGTAGATTTGGTGCTGGTAGTATTATTAAGCAGCATAGCTTCAGCAAGCGCAAAGGCGATAGCGGTAAACAGCGACCACAACAACAATAAGCCTAGTATACTGCAGCGGGGGAAGGCCACATAGCAGCTAAGTTGTTTTACCGTATTTTAGTTCAAACAATGAAATATAAAAATCTAAGAAATATATGTATTTTGTGCCGTTTTTATATGTTCATATGTGTATCGCAGCATAATCAATATTAATATTATATTCAATTATACATAAATGTGTTAGTACATAACGCTGAACAAAGTACAGTAGCGTGCACATATTTAGCAGAAATATATATAAATAATTTCAAACAATTTGAGCTGAGATGCTAAGTATCTACTTTTCTATTTAATACACTGTATATTTGAACTCTATATAAAACTTAATATTTAAAAAAAAAATGTGTGTAAAACATGGACCGTGACCAAATTTTAGCATTGACAGTGGACGGACTGAAGGACCATTTAGAAGAGTTGGGGTTAGAGACAAACGGGCGTAAACAGACTTTGAGGGAGCGACTCATGAAACACTACGGCCTGAATGTGAGCGATGCTGAAGATGTCGATTTTGATGACGCAGTTAGTGGTCCTAGCACAAACCGCTCCGTGACTGGGCGTCCAGCATTCACACTCCGAGATATTGAGGACTCCTTATGCAAATTCAGCGGTTCCGGTCAGCCAACATTCGAGCAGTGGCTGGAAGATTTCGAAGACAATGCAATAGCCGTGCAATGAAGATCTGCGGGAATACTTGTACGCGATGGTGGAGATCGGGAAGCCAATTGACTGAGATTATTCCAGCCTGATAGAATACTTCATCAAAGGTATCGCAGACAGCCGGTCCAACAAAAGCAACCTCTACCAAGCGAAAACCTTACAAGATTTGAAGGAACAAATCCGGATCTACGAAAGAGTTCGATTCAGCAAGCCTGCGTCCTCAAACGCAACTCAGACAGCGCCATCAACAAAATTTACTCCAAGTTTCGGAGCAACAGAGAAAACATGCTTCAACTGCGGTAACCGATCTCACTTTGCTAGAAGTGTATTGTGTAGATAAAAATTACACGTGTTGATTCCTTCAGGTCTCGTATCAGAAGAAGGAAAATTTTTATTTTTCAACCAACAATCGCTTGCTCACATATTCGCAAGGCTTTGTCAGTCTTCTTCTTGTTCTAACAGCTACTCACAACGACAATATTCATTAAATTAAAACTATATTACATTAACTCAATCTGCCACTTACTAATGTTTAGGCGTTAATATGAACCTTGCTCATTACATGATATTTTTTTTTTTTTTTTTTTTTTTGGTAGTAGTAGTAGTAGTCGCCACGTCTAACCGTCTACCACCCGAACCTTTGTGGGGGCCTAACAACACGACCACTTCTTGTTGTTTGCGTTTCTTCTTCAGGGTATGCGTGTGAGAGTGAATGGTAACTATAGTCAGTATCTTCTAATAATGATAAGATGCCATCTGCCGTCGTGTTGGCTTCACTATCTGTAGCGTTCTCCGTATAACATTCACTCTGATTAAGTGGGATACCCTGACTCACAGGCTCACAATCTGTTCTTTCTGCACTTTCCTCACATAACAAATCACTTCCTTGAAATGAGAGTTCACCGACTTAGAGATAAATCGGCGATTGCGTCTAAAAAGATAGTTGAAACTGTCCCTGATAGTGTATGACTTTCCGTTTATGTCATCTACGATTACCCCATGATTCCATTCCTTAGAATTCCTTTTAAAAATTACGTTGTCCCCTACACTGAGTGTTGGCAGCGACTTCGCGGACCTATCATAATAATATTTTTGTCTTTCCTTTTTCTTTTCAATTTTTTGTTTGACATCTGAATTGCCTATGTGGTTTCCTACTAGTAATGAATCCGACACCGGCAACTTGGTTTTAATCAACCTTCCGAAAAATAACTCGGCTGGTTCCCCCCCCTTATGCTTGCCACCGGTGTTGTGTTATACTCTAGAATTTTGTATTGAAACTGATTAACTTCATTTGTTTCATGGGATCTTTTCAAAATATTTTTCGTTATTGCCACGGCCTTTTCAGCCAGCCCATTACTTTGAGGATATCGTGGACTTGAGATCGGAATTTGACATTATATTCATTTGCGAATCGATCAAATTCTGCCGAACTAAAAGGACCGTTATCCGATTTAATTATCGTGGGATACCCAACCCTGTCAAACAGCCCTCGTATCTCTTTGATAATGTGCGCTGACGTTTTATTATTTAGCTCAAATGAACTTAAGTAGTTTGAGTATGCGTCAATAATGGCAATGAAATCACGACCAGCGTATTCAAACAGGTCCATTGCCGCAATATGATATGGGTATTTTGGCGTTTCTTCTTGAACTAGCGGTTCCTTCTGAATGTTTCGCTTAAACTTTTCACAAACCGGACACGATGCTACTAAGTTTTTTACTTGCTCATTCATCCCTGGCTAGAAGTATAACATACGCGCTCTTGCTAATGTTTTTTCTATACCCAGGTGCGGCCCGTTGAGCGATGCTGCAATTTTATTTTGCAAAAGAGTTTGGACCACAAGCCTATGATTAAAGAATAATAGATCGTTATCAACGTGCAAAAATGACTTTATCTTTTGAAAGGTTTGACTGAACTCATCAAGTTGGTGGTACCCTGGCCACCCGCCATTCACGTATTCACAAATCCGTTTAAATTTGTCATCTTCCGACATGCTTTTCCGATAGTTATTGTAATTATTTTCGGAGAAACAAACCGATTTAGTCACTGTATGAATAACTCCCATCAATCCATCAACTTCTTCTACCTCTTGCCACTGTGCCCTTGACAAGCAGTCTGCAATTAACATTTCCCTGCCTGGTTTGAATACAACATTAATTTTTGGGTACTTAAGAAGCAACATAAACATACGCTGCAGACGAGCTGTGACATTATCGATGTCCTGCTTTATTAATGTTTCCAGTGGCTTGTGGTCACTTTCCACAATAAACTCTAGCCAAAAGCTCTTTCTCTATTTGCGCCTATTTTTGTTCGCATGTAATAAGACGCACCCAAGACCATCTTTTGACGCATCCGTCTGAACGACTAAGGGCTTTTGGGGGTCGTAAGTTGCTAAGATCGGACCCGATGACAAGGTTTTGAGGAGATCTCTAAACTCTTTTTCATGAGATTCCTTCCATTCAAATTGTTTATCATTTCGTGTTAAATTACGAAGATTCGCTGTGGACTTCGATAGATTGGGTATAAATCGTGCAATGTATTTTAAAAGACCTAGAAATCTTGCAACCGAGCCTTTGTCACTTGGCCTTTTCATTTTTAAAACTGCGTCAATATATTTAACTCTCGGTCTTACCTTACCTTCCGAGATCACATGCCCCATGAACCTAACCTCTTCCTGTCTATATTGTAATTTACCCGGATTAAATTTTACATTATTCATACGTGACCGTTCGATAACTTTGCTCATAATGTTGTCGTGTTCACTTTTATCATCCGCGAAAATAATCATGTCATCAAAGTATATTAAGACCCCTTGTAAGTCTCCGAAAATTTGAATAATTTTTCTTTGAAACATCTCAGGTGCACAGTTTAAACCGTAGGGAACCCGATTAAACTTGTACCGACCAAATAGAGTCATAAACGTGGTGAGAATCGAACTATTTTCATCCAACTGCATGTGCCAAAACGCACTGCTAAGGTCCAGTACAGTAAACATTTTCTTTTTAGCTAGCTTTGACGTAAAATTATTAATAGTGGGGATAAGGAAATGCTCTCGCTTAATGCATGCGTTAAGGGGTTTCGGGTCTAACCATAGACGTAAACATCCACCACCAGGTCGCTCAACAATCTGTAAATTATTAACCCAGTCCGTTGGATAATCCACTGATGAAATTATGCTATCACTTATCATTTGCTCAATCTCCTCTTTAAGTCTGTCGGCTAATGCAACAGGCACCCGTTTTTTATAGTGTAAGACTGGCTTAGATTTTTCTTTTAAATATATTGTAAACGTTCCCGGAAATCTACCAACTCCATGAAACAAATCCCAGTTTTTCTTCACGAACAACTCTTTTCATTCCGGTAAACAAGCAATAGAAGTAACATCCATTCTTTTAATCACCCCGAACCTTATGCTAGTCTGAAGTCCGAGAATTGGTTCCGAATTATCATTAACAACAACAAATGAAGCTACACGACTAACTTTTGTTTTTGCATCTTTGCACTTTAATTCAATAATACCATGTACATTAGTTTCGTTGATGCTGTAATCAAAAACTGAAAATCTTTCACTTCCCTTTATATCTAGTATACTAATATTCAATTTCTCAAGTAACTTTGCTGGTACGCAGTTAACGTCAGCCCCTGTGTCAATCTTAAAAATTACTGTTCCGTCTCCAATTTGGTACTCTTTTGTCCACTTGCTACTTTCTACCGAATTCAATCTAAAACCAAATTTAAAATTGCTAGTATGTTTCAGTTCACATTCCGATTCAACAACATTAAGTGTCTTATATGTGTTTTCCCATTCCAAGCTATTAATATTCCCGTTCCGATTAACTGTTCTCCCCCTGTCTGCATTCGGTTTTACGCCACTGCTACTGCTGGTGTTGTTGATGTTCGTTTTCGGCCGACGGCACATGCGTTGAAAATGGCCGACCTTCGAGCAGTTCCTGCACACTTGCCCCTTTGCTTTGCATATCCCCGCATGTTTCGGGTCGCAGCCGTCGTCACAATTGAAGCAAACCCATTTAACAGCACATACGGTGAGTTCCGATGATGTCTCAACCCCAGCAACCACCTGTTTGGCCTCCAGTATGTCCTTGTTAATTCTGGCCGCTTCAAACGCTTAACACATGTTGATAGCTCTCTCCAACAATATATTTCTGTCGTCCAACAACCGAAGCTGCAGCTTTCTATCAAAAATTCCAACCAAAATTCGGTCCCGTAGCATACGTTCTTCGTACGACTTGCCACACGCACATGAGTACTCGCATCGACTCAGCTGCGTAAGAAGCTCTGTCTCAAACTCACTGAACGTCTGCTTCTCCTCTTGCTCGATTGAATTAAATTTGTAAGATTCCATGGCTACATTTTTCTGTGACAAACAGTGTTCATCGAAAGCTTTGATGTCCGCGTAAAAAGCTGATATGTTTTAAATGCGGAAACGAAGGCCATCGCGCCAGCGCGTTCAGAACAACGTCGGAAGAAGTTGCACTGGTAGTGGCAGAGCTCTGTCCAATAGAGATCTTGGCGAAAGAGGTTGTAGCACCCCTGACAAATAAGGTAAGATGTGAAGCGGCGAGGCAGAGGTGCCTGCAAAGATGGCAGATGCGGTGGAGTGCAGCGGTTAAGGAACGCTGGACATTTAGCTTGATTCCAAGTTCGGTGAAATGGCTAGATAAGCGACATGGCGAAAGTGATTTTCACCTAAGCCAAATTCTTACAGGACATGGTTGACGACGACCCTTACTGCACCTTCTGTGGAAATCAAGTTGTTGAAGACGCCGAACATTGTTTTTTCGTCTGTCCGCGGTTTGCCATCAAGAGAAATGACTCGGGCTTAAGGCTGATTAAACCACTTACTGTTAAAAACCTTATAGTAAGATACTATGCTTGAGTCAAAAGCAAATTGGTCCGTTGTTAGCAATATGACGAACATCATCCTTACTAAACTGTGTCACGCGGACCAACTCTGCAGAATTAATGAAAGAGCAAAAGGCCGCTCCCCCTCCGTAAAGTAATACCTAACGGTATCCATACCTAACGGTATCCATTAATAGCATCTTCCAAATTCGTTTTTAGCCAGAAAATACGCCGTAAGTCCCCTGAATGTCGTGTTCAATGTGTCTATCAAAACTGGAATGCCAATCGCAATCTCAATACAGTTTTTCCAACCCTAATGTTCTATTGTTTCATGCGTTTCGACCTCAGTAGGCAAGTGCCTAATTAAAGAGCGTAAACTTCTCACTTCATGTTCTAGTGGGAGGAAAAGGCAGCGGCATGCAAATTAAACTCACTAACACATTAGCATGTACTAGCCTACGCATGAAAACAAACCTTTGCGCAAAACCAAAGGATCATGAAGCTCAAATACTTTATTTAGAAAGATACAAGTGGCTAAGAGCATATAACAAAGTAAACAGATATTTAAATAAAAAATATGAAAGTAAAATACAGTGTGACTCATATAATTCTACCTACAGTAATTATTCACTTTTCTGACATGCATATACATACAAAATCCGTGCGTAATTCGCTATTCCTCTGAGTAACGGATTTCGAACCTCTGCAGGGTTAAATAAAATTTTAGAAAACTAGTTTTCGGATAGCGATCATGCGATTGCCAGGTAAAACCTTCGAGTGTATTTGTGTCAAGCTACTTAAAACACATCTGCAATTTGGAGTCGGCATAAAACTGTAGGTCCCTCGATCTGTGGTACATGATAAAGACACACACCCCAAATGTTAAAAGAAGCTCGGCCAAACACTGAGATATTTAGTGCTCGGCGAACTGGGTTAAAAAACAAAATTGGTTGTTCTTGCATAAAATTAAATGTTTGTAAAATCGTTTTATATCAGTGAATGAAAATGATGTAAACACAAATAAAAATTGAAGTGAATATTTCAAGAAAAGAGTAAAGATGTATCTGTGTCTAAAGAAGTCAAAAAAATAATTTTCAGGTGTAGGATATACTTTAGAATTAAGAATTTGTGTTCAAATATATGTATTTGAACATGCTGTATACATACAGCTTGTATTTTACCCGACGAACATATTTAGACATATTTTCAAACCAAGAGTAATCGTAAACTTTGTTTAGAGTTTTGTCCCACCCTAAACGCATTATGGATTCATACGTTTTTTATTTCGCAATTTAGAGACTAAAGAGGAAATATCTGGCTCTCTCTGCTATTAAGCCAGGAGCAATCACCAGAAATGTCTATTAAATGTACACGCTTTTCAATGGCCTTAACTTTATTTTGTTCTTTAATGGGTAATAAGTTGCGTGGAAAGAAATCTACATGAGCCATACGCTTTCCTGCCCTATATTGAATGTCGAAATGAAAGGATTGTAAATATGCCCACCAGCGGTGAACTCACGGAGTTAAATCAATTTTCATACGGGATGTTTTTCAGGAGTTACAATCCGTTAGAACTACAAACTGTCGCCCATGCAAATAATGGCGAAGATTTGTTATAGCGTTTACAACAGTAAATATGCCCACCAGCGGTGAACTCGCGTAGTTAAAACAATTTTCGTACAGGATGCTTTTAAGGAGTTACAATCCGTTAAAACTACAAAATGTCGCCCATGCAAATAATGGCGAAGATGTGTTATAGCGTTTACAACAGCTAATGTTTCCAACTCATACGAATGATAACTACTTTCAGCCGGCGAAGTCCTTTTGCTGTAGTGCTCCACTACATATGGTTTATTTTCGATCTTGTGCAATAAAATTGCGTCATAACCTTCAGAGCTGGCATCAGTATGCAACTCGATCGGATGTTGTGGGTCAAGTATTTAAAACACTGGATCATTTGTCAAAATAGTTATTACCTTCTGACGAACCTCATCAAGTTCAAGTTTCAATGTAAAAGTACTCTTAGCAGATGTAAGAATATATAGAGGTGTCATCAGTTGTGATGAGCTGGCGAAAATAAGATGACAAACCTATGAATTGCCTTAACTGTGTAATATAATCAGGTAGTGCTTAAACACTAAGTGCTTGTATTTTACGCGGATTTTGACGAACTTTACCTGCTTTAATCTCATATCGAAGAAACTCGTTTTAAGGAAAGAGCATTTGGCTATATTAAATGAAAACCCACCCTTAGTAAAGATATTTAAAACTATTTGTAGTCGTTCAAACGTTTCTGCCTTGGTAGTAGCAACTATCATAATATCGTCCATATACACTATTACGATGGAGTGAGCTAAATTTGCTAAACCTGTCATAACTGCGCGTTGAAAACCCGAAAGTGCATTTTTTAAGCCAAACGGCATTGCCAAAAACTCGTATTAACCCTTTGGTGTAACGAAGGCAGTACGTTCTACAGAATCGGGATGTATGGGGATTTGGTGAAATCCACTAGCCATATCAAGGCATGAAAAGTATTTTGCACCACGTAATCTTGCTATCTGGTCTGATATCAGAGGTAACGGATATTTGTCAGAGACAGTATTAAAAATTTAGTTCGCGATAGTCAATGCAGAGACGATCAGTACCATTTTTATTTTTGACAAGAATCATGGGGCGAGCAAAACGAGAGCAACTTTGCCGAATAATATTTAATTCCAGCAGCTCAGATATTTTATTACGAACCACTTCCTTTTCTTCTGAACCCAATTTATACGGCCGTCTCTGTATTGCTTTGTTTGGATCAACCAAGCGTATATTTAGCTGACCAGTATTAAATTTTTTTTTTTTTTTTTTTTTTTTTTTTTTTTCATTTATTGATAAAAGTAATATATATAATTACAATCACAATTTAAATTAAGCATTAGCAACGTGGCCATCCGCTTTGGTTAAATGGTGTAGATTTACGTTTCAAAGTATAAGTTGTTGTGGCAAAGATATCTTATGAGGGCTCTTATGTTGTTTTTATCGACTTGGGTTAGTAACTCTTCAATGTTGGAGTTGTGTAAAAGGTTTCGGCTAGCTTGAAGTGCTTGACAGTTGGTTGTGACGTGTTTTACTGTTAACGTGTCTTCGTGGCAAAAGTGGCAAGTGGGTGTTTGTGTTTGGTTGAAGAGGTTGCTGTGTGTTATTCGCGTGTGACCCAGCCGGAATCTTGTGTATGCGATAGTGTGTCTCCTGGGTACTGTCACTGGGAGTATAGGAGGGGAGTGGGATGGATTAAGGATTTTATATGGATGATTGTACTCCATCCAGCGTTTCTCAAAAATATCGGAGTAATAGTTGTTTGCAGCTACCTTTATGTCATTTTTGTTTCGGGTGTTAATCATTTTAACAGGTGATCTTGTAGCAAGCTTGGCGGCATTGTCAGCAAGCGTATTTCCTCTTATTCCAATGTGTCCAGGAATACAAAGTAGTTTTATTTTATTTGCACTACCTGTTATGATGTCTCTGATTTCTTCCATATAGTTGTCAGTGTGGTTACAATTTTGTACTGCAGTCAGAGTGGATAATGAGTCGGAGCATATTAGGTATTTCTTTTTGCTGGCTTTCGCGATTCGGCATGCTTCAAGGATGGCTGTTGCCTCAGCGGTAAAAGCTGATGCATATGTTGGTAGTGTCGCTACGGTTATTGTTATGTTTTCTCCGACAACGCTGAAAGCTGTTTTGTTGTCTACCTTTGATCCATCCGTATATAAAATGGCGAATTGCGGGTAATTGGCTAAGATTTTGCGGAAGTGCTGATGGTATACTTCTGGCGCTGTTTCACCTTTTTTGTATTTACATAGGTCTAGTATGATAGAATTGTTGGGTAAAAGCCAGGGTGGATATCTAACTTTAATGGGGTTTAGATTTTCCAGCGAAACATTTATTTCTTTAGCGGTGTTTATTATTTTTTGGAGCGCTGATTCTTTTTTTTTTTATCGTTTCTGTTTCAATTTGTTCTTTAAAGTGATGTTTAATGGTGTTTGGGCACTGCAGGTTAGTTTTGTAACCATTCTGGCAGTTATGTAAAGGGTTCGGTCCCTTAGGTATGGTAGTCCAATTTCGGTGAGGATGTTAAGGATAGGTGTTGAACGGAAAGCTCCCAGTGACAATCGAGCTGCTGCATGGTAGATGGATGATAACTTCGTGATGTTTGTTTGCGTTGTATTCCCGTATATTACAAGGCCGTAATCGATTTTGGAAAGGATTGTGGCCTTTATGATTTTAACCAGAGAATTTGTATTGCTTTCTTATTTGACGTTGCTTAGGCATTTAATTATATTCAACCTATCTTGCAAAGCCTTACATAATATATTGACATGATCGTTCCAATTATATTTACAATTGGTTGTTAGTCCTAGTAACTTAAGCGTATTAACAATATTAATTGTTACATTATTTATTGTGAGATTAAAGCTTTCACAATTTATTTTCTTACAAATATGAAGGTGGTTAGATTTTTCTATGGATATTTGAGCCCCGCTGCTTTGGCACCATGCGTGGATTTGGTTTAGCAGAAACTGGAATTTGCTTTGAAAAGTGGGAATATTGTTGACTTTGGAATAGATGCACAGGTCATCTGCATATATAATATGTTTAAAATATTTGTTTTCATTAATAATTCTACTGAGTCGATCGAATGCGATCAAAAAAAGAATGACTGAGAGTGGGGATCCCTGAGGAATCCCGTTTTCCAGTGGACAAAGGTTTGAAATGGAATTGTTCACTTTCACTCGGAGCTTGCGGTTAAGTAGGAAGTGTTTGACATAATTAATTATTTTAGGACCCAGTTTCCATGCTAGAAGTTGTTCTAGGATAGAGTGGGCTCCCACTCTATCAAACGCTTTCTCCATGTCTAACGAAATAAGGGAGGTGTGGTTCTTGGTGGATAAACAGTCCGATATAAAATCGTCTAGTGTGAGTAGGGCGTCCATTGTATCGGCCCCTCTTTTGTATGCTATTTGTTTGGTTGCCAGACGTTTTTTGGAGCTAAGGTACCACATAAGCCTGCGGGAGACCATTTTTTCGATCACTTTTCACAGACAGGGAATTAAGGAGATTGGCCTGTAGCCTTTTACGCTGTTTTTGGGCTTATTGGGCTTTGGGATTGGAACCACCAATGCGGCTTTCCACTGTTGAGGGATAATGCCCGTGTTGAATATCAAATTGTATAGTTCGCATAGTTTAGACTGTGCTTCCCATGGTAATTTCTTTAAGAGTTCATAGGATATGTTGTCTGTACCGGGTGTTTTTCCTTTCAAGGAATGAAGGCATCTCTCAAGTTCTTGGGCTTGGAATGGTTTTTCGATAAGTGCCTCGTAATGTCTAAGTTGATAATCGATTACGGGGAGATGTTGAAATGATAGTTTTTTTTGCAAGAACTGGGTCGGGAAATTGATATTTCTTGAATTGTTGGACCAATTTTTTGCAAGGGCGTTACAAATCTCATTTGGATCACTGGTAGATAAATTGGGAAGTATTTGTAGGCTCCGAATATTCCTAGTGGTCTTTTGACCATACAGGGTTTTTACTTTATCCCAAAGGATTTTTGTGGGCGTGTTGTTGTTTATGTCTTGTGAGAAACAAACAAAGGCTTTTCGTTTGGCTGTTTTTGCTTCCCTTTTAAAAAGTGCATTTGCCTTTTTATATTGTATTGAATTTTCTATTGTAGGATTAGTTTTTACTATTTTCCACAGTTTTTGCTTCTCTTTGCGGAGCTGTGCCAGTTGGGCATTCCACCAGTACACAGGGGTTTGTTTGTTGTTATACCTAACTATAGGGATAGATTTATAAGCACTTTGCTTAATTGCTTTTGTGAAAAGGGCACACGCATGGTTAATGTTTGTGAAGGTATTAAGATCAAGGTATTTTAATTCATTATTGATTTCGCTTTGATACATTTCCCAGTTGGCTGCTTGTAGTTTGAATTGAGGGCTTTTGTGGGTCCTAGCGTTTGTGTTCCGGTAGGGTTGGAACATTGTGATCAATATAGGGAAGTGGTCGCTTCCGCACAGATCGTCCTTCACTGCCCATGTGGCAAAAAGGTTTAATAGGGCTGAACAGATTGTGAGGTCTACATGCGTAAGTGTAGAGTGGGTCGACCAATGTGTGGGGCTCATATCGTTAAGCAGGATGAAGTTGCTAATTTCTATAAATTTGGAAATTTCTTTTCCTTTTCCGTTGCTGGTTGGTGAACCCCACAGCGGGCTCCACGCATTAAAATCCCCTAATAACATTACAGGTTGCTCGAGTTGAAATGTTAGCTGATTTAACTCGCTTTCTGAAATAGTGTTGTGGGGCGAAACGTAGATGTTAATAAGTGTAAATGTTATATTCTTTTTGGTTGTTGTGGTTTCCGACAGGGTAATTATACGCTGTATTTTGGAACGAATTTCCGTCATCCCTTGTCAAGTTTGGTTTGGAGACAAACCGGTTTCGGCGTTGTGCCATCTTCAGTGTAATTTTTCGTTCTGATTATTTTCTGTACGTACGTTAGTCTTTATAGTATTGTCCTTGTCTGTTGCTTTTGGTTAGGTACTCCTTAGCGGACCCTTTTTTGTGTTTGTATTGTAGCCTTAAGTTGCTGTTATACCTGCAGGTATATATAACTTAGTTGTTTACATTTTATTGATTATTATTGTCTGGATTCGAAGGTAGGTAAAAATCCGTTATTTTCTTTCGCTTGGGTTCAGTGGTTTGCATTTGCGTACCCTTTTGTGTGTTAGTTACGGGACTTCTGACCTCTTTTGGGTATAGTAGCCTAAGAGGCTCGAATGATACATCCGAGGCTGTGTTTATCTGTTCGTTTATTATTTTTCCCACGAAGGTTTTTTGTTTGTATATTTCCATGTTTTCTAAAACGTTTAGACGCTGTCCTTTATGTTGTACGTGGAGAACTTTGGCTGCTTTCCCTATTTTGCATGGTGTACATTTGTTTTCTGCCATATGGTTTGCGAAGTTTGACTCCGGCGTAGTGGATGGTTTTAGCCTTTTCTTGTTGTAGTCTCTAATATGTTCACGATATCTTGTTTTTATCTTGCGCCCTGTCTGTCCTATATAGCTATATTGACATTCGCAGGTCAACTTGTATACACCCTGCTTATCTAATGGGTCTTCTTCGTTGGTGCTATTTTGTAGTATTATGCCCATATTATTCCTTGTTTTAAAGGCTGTTTTTATATTGTATTTTCGGAACACTTTAGCCAATTTGTAGGAAGTTGTTCCTGTATAGTTTAAGACTGCCCAATTTCTATCGTTATCTTCCTTCTTATTCGACTTCTTTGTTTTAGTGCCTTTCATGATTTTGTTTACCAGCTCTTTTTTGTATCCGTTGTTTTCGGCGATAGCATATATTGTTTTAAGTTCTTTGTTGTACGCATCTTTTTCTAGTGGAGTTCGTTGAAGTCTCGTTATTAGATGCCTAAATGCGGCATTTTTGTGTTGCTGCGGGTGGTTCGAGGTGTTATGTATTATTGTGTCTGTGGCTGTGGGCTTCCTATATATTTCGAATTCAAACTTGTTTGTGTCTTTATTTATTTTAATTGTTGTGTCCAAATAGTTAATTTTTCCTTCCTGTTCTGTATCCATCATGCACTTTATGTTTGTGTGTTGGTCGTTAAGATAATTAAGTATTTGTTCCTCCTTGTCTTCCGTTACAAGGCAAATGATATCATCGACATATCTCGCGTAGAACCTTACTCCTAGGTTGCTTGCCAATTTCTCCATGTATTTCTCCTCCAAATGTTGCATGAATACTTCCATTAGGATTGCGGATGTTCCCATTCCCAGTCCTTTAGTTTGCCGATATATCTTATTATTGAACTTCAAATAGTTTTGGTCGAGCGTTACTTTCAAAGTATTGACTATTTCTGTTGCTATGTTCTTGTCCAATTTATCTCTCAATGTTTTAGTTAGGACGGTAAGTGTTTCTGTCAATGGTATTGATGGATAGAGATCTTTGACATCAAATGATACTAATTTCGCGTGGTTTGGTACGTCCAGCGATATCATCTTTTCAATTAACTCC